>OX465291.1:123924993-125243993 GCA_949987695.1 Merzomyia westermanni | reverse complement strand
TGAGTTCTATTAAGAAAATTATATTTGTATATGTATTTGACCTGGGGATAGTCCTAGAGCACATGTTTGATGTTTTCTCCAGCAAAACCCTTTTCCGCATAACGTATGGATTTTTTAAATATATTTGTTAAGTGTCATCAACTACGTAATATAAAGTTTAAAACATGTAAATAATTTTTGTTTTTTCAATTAAATTGTTGCTTTTGCGGCCTGTACATTTTTGAAGTATCCATGACTATAAACGAGCTCAAGGCCAAGAATAATTGTTTTTATAAAAATTATTTTTATTTTAATTAATTATAAAAAAATCCACAAGTTAGGCAATCCAATGAGGCCAATCATTATTTTTTAAATCGGCACCATGCTACTAGCTATCCACATATTTAAAAACAATATTGAAGGATACACTGGAGCTTAGCAACGAACACACCATAACTAATACATCTGAACTAATAGACAAACTTAGGACCGTTAAAGTGACAAAGGACAGCAAATTGGTATCTTCCGACATAAAAGATCTATACACATCAATACCACTAGCAGAGACATTGAACATAGTAAACGCTATAATACTACGTAAAACAAAAGATAAAGTAAAAAGTACGCAAATCACGAACACGGTAAGAACCACTCTACGTCAAAACTATTTTCAATTCAACAATAAAATATACAGACAAACAAACGGACTTGCGATGGGAAAGCCAACATCGGCTATTCTCAGCGTTTATGCAAAACCCGGAAAAAGAGTATATACAGGAATTGAATTCCAACTTAGGAGTGTTATTTTACGCTAGGTACGTGGATGATATCATATGCGTTTCAACTACCAACAACGAAGAGCAAGTACTGGAGCACCTTAACAAGCAGCAGGGAAACATAAAACTCACAATGGACACCGAAAAAGACGGAGGAATCAATTATCTGGACCTCACAATAAGTATTTATAAAGCTACCAATAAATTCAACTACTACATATATAGGAAATCAACGGCCACCGACACAATAATACATAATACCTCGAACCACCCACAACAACATAAAAATGCAGCGCTAAGGCACTTAGTACAAAGATTGGAAAGACACCTCTTACACAAGAAGCATGTAGAAGAGAGCTTGGAATAATATATAACATCGCTACAAACAACGGATATAAAGAAGCACTAGTAGATCAACTCAGGAGAAATATTAGAGAACAAAAAAGAAACAATGGAGAAGAAAGTACACAAACCTGGACGACAATGACATATACCGAAAGGGCAACACATAAATTAGCAAATTTCCTTAGAAAATATACAACATCAACACAGCGTTCAAAACATCGAACAATTTAGGACGGAAGCCAAAACTAGCTCAGAAGATCCGTTTAGCAGCCATGGTGTATACAAACTCACTTGTGAATGCCAGCACAGTTACAAAGAACAAACAGGACGACAAGTAAGAACGAGGTTCAGAGAACACATTAGAGATTACAACAAAAAGACACCGAATCCAACCATCATACCAGAGTCCAACTTTTGGGAATCACATGGTGGAGAATAAATATCCCCCCGGAAACATCAAAAAAACAGTCAAGGTCCTACATGTACAAGCAAACGGTCGCCGTCAACAAAAAGCATTCGACGGTAGAATAAAAAACGAACAGACAAACACTGTTTCCGACACAATATTCGAACCTTTAAAATTAGTTAACAAAACACAAAGCAATCACTCAGGTACAACAAACACACACGCACCGACAAATAAACACAAACCAGCAAATGATCAAAAACAACAAAATAGCAAAAAAGGTCAAACAACAAAAATCACCAACTTTTACCTGCCTCAGTCAACCACATAAAAACCGATCGCTGCAAACCACCACCGTTTCTGAATGTTAACACATACACACACTTACACAAACAGACACCCATGCTGACATTACCTGCTACCTACTATAAATACAAGACAAGCGACAACAACAGATCAGAACGAAAATCGACACTGATGATGGCACAACGGTGAAACCGGTTTGTCTCAAAACCAAATTTGACAAGGGATGACGGAAAATCGTTCCAATATACATCAATTATAAAAAGTTTTTAATTGAATAGAAAAGGAAAATTTCACGGGCCGTAAACAGCAAAATCGAGTGTGTGTTGTTGTCGATAATAAAGGAACACAAACAAAAAATCTATCAAGATCAACTACTGACTGCAAGATGACGGGGGTTTGCTCAAAGATATGATAAAGTGAATATAAATAGGAGGTTAGCTGACAGAGCGTGCCAAAATTTCTCTTGTGAAGAAGTCTAGCAGCTTCCGAAATGGATCTATAAGAAAAGCTGTGGCGGTTGTCTCTAAAACTTTCCTTTTCTATTCAATTAAAAACTTTTAATAATTAATTAAAAAATATAAACAATAATAATTTTCATAAGAATTATTATTCTTGGCCTTGAGCTCGTTTAAAGTCATGGCTACCATATAAATAATTTGTAGAAAGTAGAAAGAATAATTTAGCTTGTAGATATTATATATTGTTGTTGTTGTTGTTAACAGTGCTTCGCCCTGCCCCAGATTGGACAGGGTTACACTGAAATAACAGCCCTTGGCCGGGTGAAAAAACCCGGGTCATTCCGGTGCGATAGAACCGGCTGTTGTGGGAATGATATTATATATTCATAAAGTATAGTTGTTTGGCCCCTAACTCCAGATATTGAGGGTGTTTTTGAAATTCTGAGTACGCAGTTTTTGCCTGCCTGAGTAGACCGACAGCTCGTCGTATATGGTGTACCGTGTAATTTGGGTGAATTTTTCGTTAAATATACTTACGGGTCAATTCTGTGCGTAACCGGTAATTTTGTACCTGGAAGATTATCTAACCGAAAATCGTAACCGTTGGCAATGCAGTTCATGTAACCGTGATTCTAGCGTACATGGCAACGCAGTCAAAAGCAAACAATGCGCGATAGAGAATAAAATGCAAACGGGAACGAAACCTCGTGTAAAAAAGTGCTTATATGGTTTATTAATTCTTGTGAACTAGTATGTATACAAAATTTTGCGGTATTTTTTGTCCGCAAAAATATTTACAAAACACGTGCATTTTTTAGCGGTTACGCAACGTTACCACCTATTGTGGTGGTTACGGCATTGAACTGCAACTTAAGCGGGCAGAATACCAAAAGGGTGTAAATGTTTCCAAACTATTTATTTGCCGGTAAAGCGTATGTTGTTACCACATTAGAATTACGGCGTCAGTGCCGTTTCTCATGTAAACTTTAAAACACACCAACACAAAAAGTGTTTTTATTGGACATATAAATTTTAAGTTTACATGAGAATGCTTTACAGATTTGGCTTCTCATGTAAGGTTAAAAATATATGTAAACAAAATTTTGTTTAATCCAGTATTTTATAGCTTACATAAGAAAATGTTACTAGGAAAAGAAATTAAAATAAATATATATTCTTACCGCCTTATTCATCTATATATATAAAATTCAAATTATGTATGTATATATATATATATGTATCTATAGATCGACTTGCGTCCTAAACGTATAAACCGATCGTAACCAAATTTGAAACACGAACTGGATACGTTACCGGGATGGTCATGGGCTAAAAATATTTTGATATATATATATCAAATGTATTTGATAGGTCAAGTGCCACGAGAACCGTCCTATGGTTTGGTGGGTGTTGATTCAAACCATAATTTACCGCTGTGAGATTTGCGGAAATCATGCTGGTGATCGGCCAATTTCAGATTTGCAATAAAGCAAGGGAGCAGAATGGTATCTAGTTATTTCGCAACCGAAGAAAGGAGGGATATCCGAAGATAAGAATTACCATTCTTCGCCTGCTTCCCTGTTTTTAGTAGCGGAACTACAATCGCCTGTTTCTATATCTCAGGCATGACGAAAGTAGTTAGAGATACTTTAAAAAGAGCAGCTAAATAACTCTGTCCCTAGTGGTCTAGGTGTTTGATCATCTTCATGGCGATTGCGTCGGGTCCGATGGATTTTGAGGGTTTGGCCTTCATTATGGCTTCCTTGACCTCTGCAGCTGAGACGGCAATAGGCGCAGTGGAGTGTTTGTGTTTGGGCGCAGGTCGGAAGACTCTTCTCTTAGTCCTATTCGCAGGTGGATGCATTATAACCAGCCGGCAAAAGGAGCTCGCGCATTTCCTGGCGTCCGATTTGACGCTGTCGCCGAAAGCAATGGCGACCTTGTCTTTGTGTTTGGTCGGATTGGACAGGGCCTTGACAGTCGACCATAATTTGCCGACTCCGCCGGAGAGGTTGCATGTCTCGAGGTGTTGTTTCCACTTGGTCAGCTTGTGTTCGTTGACGATCCTACGAATTTCCGCATTGAGATCTTTTATTCTGGGATCTGCGGGATTGATGAGTCTCACTTGTGTGTTCTCTGCTGTCTGTTGGCAAGTTGAAGTGCCAGAGATCGTGTTGTGCGTTGAAGTCGCCTAGGATTAGACGGTTATCGCCCCTTAGCAACGCACTAATATCGGGATGATAATCTCTAGGACAGCACGTGGCAGGGGAATGTAGATGTTTAAAATTTGCAGGTCGACGTCGCTTGAGCGGTCTACTATGACTTGACATTCTAATGTAGAGTCCCTGGGGTCGATGTTGTACTGAGTGATGTGTAATGAACGCAAGGCCACCCCCATGACCTCTGGGACGGTCTTTTCGATGTACATTATACCCATCACAAGTCAATCAATTTTGTCTCTTGTATCGCTGCCATTTTGATGTTGTGGGACTTCATAAAGTCAGTTATCTCCGCGAATCCGTTACAGTTCAGCTGTAAAATTTTGAAGCGTGTAGGAGGGGAGACGGGGACATGCTAGGCGTGAGGGGTGGATGCGCTTGCCTAGGTGAAGGTAGGCTAAGGCCTAAACTATGTCGCAGTCTAGAGTGGACAGCCCCATGGCCGTTGTTATCTGTCCAAAGGTTACCGTTTGCGAGCCCAGAGCACATAAGGGTGTGACACAGGCCAAGGCAATTGTTGCATTTGACCGATGTCGCAGGCGTATATAATCTTTGCCGACAAAGTAGTGAAAGGTACGAGGAGGTGGTGGTCCTGGACCACGTGCAGGCTGGAAGCAGGGGGGGCATTGTGGACAGAGAAATAGGGGACTGACGCTCAGCGATGCTCATATCTGGCCTATTCCGGAGGGGATAGGAGTGTTGAGTGCGAGATGGAGACGCTGGTGAGCGTGAGCGACAGTTGGGAGTGGGTGAGGCGGGAATGGCAGCAGTGTTGCCAGTCGTGTAGACTGAGCCACCATTGTGGCTACTTGAAGTTGGTAGAGGCGGTAGGGGAGCGCCAGAGCGACGAGTACCGCAGGACGCGTTAGGCGTGTACAGCATGGTGCCTCGAAAGTACTAAAGAAATTACGGGGTCTGAGGATGGCAGGGTTAAACCCTGAGCCTCCAGATTTATGTAGCCATCTCTTACACTTGGCGCATTAAACCGAATGCGACCGTTTAATATACATTTTCTTCCAGCAGATCCAATCTCTTGGTCCAGGGTTTGGTTCGACCCCAGCCCGTAACAAGAGACATTGGAACAACCCAGCTGCCAAGGTTTGCTCCGAGGGTGACAATTTGATTGGCCGGGTAAAAAAACCCGGGTCATTCCTGTACTATAGAACCGGCTGTTGTGGGAATGAACCAAGTACGGGGGTAATTTCTCGTAACTTCTTACTGTTTGTGACTCGTAGGGGATCATAGGCACTGTTTATTTTGAGTGGAAAACATTGTCCTTATACAAAATTTAAAAAACAGTTGATCGTAGTAAACTCTTTTTTAAGCAAAACTAAATCTTAAACCGACTGAATGAGATTTAAATATATTAAATTATGATTTATTCGCGCTATATTTCACAAAAGCTTAACTAACCTCCCATTCGTTTTCTAATTTTCAGAGCGTCAAACCGAAATTACAAACTGTAAAACACTAACGAAGCTTTCCAAATTCGTTAGCGAATATGTCTCCATTCCATTACAATAAAATAATTGCTGTGCACACCGCGTGATAATGCGACTAAAACCATTAGTATTTGTGACCCAAAAAGTTAAATGCGGAACCACTAATTGAATTCTCTTTCTCTGCGTGCACAAACAACAACACACGCACATTTGAGCTGATTTATTGTAGCATGCGTGAGACCTGATGCAGAAACTGCTGTGACGCCATTATACGATGAGCAACAAAAACAAGGACAACACAACGCAACGTAGAGCTATGACAACGATAACGCCAATTGGACTAACAAATATGTCAACGACACAAGCACTGAACGCATCCAGCAGTAGAACAGCGACTATTTGGCGACGTAAGTCGACACCAACAATAATGGCGAAACGGCTTTGCAGCCTGTCTACTTTGATTGTAGGAATGTTGGTGCTCAATATCATTTCAGCAATAGCCGTAACAGCAGCGGTAACACTGAAAACAACCCAAGCGGCTACACCGGCCAGCACGGCACACAGCACAAACAAACAAGGCTCCATGAGATATGCATTGCACACGACGACAAAGGCAGCCAATGCCACTAAGGCGACCCCTTCGAGCACAACATTTGCAACGGATACTTTTGCGGTGGCCAACACTTTGTATGCGGCATCGTCAGATAGTAGCAGCAATGGCGCGACGAGTTCTAGCGCGTATGCACGAGTTAGTGGCAACTTTGAATTGGATGAAGAAGAGCAAAAGAAAGATTTAATTCATAACAAATTGGTACAAATCATTTTCTGTCTTATCTATATGACAGTATTCGCGTTGGGTGTTTTTGGCAATGTACTCGTTTGCTATGTGGTCTTACGTAATCGCGCCATGCAAACCGTCACAAATTATTTCATTACAAATCTTGCACTCTCTGACATATTGCTCTGCGTGTTGGCGGTGCCATTTACGCCACTCTATACTTTCATGGGCCGCTGGGCATTTGGTCATACACTCTGCCACCTAGTTTCATTTGCGCAAGGTTGTAGCATTTATATATCGACTTTGACGTTGATGTCGATTGCTATCGATCGAGTTTGTGTTATCGTCTATCCTTTTCGTCCACGCATGAAACTCTCCACATGCAAATCGATTATAGTTATAATCTGGGTATTTTCGCTGTTATTCACCACACCCTATGGCATATTCATGAAGATGGGTGGTATGGAGTTAAGCCACAGAAATGAATCATTCGTACTGAGTACGAACAAAACAATTGTCAATGTGAGCGAAAGCTCTACAACAGCCTATAGCGCTTATGTCATATCACCTGCAGTGCTGACAACAACTACGCTTGGCAGTTTTGAGACAACAACAACTCCATCATTTGCTACAGAGACTGAGTCAGATGCCTACATCACCACCACAATTCATTATTGTGAAGAGAATTGGCCTTCGGAGACATTTCGTAAAGTGTTCGGCTTTGTCACGACCACTCTCCAATTTGGTGTACCCTTAGCCGTCATCACTGTCTGCTACATTTGGGTGTCGATCAAGTTGAATATGCGCGAACGTTCCAAACCTGGTTCGAAGTCTTTACGTCGTGAGGAAGCTGATCGTGAACGCAAAAGACGTACAAATTATATGTTGATCGCAATGGTTTTGGTATTTGCGATCTCATGGCTGCCACTGAACTTGGTGAATATGATGGATGATTTTTATGAGAAATCGAACGAGTGGCAATTCTACACATTCTTCTTCTTCATCGCGCACTCGATTGCTATGTCCTCGATTTGTTATAATCCATTCCTTTACGCTTGGCTTAATGAGAACTTTCGTAAAGAGTTTAAGCATGTGTTGCCTTGCTTTAATCCTTCCACTAATAACTTAAGTACGCGTCGCGGTTTCAATCGTTCCGATCGTAATACCTGCGGTCCACGTTTACATCATTTAAATGGTTGTGGTAGCATGGATGTTGATGATGCTGATGAGAATGGAATTACACAGGAGACTTCCTTGGCTAAACCGAAGGATAAACTGACGATAATACCACGTGAGCCAACTTATGGCAACGGCAGCGGTTGTGGTGGTATCTTGAAACAAAATTGTGGTTTTAACTCAGCGCAGGTGCACAATTCGCATGTGGTGGATATTATGTTGAATGATAAAACTCCGTATCATCAAAATAGAAATGCGTTGGATGATGATTGTGTTTCGGGTGATGAGCAGACGGTGGAAATGCGTTTCTCGGAGACACCATTCGTGAGTTCGGATACTACGACGGCTGTTAGTATGCTGGAGACGGGCAGCAGCAATGAGGTGCGCGAACGTCTGTCCAACTGAGGAAGGGTGAGTTTAGGACGTAAGTTAACTTAAAAAGTTTTCTTTAAGGGGGTGGGTGCTTTTGCATATGAAAACAGAAATACGCACTTCCGATAGATGGATCTAAATAAACAAGTTGTGCGATTTTTCTAGCTCACTGTGAAATCAGCGACTACCGAGGCAGAGTCTTACGTTCGTACGCTTTTGCATCTAGCTTACATAAACATCATTCGTGGTATTACCAAAAGCGCAATAATGACTTAATTTCGTTCATTGAGAAAAAAGGCATATTGATTAATATGTCCTTGTTTCTCAACATATTGAGAAATAATGCCGCAGGAGATCTTTATTATGTCATACTGTGAAGGTAGTCTACTGAGGTAGTCTAATACGTCTTCTAACTATTTTTTCAAACTCTGTCGTTCCCTATTCACCAATAACGCCGTGGGAATGACCAGTAATTTTTTGGAGAACTTTTCTCTCGCACACTCTAAGGGCCATTTCATAAGGATAGGCATTGTGAGATACTTATACAGCGTTATCTTTGTTCGTAGATAGCTTAATTTAGTTCTCAGTTTCCTACTCAATCCAAAGTAGCACTATTTGGAAAGAGAGTTTATCCGTTTAATGTATCTGATTACATTATTTTCGGCGTCAGCATTGATTCCCAAATAGACGAAGTACACGTTAACGTGGATGACAGCAATTCTTCGTTTTTTACTCATTCGCCCCGGGCCAGAGGAGGTAGAAGGCAAGAAGTCAATAACATCAATTTAATCAGCATTTGCGTGCAATTGCCAGCTCCTGTAATAGACTGTACCACTAGGGTCGGCTTTCTTGTGGACTTTACAGCGACTTAGCCTGACATAATGTGCTAAACAGCAGATTTATTGAGATGTGATATATGGATACCGTAACAGGTTAAACTTTTACTTATCCAGACTGCACCTCGACATACCAAATGTCTGCCCCGCATGCGGTATGACTGCTCATGATACTTACCATCTGCTCAACTGAGCCGACTCTTCTAACACCAATATCACTCTGGTCTAACTCTATTGAAGCCGCGAGGTTTCTGGGACTCCCGTTAGAAGAGCCCCACAATATTAGGTAAGGGAGGTGACGACTAGGCAGGCAAACTATCGCTACAACAACAACAAGAGACGTGAGATTTTGGTAGCTTCTCATCACTTTCGCTAGAATGCATTGACACGCTCTGTAAATGCTCTCATCATATGACGGTTGCTGGGATTCAGCTCAATGTTGTGCTTTCTACATTGGACAGGCTCACTTCTGTGCATTAATTAAATTATATTTGATGATTGAGGTTAAGCCATACCGCCCTGCTCGGTCGTCTTCAATGAAGATACAATTTCTAGTTATTTGCCGATATGGCCAAAATGGGAAATTCGTAAAAATTTGAAAACTTTGCACTGAAAAACAACATTTTTAATTCTTTTGTTGTTTTTAGTTATCAAAAACTGTAAGTGACAAAAACTGAGTCAGACCTGCTAAATTTAATTAGTAATTAGTAATCACGGCTGTTTTAATGGGTAGTGATTATTTTGATTGTTTTTCAAGAAAAGGCAATTAATTTTTGATTACGATTAGAAGAAATCAAAAATAATAAAAAAAAGTTGTTTTGACTACTTTTGATTATTTTTTAATTATTTTGTGATTATTTTTGATTGTTTTTCAGTATTTAGATATGTGCTTCTACAACAATACTGAAAAAAATTGGAAATTATTAAAAAAAACCAAAAAAAAATCCAAAATTATCGAAAGTAATCAATTTTTTTGATTATTTTCTTTTATTTAATTGGAAAATAATCATTAGAAATTCAAAGTAATGGTAATCAATCATTAAATGGATTCTCAAGAAAATAAATTATCAAACCGCTTATCAATACGATTAGTAATCATCATTTAACAGTTCTAAACTTTTCTTTAAATGGTCATCTAACCGCCTGGGCGATTTTGACCGACAGTTCTAAACTGAATGCTTCTATTTCCTGAAAACGAAGACTGTAATAGATTTTAATATGTGGGACTTGAATATGTGTAAACAATATAGGGCACAACAAAAATATTTACTATATACAGTCAGTCTAAACTAGCAAATTATAGCCCTTTTAAAAATAATATTAAGCTCTGAAGCTTTTTAAGAATCTTTCTTTGATAAGATATTTTTTTTTGCCAAGTCTACTGCACATAACCATGCCATAAAAACTTAATCGTTGCAAATTTATATTTAAAAACTTGTATCAATGATTTATTATTTGACCTGTCCCGCAAGGACGCAGATACTTCATAGTTATAGCGGCAATCGCTTACCTGATTGTTACTTTACATACAACAAACATTTGCTGTTCGAACAAAAAGCCAGACTTTTATTTTATTATATCGAGCATTAAACTACGTACTCGCATCAACCTCAGTGGTATCCTCCGTTATACATATTTTGTACGCAATTGGAAGTTTTATTTGTTCACAACTTTATACATCCTCTTCCACTTCAGTTATACATGCAACATAAACAAATATATTATTTCTGTAAGGTCTTTTTGTGTTATTTCCTAATTTTCTGCTCTCATTTGGAACCAATATTAATAAATAAGGTATCGTTTTAAAGGTGGGGGTTAGCTCTACATTCAAAACCATATTTTAATTAGCGGAGTGCTTTTGTTTACGCGTATTTTATAAAAATAAATTCTTTAAAATAAACGATTGTGAATGCACAAAAAAATCAATTTGTACTGCAACGCTATTGTGACTGTGACATTCATATGCCTCGCGACATCTACAGTTGAATAGTAAGACTGAACAGTGCTAGAATAATTAAAGGCGAGCGCGCCATCTACACTTGAACATTGCTAAAATAAGTGAATAAGACTGCGTTCACACTGGGTCATAAACTCTAGTTAAAGGGACATTTTTCGAGTTAATTCATATTGATGTTGGCAATCAACTCAAGTTTATGGCTCAATGTGAATGTGATATAAGTGGTGGAATTTCAAATAGCTGTTTCGGCATATTTGTATAATTTTTTGGGTAATTCTATACGACAGCACTTAACTGCTAATATAGGTCCAAAAATATCGGGAAAGGTATCAAACGACGGGTGTTAACCTTCGTATCAATAATCCGAAAGCGGAAATTCGATATTTTATGTCTGTTCAGAGATATTTGCAATTAAAGTTGAAATTTTTCTGTCATTTTCATGTGGTTGTTGTAATCACAGATTAGGGTGTACCGAAAAGTGCAGAAATGTGTTCTGTGCAGAAATATTGTGGACCGCGTAGCCGGTGTTGGACCGGCTAAGGTTATTTTTTGAAGCCTACGCAGAGAGGTGTTGTGCACATAAATACCTTGGATCAAGTCCCCTATTTGGGATCGGACCTAGGCAATTTTTTGGTTTTTTACTAATAACTTTTCACTGAAACAAACTATTTAATTCCCGCTTTCGGATTATTGATACAGAGATCAAAACGCGTCGTTTGATACCTTTCCCGATTTTTGGACCTATATTAGCAGTTACGTGCTGCCGTATAGAATTACCATTTTTTGTGGTCTCACAACAAGTGTAGCTGAAAATCTTTTTTTATAATTTGAGAAAAAGATTTGAAAAATCCTGGACCTGGACTAACAAAAGGTTTCAAACCATTTTGGTTTTTTTTTTGCGCAAGGAGCGCACGGGTCCAGCTAGTAAAAGTAATACAGGTAATAACAATTAAATTGGATTTAGCTTGCGCAGTCCTAAGATCACCATTCTCCCCCACAACTAAGTTGTCGAAGTGAGACTCCTCCTTGGAAGTTATGAAATATTCTTATAAGGTTTTAGGGTTATGTTCATGATTTTATCAACCAGTTTACGCAGATGTTTGCTTATATGCAATTGACTGCTAAGTTGGCGCAGGGTGCAACTCTTCTGCAGAAACTGCCTGCGTAGCATAGTGATATGGTAGACCAACTGTGGTGAAAGTATATTATTTTGGTGAAATTTTCAGAGCTGGTATTTCTTGTAGTATGTAATCTCATGGACACATGGTTACATTTCCATGCCATTAGCGCATATATTTTATGACTAAAGAGCGGTATCCATCTCACAAGAATTGCTCAAGAAAAATGTAGCAATTTTTCTTGCGTGAAAAATAGTAGTATGGAAGTAATAAAAATCCATGGTGAATAGTGAAGCAGCGAGAAGAAGAGCACATAAGAAAACGAAAAGTAAATAAACTAAATAAACATTTTTTTGGCAATAACTTTTCACTGAAACAAAATTTTTATTTTCAGCTTTCGAATTCTTGATACCGAGGTCAAAACGCGTCTTTTGCCACTTGATATATTTCTTGAGAAAACCTGTGTTGCCGTAGTCAAATTTCACGGCAAAATAGTAGTTAAGTTTCGTATTATATTTCTTGCGAAGTGGATACCGCCGCAAGAAAATTTGACAAGGAAATTTTCTTGAGCGTTTTTTATATGGAGTTTTTAGTTTCTTGTGAGGTGGATACCGCTCCTAAATATAAAAGAATATGTTTGGTAATTGTTGACGACAACATTTAAAAAAGGCAGATGTCGGTCCCAGAAATCATAATCCGGATTCGGAGCCTGTGCAAAAGTTTGTTTTAGCAAATCTAAAACGTGTGTCTTATTTCACAAGACTTGAAAAATATCCAATCCCGAAAATGACCACTCTTTTAACTTTACCTAAGTACGTAAGAAAATCGGAAAATTACTAAATATATATGGAGCTGTAGCACTGTTCGCCAATATTTTTATTTTTCCTTGCAGTTGCGGAAATGTAAAAAAATTGTTTAATAGCTGTTCTCCATAGGCGGATTCTGATTTTTAGGACCGATATCTACATTTTTGGTTGAATTTTAGCATTCGGTGGTTGGCGTTAACAATTACCATGTGATTACCGTAAACTTTTCAAAACAAAGTGAAGTAAAAAACATCATCTTTTCTTCTTTGCATTGGTAGCGCTGGAAATAAAATACAGTTTCGATGAAATTTTTTCTTTCAGCCTTATTAGTTCTTAGGGTTTTAGACAGAGAAAAATATACAAGTGAAAATTAAATGGGATTGCCAGGAATACTTTTCATGCATTTAAGCTGAAGTTATTGGTGCGTTTGTCGTATCGCTGTAGTCGTATCCTTAACGTAAGAGAAAACCCAGCATGCAAATTGGTCGGTAAGGTTACTTTACGGATAAGGAATTACGATACAGCACCAATCATCGATTGCATTGTTTCTCATAAGGTTGGTCGAATCAGCTGTTTTATAAGGTTACCGATAACGTACCAATAACTTGAGACTTACTAAGTACTTTGACTACTAGCACATGCATTTGCAATTTATAAACCCATTCAAAGCTAAAACTACACAGAAATCGCCATACTTCTGTGTAAAATGTTTTAACGCCCGGTGACAAATGTGATTTTGAAAATATAAAATCTAAGCAAAAATCGTGGCATTACGATCAGAAATATAGTTAAAAATAGGTTACTGGTTTTTTCAAACAACCTTTATCATATTTCGTTTATTTAGAAAAATTTGAAAAGTTTAAATAAAGTAAATCTGTGTGCAAATGGCACACTGTAATTAACATTTAACGAAAGTACTAAAATAAAGCGTTATGACTTTTAACCAGCTAATATAAACATAATTTTACTTAAATCGAAAAAATAGTTATTGTACCTTCTTCTAAAAATAGGAAGACGAATCTACAAAAACAAAGTCCAGCATACATGATTTACATATAGACAGAATGTATAAAATATTGTGTATACCATTAGCAAGATAACTAACAACAATTAGAGGAAAACTTGAATTAAGCAGCTTGCAAAACTACACGCAGCTTAGGCTATGGGTAAGGCGCTGCGCTTGCAAAATCAGAAGTGCGCGGGTTCGATTCTCCACAAGATCCTCTCAAATAGCAAAACTATACGAATTAGTCTGACGAGAAATCGTGTCTGTTTTCGAAATAGTACTATAACTGTAGTCTGTATATGTTTGTTGCTTTCAATTTTTCCTCTAATCAAAAATAATAATAATTAACTAAGAATTATTATCAACTGGTCTTGAGCTCGTTAAACTTACAAAAAAAAAACGAAAAATATTTAAATGTATTTTTAACAATTTCTCCTTTTCTAAAATAATTTATTCACCACATTAAATTTGCAACACAACACCCTTAAATGCTCAAAAAGCTTTGACTGCATCCCCCAGGTACATTAAAAAGGGGAATATAATCAGCTGATTGGTGCTCAGTTTTACTACTGGTTAGACTGTGCTGCGAAGAATGTTGACTTTGCTATGCAAAATATAGTTCTAAATGTCATAAGAAGAAGCTTCGACTTGACTCTAAGACCATATAGGCCTGGCCAAGAGTAGCAATGTTTCTGTGTGCGCTATTGTCGTTTATTTCGACTAGCTGTACATAAGTGGTGGGAGCAGCGTCTTATCCACTGTCGAAGAGTTTTCAAATATCTAAGTACTTATAAAGTACTTATGTATAAAATTAGAATGTATATAAATTTACATACTAATATTTATATAATCCAAAAAGTTATTTAATCTGGATTTTATGGTCCACAAATGCGAAAGTAAGAGGATTAGAATATTGCCTATGGGCGAAATCAGCAGAAAAGCGAATGTAAATAAACTTGCACAGTACTTCGAAGCGCGTGACATGTAAAAATGTACATCAAACCGTTTATTGTGCTCAGTCATAAGTGCTGGTATTATGTATAAGTGTGGGTTCAACGCTGAGTCTGAGCTAGGGCAAACAATCCCGTCTACACGAATTTCGATATTTCGGCAGCGCGGATGCTTTTCTGTGTGCTGAAATTCTAGGCTTAGAGCTCGCGATCTTTAAATTTATGCGACTTTTATTTAACTATTTTGTAAAATTTAAACTTTTTGATTTTCATGAGATTTGATGACCGTCTGAGTTGCATTTTGAACAGCATCGGAGATTGTTTTACTAAATTACTTACCTTACAAATGTAATTTCATAATCATCATCTGCATAAAATCGGCTTAGTCTGCTAGCATAACATGTGCGCATTTCTTATCCGTGGATCAATGAGAAAAGCCACCGTTCTCACGAGCCTTTCAAAGGGTTTTATATTTTAATTTTTAACAAAACCAGCTTATCAAGTAGAGTGCTATTGTACAATGTCGCTTCTTTAAACAGCAGCAATACCATGTTGACCCTAAATACAGCTAATGTGCTCGTTGTTGTCTTATTAATGGATAAAGCACTACCCGTAGCATAATTTTTTGGATGCGGATCTACTTTCTGGTAAGGTACCGTACTCAATAGTACAAGCTCGACGGAAGCAGCTAGAATGGTCAGCTTTCATATGCTGATTTTTGAAACCAAACACCCCAATAAACAAGTTATGCCTCATGGTAATGACCCATCAACACTATTTTTTAATTCTATTTATAGAAGATGCGAAGGACTTTAGCTATTCGCGTCTTTGAATATTCAATTACGAAATTAAGCTCTCTGTCGAAGAACAAATATAACAATTTAAGTTTTAAAGTTAAAGGAAAAGTATCTGATTGATTTATTTAAATTGCGTAGTTCTTGTGATATGCATAATTAACGCGACGACTGTTGTGAACGGACTCCCCTTCCGCTATCTTTGTTTTCAGAATTTTAAATGTTGTCGAACGAAGAAAAATAATTATGGACCTTCCCTTCTCTTTGAGATTTATAGTCCACCCAAAGGATTCAACAGCAAGGTCGTTTTATGCAATTGAATATTCCTTCTTATTGAGATGGAAGACGCAAGTGGATGATGACGTCAGTGCCGGATGACTTGACCTAGATTGGTGTTACCAATTGGTGCCAATGAGTGATTAAGATGGCAGGCTTAAACTCGTTTCTGGACAAGAAGGAGGTTTCAAATTTATATACACAGTTGACTTAAGCGGATCTTAGAATGAATGAGCTGTAGCTTCGAAACAAACCTATAGTAATTTGACTTATCAAAGACTAAATCCTCGCGCACCCTATTAACGCGATGACTAATGAAGTGTAAGTCATATCAGCTGTCAACCGGCCTAAAATCTTCGGTGTTACTTTTGACCGTACACAAAACCAGTTTTGGATGCCCACTCCCCTCACCTTAGTACTACCAAAAGATCCGCTAGTACAAAATAGTCACAAGGTGTCGGAAAAATCTTTCGCCAACTCCTGCCCGGCGAATACCGTAATTATAGCTCAGTATAACAGCAAACTAATGAAACCAGTCCAGGGAGGCTTAAGTCACTGCTGCTCTAAATGCTCTGATCTACATGCTAAAATTAGTTAACAGTTTACCTATCCTGACTAAGCCCAGACATAACTAATACGTGTCCCGCAAGGGGTGTGCCTCCGCATGATAAAAACTATCTCTGTGAGTGTTAAATAAAGCAAGCTGTGGTAGCAACATTACTGTGGTCCATCACTGTTGAAAGATACAGTGTTTTAGGACTTACCATGGCAACAAAAACAATGGAAATTGCTTTCTCGCATAAAATGTTTAAGCAAATGGCGTAGAAATCGTGCTCCCATCACTTGCTGTTGAGACACCAAAAAGTGTGCGGGATCCCATATCTTTTTTATCAACGAGTAATCAGTAAAGAAGTGACCATTGCCACACTAGGCTTACGCGCGCTCAAGGCTGCTTTCTACAATGGTAATAGAGATACATATGTGTTAATATGTTTGTACATAAGTTTATATAATACGCAAAAAGGTTATTATTTGTGCCCACTTTATTGTTGTTGCACGTACTGTATGAGTAAGATGTGGAGGCATAAAAAGTATTCAAATAACAGCCAAGTACTTTTACTGTCTGCGGGGTCAGATGCCAACAATTCTATAACAAAAGCACAAAAATGGGGGGCACAACAACACCAAAGTTTACTGAACACTTTGAACTGTAATATATCAACGTTGGTTCACTGATTTTCTTGTTACCTTTCCTAGTTTGCTTTCATATACAGACTTTCATTGGTCTTGTGCTACTTTTATGAACTACTTTCTTTGTTGAAGGACTTACTTGAAAATACTCTTGCCAATTTATAAAAGAAAATTATATTTTTCACCCTTTCAAGGCTTTAATTTTTTGAATAAATAAAGCTTACTTAGTTACGATAGAAGAATAAAATGTAAAATGAAATATTAATAAATTTTTCTTCGAAAACCGTCTCATTTGGGTTTAGTATAAAATTGGGAGTTGGCTTGTTGACAATAATAACTGTGCTGACAAAGTCATTTAATAAACGGCTAAAAATTTGAGCTGAAATATTTGAGCTTAAATATTATTGGGTTACATATACATATGTTCAAAAAAAAATTTGGTTTAGAATTTAATTTAAGCCAGTTTTCGAGAAAATCAGCGTGATGAAAAGAGTTTCAATTACAACCCTTTCAATACTGACGGGACACATACGCCCCACCAGGTGCTTTCGTTTACTAAAGTTAAAATATAAAATAAATATAATAAATATAAATATATATAAAGTCGCCGTATATTTGCTTCCCACTAGTTGCCTACATGTCATACAATCAGCTGCGCCCGTTATGATCCCGTTATGTTTGATGTTTTGTTTGTGCATGCTTTTCAGTCGCAGTTCGATTGTAGTCGATAAGTGGAAAAACGTGAATAAAAGATAATATGTGTATTATTTATTGCAAAATTTGTGCTAAAATGAAGAGGAAAGATTCTACGAACAATATCTAATAAACATTTGTGAAATTGATATAGTTAAAATTCTATATGCTATAGATCATTAACCAAATCTGGGATATATGTTTCTCAACAGTATCTGTCATTGGAACAGCAACATATTAAAAAACTGCAAATTTTAATAATTTTTCCAAAGAGTGACCTAAACCGGAATAAAAAGCGCTTACGAGTAAGTGATGAAGACGATACGAAACTTGTTAGAAGAAACCGATTCAGAGAGCTGCAGCAATTTCGACTATGATAGCGTTCATGATCCGAATTATTCAGGTAAAGATTCGTCTAAAAGTGATTTGGATTTAGAAGATAAAAAGCTTACTTAACTTGCGTCCTCAACTTTTTCCTACAACAACTCAGCCAGAAAGTTTATTTAGTTTAGTTTTGTGAATAAGGGTATAAATATTTAGAAATATTTGGAAACATTGCTGAAACAAACATTAGTGTTACAAAACGTTGAATTCTCTTTTATTAAATTTTCGAAAATAAGCGTTACATAATCGATACGGCTACAAGTTATATGCATGAACACCTACAAAAAATTTCCAGATAATTGATCCATTTCGGAAGCTGACTTCTGCACCATAGAAATTGTAACTATTATACTATGAGAACGCTGGTTTGTTTGTGCGCCTAACTTCTAGTCCTATTAATTTTTAATACCTATTTGCTTAAGTGTGAACAGAATAGTTAAGTACACTATTGAAAAATGTGCTGATTTACTAACCTGAATTAGTTTCCCTTGAACTAAAATCTATTTATTTTTTAGCGAATTGACTTTATTGTACGATGGTTGTTGCAGAAGTGAAATAATGTAAAAAAGTTTGATGTAAATTGGAACGATTTTCCGTCATCCCTTGTCAAATTTGGTTTTGAGACAAACCGGTTTCGGCGTTGTGCCATCATCAGTGTAGATTTTCGTTTTGATCTGTTGTTGTCGTGTGCCTTGTATTTATAGTTCGTAGGTAGCAGGTAATGTCAGCATGGGTGTCTGTTTATGTATGTGTGTGTATGTGTTGTGTGTGTACATTCAGAAACGGTGGTGGTTTGCAGCGATCGGTTTTTATGTGGTTGACTGAGGCAGGTAAAAGTTGGTGATTTTTGTTGTTTGACCTTTTTGCTATTCGTTAATGTGTTGTGTGTGATACATTTTATTGAGGTTATGTTACTGTGATGAGTTGTTGTTTGGCTATTTAAATGAATTTTTTTATACAAATAAATTGATTTGAAACGTATGTTAAGTAAAGTAGTTATAAATTACAACTTCCATTTATGTAAAAAATATTGATTTTTGGACTCAGGAAAGCCACGCAAAGACTATAATTTCGGTTGTTCGTATGTATATTTGCGTGCCAGCTTCTGTGCGTCGGCAAACGCTGTGCGTTTATACATGTTTAAGCTGCAAAGTGAAATGATTTACAGCAGTTTGCTCTTGATTAAATTAAAACCTTTCAACAAATTGAATACGGAAAACAGTTGTATAAGTTTAGTCTAACCAACTTTTAAGAGCTTACTTACAAGCCGTTTTAAAGTCTTGATTTTTTTAAGAACTATTTGCACGAACTCATTAAGGCACAACAGTTCAAAATATTTTAAAGCCTTTTAAATATATTCGCATATTTTCAAAGTAAACGAAACTCTTCAGCACTTACAGACGCAGCTGTAGAGCATTAAATGGCACAACCATTTCAACGTTACGCATGTCGAGTACCAAATTTTCATAGCCACGAAATACGGCGTAACAAGAGCACTGCAAACTACATCTTGTTACAAATAGCCAACAGCAGCTGAAAAAAAATCGCCTGAAATTCGCAAGAAAATATTATTTCTTCATGAATTTCCACTAAAGTTTCGCATAACCGTTTGTGGTAAAATAAATGGACACATTAAGTCAGAGCGCAAAAAGGACCAACATAAAAAGTCTTACTCGTCGAAAGTACGCTTTTTAAATGCCACAAAATAACGCAAAAGTACAGAAGCGAAGAAGGAAGTGAAACAGATTTAAGTGTTGGCGTTGAAAAGAGTTGCCGAAAGAGATGTAAAAAAAAAGGAAGGAAAGGGCTGTCTTCGACTGTGCCGAAGACTTTATAACTTTCATGAATACACATCACGGTCTTAAGTGTCCGATCCCTACTCACAATTAGTTAAAACTCTGCAAAACTGATAATTTAAAGATACACAGCCCGAACCCCACTATCGGAACAACCGATTGTATGGGAGATATACGAGGTGTGTTCAAAAAGTATCGCGAATTTTGAATTTTTTGTGGCGTTATGTTGGTACTCATGTCTCTCACTTATGCCGACAAGCTCGGCCATTTTGAATGTTCAGTTAATTGTTGACAGCTGCTTTGCTTGCACGTGTTTTGGATCGTCTTCGATTTTTACGCGAAATTCGTACCAAAATTGCTTAATTGTGACCAAAAACAGCATCGCATGAACATTGCTAATGAGATGTTAAACTCTGTCCGCGACGACCCAAATTTGCTCCAGAGGGTCATAACTGGTGACGAATCGTGGGTTTATGGTTATGACGTGGAAACCAAAGCTCAATCATCTCAATGGAAGCTGCCGCACGAACCAATACCGAAAAAAGCGCGCCAAGTTCGGTCGAATGTGAAAGTTTTGCTGACAGTTTTCTTCGATTGCAGGGGCGTGGTGCATCATCAGTTCTTGCCACAGGGAAGAACGGTCAATAAGGAATATTACCTGCAAGTTATGCGCAATTTGCGAGAAGCAATCCGCCAGAAACGCCCGGATTTGTGGAAGAACAAAAATTGGCTTTTGCACCACGATAACCCCCCTGCTCATGCATCGTTGCTTGTGCTCGACTTTTTGGCCAAAAACAACACACTAATGATGCCGCAGCCACCGTATTCCCCAGATCTGGCCCCCTGTGACTTTTTCTTGTTCTCTAAACTGAAGAGGCCCATGAAAGGACGACGTTACGCTTCTCTTGACGAGAGAAAGACGGCATCGAAGGAGGAGCTGAACAAGATACAAAAAAATGATTTTTTGAAGTGCTTCGAAGATTGGAAAAACCGTTGTACAAGTGTATAATATCTCATGGGGATTACTTTGAAGGGGACAAAATAGATATTCATGAATAAATAAATAATTTTTGAAAAAACACAAAATTCGCGATACTTTTTGAACACACCTCGTATGTTATGTTGGTCCGATCTGGGTGATTTTCACTACATACATTACATATACAAGGTGGCGCAAAAGTAAGGTTCCGATGTTCAGCATATCGGTTGTGGCACGTGCAGTGTGTGCTGTTGCACCGTCTTGTTGGAACCACATGTTTTCCAATCCCAAATCATCAAGTTGCGGCAAAAAGAACTCGTTGATCATTGCTCTGTAGCGCTCACCATTCATAGTAACCGTTTGGCCCCGACCGATTATTGGTCAAATAAATAGTCAGCAATGTTCCGCGTTCTGGAGCAGTGTAGCGTAACATTGTTTTTTAACGTGTATTTCGCATGTGTTTACTACACAAATGTCAAAACAGAACTGACTTTAGGGGCCAATCGCAAAATTTATAGCATTTTCTGATAGGAGGATTACTTTTGCGCCACCCTGTATAATAAGTACCAAGGCTGCAAAATTTTACGTTCCTAGATTTTTAATTGTAAAATTTATAGCCCAAAACCCATTTATCGAAGCTATCGATTGTATGGGAGCTATGCGTTGTATTGCTCCGATCTTGCTGATTCCGACAAATGATTCATCTCATGCAAAATGGCGGTTCCACACCAAATTCCATCAAGATATGTCAAAAACGGAGGGATTAGTTTGCGTAAAACCAGACAGACGGACAGACGGACATGGCTAAATCGACTCAGCTCATCGCCCTGATCATTTCGGTATACTTATTGGTGGGTCTATCTCGTCTTCTTCTCATACTTACGAACATCGGACCAAAGCTATAATACCATTTCATGTTCATGAAAGGTATAAAAAGAACACAAAACTGGGTCAAGTTGGCGCAATTCAGTGAGTGTCCTGAGTGAAGCTTCTTATCTACAACAATTTGATAGTGGCTAAGGGCCACCACCATATTTAGTTGAAAGCAGAGCATGAATGAAGCAAAACAAAAGGTAAAGGGAGAGTAGTAAAGTAAATAAAGCCGTTGCAAAGTATATGTTGAATACAATATTTTCTTAGTGCCAATCTTGTGGCCATTTAGCAAACTACTAAAGCGTGCTTATGTACCACATGCGTTCATGTTCAAGCGCTCTACAATAGGATGTAGCACGATTAAATAGAGGTTAACCCATTTATTGAGACAGTCAAATTTTTGACCTTTTATATGGCAGTAAGTATTTTCGCTTTTATCTTAACTCTATGCTAAGTCTATAAGTCATCTTGGTGCTTAATGCTTCGTTTCCCTGTAGTCAATTCTACTAGTTTTATAAAAGTCAAATACTAGTTTGCCAAACCAGCTCAGCTAGTTGGAGCTCTATAATTTTTCCATATTAGCAACTGGTATTTTTAACGCGGCGATGTCAGTCAGTAAATATTACTTCACTATATTGAACAATTAAAACAAATTTTAAAAGAAATGTAATCGCTATTCATAGCAGTTTTACCCTTTCAAAACATATATAAAAAGTAATGTTCTTCTTTTTTAATAATAAAAATTTTTTGAATGAGGTTTAGAATTAATTTCACAGGCATAACTCTTTGAATTTCCTTGAAACATTTTTTGGCAAATTTTAAAATTAATATATCAAACTCAGAGAGAATCTAATCCATGCTTGTGAAAATAAGAAGATAAAGAAAACGAAAATCGACACTGATGATGGCACAACGCCGAAACCGGTTTGTCTCAAAACCAAATTTGACAAGGATGACGAAAAATCGTTCCAAATATACATCAAGTGTGAAAATATCTTTATATAAAATTAAGAAATTCAAGGAAATACAAGCTTTTTATGGTGAAAACTAGAAGCTACGGAGTTCTTTGCAGATAATCATGCAGGTAACTCGCTTATGGAATTTTAGTACATAATGTGCAAGTTCTTAGTAACTAAATTTTTTAAAAAGTACTCTTTAAACCACCTTGTTATTGTATGTGCCTCTGCTTGCCAACTTTGTTGTTGCAGCTTTTAAACGATTCCGATGGAGTTTCATTGTTATTTTGTTTATGAAAACTGCATTTCACAATCACAATAAATCAACCCTGAAAAAAGAAACCACAATTCAATATTTCTTTTGTGAATTTTTCGAAAACTTTTTTATTAGAAAAAGGTTACTTAAATTATTCCAAAAAGAAATGTTATTTACTCACTCAGTTGCTTTGACAAATTATCGTTTCGTTTTCACTTTTCTTCGTGGTTTCATTTGAGCACTGCTTACTCGTTGTTGTGTCGCTGCTGCGCCGCTATTGCAGTAGCGACTTTGGCTGATTTTGTTGACATCCACGTACGTACATGATCTACTACCCAAACGTACTATTTGAAGCCCAAAATTCTCAAAGGTATTCTGATTTCACACTTAAAACTATTAGTTACAAGAAAGCCTTATATTTAATTTAATTAAATGAATATTTAAGAACTGTGAATATTAGTTGAACAGAAAATTGAGGTGTAGGACGCGTTGTTAACTGAATGATTTCTCTCTGAATACTGAATTGTTTTCTTCCTTGCTCGTATGTAGCTATCGACAGTAATGTAGGGTTGTTGCTGCTTATGATAGAGGAATCGTTGCAGTCGCTTAAACTGGTACGAACAAGCCCAGTTAATGAACTAGAATGTTTACTTACTAGTTTGGCAGTTGACTCCAGGATTTATACTCAATACGTAACGAAGTCAAAATTCTGGTGTAACCGAATGTTATATACCCAGCATCTCTCAGGTTTCTTATGCCCCGGAAACAGTTGTCTGAGCACAATACTCAGAGGTTTTTTGACAACGAAAAAAGTAGCAATATTTTACTCGATTTTACGGGACATTGACAGCCAGGCGGATATTAAGGCAATAATCCCCCACACCACAACAGCTAACAGTGTCCTAGAGTGCAAACAGGGGCTAAGAAGGATTGCGACGGAGAGGAACTTACATCTATATTGGGTCCCAGTCATGTGGGAATAGTTGGAACCGAAAAGGCTGATGCTTTGCCCAAGAAGAGGGCGCCCTGGACGAGTATACGGTATAAGTCCCGATCAGACTGGTAGAGTTGAAGCGTAAGCAAGAGTTGCAAATTATTGACCAGGCACAAAAGGCGTGGAA
This sequence comes from Merzomyia westermanni, assembly GCA_949987695.1. NCBI lineage: Eukaryota > Metazoa > Arthropoda > Insecta > Diptera > Tephritidae > Merzomyia > Merzomyia westermanni. The sequence continues at coordinate 125,219,744 of OX465291.1, read as the reverse complement.
TCAAGCCCGGGGTTGTAAAGTTTCCAAGCTCATGTGTAAAGCATACGACATGAGGTCAACTAAACTGCTTTTATCTCTAAAAAGAGAGTGCTACAGGCTCATTATGGGCGTACTTACAGGGCACGGTCTTTTGGCATCGCATGTGTATAAATTAGGTCTCGTCGGTGACAACAGATGCAGAAAGTGCGGGCTGCAGGAGAAAACGGTTGAGTATATTTTGTGCTCCTTTAATGCGCTCACTAGATTAAGACTCCAACTATTAGGAGCTCCACAACTATTAGATCTCGAAGCAGCAAGTAGGAGAGGACCTAAAAAGCTTCTAGTTTTTGCCAAAAGTTATTCTTTGACGTGGATCCTAGTTCTTGGTAGGCTTTTCGTTTCTGGCCTAAGAAACTTCTGGAAGCACTATCGACAATTGCAGTTTATGTGAGTTCTTGACAGACCGGCCAGCTCAACCTAGCCTAACCTTACAGGACATTTTAGCTTGTTGGTAAGCCTTATGCGACTCACCCAGCCTTCAGTGATTCTAAAACGTAAGCCATAAGCAAGTGATTATTGAATACAATTATCTAAAATGAACGATGTTAAAGTGTTTTTGTTAAACTTTTCCGCTATGCGATCCCTAGAGTACGTAATCGTGTTGACTAACTATTGTAGGGATATATAACAATTATGAAGTTTTTTACACTTCACAGTGGAATTTATTAAATTGTATTTGTAGAAGCTATGTAAGTATATACATACATAAGATAACTATACTGCCTAAGCATCTATAAGATTTAGCCAATCTGTTTGCTTTTTCCTCCTAACCACACATAAAACTCCCTCAATTAATGGCTTAGTACTTATACGGTTTGTATGTTTAGCAATGTTGTGATAAGCACAAACGTGCCTAATGTTACGCAAATGTTTCTCTTGCATGTTATTTCCTTCGATAATAGACAGCATCCATTTTGATTATTTCTTTAAGTCTAAGATCTTTTTATCTTTAGCAGGTGATAGCTGGACTTTCAAACTTTCTTTTACTCAAACAAATACAACCATTCTGTTAAGTTTATCGAAAGTAATGTTAGTGTTGTTTTTTTGTAGATTTGGTCAAAACTAATGCCAAGGATTAGGCCGACATTATTATTTATCGTTTAAGTGTTTTTGAAAGGAGTTTTGTTGTAAGCTTGTTTGCTGTAGCGAAAGTGGACTTCTTAGCTTCTTTTGACAAAGTATGGGATGGATCTTCAATGTAGATGAACATTTTTTGTGCGTATTTTTGTCTCCAAAAGAGACTACTTGATGTATGCATATGTGCATATATACAAACGTGGTGTAGTGGTACTGTGATGGCGTAGCACATCGAAGGTCACAGGTTTAAGTGCTGGGAAAAGTTACATCAAAGTGTTTCGAAAAAAACTGGATGGACCCTCGGCATGCCGACCGGCGTCGACCGAAAACATGTAGCTCTACGGTAGTACGATTTTTGTATATGGTAGTGGCGTATGCTAACGATAATTGTATCATTTGCTTCTTGGGTATTAGTTCGAAGCTAGTTCCCTTTAACAAATTTAAAGCAGAATTTGATAAGGCGGTTCAAAAATACACTATCTCAAACATTCTTAATACATTATTTTAATTTTGTTTACCTGCTGTTCTAATAAGAGTTGCTCCCATTGGGCTTTTGATGTACTATATAGTTCCCGGTATATCTGGCATATTTTACTAGTTCATAGCCCTGTTCGGTGCAACAACTTCATACTTGCTCAATTTCTTTACGGATTTCTGTTTTACTATTAACAGCATACAAATGGTGAATGGAGAATGTCTGCACTAGGACCGATCTTCTCCTAAAATCTAGCTCTACAGCTTGGCGGGGCCTACATATATGTTTAATGGCTACTACCAACATCAGCTGATGGAAGAACAATTTTTTATGGTAAGCTTTTTCCTGGCAAAAATACAGTCGAAAGACTGTCGACCACAGCCGAGCGGCAGTTACCCCGACCCGGTGATGTCCATATCGTACAAACAAATTTTGGGGTTAAGCGAGTGTTATAGGCGTACCATACGATCTGGTACTAACACCTACTGGCGGCCGAGTGCTGATGAAACTTCTGAACGTGGATTGTAAAAATTGTGGTAAGGTCATATGCCCTTCTAAATATTTATATATTTCATGAACATGAAATGGTATTACAACTTTGAACCGACTTTTGTAAGTATGAGAGCACGAGGCGATAGACCCACCAATAAGTATACCGAATTGCTCAGGGCAATGAGCTGAGTCGATTTAGCCATGCCCGGCTGTCCTTCCGTCTGTTTGTTTGAGGGCAAACTAGTATCTCAGCTTTAGAGATATCGGGCTGAAATTTGGTAAGGGCCGTCATTTTCTAATATTTAATGCATTTGTCTAGACCAACAAGATCGAACCATCCAAACATATAGATAGCACCCATAAAATAAATTGTTCTGATAAATGGGGTTTGGGATGTAACTCTTGCAATTAAAGATTTAGGAACGTTAAATTTTGCAGATTTTGTACTTATTATGTACGCAATGTGGTTTGTGAAAATCAAATACAGTTGTGTTCAATCGTTCAGCGAAATAAGAAGCAGGTGAGAATTCCGCATAAAAGAAACTTTAAAGTTTAAGCTTAGGAAAGCTATTTAAACTTTCAAAAAAGGTCATATGCATTTACAAATTTTTTGGCAGAATTTCCAGATAATTGCTGAGTATGCAGGTGTGTAGCCCAATCAATTTAAGTAGAGTAGTAGCAAGTTAGAAATTGTTTAAAAATTTCCCTGAATTTTCAGAACTTTTTTCGTCGAGGGAGTTGGGTGATTTCTTCTATACAATACATCAACAAAATTTAATTTTGTATGGAAAAAATGTGTATAGACTGCACAATTAAAAATTCTAGAAATTCCAGGAAATTTTTTAAAGTTTAATGCTCTACAAAAGTGTGTACCAAAAATTTTTCTATAAATTCAGCCACAAAATTTTGATGGCCATTTTTTAAAGATTAATTAATTTGACTGAACTTTGTGGAAACTTTGAAAGTTCTTTTATATGGATTTTGTTACAGAATTCGATATATTTTAAAGGAAAATTATTAAAAACACAGTTTCGTTTTATTTCGTCGAACTATATCCAATTGAATTTCACTACTATCATATTGAACACCACTGTATCTTTAAAGAACAGGCTAAGGCCGTTAAATTTTGCGCAGTTTGTACTTATTGTAAATAAGAATGCGACACTAGAAACCGTGATGCTTATTCATGAAAGGTATAAAGATTTCGGCTCAGCCGAAGACAGCGATGAGCTGAGTCGATTTAGCCATGTCCGTCTGTCCGTCTGTCTGTTTGTACGCAAATTAGTCCCTTCATTTTTGAGGTATCTTGATGACAGCACAGCTCCTATACAATCGATTGTTCCGATAAATGGGGTCTGGGCTATGTATCTTTAAATTACACTGGATCACAAATTCCAACTTTTTTTCTGCACCAGAGACGCCATAGTGAAATTCCTATGTAAAATCACCTCCTAATTCCGAAAATCAAGGTTATTTTTACTTGAATGGTACCGTTGTTGAAATATTTACGATTTACCGTTATTTCAAAAAACAAAAAAGATGGCTCCACTTAATCGTGTATATCTCAAGAACAAACTGAGCTCTTCCAAGACGGTTTGAAAAATTTGAAAGCTTATAAAATTTGCTATAATCAGTACATACAACACTTTTTGCTAGGTCCTGCAGATTCAAACATATTGAACAATCATTACGGATTTTTTAAATTTTTTTTGTAAAAATATAAAAAAATTTGTACTTTGCGAGGAAGCATCTCGAAAACTTTTTGTTTTTTTGCAGATATTTTTTCCCCCTCTAAGCTCTGTTTTATTACAAAAAAAATAAGCTATCAGTGAACAAAATCGATGAACTAATACAAAAGTTATAAGCATTCAAGTAAATATATCCATTTAATACTTAAGTACCCTACAAATAATAGCATATGTACATATGGTTCTGTCTTAACTCTATGATCTTATTTTATAATTGAAAAGTTATGTGTCTTGTTTTGACGCTTATTTAGATTAGGATCGGTTTCTCTTATGAGAAACCAACAGTAGTCGCCCATCATAGCGACATCCCAGAATCCTTGATACCGACTTTCAATCACTTTCATTTGCTGGTGAAACCTTTCGCCATGCTCGTCACTTTCGTCGCCAAGATTTTGCGGGAAAAAATTTAAGTGGGAGTGTAAGAAATGAATTTTTAAAGACATATTTACTCCTGAAAGAAAATAAAAAAGTAAATTAGATAAATACATAAGTGACACATTAGTATATAATTTTCTTAGGCTGGATTTATCTTTCAATTCAGAACAAATTTTTTGTTTATATTTTTCCCGTTCTTGTTTGTTCGGAACTGGACGATGAATTCAGATTTATGGCTATATATTCTCATGTAAATTTATGTAATATATAATTTATTATAATATGTTTTTTTATTTACCCATTTCCGCATAGTTTTTGATTAAGTCGTTCACTATCATCTCGTAGTTAGGACTTTTGTTTTTGCCTAAAAAAGAAGTAACGACCTTTTCAAAAGAATCCCACGCTGCTGCCTCCACTGGTGACAATAGTTCTTTGAAATGGTTATTGGTCATCATTTTCCTTATTTGCGGTCCCACAAAAATCCCTTCCTTTATTTTTGCTTCTGAAATCTCTGGGAAGATTGTCTTCAAATGATGAAAAGCTTCGCCTTCTTTGTCCAAAGCCTTCACAAAGTTTTTGATAAGGCCGAGCTTGATGTGGAGCGGAGGTAGAATTATTTTTTCCTTCTTTATAAGTGGAGAGTATTTTATGTTATCTACCCCAACTTGAAACTCGATTCGTTCTGGCCAATCCTTTATGATGTAGTGGTCTTGACGAGCTCGGCTATCCCATTTGCATAGAAAGCAACAGTATTTTGTGTATCCACTTTGTAGACCACATAGCATTCCAACGACTTTAAGATCGGCACATATTTTCCAATCATGTTCTTCGTATTTGATTCTCTTTCACTTTGTGGCGCGATATACAACAGGTATATCATCATAAACCTCCTAAGAGATTTTTGCGCCAAGCTTCTCTTCCAATTTGTGGTGTGCCGATTTGAATTTTCCCTACAAATTGGTGGGACCTACAGTTTTTTGCCGACTCCGAACGGCATCTACAAAGGAGACGAATTTTTGCTGAGAAGCCTGTCATGGCAGAAATACACTCGGAGAGTTTGCCAAACCACTGCCGAGGGGCGACCCCGTTTTTGGAAAACTTTTTTCAAATCACTTTTGATGTTACCTGTACCAGGGCTCGAACCATGGACGTTCGGTGTGGTAGGCCGGCAACACTATTTGATTAACTTGAGCAATTTTTGCATTATCTCATATGTTTCCTTCGTATTTACTGCATGCGCGATCGGGATAGATGGCTTTTGGTTGCCAATATGCAATAATACGGCCTTTAAACTTAATTTATTGCTGTCGATGAACAATCGCCACTCTTTTGAATCATATGGTTCACCAAATTGTTTGAATAGACCAGCAATGTCTTTGCAGTAACAAACACTGTCCTCCTTCGTATAGTACTTGGAAAATTCTTCGTGACGAGTTCTATAATATGTTACCTTAACATCGGATGAAACAAATTTAAATTGTTGCATTCGAGAGGCGTGTAGTTCGGCCTTTTCCTTTGACAATTCCAAATCCCTTATCCAATCATTGAGTTGTGCTTGTGACAAAGAATTTCTTTCGTTTTCCGTTTGAAATTCAGTACAACATGATGCCGCGTAATCAGATACTACTGTTGACAATGAAACTGGAGCCGGAACTAAAGTTAAATTTGATTCTGGCAATGTCGCTTCTGTTGAAATTAGTTCTGGTAATGACACTGTAGATACGCTCGCATAGGTTACTTTTCTGGACTTTCCAACCCCAAGTACTTTTGTAGTACAAATATAGCAGTCCGTTGAATGGCAAGTTGGTTCCCTCCACTTCATTGGTGTAATAAATTTCACACGTCGCCTAAATAGATAGTTTCAGGAATTAGTCAGCTATGCATTAAAAGGGAACAAATTCCTAATTTTTACAACGTACCTTTTTGTTCCGGTTTCCGAAGAAATCAATTCGACTCGGCATGTGGTGCACACAGTGTTCGGTGTCCATGGTTTTTCATTGTTTTTAGGCTCAATTCCAAAACACTTATAGTATGTAACTTTCAAAGGATTTGAAAACACACGTCTCATACTTTTAACAATAAATTGACCGCAGATGAAACAGAACATATCTGGATCATTTGTACACTCAAACTCTCGCGCCCTTTTATTCATTTTTTATTTTAAGTAAATGACGGGTTATAAACTGCAATTATAAACTGAACAGTATCCGGCGAGCCTTGCAGATATTATGAAGGAACAAGGCGCATGTACTCTTATTTATACTTAGATCCAGTAAAAATCCAAGCCTACCTAAACAAAAAGGTTCCCTAGTTCTACAAAGAAAACACTACCTGCCTCAAAAATATGCTCTTGTTTAAAATGTACCTAGGTTTGAGAAAACGACACTAACAGCTTTTTGTATCTAATAACTTTTCGAAAATCTACCTGCTAACTAACTGATATACGAATACTAACACATATGTACCAGTAGGGTACTTAAGCATTAAATGGATATATTTACTTGAATGCTTATAACTTTTGTATTAGTTCATCGATTTTGTTCACTGATAGCTTATTTTTTTTGTAATAAAACAGAGCTTAGAGGGGGAAAAAATATCTGCAAAAAAACAAAAAGTTTTCGAGATGCTTCCTCGCAAAGTACAAATTTTTTTATATTTTTACAAAAAAAATTTAAAAAATCCGTAATGATTGTTCAATATGTTTGAATCTGCAGGACCTAGCAAAAAGTGTTGTATGTACTGATTATAGTAAATTTTATAAGCTTTCAAATTTTTCAAACCGTTTTGGAAGAGCTCAGTTTGTTCTTGAGATATACACGATTAAGTGGAGCCATCTTTTTTGTTTTTTGAAATAACGGTAAATCGTAAATATCTCAAAAACGGTACCATTCAAGTAAAAATAACCTTGGTTTTCGGAATTAGGAGGTGATTTTACATAGGAATTTCACTATGGCGTCTCTGGTGCATTTTGGCTGTAAACCAGTGTTATCAGTTTTGCAGAGTTTGTACTAATTGTAAGTAGGGATCGGACACTTAATACCGTGAGGCGTATTCATGGAAGGTATAAAGTCTTCGGCACAGTCGAAGACAGCCCTTTCCTTACTTGTTTTTGATTGTTCTGTTTTTCGAAGCGGATACGAATAAAACAGAGATAGATGACTTTATTCGGTCTAGCTGTTCTTGAGTATAAATACGGTTTTAACTCAACAAATTTACAAAAAGAAGCCATAATACTAAATTTAAGCTAATTATGGTCATTAGTGTCCTGCAAACTAAAGCAAAAACCAAGGCAAAGGTACAATCACATCTGCTATAGCAAAAAAATATCTTCATTAGGGTACATACAAGAGTATGAGTTATGCATATGTAATTGTATATGTTTGCAGATCTTATTTCCATGGAGCATAGATGGGGATGAAGCAATAAATTTCCAGAAAATTTTAATAGAAAATATGGCAATTTTCGAATATAATAGGTAACATTTCTAGGAATTTTATTTTCTTTCGGATGTGTCATTTTAAGAAAATTAAAAAAAAAGAAGCGTCTCAGTAAATTTACATTCATACTCATACACCCTTACTGGTTTTGTATTTTAATTTTTAAGAGAGTGGGATTTGAACCCGTAGTCTTCTGTTATTTTTATAATGTTGAAGTCGTTACTGCAAATGGCTTGACTAACTACACCCTACGCGATTTGTTGCTATTTTTTTTTGTTTATTTTAGAATTTCATTAAAACTTAACTCGTGCATTTTTGCTTTCAAATATTTTAATTGTATTAAGGTGTATCGATCTGAAACTGTTAGATTATTTAATGAAGTTTTTCTTAATTGCTTTGGTGTTTGGTTTTAAATACACATTTTTTATTTAATATAAAGATGTTCTAATTTACCTCAAAGGGTGCCTACATGTTTCTTGAAACATTCATTTGTTCAATCTGTCACTAAGGTGTGGTGTTTTTCCAACTGCGTGGAAAGAACCGTTCCTTCTACCGCTGCATAAAAGCGGGAGTAGGTCTTCTATAGAGAACTATTGTGGCGTAGCAAAGCTTTCTGCCATCCCAAAATTGTCTTAAGCTATTGTTACAAATCAACTTACGTGCCCGATCTCTACTTTGATAGCTGACTGCCAACACGGGTTCAGTAAGGGAAAGTCCACAGTTACGAATTTACTTGAGTTTACCAGTCATGTCCCAAATGAATTTCAGCAAAGCTTTTGACAAAGTGTGTTACTCATTACTTATTCATAAACTCGATCAGTTGGGCTACCAGCCGGGTCTCAATCGCTGGATCTCTTCTTACCTTAGTGACAGGATACAAAGAGTAGTGTTTAAAAATTAAGTATCCGCTGTCATTTATGTCTATTCAGGAGTTCCTCACGGAAGCCATCCTGGCCCGATTCTGTTCTTGGTGTTTATAAATGACATTTCTACAATAATAAAATTTTCAAAAATGTTAATGTATGCTGACGACGTAAAGTTTTTTATGTCATCTGCGTCATTTGAACATATAAATAAGCTGCGATCAGATCTAGATACACTAGTTACTTGGTGTGATTTAAATTATATGCCACTTAACCTTAAAAAATGTAAATACGTCCGTTTTTCGAGTGGAACTTCTCCGCTGGCTTCCTATACAATTAACAATTATAACCTTGAGCAAGTGTATGATTTTGATGACCTGGGGGTTACTGTGGATTACAAGCTCAGTTTAAACCGCCATATTAACGCAATAGTCGTTAAACGATGGTCTAAAGAATTTGGTGACTCTTATGTAACTAAAGCTCTCTTCACTGCATTAGTCAGACCGATACTTGAATACGGTTCTATAATTTGAAACCCGCGTTACCAGGTTCATGTAGATCGCCTGGAATCAGTTCAAAAACAGTTTTTACTATTTTCCTTAAGAGATTTTCATTGGGATCGCTTGTATAATTTGCCACCCTATACGAATCGTTTAAAATTCATTAATCTGCACACACTTTCTAGTCGGAGGGAAATGCTTGGAATTGTCTTTATGATTAAATTGCTAAATGGTGCGCTCTCCAGCCTGTTTCTTCTAAGTGAAGTTAACTTCAATGTGCCGTTTCGTCCTTCAAGGCATTTTAAGCCTCTAGTCTTAAAAGAGTGCCGAACCAATTTTCAGTTAAATGAGCTTTTTCGCTGTTTGTGTCAAGATTATAACTCTCTTTCTGATACATTTGATATTTCGGACTCTATTTTCAGCATAAAAAAGTCAATTATTTCTATCCTAAATACATCACTACTTATTGTTTCTTATTCTTTGACTTCTATATTAACTTCTAACAATAATTTTATCTGTTAACTAGTTATTTTTTAATGTATAATCTATCTTATATCTACTTTACTTAGCTGATGAGGTTTTCTCTGTAGCTGAACAGTTTTAGATCTCGACGATTAACAAACCAAAGCCTTTCAACGACTCGGCACGAACGAACAATCCGCGAGGTATGCGTATGCGCCCCTCGCGCCGGTCGAGGTGGATATGGTTGGTAACCCGTTTGGGAATTATTATTATTATTATTATTGTAATAAATCGTTTTACAAAAGTGAGAAAATTGGTATTGAATTCTAAAAGTTAATTGAATATTTTAGTCTTGAGAAAGTTTCGCACGGCATTAGAAACATAAAAATTATCATCACCTGCATTGATGTAAAAATCCTGAGCCCGAAATAAAAATTTGAATTGTGAAAATTGGCAAAGCAGATGAATTTTTGCTGGGAAGCCTTCCATGGCAGAAATACACTCCGGGGGTTTGCCAAACTACTTTTGATGTTACCTATCCCGGTACTCGAACCTTCGACCTTTGTTGTGGTAGGTCAGAAAAACTACCTGCACACCACTTCGAATAATTAAAATGGGATCCAAAATAGGAGATCTTGTACGAATATAAATCAGTGTCGTGCTGAAACCTGGTGGTACCTAAACTTGTTTAACGATGCGTTCCTTAGGATACAATCACTACACAGGTGTCAGCGGCAAATATACAGACGGAAGTTTTAAAATGTTAATTCTTATAATCAGTCAAATTAAAATTTTGTCAATATAGCGTTCCATTAACTTGAACTGTGTATGATAACATATCAATATGATGGAAATCTGATAACGAGTCTAATAAGGACATGTGAAAATATGAGCTCATGGAATGATTTGTTAGATGGATATAAATGAAAATTCACGCAGATATTCCCATGTTTTTTGAGACTAACATTATTTCAATCAGACAGCGAGCGTACACATTTGTAGGTGGATCTGTTTTTCTTCGGTTACTTAAAACCGTGTCACCAATAGTTGGTGTGCCACATCATGTTCATGTAAGGTATTTTCCAAAATTTCAAAAGCAATCATCAATAAGTTGACTAACTCAATATAAGTTATAACAAAATTTTACCATTTTTGCTGTGACGCTCAATGAATTATTATATTGTATATCTTTTTCCAAACTTTGAATATCGAAAATAAGGGTTATCGTCTGACTTCGCCATTATCAATAGAAACATTTCTTGTGTACAACATTACATTTAAATATCTACATTTTTACTCAAGTTATAGTGCGCACAGACGAATATCTCAATCCACTACTCCGTTCATTCTAGAAAGTTTGATATATGGATCTCTATATCTCTCCCAGACCTGATAAATATTGATTACTTATCGTAATGATTACCGGTTTGATTAATTATTTTCTTGAGACTCCATTTAATGATTGATTACCATTATTCTAAATTTTTTATGATTATTTTCCAATTATTTGTATTCGTATTTATTTATTGCGGGATATATCAGTACAATAAGACTTAGGGATCTTTTATATTACAACAGCGGTTATGAACAACTTAATACAGAATAAGAGCAAGTAATAGCAATATTAACTAGGTATAATAAACAAAATATAACATAAATGTATGCAAAAGAGTGGATTATCATAAGAGGTATTGGCGATAATATAGCTGGTCATTCTATTTATGTTTGAGTAGTTTGATTACTGAAATGAGCAGAAAGGGATTGTTTGAAGTTGATTCTCTTTAACTTATTTCTGGTACTAGGCGCAATCGCGTTCCATAGGCGTATAGTGTTGACGAAAAATAGTCTCTCTGAAGCTAACGAGCTAAACTGCGGTACTATTGGGTCATTAAGACGAGCTGACCTGGGAAACAGTAATTTTGAGTAGAGATAGTTTGGCTCTGCCAATCTCATGGGTTTGTCCAGGAAATGCAATTTCTTGCTCTTATGTAGTCTAAGATGTCGCAACCGAATAGATGATGCCTCCAAGGGGAAATATGGTTAAACCTCGGTAAGCCGTATACATATCGCGTGACATTGTTAAACATAACTGGCACTTTTCGAGCGGACTGACAGTCAAGTTTGCTTTTACGCCAACTCGTAGTTAAAAAAATGATCAAAAAAAAATCATGATTTTTTACTTTATTAAAAAAATCAAAAATAAACAAAAATAAGCAAAAAAAAGTTGTTTTGATTACTTTTTTTTAATTGTTTTTGCTTTAATCAAAACTACTTTTTTTTTTTTTGATTATTTTTAATTTTTTCTAATCGTAATCAATTAATAATTGCCTTTTCTTGAATACCAAATAAAATAATCATTACCAATTAAAAAAGCCGTCTAATTACTAATTACTTATCAAACTTAACAACTCGCCAGAGTTGTGTGTGCCATAACACTACCCCTTTATGTGGTAAAAGTTATAGTACCCTGTCTACTCGTATAGCTGTATAAATGATTGCACTATTCCCACCTCTGCCAAGCACATGGAGGAGATTATAAAGCCATTTTTTGTTTTGTGTATCAGCAACCCCAAGCTTTATATAATGGTTAATCGGATTAATTATAGCTTGATGTTGCTTTTATTTCCACATCAATTAGCCTATTAAAGGCATCTTTTGATGGAACGAGCGATAGCCGGAACGGTGATTATTTATATAAGTGAGTGAGGAAGATTTTATTTCATGCAAACAAAATAAAGAGGAAATTCTAGGAATAAAATTTCAATAAATACCTGTCTGGATTACTTATGTGAAGATGTATTGTGCCTATGTTCATGCGTATACATTAATAAAAATAGCTCCCATTTATAAATGGAAATATTTTTGATTAGCTTAAGTCAATATCATTTACATGCAAAACAAGCAATCATAAATAATGTGTTTGAAGGTGAACGAGGATACTTTAATATTTAATATATGCAGCAGATGTGTTCTTCAATAACTTTTTAACAAAATTCCTTTACAATAATTCCTTTACAATTAACAATTACATTTTACCTCTTTGGCGCTATACGGTTGACTGTGGTGATCTACACCATTTCCAGTTGTAATTGAGAAAGTGTCATATATAATGAGAAAGCGTCATTTGTAATTGAGAATAGTCAGTTGCAAATGAGAATAGTTAATTGTAAATGCAAAAGAGTCAATTGAAAATAAGCTTAGGTACTTGTAAATGGGAAACCGTTACATGAAAATGAGAAAACGTTATTTGAAAATGAGAAAGCGTCATTTGGAAATAAGGAAAGTCAGTTGTAAATGGGAAAAGCCCATTTGAAATTGAGAAGTGCCACTTGAAAATGAGAAAGCGTCATTTTAAATTGGGAATAGTCAATTGTAAATAAGAAAGAATTCACACAATTACACATCATCCCGCTACAACACTGATTTATCATTCGGTTGTAGCAATGCTGTGCTTTGTGTAAAAAATTATGAAACTTAATACTCAAAAATATTAGAATGGATCAATTAATCTCTATTTGAAGAACCTATCTTTGTAGCGATAAATATGAGCATCATTTGAAAAAAAAGTGCATAAAAATCTGTTTTGTAGTTCCTGAGATCTTGTCATTCAAACATTTTACCCATTGTTTTACAATAAGTATAGATTACTTCACCAAATCTTTAATGCCATTATTATATTAAAAAGTTATTTGTCGTAGCGAAATTTGAAAATGTTGGTCTTATAACTCTTTATACGATACTCTTTAGTGTGAAAACATTCGAAATCGGTCCTGGCCAACTTTTTTAATGTAGCTCTGAACATTTTTTAAAATTAAAAACCCTATAATTCAATAACTCTGCAAGTTAGATCAACACAAATATATTTGGTATATGTTGTTCGAGTGCGCATCGCGCCGCCCGATTTCCAGTATGAAATCTTAAGAGCACGGACCATGACGTGTTTAGGCGCACTAGTCTGTGCATCTGCAGTGATAGCCCGCAACCAGCTCTATTGCTCCCTCCATCGTCTAAAAAACAGGACCGAAAATTTTGTGAATTTTACCCTGGTCTCTAGATTGGCTCATATGCCATCAACCTCAGCATATCGGTTCAGTATCTTCCCTTATTATGTGTAAAGAGACCAATAAATGAACTAGAAAAATCTACAGCCATCACAAATTTATCAATTTGGCGATTCAGATCTCTTTGAAATTATGAAAATGTGTTAATGTGGACGCACGTCTCAACAACTCCACAGCTGATAAAACTAAACAAGCATGAACATGAAATAGAAACATAATTTGGGTCTAATGGATCAATAAGTACACCGAAATGATCAGGACGATGAGCTGAGTGTTTTTTTATACATGCCTACCAGTTCGCCCGTCCGTCTGTGGTTTGAACTCAAACCAGTTCACAACTATGAAGAAATCTGGCTTGGTATCGAGAAATAACGGGTAACTTAAGATGGTTCAAAGAAATGAGTTTTGGGGCATAGTTAATTATTATAATTAATAACGCTTCAAATTAATAAGTTAAAAACTTCAAATTTTGTGTATGACACCGCGTTACACACATTCTGACCTATGAACCAAATATACTTTTTCGGAAAGGGGAGAAAAAATAAAAATACACGTGTATCGGCGATTTTCATGTACACGTCAGAACTTTTCTTTTTATGTATAAAGTATAAAGCTCGCAGTGTCCGTCTGTCCGCCTGTTATTTTTACTTGTTGCGAATAACCCACGAACGTAACAAAAGTTATTTCGAGTCGGGCACTGCATTTTTTCTCAGATGAAATATATAGAAATACGTTTTCGCACAACAGAACTTAAAATAATTGCCAAAGTATAAGTCTCCTAGCAGCGCAACTGTCAGCTGATTGGAACAAACACACAAACGGCAGAGAGTGTGTTGTATCAAACAATAAATTAAACGAATTTAAATGATGCAATATTGATTGTGAAATTCAATGTTTCATCTGTCATACCAGTTGTAACTGTTGTAAAAGTCATAAACAGTTTAGTGTTAGAAAGTTACTATTGATAAACTACAAATATATAGAGTAGGATGGGTCGAAAAATAATTTTTTTTTTCGGAACGCTTTAGTAGTTTAAAAATTTGACGTCCCTTCAAGTTATGCCGAAAAAGTGAAAAAAAAAAATATTAAAAAAAAAAAAAAAAAATTCAGGAAAATCTGAGAATTGACAAAAATCAATTTTTTAAAAAATTTGACGTGGTACAGACATTTCCACAAATCTGCCTGCAAAAATTCAGCTCGATTGGATCACAGGTCGATCCAAAGTCTTTCACACAGGCGGACAGACGGACACGTACGAGCTTTATACTTTATACATATTTATTTTTTTCTCCCTTTCCGAAAAAGTATATTTGGTTCATAGGACAGAACTAAAGCTCGGTTTTGTAACGCAATGTAATGAACACCTTCAATGCCCCTTAGTACGGCCGTGGTAGCGTACATGAAATTGATTGTTCGAATAAATAGAGTATGGTATATATACAAATGTATATTTTCTGATTAGGGAAGAGATTTAATTTCCCAACATCCTAAAAGCAATCTGAATGAGATAGAAATTAAGTTTCGAATAATCGCACAATGCTCTAATGTAGGTACATGTAAATTTTGAAAGTATTCATGAAAGGTATGACCACTTCGACATATTCAAAATCAGCTCTCCCCTTACTTTGCTTTTAATAATTTTTGGTCTTTTCTACTTATTAAGAAAGTACATTCTTGCAACGCTATTGTTCAAGCAATGTTTCGTTTTGCTTATCATTTCTATGTTTGTGCTTTTCTTATCATTTTGAAAGTTTTCACCCTCAAAGATTTCATTGTCCTTCATAGACAAAGCACAGCGATATTAAAGGATATTCAACTTTTTTGCTTTACAATTCTTAAAAAAACAAATAGGGTATCCAATTAATTTCTTGAATTTCCCTCGTACTAAATTTTTTTTTCATTTGGATATCTTTTACATTGTATTCTCCTTATCTAACTTAGTTCGTAGCTGTGTACAACATCTACTCTAATCTTGCAGCAGTTTTACATACAGCGTTATTAAAATATTTGAGTATTAGTTATGACCTGAGTTAGGGCCAATTATACATTTTCTTGTTAACAGTTTAATATGTTATTTATTACATTTGCCTTAGGAGGAAAAGCAATGACGCATGTTGGCCAATCGGTTTTAAAACGGAACAAATTTTGAGATGTCTTCTCTTTCTTCTTCTTGGAACTATTTAAAATATACGTAATCGGATAGTAATTACTTGGTACAAAAAACAAAACCTACAACAACCAAATTTGCGGTGTGTGGATTGAAATTGTTGGGGTCGATGAGGAACCCCACCAACTTGTATATCGACAGCTGAGTGGAAGATCACCCTATTTCAACGCCCTATCTGAACGAAAATTCAATACAATTTTAGCTAAGGTAGGACGTTCTTGAATCAAATTCTCAGATAGGGTGTTGTTGAAAAAAATTCTGATATAGGGCGTTTTTGAAAACTATTTTGAAATAGTTCGATATTCCACTCAGCAGTCGATATACATGTATTTCCATGTCAATCGTCAGCCCAATTCCGACTCGAATACAATTTGGTGGGAAGTTTCCGGCGCTGACGGGTCACAGTCTGTGATAGCGTGATTCACAGACTCGTTAACATAGGCACCCCGCAGGGAGGCGTTCTCTCTCCGTTACTTTGGGTGGTTACTGTGAACCTACTTTTACGCCTCATAGAATCAGAAGGTAACCAAGTGATCGCGTAAGCTGATGACATCTGTGTCATAATGCGGAGAAAATTTCCTCAAATCCTTTGCAACTTAGTGGACGTGGCACTATCTGAAATATGCAAATGGGCCAATGCCTCAGGTTTAGAGGTTAACCCGGATAAAACGGAGCTAGTCCCCTTCACGAGGAGGTACAAAGTACCGAATTTAACACCGCCAATAATTGGGGTACGTTTTTAGCGTTTAGCGGCAAAGTCAAGTATTTAGGTGTCATTCTAGATAGGATGGTACTCTGGAGTGACAACATAATGGAACGAGCCAATAAGGCAGCAGCTGCGCTATTTTCCTGTAAGAGGGCAAATGTTGTCTTTTGGGGGCTCTCCCCTAAGGTGGTTGACTGGATATATATAGCCATTGGGCGCCGCATACTCCTGTATGTTGTCCTGGTCTGATGGCCTGCACTAGCTTAAAAACCCTACCGCAAACTGCTGCAAAAAGTCAAAATGAGCTCGGAACTCTGCATAACCTGGGCTCTTTGTTCTACTCCGACGAAAGCACTCAACACAATGCTGTACCTACCACCTCTTGACTTGGCAGCGAATGAAGTATTTGTCATCGTTGCTTTACGTGTTACAGAAACCGAGTTCTGGTTAAATGAAGCCCTTGGGCATGCCACAATCTTGAGCACTAACGCCCCGGCTCCAATACAATCACGCACTGACTATTGACCGTAAAGGAATGTATTCTTTAAGAACTGTGTAGTGGGCATCCCATCACGACAAGATTGGAAAAATAGACAACATGCGGTCCCGGGTGACATCAACATATTCACCGGTTGCTCTGAGCTTGGTGGGAGGGAACATCTTTCCACCAGATCTGGGCTAAGAGGTCTCTTTCTGCCTTCCTGACCATTGTAGTGTGTATCAAGTGGAAATGCTGGCAATACGCACGGCTGTGAAGCATCTAATGTCTATGCCTAAGGATGGCAAACGCGTTTTTATCTTCTCAGGCAGCCAGGCCTCACTAAAGGCCTTGGACTCATTCGTCGACAGCGCAAAGTCGATCACTGAATGCATTAGATCTCTTAACGAGATGGCTCATCACTTCAGTGTCAGCCTAATAGGGGTACCTGGACATAGGGATATTGAAGGTAACTGCAGAAAGGCGCCACCGACTAAATCCTCCCGGGAAATGATTCGGTAGGTATACCCATGGCCACTTTCAGGCTTCGTATGAACACAAGTACTATAAAAAGGAAAAAGGACTATGGCCAGCCATTACGTCAGTGAGACATCCAGGCTAACTTGGCCTACCTATTGGAAGGGGCGTACAAGACCACTTCTGACTCTATACAAATCAAGTTTAGCATCCTTGATAAGGATTATAATGGGTCACTAATTAGTAGGCACTCATGGCGATAGAATGTCCTATGATTGCTGTCGCAGCTGCAGATGTACCGAAGAAGAGAAAGGCGTCCAGCACCTGCACTGTCAATATCCAGCACTCCAGATAACGTTTGGCTATTTTGGGTGAACCGTTTCTCTACGACCTCACTGAGATAGTTAAGGCTTTATCGAAATTTAATAGCTCCACGAAGTGGTTCGACGCTCCGCTTTAGGCATAGAAGGGGCTAGAGATCGTATAGGGTATCAAAACGGGCCCAATGGTGGCCTAAGTGTCGGGCTGTTACCTTAGCGTTTCAGCTCAGCCCTTGCAACCTAACTTAATCTAATCTTCCTTTTATCATAAAACGATGTTTTACTAAAGTTCCAATTCCAATTTTCTCTCTGACTACAACTTTCAAAATTTTTTTACGCGGAATGAACTGTACTGCATTTGCCACAGTTTCTACTCTTTTACACCCAATTTCCATAAGCTTCAACATAAGTATTACAACTTTAACTCTAGAGCGACTTCCCTACTTATTTTTTCTGTTTTGTAAAGTTTAATTTTCAATTTGCAAGTTTTGAAAACCTTGATAAAAGAACAACAGAAACCTTGAAAAAAGAACAACAGTCTTTTAAACACGGACCTGGAGACAGCAAAACTTGCAAATTAAAGAGACAAGGTCGCCAAAAAAGTACAGTTTATTTTTTTCAATAATTCGGAAAATCCTGTATTTAAAAAAAAAAAAAGATTTTGGTACTTTCAAAAACTTTTTTGTTATACTTCTAAGAATCCGCTTTGAAACAGCCAACGTTTTTGAGGCATTCGCTTTCAAGTGGTGTTAAGATGAAGTCTGCGGCATTAGTATAAACCGATATATGATGATTTAAGTGTATACGAGTATATGCTTTCATTAGTTTACGAAAAAGCCCAATCTAAGACAAATCATATCTTTGAGAAAAATTAAAAAAAGAAAAAAATACAAATCACATCGGATGTGTAAGGTCATATTTTTTTTTACAAAATCTGGCTCAGTTTAAATGAAAAGGTTCATATTGCCATTCCTAATATTGGGGAAAAACTAACACCAATTTTATTGCTACAATTTGCAGCTGAGTTATAATATTGTGTTACAAGCGAATTTAGACTCACTAGTTGTCATATCTTAACTTTTGATTCAGTCTTTAAAATAACAAGAATTAATGTTTTATGGTCAAGCAAACTCTGCGTTGGTATTTGTTATACCTTTCATGAACATGAAATGTTATTATAACTGTGGTCCGATGTTTGTAAGTATGAGAAGAAGAGATAGGCCCACCAATAAGTATACCGAAATGACCAGGACGATGAGCTTAGTCATCCCCTGCGGGTTAGGGGGTCATAATATGCCCGAGGTAGGCATACCGGTCGTAAGAGGCGACTAATATGCACAAAGGTAATGCCGTGCAAATCGATGGTTGATCTACGGATATGATGCCTCTCACCTCTCATTACCCATCTTCTCCTTCCTAATGGAAGGAAGGGTACATGATCTATAAGGTTCCACTGGTCATACCAAATCGCTACCACGACAGTCGGGCATTTCCGCAAGGGAGTACCGGGTTGACATCCGGCAAAGGAATGTCACTTCCGACAACACTTCCCAAAACCTTCGGGTATGGTTTTTGTCGCTAAAACAACAACAACAACAGCATGAGCTTAGTCGATTTAGCTGTGCCCGTCTGTCCGTCCGTCTGTCTGTTCGAACGCAAACTACTCCCTCAGTTTTAGAGATATCTCGCTGAAATTTGTTATGGGGCCGCCATTTTGTAATGTATCAGTCACTAGTGGGAGCCAACAAGATCCGACCGATACAACACATATTTCCTATACAATGGATTGTGCCTATAAATGGGGTTTGGGCTATAACTATTACAATTTAAAAGCGAGGTACACAAAATTTTGCAGCTACTGTACTTATTTTATATGTAAAGCGTGTAGTAAAAATCATCAAGATTGGACCAATATATAGGCCCCATATAGCACATTTTTACGATAAAAAGGGTTTGGGCTATGTATCTTTAAATAAACTAGGTAAGGCCATCAAATTTTGCAGAGTTTTTACTTATTGTAAGTAAGGATCGGACACTTAACACCGTGATGCGTATTCATGAAAGGTAGGTATAAAGCCTTTAGCAGAACCGAAGACGGCACTTTCTTTACTTGTTTTACCTTGAAAGTGTCTTTCAAAAATATGTCGTACCATCGGATCCGCAAATCATTGTCTCAGCTTTCGCTACCCCTTCCACTACCACATTCATTTTTTGAGAAGTTTTTCTTCTGCTAATTTTCTCTTTTCTATACCGCTAAATCTTTATACTTATTTTCATTTTTATTGATACAACCATATTAGTACAATAAGATATAAAACTATTTTTAAGTACAAAAGGTACAAAATAAAAATTTAATAATTCTGAACTATTCCTGCTCTTATCTTTATTCTTATTCCTTTTCGTATTTGACTCAATTTAAGAAATCGAGTTTTTCTTTGGTAAAATACACAGAAACAAACTTCAGGTTTTTAGCGCCTACCCGTAAATTATTGTAGAGGAGAGGTAAGTAACTTAAATGAGTATTCAAGTTCAATTTCGTAAAATTTTTAGAGCATCGTCCATCACTACCTACACAAGATGTGAAGATGTCGTATCTACCTGTCATCAGTAAAAGCCAAAAGTCAGCGCAATGATAAATTATGTCTTGTCACAAAAATCTGTAATTCAAAAGAGTGGGAAAAGTGTGGGAGTTGTTGCATATGGATATTTATAAGGTGCATTATATACTTATATACTTACACTTACATGAGTTTTGGATAGTAAATAAGAAATTTGGTTTGGATGTTGAATAATGTGTATCTTTAAAATTTATTTTTTAAAACACAATAAATGTATGACGCAGCTTAGTAAACAATTTCTGTAGCTTTCTTATGCATTTTTTTGTAGTCTTAAGATTATTGGTCTGTTGAGTTTTTCAGTCTTCGCGAGATTTTGCGAGCCAATTCCACAAAACATGGTATTCCCATAAGCAAATTACGCTTTGGTAGTAAAAAATAGTGGACAATGTGCCTTTGGTTCCACTTTCTTCTTGGGGACAAATAAGCACAGACCTGTTGTACCCTTTTCGTGGTTTCGTTAAAATCATTTGGTTTGGCAAAAGCTTTATATTTCGTTAAAGGAGAAATTCTCTCCGCTACCTGGCTAAAGATTATTTTTTCTGAATACCGATTAACTTCTCTGTTATCTTTTACCAGTAGTTGGAGCATATTTGCTTGATGATCTTACGATTGCCAATCGCGATTTTTTTATTTATTATGTTGTTAGTGGATTCTGCAGCTCTCTTTCAGTAACTCGAGCCATTCCAAGTTTCATGTTGCGGTAAAAACTCTTTTTAGCGGGAACCCACATGAGCGTGCTATCTGCTGATTCGGTTGTTGTGTGTAGAGTATTCTTACACTTACTGACGGCCTTGCAGGAGTGAAGAAATCAGGGTTTGTCATCTGCCTCCCAATTTAACAATAAGGAGCAGTGTTTCCTGGTAGCTTAAGTGCGCTCTTTAACCCCTGGTCTTGAAACTCTCCATCATACGCCGGTTGTCTTGGGCTCCTTACTCTGATGCTGGTTGTTTTTCTGTTTGTTTGAGTAGCTACGACGGCCCTTTGCCGGATATAGACCCAACACGGTCCGGTACTAGAACCATGCTGTTCTAGCCCTACTGTCGCCGGCACGATTTGGTATGCCCTTCTAGGTCATGTTTTAACCCTTCTTTCGTAACGAAGTAGAATATAGGTAATGAGAGGTTTCATTTCAGTAGATCAACCACCAAGATGCACGTCATTACCTCTGTGTATTTTAGTCGCCTCCTACGACTGACATGCCTACCTCGAGCATGCGCTAGCCACCTAGTCTGCTTGGGGGCCACACGCAGGCAGCGTCCCTCTTTTCGGAAGCGGTTCAACAGTAAGCATAGTACTAGTTGTTCTTTTGTGCTCGTTGGAACCTTAAAGTGTCTAAAGCGGCCGTATGTAGTGAGTTCGAAATATGCTCCCATTGATCGGATACAGTGTATGGTCGATGATAGCTCTCAGAGGGCGTTGAGAAATTTTATGCGTTCTAATATTTTGAGTGACTGAGAGGCCACTCAATGACAGCCTTCCCTCCACGCAGTTTATGGTGGACTTATTCCAATGCTCTAAACCCACTTATACTTATAGAACTCCAAATTTTATCTTTAAATTTATAAAGAAATTTTATTAACACAATAATAACAATCCCTTTTGAAGTATATTATATTGAGATAAATTCGAGTTGCCTTAATTGTAATCCAACTTTGTTATAAAGTTCTTAAAAAACACAAACCCTAATTGGCATTCATCAAGTTTTCATTAAAGTTCATTTAGCAACAATTTTTCCAGACAATGAAAAAAAAACACAAAATAGCCGAGTTTGTCATGATCCATAAATTCCGAAAAGTAAGATTTAATAAAGAAATATGCAACTCAGGCGAATTGCACAATTGACTAGGCACAAATAAAAAAGCATGCACGAGAAGTCAGCAATAAAAAATAAAAAAAAAAGTTTTTGTGAAGTAAATAACTTCAATAATAGCAATGAATTCCAAAAATTATGATCCTTCAATAGTTGTTAATATCAGACTTGTTACGAGGAATATGTATGTAAATGTAGATATGTATGCATTTATAAATAACGAATGACTTTACTATATTGAGAACTTGTGAAAAAGTAAAAGTTGAAAGAGCCACGCAAAGCCCGACAGTGCAAAAGGCAAATACAATTCTGTGTAAGTGAAATCTGCAATGAGGCACGTTCCGTAAGCAATTTATTGTTAAAATGGGCGCGTGTACAGAGCGGTATATTGAGGATATGACAAATCAAGCTAAGGGAAGTTCAAAGACGAGTACAAATTGCATGCTTACCCTGTACTGTAACATCAAGCTAGTCAGAAGAAATATTAATTCAAAAGCATTATTTTTTGAATGCTTTCAAGTTTAGGCAAGGAAGGCCACATTTGTACTAATGAAAATTCACAATTTCGGAGCCTACCGGTTTGCCCAAAATTTCAAAACAATTTTTTTTTTTAAGGTTGAAGCACTGCGAAAAATCATATTCAAAGGTAGGTACAAATGAGCCAAAAATATTTTTCAGCGATGAGTAAAGTCAATCGAGCGATTCCGATTGATATGAAAAGGTTATCTTAAAAATAGGGACGTGGACTCAGGATAACCAAAAGACTAAAATACGAAAATGGGTGAAAGAACCTACGCGGTTAAAAAAAACCATTCATCGGTTCACAAATTTCCTAAACTGTTTTGTAGTAAACTCCTTTTACTAACTACACCAACTTTTAATTCCTTTGGTTTGAATTACAAACTAAACTGAAGCGTAAGGTCTACAAAGTTTTATTTTGTTTTTATTTATTTTGTGTGCGCTGTAGCTCAGTGGGTAAAACAGTCGATTCCTCTCTGGAGCAAGTCGATACGAATCCAGGGAGCTGATACACATATTTTTTTTTGAAATCTTAAGACATTTCTTTTGATACCTTTCATAAACATGAGATATATTATAACTTTGATCCGATGTTTGTAAGTATGAGAAGAAGAAGATATAGACCCACTAATTTGTATACCGAAATGATCAGTGTCATGAGGTGATTCCATTTAGCCATGTCCGTCTGTCCGTCTGTCTGTTTAAACGCAAACTAGCCCCTTAGTTTCAGTCATATCTTGATGAAATGTGGTATGGAGTCGCCGTTTTGTGATATATTAATCATTTGTCGGAACCAACAACACCGGACCAATACAACGCATAGCTCCCATACCATCCATTGTTCCGATAAATAGGGTTTGGGCTATAACTATTGCAATTTAACAGCGAGGAACACAAAATTTGGCAGCTACTTGCTTATCTTATAAATAAAAATTATAAATAAAATGTGTCTGTGTGTCCTTTATAGGCTCACCCGATTCTTATGAAATTTGTACAGTATATTCTTGGGGTCACTGGTTTTGGAAAAGTGGGCTGTGCCACTCCCACATTTTTTGTGTTTTGGTCGTGCTTCGTTAATGTCCAAAGTTTAGAGTCGATCTCTGTGAAACGGCACAGGCCATATTAATTTTTTGGCAAAACCTCCAGGCTATTTAAATTAGCAATTCGGAAAAGCTAGGAATTTATTTGGTTCAGATATGTGTTTTATGTACATATCAAACAACCATGGTAACAGAAAGCAGTACCAGGATGAAATAAAAGTTAATGCGATATATCTTCGAAAGTATGTACATATCAGTACCCGCAGAGGAAATGGGGAAAAAAGGGGAATTGAGATATAGAGGTCGTGTTAGCGAAAAATTAAAAGGGTATAAATGGCGGCCGCCGTGGTGTGAAGGTAGTGTTGCCGGCCTACCACACCGAAGGTCCATGGTTCGAGCCCTGGTACAGGTAACATCAAAAGTGATTTGAAAAAAGTTTTTCAAAACGGGGTCGCCCCTCGGCAGTGGTTTGGCAAACTCTCCGAGTGTATTTCTGCCATGACAGGCTTCTCAGCAAAAATTCGTCTCCTTTGTAGATGCCGTTCGGAGTCGGCAAAAAACTGTAGGTCCCACCAATTTGTAGGGAAAATTCAAATCGGCACACCACAAATTGGAAGAGAAGCTTGGCGCAAAAATCTCTTAGGAGGTTTATGATGATATACCTGTTGTATATCGCGCCATAGAGATAGAGAGAGATAAAGAGTAATGGTAATGGATTGGGGAAAAGCAGAAGTTGAAAGAAAGAGAAGGAGATAAGGATAAATCTAGAAGAAGCGAAAAGTGCGGAGGGAAAAGGGTACAATTTGTTAAATGTAGGCAAGCAAAATTTTAGGCAGGATTACGTCTGCCGGGTCTGCTAGTTACAAATATAATGGGTTTAGTAAAAATCATCAAGATTGGGCCAATATATCGTATAGCCCCCATACAACATATTTTTCCTATAAACGTGGTTTGGGCTTTGTATCTTTATATTTTACAGAGTTTGTACTTATTGCAAGTAAGGATCGGCCATTTAAAACCGTGATGTGTATTCATGAAGCCTTCGGCACAGTCGGAAACAACGATTTGCTTACTTGTTTTTATATTTATTTTTAACACAAAATTTAAAATTGTAGACAAACTACATATATGGAATGGTGGATACATTTTCCCCTGTTTTCTATTGTCAGATTTCTTTTAGCTGCGAATATTCAATGCTCTGTCCTAGCTCTGTGAGTATTACCTTAACAGAAGTCCAATAATAATATTATTAGTTTCAAACAGTTTTGATAGTAATAATTTTTTTTTCTCTGCACCGCTACAACCGTGAAATTCTTACGCATTGCTTAAGAACCTTAAATAGTGATCATTTCGTCTCAAGAGTTTATACAAGGTGGCGCAAAAGTAAGCTTCCGATGTTCAGCATATCGGTTGTGGCACGTGCAGTGTGTGCTGTTGCACCGTCTTGTTGGAACCACATGTTTTCCAATCCCAATTCATCAAGTTGCGGCAAAAAGAACTCGTTGATCATTGCTCTGTAGCGCTCACCATTCACAGTAACCGTTTGGCCCCGACCGATTATTGGTCAAATAAATAGTCAGCAATATTCCGCGTTCTGGAGCAGTGTAGCGTAACATTGTTTATTAACGTGTATTTCGCATGTGTTTACTACACAAATGTCAAAACAGAACTGACTTTAGGGGCCAATCGCAAAATTTATAGCATTTTCTGATAGGAGGATTACTTTTGCGCCACCCTGTATATATAAATAATGCTTGCTACTTTTCCCGGGA
This sequence comes from Merzomyia westermanni, assembly GCA_949987695.1. Taxonomy (NCBI): domain Eukaryota; kingdom Metazoa; phylum Arthropoda; class Insecta; order Diptera; family Tephritidae; genus Merzomyia; species Merzomyia westermanni. The sequence goes on along the minus strand of OX465291.1, from coordinate 125,194,308 downwards.
AAACAATCCTACTTGTTGTTTTATATGCTATAAAACCTAAATAACTGATTATTAAGCAAAGATTTGTGCTTTCTTAGCTTTCAACAAATCAATGATACGGGTGCCTCTTAATTTTCGCGCCTAATAATGAAAACACAGTCAAATATTAAGGAAAATAGTTTTATTGTTTTTCAAAGTCAATACACTTTTCCATTCGCTTGAACCAATTTTCAAAGCACTTTTGCCACTCAGAAGAGGATACCTCTAAAACGAATTGTTTGAAGGCTTCTACAGCTACTTCAGGCGTTGAAAAACGTTGACCTCGCATTTTTTTTATGTTCGGGAGTAAAAAGAAATTTTTACGTGCCAAATCAGGGCTGTAAGGTGGATGACCCATTAATTCGACCTTTTGAGTCCTCAAAAACTCTCTGGTGCGAATCGATACGTGAGAGTTCGCATTGTCTTAGTGAAGAATGATTTGTCTTCGGCGGTTGGGTTTCCTTAATTCTCCAAAAACTTTTGGCAAACAAATGGTTGTAAACTACTCAGAATTGACTGTTTTAAGTTTATCTAGTGGAACAGTTGCGAAATGACCAGATTTTCCGAAAAAATAGGCGACCATTTGCTTTGAGGTGCTTCTTGCGCGAACAACTTTTGTTGGATTAGGATCGTCTTGGAACACCCATACAGTCGATTGCTGCTTTGTTTCCGGCTCATATGCATAGATCCAAGATTCGTCACCTGTTACGATGTCATAGACGTGCTTTGATCCACAGCGGCAAAATTCCTTTAACATTTCTTCACACCAATCGACAGGAGTCCTTTTTGGGCAATTGTCAAATTATGCGGTATCCAACGAGAACAAATCTTCTTTACGACCAAATGTTCATGCAATATTGAATGTATGCTGGTCCCACTAATGGCCAAGGATGCCTCTCTCTCGCGATATGTCACATGACGATCTTGTATTATCAATTGACGCACAGCATCGACTGTTTCTGGCACAACCACCGTTTTTGGACGACCTTCACGAAATTCGTCCTGCAAAGATTGGCGGCCACGTAGGAACTCATTGCTCATCGTTTCACAGTGGTTAAGTGTGGTGATTCAACACCAAAAGTAGAAGTAAGTTGATTGATGCAATCCCCCCTCGATAATCCACGTCGAAAATCGTAGTAAATTATCGCACGAAAATGTTCACGGGTTAATTCCATTTTTAGGCAATATGAATTTTGCGTAGGCGCAAAATATAAAAGGCAACCGTACAATGAGATTATTGTTTTCCTATATTTTATAAAAAAAAGAAAGCAGCATATAGTCGAGGCCCTCTTCAAATAAGACATTCAACACACTTATCGCCGACTTAACATTTTAATGTGCGATAAAAAAGTGCTTATACTAAAGCCATGCAAATACCAAATACATGCATACACACATACATAGGTAATAGGTATGCATGTTTCTTTGTGTTAGGTAGGTATGTGTGTCGTCCCAAAAAGACACTTACTTGTCATACCTCAACCGACCTCAAATTACTCGTAATGAATGTTAGTTAAACTTTTTGCCCCATTAAGGCTCTACTGGCACGTGAGGGATTAACGATATATAACGTTATATGCAAATATAAGTGACGTATGAGTGATATTTATGTATGTTAGTGATGTGTTAAATTTAACACCCCTACGACATGCAATGAACAATAGAACAAAGAAAATTCTTTGAAAGGAGCAATTTATAAATATTAACACCTACATACAACACATCATATACACATACATATATGCTCATATGTATGTATGTTGAAAAGTATATGTTTAAGTACAACCACCGCCGTTTACAGGTATTTAAGTGAGTAGGTGTGCTAAACGCATCAAATATTTGTATTTATTGCCTGTGGGCATTGTTGTGTCTGAAAGGCAATTGTCGCTAATGATTTTGGTGCTTGTTGTAGTTAATTTGAGTAACGAATACAAATTTATTCGCTCATTAATTTCCCAGTGTGTGGGCGCTTGTAAGTGTGGAGAGTAAAACCAATTTTATTCATTCAATTTTGGTTTCCCACGCATAAAACATAAGCCATAAGTAAGCCATTCATTGTTTAGGAACGATATCGTTTTGTTTTTTGGGACTTTCTCATTTTCATTCAAAAATATGTTTGTGGCTTCAAATTTCCGCTTTATATTATTTAAAATAAATTTAAGCAAGCTATTTAAAGAGTATTGCTTTGTAAATGTTAAGTTTTTTAATTATATTTTGTTTTTGTTATTTTTATCTTATTTTAATATATTCATGATTACTCTATTCAAATAGCAACAAATAAAAGAATTATGATTTTCATAAAAATAAATAATTGTTATTCGCACACAAAATAAATCTTTTTTTTAATAAATAAAAAATTTGAAAAACTTAAAAACAGAAACCAAACTATTCAGATAGATCTATTTCGGTAGCTCCCAAACTTTATTTATCAGCGAACTTTTGGCGCCACATGTCATTCACTTAACGATCTAGCTTCATTTTATTGGCCTGGAAAAAATGTATCCGATTGATTCCGGGCATAGCATTGAGGCACTCTCAAACCACCTGATACATTATGGTTCCATTCATCCATCCTTTTTTACTTAAAAAATTTGAAAAGCGTTGCCTCTGCAGCGAAAGTGCTCAGTACATTTTGTATCTTCTTCATCCCTAAACTGCGATAGAGGTCATTGTTTGGGGTTCCCATGCTCCTAACATGTATTCCTGTCAGACAAAGTCCCTTAAGTGAACCTAGCTGTGATAACTAAGATTAGCTTTTTTCACTTTTATCTGCTTTGGCAGATGCCGTTCGGAGTCGACAAAAAAACAGTAATTTATAGGGAAAATCAAAACCAACGTACCGTAAATTGGGAGTATTTCCGTGGATTTTGTTATGTAGGAAAAATTCCGAAAATTGAAATATAATACGAAAAAATCAGTTTAAAAACGACACCAGGTCGCAAATAATTAAAAGCAACACTGAGGAATACAAACTGTGAAGGGCAAACAACTGCGATTTCCCGTTGAATTTTGCTTTCATATCTTAATCTCCATAGGCATTTCATGTGAAGCACGCAAAGTTCATTATTACAATATTCATAATGTGGCTGTCCAAGTGTTGTCATAAGTGAATAGCGTAACATTTGAAAAGTTCATTCTGGTCTCAGCACAACAGATGCAAATGAAAATTTTACAATAAAGGAAATACACCTACGTATATATATCTGTACAATAGACGGAGAATAAAGAAGGTTTGATTACAAATTTTCGTCAAGAGGTCCGCTCCAGAATCTTAGAGTTTTATACCTTATTTACTTTATCAACTTTTATTGATTTTGATAATTTTTAATTATTTTTGATTTTTCTTATAACTGTTTCTGATTTTTTTCAGTATAGCTGTAAAATCGCATACACAATATACACATCAACACAACTGCATAAAATAAAAAATAATCAAAAAAAAAAAAATTCAAAATAATTAAAAATAATCAAAAAGAAATCAAACCCACTTTTTTGATTATTTTTTAAAACTTTTTACATTACATTTTTTTACATTTTTTCTAATCGTAATCAATTAATAATTGCATTTTCTTGAAAAAAAATTAAAATAATCATTACCAATTAAAAAAGCCTTTTAATTAATTGATTACTAATTACTAATAAAATTTAACATGTCTTATCGAAATATATGCATCGAGCTACCACATCCAAGAAGGGGTCTTATGAGAAGTTGGAGACTTTGAAACATGTCATCCCATTCCTTCGCTGTGCATATCGTTCTAATTTTTCTCTTATATCAATTAACAAACCAATATCTTTTGTTTGGGCCAGTCTAATGTAGAATGACGCGTTTGCCATACGTAAAGAAACAGTTGCTCTAATATTGTTGTAGAAAAGGTCCAAAATTAAGGCAGCTGAGTCAAATGCATCATCGTCAGGATTTGCCGAATGGTGAGCAACTGGTCGTGATCGGTTCGGTTTTCGCTTTTCTTTTTATTCAGGAGCTAGCCAGATTATCCATGGTGGAGGCTGATTTTTCTTCGAACATACCCTTTCCCAAACTTGCGTTTAAGTTCTTATCAAAGGCGCAGCCGTAATTCGTGTTATTGTTCTTTCAGTCCTTTACTGGAATGAATCTGGTATGCTAAGGTACTGGGACCTTCTGGCATCAGAAATACTGCTGCTTGAACGTTCGTGTGGTGCATTTAAGTCGACACTTACCATATGTATACCTCACAGCGGATTTTATTTAAGGTCGGTAACATTTTAGCGTTCCGAATTGCTTTTAAAATATAAATTAAATTTAATGTGGAGCCAAGATGTTTATCGTAGCAAGAACTGATTTCAAATAAATTTCGGAACAATTGGCAACTCTGCCTACCACTTTTATGTTTAAAAGTGTGAAAAATGCCGAAAAGCAGTTGTAATGTAACAATAAGGAAACAAAAAAAAATGTTGCTTTGAAATGTAGGTCAATGCCAAAATCCGATTACCATGCCAGTACAGAAAACATGCGCGTATTTGGCCCTTTGTCAAAGTAAGCGGATATTAATAAAGAGTTTTGGTTAGGGATTTTAATGAGTCGCTCCAGTCTATCAATTTAAAGCAGCAATTCGTATTTAATACAAAAAATTTATACTTTTAGAGAAACTGCTGAAAATTATAGCATTTTCTATAAAAAGAGCACTTAGTTCTCGATATCAAGAAAAAGTTTAGTGTCTAATCGAATTCTAAAGTGAAATTGTAATTGGTTTCTTATGTGAGCTTTTAACTAGTGTTTTTCTAATCGCTCTCTAATCGACTTCTAGCCTAGTTCTCAAACCTGATTTTGATTAGAATTCGAATGTAAAATTAAAATATTTCTATAACGTTTGAGACTGTGTTTGCTGGGAGCCCCTACCAGTTTTAAACATAGGATGATTCAGCAAGGTACATCACTGCCCTCGATCGACAAACAGTCAAGTGGATACGCTAGTCGGATGACATGATTCAAGTGTTTTAGGTCTGAGCCTGATTTGAGCAGACAAGATCCCTCCCTTCGTCTGTGCTACCAGAGAGTTGGATCAAACAGTTCCGGAAAAGCAACAGATTGCCACTGATTTATCAACTACACCTTTTCCAAGTGTACTTCAGAAATCGTAAAGTGTATTTCAGAATAGTCATATGTATTTCAGAAACTGTAAAATGTACTTCAGAAAAGTCAATTGTACTTCAGAAATCGTAAAATGTACTTTAGAATAGTCAATTGTACTTCAGAAATGTAAAATGTACTTCAGAATAATTCATTGTACTTCAGAAACCGCAAATTGTACTTCATAATCTGCAAAATGTACTTCATAAACCAACAATTGTACTTCAGAAAAGATAAATTGCACTCGAGAAACCGGATATTGTACTTCAGAAGCTGCAGAGTTAATAGGATGTTGCCTTTTCTAAAGAAAAATTTACAGTTTCTGAAGTACAATTAATTATTCTGAAGTACATTTTACAGTTTCTGAAGGACAATTTAGGGCTCCTATAATACATTTTACAGTTTCTGAAATACAAATGACTATTCTGAAATACATTTTACGATTTCTGAAGTACAATTGATTATTCTGAAGTACATTTTACGGTTTCTGAAGAGCATTTTACGCTTTCTGAAGTACATTTGGAAAAGGTGTAGTCTCATAAGACTGCTCTCTCCTGTGCAGAGGCGATCTTAAAATAATGGTATAATGAAGTGTGCCTTGTTGCAACCAAAATAAGTGAATCTGAATATAAGGCCACATTGAGCGCTAATGTAATTGAGAAGGGTATGTGAAAGCTACCCTGGGTTGAACAGCGATCCTGTATCCAATTTGAATTTTGATCGGAATATATCCAGTGTTAAATGTGGATATCTCCTAATGCTGCGAGCTGGCCTCGGAAGTATAGTGGTAGTGCCCTGATTTACCACAACGAAGGTCTCAGTGTAAAGTCCTGGGACAGGGAACAACAAAGTGTTGGGGTGGAGTCCTTTCTAAACGCGATCGTCCACCGGCAGCGGTTGACTCTGAGTGTATTTCGGTTATGAAAAAGGTTCGGGGTCGCCGTAAAACATAAAATACATAATTTCTGTCGAATGAGACATAAGCTTAATCAATGGGTACCCCCATCTCAAGTATTTGCATGATTTAAAGTAAAATAACGCATCACCTTCCAAACCTAAATAATTTTAGCAAAGTTAAAAAAAAAAAAACTTTTGTTCTTCATGCTTTCAGTTACTTCTTTTTTTTGTCACCTCATTCTAGGCAATAGAAAACAAAAGCTGCAGTAGGACGAGAAAAATGTAAATGAGGAAAAGTGAAAAATAAATCACCGTCACGTGCCACTATGATAGCCAAGTGATTTTTCTGCACCAACTGATATGCCCATCAATTGCAGCTGCTGTAAAATGAGTCTCGCGAAAGCTCAAACAAAAAGACAAGACGTTAAAAAATGCTAAATTAATAGTGTAGGATCTAGCAATATATTTATATTCTGGAGCACAAGGAGATGTAAGCACAATATTCAAGGTGTCTTCATAGAAAATTGTTGGAGCAGTGCCCATTTTAAAGCTTTTTAATAAATGATATGGTCTATAACCAGTTCTATGTACACGGCCGACAATATTCCAATTTCTCTGTGCTAATATATAACATATTTATAAGTACCAAAGAGTGGAAAGGAATGATATAAGATTGGAAGAAATTAGCAACAACGGCTTTGATGTAGGCACTAGGGTTAGAATCGGCTTGATGAGAAGTTCGTGACCTCGAAACATGTATTGCTGTGAAAATCGTTGTGATTCCTCCTATGACAAAGGTCAAATATCAGGGTCGATTTTTAAATTTCCTTAGTTTTTAAACTTGTTTATGGCAACAACAAACATTCCCCGCTTTTTTTTCTATATTGCAAGGGACTGGTTCACCTCTAGTTGAAGTGAAAAAAATTATTTCGAAAATTTGTTTAAAACTTACAGCCGGTTTCACGAAAGAAATTTAATTATTATTAATTTTGATTAATGGAAAAATTAAAAGCAACAAACATATACAGTCTATAGTTATAGTACTCGTAAAACTTACAAAAATATATAAAATGAACAGACCGTAAAAACCAATAACAAAATAGAAAGAAATGTGAATGAATTATTTTTTAACTCGAATTTTATATCGTCCTATTTGAAAATATTTTGCAAAAACGCCGTATCTCAGAATTTGTTTAAAAATTCCCTATCTCAATGAAAATTCAATATATTTTCAGCTGAAATAGAACGTTTTTGAACCAAATTTTGAAATAGGGTGATATTCAGCCCCGAAAAAAAATTATCTTTCACTTAAATTTTTTCGTGAAACTGGCTCTCAGAATCTTTCAATTCGTTTCTTAGTAATTTCATGGTGAGCTAAATCATTGAAACTTGGTACATAGATCAAAAATTGATATTACGCTAGATGGTCCATTGACTAGGAAAATTCTTGAAAAGCTTCTTTCCTGCTTCGTTGTTTGAGTAACTTCCCGGAGAGCTAGAGACTTGAAACTTTAGTCATAGTTCAGAACCCAGTGAAAATGTAATATTTGACTGAAAAAAGTACCCTAGATGGCGCACGGATCGAACTATTTAATACATTTTTGAAAATGGGGAATCTTGCTATCGAGTTTAACTAACTTAAGGGAGAACTAGCGCCTTGAAGATTAGACTCAGTGACAATACAATCTGAATAAGTAAAAGTGCAAACTACAAGGTGGCGCAAAAGTAAGCTTCCGATGTTCAGCATATCGGTTGTGGCACGTGCAGTGTGTGCTGTTGCACCGTCTTGTTGGAACCACATGTTTTCCAATCCCAATTCATCAAGTTGCGGCAAAAAGAACTCGTTGATCATTGCTCTGTAGCGCTCACCATTCACAGTAACCGTTTGGCCCCGACCAATTATTGGTCAAATAAATAGTCAGCAATATTCCGCGTTCTGGAGCAGTGTAGCGTAACATTGTTTATTAACATGTATTTCGCATGTGGTTACTACACAAATGTCAAAACAGAACTGACTTTAGGGGCCAATCGCAAAATTTATAGCATTTTCTGATAGGAGGATTACTTTTGCGCAGTAACCGTTTTTCACCGACCGATTATTGGTCAAATAAATAGTCAGCAATATTCCGCGTTCTGGAGCAGTGTAGCGTAACATTGTTTATTAACGTGTATTACGCATGTGCTTACTACACAAATGTCAAAACAGAACTGACTTTAGGGACCAATCGCAAAATTTATAGTATTTTTTGATAGGAGGATTACTTTTGCGCCACCCTGTATAACAGTATGGAAATCAAAGTAGGGCCAGAGTTTGTGTCTATCGAAGTAAGTGGGTCTCCGATCAGGCACACATTTAGATAGAAAGGGCGCTTTGACATTTTCGTGCAATCGTCTGTGTAGAAAATTGTCGAGACTGCCCCTGGTGGAGAAGAGAGCTACTAGATGTAGTAGTCAAACAGTTATGGGGAAAGAACATCACCTTGTATAACCCCTTGCTTAAACCTGCGGTGCTTTGACTGTTAGTTTCTGAATTTCACAGACAACCACGGGACTACATTTTGAGCCAATGAGGTTGAGAAGAGTCCTCCAAATCGGTTACTAGATGCGCGTGACTGACTGTCTCCAAAGCTTTTGACAGGTCAAGTGTAGTGTCGTTGGGTCTTTCGCTCTCACTGTCTAACTCTTTTTTTTCATGAGCAAATACTGTAATTTCAGTAAAACGCTTCTTAATCCGCATTCAAGGGTCCATGCGCCTAGTAACCAGTTCAAAGTGGACAGAAAAGCAGTTTGTCACTCACAGCATCGCCTCTCTGAGGTGAAATAGAAGTCGAGTTCACATAAATATTCTTTGCACCAATTTGAATACTCCCGAATGAAAATATCAGTGTCCTCAGAACTAAAGAAGGCCATCTTTAGGTATTCTGCTTAGAACTATATTTTCATATACTGGGTGGTCCTTTACTGCGACTAACAGTCCGCGTTAATTTGTTTGCTGTTACTTTGCTTTACAACGGGCGCAATAAGATCTAGCAGGCTTCATAAATCTAGCTCTATATCTAGCCGTTATTCCAATTTTCATATCTTCGTAAGAGCATTGGGAAAAAGCTAACCGAAATTGACCAACCGTTCGTGCAAGGCAAGGTGCCATTTCTTTAACTTGCTGCTAGAGGATGCCAACATCTACAAATACTATTGAAGGAAGTTATCGATGGGCATAGTGGAGCAAATTAAAGTCCAAAGGCTCCACTGAATACGACATGTAAAAATAAACTCCGATCCAAGAGCGGTTCACCTCGACTCCTCACGTAACACAGGATGGAGGAGGCCTGAGATGGATAAAACAATTGAAAGATGAGTTGGACTCCTTTGTGTTTCCAATTCAACTGCTGAGTGGAAGATCATCCTATTTCAAAATATTTTCAAAAACGCTTTATCTCGGAGTTTTTTTCAACAATGCCCTATCGGAGAATTTGATTCAAAAACGCTAAAAATGTATTGAATTTTGGTTGAGATAGGGCGTTTTTGAAACTCATTGTGAGATAGGGCGTTCTTCAGCCAAATTTTGAAATAGGGCCAAAATCCTCCAGGCAGTTAGTTTCCATGAATGTATGAATGAAATTGCAAGGTATTGCAAGCCGTTTGAAATAGTCCACAGTTAAAATTTTCAAATCATTCTCTAGAAGGAAGTTGGCGATCGTAACAGTCTGGGCAACTCAAATGCTCCACAGCTACCTTCTATATCCCTGAAGAACCGGACCATGGTATCAGGGCAACCTTCTAGGTCATGTAATTTCTCCTTCTTTAATGAAAGGTGAGAGGCATCATATCCGTAGATCAGCCATCGAGTTGCACGTCATTCTCTTTCTCTTTATGGCGCGATATACAACAGGTATATCATCATAAACCTCCTAAGAGATTTTTGCGCCAAGCTTCTCTTCCAATTTGTGGTGTGCCGACTTGAATTTTCCCTACAAATTGGTGGGACCTACAGTTTTTGCCGACTCCGAACGGCATCTACAAAGGAGACGAATTTTTGCTGAGAAGCCTGTCATGGCAGAAATACACTCGGAGAGTTTGCCAAACCACTGCCGAGAGGCGACCCCGTTTTGAAAAACTTTTTTCAAATCACTTTTGATGGTACCTGTACCAGGGCTCGAACCATGGACCTTCGGTGTGGTAGGCCGGCAACACTACCTCCACACCACGGCGGCCGCCCGTCATTACCATTGTGCATATTAGTCGCTTCATACGACCGGTATGCCTATCTCGGGCATATTTTTGCCCTTGTTATGCGCTACAACGCTCTGAAAGCTTAAAAAGAACTCTGTAGTCCCAGTTTGTGAGGCGGTTTCTTAAAAGCTTTACCAGGCCAAGAATTGTACAGCTATAATTGATGGAGCGCCCACACACACAATAGGTTTGGAGGAGTATTATTTGGTAAAGCCGACTTTCCAATTAAACTTATATTCTTTATCTCGCTGTGAACACACCCACATACAAAGATGGATAGAATATTTACGCTCATATGCCACACAGCACATCTCAAAAGATGTTGAAGTGACATTGAATGAAGAGAAAATTCAAGGAAACACACAAAATGAAGAAAGTAAATATATGATACAATACCTTTATGATAAATTCCCACGAATCCCTTTTACTTATTCCCTTTAAATAATAGCCTTTGTATGTATGTAGCAGGTGATAGGAGTAAATACCTGATATTGCAAAAGGGCAAGTGGAAAAGATATACACAAGGAGTGCATGACTTTGTTGTTGTAATTGCATTTCCTTTGTTCTATGCAGCTTTTGTTGTGCTAGCGTGAAGTTGGAAGAATCTGTAAGAGTTTTGTTGGTAGGTATCTTGATGATTTTGTTAAACTTTTATCTTGGATGTCGTGCGAGTTCGTGACTGGTGATTATGAAGATTACACTTGCATTGTAATCCGATGTATGTATGAAAGTAGGTATCATCTTGGTAACAGCTGCTGCTGCTTGATTCTGTTCGGGTTTAAACAATGCGAAAAATGGAAAAAATATTTTTTGTGACATGAACAAAATACTGTCATTATTTGATGGATTGATTAAGGTAAAAATGTGGCTGATGGAAAAAGTTTAACTGTTGTCCTCGAGCGCATACTTTCCGTGTCATGGTGGATGCAACATTTCATGAGTCATTTTATTCAAGACAAAAATCAAGGTTTAAAAGGCTTTTGCGCCATCTGTAGTAACATTGTAAATTAGCCACCTCAAAAGAAGTTTTGCTAACTCATGTTACTTAGGAATATTTTTAAGGCTTCGATGATATTGTTCATATGTCAGCAGATATCAAAATAAGACACCGTACATTTTGCAGCCGACGAGAAAGAGTGCAAAGTGCTTTTAAAAGCTGAAATAAGTTACAACAATTTTTTATACCTAGTAGTGCTACGCACACGGTAGAAAGTAACGGCATTAACGGATCGAGATAGATCTTGACTTATACATATCAAAATGTTCAGGAGGAAAAGAGAAATTGATTAAGCCATGTCCGTCCGCCCGTCCGTCTGTTAACACGATAACTTGAGTAAATTTTAAGATATCTTAATGAAATTTGGTATGCAAGTTCCTTGGCACTCATCTTCTAGTGCAATTTAAAATGGGCGAAATCCGATGATGATACCCACGCCCACTTCTTATAAATAGAATATGTTCGAAAATACAAAAAAAATGATTTTTCAGTACATAATACACCTATACGGATTAAATTTGGTGTGTAGATTAACATTGAGGCAGAAAATACATTTTTTTTTTATAAATTTTCGAGAATGGGCTTGATACCGCCCACTTTTGATTAAGTCAAATTTAGAAATATTATTAATTATAAATCAAAAAACGTTCAAGATATCGAAACGTTTCAGTATACAGATTTCTACAAGGAATGTTCGGGGGAAAAATGGGCGAAATCGGTTAAGGTCCACGCCCACTTTTGTATGAAGGATTTTGAAAGGATCATAGATATGTTTAATAGGCAATAAATTTGCGTAAAATAGCTTTATATCATTACTATTTCACTTTCAAAGTGTCCGTAAACGAAGAAATTCGAAAAATATAAATTTTCGAAAATGTTTGTGGCCCCGCCCTTTTTTAGAGTGGATTATTCCACGATATTTTGTGTGCCGTAACTCCGCCAAAAATTGATTTGTCGAAACGAAATTTGTCGAAAATGTAGACTTTATAAAGGTAACTGTTTATTGTAAAAATATACGAAATCGAGTGAGGGCCACGCCCATAGTTCTACAAAATGTGTTTGTAAAATTTAAATAAGCAAGCTATATCCATAAGATTTTGCACACATAAGTTTTGTGGATTTTGGGAAAGTAGGCGTGGCGCCGCCCACTTTTCAGAATAAAAGTCCTGCTATTTTCAAAGGCGATTGATTGTAATTTCAACTAGATATTTTAATGAAAATTGGTGAGCTGCTTCTTAATAGTATTTAGTATACGTCTGGCAAAAATTAGCCAAATCAGATAACAAACAAGCAAAGTATCCGGGCAAGTACTTAATACCCCACTGAAATAGGTAAGTTATGTATATGTATATATCTAAATAGACCTGCCTAAATTAGGATGGCATAATAGATCACTAATAGTTACATAATGTTCGGTTCCAACCGAACTTAGACTTACTTACTTCTTTATATTCATTTTAAATCCAAAAGCCGTAGTAATCGATTTTTCGTAGGTTGTTATTGGATGATGTTTCCAATCTTTGATAGTATAAAAATAACAAGTATTCGTACATACGAATCTAGGGAAATATTTTTCTATACTATTCGGTTGTTAGGTAAATAAACCATTTCATTATACTAACAGAACTTTTGTATTTGGATGCACAACCCTGCTTTATAAATATAAACCGATCTTACTCTGTTTGTGTTTGAGCGTTGCTTTTTGAGTTCTGTGATGAATGCAATTTTTGAATGTGGGAAATGATTTTGAGCCAAAAAATTTCTTCAGAGAATTTGGACCTCAATTAGTAAAATTTCTTGTCACCTGAAACTTACACACATTTTCAAGAAAAGCCTAAATTTAGTTAAAGTTATTTCACCTACTTATAGCCAGAATTGTGCCAATTGTCACACATGGGCCGTCTTGGTACTGTATTAGGACATAGGCATTTCCACTTTAGGTTTGAGGAAGAAAAATCGTTTGGATACAAACATGTGATGTGGGTGGTTATGGTGCTTCTCATGCGACTTTCCACTGATTTTTCATATATTCGTCTCTTCTAACAGACTCAGAACAGTTAGCCTTCAAAAGTTTTTAACATTCACGAAAAGTTTATAAAATTTGATTTATTTTGGGTTAAGGCAAATTACACCTTTTAGACAGAACTGAAACAAATTTGTCCAATAAGCATATTTGCATTATTTTGTTTTGCTTATCTGGTATACTGTGGTAATACATTGAAAAGAAACTGCTAGATCCCCTGTCAAATTACTCTTGCTAACAAAGCGAAACGGATCACAATGATTACTTCAACTTCAAAGTCGAAGTCAAAGTTGCCGAAAATTTTACTTTTTATGACTTTGACATTTGTTGGATTTCTATTGTCTCACATACTTAACTTTTTTCTTTTTTCTTAAACCACATTGAATACATATTTATAAAGTAAAATAACAAGAAGAAATTGAAGTGAAGTTTTACGAGAGTGAAAATTAAGTTTTCGTGCTTCATTGTGACATGGTTGTTGCGCCCCTTCCCAATAAACAATGAAGTAAGCTAGTTTATTAAACAATATTTTCCAAACGTTAAATTCAATGTTTTCCAAACGAGTTTGTAACTAAAAAATTTCACAAACGTTTAAATATGTTTTCACAATTGTATGGTAGCTTTGGGGAATTAACTTGAGGTGAACTTTATGCGAAGTGAAAAGTTTGGCAGTTTTCACAAATAATGCTAAATAATTTACTTACTCGATTTAAATGAACTTTGTTATGTGGCCGACGTGGTGTAGCGGTAGTGCGTCCGACGTACCACACCGAAAAGTAAAAGTTCGAGTCAACATGAAAAGTGGCTTAAAAAGGTTTTTCGAAACGGGGTCCGAGGGTATTTCTGACATGAAAGGCTTCTTAGCAAAAATTCATCTGCTTTGCTTCGCAGATGCCATTCAGTGTTGGCAGAAACAGTAGCTCCAGCCAATTTGTATAAAAAAATTGAAAGCAGCACGCCACATATTGGTAAACAGCTTGCGCGGAATATTTAAAAAAATTTTTTTATTAAACTTGAATTTAAAACAAAAAAAGTAATAAATGGAACTAAAATAACTACTAAACATATTTCAAAATAATTATAATAATTCATTTAATAAAGAAAGTTGAGAAAATTGTCGGGATTCTAACCAGCAACCTTCGGGGCAAAAGTCTAGTACATATTCATTAGGCTGCTGGCCCGTTTTCACCGTCGTTGCCTAAATTAGAGTTTTATCAATGAGTTTTCAACAAACCCTTACTGTACGTTGAATAAAACGTTAATTAATTATTGTTTTGCAAACCTCTTTTGCAATTGTTTAAAAAGGGATCAGTTTCTTTGATTTGACAATTTTTTCCAAACGTTTAACAATGATTATAGTAAACGTTTTAATAACGAAAAACTTGTTATAGTAAGTTTATCGTAAGCTTATAGTAAACATATTTTGCTTATTGCACTTATTTGTCAAAGTAGAAGTGTGTAGCAGAGTTTTATATGCATCTGGCCTTACTATCCAGCTAAATAGGAGATACTAAATTTCTCGGAGGACTATTATTTATTTAACAACTGTGAAAAGTAGGTAAATTCTGTTTATTTATTTGTTAGAGCTGTGCTTATCTTATTAGTGATGATGCAAGTAAGCAAAGCTGTGGAGTTTTTGTTTGGGAACTGTACTAATTAACTTTTGCCATGGTGGAAGGCTATTTATATAAAAGTTAAGTGCACAAGTAGAAATATGAACCTAATTAATTAAAAGTATTTCGAATTAAAAATTAATAAATCGAAAAGTCATAAAAAAATAAAACATCGAAACAAGCTCAAGCGTAATTTTCTTTCTGTTTATTGCGATATCAATTTCATCGAATTTCGTGAATGCTCTGTGTAATTAATGCCCACAATAAAAGTCAACCAAAGGTTATATTTTAATAAATGCGTATGTATGTGTACTACATGCTCAGTTTATTTGCATATCCTGTCAGGAATATATTTAGTTCTGAGTGAGTAGGCTGCTAGTGCATAAGGGCCTCCCCCTAGTTTTGCATTAAAATAACACAGCGATATTCCAGTAAGTAAAAGCTTTTTTTCGAAATTCTAAAGTTTCACGTACCTGAATATTTTATATAGTTCTAATTCATTCTTTTGATCAAATGTTTTCCACAGATCTTCTTCATTTCCCGTTATCATGGATTCTCAACCAGGTCAAATTTTTAACTATAAATCTTATTAAACCCAAAAAGCAGGAATTATTAACTGCCTCAACCCTTTCAAAATATACTACGTATCATGACTGTGCCAAGAACTTTAGATATTATTATGTTATCCCTTTGTTTGATTAATTAATCTCGGCATACTAGAAACGATCCCTGATGCTGTCGGCATCGTAAAATTCTTATTCGAAAGCTGACTTTTAAGAAACTTCTTGGTTTTCTATTATCCACCTAGTACCGGATACAGTCAGAAGTCCTTATAGCGAGTCGGGGAGTCGTAAGTAACTCTGCCTGAATTCCTTCACAAATTGATGAGCTACAGAACTTATGCAGCAGAATGGGGAAGGGACATAGAGCCCGTACGTACAGGGTGGCTGATGAAAGCCGCTACCAAAAAAAAATTAAATAACTTTTTTTCTATTTAATGAATCTGGTTAATTTTTTTTTTATTTTGCAGATTGACTTTTACATTTAACAAAAATGGATAACTGGGACACTGAAACAAGAATTTGGATTGTCCGCCGCTATCACGCACTGGAGTCCGTAGTTTCGGTTCAAAGAGAGTATAGGCGCACGTTTGGCGGCAATCCTCCGAGCAGATGGACCATAATAAGACTTGTAAACAATTTTGCCGAGCATGGGACAGTCAACAGAAGACCTTACCATCGAAACCCTTCAGTTCGAACGGAGGAAACAATCGCTGCTGTAGCTGCTGCCATACAAAACAATCCACGTGTTTCGACAAGAAGCTTATCTGCTCAAATGGGTGTAAGCAGACAGTCATTACAGTCAATTATGCACAAAGATTTGGACTTATTCCCATATAAAATTCAAATGGCCAACAAACTGAACGCTGCAGACTTGCCGATTCGCTTGGAATTTTGCCAGAAGATGCATCAAATGGTGGAAGAGGATGGAAACATGTTGAACTGTCTTTTCATGTCTGACGAAGCCCATTTCGATTTAAACGGCAACATAAACAAACAAAATTGTCGAATATGGAGTGCTTCCAACCCACAGATACTCCATGAGACGGAATTGCATCCACTTCGTGTCACAGTGTGGTGTGCAGTTTCATCACGCTGC
This sequence comes from Merzomyia westermanni, assembly GCA_949987695.1. Lineage (NCBI taxonomy): Eukaryota > Metazoa > Arthropoda > Insecta > Diptera > Tephritidae > Merzomyia > Merzomyia westermanni. Next base: position 125,177,761 of record OX465291.1, on the reverse strand, counting down.
ATTGTCGGGCCCTACTTCTTCGAAGAAAACGGTCACACCGTTACGGTTACTGGAGACCGTTACTTGAGCATGTTGAGAGAGTTTTTCTATCCAGAATTACGCCGAATGAGAATTTCTTTCAACTCTGTGTGGTTTCAGCAAGATGGTGTAGCTCCTCATATAGCCCAACCTGTTATGACAGAATTGCGACGAAAATTTCCCAATAAGCTGATATCCAGAAACTCCACATTCCGTTGGCCACCCAGGTCGCCTGACCTTACTGCACCTGACTTTTTCTTGTGGGGTTATTGCAAACAGGAAGTCTTCAAAGCAAAACCAACAAATTTGAATGAACTAAGGCAATCCATTCGAGAAACAATTGCGGCTATTCCTGTCTCAACTCTCCAAGCAGTAATGAACAACTTTTTGGTAAGATGCCGCACATGCATCGACGAGCAGGGGGGGCATTTAAATTCCATTATTTTTAAAACTATATTAAGCTATATTTAATAAAATTTAATGAGCTTTAACATGAATAAAAGAAAAATGAATTCTATACACTGAAAAAAAAAATTATTTGAGTTTCTTAATGTAGCAAAATTCATCAGCCACCCTGTACATAGGTGCTTCCAAGTGTTGACAAACGCTTGAAAGAAATTGAGGTACCTTACGTGATGTTTTACATATACTTAAATAATTGGCGTCCCCAAGTTTCAATCATCTCGGCGAGTTATCTAGGATAACGCCAAAGGATATTCAACGCTTTGGGGAATCCGAAAGATGGTTTGATTAAGGGTTATGTGATCCATGTGGTATCACAACGGTACCTTTGAAGCCTAAGTATGCTGGTGTGAAAACGGGAAGCCCCTGAAACTTAACCTACTTTTTGTTGCTTTAAGCCAAACTGTCTAGCAGAAACAACTGGATCTATTCGTAGCTACGATTACTAGTGCACTCCCATTTTAACACTTCTGTTCTAGTTCTTAACCGCCGATCTCTGAACAGGCATTATATATATTATTATATTCTATACTTAATAAATAAAAGATTATAAAATATAGCATTTTAAATAGCAGATGGTAATAAAGCTGTTAAGTAAAGGGTGTTTCTTTAGGGGTATAGAACTTCGAATTGAAATAAAACACAAGAAAATCGTTTTAATCGCATGTGGCCGCCGCGGCTGGCTCGAATAAAGCCAATTCTACAGGTCCAATTTTCAACCACTTTTTCGAGCATATGGGGCCGTATGTCGGCAATAACGCCACGAATGTTGGCTTCCAATTCCCCTAACGTTTCTGGTTTGTTGGTGTAGACGAGCGACTTCACATATCCCCAAAGAAAATAATCCAATGGTGTCAAATCACACGACCTTGGTGGCCAATTGACAGGTCCATTCCGCGAAATTATGCGCTCATCGAATGTTTCCTTCAATAAATCGATTGTGACGTGCGCTGTGTGGCATGTAGCGCCGTCTTGTTGGAACCACAACTCATCCACATTCATGCCATCCAATTCGGGAACAAAATAGTCGGTTATCATGGCTCTATACCGGTCTCCATTAACGGTAGCTGCCTCTTCAGCATTATTGCGGAAGAAGTATGGCCCAATGACTCCACCAGCCCATAGAGCACACCAAACAGTCAGTTTTTGTGGATGTAATGGCGTTTCAAGGGTCTCATGTGGATTCTCTTCACTCCAAATGCGGCAATTTTGCTTGTTGACGTAGCCATTCAACCAAAAATGAGCCTCATCACTGAACAAAATTTTGCGATGAAAATCAGCATCGAAATCAATCTCATTTTCGGCCCATACACCAAAATCACGACGCATTGCATGGTCTCGCGGCTTTAATTCTTGCACAAGCTGGATCTTGTAAGGTCGCAAGCCAAGATCTTTGCGCAAAATCTTCCATAAAGTTGATGGACAAAGCTCCAATTGCTGTGCACGGTGGCGAATCGATTCATTCGGGTCCTCTTCAACACTTTGCTCTACAGCGTCAATTGTTTCTTCGGTGCGCACTGTTCGACGTCTCTGCGGATGCGTATTATCACATAGAGTAAACGTAGTGCGAAAACGATCCATGGTTAACCGAATTAATTGCTCTGATGGACGATTATGTCGACCATAAAATGGACGGAGCTCACGGTAAACTTCGCGAACTGAACCATTATTTTCGAAATAAATTTGCACGATTTGCAAGCGTTGTTCTTTTGTCAACCTGTTCATGATGAAATGGCAAACAAAACTGAACATAAATGACATTAGAGTTGCCAGATTTGACCACAAAATGCCAGTTTTATCTCTATTCGAAAAACAAACCTGTAAAAAAAACACCCTTTACATGAAAAACGAGACCGATATTAAAATAAATTAAAATGTGCTGAGTCCACATAATTATGAGATAATAAATCAAATAAATTCTTAAATTGAGTAAACAAATGCACATATATGTACATATATTAGACTGTGTTGCTCCCGAACAAAAATTAAAGTTGTAACCGGCCGCCCCTAAATTTGAAGCTTATGTTAAGAGGGTTTCGGGGAATTTTATCTTTGCAAAAAAAGCCCAATTTTTTTTTCGGTTTTAGCTTTGTTATTTGACATCCCATTTTAAAAATTGATGTGTCAAAATGTTATTCTTGGTATTTGTAATATTTTAGCAAGCTTTTTCTGTTTACTTTTAATGTAAAAAGTTGAAGTAGCCCTGCAGTCAATTATACTAGTTTTATACTAGTTTGCCAAACGGACCCAGCTAGCTCGAGTTCTGTAACTTTTCCATATTAGCAACTGGTGTTTATAACACGGCGATGTCCTACGAGATGGAAATTGTCCACCTCTACATCAGCACCATACAAATTGGCATACTAGTCAGTCTCTGCATCAGCAATATACCAATGTACATACTAGTCATCAAGATCATACCATTCAACATACTAGGCCTTATATACATCAGGATCATGCCAGTTTAAGTACTAGTCAGTACATACTCTTACACCGGTATCATACCATTCGTCATACTAGCTAGCCTATGTACTACAGGGTGGCGCAAAAGTAATCCTCCTATCAGAAAATGCTATAAATTTTGCGATTGGCCCCTAAAGTCAGTTATGTTTTGACATTTGTGTAGTAAACACATGCGAAATACACGTTAATAAACAATGTTACGCTACACTACTCCAGAACGCGCAATATTGCTGACTATTTATTTGACCAATAATTGGTCGGGGCCAAACGGTTACTGTGAATGGTGAGCGCTACAGAGCAATGATCAACGAGTTCTTTTTGCCGCAACTTGATGAATTGGGATTGGAAAACATGTGGTTCCAACAAGACGGTGCAACAGCACACACTACACGTGCCACAACCGATATGCTGAACATCGGAAGCTTACTTTTGAGCCACCTTGTAGTATCATACCAAATACTATACCACTTCATAGTAGGTTAGTTCATTTTGGGTTGACAAATACCCGAAAATTGCAAAATTACTTTACAAACCACTTTAATGAAAATTCAGTAATCATGTATAAAATATGTGTCTATCAAAATAAATATTACTTCACTATATTGAACAATTGAAACAAATTTCAATAAAAATATAGTCGCTATTCATAGCAATTTTGCTCTTGGAAAACATTTATAAAAAATAATTTTCTTCTTTTTTAAATTGTCATTTTTTCAATTAATTTTATAACTGATTTCTCAGGCAGAAATCTTTAAATTTTTTTGAAGCATTTTGTGGAAAATTGAAATATTTATCTCAGATAGAATCCATATTTGTAAAAATATCTTTATATAAAATAAACGAAATTCAAGGAAAGATCAGCTTTTTATGGAGAAAATTATAAGTTTATGAGTTATTTGCAAATAACCATGCATTTAACTCGATTGTGGAATTCTAGTACTTAAACTTTTTTAAAAGTGCTATTTTTAACCAGCTTGTTATTGTAAGTGCCTCTGCTCTCTAATATCGTTTTTGGCGGTTCTAAACGATTCCATTATTCCTTGTTACTTTATTTATGAAAACTGCATTTCACAATCACAATAAGTTAACCTGGAAAATAAAAACAATTCAAATTTTTTTTATGAATTTGCTAAAAACTGTTTTATCAAAAAATGGTTACTTTGATTAGTTCAAAAAGAAATGTTATTTACTTACTTAATTGCTTTGACAAATGATCGTTTTGTTTTCACTTTTTTTCGTGGTTTCATTTGAACACTGCTTACTCGTTTTTACGTCGCTGGTACGCCTTTATGCAGTAGCTACGTCGCAAAAAATAATATTGTTGACATGCATGTACGTACGTGATCCGCAACCCAAATGTGCTATTTGAAGCACGCAATTCTCAAAAGGATTATGATTTTACTATAAAAAATATTATTTGCAAGAAAGTTTTATATTTAATTTAATTTAATGAATATTTAAATACTCAGTATCTTAGTTGAAGAGAAAATTAAAATGTCGGACGGCGTTGTTAACTGAACGATTGCTGCCCGAATACTGAATTGTTTTCTTTTCCGCTCGCGTATTGTAGCCTGTTCTTGTGATGATGAAAAAAATCCGCGAAATCTCGCAACATAAGCTTCAAATTTATATGCAGACGTTTGGACTTTTTTCGACCCAGCCTAATGTAATGCAAACTGAGCAGGTAATTGAGAAATTAGGTCCTCTCCAATGAACAAATGAACATAGTGGGGGGAATACAAGGTGAATTAACGGCAACTCGACCGCCGAATGAAATGATATTTGGCCATCGAGTAATAAACTCTGATGAGCGTACTGTAACAAGTTAAACGAAAATCTACACTGAAGATGGCAGAACGGCTAAATTACAAAAATAAATTCTACCAGTATAAATCATGTAGCGTAATGCTTTCTTTTTATCCAGCTTGAGAGAATATGTAGTGAACTTTAGGTGAGTCAGTTGATGTTTAACAAAATAGTTGGTCCACTTCAAATTCCGCTTAGCGCCTTCAGCCCATAGCTTATGCAGCCAGTGAACTTTTAAGATATTTTGGGTCTATCAGAAGATCTAGAACTAACTAAACTATATGTTTGAGGCTCCTTTATTGTACAAATGCTGATACGGTATCACCTGGTTGTACAATGTACGACAAAGGCTTGGAAGATAATGCCTAAGATCCTGTCGAAACGCCCTTGACCGTTATTTATCATTGCACTCCACCCCATATAATCTTCAGCTTCAGCACTATCAATATAAGAAAGATGGGCGTGGGTAAAAGTTTTTTAGTTTATTGAAACAATCGCAAGGAGTTTGTTATAGCAACCGATTTTAGAATTCTTGATAATAATATTTCTCAGTTGCGCCTAAAATATATGTACCAAAGTTGTTTGTAGGTACGCCTGTAGTAAAAGGCGACTTAAACCCACGTCGACACAGTCTCCTGGATGGGAGAAATTATTACCACGTCAGTCGGGATGGTGTGGCAAGGTGCTTGTACCGGATTTATATCTTGAAAATGGCTAACAGTATAACCCTCGGTGGTGCATCACGTCCTTGGTTATCATTCGATTTAGCCCATTTTTAAAAGGAGGATGAGTGCCAAGGATCCTGTACTAAATTTCAATAAGATATCCTAAAACTTTTTAAGGTTGTCTTTTCACAGACGGACCGACGTATGTACTTAATAACTTTCTCTTTTCATCCTGAAATTTTACGAACTACCATTAGGCCAATGAAATTAATACACTCTGTAAACTATGCTTAGCTGTGTATCAGGAGTATTGTCGCCTTAAATGGGATTTCCCGGAAGGTTCCTATTAAAGGTACATTTAATTGTATGCAATAATACAGCGGATTATAGACCTAATCTGCGAATTCTGTGAAAATACTCATAAATTAAAATACATTTTTTAAAGCAACCGCACGCTCTTCCATGAATTATGGAAGAATTTGAGTGCTCAAATGTGAAGAAGCCCAGAACTTTGGTTAAGCTAGTAAGTACTTTTGAAGCTTAGTTAAGTATGAGATTCAGCGAAAAATATACCAATTTTATGGCAGGCATGATGAGGCAACTCGCTGCCAGCTTAAATTTCAGAAGTATGAACAAAGGTGGTGGGAGATATCCTACAACACCAACAAAAAAGGAACATTAAACAACAAAATGGCTATATTTATTTATTTTTATAACATCCTCTGCCTTATCGTCTTGCTTCTTTTGTCAACGTAGTATTAGCAGGTATTAAGGAACGCGGGAAGTGCCAGCTTGTTTGCCATGCCATCCTCGCAGTAATACGCTCTCATACGTATGTATGTTTGTAAGCATGTAGTAGCACGAATCCGAAGGCGCATATTTAAATATTGCCGCATGCATTGTGAGGTGGTTGCGGCTAAAGAAAGACAATCGAACACACATGCCATGTAACTTTAGCAGGGGCGTACACAGTGAGGACAAACAATTAAAGTTGCACCTCAAAATCTCAAGAAATGCTCAAAAGAACAAAATCTATAGCATATTCTTTAGAGCATTATACTAAACTAGACATATATATATGTCAGCCTAGGTGAGGCTAATCTGCTATATATGGTTTAAGGGCCCACTAAGATCGTGGAGCTTCTGTTCATCAGAAGATGGCGCTGCAAGATTGCATCTGGCTTGGAGCCAGCGAGCCATTGTATAAATGTAAATAAATCCCATTATCGGGTTCGGGATCTGTGAAGCAAAAATAACTTCCAAAGAAAAAAATCAACAATTCCGATGGCAACTCTCTTAACTGAGGACTACTATTATAAACTTGTGAAAGGCTAAAATGTGAGGGAATGTGATTGGAATGTGCAGATAATTTTAAGGAAATTTATAGCTGCCTAGCTGATCTATTTCCTTCCTAACCTCACAAATCTACAGTAAGTGCGATGGTGTGTGCAAGGCATGAAAACAATCAGACTTTTTGGCCACGGTGTTCAGACAATTAAGAAATACAAGGGAAGTCGTTTTATTAATTTCTTGTTAGCAAAGGGTGTGCATTGCCAAATACCATCATTAAAAGCCATGCACCACTGTAGATGCGTCATCCATATCAAGCCGAGGTTCCTCAACAGGTTCTATCATAAAAAGATAAACAAATCCATATGGATGTGCCTGTCATGTTAAGTGTGCATACTTTAAGGGGTTTTAAGACCACACCAGCTTTGTCGGAATGATGCAGCTAAATTGTAGCAAGTTTTGGTGATTGAAGGGTGCAGAGAGTTTCACTTTTCTTGTAAGATATCGCTAACCTGAATAGTTGTTGTTGTTTGTAACTACAAAAACACTCACTGAAGGTTTTGGGAAGTTTTGTGGAAAGTGACAGTCCCTTGCCGGATATGAGCCCGGTACGCTCTAGTACTCCCTTGCGGTACTGCCCGGTTTGGTATGACCAGTGTTACCTTCATAGTAGTCGTCGCCTCCGCTTTGGTCTTCGCCTTTTTCTCCTCCCTCTATTTATATGTCTTAATCTTCGCCTTTGTCCTTGGATTCTTACTCTTCTTGGTCTTCAACTTCCTCTCATCATCATTTCTACCAAAGCTATCCCTTTTCCAAGTGCATGTGTTTGACAGCTCGGGTCGCTTTCGATTTTCTGTCTGTCAGACAGAGTCTGATTGCTGAAACCGGCAGTTGAGTAACTATCCCCAGCAAACCATAGGAGTCATAAATGAGTCACAAAGGAGTCCCAAATTGGAGCGTTTACGCTCTTTATGAGCTCATTAATGAGTCCGAAATGAGTGTATTTCCCTTCTTGCGATGGTCGTGCCATATGAGTCGAATTTCATATATCATATGGAATAGGAGTCATATATGGTAATTTTCTGCCTCGTAATCGACACATATTGGATTCTAAAACGACCCCTAAACGAAGTTCTTTGGAGTAATTTATGGCCTTTACAATCTGCTTTTTTTGGGCGCTTCAAAGATAATTTTGGAACTGAAAATCAGGCATGTGGATTGGCAAAAGTTGTCTGAGGCTATGTTTAGCAAAACTTTGTTACAAGATATTTTGGAGCAAACCCTTGAAATATTCATCTAAGCATGTTTCCCATGTGTTTAAAAAAAAAAACTATACTGAAAACCACCACAATTTTATGGAACACGCTTTTCCCTTGCAGATGACTTGAGATGGTGTTCAGAAAAATGTATATACATATGTTAGGAACAGCAAAAGACATATTATAAAGATTTTTTATGGAAAACTATATTTTTTTCAAAAACATACAATATGAATATCTGCTCCTAAGTTGCTCTGTTAAATAAACACTCTTAGTATAAAGCTCATAACTCTCATCATATCGGAGTCATAAAATACTTCTATATGATCACATTTCTGAGGTTCATATTTTTCCCATATTTAGGACTCATATCGGACTCCTAAATTATGAGCACTCCGATAATGTTTGTTGGGTAGGAAGCATTTTAAATTGTATTCGTCAAAAGTTTCTCTTTTTAAAATAATCCTTTATTATTTAATTTTTAGTTTTTATTGTCTTACTTCATATGTCAAAATAAATATTTTTAAGTATACACGATTAAAACAAAATTGTTTGAGTTTCATATTTAAGCACAGGAAGTAAAAATAAATTAAAATCGAATGAAAAAATAAATTTTTTATTAAATAAATTAGTTCCTAAATGCAGTGGCACAATTTAGTTTGTATAAATTAATGGAGTGGTCTATAATCATTACGTGGAGTTTGGTTTCGTTTAGAATCAACAATATAGTAGAACTAAAGGAACTAAATCTATACTGTAAAATATTTCACCAGTTCGGAACTATAGAAACAGGACATCGCCACGTTGAATTCGCCAGTCGATTGCATGTAAAGGAGCTTAAGAATGAATTAGTAGTGGCTCCGAATGCACTTGAAGCACTCCAGTGCAAAATCAGAGATTTTTCCTAAAGGGATATCCAAAACTCTGCTGCATGTGCTTTGGTAGGCGCCTTTGTTGTTTTCGGCAGTATACTGTTTCCTTCCTTTCAATGGGTATCTGTAGGCTACGTTGGACCTCCTTCCATGCAAATGTAAACAAAGATGTATAATATGTAAATGTTGGACTGCATATACAAACTTGAATACATATGTAAGGGTGTAGGCTTATGTAGATGAATCTTGGTCCTTTATCAAGTTCATTGTTGTGCGGATTAATTTTGTCCTCATTTATCGCGCGGTTTTCGCTTGACTCTCCAACGCGTTCATGTGCAGTTGACTGTGATTCCTGTTGCTACACAATAAAGACAAACACGCGACATACCCGCCTACATTGGCAACGGTATTCGTGTAATCAGTTGCGGATTTGTGCTTGAGTAGAGGATAAAATAGCATACTAAAATCAGCGTAGTCTGCAGCTGGGAAAGTCATAGGAAAATTGTGTATTCGCATTTGATTTTATCATGTTGAGTTGTTGTTTGCCTGATAAAATTTATATTAACCCTTAACATCCCACATGTATCCCTTGACAACACTTTTGTTTTATTTTGTTTGTAAAATGTCTAGTATGCACTTCTGTGAAAAAAAAAAATATTTTCACTTGTTCCTCAAATTTCTGTACATCAAAGCGAAATACCATGACTATAAACGAGCTAAAGGCCAATAATAATAATTTTTCTTTTTATTTCTGAAAATTATTATTGTTTTTCGTTTTTGTTTTTTTTTTTAATAATTATTCTTAATTAATTATTAAAAGTTTTTATTAGAATAGAATAGGAAAATTTTTTAGAGATAACTGCCATAGCTTTTCTTATAGATCCATTTCGGAAGCTGCTAGATTTCTTCATCAGAGAAATTTTGGCACGCATGCTAACCAATAAGTTAACAGAGAGCTGGTTTTTGTATCAGCTAAATTGCTAAGTTTCATTTGAATTGTTATTATACTCGTACAAAATAAAGCGAAATCTCTTGAAACCGAATAAAATGATATTTATATTGAATTATTTCTCTGCTGGTGAGAAAATCGCATCATTTTATTCATTTACCCATTAAAACTATACAGAAATTTCAAACAGTTCTGTGATATATGCACTCCTATTGTTTGTATGGAAAATTCTGTAATTGTATTAAAATATTAAGCTGCGTGTTTCAAATTCACTTAAATATCTTACCAATAACTACCCAGCAAACCATATAAGTCATAAATGAGTCAAGAAAGAGTCCTACAGTGGAGCGTTTACGCTCTTTCTGAAGTCATTTAAGAGTCCAAAATGAGGGTATTTCCTTTCTTGTGATGGTCGTCCGATATGAGCCGAATTTCATATCATTCATATGAGCTTGAATAGGAGTCATATATGATACCAAAACGACTCCTATATGAAGCCTTTTGGAGTGATTTATGTCCCTTACCATCTGCTCTTTTTGGGCCCTTAAGCGATAATTTTTGGAACTGAAATTCAGGCATGTGGATTAGCAAATGTTGTCTAAGGTTATGTTGTTAAAAGATATTTGGGAGAAAACCCTTGAAAGATTCATCTAAGCATTTTTCCCATGTGTTTAAAAAAAAAAAAACTATACTGAAAACTACCAATACATCGGTACAGTATATCGATTCAGTCACAATTTTATGAAACACACTTTTCCGTTGCAGATGACTTGAGATGGCGTTCGCGAAATTGTATATACATGTGTCAGGAACAGCAAAAGACAAGATGTAAAAATTTTTTATGGCTGTGTTAAATGAACGCTCTCCTATAAGGCGGATAGTTTTCATTACATCGGAGTCGTAAAATACTCCTATAAGATGTTTTTTTTTTTATACAGAGTCATATCGGACTCCCAAATTTTGAGCACTTCCAGAATATTTGAGGGGTATAAATGAACGCAATCTTTTTATGTAAATGAATGAGTAACGAATAAGTCGATTTCACTTATTTATTTCCAGTTTAAGATAAATTAAGTATGTCAACTGAACACTACTGGTCAGATGTGTTATAAAATTTTCCTGCTAGGTTAAGGGTTAAACAACATTGTCGCAACAGTTTGGTGCTGTGTTAGTAGTAGGACTAAGGATGCTTTACGCAGCCTTTAGTACATATTGCATCAAAAATCAAAAACCTTCACAACTCAAAATCAGCGACACCTTAAGCAGATGCTTCTGCTTTAGTTCTTGAGGTTTAGATAATAGTAATTTATAAAAATATTGTATGTATTTTTGTTAAGATATAGGGAAGTGACTTAAGAGTTTTTTGACTTGTGACTGTTTTTGACTAACAACGCGATATGGTTGGCGTAAAAAAAGTGCAAAATGTCAGAAAAATTCTCTAAAAAATTCAGAACTTATTACAAATTTCGATAGGTATATCCTTAATGGCTTAGCTTCTTAAAAACAGATTTAATTTTTTCTCAAAACGATTTAAGTACAATTTTGTAGCTAGTACAGTTTTGTTTATTCATATGAAACTATTTTATGAAGTGAACAAACTGACCTGATATACAGAGCTGAGAACAGGGTGAAACTTTTTCTAGAAACTAAAATGCCATAAATAAACAGTGGGCCACCTAAAAATATTGAGTACAAATTTACTTATTTTTTTCTTTGTTTACAAAGTACAAATTCTTCTAAAATGGTTAGCAGAAAAACACAAATATTTTGAACAACCCATCCTCGCAAAATTTTTAGTATTACTGTGGTGATTATTATCGTGTATTGAATATCTTTAGCGTACCCAAACTCAAGTCACTAGTGACACAGTAGCCACTAACTGAGAGAGCAATAGCTAGATAGCCAAATGCGCGAGAGTGATCACATTATTTTCAAGTGTTGTACATAAGCCAGGAGGAAATAATCGAGGAATTATTGAGCTCGTCACATTACTTTATTTTTATACCCAGTGTGTACTAATACACAGGTTGCTTTCTGGCCAAGGTAGGTTGCTGTTTAAAATGGGCGAATAACCACGCCCCTTTTTAAGATATCGAATATTTCTAAAAAGGTTTTAAATGAGATAATTCTATAATAAAACCAGCTACAATAATGAAATTTAGAAGAAAAGGGCATGACACCGCCCACGTATTCAAATTTCGACTGTTAATAACTTCATAACCGTGTAAGATAGAAGTACGAAACGATATGGGTTTATGCTAGGTAAGGTTGAAGTCCAGTATCAGAAGGCCCGTTGCGATACCACGTAAAGACACCCTTACACCTTCTCTTCGAACCAATTTGAAGACTTGATGAAGAACATCAAGTTCTTGATGTCATTATCCGCAATTTGGAGAATGTTGTCCAAAAAGGGGACTCCCAGGCAACGCCGTCTGGCACCGCTTAGCGCGGGGCAGTTGCAGATGAGGTGTTCTACAGTTTCTTCCTCTTCGTCGTCTTTGCGGCTCCTACAGAAATGATGATAGGGGACACCTAGCCTCTCTTCGTGCCTCCCAATAAGGTAATGCCCAGTTAGCATTGCTTGGAAAGATCAGCCCTTCTTAGGGTGTAAATTAGTCGGGATCTGATACGAGCTTTACTATGGACATGTAGAGTACGCCCAAGGAAAATAAGCATAATCGGTGGACGACAACGTCAACTTTTTTTTTTGATCTAGCATTATCTGGAATCCGTGGCGTAGCCAGGCTTTGGGGAAGGGGGGGGCGGGGGTTGGTTTTTTTTTTAAATCGAAACCTGAAATTTGAAACACACAATAAAGCTTGTTTTGAAAATGTACGCAAAATTCGCGAAAATTCCGAGGCATTTTAACAAAGTGTTATTTTTCCGAGGAGCATGCAGTTCTGTAGTTCATTAAATTTGAATGTGTCAATCTGAAGGTCTTGACAAATTTTGCTGATTTTTGGCAATTTTTTTTTCCGAAGAGCTAAAGTGTTTTCTTTCATATAAAAGAAACTGCTTTCATAACCTTGTAAAATACAAGAATCCCCAAGAAAATATTTCTTTAGAGTTTTTAACCTGGAAACCAGCATTAACTGTCAGCCTAGGAATCCAACGAAGAATCACTCACGCAAACAAGTGCTAATTCTGACTGAGTAGGCAATTGACAAGTAAATACCTCTATCGAAGAACGAAAATAACACTCTGTAAGTCACTCATCGCACCCGCCCTGCTATATGGTGCATAAGCGTGAACACTAACAACATCTGATGAGGCGGCTCTGGGAGTATTCGAGAGAAAGATTCTTCGAAAGATTTGTGGACCTCTACGCGTCGCCACGTTGGCTAGGCCACGTTATGCGAATGAGCGAAGATGCTCCAGCCCAGAAGGTATTCTTATCGGCATCCTTCGATTCTCGATCCCGCGGTGTTTCCAACTGGCGCCAGTTGGCAGAAAGAAGAAACGGCTGGTGAGCTATGTTGGACGAAGTTGGAAACATTTGTAGCAATTTGTATAAGTTATGAAATGACGTTTTGTCGCATTTCTGAAGTGCTGTTTTTTGGCGGATGGTTATGTGGCTTTAAGCACTTTCTACATAAATTGGTATCGGCATTTTAGCTTTAAACAAGTGGTTCATAAAATTCAGCAGGCTTAAATAAATTTGTGTCATTTTCTACACTGTGGTTTGTGGAAAACATGGAAGCGAAACCTTTGAAGATCGGTTCATATTGCGTGAATCGGGTATCCATTTCCATTACTATATGATCAATATGTGTATGTAATACAGATATCTTGATCTTGATTTTGTCTCTGTTCTTTTTGATTTCAATATCCATGTCGTTTGTATTTTTCACAAGCTCTGAACAAATTTTCAAAATAATGTTCTAATAATAATATTTTGTAATAAACGAGTACGTCGTTACTCCGCCACTAATACATTTAAGAAACCCACTACGAGCGCTAAATCAATCTTTATTCCTTGGAGTTTATTACACAAAGGCAGAACGCACTGGTTTTAGGAAGGGATTTTTAGTTTTCTGCTAAGAAAACTCCAAAACATTGCATTTATTATTTAAAAAAATAACTTAATATTATTTAAAAAAATAACTTAATATTGACCTAAGAATACTAAGCAGTAAAGAAAATGTTAAAATTTTATAAATTTTTGCGCCTTTCGCATAACAAAACTGACTCCATAAATTTATAAATAAATGCCCATAATTGGCACTATTTTTTGCCAACTTCACCCTGGCACTTTATTCTAAATACTAAAATTTAATTGGCCATGGAACTACAATTCTAAATTTTGTATAAAAATTCGGATTAAAAAGTGTAGAGTTTCGATGAAATTTGGTTAAATTTTCGTAGGTTTTGAACAAAGTTTGAAATTTGTTCTTGAATGTTTTTATTAGATAATGGGCTATTTTTTATAAAAAACGTGTGAAGAATTTGCGTCGCTATCTTTTTTTCCGCCGTTGTGTGCTCTGATTAAACTAATGAGCCTGCCTACTCTAGTATTTTCAGACCGCCTTAATTCAGGTTTTTAAAGACGTGAGAGAAAAAGGAGTAGAGTTTTAGCAGCTTTACGGTATTATTTCGGTCTGTTATTTTATTACTACCAGAACCCATGTGTAAGCATACCTCGAAACCGGTTTTGTCATCTTGAAAGCCTAGTGAATTTTGAAGAAGTTCTGAAAAGACTAGTATACGAGTATGTATATATTCAAAAAAATTCACTTTCTCATTAGTCTAAAATAAAAAAATTATAAATCAGAAAGATAAAATGGTATTGTGTTATTCAATCAAAAGTAAAAAAATAGTTGTTCATTGACGAAGAGGCGATCTATCATCCCAATCCCTCCCCTCTGGCTATGCCACTGTCTGGAATCAAATAAATTCGTAGTTATGCTTTATATAGCAACGCACGCTGAGGCCCCTGAACCCACTGTCAAAGTATCATAAATCTCCACCGCCCACTTTTCTAAAATTGTGTAAATATTGATGAAAGGACACATATATCCAAATATTATTAATTTAGACCAAATACGTTCAGAGTTATGACGAATTTTAATTTTATGCAGCATGGGGGCGTGGCACCGCCCTAGCCTATACCGTAACCAGTGAACCCGTAAATCTACTGAGAAAGTTTCATAAAGATGGGTTGAGTACTTTGGACGCCAGACACACAGACACGCATTCATATTTATTTATAAGATAACCCAATGGTAGTAGAAAAAGTTTAAAGGCCATAACTCCACAACAATACCACGACCGCTTTTACACAGCTGGGTATTTAATGTTTTGTTTGACGCGAACTGGAACTTCCTTACTTCTTTTTCAATATAATAGTAGTGAAATTAAAACAAGTAAGGAAGTCTAAGTTTTGGTGGAACCGAACATTATATACCTAGTAGTGATCTATTATGTCATCCCAATTTACGCAGGTCTATTTTAATACTTTCAGTTCGTATTTGCGTTCAAACAGACAGCCGGACAGATAGATAGACGTATCGAGAGACGGACATGGCTACATCGACCCAGCTCATCGTGCTGATAATTTAAGTGGTCTTTTCTCTTCTTCTTCTCATACTTAGAAACATTTAATGTTTATGAAAGGTATGAAAATCAAAAAAGATATACAAGATATTTCACTTTTCCTCCTGAACGTTTTGATATACATTAATAAATATATATCTCGATTCGTTTATGCCGAATGAAGTAATATAGCTTGTGTACGTAACAAAAATAGATATAAAAAAGCTGTCTTTCATAGGCGCCAAAGAACTCAACCGATCTTTATGAAATTTTCACAATATATACTTGGGTTCACTGGGTACAGCACAGACAATATATAGTTTTGGAAAAGTAGGCGGAGCCACGCCCCCAGGCTATATAAAGTTTAAATTCGTCATATCTCCAAACTTTTTTGGTCTAAATTAATGAAATTCGGATATATGTGTCACTTAGTCAATATCTACATAATTTTACAAAAGTGGGCGGTGCTAGGCCCACATATTTTGTGCTTTGTTTTGCTCTCGAACTTTCACCATAGGTTCAGGAGTTCGCTGGGCACGACACAGTCTGTATATAGCTTTTGGAAAAGCCCCCAAGTTATAGTTATAAAGCTGCAGTTTGGTATAGTTAGGAGTTTATTTGGTTCAAGTTAATGACATTTTATATATAGATGTGTTCTATGTATTAAAACGTCAAAACAACGTCTACCGGGTTTGCTAGTATATTATAAAATGGCGAAAGCAAACAACGAATTTCTGCATTCTTTTGTAAAACTGAGAGACTAGTTTGCGTTCAAATAGACAGACGGACAGACAGACAGACGGACGGAGAGACGGGCATGGCTTAATCGATTCCGCTCATCGCACTGATCATTTAAGTGAACTTTTCTCTTCTTCTTCTCATACTTAGATACATTTAATGTTTATGAAAGGTATGAAAATCGAAAAAGATATATAACTTCGCTATTGCAGTTGCTTATTAATTACGTGCCCGAATATTTTGCTTGTGTGTTTCCCGATTTGGCTAATTTTTGGCAGGACTATAATATATACTACTGAGAAGCAGCTGACCAATTTTCATTGAACTATCAAGATTGAATTATAAGCGATTGCCTTTGAAAATAGCAGAAATTTTATGCTGAAAAGCGAACGGCGCCACGCATACTTCTTCAAAATTGACAAAATTTTTTGCGGCCGAGTTTTTCTTAAAAAGATTATTATGTGTGCAAAATTTAATTGATATAACTTGCTTAGTTTTAGAAATATCGCTTTTTAAATTAAAAAAAAAAAATTTCAAAGCTATGTTAAAAAACTGGGCGGGGACATTAAACGATTTCGCCCAATTTTACAGGAAGCAGTCACCTTTATATATAGAACATTATCACCAAATTTCGTTTCGACAACTCAATTTTTGGCGGAGTTATGGCATAAAAAGTTTTGTGGAATAGTCCACTATAAAAGAGGAGGGGCCACGTCCATTTTCGAAAATTTTAAGTTTTTGGATTTCTTTGTTTACGGAAAATTTAAAAGTGAAATATAAATGATGTAAAGCTATTTTACGCAAAGTTATTGCCTATTTAAGATATCTACGATCCTCTTCAACATTTTTCACATAAAAGTGGGCATAGACCTTAACCGATCCCACCCATTTTTTTTTGGAATACTCCTTGCATACCTGGAAACCTGCGTGCTGAATTTCGTTTCGATATCTTGAACGGTTTTTGATTTATGATTAATATTATTTCTAAATTTGACTTAATCAAAAGTGGGCGATGCCACCACCATTTTCAAACATTTCTTGAACAATTTATTTTGCGCCTCAATCTCAATGTATTCACCAAATTTTATCCTTATAGGTGTAGTATGTACTAAGTAATCACTTTTTTTGTGTTTTCGAAAATATTCTATATATAAAAAGTGAGCGTGGCTATTGTCCGATTTTGGCCATTTTAAATAGCGCTGGGAGATGAGTGCCAAGGAACCTGCATACCAAATTTCATTAAGATATCTCAAAATTTACTCAAGTTATCGTGTTCACAGACGGACGGACGGACGGACGGACATGGCTTAATCAATTTCTCTTTTCGTCCTGAACATTTTTATATACATAAGTCTATATCTATCTCGATCCGTTTATGCCGTTACGTACTGCCGTTAGGCGACAAAAGTTAATATACCTTGTGTGCGTAGCACTACCAGGTATAATAAATGTCTTTCGACGAAATAAGAAGAAGCTGTGATTTTAAAAATTTCCATTGAAAATATAGCAAATCCCATAACAGAAACCACATAAAACGAAATTTCAAACTTTGAACAAATTTCAGGAAAGTTATTTAAACTTTAAAAAATGGCCAACAAAATCGTCTTT
Source organism: Merzomyia westermanni (assembly GCA_949987695.1). Taxonomy (NCBI): domain Eukaryota; kingdom Metazoa; phylum Arthropoda; class Insecta; order Diptera; family Tephritidae; genus Merzomyia; species Merzomyia westermanni. The sequence continues at coordinate 125,160,099 of OX465291.1, read as the reverse complement.
GAGTACGCAGTTTTGTAGGACAATCAATTTTAGTTTGATTGTGCAGTTCGAACTCGCTCCAAAATTTCCCTGAATTTTCAGAATTTTAAAAGTTTAAATAATTTTCCTAAACTTTGCGTAAACTTTGAAGTTTCTTTTTATGTGATAAAATTATTAGAAACATAGCTTCTTTTTATTTCGTCGACAAATATCGAATTTAAATTCGTTACTTTCATATTGAAGACAACTGTATATATATAAACAAGTATGTATATACTATATATATATGACGATGTTTCCTTCTTATTTACTACCAATTCTTTCATTGTTTAATTGACTCCCGGAATGATGAGTTTGTCTTTGCAGTTGATTTAAAACTAAAACTTTTTATATTTAATTTTATTTGCTTGATTTAACTTGCTTAAAACAAAGTGTACAATATTAAAATGTGAAACTTCACTAAGGTAGCTTTGATCAGAATATGCTTACTCAGTTAGATATTTACCTAAATTTTACAGTACAAAATACACACAGTCGTGCGATATAAGATTAAAATACTCAACGCTCCAAAACGTGCATACAGCTTTTAATTAAATGGAAATAACATACAAAGATGTTGAAATTGGCATGATAGCCCTGTGGCGAAAATCTCTAGTTCTGAACTGGTGCGCATCTAGTGCGTTTCGAACCACAAGTAGTTCGCCTTCAATCTCTTTTACATGTAATCAACTGGCGATGTCCTAGGCGTTGGAAATTGTCCGCCGCTGCATTACCTTTTCGACAGTTCCGAGCTAGTTAAAAATTCGACAGTTGAGATGTAGTTCGTTTATTGCTAATATTGCTCTAGTTCTGAACTATTTCCAAACTATGCAGTTTGGATGCAGTTAGTTTAGAATTAAAACAAAAAACATTTGCAGAAGCCTTCCATGGTAGAACTACACTCGGAGACTTTTTACCAAATGACTGCCTACGGTTGCGACACCCGTTTTAAAAAACTTTTGATGTTACCTTTCCCAGGACTCGAACCTTAGACCTTCGGTGTGATAGTCCAGGAACACTACCGCCACACCATTGCTTTCACTTTTTGAACGGCTAATAATTTGAGCCTACATTTTAAACCATTCTATTATAATGTATACATATGTAACCTTTTCTCACACAATTGATGCTGAGTGGATAGAGCACTCGATTCTGATGGGGGACACGTCGGTTCGAATCCTACCAACTGATCCATTTTTTTGTTATTTATGATTTCAAATTTTAACCTTTCTTTAAAGAACGTTACAATAACAAAACATTTTTCCAAATACGATTCTAAATTTTATTAAATTTTAATGATTACACAATTGCCGGTTCCGAAGTAGTGAAAATCTAGTTACTATCTTACTAGTTCTTATTAGCCACTTTATCTCTAGTTTTGAACCAGAAACTATTCTCACTAGTTACTGACTTCCCTACAGGGTTCCTATCTTACACTCACATACACATCTAATTGCATGACATACAAACACACACAATATTGATGACATGCCAACAAGTAACTGATGTCTAAACCAAGTCTCTCAATGCTCGTTTAGTCAGTTGAACGCATTTATATAATAAGCTTTTAAACATTCCTAAATGTTCCTTTTGTGCGTATCATGTTTCAATAAAATTTTCATTTCCGAATTCCCAAGTCAAGCTAAAGCATTACCGAATGATGAGCATTTCTTCTTAAGACGAACTCACATGTATTAAAAGATATGAACGTACTTGTGTCTGCACCTATTCTGGCGAAATAAAAGCTTCACTATAAATCTCAAGATATGTCAGCGAAGAAAAGCTGTCAAATTCCACGGCCTAGCTTTTATGTAAATGAGTTTATCTAGGTTTGGGTGAATGTACATCCGCAAATTTATGCTTGTGCGGGTATTAAATTACGAAATAGCTTTGCCTGTATTCAGATTTATTTTTTTAGTACATTTGATAAACTCAGGCATTTCTAATGGTTTTTTTATTTCGTGTGATTTAATGGTGTTATATCTTCACCTCCCGCTCAGGCAGTTATTCAGAATATTATTCGCTTTTTAGCTCAAGTGTAGCACAAAGCAATAGAAAGTGTGGTTCACAGTTGAGTAGGCAGAATATCTGCTGCACTTGTCCATACTCACCCTATAATTATTCAAAAATATTCTGAGATTTCGAATATGTTCTTACATACATATATGTATATGGGTTGTATGTAAATAAAAGATTTACACAAACATAGGAATGAAGTGCATGAGATTGAGCATGGATGGTGTAACGAACGAGAATTCAATAACCATGCCGATATATATTTCGAAACATTTAAAACCACGGTACCCGTGCTTTTATTTAGCTGTTAAACGAGGTTGGATGATCTGTAGAAGTCGAAAAGATTTGCTGAAAATAATTATTTGGTGGTACTTCGCGAAAGAATTTTACTCAAATTTAATCAAAGGAAATCAGGAAATATTATTTCAAAATGTTTTCAGTTTTCATGGCCTTATTGAGCGTACTACAAACGTTTTGCATTACAACTGGCTCCCTAAGCACTGCAGATAGAGGTGCTTATGCACGAAAACCACGATCGGGAAATCGTTCGTGGACTGAAAATATTTCTTCTTCTTTCCATTAGAAGTTTTATGAAAGAAGTTGTGATATCCACCCGATTTAGAACCATTTCAGAGCTTTGAAACCCCCTTTGATTTCAGATGGAGAGGAATAATAGTTCTCGAAATTCCACCTAAATTGGAGTAGTACAATACGACGAGGAATCTTATTTTCTGTCAAATAAAAGCTTTCTGAATTATTAGGATGCTCTGAAGCTTGTTCCCAAGCCTAAAAAACAACGCTCACTTACTTTAACTATACTTTTTGATCGATGAAACACGGTTGAAGCAGTGTAGGGGTTGGTAGACGCTTCTCGGGTCATGGAGTGGGTGCAATTTTTACGACTGAGCTGCTATTGGATAATTTCATGTACAAATTTATTCATAAAATCTTCGTCCTATTTCTTTATAAGGAAGGAATTCCATTAAGATAGAACTATCAGGAAGACGTTCTGCCGGAACGTATAGCGATTCGTCTCAAAAAATAGGTTAGAGGTAATAATGTTGACTATTTAACCTAACATAGAATCTATAGAAAATGATGGATCCAAAAATTGCAGAGAAAAATTTCAGCAACAAAGACTCTCTATTCGGACAAGTTGAGCAGGCGTGCAAAATTATTTCCTTAGATGTTTTACTTAAGTAATACACTCAATACCAACACGATGTGAGTCTGGCGTAAAGAGCCATGGATATGCTACGAAATAACGAAAAAAACCAGGTCTGTCCCATAGATATTTGATTGTGCTTTAATTTTATCTCTCCAATTTTTGAGTTCATCGGACATTTTGAGCTAAATTTTTGGGATGAGCTGGTAAACTACTTAGTTTTATTTATGCAAATCTATAATAACTAATATGTCTTTTTCCTGAATAAAAAGGACTAGGACATTATAGAAAATGCACTAAAATGTTTTAAAGGGAATTTCTGTGTTGCAACTTTGTCGCACAATGTATGTGTTATAAACCAGATTATTTTGTTACCTATTCTACACTTTGTAACTGAAATGAAGGCAGAAACAAATACCAAATATAATCAGCATTTTTTTATTTTCATAAAATTCATATCACAATTTTTTAATGTAACTAATGGTTTAATAAACTAATTAAAGAAATATGCTTGTAACGTATAGCTAGAGCGCAGGAGAATATCATTTTGGGTGTCTAAAGAGCTAGTCCTAATCTTTTAAAGAATAATTAATGTGAGTCCTTTACAGGCGCCTACACAATTTTGGCCACTGCGTATCGATGCTGACGCGATTTATAAACACCAAGGAAGGTGAAGTCATCGTCCAGTTGTTTTTTCACATCTCAGTTAAGACCTCTGCCTTCCTCTACTGCTGAATTCGGTTGTCGACATCATAAATTTAGTTCGCGCTTTTTGGAAAGGGGACAGGCAGGTAGCTTGCTAGAACCTGGTGCTGCAGATGAATGTATTTCCAGCCGTGGCGAAGTCAATCCACCTAGTCCCCTTGCGGAAAGTTATATAGTAGATTAAAGAATCCGCGATAAGAAAAAAGTTATTTCCGTGTGGTAAAAGTGGTCTTAAATTTTAGCATGCCGATTGACAGCTTATCTTAGGTGATAACAACAAAAAAACTACAATTTTTATTTTTTTTAATTATTAGAATACTCTGCATTGGTGAATGTCTGAATAAATTGTTCGATGGTATAAACCTTACAAAGAAAGAAGAATATATTTTCACGGTATTTTGAGTATGAAATTAATTTCTCTCTCACGTTCTCCCTCTTCATTTAGTTACCTGTACCTCCTTCTTGCTACCCCCAGTCCTTATCCCCCTGTCTTAATCGATCTTACTATGTCACTTTATATATCTCTATTTGTCGCCTCCATCCCATTTACCTAACTATTAGATTCACCTCCTCCATATCTATTCTTGCCCCGTCGTTTATGGATTTTGATGCTTCTCTCGCTATTTTCCATTTTCATCTCACCATAATACTTCGATTTGCCCGTAAAAATTTATATCAATGTCAATTTCGCGCCCAAGAGAGTCATTCTTTGTTATTCCTTGTCATTGCTCTGATTATAAAACTTCTAATCTAGTCTTGTCCGCATGGCATATGGGTTCAGTGAGCGTTTTCCAAATCCGTTATCTTCAAGGCACATTCAACTTGAGTGTCTGTAGACAGTACCAATAATGGTTAGCCATCTTATCAGATAGGCGATTAATGATTGCAGAGAGTGCGCCAGAAACCTGGCGTCGGAATTGCAACGTAATTTTGTAACGTACACAGAAATAAGATTAGAACGAGGATTTTTTTTTCAACTCGATTTCTCAATCGATTTTCTATTCGGAGGAAATCTACTCAATGCAAGTTTTTTCTTTTTGTAAATGTTTGTGAGTGTATCAACATTTTTCGACTTTCTTCTTTTTTTGGGATTATTATTTTTACATAAGCAGTTAAACTGTTATTTAAAAGTCGAGCTTGCATGCACCGATTTTGCTGAATTTTTGGCGCATTCGTTAATGATGACGTTTCCTTCATTTTACAGTGCAGCATATTTTAAAATAAACTATTTGCGAAAGTTATAAGCAAGTACAGAAATATTTCTAACTGTAGTACCAGGAGATATATTTTCCTGTGGTGAATAAATTTGTCTGCTGCAAATATGGCACACATTGAAACTATTGATATTGTGACGAATTCGATGATTCCTTGATTATTAATCCTGGGTTCGATCACTATAAAGTCAAATAAACACAAGCAGGGATATTGTAACTAATATTTATTTTTCTTTACTAGTAAGAAGCTCAAGCTGCCTTGCTTGGTCACTGCCTTATATAGTCCGACAAGGTGCTTGCCTACGCACCGAGAACTTTCTTGGTTATCCGCTCTTCGTGTTCTCGAAGGATCGGTGTTATTTATTGGCATCTCCTCTTTGCATCGTATTCGCAAACACTCGCGCGATCTCTCTTCCTCTTGCTTGGTACATGCTTGATGTATCCATCGTTATCTCTGTTGTGTTTAACTAGTGGTGGGAGTGTTATTGAGTTAGGGATGGTACATGCTTGAGAATAATCGCCACAATATTCACCGCATAGTAAAATTTCCAATATAATATATATACAGTTTTTAAAACATTTAATAACAGCGCCAAAAAGCACATTATTTTAGGATTAGTTCGGGAAAGGTCGCAAAAGAGCATGCCACTAATGCCAGTTCTTATATGGATTGAATTGCTGACATTTGGTTGAGCATCTTCTATAGAGGCCAATAGTATGAAATGTCTTTTCACTCTTCTACACAAATCAAAATTGTACTTTTACCCCTACGAGTGTGCTAGTCGTATTAAAATTTACTTACATACATATATTGAATTGTAGCCCAAGGTATTAATCGCAGATCACTTCCTTAAGATATCAGTCACACGTTTTTTGCAGGGAATTTTCTCTTCGAAGACTCTTATCAATTGTGAAGTTGTAATGCTACGTCTGCTTTGCTCGTTTCTTCTCTCACCTCAAAGATTTGCTGTATAAAAATGGAGAGCAAGCAGCCATATGTACGTTCGTTATCTCGAATAACCGTAATAATTACATCAGCATTGTATTCATAAATATTTCAATAAACCGTAGTCCCTTTTTGGGTATATGGGATACAGCTGTGCAATACAAATATTCACATATCTTAAATATTAGGCCCCATTAATTTGCCTTAGTTGACTTTACCGCAATAATTTGGTTCGTTTGTTGTTGCTCTATAAAAGGCAACAAAGGCAAAATTTATTTCAACTAAAATGTCATAATTGCGCCTTTTTCTAAGCACGAAAAAGGCTGTGACATATCTCTGGTATTTAATTGTAATAAATTGAAACGTTTTTGCAGAAGAAAAGGTCAAATAATTGCTATATGCCTTATTTCTATATATTGGACAAGGCTGCAGAAAAATTATAAAATATTAAATTAGTAAATATATGCAAGATACGATGCATGAACAAAAATACAGACAGAGAAGCAGGCAAGTTTTCTAAAAATGTTTTATTTGACTTCTATTACTTTAATTAAGACAGCAAGTATGCATTTTTCTTCAAAACTCTACACATAATAAAATTGTTTAGCCTAAGGCCCTCGTTGCTATGGCTTTATAGCTATATTATAATTTTAGATTATAATTTAGCTTTGGAATAAATAAATAAATAAATAAAATTGTAACAGGTCGATGTCTGTGCATCGTAGATATTCAGGCAAGATTGATATGAGGGACTATTACCTAGACCACCATATCTGATGCACTGAGATTAATGCTTGGTCGTCTTAAACACATTTGCTTCTAACTAAAGATGACCTTATAATATCTTTTTAAATTATGTAAACCGTCATTTCTATATCTCAACCGCTTCAGGATCTACAAAATAAATTGTTTACTCATATGCTACATACAATGCATCTAGCATATGAAATATGTCAAGGAATAATCAAAATTAAAACCACCATATATAAAGTCCATCACCTATAATGTTTGCTTTGAATACATGCTCCAGCAGCCTGTTTCGATACAAGCCTTAGTGCTTTTTGGAATTAAGCCTAGTTCTGTGCTCACGCGTGAAAAATGTTTTAAGTTGTCTCGAAACCATTTGAAAATCTCATTCCAAATGTTTAGAATAAAAAATGTTTTTCTGGCATCCTTTACACCATTTTCAGTTCGTTTTACGGCTTAAGTATGTTTTTTCATTGAGTAATTTCCTTGGTAACATTTTGCGCCGTGAAATGTTGCTAACGACTATAATTCTGAATTTTTCTGGAACGATTTTCCGTCATCCCTTGTCAATTTTGGAGACAACGAACGAAGAAAGACACTGAAGATGGCACAACGCCGAAACCGGTTTGTCTCCAAACCAAAATTGACAAGGGATGACGGAAAATCGTTCCAGAAAAATGCATACCTCTACCCTGTCGGAAACAGCAATAATAATAAAAAGGACTATAATTCTAAATCCTTTGATTTCACGTCTTGAAAAATCATATCTTAAAACTACTTTACACCTCTTTTGTTAGTCCCCATCTAGAGTATGCATCCTTTATTTGACGTCCATTCCATCAATTTAGGATTGGCAGGATAGAGCGTGCTCAAAAAGTTTTTCTTAAAAACGCTTTGCACTGTCGTCGCTTCTTTGACCCAGTTCCTTTATACAATTCTAGATTGTTACTCATAAATCTTAAAAGTTTAGAAAAGCACTATCCAAAGAACCGTAGACTACCCTTATCTTTTGGAACGAGTTTTTTCTTATGCCCGACAAATATCTTCATTTATTTTTTATGCCGCTAACTGTATAACGAGCTGTTATTGGATTCAACATAATCTTTGATTCCATCGATCTTGATTTTTCTATTTCTAGATCAAATTTTGTTCTTATTTTAAATATGTTCCCTAATTGTATAATATTTAAGTTAGTTAAGTAATATTTTCCCATAGTCTGTAAGAGTATTTCTGATGTTAATAGACTAAGTAGATAAATAAATAAATAAATAAAACTACATAAAAAGGTAGCAATATGATTAAAGAAGCCTCGTTCTACTTTATTTATCAAAAAAGTGATTAAAAATGATGTTTGCTCTCGTTCCAACATTTTTTACGCTTGAAAACAATACTAGGCTTTAGATAAAGATGCCAGAGATTAACTTTTAACTTTTTGTAAGGTATTATAACATAAACCCCTTATTATGCATGTGTAGTTTTCTCTATGTTGATACATCAATAAGTAATTTAAAAAAATATTTTATTTTACAATAAACAATTAACAATTTTTAATTGGTTCTCTTTTACATTTTCTTTTGCAGGTGATTGAAACGCATTTCTAAAAACTTGAATGCGATATGACGGCCGAAGTGGAAAGAAGTCTTCATCTAAACTAAAATTGTAAATTTAGTAAATTTTTTAAGCTAGTAGGAAAAGCTATAGTCTTAAATTAACTTAAGTTACATAATAAATACATTTAAGTTTTGCCGAAAAGCAATACAGCTAGTCTAGTGAGGACTATTTAACGACTGCTACAAATCAGAATCATCAATTTATTTTGAATCAATTCAACTAAATTTAATAATAAATAATTTAACACAAAGAGTTGTGGCCAAAAAAAAGTGTAAGCAATTAAAGGTAAATTTTATAAAAAAAAAAAATTGAGAAATGTTGATATAGCGCATCAATCCCTTTTAATATAAATACTGTCTACACGTTTAGAAATTTGTGTCTAGATCTCAAAGTTTTTTTCAATGCATTTATATATGGCCAAAACCCTTTTCTGGAATCATCGGTAACTGTACTCGGCCAGTCTAAATTTTTTTGAAAGGAAATTTCCATTTGTGATTTTTCCTATTTGGAAAATGCCCTACTACGCCTAACTGGTAGTTAACTTTATTTCCTACTAACACCATTGGTATAACTAGAGATCGCCCAGTGGTTCAAATTCAACCACAAAACTTAATTTGAAAATGTGTGAAGTCTAGCAGCTTCCGAAATGGATCTATAAGAAAAGCTATGGAAGTTGTCTCTAAACATTTTTCCTACTCTATTCAATCAAAAAACTTTTAATAATTAATTAAAATGATTATTAATAAATAAAAACAATAATAATTTTCATAAAAATTCAAAAAAAAAAAGTGAAAAATTATTATTCTTGGCCTTGAGCTCGTTTCGTGAATACTTGAAAATGTACAGGCCGTAAATCAACAAAAATTGTTGGTATAAAAAAGCATTAATTTAATTTTATTTTATTGCTTTCTATTTTATTGTTATACTAGGAGTAACGGCAGACTTTGTCTGCCCAGATATTTACCTGAATGGATCTAGAAATATAGGCTTTTTCTATACCTATCATTATCTCTATGAGTATCCCTATCCCTATATGTAGATGTAACTATTTCACACACAGACAATTCCACTTCACCATCGATCGATCCATTATATAAAAATTCGCACCATACAAAATATATGAGAAAGTCAAATTTTTTTTTCAGGAATTTTTCGGAAATTTTATTGGGTATTCTCCTATTCTGGTCAGAGAACAATCTAAAGTAGTGTCAATTGTCCAAATCGGTGCAGGCGTTCTTGAGTTATGAGCGTTGGAACTAACGTCACTTTCTTTTATATATATAGATTTTCTTGGTTATCCATTCCTTCCCTTTCCTTTCCTTTTCTTGTATGTCCTTTCCTTTCTTGTAGCGACAAAAACACTTCCTGAAGGTTTTGTCGGATATGAATCAGGTACGCTTTGGTACTCCCTTGCAGTACATGCCCAACTTTCGTTGGAGCCATTTGTAATGATCGGTTCAACCTTCTAGGTCATGAGATCCCTCCCTCCGCAAGGAAGGAGAAGATGGGTAATGAGAGGTGAGAGGAATCATATCCGTAGATCAACCATCGAGCTGCACCTTTGTGCATATTAGTCGCTTCATACGACCGGTATGCCTACCTCGGGCATGTTCTAAACATCTAATCCGGAGGAGTTTAAAATCTCAACTCACATGGCTTACTTACTTACTTAAATGGCGCTTAACCGTTTACACGGTTTTGGTTGAACATAGTCCGCCAATTCGTCTTCACTGGGTCTCTCCTCTGCTTCACTTCCATCTCTTTCGCATATATAAAAAAGAATAAAACACACTATTTCAAATTAAAATCTGTCACCATCATGTATGTTTTTGACCTAAAACTAGAAAGATTTCTGAGGTTTATAGCTTTCCTTCTTTCATCCTGAGTGGGTATATTGCTCTTCAACTGATTGTTGAAATGTATAATTATTTTGTTTTTTAATTTCGCATTTTTTCTGTTGTTCGGTGCACTTCACGCTCAACCAACCCTTTTGAACGCTTGAAAGCGCATTTACTATGTACATATTTTTTTAATTGTGACAGACTTAATTGCTTTTCTCACCCTTTTTATTTTATTCAATGCGCCTAGAAGTATGCAACAATTGTAATAAAGCGAAATTTTCAAGTGAAATCCTTGCAAAAAATCTTCCGACTCATCTCTAAAGAGAGTGATTCGCGATCAATACCTTTCTTCTACAGTGGGCTACAATGGATCCCACTATTCCTTTAAGACATAGTTGGGGTAATTAGATTTTAATTTCTGTAGCCTACTTTTAGGTATTGAAAGTAAACTTGTCCGACCGTACCCGTAGGCGAACAAAGAAATCTGTCCGACACTACACTTTTGGGCATTAAAGGGACCAATTAGTCTCTTCATAGGACAGGCTCAGACAAAAGGGATCACTCCAACCCATACAAAAATATCAAAACTGGCTTTGGTCGCATGCTCCCTTGCGACTCATGACGGATCCATCCTAGACTAATCGCATTTTTTGCAGGGATAAGAGGACGCCGAATTACAATTGCCTTTATATTTACATTCGTAGATATGTTTAAATTACACAGTATAACAAATTTATAACTGTTTTAAGGCAAAAAAAGGGTAGAGATGGTATTTGTCAAAAAGGGTACTTCATAGTGGGAGGGGTCTTCCAACAAGCCAGAAATGTCTGCTAACTCCTATAAGTATGCTACACAGTTAAATAAATATTTTACCTTTATGATTGTGTTACACCAACTAAAATTGACTTATATTGCATTCTAGCTCACTTGAAATTTTATTCACACGATTTTGTAGTGCCGGATTACCAGCGCATTTTGATTTATTATGAACGGAAAGCAAAGGTCCTTAAAAGTATGCAGCCTTTCCAGGCTCCACGCTTTCCCAGCATTTTCACTATTCTTACAAACTGAACATCGGAACAAAGAGGGGGGTATAATCTTTACCCACCTTCTTATTACCCATTGATTGCTGGCAGGGTTATGATTAGAACAACAAAAATGTTTAAATGTATGCATCAGTAGCTTTAACATTCATAAATAAAGCTTTAAGTATGCTTGTCAAAGAGTTTCAAATAAATGAGTGTACTCAAGTGATATACAGATTTTATAAGTGCAGACAAGCTTGCATACTTTTGGGATGAGATTTTTTGTAATGAAATGAAAATTGCTTAGCTAAGTAAATAGTCCAGGTAACTGTTTTGCGTTTTGGCAAATAAGTTTAATATATATATAAATATATATGTAGATCTATATAGATTTAAAAAAAAAATATTTAAATTAACAAGCAAAAATATATAAATTTAGATATAAGTTTACAGAGTTTTGGAAGTTGTTGTTTTAGCATAAATTTATACTTCTAGGATTCTAAGTGTATTTTGTGTGAACACTAGACATGTTTATGATAGACGATTTTCCACAATATATACTAGTTGACTGAAATTAAGCTATAAAACCGCACATAAAACATTTTTCTTTTCGCTCCGCCTAAAAGTAGCAAATTAGCGTACATGAGCCCCAGCTTTGGTGGTTTAAAATAAATGCATAATCAACGAAATTATAATCCTCTCTGACCAATCTAAACTTTTTTAGAACATTTAAAAATATTTTTATAAAAAACTCTGCTCGCTTCACTTTTAATACAAAACATAAAAATGCATTCAATATTAAGCTGCCAAGAAATAGTACATATATTTGCATACTTTTAGGCATCAACTAATTGAAAGCACAAAAATTTATTTGTAAATATGAATACAGTCAAGCAACTTTGTGGGTAATAATTTTTAAAAGGAAAAATAAGTTACAAATACGCTTAAATAATAATTAGTCGTTTGTAATAAAGTTTAGCAGTGAATCGAATACTCATAAAGTAGTGGGTAAATATAGCTATATAAATAGCTGTAAAGAAATATATTTGTAAATATTTATTTGTAAATATAAACTTAAAAGCTTTCAGCTATGAAAGCATTAAGTTTAAAATGCAAAGTAATTATTAAGGGTTTCATATATCGATTGATTATATACATAGAATATAAAAATTGCTGTTGAGCGAACAAAATTCATGGAAAATGGTAAATAAACTTTTAGTTACTAAAATAATAAGTACTTGTGCAATTAAATGCTGTAAGTGTGTAGGCCGCATTGCCGTATTTTAGGAGTGCGAATATTTTATACAAAAACAATTATTAAAAGTATATGAAAGTAGCTTATGTAAGTGCGTAGTTGTATGTGAATTATGATAATTATAAATGTGAGAATAAGTTCGACATTAAACAGTTAAATACAAAATAAATGTGAAAATCCTAAAAGTATACATTAAAAATGTATTGATGATGTTTAAGTCTGATCTGTGAAAAAAATATTTATAATGTTTTATAGCGATAAATACATTTAATTATTTTGAATGCTGCTATAATACTGCTGTTTTTCAACGAATGGGCAAAAAGGTTGCAACCTTGTACCTACGTAGCAATAAGTTTCTATCATGCTGTCGATACTGCAGATATTTAGGCGCACTTTAAACTTATGTAATAAGTTTTGAAGTGTAAACCAAGCGTAGCGTAAAGCTAACGCTAGTATTATTAGATTTTGTAATAAATCCAATTTGCAAAACTTTTTACTACTTTCCTCGGTACACATTTTTCCATCACATTAAAAGTGAAGGGTGTTTCTTATTGATAGAAAGTCGAACTTTCTAACATATTTATAAACAAAACTTTTGCCTCACTTCACGGCTACATGGACGACATTTTCGCGTCGCGGGTGATCTGCACAATTATATGTATATAGCCCTCTTAGCTAGGAAATTATGAGCAAAATGGATTTGTCTACACTGTTTCTAATTTGTAAATGAGAAACGGTAATTGGCTTAGGACACTTTTAAATGGGAAAGTATCTCATTAAAGAGATTTGTCTATTGCAAATTAGAAAGCGTCAGATGTTATTGACAACAGTCAATTGTAATTGCATAAAAACATCAACTATAAGTAAGAATAGTCAGCTGTAAATGAGAACGTGTCAGAGAAAATTACGAAGGGTTCAGTTATAATTGAGAAGTTTTGAATTAAAACAGGCAATTGTAAATACGAAAGTGTAATTTTAGAATGAGAGAAGTCACTGGTGAATGGAAGAGCGTCACATGATAATTTTTGTAATCTTCTTCGAAAGTGAGAAAGTGTAGGTTGAAAATAAGAAAAGAAATCTATCGGCTCAATTTCAACCGTAGGCTGTTGTCAGACCCATGATTTAACGTTATTTAAAAGCTTTGGGGAAGCTTAAAATGCTTGAACCTAAAGCGAAAATATATCTAACTGGAGGACCGGCCACCCTTCTCTGCGTCTCAGAACCTGTAATAGACTGAGCCCGATATTAACCATCGTATCTCTGAAACCCGTTGGGACATGCAATTTATTTACATCGCTTATTCTATCAGTAATTGGCACCTTTCTGTTGATATCTATATAGTGGTAATATTGGGTCACCTTGGCACACAATTGGTTCACATCTCCGGAACCAGTCGGGGTTATCGAAATAAAGAATATTTTAAATTTTGAGTTAGATGTCGAGTAATGCCATGGTGAAAGTTTCATTCAATTCCATTTAGTAGGTTTTGAGTGTTGCGCGATCAAACATACAGAAAGACAGACAAAAATTCTTAAAACTGTTGAGTTGGATTCTTATGGGCTAATAATAATCCCTACTATCAATTTTTCTTAAATATCTACAATATACAGACATCAAACTTTTACAATTTTATTATATGTAGAGATGTGCCCCTTGGACTCCGTAGTTCTGTCTCAAAACAATTAGTATTATTTTTTTACAGGACATGCCCCTTGGCACATTTTGCTATAAAGAAATACATATTGATAATTGGCTATGCTCATTTTCAAATGACGCTTTCGCATTTATATCTGACCGCTTCTGAAGTCGAAATAGTGTAGTAGAACAAAATATGAAGAAAAGTTACTTCTTTTTAACCCAAATTAGGAACGTATTTCAACGTTTTTGACAATCGCCACAAAACTGAAAAGCTCTGTTGGTGAGACTTTTAGTGCAACTTTTCCCATTAGTTGTTACCCAATTGCGTCCCGTAATTCTAAAAGGTTAACAAATGCAATTTTTTGATTGAAAATAATAGCTATATTTGGCTACCGATATGTTTTCAATTTCAATTTTTAACAGCGACAGTGATAACATATTCTCAATAGAGGTTTGAGTTAAAAAATATAATTCTGGCAATCTTTAATTAATGGAATAATTTGAAATGTAGTACGATTTCGTTTGAGCATGTAGCGAAAAATGTCTGTCGTTACTGGGTTATGTACATAATTACTGGAAAATATTTAGAAACTCAAACACAATATATTTCCAAGTAAAATTATTCAAAAAAAAAGTTACTTAATATTTTTTGCCTACTCGCGCTGCTAAATCGAGCACCCTTTACACGAACTGTAAGCGCCTAAGAATATGCAATATCTGTGGGATGAAATTATTATACCGTTGCCGTATGCACTTGCTAATGTTCTGCCAAAGTCATGCAACAACTTTCGAACGTAATTAAAACTAATTAAGCAGTTTCATGGAATTCACTCGAATAACCAGTGAAGCGAGTTAGTTTTACATTTGCCAATGCAATATTTATGTAATATTTCTAAACGCTGGTATTGCGCTTTTCACGAAGGATGTATGTTCTATCTATTTGCCACAGTGCAACTTTGTAAATAGTTTGAGTATTTAAATATACTCGTATAGTTGGATTAAAGAGTATAGATGATAATCATGAATTAATTTACTATAAAACGTAGGAATATTTACTTATTGTTATTGTTTATTGATATTTAATGGTTTTGTAAGACAAACGACTAAAAATAAAATTTAGAAATAAAATAAACAAAAATAAAGTGAAATGTTCAAACAATTGTGTCAAAATTAAGAAATGTGAAACATTGAACTAAGTTAAGGTAATAATAGTGTCCTAATACTTATTATATATATATACATATGTATATGTATAAGTGCGAGTATATAGCTGTTTCATACCGTAATTAAGTCTGAATGTTTGTATTTGGCGCATATGAAATTAGAGATAAAGTTATTTGTTTGTGAATGCGCAAAAATTTTACAAAATAACTATCAGGTTTAACAATAAAAAGACAACAAATAATGTTACGAAACATAAAAATTTAAAATGCTGTACAAGAAATAAATAAATGTTGAATAAAAATATGAAAAAAAAACACTCCAGCATATTCACTAGAGCCTTTGTTTACAATCGATTAGTCGTACAGCAAATATTTTATTTCGAATAATCGACTAACATTCACTATTTGAATACTGGTGGTATGATAAATACAGCTCAAGACCAAGTATAATAATTCTTTGTGCAAGTGATTGTTATTTTTTATTCAAAGTACCATGACTATAAACGAGTTCAAGGCCAATAATAATACATTTTTCTTTTTATTTATGAAAATTATTATTGTTTTTATTTTTTTAATCATAATTTTTTAAATAATTACTAAAAGGTTTCAATAGAATAGAATAGGAAAATGTTATTGTTTCAATTGAATTGTTGGTATGCAAACTCAAAAATGGACACATAATAACAAAAACAAATTTCAGTGCTTCTGCATTGGGGTGGTGAAAATGCATAGAAATAGCATTTAAGATGACAAAACACCATCTTTCTGTGAGCCTAATACAGCAGCTTTCTCAAAGGATCTATAAGAGGGGCTATAGCGGTTGTGTCTAAGTTTTTTCGTTCTATTCAAATAAGAACTTTAAAAAATTAGTAAAAAAATCTCTACATATAATAAAATTGGAACAGCTACATTGCAGATATTTGAGAAAAATCGACCATTTTTAGAATTTTTGTCTGTCTGTCAGTCTATATGTTTGGTAGCGCATCACTCAAAAACTGCTGAATGTACTTGACGTTTAACTTAAAAATTTAAGATATTATGTGTTCCTATATCTCCATAAGTTTCGGAGATATCGACCAATATGTTTACCAAGGTGACCCAAAATGTGTTTAGTTTAATATGGGCATCAAACGAAAGGCGATAATAAGTGCTTCAATCAGCGATGTAATTAAGTTCCATATCTTATCCCTGAACTGGCTGAGTATTGATAATGGGATTCACGGTCCGAGATCTGAGGGATCTGTCTACCGACTCGGTGTGGAGGTCATTTAGAGCCCGTCTATGGTTCCGCGGATCAAACGCCAAGGAGATGTGGTGCCGGATCTCATTGTAGTTTGTGCTTACGAAGATGTCTTCTTATGTCTCTGGGGGGCGGGACTACATGCAATAGATGTCGATTTGGATGACTGGGCTTATGAGAGTTCAGAAGGAACTATCTACTCAAGAGTTCCGCGTGCTCTTGAACATTGAGCAATTTTACCTCTTGATGGAGGTGAGACTCAGATGACATAAGCGGACAACTCGTAGCAGTTCTGATGAGACTTGCAATTTCTTCCAATTGGTGTCAGCAAGGTTGGACGACCATATGGGCGCAGCGTAGTCAATAACCGGTCGGCCAATAGCCTTATATGTACCAAGCAATGTTTCTTTGTCTTTCCCTCAAGTACTGCCGGCGGTGGCATGACCAGCGAAGGTGAGGCCGTTGTCAAATGTCACACCCAAGATTTCCGGGTGGTTGACAGTAGGTAGAGCTACTCCGTCTACGTGGACAACTAACTCTTGCCCCATCTGTTCCTGAATTTGACTGATGCCTGTTGACCATTGAGGTAATGAACGGTCCACCTTTTAAGGCCGGCAGGGAGCGGTGTCTCTTCCAGGTTTCGGAAATGTGTTCTTTGCCTTGAGCTTATTTATATTAAAAAAACAACAATTCAATCCAAAATAAAACAAGTAAAGAAGTCTAAGTTCGGGCGGAACCAAAAAATAAATACCCCGCTGTGTTATGACCTATAGATGTTTTAAGCCTTTTCTCCTGCCATGGGGGCATATCTTACAAGTAAAAATGAATGTGTGTCTTTTATAGGCGTCCAAAGTACTCACCGATCTTATCATATTTTCAAAGTGTCTCTTGGGTTCACTGGCGAAATTGGAGACACCACGGGATCGCAAGTTGTTCTCCACCTGGTACTTGCATCGGTGTGGCGGTCTCCTTCTTCCACCGGCGGGTGCCGTTAAAAATACCATCTTCGTTCATTGGACCAACAGCAATTTCAGTCAACTTTTATGAAAAAGTGGGTATGGCCAGATACCGCATTTCTTATTTCCGCTGCGCATACTTTCATTTCCCTTTTATAATTTAAATTATATAAATTTATTTATTTATCTACCAGTATCAGGGATGAAGATATGCCATGTTCTGTTTTCCTAGCTCTCTTTACTTTAGTACAAAAGTAGGGGTGGTCGTCCACCGATTTTGAATACTTTCCGTGGGCATACTCTACACGTCCATAGTACTCGTATACCATGTATCAAGTTTCGAAATTATATCTTTAACCGTTCTGTAGTTATTAACAGTCAAATTTGAAAATTGCTTGATTCATAATTGGCGGGTAATTTCGAGATAGTAAAGGATTTCGTTCACCTGGGAACCAGCATTAACACCAATTAATGCCAGCCTAGAAGACCAATGAAGAATCAACCTTGCAAACAAGTGCTGCTTACTTACTTGAGTAGGCAATGAAGAAGTTAACTTATCTCTCGAAGAACGAGATATAACTCTCTATAACTCTCTACCCGGCCTGGTTTATGGTGCAGAAGCCTCGACAATGACAACATCTGATAAGGCGGGAGTATTCGAGAGAAAGGTTTTTACGCCTTAGCCATGAAGGTATTGTTATCGGCATCTGTCGGTGGTAACAGAGGAAGAGGAAGACCACAACTCCGATGGAAGGACGAATTAGAGACCTATTTCCGATTCCATGTTGTTTCCAATTGGCGCCTGTTGGCAGAAAGTAGAAACAACTGGCGAGCTATGTTGGACTGCCAAAACCGTTTAGACGGTTAAGCAAAATTTAAAGGAAAAGAAGAACTAGATTATGATACCGTGGGCATCGCATAGAGGCCCATAAATCCTTTTAAGAACCTTTCCATCGAAAACTCAAAGCGCCGACTCATCTGCGGCTGTCATCATCCATGCTTGTCCTCCATATAGCAGGACGGGTATCATGAGCTACTTATAGAGCGTAGTTTTTAGTCGTCGACAGAGGACTTTGCTTCTAATTGCCTAGTCAGTCCAAAGTAACATTTATTGGGAAGGGTAATTCTTCGTTAGATTTCTAAGCAGACATTATTGTTGGAGTTAATGCTGGTTCCCAGGTAACCGAAGTGATTTATTATTTCAAACCTACGGCAGCAATTGCACGCTCTTGTAAAGGTGCTTTCTGAGCGGCTTGTATTATTTTCTCGATAGGAGGTCACCCTCTCTGAAACTTCCTTTAGTTTCGTTATTTTACACAGCCGTATAAGTTTTTCTGGGAAACCAAATTCAGACTTATTGGTATATAGGCAGCTCCTTGTCGCACTTCAGTCTTTCGCACGATACGCTTGATGGGACCTTGTATGCGATATTAAATCGTACACTCAAATCTTTATGCATAAAAATCTTTTGTGCGTCCGTTGTCAGTGAACTCCTTCTAAACGCCTGGATCGATATTGATGAATTTTTTTTGTGTGCTAAACTGGCATCGAGCATTGTTTAGATTCATAATCCTTACCACCAGATGATGTGGGCGTGGCACCTCCCAAACAAAAGAGATTTTCCGTACTGCATATATCCAGAACTATTCAAGTAGAATATTAAAAATTGTTAAGTAGTTAAAGGAGACTTTACTATAACACCTTAAAAAAAAAAGTGGAGGAAGGGAGAAGTTGGCGTGGCACCTAACATACAAATGACATTTACGTACTACATATCTATTCATGTAAGAATGTTGAAACTGAACTCAGAACAATATGAGGTCAATCTCTACCACCCCAAGAAAAAAGGTGGGTAATTGGAAAAGGAGGCGTGACGCCTTTTCACATAATGTAAATCAATTTTACATCGCAACTATTTCTACGAGATCTTTTATATGAGAGAAGGGTCAGATAGGAATAGGGTAAGGATAGTGATAAGGATAGGGATAGGGATAGAGATAGAAATAAGGATAGGGATAGGAAGAGGGATAGGGATAGGGATAGGGATAAGGATAGGGATAGGGATAGGGATAGGGATAGGGATAGGGATAGGGATAGGAATAGGAATAGGAATAGGAATAGGAATAGGAATAGGAATAGGCATAGGGATAGGGATAGGGATGGGGATAGGGATAGGGATAGGGATAAGGATAGGGATAGGGATAGGGATAGGGATAGGGATAGGGATAGGGATAGGGATAGGGATAGGGATAGGGATAGGGATAGGGATAGGGATAGGGATAGGGATAGGGATAGGGATAGGGATAGGGATAGGGATAGGGATAGGGATAGGGATAGGGATAGGGATAGGGATAGGGATAGGGATAGGGATAGGGATAGGGATAGGGATAGGGATAGGGATAGGGATAGGGATAGGGATAGGGATAGGGATAGGGATAGGGATAGGGATAGGGATAGGGATAGGGATAGGGATAGGGATAGGGATAGGGATAGGGATAGGGATAGGGATAGGGATAGGGATAGGGATAGGGATAGGGATAGGGATAGGGATAGGGATAGGGATAGGGATAGGGATAGGGATAGGGATAGGGATAGGGATAGGGATAGGGATAGGGATAGGGATAGGGATAGGGATAGGGATAGGGATAGGGATAGGGATAGGGATAGGGATAGGGATAGGGATAGGGATAGGGATAGGGATAGGGATAGGGATAGGGATAGGGATAGGGATAGGGATAGGGATAGGGATAGGGATAGGGATAGGGATAGGGATAGGGATAGGGATAGGGATAGGGATAGGGATAGGAGATATTTCTAGATCCATGCAGGTAAAGTTCTAATTCTAATTAAAATTCAAAACCAAATAAACTATCACTAATTGCATTTCTATTTCGCATGGTTGTTGATACACTGACTGAATCAAAATAAACAAAGCGAAGGGGTTTGTTGAATACTCCGTCTCCATATACAAATTTACATATGCACATATGTAAGTATTTTCTAATTCTTTTAGTTTATATGTATTTGCATATTTGCTACCTTTGCATTTGGCATGTAATTTCCTCCATTGCTCACACAAAGAACAAATAGGAATTGTGGTATTTGAAATAGAAATTGTTCCACTTTGCTGTATTTTCGCTTTATGTAGTTTTTGTTGCAAAAGTTTTTTTATTTCGTTTTAAGATTGCATTCATTATAGCTTTTGATTTCCCCAGTTGTAACGTTAATGTTTGAGTTTATTTTGATTTTTTTATTATTCGGGTACAGATTCATACACATTAAGGTGGGTCATGGTAAAAAAAGAAGGTAGTCCCATTGTCATTAATAGTTTGTCAACTTTACTTAAATTTGATTAAAAAAAAACAGATTATTTATTTGTTATTAATTTTAAAATTCTTCATCATTACTGAACGCCAAATTAAGAATATTCACTGAACATATTGTGGCCCCTTATAGAAAGTATCTCTTGTTGTTGTAAGAGTAATTCATGCGGCTTAGTCTAAGTGCACCATGACGTAGGCCGTCTCAATCTCGGGTATACCGAATACCATGTGCTGTTAGCTAGAGTAAGGTGATTATAAAATCTACCTCAATATTCTGTGGTAATGGGCAGAGGAAAATTGTCAGTCTATATGTTCCACCTATGTTCGCAAGTTTTCCCTTAATTTAAGTGCGAACCTATTCTATTTTATTTTTTAAATAAATAATTGTATTGCGCGATATACAGCAAGTATATCATCATATAAGCCTGCTAAGAGATTTTTGCGCCAAACTTCTCTTTCAATTTGTGGTGTGCCGCTTTAAATTTTTTGTCCTACAAATTGGTGGGACCTACAGTTTTTTGCCGACTTCGAAGGGCATCTACAAAGGAGATGAATTTTTGCTGAGAAGCCTTCCATGGCAGAAATACACTCGGAGAGTTTGCCAAACCACTGCCGAGGGGCGACCCCCCCCCACACCACGGCGGCCGCCCGTTTAGTTTACCTTCAGCTTTGCTTATAATTATAATAATAAACAGTATTTTTACCACTTCTACTGGTGAACCAGTGCCAGACATACGATGAAATTTAGAGGCAATTTCAATAAAGGTGAAATTACAAAGAAGGTCCATAAAATCCATTAACTGTATTGCAAAATGCGGCTGAGCATTCCAAATATTGAAAAATAAACATTTTTTAAACATTAAAATAAAGCTTGCAGGTACTTTAGCATAATATTAAGTACTTAAAAATTGTGAGCATTTTTTGTACATATAGATTGATATTTTTATTGAGCAAAAAAAAAAGGGGTTTGGAAATGAATCACCCTAATGTACATATTAGTGATCAAAGAGATTTCACAAAGCGGTTATAGAGAACCCGATCCGTAGAGGTTTTCGTTGTGCAAGTATTGAGCAATGACTTCCAAAAAAAAATCAGAAAATAGTTCCATGAAAATCGAAAAGGGATTCAAAGAGCTACGAATTTTGTTTAGAAAGCAAAAACTATTTGCAAATATCTAAAAACTGAGTCCACCTACCAGAAAAGTTATCTTAAAGAAATAATTGAAATTACTTACAAATGATGCGTACTATTTAATTGGTATGTGAAGGGCATAGAGCCCGTGATATTTGTATATTGTCTTTGCAAAAATCTTGGTCAGATGAGCATCATCAACCTTCACGCAGATAACATAGTATCGACAGTTTCCAGATATGTCCTGGCACCCTGCAGATGGACATGCTGCCAATATTTGAGGCTGACTCCAGACTCCTTACCTATCTAAGGCACGGGTGAAAGCGTGGTAAGGCCTGTGTTTAGTAATCGGTACTGCCTTGAAAAAAAGTCTAAGCTGGACAATAAGCGTATATCCCGCGTCTTGAAGGTTTACTTGGGTAGACAGCTGGATATAAAGCCCCTCACAGGGTACCCCTAACTTCACCCTGATAAGGATAGTCAAATAAAAAGAACAGTCAATTTGCATACAGTCAATATCGTTTAGCAGAAAGGTAAAGACCACGGTGCACCTAATTTTGGGATAACCATTCCCAACCTCCTTTGGGCTCCTGTAACAGTCCTGCCGCTTAGAATTCTTTTAATTAAATGTTCATTAGACTTACTATGTTGCTATTGAGTTTCGACGCCCAACACGATTTCCTAAAAGGTTACGACTAGGAAGAGTTTCACAGCCCAATGCTTGAACTATAACAAAATTGTATTCAATGAAAAAATTCAAAAGCTCTTTTCATATCAATTGTTATTATTTCTGTTATGGTCTGTAGAGTAGGTAATAATGCTGAAAAAAAGGAGGTACGATTTTGTCAGCCTCTGGAAGCATTATAAGCGCATACTATGCTTTTGGTATTAAAAAAATAGCAATCCTGGGAGTTAGTGGGCCAATACAACATCAGTGGAAGAGTGGTGTTATCTAACCACTGCTCTGGTTCTAGATAGAATAATACTTAAACAAAATTATCTGGTTTCTGACAGATAGAATTTTGGGTCTGAGCCCAGAAGTCATAGCATGGGTATAAAAATCAGCTATTCGACCGATCCTAGCTTACGTGGCAGTAGTGTGGTGGAAGACCAATTGTGCGAGGCTTTATGAAAGAAACGACACTTAGAAGTAGGGAGTTGCAATTTCCTAAACAATGCACATTCAAACACATCCGCAATCTGCCAAATGTTAACGGCTAAAATGAAAAGGGGCTACTTCTGGCCCAGGCTATCCTTGACCAAACTTTAAAACTATCTTCCTTTCTTGAAAATATGGGTTATTCGTTTAAGGATCCGAAAAGGCATGTAGAGGATATTTGCAAAAATCCTCGTCATAAATTCCAGATCAATGCTATCCACGCTTTTTTTGCTCTAGTATTAGTATAGTTGGTCAGTGCAGGGACTGCACCATGGACATCTCAAATCAATACATTCTTTCTCTTATGTATATGGGTGCGGGACACCCTAAAATATACGAAAAAGGAGATTGTATAAGAGTTGGAGGGGCGTGGATCGGCTTTTGATGTTTTAAAAGCGAAGCAGGCCCTTGCACCCCCGGGGATTCTCAGTTGCAGTATCCTTAACCACTGGGTTAACTAGCCTTGTAATAGGTGGACGACTTTTCAGTCTCTTTTTCAGAAAGGCGACACTTGTGACCATAAAGAGAAGGTGAGTAAAAACTTTTGATTTTCATGCTAGTGGAGAGGAACACAAGCTCTGTATTGAGAAGTGGTTTGATGACACCACCCCCACAATGAAGTGCTTTGTGAGCACTACCTCAAAGTCTTGAGATTACTATTACTAATACAGAATGGACCCTACCCAGATTACAATATTGTCTTAAATATCGAAAGCATGGAGATCATCTTAATTGAGTTGAATTTTCTTATAGTTCAAGCACTGTGTTTTAAAAGTGATTTTGCCTCCGAGAGGTTTCCGGTTTTAGTTTTTACAAGTTGTCGAAGTTCACAAGATTTAAGCCCGTTTCGCGCGGATTCTGAAGACTTTTTGTTCCGAATCTTTTTATAAATTAACTAACAAACTCGGCAATGTTTCGCTGCTTCTCAGAACTTATAATAAACTGAGTTAGGGATTAAACGACCTTTTGATACAATAAAAGAAACATTTAGATAGAAATGAGCCAAAATTATTTTGTGTTGGTTTCAACTCGCATGTGAGCAATAAAATCTTGCGCCAAAATGCTGAAATTAAACTCATACACAGCACACTTCGCGTCATTTCAAGTTTCAGCACTCTTTTATTAACAGTTCTAAGGATATTCAGCGTGCATTTTCCAAATCTCATTCACTTTAGACATATCCTCGTAAAAATGTTCGATTCGCTATTAGAAGTTTAGTTTCTATGGAAGAAGCCTCTTTTTTCTTGTCCCACATCTGAAGATTAATCTCATAAGCTCCTTCCGAGTTCTAATTTCAAATTTCTAACCTGAATACTTCCACAGAGATGAAGCATCAAAAAATTAAAAGGTTAAGCGGTGCCTCCTCAATATATTGAAATAAAAAGTATCCAATCCTTATAATTGAACAATGTTCTTATCGATAACAAAGTTGATTAAAATCGGTTCAGTAGTTTCAGAGTCCATTGCGGGCCAAAATATATATATATAATATAATATATATACATAAAATATACGCTCCTAGGCCGACCCCGTTTTGAAAATCTTATTTCATAAGCAATCCAACTAACCACTAAGCCGAAGGCTCATGTTTGCTTGGAACCGGATTCGGAGGTAACGGTAATTTACTCTAGCAGGACATCCCTAATACGTATCCTCATTAATGTTTTGCATAACTATTCACTATATAGAAGATTGCTATCATTAAGCGTGGCATTGTTGTGATTCAAATCATTCTGTTTTCATTCCAGCAACATCAAATGTATGAAGTTTTCCACTATTATTTGTTTACGGCTACGTTGATTTGTTTGTGTGGTTTTTTTGCGGTATGTCAAAAATTCAAACACAGGTTAGTTAGGTAGATACGTGGAATGTATGCGAACCAGGTCGCCCAAGTAGCTACTAATTTTGATATCATAAAACTTACTAAGTGTCACCCGGTGTATGCGACTAGCAGACAGAGTTGTTTATAAGATTAAGAACATTTTAAACTCTCCTCCTGATCGCCATAGAAGCGGATTTGAAGAGTTTTAGCTAAGCTTAGTATCAGTACAGAAATCGCTCCATTGTCTTTAAAAATCTTCAGGAGTCATTATTCAGAAATATCGTCTTTTCAGCATGTACCTACAGCGAAATTACCAGTCAGACTTCTACAAATATATAGGTGTCCGATCTAGATCTACCTAAATGTCTCATTATTTGACAGTGGTCGATGGTTAATGAATTGGTGACAAGTTCCATTGAGATTCGCTGGCAACGCTAACAATGGACGGTGAATGTATTGCTTACCAGCCTCTTATTTTTAAACAACGTAGTTAAATATAGGTTCTGATAACCTCGCAATTAAATATCGAACTAGTCAGTAAACATACTAGTATCCAACTATAATTTTTTGGTTGAAATCATACTAGTCAGACAAAGTTCAATCCATATTAGTATACGACTACAATTTTCATAGTATGTGTTTAAGCGACATAAGCTGTAATTATTTTTTTCGTTCACTTCATTTGCATTGCAAGCTATTGTAATTCGCAACCAGCTTATGAAATACTCCAAAGATATAGTTTATGTTTTGCAATCTCAAATCGGTGTTTTTCACAGCGAAAATAATGAAAAATTAAAATGATATATTGATGAGTCCATTTTTTTATTTTAATCCCTGTTAGAGGTTTGGTCCACATTTGGACTAGAATTTTTTTATGTTTTTCGAACTAGTATGATACTGGTATGATTAGACTGCAATTTTACTAGTACATTTCCTTTCATTTTGAACTACTGTGAAACTGGTATTTTACGAAAAGTATGATACTAGTATATTTCCTCTATATACAAACTAGTATTTCATGAGTAGTAGATGACTGGTATGTTCTGGTCGAAATCTGACAATTGACATCTCGTAGGACATCGCCATGTTAAAAATACCACTTGCTTATATGGGAATATGGCAGTTGGCTGACTAGTTGGCTTGGTGCATATACTAGTTGTAAAGTAGTTTGCAACTAGTTGGTTTGACTGCAGCGAAGCTAATTAAGATTTACGCGCGATGTACTGGTAAGTGAAAGCTTATGAACGAAAGTTTGCTGGCCACTCACTTATTTTGTGCTAATGCCTTATGTTTGTACTGTTTACCAACTATGCAGTCGCGCCGAGGGTAGGTGTAAACACTTCTAATGCTAGTAAAAGCAGCACTAAACCTGCCCTATTTTTGTTATGATCCGCCCGAATGAAAATTTTTCACTTACCTCGTAACTATGGATGAGATTTATGATGACTTAATGCAGTTCAATCTCTTTCGCTCGGTATAGCCTAAACAAGTAAGGTAAACATCAGTAATTAAGTTGGAGCATTAGTCGCTATTTTCCGTTTGACTTAATTAAGGTCACGCCCATTTTCATAAATTTATATTTATTGACTTTTGGTCAACGACCAAATAAATACACGTGTATCGGCGATTTTCATGTAAACGTCAGACGTATAACTATACATATATTTGGTTCATAGGACAGAACTAAAGCTGGTTTTTGTAACGCAGTGTTATGGGTATATTAAAAGGATAAAAATATATATCATCCGAACCCTCCGAGGAGATTATTGCCGCGAAGCTTTTCTTCCAGTTTGTGTTTTTTGCCTACTCCGAACGGCATCTTCAAAGCGGAGAGGCCAAGTGACCGCATTCAAATTTTTGAACGAATATATATATCCAGAACCACTGCCTTAGAACAGTTTTGCAATCTCTACATATAATAAAATTGTAAAAGGTCGATGTCTGTACATTGCTGATATTTAATAAAAATCGATAGCAAGGATCATTATTAAGCCAACAGAAGCTAAATCAACTGTTTTTAGAATTTTTGTCTGTCTGTCCGTATGTTTGGACCGGGGACCGACTTATTCCAACATTTTTTATTTATTTTGTGATTTGCTTGAAACTTGGTACATTGGTAGCCCTTTGCTTTTGTTGATATTTAATATTCTTTTTTTTTCGGGAAGTGGACCAGGGACCGACCTTTTCTAATTTTCTTTTATTTATGGTGCGACAAAAAAGATTTACTGGGTGAAATTCACTCAGCAAAACTTGCAAGTCAAAAACAAATGGTCGTGACATAGGCAAGCAACAGCAAAATCTTAAAAATTTAAGCTATTAACCAATGAAAAATCCAAAAACAGTTTTGTTTGCACGTATTTACTGGTTTCTGTTAGGCGGAAACTTTTTGCGTTTCGAGATAGTTTTTCGTCATTCTCATTTTACTGACACTTCTTTGAAAGTTTTAAAAATTTAATATTTTGAAGTTGACAGGTAGATGTGTGTGTTTCGAGTTTCTATTAGTGTATTATTATTATTAACAATATAATGCCGCGACCAGGACGATCAAATCTTTCACGACATAACCGTTGTTGTTGTTGTAACGACAAAAACACTCCCCGAAGGCTTTGGGAAGTGCTGTCAAACTGACAGTCCTTTGCCGGATATGAATCCGATACGGATATGAGTCCGTTCCCTTGCGGTACTGCCCGACTGTCGTGGTGGCGATTTCGTATAACCAGCCGAACTTTCTAGGTCATGTCACCCCTCCTACCGTAAGGAAGGAGAGATGGGTAATGAGAGGTGAGAGGCATCATATCCGTAGATCAACCATCGAGTTGCACGTCATTACCTTTGTGCATATTAGTCGCCTCTTACGACCGGTATGCCTACCTCAGGCATATTCTAACCCCTAACCCGCAGGGGTTATACAAGTAGGATTCGAAACGTTGCGAACGAAAGGACTGAAGAGGAGCATAAATTGCACATGAAGAGGACCGCGTTAATGTGGTTCGACTTCGTGCTTCTCAATTACAAAAGCAAAAAGAGGCAGCGTGAGAAACGGCTCGGTTGGCAATGTGAAATCGTCGAGCAAACCTTATAAATCAACAACTAGATAATTTTCAACGCACAGGAAGAAATTTATTAAGTACTGTTTTGAATCGAGCAGGGTTTTGATACGATTGCAGCACTGAATACTGCTTGCACTCTAGCGTTGGCATTGGTCAAATAGACGTCGTTTGCCATGACCATTAACAAATCACAAGGCCAATCCTTGAAAGTTTGTGGTCTGAATCTAGAAAATCCATGTTTTTCTCATGGTCAATTATATGTGGCATGCTCACGAGTCGGAAGACCATCTGCGTTATTTGATCTTGCGCCTGATAACAAAACGAAAAATGTCGTCTATCACAAGGTGCCTTATTGAAGAGTGCAAGCCATGCACCAAAATACATGACCAATAAAGAATCGTTGAAATAATTGATTTTTTACTTACATTTATCATTGTAATAAAAATAAAATCCAAAATCTGCTCATTTAATGCTTTTAAGGCGGAACAAATTTCGGCGGGTCAGCTAGTCTATAGTTACAGTTTGTGATAAAAAAATTATTAAAAAAAAAATGTAGTATAATATAGAAAAATAAGTTTAAATATTTACCATAGAGCTGCTGTTGTTTGAGTAAACGGGTCATGCCCCTGTAAAAAACGTTGAGGCATCAGAGTACACCAACACTTATCCTCATTCATATAAAAAATGTGGTCCAATTTACATAGCGACGTCCGGTGATTGGATCACCTAATCCTACTCGGAGTACCATTTACTTTGCTTCCGAATAGTCTATAGAGCCCCTACGTTGGAGAACTTTGAAAATGATGCCAAAAGATTACTCTATAGAGTATTCTAGACGAAAGCGAGAAGGGACTATGTGTTCTTTTGAGGACCACCTACTCGCACTCTCGCTTTGCTGTTGAATACTCCATAGAGTAATCCCATGGGAGTATTTTGAGAGTACTATCACGTAGGTGGTCTATAAAGTATTCTAAAGCAAAGAAACGGAGTACTCCGAGATGGATTAGGTGATCCAATCCTCGGACATTGCCATGTAAATTGGACCACCTTTTTTATATGAATGAGGATATGTGTTGGAGTACTCTGATACTCCTTTAGGAGTATTCTTTGGAGTATGAAACGGAGTATTTCCGTTTTTTGCAGGGGCATTTTTACTTTAGTTGTTGTTATTGTATTGATGACAGGCTACGATGCCTATTGATGACAGGCTACGATGCGGTTCTCCTCAGAGCACAAAGAGTTGCTTAAACAAGCAATGTGAAATATGAGCAAATATGTAAACTTCCTTGATCATACAAACTGTGTTTACAAAAACAAAATATTTGAATATTCATAGAGTAATCAACACCGGAGTTTGTTTCTGTTTATGTGCATGGGTTTGTATGACTTGAAATAAAATAAAATAAATAAGAAAAAACGAAGTTTATTAAAAGACAGTGAAGGGAAGGACAGAAAAAGGAAAGGAAAGGAAAAGCAGCTACAGAAAAGAAATGGACAGAAAGCAAAGAAAAGAAAAGGAAAGTAAAGAAAAGAAATTTAAGGAAAGGTAACAATAAAAAAGAAAACAATAAAATAAATTAAAAATAGAGACTGTAGAGAGAAGAAGAAATCATAAGAAGCGAAAATACAAGGTGGCGCAAAAGTAAGCTTCCGATGTTCAGCACATCGGTTGTGGCACGTGCAGTGTGTGCTGTTGCACCGTCTTGTTGGAACCACATGTTTTCCAATCCCAATTCATCAAGTGGCGGCAAAAAGAACTCGTTGATCATTGCTCTGTAGCGCTCACCATTCACAGTAACCGTTTGGCCCCGACCGATATTGGTCAAATAAATAGTCAGCAATATTCCGCGTTCTGGAGCAGTGTAGCGTAACATTGTTTATTAACGTGTATTTCGCATGTGTTTACTACACAAATGTCAAAACAGAACTGACTTTAGGGGCCAATCGCAAAATTTATAGCATTTTCTGATAGGAGGATTACTTTTGCGCCACCCTGTATGTCAAAGGAAAGGAACAGCAGAGAGAGGAAGGGAAAAAGACGAATGAAAGGAATAGCAAATAACACCGCGTTACACACATTCTGTCCTACGAACCAAATATACTTTTTCGGAAAGGGGAGAAAAAATAAAAATACACGTGTATCGGCGATTTTCATGTACACGTCAGAATTTTTTTATGTATAAAGTTATTTTTTTAACCTCATTGGAATTGTTTTTCAGCGTAGGTATGAGGTCTGAGAACGTGCTCATTTTTGGGCACTTGTGGTTATCCATACTATGGCTAACCATCTCTGCCGAGGTGAAATCTCTCATTCCAACACATATCCCCTGCCAGCCAGCAATGGCTAAAAATCTGATTATACTGTGAGTCGCGCGTACCAATAACTGTATAAAAAAGTGGGAACTTTTGTTCGGCGACGTTCACTTTTTAACTATGTTGAAAATGTTTTTCGGTGTAGGTGTGAGTGCATACTTTTAGGAACTTTTTGGTTTCCATACGACTTCCAAAAATATGCGTTTGTGTTATAGAAAATTTGTGAATTTGTGTAATCAGAGTTTTACCACGGTTAGCCAAGCCCTTGAAAAAAAGCGATTGGTCTGGGATTAGTCCTGGATGAGTCGCAAAGAAACATGCGACCAATTCCAGTGTGGATCACTTTTTTGTATGGGTTAAGATCACTTTTCTTTGAGCATGTCCTATGAAGAGACTAAAAGTAGGCTACAGAAATTAAAATCCACCTATCCCAAATATAAAGGAATAGTTGGGGTAAAGGAATAGTTCTGATTAATTGTAGCCCACGGTAGATGAAAGGTATTGATCCCGGATCACTCCCTTTAGCGATCAGTCGCACAATTTTTTCACGATTGGTACGGAATTTTATTTAATTTGTATAGAAAACAAAAAGTGCCTAAAAGTATGTAAAATTTCAGACTTCACAAGTACACGGACACGCAATTTACAGCACAACCTAATATTACCGCAAAGGGTTTTTTATCGCACTAAATAAACGACTTTTTTGGTTCTAACCGAAATAAATTTGCGTGTGTGAGTAGCTCTCATATAAACAAATGACATGTCAGCTGAACGTAAATGTCAAATTGATATGTCACGCAAAACAAAAATTGTAAATTGAATTAGGTTTTCACGCTGTGCGGTTAGTTTAGGTTGCTCTCATACAATTTGTATGTGCATGACACATTTTTGAGAAAATTGTCTGAGTGTATATTAGGTTGGACTGTTAATCATGGTTAACGAAGCAGAACAAATCATAGCTAAAAAGTTAGCCTTGGCGAACAAAATTACCTTCTTCTTTGCTTCGCTCGACTCACTGGTTGTCCAGATTTTCACCCATTAGTTGGCAAGGAAGTTGGTTAAACATTTTGCATTTCAACTATTTGGCCCAAAAATGTCAGCACATGGTTCTTTGAGGCAACTGAGCAGTCTTCGTGACTCCCCGCAACGGTTCAGTAGATCTGCTAACAAATTTTAAAAATTCCCTGTATCCTTTTAATGCCGTCGTTTCCTTCAGGGCATTAAAACTTGTCGTTCGCTTAGTTGTCGCCATGGAAAATGAGCTCCAATAATGCATGTTTATACTCCTTCAATGGTCGTCAATCATGAAAATCACCTCAATCTTTTGGACACTTCCCACATATTTGTTATTGTCAATTATTCATTGATTGTTGATCATTTTTACATTGTTGTTGTTATTGTTAGCAATGGCAATTGACACTGAGTTCTTCGAGCAAATAAATGGAGTGAATGGTGACAAGGCATTCATTCATATGTATGTGTGTTTTGCTGGTAAAATGGAATGAAGGTATGCAATGGTAATTCGTTCATTGCAGGAATTCATTCGACAATGTGCTGAGCTTCGAAATATTCCACTTGAAGGAAAGCATATCGATTGTTTGGTTACGTTGACGCAGACAAATATCCGATAGAACGCCATGGTGTGCTTGTCACTTCAATCACAACGAAAATTCTATGAAAATTATTGTCTGCAGAAGTGAGTATAATGGTAGACAATGAGTTAAGGAGGAATAATGTTGAAATATTGAAAAATGTTAAATTTATGTTTGTGGACCATCATCGTCATTTACTAGCTCACAACCATTTGAGTGATTTGAGCCGTTTCGTTGAGGTGCCTCCTTCCGCTGCTGTTGAGCTCGGGTGTTGAAAGCAAAACCTACTACTATGTCTATTTGTATAATATGACTCAGCTGGCGGAGTCTTTGGACTTAAATTTGCTACACTAAACTCATATCTACGTAAGGCTCGTACAGCTCGTCGTTAAATTTTCATCAATAATCACCGCTGGCATCACGGCAAGGACCATAAATCTTCCATGTAACTTTTCTCTCGATTACCCAAGGGACATCTTATTTTCTTTCGATACTGTCCCTGACTATGAGCCTTATATCGGAACAGGTATATTGGAAGACTCGAGGGAAATTGGACGATAAGGAGGCAACTTCTCTGAAGCTGCGCTCGGTTTTTAAGGGCTTGGAGTTTTCCTTCTCAATTCTGAGAAGTTGGTATTGCTTAACCCCATTTGGCATATCCGTATGAGCTTTAAAGGGAAGCCAGTCAGCGAAGAAACTTGCAATTGTGTTGGAATCTAAGTTTTCACTGCCACAGAAGTGGTTGGCCGTAGTTGGTATTGTAATAAATAAATAAAAACCCTACCAAGCATGGGTGACTACTTCGGCTAAAGTGGAAACTTGAATTCCAACACAATCACAAGGATTTTCTTCTGAGTACCAACCCTGACGAACAGCAATTGATAAAAATCTGGATAAACAATGAGCCGCGCAATAAACGTTGGTGCTAGTAAACATTTGTGAATTTGTGGCAACAGAGTTTCACCACGGTTAGCCATGGTTGATTGGGAACTAAGACGCATATTTATGGAAAACAACAAGTGCCTGAAAGTGAGCCTCTCCGAACATAATTATCTACTATTTTTCTGCCTCGCTCAACATTTGGCTCCACAACTGTCTTCATTACACAACTTCTTCTTTTTATTTAAATGTCGCTTAGCCATCTAAACGATCTTCGCCGTTTAACATAGCTCGCCAGTCGTTTCTTCATTCTGTCAACTGGCGTAAATTGCAAACATTACGTTATCAAAAATCGGTCTTCATTTGGTCCTTCTATTGGAGTGGTGGTCTTCCTATTTTCATGCTTCCGGCGAGTGCCTATAAGAATGCCTTGTGGCCCGGCATTCATTTTCACAGCATGGCCTAGACCACGAAGCCGCTGGGTTTTAATTTTTTGGACTGTGTCGGTGTCTGCATATAGCTCATAGAGCTCGTTATGAAATCTTCTTTGGTATTCGCCGTCGCCAACGCGTAGAGGTCCACAAATCTCTCAAAGAACCTTTATCTCGAATACTCCCCAAGCGGGTCTTCTCATCAGATGCTGTCAATGGCCGAGTTTCTGCACCATAAATCAGGATAGCCACCATGGCTTATAGAGTGTTACTTTTTTTCTTCGGGAGCAAACTTTACTTCTTTGCAAGAGATATTCTTCGTTGAATTTCTAGGCGGAGATAACTGTTGGTGTTCATGCGGGTTCCCAGGAAACGAAATCCTTTACTATTTCCAAACTATGGCTGCCAACTGTACCTTGGTTGCCAAGTTACGGCGCGGTTATTAAATTCTACCTTAGGGTAGGGTAGACGTATAGATATTTTTGAAGAAGCAAAACGTAAAGTAGGTAAAACATATATATCAAAGAATTTTCGGCATAGAAAATCCCGGGATTTCTTTCTTACAATCCGGGGATTATCAGCATGCGTGCCATGTTACTAAAACCTAAGCATGTGTGGTTTATTAATGAGAATTATCTTAAATTTTTTGATGATTTTGTTACATAAAGTAAAATTAAACTTTCGAGCAACTAGCGAGAAACTGGGGGTCGAAAGATACAAGGGTCGAAATTTTTCCATTAATTTATTCAATACTAGTGAACCCGGCTCCGCTTCGCTGCGTCTCAGAACTAGTAATAGTCTGAGTATAATTATTAAATATATCAAATGCCAAATAAGTTATGGAACTTAATTACATCGCTTATTTGATACCCATATTGTACTAACTAACACATTTTGTGTCACCTTGGTCCACAAACTGGTCGACATCTCCGATACTGGTCGAGCTATCGAAATAAGTTTAACGTCTAATAATGCAGAGGTTAAAGTTCCATTCAATTCCATGCGCGACCAAACATGCAGACAGACAAAAACTCCTGAAACTGTTGATTTGGTTTCTATTGGGGTAATAATGAGACTTCCTATAAATATTTTCTGAATATCTCCAATATACAAACATCGACCTGTTACAATTTTATTATTTGTAGAGATTAAATTTTGTTATATACAGGGTGTTTTTTTTACAGGTTTGTTTTTCGAATAGAGATAAAACTGGCATTTTGTGGTCAAATCTGGCAACTCTAATGTCATTTATGTTCAGTTTGGTTTGCCATTTCATCATGAGCAGGTTGACAAAAGAACAACGCTTGCAAATCGTGCAAATTTATTTCGAAAATAATGGTTCAGTTCGCGAAGTTTACCGTGAGCTCCGTCCATTTTATGGTCGACATAATCGTCCATCAGAGCAATTAATTCGGTTAACCATGGATCGTTTTCGCACTACGTTTACTCTATGTGATAATACGCATCCGCAGAGACGTCGAACAGTGCGCACCGAAGAAACAATTGCCGCTGTAGAGCAAAGTGTTGAAGAGGACCCGAATGAATCGATTCGCCACCGTGCACAGCAATTGGAGCTTTGTCCATCAACTTTATGGAAGATTTTGCGCAAAGATCTTGGCTTGCGACCTTACAAGATCCAGCTTGTGCAAGAATTAAAGCCGCGAGACCATGCAATGCGTCGTGATTTTGGTGTATGGGCCGAAAATGAGATTGATTTCGATGCTGATTTTCATCGCAAAATTTTGTTCAGTGATGAGGCTCATTTTTGGTTGAATGGCTACGTCAACAAGCAAAATTGCCGCATTTGGAGTGAAGAGAATCCACATGAGACCCTTGAAACGCCATTACATCCACAAAAACTGACTGTTTGGTGCGCTCTATGGGCTCGTGGAGTCATTGGGCCATACTTCTTCCGCAATAATGCTGGAGAGGCAGCTACCGTTAATGGATACCGGTATAGAGCCATGATAACCGACTATTTTGTTCCCGAATTGGATGGCATGAATGTGGATGAGTTGTGGTTCCAACAAGACGGCGCTACATGCCACACAGCGCACGTCACAATCGATTTATTGAAGGAAACATTCGATGAGCGCATAATTTCGCGGAATGGACCTGTCAATTGGCCACCAAGGTCGTGTGATTTGACACCATTGGATTATTTTCTTTGGGGATATGTGAAGTCGCTCGTCTACACCAACAAACCAGAAACGTTAGGGGAATTGGAAGCCAACATTCGTGGCGTTATTGCCGACATACGGCCCCATATGCTCGAAAAAGTGGTTGAAAATTGGACCTGTAGAATTGGCTTTATTCGAGCCAGCCGCGGCGGCCACATGCCCGAAATCATATTTAAACATTAATGGCATAAAATTATCCTTCCAATAAAGCCAAATTGATGGACCTTAAAACGATTTTCTTGTGTTTTATTTCAATTCAAAGTTCTATACCCCTAAAAAAACACCCTTTATTTGCAATTGCCGTTTCTTAGGTCAATTTAAAATTTGTAGGCCTTATGAACACATTATTTTTACACAACTTGTTTTAACCATGTCGGTTCATTCCTAAAACTGCATAGAAAAAAAATCCAAAAATATTGCAAAAAAGTTAGGGTACCTACGAGGTGTGTTCAAAAAGTATCGCGAATTTTGTGTTTTTTCAAAAATTATTTATTTATTTATGATAATCTATTTTGTCCCCTTCAAAGTAATCCCCATGAGATATTATACACTTGTGCCAACGGTTTTTCCAATCTTCGGAGCACTTCAAAAAATCATTTTTTTGTATCTTGTTCAGCTCCTCCTTCGATGCCGTCTTTATCTCGTCAAGAGAAGCGTAACGTCGTCCTTTCATGGGCCTCTTCAGTTTAGGGAACAAGAAAAAGTCACAGGGGGCCAGATCTGGGGAATACGGTGGCTGCGGCATCATTAGTGTGTTGTTTTTGGCCAAAAAGTCGTGCACAAGCAACGGTGCGTGAGCAGGGGCGTTATCGTGGTGCAAAAGCCAATTTTTGTTCTTCTTTGCACATCTTATCGGCCTTCTGAGAACATTTTGTACCACCGATAAACGTTGCTTCGGTCCAAGGTAGCTTCTCCGTATGCCACAGTCAACATTTGGAATGAATTCCGCGCACTTAATTTCGTTTTTCACACAAAATTTGATACAGGTTCTTTGATCCATTTTTTTGAATAGGTAAAAATCGAAGACGATCCAAAACACGTGCAAGCAAAGCAGCTGTCAACAATTAACTGAACATTCAAAATGGCCGAGCTTGTCGGCATAAGTGAGAGACATGAGTACCAACATAACGCCACAAAAAATTCGAAATTCGAATATACGTAACCAGCGAAAATTCAAAATTCGCGATACGTTTTGAACACATCTCGTATATTATTTTTTAATTTGTGAGTATTAAATTTAAAAAACCTATTAAAACCCCAATTATTTGTTACTTGTCTTAAAGTTTTTCAAAAGTTGTTGTAATTTTTTTAAAGTAAACTGCCATAGAATGGAGAAAACCCAAATATATCCTAAATAATTGGTATCCCTAATATAAAATGATGGTATCAAAAAAGAAAGAGCAATTTCAGATGAAACTTTTTGAAGAACCGAACATAAAATAGAAAATCCGCCTATGGTTCGCTTCGTCGCTGAACCTATTTTCAGTCATTATAACTCCGAAACCTGTTACGATATGGAACTTTGGGATCACGCTGGTCAACATACTGGTCGATAAATCCGCAACCTGTCAAGTCAATGGATAATTAAAAGGATAAATTAAATTTTAAGTGAGACGTCTAGTAATGCAACAGTGAAAATTGCATTCACTTCTTTTAAGCAGTTTTAAGTGATACGACCTCCAGCAAACAGATAGCAAAAAATTCTATAAACTGCTGCTTGGGCTCCAGTGGCTCAATGCTGCTCCCTCCTATAAATGTTTCATATCTGAAATTTACAGACAATTTTGTTATATGTTTACTTTAAGAAGTAAGGAAGTCTAAGTAGGGCTGAAACCGAATATTGAATACCCAACTGTGGAAACGAGGCGTCTTCAATTGGTAACTAATTGTGGAGTTATGACCTGTACAGGTTTAAAACTTTACTACCATATGGGCAGAAATACCAATTCGGTGCAGTTACATTTTCTTATTTAGTAAAATCAGTGACTGAACAAATCTCTTTTTATGTGGTTTTTGAAATGTTAGATATTAGTTTACAAACATGCGTCATTCTAAGGTGGCAATATTTACTACCCAAGTTACTTGATTGCTCTAGCAGACATGCAGTGTGGAAAAGAAAGTTTAATAAAACGTATTTATATAATGCAGTTATTACACGAATTTGTCTAGCACTATTCAATTTCACAAGTCAATATATTTCCTTGTTTATGTTAAGAATATAGAAATCGTTAATAGATTCTTCAAGTCAATGTATTACCAAATTTTACTATTGTAGCTGTTCTATTTATGAATTATCTTTGTCGGTTATCCTTGGCTTTCACCCATTTTCAGCACCAACCTAACTGGACGAGAAAGTTTGTCTACCATCGCAAGAACTTCACTTAAAATTCCCACTTTTATTCAGTATATCGCGTACACAGATGAACCGAAGGACAGACAGATATGAATCAATCCTATACCACATTGATTCTTAGTACTTTGATTTATGGAATTCGATATCTTCTGTTCTGTTATGTTATGTATACCAAACTATGATACCCTGTGCAACAGAATAGCTGGGTATACGTATATGTAAATGTGACACCAGATTCAGACCTTTAAGAAACGTATGTTTTGTTCTCTGTTTCTGTACCTTTTTTTTTGCCGAACTGTGTAATTCATCAGCTGTCTTTTGTGTGAGTTCTGATTGAGTTACAACTTTGAAATTGTTAATTATGCTACAATCGTTTTGAACTACAAATATTAGTTCCACGAATAAAACCTTTCCTTCTGTACACACTTTTACTTAATAAAATTTGAATAATCAAAAAGAACATAAAAGTGTTGTAACTGTTCTCTGAAAAGGAAAATAGGTCAAAATCAACAAATTTTATGTGTTGTAGACAAACCATATTCATTTTTAAAATATAACCCTTTATTAGCATAAATAACAAAACTACTGCATAGCTTCTAGCATACAAGAAACAAACAAAAGCCCACAAATTACAATTCTCCTTTCAAAGCCATATAACGCAGGCACTTTTTGGGTTGTGACATTTAACCTCTACTTGGGATCAATTCTATTTTACAAAACTCAATGCATGAAATGAAACTAGAAATGGGAAGTAAACATTTTTAAATTAATTTGCATTGCAAAACTAACTCAATTTATAAAGTTGAATGAGCAAAGCAATAAAGTATGGTTATAACTTTAAAATTATTCAATTGTACAAATGGGTCGGTTCATACAATTTTTTTACAACTGAAATCAATTTCGTTAACATAAACTAAAAGCACGTTTTATTAATAACACAAACTACAAAGTCAAAAACAATCTCTACATATAATAAAATTGTAACAGGTCGATGTCTGTACATTGCAGATATTCAAGAAAAACACTAAGCCAATAAAATCCAACTCAAGAGTTTTAAGAATTTTAGTCGGGCTGTCTGTAGGTTTGGTCGAGCATCACTCAAAACCTGCTTAATGGAATTGAATGGAATTTTCACCGTTGAGTACTATACGTCTAACTTAAAATTTAAGATATTCCTTATTTTAAAGGTTTGACCGGTTTCGGAGTTATCGACCAAACTGGACCACGGTAACCCAAAACGTGTTGGCACAATATGGGTATTAAGCCAAAAGTGCGATAAGCGATGTGATTAAGTTCCATATTTTAGCTGGTTTCAAAGATACAATGATTAAAATCGTGTTCAGTCTGTTATAAGTTCTGAGACGCAGCGAAGCGCGACCTGGTTTTGAAAAACTGATACATCTCTGGTAATCTCATAACTTTAAACGAGATATTCTTGCATATCCAGACTATTTCGAAAACCACTGAACCGCTTTGGACGGAATTTGGTATGCACATAGTGTACTACATTCTAAGGATTTTTACCTAGGAGTTGCCACATAGGATGTTTGTACGGGATTGCCACCTATCTGAATTTTTTTAAAATGAAATGAAATATGCCAATATGTGTATCAAACGAAAGGTATTTTCCTACGTATTAGGAAAAACCCTTTCTAAGTACGGTTGCCACTTTTGTTCGACAACAAAAATCCGGCAAAGAAGTACGTATTCCGAGAATCACACTCATCCAAGAGGCCGCTAGGGTGTACCATACAACGGCATCAATTTCCAGGAAGGCCTATATTTGCATTGACTGCGCATAAAGCTCAGGACAAACTCCTGGGTTTGTCAGAGTGAAGCTATATTCATAGATGTTCATGTAATGTATGTTAAATGTGGTGTTTTCAAGAGTTAAGCCCCCAAATACGTTAAAAATAATGCTTTCGAAAGAAAGTTAGAGACGTGCTCGGAACATGGTGTTGAAGGAAGTGTTTGCTTAGATTTCATAGGTATTAAATATAAAAATTTTATGGATAATTCTATCGTGAAAAAGAAAGAAATCAGCGAATGTTGACCGATATATAAAGCACTAACCGACAAATATACCCATACGACCCTATTCTTTCTCGATTATTTGATAACAATCGACAGCCTCTAACCATACAAGTCTTGTCGAAAATATGGGGAAAAACGTTTTTGAGCAGCCACCAAGGAGTAATTATGTGTTTTCGAATTTTGTCACCAATAAAAAAAATATTAAATATCTTCCTGTTTTCGAGATATGTTTTTAAAATCTCTTTTTTAAAAGCTCCACTGCTGGTAAGTAAAATTAGTCATACAAAC
Source organism: Merzomyia westermanni (assembly GCA_949987695.1). Taxonomy (NCBI): domain Eukaryota; kingdom Metazoa; phylum Arthropoda; class Insecta; order Diptera; family Tephritidae; genus Merzomyia; species Merzomyia westermanni. The sequence goes on along the minus strand of OX465291.1, from coordinate 125,120,004 downwards.
AAGCAGAATATCTTTACTGATGAGTATCTAAACCAACCCAAATTCTATAGCAACCTATGAAAATCCCGAACAAAGCTCGGTCACCCAGGTGCTAGGTAATTAATAGAGATCGGATTTATGCAAAATCGTGCGACGAAAAATATCTAAATTTATTAAATACTATTTCTTTTTCACATGCATATATATATAAGGTATAAAATGAAAATTTGGAGTGAAAACTGCTTAGTCCATTACGTATCTACGTAACTGCATCGTAAAAACTAAGAACCCAGAGAAGATATCAAACCCGACCTCACCATCGAAGATGATGGAATTGATGCTCCCCGACTATGACGAACTGCGAATAGGAATATCCCCATTGAAAAAATAGAAAGCAGCTGGGCCTGACGGATTGTCTGCTATACTATTCAAGCTCGAAGGCGAGCAGTTAGTAAAGCATAAGGATGAATTTCAATGCAGAATATTGTCTAATGAGAGCATACCTGAATCTTAGAATCTAAGTGTTTTCTACCTCTTCCACAAGAAGAGAGATCATACAAACAGCACCAACTATCGTGGGATCAGCCATATGAATAACGCATATTAGGTTATATTAACGCACTGCGTGAAAGACTGAAGTCTGCCTTGAACTGACTATTTGGACTTCAACAGTGTGTGTTCAGGTTTTGGTAATTCTACCATTGCATATATTTTTACAGTACCCCAGATCTTGAAAAAAGCCCGTGAGATAAGAATTGACACACATCACAATTTTCTTGATTTTAAAGCACGACAAAGAGTTGCCTATACGTCTCTATGTTTGATTTCCCCGCAAAACTTATACGGCTGTGCAGCATTACGTCCAGCGACACCAACTAAGGGTTGGGCTACTTTGAGTAAAAAACTTTTAATCAAAAAATAAAATTTTATTCATTATTTAAAAAAACTGGAGTGAGGAGTGAAATGTTACTTCTTATACAAACAATTTTGAATAAAGAATAAAATTTCAATTTAATTCAAGCTTTTGAAAATAAAAAATAAGCACAACGAGATACAGCAAAATTATAGCCATATGTATGTATGTATGAAGGTCTTTTTGGTTATTTCTATATAAATTTATATCCACTGAGTTGGTCTGGAATCAAACCATCGGGACCATTTCTCGATAAAATACGGCTTTTGGCGGGATTGCTTGGATATTTTTAGGATAGTTTACCAAATCATTTTGGGACTTTTTAAGAGTCACTTTCAGGATGGTTTTGTGGGGTTTTCCGGGTCATTGCGATATTGTTTCCAGGGCTATTTTGGAATCATTTCGACACTTTTTCGCTGTAATTTCACTGAAAAAGTCCCAAAATTACCTTTAAAACAATTCCAAAATGGTCTCAAAAAATTTTAAAACCATCCCTAAAAAAAAGTTCCGAAATTGTCCTGAAAATATCCTAAAACTGTCCCAAAGTTACGTCGAAAGGAAGCAAATAGTCCGGCCCAAAACCTTATTTTGTCCAGCAATGATCCCGAACTTGAATGAAATCACCTCAGTGAATCTCAATTTGCGCAGAAATAATCCAAAAAATCTTCATAGGCATACGTTGTATCTATAGGCACATATGGGTATAATTTTGCTGCATCTCGTTGTGCTTATTTTTTTTTTAAAAGCTTATTGAACATTTTTTGAATAACTAATAACATTTCACTCATCACTCAAATAAGTGTGTAGGTGATGATTTTCTGGTGGTGCAGTGGAACAACGGCCGGGGAAATAACTCCTGTTGAGAAAAGTAAATAACGCCCGTGGGCTTTATTTCAAAAACCAAAATTAAATAACTGGGGATCGCGAAGCTTTTGTTGGATCGGCTAAGGGTTAGTTAATAAGCGCGGCCGAAGGCCGCCTACACAGAAGGGCATTCTGTGCAGAAAGACTGTGGATCGGCTAAGGGTTATTTTTCATAAGCTCGACCGCACGCCACCTACGTAGAAGCCGGCGTTGGATCGGCTACGGGTTATTTTGTATAAGCGCTGCTGAAGGCCGAGCACATAGAAGGGTATTCTGTGCAGAAATACTATACATATATTTATATTTGTCTGTGTTTTAGTCTCTCAGCATTTTGAATTTTCGGTATGAAATAAAACTAAATATAACGAGGACCACCCGTCGACAAAAAGAAATAACGCCCTAATGTGTTATTTTCTTTTTGAAAACGAAATAACGCCCGCGGTGGAAAGTTAATGCCCTCAGTACTTAAGTGCTGGATGACTTGGCCTAGAATATCCTCTACATAATAATTTGGTGTTATTTCTAGTAAAGTTTACCCTGCCCGATAATGCTCACTCTCCAAGAGAGCTATGAGCCCTTGTATATTAGATTTGCAAAATATTTACACTGGTGGAATTTGCTGAATTTCTGCGAGCCTGTTCTCCAGAAAATCCAATTGTCAAATAAGGCTGTCTGAACGAAAGTGTAGAAATGTTGAATGTAGCCACAAATAACTTAAGCGATGTCTTTAAATGCCTTCGTTATTTTATTTTTTCTAAAGAAAGCCAAGAAACCCATATCAAAACGAAGGCCAGACTCAAGTTACAAATTTAACACATCTAACAGTGAACAATGATTTCGCAACTTTAACTACAGACAGTCGATAAATGAGACTGCATACACATACAGCTAGCTAAAAAGTATTGTATTGATAGGTTCCCTGCTGTAAATGACGCTAGCTCAAAATTAGCATAGAACTATCGCATTAAGAGGCGGTACTGGTTCTCGGTCCATCCCCACGCAATGCTTTCAACTGACACTTTTAACCTTGTGATGTCCTACGAAGTGGCAATTACCCCCCTCTGCATAACTCTAGAACGCATCCTGAACTCTCTGATGGTAGCCGGAAATCATCGGAAATCGGAAATCAATAGTCCAGAGCTAGTGCAAGAGTAACTACTTCGAAACCAATTGAAAGTGGATAGTTAAGAACTATTTTAAAGAGTTGTAGCTATGAAAGAGTGCAAAAACCCCAGGGAAGAATTGAAAATGGTACCATTCGAGAAAAGAAGCATGACAGTTTATTTTCAACTTAAATTAAATTAAATTTCACAAAGGCACACTTTCAAATTTTTTTAAGAAACTAAGTGCTTTGCGTTTAAAATGAAATATTTCCTATGGGTAAAGTCATTAAATAAGTATATTTTTTATTATTCATGCGATTTTGATAAAAAAAACAGTTTCGCACACTTCCTAAGCTACAGGCTATCCAGCAGTGAAAGTCTCATAAAAATACACTACCTAGTTTCCGAGATCATTGAGTTCAAACAGACAAACATACAGACAAAAAATTTAAAAGTAGTTCAGATGTACTCCACAACATTCCCTAAGTCACCTACAGTCGTTTTTTCAAAGAATTATTCAATGTACAGACACGACTCTTTTGGAGATTTATTATAGTATAGATTTTAATTCTATTATGAGAAAGTGCAAATCTAAACGCGTTAAATGATAATAAACTGTGTAATAAGAAATCCGGATTTGCATTATATATTTATTATTATTATATTTAATTGCAACATAGGTTAGATCCAACGCTGTTGGCACAAGTATGGCCACCAACTGCCCTGCTGTGCATCCGATTAGTACGAGTACCAGTTCGGAGCTAGTCATAAACTCTCTGTAGCGAAACTGACACTGTCAATGACTTGTTCCCATTTTTACTGCATGGTTGATTTTAATTTGGTATCAATGCTTCATTGAAAATTCACCGTATGACAGTATTTCCAGTTTTTTGCATGTATGTAGATTAGTTTTACCCTACTCATTTTCTTATTCATAATTCTTAATGTTAACCACATTTGACGCAAGAAATCGATTTGTCTTTTTTATGGAAATAAAAAGGTGAGCGCTGTCTACGAAAGGCGCTGTGCCGCAGGTATTATACCTTTCAGGAATATTTACGATCCTTTTTGCGATACATATTTAAATCCAAATCAACCGTTATATTAACAATCGGTTAAATGGCGGCTATATGCTATATTAGTCAATTTTTTTTGCTTTTCGATAAAACGTTTATTTATTTTTCGGTATTTTCTAATTAGAACAAAAACATTGGTTCATAGTATTTTTTAAATTTTGTTTCCATGTATTAATTTTTTAGCCAAGCATTTGCGTTCCATGCGACCTTTTGCCACTCCTGTACAGCACGTTTTCTAATATTTTCACTTACCTCGCAAACGATGGCAGAATAACATGAAATTCGTATCTTCAATGGATTTAATTTGTTCTGCAAAACAGAATGGTATTCACGGCGCTTTTCTTTATCTACTTGGTTGTTCATAGTTCTTTATGAATTCCTTATATTGCGAACATTTGTTCTTCCAATTAGTTTTCCACCGTCGAAATGCAAACGGTTTTGTAATTATTTGTGGAATTCTTTAACAAATTCTTTCGAGTGCGATGGTGATAACCTCCTCTCTCCATGTCAATTAAACATCTGACAACGACTAAGCTTTTACGCCACCCCGCTTCATTGCCTCAGGAGTGCACGTCGCCACCCATGCATGCGCTGTTTTTCTTTTCCATTAAGCGACTCCCACAGCAGCACCTAATCAAGCTCATTATTGGCTGATTCGAATTTTCTCTTTCTGTTTTCAGAAGATTGCTTTTTATTAGAGCTTCAGCGTTCAGAAAACAAATATTTTTCAAAATAAATTTGATGACTTCGAAAGCACATTTCACACCTTTTAAAGCACATGATTTATAAAGTTTATTTGATATTTTCGAAAGTTTAATGCTTTCTAAAATGCAACTTTTCTAACATGATCCATTTACAACAGGTCGTAGCAGCTCGAGAAACATACAGACACACAAACATTTTCTATTTCAATTTCAATTCAATTTATTCGAAATTACAAACACAACAACCATGAGTTATGTTTAAAGTGTTTGATTATAGAAATATTTCTTAATAACTTAATCTTCTTACATATCTATACAGGGTTTTGTTAGTAAGACAAAATGACAAGATTATTAAAGTGAAGAAAAAGTTAAGACAAATTAGTAGAATAGAGACTGAAACTGGGACAGATGACAGACTTTAAAATTTATTTGTGAAGTGACGCAGTAGTTTTATTTTGAAATGCAATATGTTTTTAGTGCATCTGATTTCTAATGGTAAAATGTTCCAAAGACGTACTGTGGAGACAAAAAATTGACGCTCAGATATCCTTGAATTATATTTCATGTGTAATATTTGTACGGATCGCACTGACCGCGACAGTTGAACATGCTCACTAAGGTAGACAGGTTCCTTATTTATAACTGTCTTGTGCAGAAGCATAAGGCACTTAAATTTCAACAAATAATTAAATGACATATTATGAATTTTTAAGGCATATTCGGAGATATTTTCATAACGATTTATACCATATATATAACGTCCTATATTGTCAGAAACCACATTGAGCTTCCTACTACAAACACTGCCACAATTAACATAGAGCTCGCAACCGTACAGCAACGATGGTAGTAAATAAGATTTAGCTAAAAGCAACCTTATTTTAAGCGGTGTGAAGTGTTGTATTGTCCATAGTGCTCTTAACATTCCATAAATTTTGTCTATTGTGGTAAAAATATGATTATCCCATGTTAATGTCCTATTAAAGATGACACCGAGGTTTTTGGCTGTAGTAACATATCTTATTGCAGCGTTGCCCAGTATAACTTCGGGGTAGGAGTCTAGGCTAAGCGGTTTTTTATAAACTAGAGTTCGCCCAGTGGTTGAAATTCAACCAATAAACTTTATTTTTTTCTTCCTTTCTATGTCGTTCCTTTCCTCTAACATATTTTTATTTTCCTTGATTTCTTTTTTTACTCTCTTATTTTATTTTTTAGTTTCCTCAAACTTCTTTTCCTTTCCCTTCCCTTCCTTTCATTTCCTTACCATTCCATTCTTTCGTTTAATTTTCCTTCCTTTCCTATCCTTTCCATTCCCTTTCTTTCCTTTCCTTTTCTTTTCCTGCATGACACAACAGAGCATCTATAGTGCGAATACTTATTTTTCATTGGTCCACTACCAACTCTTCGCACTTACAGTGAGAGCCGACCACACGAATAACACAAAACCATGCATGGCAAGTCTACTCACACTACTACGGCTCTTAATTTTTTCCTACAAAGCAACTCCTAGGCCATGCTCACGATTCAGCATAGTACACAAAAAGCAAGTACACACACACAGCGTGTCTATAGTGTCCCTGCAAAAAATTGTGAGACTAATTGCTAAAGAGAGCGGTCCTTGATTAATCCCTTTCGTCTACAAAGGGGTATAATTGATCGCAATTACTCCCTTATGCGAATAATTAAAGACAAGTAAATTTTGGTTTTTAAAACTGCTATCCTAATGGATAAATAATTTAATTTCCTCACATCTATTGAGTTGCTTACAAGCTTTTCCTAATACATATAATATAATCTAATTTCAGAGCTAACTTTTTCCTAGATTTCGTTCGTAATCCAAGCCAGACACACGCACATACACTTATTCTTTTTACCCAATATATTCCTTGCAGGCACTTTTAAATCTTGAAATACCAATTCACATAGGCAACATTATAAAAGACGGTTCAATGACTAATTTTCATTAAAAATTGTCAATAGGGGTATTAAAAGACGCGCCTTGACGTCAGGACCAATAATCCGAAATTCAAAATGTTATTTCTGTGAAAAGTTATCGGCAAAAAATTTTGAAATTGCCCTAAATCGGTCAAAAACCGGGGGCCTGATCCATGGTATTTATGTGCAGAACACCTTTCTGCATGATATTCTGTGATATCACAACCACCACATGAACCTTTGGAACTTTGTTTGCAAATATCCCTTAATATAAATAAAAAAAAAGTTAAATTTTCGCTGTCGGATTATTGATCCTGGCGTCAAGACGCGTCTTTTAATAGGGACAATTTTTTATGAAAATTAGTCATTAAACCGTCTTGTAGAATGGTACCTTCACATATGTTACTGCAACGCATTCCTAATTTATCCAACTTGTGTGCTACACTGAACCCCTCCCATGCTGTTTTAATGATAAAATCTGTAATCGCATGCTTAGCGGTACACCACTGCAAAGATTGGATTGTTGAAGTGAGCACCATAAGAAAATGCAATGGCACCTGCAGCTCTAAATAGTAATTTTACATATGTATTTATATATCACACTGCATACAATTTGGTAATTGCTTTCGACCGCCACCGAGTGCTAATATTCATCCAAAAATATCGGGAGGGGTATCAAAAGACGCGTTTCGGTTCCAGCAATGAGAATCAGCCTCACGAGAACAAATATTTTTATTATTTTGGAAATTATTTCCAATAAACCGAAAAATTACCCCAGGCCGATTCTAAACCGTGGGCCTGATCAGAAAATTTGTAACTGTGCTTGCAAATATCTTACAAACTACTAAAACTAGTTGTTCTCCGGATCCGGATTATGATTCCTGGGACCGATACGCGTCTTTTGATACCTCTCCTGAGACGGCCACTGCCACGTACAATTTATCGATTATCAAGATTTATCGGTTGATAAAATGTGCGAATTTAGATACGATAAGCGTAATTCTTTCTATCCTATGTCAACTGCTAAAACATGTCGAAAAATGTTGGGAGAGGTATCCAAAGAAACGTTTCGGTCCCAGCAACCCTAATCCGGTGGGGGAAACCCAAAATTTTTAGTAGTTTGCAAGCAAAGTTAACAATTTTCAGTCATTTTCATGTGGTTGTTGTAAGCAAAGATATAGGTTGTTCTGAAAAGTGCAACAGTGTGTTCTGCGCAGAAATACTGGAGATCGCGTAGCCGGTGTTGGATCGCAGAAAAGTCTTGTGCCCATATATACTATGGAACAGGCCCCACCTTTGGGATCGAACCTAGGTAATTTTTTGGTTTTTGCCAATAACTTTTAAATTACTAAAAAATAATGGGTTTCCCCCACCGGATTAGGGTTCCTGGGACCGAAACGTGTGTCTGGGTACCAATATCGATATTTTTAGCGCAATTTTTACAATTGACGTTGGATGTAAAGTATTACCAAAACTTTTACAATATCTTTCTTTGACAATTTCATGGTAACAAAGTATACAGTAAGTAAGACTTTGCGGGAAATCGATCAAAAATATGAATTTAAACATAGCGAAGAAAAATTATCGGAACATTTGAACAAACATTTTTATTATTATATTAAAATGACGTTTTCATACCAAGAAATAAATAGGTAGCAATAATTTTTTGGTTTTGCAATTCTTTTGGTTTAATGTAAAAATCACACTACTTCAGTGCCCAAAAGTGTGAAAATGCTCGAAAAAGTTGCAAACGGCTTACACTTCATAATTTCGCTATAATACTTTCTTCCTCTTCATACGATTTTCATTTATCGGAATGGGTAACATATATCCAAAGTACTATCGATAAATTTAAGCTCGTTGTAGTCGATAGTAGGCGGTCTTTAACTTTGCCAAATTAAATGAAAGATAATTTTTGAAGTGCAAAGTTAACCTGCGAGTGCAAGTGTGGAAAAAGTTAAAATACGGAATCAAAATACTACATTCAGGTAACAAAATTATAATAAATCGTGTGGCAAACTAATTGAAAATAACGAAAACATTGCAGAACTCAGAAGAAAAACCATTTGACGGAGAACCTGTGATATTAATAAATATTAAACTGTAATCAAGAACAGCAACAAAGATGAGCAAGGTAAGTAAACGGCATTTGCGCAGATTATTAAGCAAAGAAAGGGCAAAAAATCGGTCTAAATTGAGATTAGATAGAAGTGATACAGAAGTAACTCAGATTCCATTTCATGCAATTGAAGAAGTTCATGCTGATGAGCCAAGTTGCTCTTTGAAAGTGCCTTTTCGTGAAAAAATTAAAATGTGGGGAATCCGTAACAAAATATCACATAAAAGCCTTTCCGAACTTTTGACGATTCTTGCGGAAGAAGGCATGAATGTGCCCAAAAGTGCGGAAACTCTTTTAAAGCATAGATCAGGAACTTTAGTTAAAAATATGAGCCCGGGATTCTATTGCAATATAGGTATTAAGACGCAACTGGATAAAATCGGCGAAAAGTTAAATAACTATGACATTATAATTGTAGATGTTAATGTTGATGATCTACCACTATACCGTAGTTCTAGAACTCAACTTTGGCCAATTTTAATGCGAGTCAAAGCCATGTTCAATAAGCCAATTTTTGAGCGAATTTGTGGAAGAAGTAGCAGATCTTCAGACAAATGGCTTCGATTTTAATGGTCGGTGCATTATGTTTAAGATAAGGGCTTTTGTTTGTGATGCACCCGCGAAAGCTTATATTTGTGGAATACCGGGGCACACTTCCCGATATGGTTGTCCGAAATGTAATCAAGTGGGGAAAAAAGTTGATGGGGCCTTAACTTATAGCACAAAGGTCGAGACGCTAGTAACTAATGCAGATTTTTTGGAAAGAAAGTATCAGGATAAGCATTTACCTGCTTTTAAAAATAATTTATCTCCTTTAGAAAACATTGGTATTAATATGATAAACCAAGTTCCTTATGATGTAATGCACCTGATTGACTTGGGTGTCATGCGTAAATTACTTCTACGATTTATCCAAAATAAATCTAATTATAAGTTTAGAAAAGAGGCAAAAATCAGCATATCCTCAAAATTAGTAGCTTTATCTCCTCATGTCACAAAAGAATTCGTTCGAAAACCAAGAAGCTTGGATGAAATAGCGAACTGGAAAGCTACTGAATTCCGTATGTTTCTATTTTACTATGGGATCTATGTTTTAAAAGATGAAATTCCCTATGATGTATATTACGAATTCCTACTGTTACATTGTGCATACCGTTTATTGTTTTGTCCTAAAAATTACATTTCAAATATTGATATAGCGGGTGATATTTTAAATTTATTTGTTGAAAATTTTGAAGCTGTGTTCGGAGATAGCAGTATTTCGTACAATGTTCACGGTTTACTGCATGTTTCAGAAGATGTTAAAGAATTAGGTATACCTTCAAATTACTCCGCCTATTCTTTTGAAAATTATTTACAAATTCTCTCTCTCTATTTACAAATTCTCTATTCTCAAATCGTATGTCAAAAAACCAAGAAAAATATTACTGCAAATTTCAAACAAGATAGTGCACGAAAAAATAGCCACTGATACAAAATGTTTAGGGTTTAAAACCACTAACGATGGCATAAAAAGTTTTCATTTTGACGACTTTATGTTATCCAAAGAAAGTCCTAATAAATATTGTTCAGTGAAACCATTCCAGTACATAGAAATACTCGAATTCAGGGATGAAGCTAGAAAAATTATAAAAGGCAAGAAATTGTTGAATTTGGAAAGTTTTTTCACAGAACCTATTGATTCTAGCACATTGGGAATATGTATTGCAGACACCACTCCTTCGTCGAATGTGGAAGAATTTTTTCTCGATGATGTAGAATACAAATTAATGTGTATCCCTCTAAGAGACAAAATTCTTCTTATTCCAGTTTTACACACTTGTATGTAGTTGTTTACTTCCTATCCCTTTATTTATAAGCACAATTCTTATCTTTTTTTCTTTTTGAGAAAATCTTCAAAAAATTCGGAGCGCAATTCCAATCCTCAACTACGGCAATCCCAACAAAAAGAGTTAAATGAAAGTGTACATATATTCATACATGATTTTTAAATAGCAGCGTCTTCTAACTTTTAAAATGTCTAGTTGCAGATGAAAATATGGATCCGGGGACAAGTGGCGCTACATGTAGTAATACAACCAACATAGGTAATATATCTCTGAAATAACCGCTTCATCCGAAACTATCACAACTCTATACATATCACCTGACAATACTTATTCAAGCCTGAAGTAGCCTTTTGTTGCCAGGCCTCATAAATATATTGTCAGGTCCTCAACATAGAGCTTTTGGACTAAAATTTCTGATCGAAAGAAGATTAACTACTTTTTCCTATACTTTCAGAATCACGTCGCATCAGCATTGAGCACATACAGGGTGGCTGATGAATTTTGCTACATTAAGAAACTCAAATAATTTTTTTTTCAGTGTATGGAATTCATTTTTCTTTTATTCATGTTAAAGCTCATTAAGTTTTATTAAATATAGCTTAATTAGTTTTAAAAATAATGGAATTTAAATGCCCCCCCTGCTCGTCGATGCATGTGCGGTATCTTACCAAAAAGTTGTTCATTACTGCTTGGAGAGTTGAGACAGGAATAGCCGCAATTGTTTCTCGAATGGATTGCCTTAGTTCATTCAAATTTGTTGGTTTTGCTTTGAAGACTTCCTGTTTGCAATAACCCCACAAGAAAAAGTCAGGTGCAGTAAGGTCAGGCGACCTGGTTGGCCAACGGAATGTGGAGTTTCGGGATATCAGCTTATTGGGAAATTTTCGTCGCAATTCTGTCATAACAGGTTGGGCTATATGAGGAGCTGCACCATCTTGCTGAAACCACACAGAGTTGAAAGAAATTCTCATTCGGCGTAATTCTGGATAGAAAAACTCTCTCAACATGCTCAAGTAACGGTCTCCAGTAACCGTAACGGTGTGACCGTATTCTTCGAAGAAGTAGGGCCCGACAATGCAGCGGGATGAAACTGCACACCACACTGTGACACGAAGTGGATGCAATTCCGTCTCATGGAGTATCTGTGGGTTGGAAGCACTCCATATTCGACAATTTTGTTTGTTTATGTTGCCGTTTAAATCGAAATGGGCCTCGTCAGACATGAAAAGACAGTTCAACATGTTTCCATCCTCTTCCACCATTTGAAGCATCTTCTGGCAAAATTCCAAGCGAATCGGCAAGTCTGCAGCGTTCAGTTTGTTGGCCATTTGAATTTTATATGGGAATAAGTCCAAATCTTTGTGCATAATTGACTGTAATGACTGTCTGCTTACACCCATTTGAGCAGATAAGCTTCTTGTCGAAACACGTGGATTGTTTTGTATGGCAGCAGCTACAGCAGCGATTGTTTCCTCCGTTCGAACTGAAGGGTTTCGATGGTAAGGTCTTCTGTTGACTGTCCCATGCTCGGCAAAATTGTTTACAAGTCTTATTATGGTCCATCTGCTCGGAGGATTGCCGCCAAACGTGCGCCTATACTCTCTTTGAACCGAAACTACGGACTCCAGTGCGTGATAGCGGCGGACAATCCAAATTCTTGTTTCAGTGTCCCAGTTATCCATTTTTGTTAAATGTAAAAGTCAATCTGCAAAATAAAAAAAAAATTAACCAGATTCATTAAATAGAAAAAAAGTTATTTAATTTTTTTTTGGTAGCGGCTTTCATCAGCCACCCTGGTAGGTAAATGGCTTAGTATTTTTAATACACAGCAAAATCTCCTACTGGCGCATTTAAAATTACGGTTGCTTTTACATACCTTACTAATATCCACCTTCACTCGAATGTGAATTGTAGATGTAGAAAAAACCTTGTAGTCCAAGTCTAATAATGCGCTATAAGTAGGTTTTATTGTTTTTGGTATTTTATTACTTAGGTTCCACCCAGAGCGTTTTTGAAGTTGTTTGCTGCAGCCACTGCAAAATTTTTGAGGCAAAACTCCAATCCATAGAGAATACGCTTGAGAGATTGGAAACCCAACACACCGCCATTATGGATGCCATAGCTAGTGTTAAAGTTCCAATGGAGCAGTTGGTACGCCAGGAAGTACAAAACACACCTGTTGTCAAGTACTTTCCAATCATTCTCAAGTTCAAAAAAGTATCGGCTTTTCTGTCGAAGTGATAATTCGTATTAGATATATTTAAAAAGTATTAATACATAAATATTTTCTTTTTTCTTTTATTTAATGCAAATGTTGTAAACTGTGAGCATATCCTAAAAGTATCGGCTTTTTTGTCGAAGTGATAAATCGTATTAGATATACATAAATATTTGAATTTTTCTTTATTTTAATGCAATTGCTGTAAACTAAGTATCTACCTTTTTTCGACATGATAAATTGTATTAGAAATAAGTTATATAAAAAATTAGAATCACTTTCAAAAAAAATATATAGGGTTATATGGACATATTATATTCGGAACAATGACAAGGACGCGAGGCAAAAAATATTGTATGAAAAATTATAATTTATGAAATGAAAAAAAGAACATATAACCAAAAATATTATTTATAATAAAATAAAACAAAATGTAATTTGATTAAAAAACCTAAAGAAAGAACTTAATTATGTTTAATAATGTTTTCAAACAAAACAGCTAATACGATTCAAATGGAAGCATATATCTAAAAGATAGATTCAACAAAAATAATAAGAAGTATTAAAATTAAAATAAAAGAGAACAATTTAAAATATTATAACTAGGTACTCAATACGATTTAAAATAAAATCGTATACCTGGAAGACAGAATAAAATATTAATTATAAAACAAGAGAATAAAATATAGAAATAAAATAATATATAGCAAATTAAAATATTATGACGAAATAGTCAATACTATTCAAAATAGAAGCTTATATCTGAAAGATGCGAAACAATATTAAAATTAAGATAAGGTATAATCATTTAAAATATTCTTATATAAAATATCAAATAAAATAAAGCAAAAATATACATTCCATTTAACATTAAAATTATATAAAATCTAATGTATCAGTTTATATAATGAACTTGTATAAATAAAGCAAAAAAAGCAATCGCCAATACTAAGCCATTAATCCAAATATAAAATGTAAACAACATTAAAAAGTTGTAACTATAGGTTTTATTATTAAATAAAAAAAAAAAAATCTGAAACTCAAAATGAAACTATTATCTTTTATTTAAAAAGTATTAAATCAATGAGTACCATTGCACTACCTGGGGGTGCGCAAAACAAGTAGGCTATATTCGAGCAGTTTTGAATGGAAAGCGGACTAGTCTCAATTCGTACACTTTTTCATGCAAAAAGGTACTACTCACTGTTTATACCCGTAAGTCTACAAAGACGACTCATCCCTTCATACCCGTTCAGGAACAAACGGGTACAATTAGTCTCTCCATAGGACATGCTCAAACAAATGTGAACAGTTCAGCCCATACAAAATGATCAGAACAGGTATTAGTCGCATCCTCCTTTGCGTCTCGTCCCGGACTGATCCTAGACTAATCACATTTTTTGCAGGGGTGAATAAGTGAATGTGTAGTGGTGTGACTTTTATGTTACATTTTTTATATTAAAATGATTTTTTAAATTTTTTATTTACGGATAAAAGTACACCTCAAAATTTTCTATCTATACATATATAATTTGTATACCTTAGAATTATAGTTTAGCAGAAAACGGTTCTACATTGCATTCATCTTGTCTATTTATATATAAGATAAAAATACATTGGAACTTGCTTGGATTCAAGGCTAGGCCGTTATCATTAGCCCATTCATTTATGAGACTTAGGTCAGAGTTAAGCTTACGTATGCTGTTATCAATAGATGCTACTGGACTGCCCAGATATACTTGGACGTCATCTGCGTAAATGTGCACATCACTATATTTAAGAACGCCGGGTAGGTCATTTATATACAGCACGAGCAACAGGGGTCCCAGTATCGATCCTTGTGGAACACCCTTTACCACACTCAAAAAACTCGATAGGGAATTACCCGCACTTACTTATTTTGTTTTTGTAATTTGTGAGTTTAACGTCAAAATCGTACTGAGAAATGAGTGTAATGTCAAAACTCGAGACAAAAGTAAAATCAGCTGGTATGATACTATTTCGTGTTCATGAAGGGTATAAAAACGGGAAAATTATGTAGCAGTTTGAGACAGCGTAGGAAACAATGTAACGGTGGGTGTCAGCATAAATAGAAAAGACAAAAACAAAGCACTTCCATATTTTGTGCTTACTGGTGAACATTGTTAAGGAAATGACAAATGCAAACTTTAAAAGAAAAGTTTTAATGTGGATAACTTTTAAAGCATTGCGGTCAGAAGCTGCTCAAATTAACACTACATAAGTCGTACTACCAGTTTTATAAGTCTCCTGCGTTGCAAGAGAGGTAAAAAAGGGTTTTCCCTGGAAACTTCTTTTGCACAGCATCAGTAAAAGCAGGATTAGCATTTGTTAATACTAACACATATGCACTTTCTCAAAAATTAATATCAGCTATAGAATATCTAACATATAACGAAATTCTGCTTTCCATTTTGTCTTTGTACAACACATATCTTATTTGATTAATGAGGTGTAAATTGCAAAACACATATTTACATTTAGATTTCTCAGATAATTAAAACAGATCAATAACTAGAAATTGTTTCGATTATTCAAAATTTGTTGAAGTGTATGAGTTTGCTGTAATATTTACGCTCATTCATACATAAGTTCTAGCCTTTCATACATATATTATGCCTGCAGGGCACTCAATGCCTAATGAGGTCAATTTCTGGGTCTGCAGTAGACATAGAGTGCGAAATAACAACTAGTTTGATAGTAAGGACGCTCTTACTACTTAAAACAGGTAAGTTTGAAAAAATTAGTCCTTCTTACAAAGTGCTTTATTGAAAAATATTTATTATTTTAATTTTGAGCTTTTATTTTTTTGTTCGAGCTTTTATAATAAATATCTTTAAGAAAAAATGTTTAAAATGGAATTGTATAAGCTTAGTTGTTAAACTAGAACTGTTAAATACTGATTATTAAAAAATTATAATTTTTGAAAAATTCGAAATAGTCAATAATAATGATTATTTGAGGTTTATTGATTTCTGTTGATAATTGCATGTTTCTTAAGAAGATACACCGAAGTCATTAAAAAATCAATGACAATCATACTTTTCTCAAAACCAAGAGAGCTTTAAATTTTTTATTAATCCTCAATAGTCATGATGTATTGTAAAGGTAACACAGGCCGACAAGAAATTTGACCATAAACCAGACCATACTTTCCTAAAGCTTTTCGATGCGCTGGATTCAAATCTGGACGCAGAATTGCTCTATCACGTGAGGATTTTGAGATGTCCTAACCTAAATGTGCAGAAGCCACCGTTTTTGCATATTTTTGAGGTTATATATAAACGACGGATTTTTTTTTTTTGAAAAGCACACATATCATCTTAAAGAAGAAGTCTCGCTCTTACGAATGACGTTGAGTTTGCTCAAATATCTTTTTTTTTCGCTAAGATAGAGCAATTTAAAGTTTATAAAATTGCTAATTTTCCTATAGCTGAAAAACCACTGAATTAACGTAGGTATGATGCAGTAGAACACATACAGGATGGCTGATGAATTTTGCTACATTAAGAAACTCAAATAATTTTTTTTTCAGTGTATGGAATTCATTTTTCTTTTATTGATGTTAAAGCTCATTAAATTTTATTAAATATAGCTTAATTAGTTTTAAAAATAATGGAATTTAAATGCCCCCCCTGCTCGTCGATGCATGTGCGGCATCTTACCAAAAAGTTGTTCATTACTGCTTGGAGAGTTGAGACAGGAATAGCCGCAATTGTTTCTCGAATGGATTGCCTTAGTTCATTCAAATTTGTTGGTTTTGCTTTGCAGACTGCCTGTTTTCAATAACCCCACAAGAAAAAGTCAGGTGCAGTAAGGTCAGGCGACCTGGGTGGCCAACGGAATGTGGAGTTTCTGGATATCAGCTTATTGGGAAATTTTCGTCGCAATTCTGTCATAACAGGTTGGGCTATATGAGGAGCTGCACCATCTTGCTGAAACCACACAGAGTTGAAAGAAATTCTCATTCGGCGTAATTCTGGATAGAAAAACTCTCTCAACATGCTCAAGTAACGGTCTCCAGTAACCGTAACGGTGTGACCGTTTTCTTCGAAGAAGTAGGGCCCGACAATGCAGCGTGATCAAACTGCACACCACACTGTGACACGAAGTGGATGCAATTCGGTCTCATGGAGTATCTGTGGGTTGGAAGCACTCCATATTCGACAATTTTGTTTGTTTATGTTGCCGTTTAAATCGAAATGGGCCTCGTCAGACATGAAAAGACAGTTCAACATGTTTCCATCCTCTTCCACCATTTGAAGCATCTTCTGGCAAAATTCCAAGCGATTCGGCAAGTCTGCAGCGTTCAGTTTGTTGACCATTTGAATTTTATATGGGAATAAGTCCAAATCTTTGTGCATAATTGACTGTAATGACTGTCTGCTTACACCCATTTGAGCACATAAGCTTCTTGTCGAAACACGTGGATTGTTTTGTATGGCAGCAGCTACAGCAGCGATTGTTTCCTCCGTTCGAACTGAAGGGTTTCGATGGTAAGGTCTTCTGTTGACTGTCCCATGCTCGGCAAAATTGTTTACAAGTCTTATTATGGTCCATCTGCTCGGAGGATTGCCGCCAAACGTGCGCCTATACTCTCTTTGAACCGAAACTACGGACTCCAGTGCGTGATAGCGGCGGACAATCCAAATTCTTGTTTCAGTGTCCCAGTTATCCATTTTTGTTAAATGTAAAAGTCAATCTGCAAAATAAAAAAAAAATTAACCAGATTCATTAAATAGAAAAAAAGTTATTTAATTTTTTTTTGGTAGCGGCTTTCATTAGCCACCCTGTACCTCTTACGATAAGTCTACAAATCTTAGCGAAAAAAAAAGATATTTGAGCAAACTCAACGCCATTCGTAAGAGAAAGACTTCTTCTTTAAGATGCTATGTGTGCTTTTAAAAAAAAAAAATCTGTCGTTTA
Organism: Merzomyia westermanni; assembly: GCA_949987695.1. Lineage (NCBI taxonomy): Eukaryota > Metazoa > Arthropoda > Insecta > Diptera > Tephritidae > Merzomyia > Merzomyia westermanni. The sequence continues at coordinate 125,102,320 of OX465291.1, read as the reverse complement.
TACGAGTATATGGTCCTTTAGAAAATACTAAATTTCGTTATCGTAGCATCAAAGTCATGCTTGGCTACATTTACGCCAGGGTGGGAAATTGAGGTATATAGTCCTACAGCGGTGACGTGACATAATGCCAATGGAATTAATGTCAATGACTTTAATTCTCATAAGAAGTTGACATTAATTCACTTTTACAAAGATATTTAATGTCAATGACGTTAATTCTCAAAATAATTTGAAATGCGAATTAATGTCAGTGACATTAATTCCATTGACATTATGACACGTCACCCCTAAATTCGCACTCATTTCCTAAAATGAAATATCCCTCAACCGGAGCTAAGCTGATGACGTAGTAATCTACGCAGTGGTAATTCCATTGTCCTGAGTACACTTTGCGAATAGCGAGAAAGGTGTGCAGGGTAAGCACAGTAAAGCAAGTAATGGCTCAGTTATATTCGCATAGCAGCGCATTGCATAGCATGTGTGGTCTTTCTGACAGAATCTGTTCAATGATTTTTGTGTGTAATCGATGAGCCAACGCATCGCTTTGCATGGACGTACATGGAAGTCAATTAAATTTTTATTTTCATGTATACGTCATGCGAAAACCTTTATTTCTCTTTGTTACGTTGATATGGTTAGTGCAAACAGTAGGAAAAGTAGCACAACTCAGGGTAACATTAATTTCTACATGAAATATATTCAGTTCCTTGTCTAGCACGCTATGCACTGCTATGCGATGCACTGCAATGCAAATATACTAACTAGATCATAAAGTTTTCCTTTGCGAAGCTGCTAGCGAGGCAGATAGATTATAGTCTCTACTCTTTGGTCTGCTCTCTGAGAGCAATCTGCAACCAACAAATATCACAAAGCAGTATTTCCTCTTTATGCATCGCCGATCAGGACGAGCTACTATCGTTCAGCGAAGAGGAGTATCGACGCTTACTTGGGAAAAATAAAAGTGAAAACGAAATACGTGAGTGGTGGCAGCTTCTGAGGTCCTGAATGACAGAAATGATTACCACTTTTCCTGCTACTTTAAATGACTTCTTACGTTGCAAACTAATTAACTATTATACTTATCACTTATCACTTATAGTTTTTGCTATAAAAAAGCCGCGCCAACTTCAGTTTATAAACGTGCTGACCTATATAACTTTCTCTCCATTACATAATAATTCTCTCTGCAGTTGAGTGCCAAAATTTTCGCTTTGTATAAATTCGCAACAACTGTTGATGGCATGAAAGCTTTCTTACTTGAATAAGTTTTTGGATATCCCCTGGATGAAGTTGAGGTTTCGCACATTTAACGGTACATACTTATTCATTAAATTGTTAATTATATTATGAGAAAAATATCCACAGCTCTAACAAAACAACAAACTGGCAAGCGAAATTCTAGCTAACTAAATTTGATGCTAAAAAGTAGACACAACAATAAAATGTACAACCAGAGAAAAGTGAAATTTCATAGCTGCAACCACAAAGCCTCCATAAGCCAACAACAACCAAAGAATAACAAGCAGAAACAGAAAACCATGAAATTTCACAGGATCCACCTACATCAGTTGTTTGGCTACGCAAATTAGAAGGATAAAATATTTGCAAATATGTACATATATACGTGACTGAAACATGTAGATTAGGGTGCCTGTTGTTTTTGCATTTAAAGGTAGCTTTGAAGTTGTTCAAGCTTTTGTACTGAAAAGGGGTATTCGATGAAAAAACTCATATGTTTATACTTCTTACTTCTTACTACTTAATTATTCTAGGTTTTCTTGTCCGGTTTCTGAATACTACCGACGCTTGGCGGCCGTTTAGGTAGTTAGCGGTCACCTATTTAGGCCGGCATGGAGAGGTGATTCCTCTAGATCTTGGCCAAAGTTTTTATAGGTCAAGTGCCATGGGTGCGGTCCTGTAGTTTGGGTTGTTTTGGTTCAAACAGCTATGGTTAGCGATGGGAGATTAGTGTAAGCCCGCAAACCAACTTCAATGTGATATGTCGAAATTTGCTCAAGCTATCGTATACACAGACCGATGGATGAACATGGGGCTGTCAACTTCTCTTTCTTTAATATACCTTGTGTGCGTAGCCTTACTAACCCCCCGAATCCGTATTATTGACAAATGGTCAATCTTGATAAATAATCGAGAAAAAAATATTTGTACAAGGTGGCGCAAAAGTAAGCTTCCGATGTCTTTTGGCTGTAATTAAAAAAAAACTTAAAAGCTTTGATTCTTCTTGTGTATTATTTTTATTTGGTCTTTTAATTTTTTTTACATCAATTCGAGAATATGATGTCATGTAAATGGCCGCCGCCACAGTTGATTGTCATTTGAGCCCTTTTTATGGCATTTTCCATCACTTTGGCCAAAACTTCCGGCGATAGGTCCTCACATTCTTGCCGGATATTGTCTTTAAGAGCTGCAAGAGTCTGAGGCTTGTTGACATAAACCCACGACTTCAAAAAGCCCCACAAAAAGAAGTCTGGAGCGGTCAAATCCGGCGATCTTGCTGGCCAGTGCAAATCGCCAAAACGGGAGATTAGGCGCCCGGGAAATGCATCCTTCAGCATATCGGTTGTGGCACGTGCAGTGTGTGCTGTTGCACCGTCTTGTTGGAACCACATGTTTTCCAATCCCAATTCATTAAGTTGCGGCAAAAAGAACTCGTTGATCATTGCTCTGTAGCGCTCACCATTCACAGTAACCGTTTGGCCCGCGACGTCTTCGAAGAAAAAAGGTCCGATGACTCCTCCAGCGAAAACAGCACACCATACAGTGACTTTGAGCGGGTGTAATGGCTCTTCGTGGGTTACACGCGGATTTTCAGTGCCCCAGAAGCGAAAATTTTGCTTATTTACGTACAAGCTAAGATGGAAATGGGCCTCATCACTCATGATTATTTTTGATGAAAAATCATCTTCCTCTTGGTGGTGATTAAGGATGGCTTGAGCGTATGTTAGACGCGATTGGCGGTCAGCAGCTAACAGCTGATGCACCGTCTGGACTTTGTACGGAAACATCTTCAAATCTTGTACCAAAATTCGCTGTAAAGACCGTCGACTGATACCCATTTGCGTGGCACGTCGTCTGGTCGATGTCGACGGCGCTTCAATGACATCCTCGGCTACAGCAGCAATATTCTCTGCAGAACGGCTACTCCGGGGTCTGCCACACCTGGCAGAGTCTCGTGTTGTGCCAGTCTCTTCGAGTCGAGCGGCTAAACGTCGCAGTGTTTCACCAGTAGGCGTTGGACGGCCAGGAAATCTGCGACGAAATTCACGTTGTGCCAAAGTCACCGACCGATTATTGGTCAAATAAATAGTCAGCAATATTCCGCGTTCTGGAGCAGTGCAGCGTAACATTGTTTATTAACGTGTATTTCGCATGTGCTTGCTACATAAATGTCAAAACAGAACTGACTTTAGGGGCCAATCGCAAAATTTATAGCATTTTCTGATAGGAGGATTACTTTTGCGTAAAGTTTTTTGAATTTTATAAGAATTAGAGAGGGTGGCGTCTTATTCCCTCCTTGTTTAGCTTCTAATTATTGAAGTTTATACATATAAACAGACACCTGTTGGACGAAGATCTACAGTCTATGGATGTAAGGAAATAGCTCCATGAGATTTGGCATCACATCACCCAATTGTTCGATAGGCGGAGTAACAAGCGAGCGCTACATGGCCTAAACACCAATTCTGCAAACAGATCCCTCAGATCTCGGCCTGTGAATCCCGTCATTAATATCCGACCACCCGAAATAGCTGAAGAGGAGGGTGACTAGAGTCATGCCAGCACAACTTCGATCTGAATACTGTAAGAGGTTAAACCATACCAAAAACTTACCCTCCATGTGTTATGCCCCCACATTATACTAAACATCTCTTTAACTGTTCAATAAAACCTACTCTTCTAACCCCAATATCACTCTGCTCCAACCCTGTTGAAACTATTTGCTTCCTTGAACTTCCCTTAGAAGAGCTTGACGACGATTCTCAGAGTGATCGTGCCCATGAAGCAGGGCACACTTCCATAACACTTATCTTCTCGAAAATTAAGATATTTTAAATTTTAAACCAAACTAGAAATTATCAAATACCCTAAGCCCATGCAGTGTACAATACTTGGCCAAGTGAGTAGGCAAATTGTTGAGCGTTCAGTTTCAATTGGATGTATGTATGTATGTAAAATTTGCATGAGTGTACGTTGCACTCCAAAGAGCCAAAGGGGGCCACTGGGTATTCAGTTTGTTATGACAGCAATGTTTTTGTTATGAATTCCAAACTTTGTGTTGACCACCTTAAATTTTTGGCATATTTGAAATATTGCAGTTGACCCCAATATCCATATAAATCAAGAATTTGAGTAGGTAAGTTCATTTGCAAGATCTCAGCCACACTTCCATTTTGGCTATTTAATTTACTAAAAATTCACTGTGTATTAATGGTGCTTCTTTAATTAACTAAAGTGATTTAGAGCAGAGATAAAACTTTCACAAAATATCACAATGAAACGGCAGGAGTTGAAGAAGTGTAAAGGGCTATTTTGAGAAGTTTTCAAATGCCCATTCAGAAGGAGGGAAATAATACAATTTTACTGACATAAAAGTACCCTGGAGGGAACCTAGTAACTAGTGATAGGAATTTCTGGTTCAGAAATAGATCTAAAGCGCCAAATAATAACTAGTTCGATAGTAAGTAGATTTTCATTAGCTTAAACCGGCAGTAGAGTACACATTACTAGGCATTTTGAATTGTATCAAAAGTTCTTTATCGAACAGCATTTATTCTTTTAAAGAAACGATTAAAATGGAATAGTTTAAGTTTCAAGTTTGAGCAGGGCCTTCTATCATTGATTGTCAGTTTAATTGGTTATTTTCATGCGAAGACATTAATTGCAATTGTTTTCCAAGATCGTAATTTTTCACGATTATTTAAAATAAAATAAAACAAGTAAGGAAAGGCTGTCTTCGGCTGTGCCGAAGGCTTTATACCTTTCATGAATACGCATCACAGTTTTAAGTGTCCGATCAATACTTACAAAAAGTAGAAATTCTGCAAAATTTGATGGTCTTACCCTATTAATTTAAAGATATATAGCCCAAACCCCGTTTATCGGAAAACTGTGTTGTATGGGGCTATACGATATTTGGTCCAATCTTGATTATTTTCACATTACATTTGTAATAAGTACTGTATCTGCTAAATTTTGTGTTCCTCGCTATTAAATGTGGAATAGTTATAGCCCAAAACCCATTTATCAGAAGTATCAATTATATGGAAACTATAGGTTATGTTGTTCCGATCTGGTTAATTTTCACTAGCCACATTAAGTATATTATAATACGTACCAAACTTGCAAAATTTTACGTTCCTAGCTTTTTAATTGTAAGAGTTAGAGGCCAAAGCCCGTTTATCGGAACAATCGATTGCATGGGAGCTATGCTTGGTATTGGTCCGATCTTGTTGGTTTCGACAAATGATTAATATATTACAAAATGGCGGCTCCATGCCAAATTTCATCGAGCTATCTCTAAAACTGGCGGACATGGATAAATCAACTCAGCTCATGGCCCTGATCATTTTGGTATACTTATTGGTGGGTCTATCTCTTCTTCTTCTCATACTTACAAACATCGGACCAAGTTATAATACCATTTCATGTTCATGAAAGTTATAAAGAGGCGTGAGTACCAATTCCATAACAGAAACCACATAAAAGAAATTTTAAAGTTTGCACAAAGTTCAAAGTTCTGAATTTTTTTAGCTCATTCAATTTTAGCACAATAAAAATGTTTGTCAAGGATGCTGAGTATTTTTTTTTAAGCAAAATTAATTGTTCTTCATGCGTTGTATGAAGGAAATCACTCAACACTAGTAGTGCGACTATTTTCCAATAATATTAAAATAAATACTATTCGAATAAACGAATAAAAATATTTGTTTCAAAAAATTCGAATAGCATTTATTCGAATAATTTATCCGTTCATTCAAATAGTATTATTCGAATAGTGGTAATCGAATAGTTGTATTAAAATGCGAGAGATGTCGGAAGCGAAATTCACTGTATTCATCGCTTGTACCTATGAGCATACATTTACGTTTTGTATGTATGTATGTAGGTATGTTGGCGTGTGTAAATGTGTGCATAAGCTGTATTGATATTTGTTTAACTATTCGAATAGTTGTCATTTATTCGAATAATACTACTAGAAAAAAAGCATAAATTATTCTAATAAATATTATTCGAATTTTTTATAGCCTTCGAATAAATGGATTTTTTATTCGAATAGTCCCATGCCTACTCAACAACTTTTACGATAAAAATGCTGAAAATTCAGTGAAATTTTTAAGAGAGCTCTAACTTCTGCAAAAAAATTAAAAGATTTTGATGGCCACATAAAATAAAAAGATTTCTTCAAGTTTAGTTAACTTTCCTGAACTTTCCTGAACTTTGTGAAACTTTGAAACTTCTTTTTATGTCGATTCTGTTCTGGGATTCACTCATTCGTCGAACGATATCCATTTTAATTTCCCTACTATTATATTGAGCACAGCTGTATGTAATAGTAGCACGTGAACGCTGAACCGGAATCCGGTAAAAATCGTGCAGCCGATTCTAACTCGATATTGTCTTTTATACGTTTAACCCATCCCCAATCACTTTCTCTATCCACAATATTAGCATCACTGTTGTGACAAGCGTTTTGGAATTAATCAAAAAAATTTTTTTAGCTTTTATACGTTTTTTCGAAAAGTTTAGGTAAAATTTATTCAAAATCTCGACATAAAGTCGACTCCGAACTGCGTTGCCACATCAACATTTGTATTTAGCAATTCATGTTGAACTCATCTTAGTGCATATTCCTTCGTAGAAATGTATTTATTCACAAAAAAATATATGCAAATAAGTAGCTTCATGCATACATATATCGCTTGTGCATGACATAAGTACTCACATAAGTCAGTGAACGGATAAAAGTGCAATTGCATTTTATTGCACCTGTTTTTGATGGTAAAAACATTTGTCGCCTAGCTAGTTTCATTTTCTGTGAAACTCATTTCAATTTACATACATAAAATAAAAAGATTTAAAACTTTTTCAATCTTTTCTTGGATGTTGAGCTTATGGAAAAGAAATATAAGTATCTCGTAGTCATAGAGACTTGAGAGCATTTCAACACATTTTTGCAGTCCCGCTATTTCGGGCTTAAAAAAATATTGATCCTTTCATGGCTATTTTTTCGGAATACTCGGAATAACAATGGAAAGCAAAAATTGTGCACGTGTTCCTAAGTTGAACAGCTTATGGTTCTGCGAGTTAAAACTCAGTTGGCTTCTTTGAAATATAGAGTGTGCGAATGAAGGGAATAGCTAATAACTAAAATAAAGTTAGAGGGTACTCCCCAGCTAGCACAATTAGGAGCAGAAATGGAGCGTCGACTAATGTTGTGATTTTAAAGTGATTTGCTACTACTCATAGGCACGTATTAGATACATGTTCATTACGTTCCACCTACCAAAGCAGGGAATAGCCGAAACGTTTTACCGACGTTTCCGCATGCTATCCGCCTAAGTTAAACGGACGTTGGAATTATGTAGCACCAATGATACATTGCGGTAGACGCGACTGTTGGGGAACTGTGCACCTATACCCGTCTCTCTTTTTAATATATTTTTTTTTAAATTACAAAACTATATTTACTTCATTTTATTTGTGCAACTACTTCATAACCTAAAACCCGCTTGCTTATGGCTATTAAGTATATTTTTAAGAAAGTAAAATACATGTGTGCATGTACGATAATGTGGGTATAAAAGCTAGTGCGGTTTAAATTTTACTGTCAAATATAGTTGTAATAGGTCGAAATTTGACAACGCGCCAATAAAATTTGAATATTTTATTAAAATAATATATTTCAAATAGCTAACAATGAGCAAGGAAATTGCACGCTGGGCTTCGAAAATCTCGTTTTTTTGTTCCTTAACAGGAAAAGACAAATATTTTGCTTTGCATAAAACATGCAAAATATATGAAATTTCTTTTATCAATTTAATGGTGCTGAATGATTTTTTTAGCAAAATGGCGTACGCACTCCGTAGTAACCAAAGCCATTTTTCAGGTAATGGTGTCTATCCTACTAATCAAAAATAGAACTAACAATTTTAGGTGGACAAAAAGGAACCCCCACAACGTTGCTGAAACTAACAAAAGCTCTTAGAGGGCTTGACAACTTTGAAGTAGTAAACCAGTAACTTGACTCAGTCACCGTTAAGTAGTTCACAACCTAAAAGTTATTCAATCTTTGGAGTTGAAATAGAGGTAATAACGACTTCTTCAAAACTAGTAATGCTACTTAATATTCCCATATTTTAAGGTAACCGTAAGTGGTAGTCGCTACCCTGCAGCTACCTAAGATTATTCAAACAAAGTTATTTATACCCAAAAGTAGCAAATTTTTCCCTTTTTTATAAGTTATATAAAAAAAACCCGGCCAAGTTTCGCTGCATCTCAAAACTTATAATATAATGTGTACAAACTTAATCGTTATATTTCCGAAACCAGTTGAGATATGGAACTTTTTCACATCGCTTATTGCTCCATCCATTACCACCTTTTGTTTGATACCCATATTGTACACATTTTGGATCACTTTGGTCCACTAATTGGTCAATAACTCTGATACCCTACTGTTTTCTTATGTAAATTTTCTTAAAAACTTAAAAAAAAAAAAATTGATTTTGAAATAAAATTTCGCAAATCCGGGATTGTTGACATTCAAATAATTTACATCACTTGTACATATGCATGTGTCTATACAAGCACACATACATCGGCTGGGGAAGCCTTGGAAATGCCTTAAATTATTCACCGTCGTTTTGTTAAATTTTGTAAAAAAAAAAAAAGGAATTTTCAATTGAATTTTATTTTTTTTAGTGAGTGATTTGAAACTTCAACGAATTGGTACTTCTGCTACGCGCGAGGAATAGAAATCGATATTTTAACAATGAATAAAATAATACAACACTTTGAATCGCTACATATTTGATTAGCATATGGGAAGTCATCTTTTACAAGAAATACATTTTTTGTTGCTTTTGTATTTGTTTTCATGTTTAGTCGAAAATATTCAAAGTAACTAAGTTTCCCTAATGAACAGTTAAGTCTTCAGGTTTGCTGATAATTTTCTCACTCTGTGTTAAGTTCAACAGAAATCGACCGAAAGCCAACTTAAATAACAAATGATGACAAATATATTTGGAGTGTCAATGTTGTAGAAGTTAGAACTCTAAGTCAATTAGAAGCTTCTAAATCCGTAAATTCACTAGTTTCCATATTATATATTTCATATATTTCTTCTTAAATTTTCAAAGACTGCTATGGACGTTTTAATTTTTCCTCTCAGACCGACTTAGAAACTTGTTAATATTAGAAATGTGAAAGTTGTGTATGTTTAAGTGTATTTGGATCAAGCACGAAAAAATAATTTCACGTGTTACGTGAAACTTTGCAAAGGTATCCTCTGTGACAGCATAGATTACTAGGCTATACTCGTATATAGTCGCCCTATTGGCAGCAGGATAAATGTGCTGCAATGAAAATATTTGTAAATCCAGTATAAAAATCTATTGTCTTTAAAAGCACTAGCTATTGGGTTGTTGTTGTTGTTGTGGTAACGACAAAAACACTCCTCGAAGGTTTTGGGGAGTGTTGTCGAATTAACAGTCCTTGGCCGGATTTCAACCCGGTACGCGCCGGTACTCCCTAGCGGCACTGCCCGACTGTCGTGGTAGCGATTTATGACTAATGAAACCTTCTAGGTCATGTCATCCCTCCTTCCGTAAGGACGGATAAGGTGGGTAATGAGAAGTGAGGGGCATCATATCCGTAGATCAACCATCGAGTTGCACGTCATTACCTTTGTGCATATTAGACGCCTCTTACGACCGGTATGCCTACCTCGGGCATATTCTAAACCCCCAAACCCGCAGGGGCAACTACCTATTTGGGTCATTCAGGTTACTTAGATTTCCCAAATATTATGAATTTCATACAGATGGTACACGGGATTCTTTACACAAAGAATATTCCATGATTAATCTAGTGGGCCTATTAACTCAAATTCGGAAAAATTGAATACTTATGACATGACTTCTATAAGACAAAAATATACTTGTCATAGATCACAGCTATAGAAGGGCATCATTCTTCCAGCGATATGTTCAAGTTCCGCGACCTTACATTGACTCGGATCACTCTCAAGCGTTTTGTTCGTAAGGCTGACGTGGTCACTCTATCACAACCAGTCAATCTTGAAAAAGGATGTTAAGTAATCCCACTAGCCTAGTCGTTTTTATGAAGCGCCTAAAAGTAAAATAGGTATCCATGGCGGTAGAGCTCCGCACTTATATTATTTACTCAGCATCAAACTAATGATTTACATAATATTAAGGCACCCATAATATGCAAATCATCAATTTGATACTAGATAAAATAATATAAATTGCTGTGCTTTACCGCACTGGAGAAAAACTTTATAAGAACGTACAATTAACAAAATAAATCTTACTAAACTCGTTCCTACTTTATTGAAGAAATTTCAAAATTCCCTAAATAATTTTAAGTTTAACATAAACCGTTACTGAGAGCTTTGCGTAGATTGGGGGTTTTCAGGTTTTTAGCAATAGCGGTTAATAAAATCCGGCATCGAGTACTTGCAGCTTCAAGTGCTTTGTATGTGTATCCCATTTAATAAAGCGTATTTCGACTTTCAAAAATACTTATAAATAGGCAATAAACAAAGATTTGACAAAACATAAAGCCAGAAAATTCCCAGTGCTTTTGCAACTAATGCTAACAATTCCTTAAACAGAACTGAATACATGTAAACAAAATATGACCCCAAAAATTAAACCAAAAATCACACGCACTCACAAATAAGAATTGCACCCCTTGCGGGTTAGGGGTATAGAAGATGCCCGATGTAGGCATACCGGTCGCAAGAGGCGACTAATGTGCGCAAAGGTAATGAGGTGCAACTCGATGGTTCATCTAATGATATGATGCCTCTCACCTCTCATTACCCATCATCTCCTTCTTTTTTACAGGAAGAGAGGTGACATGACCTAGAAGGTTGCACTGGTCATACCGAATCGCTCCAGCGATAGTCGGACATCTACCGAGGGAGTACCTTAACGTACCTGGTTCACCTTCATCGGTTCAAACAACAACAACAGCAAAACAAGATTATCTGGAAAATTTGTTTCAAGCTTTATTAAACGTTTTTTTCCTTATAACGATTTTTACAGAGTTGCCACATGTACGAAGTTAATCTAAGAACCCAATGAGATATGCCAATATGGGTATCAGGCGGAAGGTGTTTAACTTTTTTCAATTTTTTATTTTACATCGTGCCGATCAAAACTCGGTCGCCCACTTACTTATAGGTCTTTCAATATTTTGTGCTTATATTAGAATTCAGGATTAAGATACCTCTTTCAAATATTTATTCCAATCACTTTAGATCTTAACTCTGCTGCAAATGGATATGGCGACGCAAACTAAATTTAAATATATTTAGTGGAATTTCCACTACCCTGTTACCTTAAATATATAGTCATAGGCACTGGCACTTATTTATACCTTCAATAATTTTTCCATTTGAGTAATTTACTTTGCTTCTTTTATTATCATTTCATTAGACTAAATCAAATACATAGAGACTAGAGTATTAACCAAAATCGTTACTGCTTCAAGTCTATTAAATTATCTATTATTTCTCAACAACGACTGCTACCGAGATATTTATCCTTTTCTACAAGACAAACTTTAGCATAATATTTATGTAAATGATATTGGACTTATACAATAAATCAGTCATCGTTTCTTGCCACGGCTTGTACGACGGTTATTTCAGTCACGTTTTATGAATTGAACACCGCACAAGCAATCAAAATTAATGCATGAAATATGCCTGCACAGATTTGGTTCTGCGGCAGAGCAGCATAATTCTAAGAAACCATAACCAATCAGGTTTATTGAAGCAATTGTAATAATGATGAATGCAAATGTAACAGAGAGTGTGTGTGTGTTTCCTTCCAAAACTAATCCGCGAATTGTGGTTGCGCCCATAGGGATGAAAAGGTGGAATTTGGATTAATTCTAGTCACGAATCACGTTCACTGGGCACATTGCCCACTTGTAGAGATTTTTGTTTCTGTTTGTGAAACCTTATACCGCTCTTCTCTAATCACCTGTTGTAGTAAAAATATGTTGTTGTTATTGTAGTAACAGCATTTGGTCTAGTTTAATATGCACGCCCACGCGTGGCTGCAAGTTGATTAGTAAATTTAGAGACCCCGGATAAAATTCCAGTTATTGCAGACATACTATTTGGTATGGTGGGGTTAAGTCTGGATAAGTAATAGTTTAACCTATTACACTATCCAGATCTGCATCTAAGTGGACGTCTAAACTCTTGCCTCATCTGTGCATTCAACGTCGGAAAAGGAATCACTGTCGATTTCGTTGGAGACTGGGTTGGACTTTGATTGCTGAAAATGCTAGAAAGGTGTCAGAAATAGCTAATAATGCTAGTTAGTGTAGGGGGCTTTATCCGAAACAGTAATTGTATAGCCGTCCGGGTAGGGAACTGTAGATACTCCTTCGTATGGAGGGGGCAGCCTTGATAAATAGATGTTAAACAAAATGCAGTATAAGACACCATCATATGGCACCCCCTGTCTAATCCTTCTTGATTCGATGTTGTGTCTCTGGATGTTACTAAAGCTTGCCTGTGGTTTGGAGGGTATTCATTCGACGCGTAGGTTATTTTTGTTGTTCTCGGAAGCCATGTTGAAGGTTGGTCAAGTGCAGATTTGCAACATAGCAGGGGAGCAGCATTGTCTCTTGTAACTTCGCATCCTGAGACAGGAGAGATGATTTTCCATGATTCATTGACTGCTCACGTTTTGCAAAGGAAACCACTCTCGCCTGTTTCCATATCTTCGATGTGAAGTAGCCGGTTAGTCAGAGGTTAAGAAAAACTGATAAATAACTATTTCCCTCGTCGCCAAGGCGTTCAACATTTACATGGGAATGCCCTCGGACGGATGGCTAGTCTCTTGGCCCTATCTGCTGGTGAATGCATTTTGAACTGACGCCAAAAGGAGCCCGCGCATCGCTTGGGGTTGCACTTGACGTTGTCTTCAAAGGTAATAGAGACCTTGGTGAGTTTGCTCGGATATGATAGAGCCTTTACTGTTGACCATAGTTTTCGTACTCCTCCGGAGAGGTTCCATGTCTCAAGAAGTTGTTTCTACTTAGTCCCTTTGCACTTTGTGTTCGTTGACTGGCCTTTGGATTACCGCTTTGAGATATTTTTATCTAAAATCTGCAGGGATCTATAAGTCGGGTTCTCTTCCCAGCGCCGTTGCCTCAGACCAGAAATTCGTAAGAATTTAAAGTATTATTTCTGCCGAGATAAAGCGGCCTGAAGCTGAATCAGTAACTTTGCGAAACTCTCGCTCACCTTGGAGTACGTCTGCTGGTGAAGGTAAGACAGCGATGGAGCTCTCTGTATATTCCGTAAAGCGGTCCCAGTCCGCTTTGCTAAAATTGATACGTATATGGCTTTAGAGATTTTGAAAACCTGGTAGCTATAACTTAAAGTTGACTTGACGCATTAATAAAAAAAAAATCGGTTGATGCCCACTCCCACTTTTGCTAATAATGTCGAAAAAAGTTCCTTCGTAAATATGAAACAAACACAGAGGTATAATCAGAAAAAATCAGGTAAACCTAATTCGAAAATTGTATTATTTCGTATGTGATACATCCGCTTTATATTTACACGGTGTCCAAAAAGTTCGAATACAAAACTACAAGCCTTTTAAAGCAAAAGGTACGGTACACCTTTATCAATTTTTATTTAAAAGAATTTATGTAGCATCAATAATATAACTGAAGCAAGCATGTTCGCTTTTCGAAAGAGCAACAAGCGGCACGAACCATATCCATCGGCATTTCGTCCCATGCGTTGAGTAATACCTTACAAAAAGTATCCAAGTTTTTTATTTGATAACCGCTAGGCTTCGACGTCATGTAGCCCTATGCAAAAATAATCCAATGGATTGAGATCAGGACTGCTAGGTGACCATTCGTCCTTATGCAAATAGTCGGCCAAATTCTCCTGACACCATTGTTGCACGATGTTTGCGGTAAGTGAAGGCGGTCCATCTTGTTGCAAGCAATGTTGTTGTTGTGATAACGACAAAAACACTCCCCGAAGGTTTTAGGGAGTGCTGTCGAATTAGCAGTCCTTGGCCGGATTTGCACCCGGTACGCTCCGGTACTCCCTTGCGGTACTGCCCGACTGTCGTGGTAGCGATTTATGACCAGTGAAACCTTCTAGGTCATGTCACCCCTCCTTCCGTAAGAAAGGATAAGATGGGTAATGAGAGGTGAGAGGCATCATATCCGTAGATCAACCATCGAGCTGCACGTCATTACCTTTGTGCATATTAGTCGCCTCTTACGACCGGTATGCCTACCTCGGGCATATTCTAAGCCCCTTACCCGCAGGGGCGGTTGCAAGCAATAATAATCATCACCGCATAAACTGCGACAGCTGGGTAGTACTACTGCCTCTAAGACGTGTTGTTTGTAGTTGCCGGCGTTAACGTTAACCCCGTTTTCGATGAAAACTAGGGGAAGCTTTCCTCTTTCACAGAATCCGGCCCACACCATGACGGAAGAAGCGCTTTGAAATCTGGGCACAGGAACATTTTCTAGAGGCAATGACCATACTCGGTCATTTTGCGAGTTGAAATATTGCTGTAGAATGAACAACTTTTCATCAGAAAATACGAATTCGTCACCGCCATCCAAGAATATGAGATACTTGTTTGGCTCTCTTTTCTTTCGCTGGTGTAGGAAAGCCGTGAATTTTTTGTTTCTTATACGCTTTTAGGCCAAGATCCTTATTCAAAATTAAATGTGATGAAGATTTGCTAATATTCAATTTCGCAGCAATTTTTCTAACTGACCGGCAATGGTTTCTCCGAATTTGTTTCCTCACAACTTTTATGTTACCACTATTGCGTACCGTTCGCGGTCTTCTGCTTCTTGGTATATTTTTAACGGACGAAGTCTCATTATACCGCTTTATAGTTTTATAAACAAAATCGCGCTTGAAACCCACACTTTTAAAGTAATTAAATATTGCGCACGGTCGCCTGCCTTGTAAAAATGCGTTGACAATTAGCTGGTGCTTGGACTCCATCGTGGAAAATAACTATAATACGACAATTACAGATTTGAGTCTAGCATGGTTTGAGAGTCATAGAAACCATACTCGATTTAGAACAAAATATAAAATCAAAGCTCACTCGATTGGTGTTTTAAATAAGTTACAAAGTTTGTATTCGAACTTTTTAGACACCGTGTATATAATGCTGATATATTTCTGATTTATTTTTTGCATTAAATAATTGGTTTACAATGGGTATAAATGCAATAAAAAGCCAAAACAGCTAAATCTTCGTTACTTTTATGAGCAGCAAAACAGCAAAACCCTTTCGACATCGGCGCGTTAAGATGAAAAGCAAAGCCATACAAATTTGTATTGAGATTTATTGAGAGTTCCTGGAAAAGAAAAAATTGTTTGTCTGTTTTATTGTTGTTATTTCTATTATTGTCACGTGTCATGTCTTTAAGATGAATATTTGCTCACTCTTTATTTTCGCATTAAATTGCCATTAGAGTACGGATGTTGATTTTTTTGGTTTGATATTAACGATTTAACATGATTTGAATGTATTTATGTAATTTGCATATGTATCCCAGTGGAAAAAGGGAATGTATAATGTATATGTTTTATTGGATAATACGCATGAAAATTATTTGCAAGAAAAGCGTAAACCAAAAGCAATCGTTTCTGCATTATTCATTTCCCCTTATAATTCATTTGTAAAGCCTCTTTTCGTGCATAAAATTTAATGCAGATGTTAATGTACATTAAGACTCACTTGTTTATTTCGTAGAACATCGTTAAAGAGAATTTCATGCATCTTTTCGCTCAAAGGGTCATGCTTGCAAATGGTTTTCAAGCTTAGTTTCTTATAAGAATAATGTAATTCGTTATCTGCTTTCTGAGTATAATAATGCTACCATTAAGCGCAGACTTGGAATGCTGTATCACTAACAATTTCTGCGAAAGATATCACACTGCTTATACGTAGTGGGTGGTGCAAAAATATACCGAAAATGCAACTCGAAGTTTTAATTCATTCATTCGTCTGAGCATATTCAAGCGATTCATCCAATTCTTTGTTCGTGATCAGTTTTTCACTTTTACAGGATATCGGTCGTTTTACAAAAGTTAGATCTGGGTTTTAAACCTTCCATTTTTCCCGGAGTTTCCTTACTAAGCAAAAGCTGTATGACCTAAAAATGCATAGTTGGCATCGCAAATAAAAATGAATGGGTGTCTGCCTGCCTGTGTGTCCTTTATAGGCGTCTAAAGTACTCAACCGATTTTTATGAAGTTTTTACAGCATTTTCCTGGTAAAAGCATAGGCTATATATAGTTTCGAAAAAGTGGACGGTAACACGCCCCCAGGCTATAAACAATTTAAATTCGTCATAACTCTGAACTTATTTGGCCTAAATAAATGATATTTGGATATATGTGTCCCTTAATAAAGATTTACATAATGTTGGAAAAGTGGGAGGTACCACACCCACATTTTTGTGTTTTGTTTGTTCTTCATTAATGCCCAAAGTTTATAGTCGATTTCTATGAAACTTACATGATAGGTTCAGAAGTTCGCTTAGTACGTCATAGGCTATATATAGTGTCTGAAAACTGGGAACTTATTTGGTCTAAATTAATGATATTTGGGTATATGTGAAATTTAGTCAGGATTTACAAAGTTTTGGAAAAGTGGGAGGTGCTGTGCTTCATTAATGTTCAAAATTTATTGCCGATCTCTGTGAAACGACACAGGCCATATTTAGTTTTTGGCAAAGCCTCCATGCTATTAAAAGTAGCACTTCGGCATGGCTAGGAATTTATTTGGTTCAAGTAAATTATATTTATATCAAAAAACCTTAGAAACAGGAAGCAGTAAGAGAATCAAATAAAAGATAATTCGATATATCTTCGAAACCATGTACATTCGACTGGGTCGATTTATTAACCGATATCGCGCCATCGATTTTTCGATAGGTTTTGTGCTCAGGAAAAAAAGTTCCACTACGCATACCCAAAAAAAAAAATCTCAACCCTGCGAAATTTAATTTTTTTGATTTTTTCGACTTTGATTTTTAAGGTTTTTTTCACGACCTGCTAAAAAAATTTTCTTTTGATTTTAAAATTTTCATGTATACCCTGTCCGACCCAAAAATGTCCGCTAAAAACGTTGACGATAACAGTTTTTTTGAAAAAAAAATATATTTTTTTGGGTTTTGGGGAGTCTTTTGGTCAAAAAAGTGACCCTTTCGCCATTTTTTTAAGGGTTTTTTCAGCATACATTCAAAAATGTTTTCGATGAACTTGGGACTTGTTTTGGTCGAAAAATCGACTTTTCCAAAACCCGAAAATAACATTTTTTTTCAAAAAACTGCATAATTTTAAGTGGGACAGGAAATATGAGACAAACTCGTTTCCATTGCATGTATGCTGAAAAAAACCTTAAAAAAATGGCGAAAGGGTCACTTTTTTGACCAAAAGACTCCCCAAAACCCAAAAAAATATATTTTTTTTCAAAAAAACTGTTATCGTCAACGTTTTTAGCGGACATTTTTGGGTCGGACAGGGTATACATGAAAATTTTTAAATCAAAAGAAAATTTTTTTAGTAGGTCGTGAAAAAAACCTTAAAAATCAAAGTCGAAAAAAATCAAAAAAATTAAATTTCGCAGGCTTGAGATTTTTTTTTTTGGGTATGCGTAGTGGAACTTTTTTTCCTGAGCACAAAACCTATCGAAAATTCGATGGCGCGATATCGGTTAATAAATCGACCCAGTCGAATGCACATAGTTTCGAAGATATATCGAATTATATTTTATTTGATTCTCTTACTCCTTCCTTTTTCTAAGGTTTTTTGATATAAATCTAATTTACTTGAACCAAATAAATTCCTAGCCATGCCGAATTGCTACTTTTAATAGCAAGTCAAAAAAATTAAATTTCGCATGCTCGAAAATTATTTTTTTGGGTATGCGTAGTGGAATTTTTTTCCTGAGCCCAAAACCTATCGCAAAATCGATGGCGCGATATCGGTTAACTTTCGTCCATAAAAATCGACCTACCCTAATGTGCATATCAGTACCCGCAGAGGAAAAGGGACAAGACGGGTAATAGGAATTGATATTTGGGATCGAGAAGTGGTGTTAGAGGAAAATTAGAGGGTAAATAAGAGTAATGGTATATGGGGATGGGGGAAAAGCAAAAGTTGAAAGAAAAAGGAGGAGATAAGGATAAATGTAGAGGAATCGAAAACTGGGGAGGGAAAAGAGTACAATTTGCAAGCCAAATTTTAGGCAGGACAACTTCTGCCGGGTCTGCTAGTCACAAATAAAAATGAGTGCTAAATTTTCCCAAAAATTGCGGAAGCAAAGTTTTTTTGCCAGGGTTGTTTGATAGGTACGCGGTTTTTTGAATTTGGGAAGTCCTTTGAGTATATTTCGGCCATGAAAAGCTATTCACCAAAGATGTATCTGCATAGCCGTTAAAAAATATGTTGTTCCCGAAAATTTCGTCAGTGTATAAAGCTCCAAACAAGTATTACATGAATTTAATGATAATGAAGATGACGGCGATCAGGACTAAGAAAGCTTGAAAAATAAATGCTCTCCATGCTGTGATTACGAAGAGATCAATATACTTTTATTTTCATAAAATTTATTTCCCCTATTTATTGTGTTTTCTGAATTACATTTGGCAGCTTTATTATGTTTATGTTAATGTTATAATAAAGAAGCCAAGCATAGCTAATGAGTCGACATGTGGTACGAATCAAGGTCAGCGACTATAAATGAGCTGTTGTGCACGCCTTGTTTGGCGCCAATGCTTTCGGTTAGACGAGCGTTTCAATGCGATTCCCATTCTGTGCAAATTAAACACAAATGAAATCGAAATAAAATTATTTATCATGAAAATGGAAAAACTAAGGATACAAAAATACTAAATGGAGCTATTGTAAATTATTTGGTGCAAAATATGTTTGTTTTTATTTTGCTAAAGTTACAATGTCACTACAATTTGCTTCTGATGAGTATTTATGTACAGTTGTGTTCACAATAATAGTAGTGAAATTAAGCTGGATATCGCTCGACGAAGTAAGAACAAGCAGTGATTTAAACAATTTTTATTTAAACATAGTGAATTACATTACAGAAACCACATAAAAAGAAGTTTCAAACTTTACACAAAGTTTTGTAACTGAGTATTTTCTTCTTCTTGAAGATGTCAGTGAACAATCCATTCAATTCAATGCTAAATTCATTAAGTGTTGCGCGTACAGACAAGCAGGTTGTAATTTTAAATAATATTTATGTTGCTCTAATAAATTTTCAGAGGCTACTGCCATAAATCTATTTTCATTTAATATTCAAAAAACTTTGTTCCTGGCTTCAAGAAATGCTCAAAGAATCGAATGTGGTAGAAACTCGTACATGAAGTAATTTTCCTTTAAAAAAGTTGTTTGATGAAGAACCATGTAAAATGGCGCTTTCGCGGTTTATGCTTAACAACTAACTAGTGTTCGCCTACTTTAATGGTCACTACTGTGTACAGCTCTATCAAAGTATTTTCCTTGGCGCGTGCGTACAAACAATCAGTCATCCAGATAACAGTTCAAAGAAAACCTTGTTTGCGATTCTGTTCTTCTGGTGAAAACCACCATAGGCATTTCTCTTTAATCTCCATGTGTGTTAATCAGCCTGTTATTATTATGTTACTATTATATGTAATAAGTACGGACAACGCGGTCATCGGCTGTGCCGAAGTCTTTATACCTTTCGCGAACATGAATCAGGATTTGCAGTTGCCGTTCCATTACTAAAAACTGTGTGTGAATTTCACGCGACCTTGGTGTGGCCTACCAAACCGAAGGTCGAAGGTTCGAGTTCTGGGACAGGTAACATCAAAAGTGGAGAAAGAGTTTCTTAGGACCGATCTTTTTTGGTAACTGCATATGATTAATATATTTTAGAATGGCGGCCGCATTCCAAATTTTAGCCACATATCTTTAATCCTGATGGACGGATGATACGGTCAGACAGATAGATAGGCAGATTGATGGGCCGGGAGACGGACATGGCTAAATCTACTCAGCTCCTCGTCGTGATTATTTCGGTATACTTATTGATGGGTCCGTCTCTTCTCATACTTACTATCATAGGGATAGAAATAGAAACATCGAAAATAATTGGAAAAGTAACAGGAATAGGAATATTAAAAGAATAAGGATATAAGTTGGTAGATAATATGAAACAGGAGATGAGAAAGGAAATAGTAGACATTTTTGCAAAGTAGTTTTCGAAGCAGGCCAACGTTTGTGCCTTGAATGAATAAAAAATTATTCAAAATTTAAAACAGTGTAAAAATTATACAATATTTTTTCTCCCTGCATATATAGAACATTAACCACGTAGGGGTTCTACTGGAAACTTGTGATTGTGAATTCTTAAAACAAAAGTTTCTTACTTTCCTAAAAATTGATCTTTGCCTGTAAGAGCTCATAAAGCAAGCGCCAAGGGTTTTTAGGCTCCAAAGTTACAAGTACTAATTAAGGATAGTTCTTTGGCCTTGTTTGTTTTTAGCGACAGAAACTTTCTCCGAAGGGTCTTTAAAGTGTTACGGAAAGTCCCATTCCTTTTTCGGATATCAACCCCGTATGCTCCGGTACTCCCTTGCAGAACATGTTTTACTCTTGCGGAAGCAATATCTTATGATCAGTGCAACCTTCTAGGTCATGTCACCCCCTCTTTCTGCAGGGAAGGCGAAGATGGGTAATGAGAAGTGAGAGGCATCATATCCGTAGATCAACCATTGAGTTGCCCGTCTTTACACGGCTAAACATTTTAGCCTAAATTTTAAACTTTTCTGGGCTACATATATGTCCAAACCAAATTTGGTTTAGAATTTAAATTATCCCAATTTTCGAGAAAATGAGCGTGAAGAAAAGAGTTTAAATTTTAAACCAATTCAAAAACATAAAAACATTTGTATCAGTTCGCAGGATTAAAACCGATGAACTCCGCATCAGAGTCGTCTGCTCTACCCACCGAGCTACGGCGCATACAAAATTGTAATAAGAAAAATTCATGGACTTGAATGAACCTTCAAAAATAAATGAAAAAAACATTGCCAAATTTTAGACGTTTTTTTCAGTTAAGTTTTAAATCTAAACCGCAAGCAATTGAAAATTGGTGTAAGTAATTGAAAGGTTTGCAATTTATTACAAAAAAGTTTAAAAAATTGCTTAAATCGGCGAATGGTTTAAAATGCAGGCTGAAATTTTTAGCCGTGTACTTTTGTGCATTTTAGTTGCCTTTTACGACAAGCATGCATCCCTCGGGAAAATTCTAACCCACTAACCTGTAGGGTCTCATTTCTTAATAATATATATATAGATAAACGGGGTTTGGGCTATGTATCGTTAAATTAACAGGGTAAGACCATCAAATCTTGCAGAGTTTTTACTAATTCCAAGTAAGCATCGGACACTTAAAATCGTGAGTCGCATTCTTAAATGTTAAAAGCCTTCCTTACTTTCCTTATTTGCTTTATAATTATATTCTTATTTTCCATTAAAGTTTGTTAATTAATGATTACGTACATCAAGCTTGTGATAATTTAAACTCATGTGCTTTCGAAGCTGTTCTGTCATTTTATTTTTTCTTCCGTTATTAAGTTTTTCACTTCCTGTTAGATTCCATATTTTTAATGTTCCGTTCTCTTTAGTTGTTTTAGTTGGGATTGCAAAACCCATTTTTAAGTCAAGCTTAGGGAGGCCTTCCAGATCCCAACTCCACTAATTTTAGAAAGGTGGGCAGGAGCTATCCTTGCATCTGGCTAAACACAAACCTATTTATAAATTGGCCAATTTTTCCGTTGGACGACAAAAACACGAATTGCAGGACAACCTTTATTTTGCTAAAAATCTATCTCGTAACTAAGTTTTTCCCAATATTGCGACACTAACGCCCCATAGCGAGTAAATCTCTCTCCGAAAAAATGTCTTTAGCAAGCAGAGATACCCGCACTCCACCTACCATTTATTTTTTTTTCAAATCGATTACAAAAATCCACCAAAACGACCTAATTATAAAATAAAACAAGTAAGGAAAGGGCTGTCTTCGACTGTGGCGAACACTTTATACCTTTCATGAATACGCATCACGGTTTTAAGTGTCCGATCCTTACTCACAATTAGTACAAACTCTGCAAAACTATTAACTTAAAGGTACATAGCCCAAACCCCATTTATCGGAACAATAGATTATATGGGAGCTATATGTTATGTAGGCCTATCTGGCTGATTTTCAGTACAGACATTACATATATAATAAGTACCAAACCTGCAAAAGTTTTCGTTCCTAGCTTTTTAATTGCAAAATTTATAGCCCACAACCCATTTATCAAAACTATTGATTGTATGGGAGCTATGCGTTGTATTGCTCCGATCTTGCTGATTCCGACTAATGATTAATCGAATGCAAAATGGGGGGTCCATATCAAATTTCATCAAGATATCTGATAGACTGAGGGACTAGTTTGCGTACAAACAGACAGACGGACAGACGGGCATGGCTAAATCGACTAAGCTCATCGCCCTGATCATTTCGGTATACTTATTGGTGGGTCTATCTCTTCTTCTTCTCATACTTACAAACATCGGACCAAAGTTCATGTTCATGAAAAGTATAAAAAAGTGAGCCATTTTCTCGAAAAAAGCTCTCCAAAATCTATAAAAAGGTAGATTCTATAAACTGCGCCAACAATCGCGTAATATCCTTTTGAATACCGGATATTAGGTTCAATCAACTGGTTCGACCTTACAAGATGGGCTTCAAGTTGTGCAATTCTACAATTGACCAGATCTTCAAAATGCTCCAAATCTTGGAAAAACCGGCAAGAAAAGAAAATTCTCCTCCGATAAGGAGCTGCCTATATGCCGCTATGTCTGACTTTTGAGTTGCCTATATGCCGCTATGTCTTTGGTATGGCCGCAAAACTTATATGACTATGCAAATGGAGCCCATGTAGGGCAATTTCCTTAGTTCGAAGAGGTTCTTCGAAGGATTTATAGACCGTTGCGCGTTGGCGAGAGCCAGTACCGAAGAAAGGTTAATGATAAGATGCATGTGTATTGCGCTCCCGTACTGCTTACAAGTGGAACCAGTTCGCAGAGCGCAGAAATGACTGTTGAGCTAAGTTGGGCGGTGTAAAACGTCTAGACGGTTAAACGCCATTTGATTAAGTAAGTAGATTGCATTCGTGTAGAGTTTATAGGAATCCATGGGGTTCACACAATGAAGTAAGACGTCAACTTATCCTAAGATGTAGTTACAATACTATGTATATGTATGTGGATTATTCTACTTTTCCATTAAAGTAATTTATTAATGACAAAAAATATTCTTAAGATGAATAAAAGGTTCACATTATTATATTCGGCACATTAGCGGTTATTATAGTCAGACGGGATTTGCCACACAAAACAACCAACCAAGTACAAGCGACAAGATTAAAAAAACCAGGTTCATTACATTTTAACATCTATATTACAAGAATCATATTTGGTTCCAAAAAATAAAAGCTACAACCCAATTCAAACATTACGAACGTTTTTAACCATAAAAAAAATCCGTTTCAACAAAGTTACTAGCTCGCTTTTACATTGAGTTTCTTTGATTCTTACATACTACGCCATATAAACACAAGTAAATTGTATACACATTTCAAACGCGAAGAAAGGACTTGGATTTTCGAAACTTTCAAGATAAGCTATAAACTTGCCAACTTTTTGTTCACTTTCATTTTATGACCTTTTGGGCAATGAATGACATGAAAATTGTACAACAGGGCTGTAACCACAGGCTATTGACCATATGTCGAGCCAGCCTTTAGTTATTTGAATTGTGTGGGCGTACGTACATATTCACGCAGGTATGTAAGTAAGTACGTAAGCAATGAAAACCAGAACCAATATTGTTCTTGTATATATTAACTAGGGCTGCGCAGTCTGTATACACTTGAAGCACTTTTGTTTTTGTTTTGCCCTTAAATATAGGCATAGATATAAAATTACACTTTGAATATAAAAAAATTTGTTCAAAGCACTCCCATATGCCCTCACATATAAATACAATTCATATGAAAGTGCTTGAGTTTCTTATGAAAGTGCAAAATAAAAACAATTTGGTATGAAGCTCAGGCACTTCCATATGAAATAGGAATTTACACTAACAAATTGACAATAAAAAATTTTGAAAAATGTTGAGGCACTGAGAAAAATTTATATTTAGAATTGAATGTACTCGAATTTAGTTGAACAAAAAAGGAAAACTTATGGGCACAAAAAGGTCTAAATGAACATAAACTTGGTTGAAAAAGCAAGTAAAATGAAGCAAAGGTTGGTTTAAAATGGTCCGAAACGTAGATGATTGCAACCGAAACCAGGCAAGAACTATTCCTTGATATACCAAAATACCAGCTTATTTCAATAGGTAGTGTTTAGATGAATACAGAATTAAAATTGGTATACTAATTTCAGTTGGCATAGAAAATTTTGCTACCGAAAATGTGTGGAATCAAGCAGTAACCACGCCTAACTTTTATATATGCATAAAGTATTTTATCAAGATCTCTGATAGTTCGCAATTTAACTTGCAAAAGGTCCTTTAACAGCTTTAACTGAAACCTTTATCGGTATAAATTTGTTTGAAATTTAGTTTGTTACCGATACTATCGTCACGAGAATTCCCGCACACCCACTTTTGTTATAATTGTCGAAAGTGTGCTGCTTGAGTTACATAAGTTAAATTAGCAGGAAGAATCTCCATAATTAAAAAACAACTAAATTCCTAATTATTTTATGTAACCTATCACGGCCTGGACTGATCCTGCTTGGAACTGGACTCGTTATTTAAAAAAATTTGTTTTTTGCGATATCTCCAAAACATTTTCACATATTACACATATTTTTGTACATGTATTGTGATTTTCCCTGCCATATAAAATAATTTGGGCACCACTGATATTAACTAAATTTGAAACATTTATTCCCAAAGCGACGTCACACACTTGTTGCTGTCGTGTTTACAAAATGTTACGTATACGACGTGGCAAACCCACTACCCTAAACAACATATGTTTTGGCAAAAATAAAATGGCAATAACCTAATGTTTAGTCTTATTAAGCTGACTGTGACTCATACTATTTTTGATGTTGTAGGCATATTCTACCACTCTGATTTGAATTGTGTATATAAGACTGGGCCAAAAAAAACTTTGTTTGCATTTTGAAAATTATAAACTAAAACTCAATTCAATCCATTTATTTCAGTCAATGGTTAACAAACCTTACTGACTAGATATACAAAGTTTCATAAAGATAATACTTAAGACTATGGCTTAAAAGTAATTTGGTTCAAGTTTTGGTAAGAATAGAGATCTAGGATAGGCCAAATCTAGATCAATACTTGTAAAAATTTTATTGGGTTCAATAAGCGACCTAGTAACGGGTGCATACATTAAATAGTTGGATTTAAGAGTTTTTACATGTAACGGGAGTTGAGAGTGTAAGGCCAATTGGGGTACATTCAAGCCAATCTGCTCCAATAGGTCAAGGAAATTGATCATGCCGAAAACCATCTCATAAACAAGCATAAAAAAACGTATTATACGACTTGAACCAAGTGTTTTTAAATTTATAAATCTTATATGATGGAAACGGCTTTTTAAAGTTAAGAGGCCACAGAGCAAACCAAATAAATCTGTGTTGACCTCTTAATCCTTTCGGAGTGTGAAAAAAAATTGGTTTTCAGATTATTGAGGCATACTCTAACTTTGATCTTACTAGAAAATTATAAAGCGTTTGTATAGTACAAGGTGGCGCAAAAGTAAGCTTCCGATGTTCAGAATATCGGTTGTGGCACGTGCAGTGTGTGCTGTTGCACCGTCTTGTTAGAACCACATGTTTTCCAATCCCAATTCATCAAGTTGCGGCAAAAAGAACTCGTTGATCATTGCTCTGTAGCGCTCACCATTCACAGTAACCGTTTGGCCCCGACCGATTATTGGTCAAATAACTAGTCAGCAATATTCCGCGTTCTGGAGCAGTGTAGCGTAACATTGTTTATTAACGTGTATTTCGCATGTGTTTACTACACAAATGTCAAAGCAGAACTGACTTTAGGGGCCAATCGCAAAATTTGTAGCATTTTCTGATAGGAGGATTACTTTTGCGCCACCTTGTATATGGGTCTTCAAAGTCACGCGAATAACGTTGCAAGTAACCCAAGTTAGAATAGCCCTTAGGTACAATTTAGTTGATGTGATTAACAAAGGTGAAACCAGAGTCTTAATCAAAACCTAAATCAAGGAATTCACGCACATTAGAGAGACAGATGTTAGAAATAGTATAAGTAGTGACAATTGGATTTAAAATTTTAGCGAAGGTCATTTGGAAGCACTTGATTATGTTAAGCGATAGTTTATTCCTTACACTCCATTCAGATGGATTATTTAGATCGCTTTGCAAAGACAATATATCTGACAGGTAGGTTATTTCAATAAATATTTTTAAATCATCTGCATAGAGTAAGAAAAGGAGAAATAGCAATGGAGCATATATACTACCCTGAGACACACCAGAGGTAGAAACAAATGGCTAAGATTTAGTATGACTTATTTCTACACATAAGATTCTGTTAGAGAGGTAAGACTCTAACCAAGAAAGAAAAGTTGTATGGAAAAATAGCGTTTCTAACTTTAACAAACAAAATGTGATCTACAGTATTGAAAACTTTCGAAAAATCAGTATAAACAACGTCCACTTGGTAACCAGATTTAAAAGCTGAAATGCAATACTGGGAATATTCCGCCAGGTTTGTAACTGTAGAATGACCACAGACAAAGCCATGTTGGTGCGGATCAATTATTTCTTTCACAAAGGAGTACAATTTGTCTTTCACAGCTTTTTCAACAAGTTTTGAGCAGGATGTTAGTTTACAAATAGGTCTGTAGCTTTTTACATATTTGTTACCTGGTTTGAAAGTCAGAGTGATGGATGCAACTTTGAGCTCACGTTTTGCAAGGGAAAGATTAAAAATATGTTTTAAAGGCACGCAGAGCGAGAAATTGGATTTTTTTTTGGTTGAAATGAGGAAATACCATCCAAATCAGTATTAGTTCAGGACTCTAAAGAAGATATGGTATTTATAACATCCAACTTAGATTCAGCCAAAGAATCAAAGGTCAAGGCACCTGAAGCGTCAGAACAAGTGGTATTTATGGCGCATTTACTATCATGGACAAAATTAGAGATAAAAAAATTAGCGAATAAATTGGCGGTATCAGATAAAATCTATTGCATTTTGTCGATTCGGGCACCGTTTCAAAAAGAGATACACATACATATGTACATATATATGGCCAATGTATAACTTCTGTGCGGAATATAAATATGTACTACACTCTTTTGGGTGAAGTGCAGACACTTTTAAATTTGTTAACGCTATAAAAAATTTGTTTACTAACAACTTTTAAAAAAAGCTTAACATAAAACGGTAACAGGCATAGTGACGTTTGAACCGCCCCAAAATGTTGACTTTACATGACAAAAGTCCTAATTAAAAATTGATGTACTCGTATATTGGAACGATTTTCCGTCATCCCTTGGCAAATTTGGTTTTGAGACAAACCGGTTTCAGCGTTGTGCCATCATCAGTGTCGATTTTCGTTGCTGTCGTTTGTCTTGTATTTATAGTAGGTAGCAGGTAATGCCAGCATGGGTGTCTGTTTATGTACGTGTGTGTACATTTAGAAACAAAGGTGGTTTGCACCGATCGGTTTTTGGGTGGTTTACTGAGCCAGGTAAAAGTTGGGGATTTTTGTTGTTGGACCTTTTTTGCTCTTTTGTTGTTTTTGATACTTTACTGTTTTGTGTTTATTTGTCGGTGCGTGTGTGTTTGTTGTACCTGAGTGATTGCTTTGTTTTTTGTTAACTAATTTTAAAGGTTCGAATATTGTGTCGGAAACAGTGTTTGTCTGTTCGTTTATTATTCTACCGTCGATTGTTTTTTGTTTGTAGATTCCCATGTTTTCGAGTACGTTCAGACGTCGGCCTTTTGCTTGTACATGTAGGACCTTTACTGTGTTTTTGATGTTTCCGGGGGGCATTTATTCACCACCATGTGATTCGCGAAGTTGGACTCTGGTATAATGTGTGGATTTTGTGTCTGTTGTAATCTTTAATGTGTTCTCTGAACCTCGTTCTTACTTGTCGTCCTGTTTGTTCTTTGTAACTGTGCTGGCATTCACAAGTGAGTTTGTATACACCATGGCTGCTAAACGGATCTTCTGAGTTAGTTTTGGCTCTTAGCTTCCGTCCTAAATTGTTCGATGTTTTGAACGCTGTGTTGATGTTGTATTTTCTAAGGAAAATTGCTAGTTTATGTGTTGCCCTTTCGGTATATGTCATTGTCGTCCAGGTTGTGTACTTTCTTCTCCATTGTTTATTTTTGTTCTCTAATATTTCTCCTGAGTTTATCTACTAGTGCTTTTTTATATCAGTTGTTTGTAGCGATGTTATATATTATTCCAAGTTCTCTTATACTATATGCTTCTTATGTAAGAGATGGAAAGATTCCAATCTTTGTACTAAGTGCCTTAGCGCTGCATTTTTATGTTGTTGTGGGTGGTTCTAGGTATTATGTATTATTGTGTCGGTGGCCGGTGGTTTCCTATATATGTAT
The DNA here is from genome assembly GCA_949987695.1 of Merzomyia westermanni. NCBI lineage: Eukaryota > Metazoa > Arthropoda > Insecta > Diptera > Tephritidae > Merzomyia > Merzomyia westermanni. Next base: position 125,073,323 of record OX465291.1, on the reverse strand, counting down.
GTCGTAGTTGAATTTATTGGTAGCTTTAACAGTACTTATTGTGAGGTCCAGATAATTGATTCCTCCGTCTTTTTCGGTGTCCATTGTGAATTTTATGTTCCCCTGCTGCTTGTTAAGGTGCTCCAGTACTTGCTTTTCGTTGTTGGTGGTTGAAACGCATATGATATCATCCACGTACCTAGCGTAAAATAACACGCCTAATTTGGAATTCAATTCCTGTATATACTCTTTTTCCAGATTTTGCATAAACGCTGAGAATAGCCGATGTTGGCTTTCCCATCGCAAGTCCGTTTGTTTGTCTGTATATTTTATTGTTGAATTGAAAATAGTTTTGACGTAGAGTGGTTCCTACCGTGTTCGTGATTTGCGTACTTTTTACTTTATCTTTTGTTTTACGTAGTATTATAGAGTTTACTATGTTCAATGTCTCTGCTAGTGGTATTGATGTGTATAGATCTTTTATGTCGAAAGATACCAATTTGCTGTCTTTTGTCACTTTAACGGTCCTTAGTTTGTCCGTTAGTTCAGATGTATTAGTGATGGTGAGTTCGTTTCTTAGTTCCAGTGTATCCTTCAATATTGTTTTTAAATATTTGGATAGCTTACATAAATATATATGCAAATTTATTAATGCACTAAACTGTGCCATACCAGAAAATGAATCTGAATTTGCTTTGCTTTCAAGTTTTCGTGCTTTCAAGTTTTTAGCAAATTCAATATCTTATGCAGATTTCTTCAAACTCGTAGCATTGGATTGAAACAAGCTGTTAACTCAGTCAATATAACTAAGCAAGAAATATCTTTGATAAGAGAAGATGACGAACAAGAGTTCACGGATTTGTATTAATAGCTCACTCAAAAAACCCAAGGGTTTCCAATACGGAGACATTAAGCGTAGAAGCGTTTTAGTGTATTCATGTCTTTATATCATTCGCAGATGCATTTATTGTCTCATTGACACGGTTTTGAAGCATAAAGGCTTACATTGGATTCAAAGTTCTTTTTCCTGGAAAGCTGTTAAGTCTAGACGATGACTCAGTAGGTAATTTGAAAAAATGTATAACTGTTATTCCGATGTCCTGGGTGGAAATTTCGGAGATCTTTAAATACATATAGATATTTGGTATAAAATGGTTTTTAACTAGGAGTTCGAAAGATAAGCCAAAAACAGTTGGTGAAACTCTCTAACTTCACGGTAAAGAACTCGTTCCAAATATATTCTAATAACTCTTCCTATAAAAAGATGTGAAAACGAAACATCATTTCCATCACTTAGGAGACTTGCAACCTATTTAAGAAGTTCAATATCCCAAGAAAGATTGAGCGACTTAGGCCTTCTCTATATATATATAGAGATCTTATGCCTTCAGTGAGAACAATTATAGACAAACTTGCGAAAAAGTCGAGAAAAAGTATTATAAAACCTTAATAACTTTATTTAATAGTTTTATTTATTTTCACTACCACTATACTTTTCTTACTTTCCAACGTCGAATATTTCTTTGTTCATAGCTTTTTCACCTGATTATTTTCGAATTCCATGTTAATTTAGGGTAAAATCTAGAAAAAGAGAATGCAATGTATGTATTTTTTTATGTGCAAACACATGGTAAAATTGCAAATACATTAATTCAAGACGAGTTGGTCTGAAATTTATATATTTTTAACATAGCTTTGGAAATTAAAATAGTTTGCTGTGTGCGCCATGAGTTGGTTGGAATCGCCAAACCAAAACCTACTTAATTTTGAATTGGCTTTTGAAATCTCTAAAGAATACATGTAAAAATAACGCATCTTAAAATTTATAATCATTTGATGATATTATATTTATTATTATTATTTAAGTTAAGATTTTCTTCAATAAAAAAATAAAAACAAAAAATTTATCAAAATCGCAGCTTAGCACTAAAATGTAGAAGTACGATGACAAAACCTTCCTTATATGTAGTCTGCATTATAATTTTACTTTGGTCATCGTTAGAAAAATTAACATAACTTTTGACGTGTGCCAATGTACTTACATTTAATTTTTAATTAAAACCCCAACGCCTCATAATTGAATTTTAATTAATTGCTTCTTAAAATCTCATTTATCAATACCTTACATAAAAAATTAAAAAAGAAAACTTCGAAATGTAAAGGGTATTTTTTAGGGGTATAGAACTTCAAATTGAAATAAAAAACAAGAAAATCGTTTTAAGGTCCATCAATTTGGCTTTATTGGAAGGATAATTTTATGCCATTAATGTTTAAATATGGTTTCGGGCATGTGGCCGCCACGGCTGGCTCGAATAAAGCCAATTCTACAGGTAGAATTTTCAACCACTTTTTCGAGCATATGGTTCCGTATGTCGGCAATAACGCCACCTATGTTGGCTTCCAATTCCCCTAACGTTTCTGGTTTGTTGGTGTAGACGAGCGACTTCACATATCCCCAAAGAAAATAATCCAATGGTGTCAAATCACACGACCTTGGTGGCCAATTGACAGGTCCATTCCGCGAAATTATGCGCTCATCGAATGTTTCCTTCAATAAATCGATTGTGACGTGCGCTGTGTGGCATGTAGCGCCGTCTTGTTGGAACCACAACTCATCCACATTCATGCCATCCAATTCGGGAACAAAATAGTCGGTTATCATGGCTCTATACCGGTCTCCATTAACGGTAGCTGCCTCTCCAGCATTATTGCGGAAGAAGTATGGCCCAATGACTCCACCAGCCCATAGAGCACACCAAACAGTCAGTTTTTGTGGATGTAATGGCGTTTCAAGGGTCTCATGTGGATTCTCTTCACTCCAAATGCGGCAATTTTGCTTGTTGACGTAGCCATTCAACCAAAAATGAGCCTCATCACTGAACAAAATTTTGCGATGAAAATCAGCATCGAAATAAATCTCATTTTCGGCCCATACACCAAAATCACGACGCATTGCATGGTCTCGCGGCTTTAATTCTTGCACAAGCTGGATCTTGTAAGGTCGCAAGCCAAGATCTTTGCGCAAAATCTTCCATAAAGTTGATGGACAAAGCTCCAATTGCTGTGCATGGTGGCGAATCGATTCATTCGGGTCCTCTTCAACACTTTGCTCTACAGCGGCAATTGTTTCTTCGGTACGCACTGTTCGACGTCTCTGGTTAACCGAATTAATTGCTCTGATGGACGATTATGTCGACCATAAAATGGACGGAGCTCACGGTAAACTTCGCGAACTGAACCATTATTTTCGAAATAAATTTGCACGATTTGCAAGCGTTGTTCTTTTGTCAACCTGTTCACGATAAAATGGCAAACCAAACTAAACATAAATGACATTAGAGTTGCCAGATTTGACCACAAAATGCCAGTTTTATCTCTATTCGAAAAACAAACCTGTAAAAAAAACACCCTGTATTTTGAAGTTCAAAAGCAGTAAGATAAGTAATTACTGAATAGAAACAGCAAGGAATGCAAAACAATTTAGCGAAAGTTGGCGAGAAACAAACTTATCGTCAAGATCAAACTGGTGACTGAAGTGACTTTTCCACAGAAAATGGGTTAAGTGCACAATCATTATTAAAAGACAATTTAATTTGGTGGCAAAGTGATATATATGCATTTTTATCTAGTAGTGACATCTATCTGCTGAAAGAAAAAGTACTTATACTCGTATGTGATCCCTTTTATGTGAGCATGTCCTATGAAAAGACTAATTGGTCTCTTTTATGCCTCCGCTATAATCCCCCACGGGTACGGTTGAACAAGTTTGCTTTCAACGGCTATACGTAGGCTACATAAATTAAAATCGACCTATCCCACTGTAGATGGAAGATTCTGATCGCGAATCACTCTCTTTAGAGATCAGTCGCATGATTTCCTGTCTCACAAGATAAGTAAAGCGTTCTGTTGGCGGATTCAAAATTTAAAAATTTTTACTAATTCATTATTATCAAGGTGCTGCACTGATATCTCCGTTTTTGACAAATTTCGCAGTACAAAAAAATCAGAAAATTGTTCAATATTTAAAACTTGATTGCTCGAGAACCGCGTCCCTCACGTAAAGTTGCATGAAAAACTTTTTTTTTGGGGAATTTAATTAAAAAAAACTTATACGCAATTAATTTATTTTGAATTTAATTGTTTTGAAGTTTAGAAGCAGCAATTAGAACTGTGCTAAGAAATCTAAGCTAGCAGTGACTGATCTCCAAAAATTAATATTAACATACTTTTACAATACATTTTGCAGCCGTTCTGAGAACCGCCGTCAATACAATTTTCGAGCCCCGTTTAGAGCTGGCAAAATGAACTTAGAAGCTTGTTCAAGTAAACTAGGCTTTTAAAATAGCTCAATATCAGTATCGAATTGTGTGTCGAATTGTTTTCTAACATTTTCGTTAATGCCAGCATGATACGAGGTAAGTATCTCACCATCGGGAAAGTAATTAACAAAAATTAAGGAAAGATGATGTATAATTCTATTCAATTTATGGCATAAAAATGTGATTTCTAAATCCTACTCCGAAAACTTGATCTCGGAAGATGTATGAAAAGACTGATAGACATGATCTGCAAGTACCCTTTTTTAGCAGCCTCCGAAATTGTGCATCCGTGAAGATCTATAATGGTTTATTAGTTTTAACATTTCTTCAGTTGCAGAAAGTATTTCTGAGGAACATTTGCTGGTTATGTCTAGCCAGGACTGCAGTGTAAAACTCGGGGGAATTAATCCTATATTCATAAGTCGCAGAACATCTTTTCCCGAGTTTCGTGAATTCTGCGTGATCTCTACCAAAAGTTGAACTCTCGACTAATTTGTACCTTTTGACAGCTAATTAAATGTCATTGTCAGACCGAACGAACAATAACTAAGAATAAATTCCGCTCCTTTAATTTTACTTGTTTGACCTCAGTCTTGAATGATTTGATTCCTCTAGTAATAAAACTATATATATCTACTTCAATTAGCCACTGATCATGCATTGAATTGAAACGCTCAGCTCGTTTGAAAAACTTTTCCGATTATAATTGAATATTTATTTGCACATTTTCAAATTTATTTCAATTGTACAGTGGGTCTGGCACTACTCTAAAAAAACTTTTTATCTAATTTTATAACATTTTCATGGTATACATATACAGGTAATATTATCTCAACAGCTGATTAGATTTCTTTCATTTTAATTTTCTTTAAACTGTCAAACTTGCTTGCAATCGGTTTGTTTACATTTTAACATGTGCTGTGCTGTTCTGACGTTTTAGAGAACCAATTTCCAAAATGTCCGCCGTGCCATTACCTATTTTCCAGTTATGTGCTCGGAAACGACATAAAATTCTTTGCAATATGGCTCTCCTTTTTTTAGGCAAATTAAAAAAAATAAATAAAAAAAACCCATAACTCCTGCATCTCAGCAAATAGATAAAAAAATATATAAAACAATTTTTTTCAGTTAAACGCACCGTAACAGGTTAGGTGATATTGTCAAGAATTCTTATATATTTTCTTACAAATGCAGATGTATAACCAAATTATATGCAATTTTGCAGAATCATTTTCGAAATATGTGATATGGAGTGATTAAAGCAGTTTTTAATGATATTCCGCTTGCGGTTAATAATATTTATTAGGGTCACACCTAGGGAGTCCATTGAACTATCACATACCTACGATACATATAATGATATCTCATCACGGGCGGGACTTTTTCTGTATTTCAAAAAATATTCCTTTCAATTGTTGATTTAACAGAAAACTTTCGAAGTGCTTCAAAATTATTAAAAAGCGCATTCGTGCATTCATTCACTCATATGTATATACTAGGGATGTTACGATAGTGATTTTAAAAGAAACGGAATCGAAATCGGGCTTTCCAGATGTGGTATATATGAACGGAAATTGGCTTTAATCGAAATGAAACACGAAACAGAATAGTGGATGGTGTAAAAAAAAAAAAAAAATACAAATTTTCTATAGTCAGCGGTTAAGGCTGACATAGGGAGCAAATGAATAGCCTTTCTGAATATACTGAGAGTTGAGATACGCAAACAATTTTTTAGTCGGTTTCTCAAATCCATTTTGCATGTGAGAAAAGTATACCCATTCAAACTTGAGAGAAATATAAGACAAATGATAGCAAACATTTACTTGCACAGCTAAAAAAAATAAGCTGTTCCGTCGTAAGTAATATGGAAAGTGTTAGGTGTGATATTCTATGATGCACCCCTGCGGGTTAGGAACTTAGAATATGCCCGAGGTAGGCATACCGGTCGTAAGAGGCGACTAATATGCACAAAGATAATGACGTGCAACTCGATGCTTGATCTACGGATATGATGCCTCGAACTTCTCATTACCCATCTTATCCTTCCTAACGGAAGGAGGGGTGATATGACCTAGAAGGTTTCGCTGGTCATAAATCGCTACCAAAATCTTCGGGGAGTATTTTTGTCGTTACCACAACAACAACAACATATTCCTTGATGAATACCTTTTGTAATACTGATTTGTTAGAGTGAATAATTAAATTCGCATTTTAACTATCAAAAATTGCAAGCACAAAGGTACTTTGCAACACCTAATATCGATGAGTTCTACTTCGGAACGGAAATCAGAGCCAGGAACCGACATCGGGATCATGAGCCGAAATTGAGTCAAAGCTCCATAACATCCCTGCTATAAAACATACACATAAACATTTGTGCAATAAAAGTATTTCACATATGTTTTTTGTTTTGCTTTAACCCAAAATACTCGTAATATTCTCCACAAATACCAATAGTATTCAAATGTATTAAGGAAATCTCTATGGAAATGGATATTGATATTGTAATGCGCGGAGATGATAACACTTATGACTGTCTGGCTATTTCAACATATGTCGATGTATGTTATCTTGTTGCTAATGGACACTTCAATGAAGTACAAAATTTTGAAGAGAAATGAAAAGAGGAAATTCTGCGCTGTGATTTTTGTACACTTACACACATAGAAGCGTGCGAAATTATTTTTGTTGCATAGCCAATTATTGACTTCCCTGAAGGAACTGCAGGTTTCAAATAAGCGAACATGGCAAACCGAAAGGACGCAGTATAGCTGATAAATTCTATAAATGTATGTATTTATGTTTGTAAAGAGAAATACTAAACTTAAGATGAAATTCGATTTATTGTTGTAGCCCCTGATCTCCGATGGAGATCGAAATATATTGAGAAATAAAAATTGTTCAAATCAAAGCAAAGCGTTTTAATATTTTTGACCTTGAGCCGGCAAAACTAATACATATTTAAATCATAATAAGGTCGCACCAAAGCGAAAAATACCAAGCGAACATTCTATATTAGGGGTTTTTGTTTATATTTCCGCTTAATTATTACACTGCGTTACAAAAACGAGCTTTAGTTCTGTCCTATGGACCAAATATACTTTTTCGGAAAGGGGATAAAAAATAAAAATACACGTGTATTGGCGATGTTCATGTACACGTTCCGGTACTGCCCGACTGTCGTGGTAGCGATTTATGACCAGTGAAACCTTCAAGGTCATGTCACCCCTCCTTCCGTAAGGAAGGATAAGATGGGTAATGAGAGGTGAGAGGCATCATATCCGTAGATCAACCTTCGGGTTGCATATTAGTCGCCTCTTACGACCGGTATGCCTACCTCGGGCATATTCTAAACCCCTGACCCAGAGGGGGTGGCCCATCTCTTCTTCTTCTCATACTTACAAACATATCATGTTCATTAAAGGTATGAAAATCAAAAAATATATGTAACTTCCCTATTGCAGTGGGGTAATAATTACTTACCCGAATATTTTGCTTGTGTGTTATCCCATTTTCCTAATTTTTGGCAATACATATTATTGAGAAGAATCTGCCCAATTTTCATTTAATTATCTGGTTGAAATTACAAGTAATCGCCTTTGAAAATAGAAGAATTTTTATGCTGAAAAGTGGGCGGCGCCACGCCTACCTCTTCAAAATCGACAACATTTTTTTGCGGTCGAGTTTTGCTTAAAAGCTTATAATGTGTGCAAGATCTTATTGATATAGCTTGCATAGTTATATAAATTTCGCGTTTCACATTTTACAAACAAGTTTTTTCAGAACTATGTCGCCCATATGCCCATTTTCACAACAAACAGTTACCTTTACCTTACCAGTTACGTGAATTATGGCATGAAAAATTTTGTTGAATAATCTACTAAAAAGGGGAGGGGCCACCCATTTTCGAAAAGTTATATTTTTCGAATTTTTCTGTTCACGGATACTTTGAAAGTGAAATAGAAATGAATTTTACGCAAAGTTATTGCCTATTAAATATATCTATGATCTTTTTCAAAATCTTTTATATAAAAGTGGGCGTGGACCTTAACCGGGTTCGTCCATTTTTTCCCTTAACATTCCTTGTATTCATGGAAATCCGCGTACTGAATTTCGTTTCGATATCTTGAACGATTTTTGATTTATGATAAATTTTTTAAATTTTACTTAATCAGAAGTGGACGGTGCCACATCCATTTTAACAAATTTCTTGAAAAACTTATTTTCTTACTTAATGTCAATATATACACCAAATTTTGTCCTTATAGATGTATTATGTACTGAGTAATCACTTTTTTTGTGTTTTCAAAAATATTCTACATATAAAAAGTGGGAGTGGCTATATCCGATTTCGCCTATTTTGAGTATCACTCGGAGGTGAGTGCCAAGGAACCTACATACCAAATTTCATTGAGATATCTCAAAATGTAATCAATTTATCGTGTTAACAGACGGACGGGCGGATGGACGGGCATGGCTAAATCAATTTCTCTTTTCACCGTGAACTTTTTGATATATATAAGTCAATATCTATCCAATATACCTTGTATGAATAGCATAGAGACCTTTGTGTAATAAACAAGAAAATTACTCTAACCAATATCGAATATATCCCGAAAACAAACTTGACCTTTAAAATGGGAAATTACATACAAACTGTACTCAGAAAGCTCCCGATGCAGCCGGAAAACTTTCCCGAAGTAATCCTAAAATTCACGAAACTAATACTTGGTTTCTAAAACATTGACCAAATATAAAAGCGAATCCTGAAATTGTGTCTATCTCAAAATACTCGGTTGTTTGCCTTTTCAAGCTCATATTATTCATTTGCACCCAAAATTGTATTAACTTGTGGTTTATATTTGAATAAAAAATGGTAACGCAAAGGACATAAATGTGAGTCACGGTCGTGTAAAAAGCCTTGGCAAAAGCTAGAGAGTTATACACCCGCTGTTTGTGGTTATTGCATTTTTTTTTTTCAAAGAATTATTAATTTAAGTGAAATAGCATTTGAAAAACTCACAATTTTTTCTGTGGGGTGACTAAGCGTTCACTGGTAAATGTGTGTGCGCATGGTTACTTTTAGCATTGAAATGGCCTTAATACGTCTGTAACATTTGTGGCAGTTGTACATCCAAATTCACTGTTTTACACGAAGAAGAAGTGGGAGTATCTGGCAGTTGCCTTTTGATCTTCAAAAGCTTAAAACTTTGTGTGATTAGAAATGGAAGGAGTGAAACATACATCTCATGACATTGCAAAATGATGGAAGAACTGCAAAATTTGATTTGAAGAAGCGAAAAGCTCATGCTAACGTCATTTCTTCTTTCTTTGCGTCATTAATAAATGTTGATGAGCTGTCTTTCAAAGATCTGACTACGAAGTCAGACCAAGCTAAAGATTATAAGTTCAATCAAAGCAAAATCGAAGAACTGCCTTTGGTATTACATTTATATTCCTAAATTTATTTAACATTCTAAAATTTGTATACGTTAGTTTGCTATATCCGAGGAATCCAATGAAGAATTATTCCTGCAAACAAATACTTCGGACTGAGAAGACAATTCAAAAGTAAAGTAATCTCTCGGCGAACGAAAATAACTCTTTATAAATCACTTGATAGTAACTGCTTGCAGAAGTTTGGACATGAAGTAAATATGATGAGGCGGTCTGAAAGAGGTTCTTTGATAATTATTCACTTTATGGTGACTACAGAAGAAGATCTGATGATGCCTGTAAGCATACATCGACATAGTTTCCTCTTATTGGAGGAAGAGCATGACCAACTCTCCGACAGAAGCAGCAATCAGAGACTGGTTTGCGATCCCTTGGTGGTTCCAATTGGCGAAAGTTGAAAGACTGTAGAAACTCCTGGTGTGCTAAGTTTGACGACCGAAAGCATTGTGACAATTAATAATAAGCATAGATGGGATTTGAGCAGTTGAATGCAATGAAGTAGATGTTAAGTTGTTGGTGTTGTAGCACTACATCGCCCTTTCGGTCAATAACGAAGCTTTTCGTCAATCTCTATTAAACTGTAGTTTCAAGACGCGTTCGTAACGCTGAATTTGCGTTTAGAGTCTGCTCAGTTGAAAATATGATCAGTATCAGGGGAAATATAAGAAGAGAAAGGTTCACTATTAAAATACCGGAACAGGTACATCAACACATGTTTGGAAAAGGTCGTCTCTGTTTTTTCCGCTATTAATCAGCTTCTCAGCAAAAATTTGTCTACCTTGCAGACAAATTCAGACCCGGCATAAACCCTGTAAGTCCGGGCAATTTGTAGGAAAAATTAAACAAAACACATCCCAAATTGGTAGAGAAGCTCGGCCTTAATCTCTTCTAGGGTATGTCGCGAAAATTATTTATTTTAAATTAAATTCAATTTAATTGTTGTTTCAATTATACCTCATTTCATATCTGCGCATAGCAGTAAACAGTTTAAGTTCAAACCCTGAATTTGTCTTCTCCATTGCAAATTGACTTTAAAAATGCTAACTGAAAGATTTTCCAAGAAACTACATAATTCGCTGGGGAGCACGTAATTTGATCTTTATTTCATTAACAATAAAATCCAAATTCATAGTAATGTCACCTTCCTATCAAGAAAAAATTTTGTTTGATGCAAACTATTTAAATAGGAAACTATTACCGCCGTTAAAGACATAATTTATGGCCAGAAAAACTGAACAAACTTGAAAGCAGGTCTAAACACGAAAATTCTAATAAAAAAGTTTCAAGAAATTCCGCAATTGGTCTCTTAAAAGTAAGCCGATTATACAAATGAGAAAAAAGCTGAGATTTTCTCTGCAAATTTCTTCGAGTATCACAAAGCTAGAGATAACTTAGGTACACAAAGCAATGTCAATTTAGTTGCCTCGGTTATTTGTCACCTCGAAAGTCTTTTCTACTTAGTAAGTCGAGCTGTGTGCGAAAAAAGCATCTGAAATTGATGACACTAAAAACGTGATGGTTAAACAATTTCCTAAAAATGTAATCGGGTATTTAAATTTCCCCCGACAATTGGAAGGTGGCAAACGTTATTCTTATTCACAAGGCAGGCAAAAATAACAAGTAAGGAAGTCTAAGTTCGGGTGGAGCTGAACATTAAATACTCAGCTGTGTAAAAGCGGTCATGGTAAATTGTTAAATTGTTGTAGATGTAGAGGTTTAAACTTTGTCTACTACCACGTGGGCAATCTGGTAAATAAAAATGAATGTGTGTCTGTGTGCCTGGCGTCCAAAGTAATAAATAGCTCTTTATGAAACTTTCACAGTAGATTTTCGCGTTCACTGGTTACACCACAGGCAATATATAATTTTGGAAAAGTTGGCCATGCCATGCCTAAGAACTGTATAAAATTACAATTTGTCATAACTCTGAACGTTTTTGGTCTAAGTTAATAACATTTGGATATATGTTTCCTTTAATCAATATTCACACAATTTTATAAGTGTGGGCCGTGGAACTTTATTACACTTTCACAATGTGTTCAGGGGGCTTCTGGGTGCGACGCTATATAAAGTTTATATAAAATTTATTTGATTCCAGATAATGATATTTTATATAAACGTGTCCTATATATATATATATATATAATAATTGGTAAATGTGAGCAGTATTAAATTTTCATTTATATGTAGGCGGTGCCACCCCCATTTCGCAAAATTAAAAAATCTTTAATAAAATTATCAGGTCATTGTAACTACTAAATTCGAGCATTCTGTCTGCATCCGGTTAATATAAAAGTCAAAGAAAAAGAAACCATGAGTGGCTATGTATTTAAGATAGAAATAATTGATTTTTTTGATGCTGAAAGACGAGTTCGAAATATCAAATCTACCAGAAAGAGAGTTATAATCTTAACACAAACAGCGAAAAGGCTCATTCAACTCAAAATTTGTTGGCCAATGCTTTAAGACTAGAGGTTTAGAATGCCTTGACGGTACATTGAAGTTCACTTCACTTAGAAGAAACGGGCTGGAGAGTGAACCATTTAGCAATTTAATCATAAAAACAAGTTACTAACAGTCGAATTTGAAAATTGTTTGACTCATAAGTGGGCGGTGCCATGCCCGTTTCCCAAAAGCTTGCAAAGATCGTATAAAGACTAAGAAAATTGATGAAATTGCCAAATTATATAATTTTACATGTATCAGTTAATGAGATATGGGCAGTTCAGTATTTCTACCTACTTTTCACATAACTTCTATGCAAGCATAGGCGTGGTCGAAAAGAGATTTCGCTTATTTTCTATGAGTGTATTTACCACAACTATAGCATACATCCTACCAAATTTCGTTATTCCAGTATGAACGGTTCTGTAATTATAAACAGTCGAAGTTTGAAATTTCCTTCACTCGGTGCCACGCCCCTTTTCCAAAAATTTGGCGATATCGTCAATAGGACAACCAACTGAATAAATCTACCAATTTCCTTATTGTAGCTGCTTTTGTTATTGAATTATCTCATTTCAATCGTTTTTCGAAATTTTCGATATCGAAAAGAAGGGTGTCGTTATGGTTCAATTTTGTCTACCTTAGTCGGAGAGCAACCTGTGTGCCGAAATGCATTCAAACATCTCAAATTGTACTCAAATTATTGTGTCCACGGACGGACGGGCATATGTTAATGGATTCCTCTGTTCATTCTAAGAACTTTGATATATGGAACTCTATATCTATCTCCACCATTTTTGGCGTTACAAACCACCGTTACAAAACTATAACACCCTGTGTACTAGTTTACGCCGGGTATAAGTGATCTATATTTCTGTGTACAAGTAGGCAATGAGTTTAGTGATCTTAAATAGACTCCTGCTGCTGTCTCTCAGGGATCAGTTAATGGTCATCTGCTCTTTATAATCTACTCTTCAGACATACCAAAATTACCAGGCTGTAATTATGCCATTCATGCGGATGGCATGGCTATTTGCAACTGTGATAATACCACAGTCTGCCTGAAACATAATTATTGATTGCTTTGGTAAATAGAAAGTTAATGTTAACGTGAAAAAGAAGTCCTTGCTACTATACCAGAAAACCAGCAAAGTGGAACAATATAATACGAAAGATATCGTCCGCTCTCAACTGGAATATGTGGTTGTTATTCAGATACCATTTGACCAATTTTCAGTGAGAAATTTTTAGCGAGTACAAAAGATTTTTCCATAATCTGCACTACCTACCCATTCCATGTTATTAGTTGATATTAGCACTTAAAAAAAGGGAGAACTCTTTCTTTGTCATTTATCTAAAACACTTAAAATGATTTGAAAGATTTGCCAAAGTCTGAAATTCTTGATTTTTCTTTTCGCAAAGCCCACTTTTCCAAACTTTGTACACAAAAACATAATTTATTCATATGTTAATTTAGGGTAATTGTAATGCATATTTAAATTAAATGAGTTAAGTTAAATTATGACATGGAAGAAAATTATAAAAAAATATAGTACAGCAGAGTATATAATTAACCACTACATCTGTGAAGTGATATCCACAACGAAACTCATAACCAGGGAAAGGATTTAACGGAAATTGCCTTTTTTTTCTGGTAACAGATATGCTGATTTTGATTAAAATTGACCACGAATTAGCTTCACTTGATGACAGCTATACACCTATTTTTGCCTTTTTTGTAATAAATGAATTTTTTCCTTTTTGAATAATTATTTCCGCTTTCAAATTTTTAAAAGTAATAGGTAATTTTAAATTACACTGCCTTTGCTTAGGTGCTTTCTGCACTGCTGTTTAATTCAAAACAATTTTCCAGATTGTTTGTTTGATTTGATTTACTACTAACTTGCGAACACGCCATAAAATAAGAGATGTTGATGAAATATTAAATGAAAAGGAAGAGAGAATGTCCTAATATCTGGTACTTTAAAAACTTACTTTTATTATATTTACGGCCTTTTAAAGTTTTAAGATGCATCTATCTTATGGCACAATGTTACCAAAACTATAGAGAGTAAGGTTTTTGAGTTAAAAGCTTGATTGGAATCAAAGTTAAAACCAAAAGTACAATAGTCTATCATTTTTTTATCGGTTTCGGGTAGGTGCAAAAATAAGTACCTTTATGAAAATAAATAAATTTTTCAACATAGTTTTTTTTTGCCGGCTTTTAATTGCCTTTTTTTATATTTTTCAGTGACTTTTCCTGCCTATTTCGCAAAATTTTTTTGCCTTTTTACAGGTTTTTTATACCCAGCGTGTACTAGTACAAAGGGTATTGTAGTTTTTGTCATATAACGGTGGTTTGTAATGGTACAAAACAATAGAGATAGATATGGAGTGCCATATATAAAAGTTCTTAGAATGAACAGGGAAATTCATTAAGACATGTTCGTCCGTCCGTCCGTCCGTGGACACGATAACCTAAAAATTTTGATATTTTAATGAAATTCTGCACAAAGGTCGATTTCCGGCCAAGGTAGGCTGCTAGTTGAAATGGGCGAAATCAAACTATAACCACCCCCTTTTTGATATCGAAAATTTTGAAAAACGTATAAAATGAGTTAATTCAATAAAAAAAGCAGCTATAATGATGAAACTTGCTAAATTTATTAACTTGGTTGTCCCAATGACGATTTTATCAAAGTTTTGGAAAAGGGGTGTGGCACCGCCTACATATTAGTGAAGAAGTTTTTAAATTTTGACTCTTAATAGCTTCAGAACCGTTTACGCTAGTATAACGAAACTTCGTAGGAGGCATATTATTGTTGTGGTAAATGCACCCATAGAAAATAAGCGACATCGTTTTTCGACCACGCCTACTTTTTTTATAAAAGCTCTATGGAAAGGAGGTAGAAATATTTAACTGCCCATGTCTAGTTAACTGATACAGGTATAATAATATAATTTGGTGCTCACATCAATTTTCTTATTCTGGACATGATTTTTGTAAAATTTTGGAAAGTGGGCCTGGCACCCCCACTTATGAGTCAAGCAAATTTCAAATTCGACTGTTAATAACTTCATAACGGTGTAAGATAAAATTACGAAACTTAATACGAGGTATACTATAGACATGTAGAGTACGCTTAACTGAAAATAAGCAAAATCGGTTAACGACCACGCCCACTTTTGGACCAAATTTTTTTAAAAGATAGGTAGGAGACCGGAACATGCCATATCTCATTCATTGATGCAGATAAAATGCTAGAATTTCGTAGTTACAATGAACTTATGATCTTATTAATGCTTTTTTTTTAATTTTGGAAAATTTCGTGGTATCGCCCACATATAAATGAACAAAATATCAAATTTCAGCTATCATTACCTTCAGAACCGTGTTTAATAAAATTGCGAAACATGAAACGAGGTATACTATCTACGCTTTTCAAAATTATATATAGCCTATGCTGGAAACAATGAACCCAACTGTGAAACTTTCATAAAGATCGGTTAAGTACTTTGGACGCCAGACACACATTTATTCTTATTTATAAGATTACCCACATGGTAGTAGAAAAAGTTTAAAACCTCTATAGGTCATATCTCCACATCAATTTACCAATTTACCGCGACCACTTTTATACAGCTGGGTATTTAATCTTCGGTTCCACCCGAACTTAGACTTCCTTACTTGGTTTTGCTTTTACATCCGTTCAATGCTCATAACCCTATGCAGTTCCTGATAGCTTCACAATATATACTAGAGCGGGTCACATTTTTTTCCATCAGGAGTATAACAAAAACGTAATCTACAGATGATTCTAAGAAAATTTGCTGAAGGCACCACACAGCTCTAAGTCCGACTTCGAGTCACAAACTTTTGCAAAATTGATATTTTGCCATATGATTGTAGGGTTTGGCCAAACAATCTTCATAGCTTCTGATAGAATTATAGGAAAAATATTATATTGGGCTTACTTTAAACGCCTTTTACGTACATTTCAGAATCAGTAGTAATATCTATAGTGTTTTTGAATTTTAGTAGAGATATCAGGCTTAAATTATAAGAAATTAGCCTAAAATTAACTTTTAACTTCTATACTAACATTTTTAACAAATTTCTTATGGACATTTTTTTTTCTTTACAGCTAAAATAAGTTCAGAACATTTCCAACAACTTCCATTCAGACAGAAAAATTTCTGTATTTAAATTTAAAATGGATGAACCAAATCCTTCTACATCATCTGAATCCACTTTATCACATATACTTGAACACGATATTATTGCATTAGGTTTATCGAGTGAATTAAATAATCGGACTTTACCGTCTTCTTCTTCTTTAATTGGTCATCTAACCGCCGGGGCGATTTTGACCGTCCAACATAGCTCGCCAGTCGTTTCTTCGTTGCGCCAACTGGCGCCAATTGCAAACACCGCGGGATCGCATATCGGTCTCCACTTGGTCCTTCCATCGGAGTGGTGGTCTCGATAAGAATACCTTCTGGGCTGGAGCATCTTCGCTCATTCGTACTACGTGGCCTAGCCAGGAAGCCGCTGTGTTTTAATTCGCTGAACTATGTCGGCGTCTGCGTACAGTTCATACACAGTCCACAAATCTTTCGAAGAACCTTTCTCTCAAATACTCCCAGAGCCGCTTCATCAGATGTTGTTAGTGTCCACGCTTCTGCACCATATAGCAGGACGGGTGCGATGAGTGACTTGTAGAGTGTTATTTTCGTTCGTCGAGAGAGGACTTTACTTTTCAATTGCCTATTCAGTCCGAAGTAGCATTTGTTTGCAAGAGTAATTCTTCGTCCGATTTCTAGGCTAACATTATTGTTGGTATTAATGCTGGTTCCCAGGTAAACGAAGTCCTTTACTATTTCGAAATTATTGCTGCCAACAGTGGCTTGGTTGCCAAGGCGCGAATGCGCTGACTCTTTGCATGATGACAGAAGGTACTTCGTTTTGCCCTCGTTCAATACCAATCCCATATTCTTCGCTTCTTTTTCTAATTTGAAGTAAGCAGAAGTAAGGGCGCGGTTGTTAAGGCCAATGATATCAATATCGTCAGCATATGCCAACAGTTGCACGCTTTTATAAAATATTGTCCCAGCGCGGTTAAGTTCTGCAGCTTGTATTATTTTCTCCAGCATTAAATGAAGGAAATCGCACGATAGGGGGTCACCCTGTGTGAAACCTCGTTTAGTTTCGAACGGCTCGGAGAGGTGCTTCCCAATTCTGAGCGAGTTGGCGGTGTTGCTCAAGGTCATTTTGCATAGCCGTATAAGTTTTGCGGGGAAACCAAATTCAGACATAGCGGAATATAGGCAGCTCCTTTTCGGCTTCAAAATCAACAAAGAGATGATGTGTGTCGATTCTTTTCTCACGGGTTTTTTCCAAGATTGTGTAAAGTGTTGAATACGAATGAATGGTTTGTATATCATTGATTCTTTATTAGTGAAATGTTTCTTATTTATAGTAAATTTCTTACACTAATATTTACAAACTACTTATGTATAAAAACTACAATACTTACAAACTATTTACTTACACACGATATGCTGTGTCAGCATATGTGTTTCATAACTATGGAATGGTTTGTCAGTCGCTCTGACGTAGTGACTTGACTCATCATAATTGTAACAAGATATGCGGTACGCTCGTTAGAAGTCAAGCGCCCGCTGTGCAGTTTAATGGCATTTAAATGGGTCACAATATTTTGGCATTGTGTGTGGTCACTGAACATGTGCATACCAAATGTTTGTAAATGCAATGTGTTCAACAGTGATACTACAATTGGGCGTATTGTAAAAATCTGGTCGATGGTAGATTTACCAGGTCTGAAGCCACACTGATAAGGTCCAATCAGTCTGTTCACATCAGGCTTCAGTCTTTCGCACAATACGGTTGATAGGACCTTATATGCGATATTCAAAAGGCTTATTCCGCGATAGTTTGCAGGATCGCCCTTCTTGTGGATTGGGCAGAGAACACTGAGATTCCAAGTTTACCGTCTAGTCGTGAAATTTTAAGATTTAATTTTTTTTAGGTCATCATGCTAAAATTCTAAGTCAAATGTTTTCGCATAAAAATTTTACTCCTCATGTAATTGATAAATTGGTTGAAATTTGGAATAAATTGCATATTCAACTGATTGGTAGACGTAGTATTCTAAGAAAACTAAATGTTTTAATTAAAAATTTCACGGAAGCATTAAACACAGAAAAAAAGTTCAGGAATTTACAGCATTCGTACAATCAACAAATGAATTATTTTACATTGGAAAATGTAAATGCAAGTTAAAAACAACAGAATGCTCATGTGGTTTAATACCAAACAATTTAAAAGAATTTATGATGGACCAACATAATCATAGAAAATTCACAATACCTGAATATATGGATGACATTGTAGAAGAAACACATACAACAATACCAACAAGTTAGTGATGATACAACATACGAACCACTTGGAACAGATATGGAAACAGGTGAAGCACAAATTGCAAATGAAGCAGTTGCAGAAGTAACTGTCGCAATGAAACGAGGACATTATACTCACGATACGATGCTATAAATTTTGCTAGGATTAGTGACAGATTCTGTGTTTCAGATAGAGTTGCTTCATGTTTAGCAACAGCCCTTTTCGAAGATATAAATTTTCGAGATGTTCGTGGTGAACTTGTCATAATGGATAAATCTAAAGATGCAAGAGATAAAATTAAAGCTAGAGATGAAGTGCTTCGTAAACGATACATAGATTCCAACATAACTGCATTTTCTTTCGATGGCAGAAAAAATGATTCATTAACTAGAGAGAAAATTAACGAGGAATTTCATACAAATTTGGTAAAAGAACCCCATTTAGTTGTTCTAAAAGAGCCTAATGCTGAATTACTTTGATATGTTAATTTGGGTGAAGAAGAAAACGCAAAACTCAAATTAAAAGAATTAAATGAATTCTTCAATAACAAAAAACTGTCAATACATCAATTAATTGGCATATGCAGCAATGGAGAACCAGCTAGTACTGGGATAGAAAATGGTGTTATAAGACTTTTTGAAAAGCATTTCATTTCCATGTGGTCATTTATTCAGAGTATTAGATAAAACAGTCACGAGTGGACCAAGAGCAGCAAGTGGAAATATATTTAAAGACATTCAAGACTTGAAAAATTTCAGGTATGCATTTGTTAAAATTATTTTATAATATTTTTTCAATCAAATTAAAATAGGAAAATTATACTAATTTTAATTGATCTAAAAATTTATTTTTCAGGTTGTAAGTGATTTTGAGCCAATAGCATTGGAAAATATGCCTGGTATGATCAGTGATGAACAAGAACGAGAATTATCTACAGATGTTAAATATTTATATCAAATGGCCAAAGCAATTTCAAATGGTGCTGTTTCAGTTGATTTAGCTAACATAAAACCAGTACCAGTTGTACATTCTCGATGGCTAACCAAAGCAAGCAGGGCATTACGTCTATTTACAACAACTAATACACCATCGGAAAATTTGAAAACTCTAGCAGTTTATATTATTAGAATTTATGTGCCAATGTATACGAAAGTGTGCTTTTATCAAAGTTTATTCGTTGGACACGATACCTACCACGTAATTTACTTAATATTGTAGATGGTGTAATCCAAAATAATTCATATTACGCTCATCCAGTAAACATTTTTTTATCAATGTTATTTGTTGATAGAGCTATCAAAACAATTGTTTACAAAAAATATAATATCAATTTTAATGCTTCAGATTATATTGATATGATTGATCTGATTGACGATAATTTACTACCCGAACCGGCATTCACAAGAAATATTCCATACGATCACTTGGTACAATTCTTAGATTATGATGAGCCAACACTAGGTGATCTTAATATTCCAATGCATATACAGGGTGGCGCAAAAGTAATCCTCCTCTCAGAAAATGCTATAAATTTTGCGATTGGTCCCTAAAGTCAGTTCTGTTTTGACATTTGTGTAGAAAACACATGCGAAATACACGTTAATAAACAATGTTACGCTACACTGCTCCAGAACGCGGAATATTGCTGACTATTTATTTGACCAATAATCGGTCGGGGCCAAACGGTTACTGTGAATGGTGAGCGCTACAGAGCAATGATCAACGAGTTCTTTTTGCCGCAACTTGATGAATTGGGATTGGAAAACATGTGGTTCCAACAAGACGGTGCAACAGCACACACTGCACGTGCCACAACCGATATGCTGAACATCGGAAGCTTACTTTTGCGCCACCTTGTACAAGGAACAGAAAGATATGTACAGTTGTTAACATCTGTCTGCAAACGTGTTATAGAAAAAAAAACGTGAAGGTGTTATGGATGTAACAGCCGAAAGTCGTGAAAAACAACCACGAATGGAGAGCAAAAAAGATTTTAAAAAATAATAACATAACATTACTTTTATTTTGAAAAATACGTTAAAATCCTCAATTCAAAGTAAAAAAATCATTTTTTAAATAAATTGCATTAAAACTATAATACTTATGTTTTTATGCTTATTACTTGAAAATATAAGACTTTTTTTGAAAATTTTTTTCTACTAAAACGAGTTCGAAAAAAGAAACACTGTCTGAAGGAAAGTTGTTGGAAATATTCTGAACTTATTTGAGCTGTAAATAAAAAAAAAATTTTTTTCGTAAGAAATTTATTAAAAATGATAATATGGAAGTTAAAAGTTCATTTTAGGTTAATTTCTCATTATTTAAGCCGGATATCTCTACTAAAATTCAAAAACACTATAGATATTAATACAGATTCTGAAATGTACGTAAAATACGTTTAAAGTAAGCCCAATATAATATTTTTCCTATAATTCTATCAGAAGCTATGAAGATTTTTTGGGCAAACCCTACATTCATATGGCAAAATATCTATTTTGCAAAAGTGGGTGACTCGAAGTCGGACTTAGAGCTGTGTGGTGCCTTCAGCAATTTTTCTTAGAATCATCTGTAGATTACG
Organism: Merzomyia westermanni; assembly: GCA_949987695.1. Lineage (NCBI taxonomy): Eukaryota > Metazoa > Arthropoda > Insecta > Diptera > Tephritidae > Merzomyia > Merzomyia westermanni. Next base: position 125,052,121 of record OX465291.1, on the reverse strand, counting down.
TTTTTGCTATACTCCTACTGAAAAAAAAATCCATCCATACAATTAGACCCGCTCTAATAAATACGTACAATAACCATAGCACTTGATACACCATACTTTTGTAGGTAATCCAATTCAATATTATTGTTCAATATTTCCTTTCAATTTCTCGCTCATTTTATCTACATTCATCCCAGCTAAACCTTTGAACTTTGAGTGGTAAATACAAGCACACATCGCTTTACTATATGCATAGATATAGGGATTATGGTGGATAAAAGTTCATTGCGCGTAAAGAAAGAATCGTTTATACATACGAATGTATGGCCAAATCATATTTACAACTTAAATACGCATAAATATCGCCATACCAAGTTAAGTGCTTCCACTTAAATAAATCACAAAAATTTATGAATAAATCAGAATATTTTGCTATTTTTATATTTGTAATGCTCAAACTGCAGCCAATGTGAATTCACCCAAGAAGTGTCCTTATAAAAGAAAAGTAAAATATTATTAAAGAAAATAAAAACAAACTAAAGTAAGATTTTTATGACAACCAATATATATTGTCTAACAAAATATTCTTTAAATAAGAGTTAAGAAAAACATTTTCTTTCTTTGAAAAATTTTCCATTTTTTCATTTCCATTATATAGCGCTTACTTCCGAAAATTTTGTATTCGAAAAATCAATGTTTTGTAAGCCTAATGCTTGTTTCAGGAAATTAAAAAAAAGTAGCTTTAAGTTTACATTACTTTGTTGAACATTTAAAGTATTTTCCAACTTTATGTTCTTCAAACCATTTATATATTATATTAGTAGTTAAACATATCTATGTGTATATGACTTAATTATGACAAAATATAAATGTAAATCAAAAATATGTTTCTTGTTATTCTAAGTCAATGTATACAAACTTGTGAACCTTCACTACTCCTGCCAATGCTTATTTAATAAGGCCACAATGTAGAAGTAAGAGAAAAGAGCACTCAAAATTTGTAAGCTCCGTGGGAAACATTCACTATATATCCATATGGAAGTTAAAGTAAATTACGTACTTGCAATTTTGATGATGTCTTCTTTTGTTTCTTTACTATCAAATTAAAAATTAAGTACAGCTTCTCTTACAAATGGTGCCTAGTCGAGGTGTAAAATATTGGACAATATGATTATCGATAGCTGCTTAAAATGTTGGCGCACACTATCGATATATCTATACTATCGAGCTTTAATAATCTGCAGACAAAAACTCGTTAAATTGAGCAAATTCATTTTCACCATATCACAGCCTACAATCTATAATTTATGGATGCTTATAATTTTTTCATACGGGTGGATAAAATCTCCCAGATGTGTCTTTAATTATAGGCTTAATAAAGGTATTTAACACTAACAGACACTATGAGAGATGAGAGATTAACACCTCTACGGGATTTTGTAAATGGGAAAGAAGCACTTTAATATAATAATATTCAACTGTATATAAGAGCCGGCCATTTGTTGAAGATAATATATACTTTTAAATGAGAAAGTGTCATTATACCTAGTAGTGCTACGTACACGAGGTATATTAACTTCATCGGCCTAACGGTAGTATGCAATTGCATTACCGTATCGAGATAGATATTGACTTATGCATATCAAAATATTCAGGAGGAAAAGAGAAATTGATTAAGCCATATCCGTCCGTCCGTCTGTCCGTCCATCCGTCTGTTAACACGATAACTTGAGTAAATTTTGAGATATCTCAATAAAATTTGGTATGCAGGTTCCCTGGCTCTCATCTCCAAGCGCTATTTAAATAGATGATGGCCACGCCCACTCTTTATATATAGAATATTTTCGAAAACACAAAAAAGTGATTACTCAGTACATAATACACTTACAAGAATAAAATTTGGCGTGCACGTAAACATTAAGGCAGAAAATAAATTTTCCAAGAAATTTTTGAAAATGGCAGTGGCACCGCCCACTTTTGATAAAGTCAAGTTTAGAAATATTATTAATCATAAAATAAAGTTGATTTGTCGCAAGGAAACTTGGTGAAAATGTTGAATATATAAAGGTAACTGTTTACTGTTAAAATGGGCAAAATCGGTTAAGGACCACGCCCAGTTTTTAACATAGTTCTAGAAAGTTTGCTTGTAAAGTTAAGAACGCGATAGTTAATAATAATAATAATAATTCCCAACGGATTACCCACCATATCCCGCCCGACCGGTGCGAGGGGCGCATCCGCATAACGCGCGGATTATTCGTTCGTGCCGAGTCGTTGAAAGGCTTTGGTTTATTAATCGTCGAGATCTAAAACTGCTCAGCTGCAGAGAAAACCTCATCAGCTAAGTAAAGTAGATATAGGATAGATTATACATTAAGAAATAACTAGTTAACAGAATAAAATTATTGTTAAAAGTTAAAATAGAAGTCAAAGAATAGGAAACAATTAGTTGCTATGAATTTAGGATTGAAAGAATTGATTTTTTTATGCTGAAAAGCGAGTCTGAAATGTCAAATCTACCAGAAAGAGAGTTATAATCTTGACACAAACAGCGAAAAGGCTCATTTAAATGAAAATTGTTTCAGCACTGTTTTAAGACTAGAGGTTTAAAATGCCTTGAAGGACGAGACGGTACATTGAAGTTCACATCACTTAGAAGAAATGGGCTGGATAGTGAACCGTTTAGCAATTTAATCATAAAAATAATTCCAAGCATTTCACTCCGACTAGAAAGTGTGTGTAGATTAATGAGTTTTGAACGATACGTATAGGGTGGCAGATCAGGGATCCCAATGAAAATCTCTTAAGGCAAATAGTAAAAATTGTTTTTGAACTGATTCAAGGCGATCTACATGAACCTGGTAACGCGGGTTCCAAATTATAGAACCATATTCAAGTATCGGTCTGACTAATGTAGTAAAGAGGGCTTTAGTTACATAAGGGTCGCTAAATTCTTTAGACCATCGTTTAACGAATGCTAGGACACCTCTAGCCTTATTGACTGTTGTGTTAATATGGCAGTTGAAACTGAGTTTATAGTCCATAGTAACCCGCAGGTCAACAAAATCATACACTTGCTCAAGACTATAGTTTTTAATTGTATAGGAAGCCGGCTGAGAAATTCCACGCGAAAAACCCATGTGTTTACATTGTTTAAGGTTAAGTGGCATATCATCATATATATTATTTCTGTAAGGTCTTTTTGTGTTATTCCCTAATTTTCTGCTCTCATTTGGAACCAATATTAATAAATAAGGTATCGTTTTAAAGGTGGGGGTTAGCTCTACATGCGAAACCATGTTTTAATTAGCGGAGTGCTTTTGTTTAAGCGTATTTTATAAAAATAAATTCTTTAAAATAAACGATTGTGAATGCACAAAAAAATCAATTTGTACTGCAACGCTATTGTGACTGTGACATTCATATGCCTCGCGACATCTACAGTTGAATAATTAGACTGAACAGTGCTAGAATAATTAAAGGCGAGCGCGCCATCTACACTTGAACATTGCTAAAATAAGTGAATAAGACTGCGTTCACACTGGGTCATAAACTCGAGTTAAAGGGACATTTTTTGAGTTAATTCATATTGATGGTGGCAATCAACTCAAGTTTATGGCTCAATGTGAATGTAATATAAGTGGTGGAATTTCAAATAGCTGTTTGCGCATATTTGTATAATTTTTTGGGTGATTCTATACGACAGCACGTAACTGCTAATATAGGGCCAAAAATATCGGGAAAGGTATCAAAGGACGGGTTTTAACCTTCTTATCAATAATCCGAAAGCGGAAATTCGATATTTTATGTCTGTTCAGAGATATTTGCAATTAAAGTTGAAATTTTTCTGTCATTTTCATGTGGTTGTTGTAATCACAGATTAGGGTGTACCGAAAAGTGCAGAAATGTGTTCTGTGCAGAAATATTGTGGACCGCGTAGCCGGTGTTGGACCGGCTAAGGTTATTTTTTTGAAGCCTACGCAAAAAGGTGTTGTGCACATAAATACCTTGAATCAAGTCCCCTATTTGGGATCGGACCTAGGCAATTTTTGGGTTTTTTACTAATAACTTTTCACTGAAACAAATTATTTAATTTCCGCTTTCGGATTATTGATACAGAGATCAAAACGCGTCGTTTGATACCTTTCCCGAGATTTTTGGACCTATGTTAGCAGTTACGTGCTGTCGTATAGAATTACCATTTTTTGTGGTCTCACAACAAGTGTAGCTGAAAATCTTTTTTTATAATTTGAGAAAAAGGTTTGAAAAATCCTGGACCTGGACTAACAAGAGGTTTCAAACCATTTTGGTTTTTTTTTTTTGCGCAAGGAGCGCGCGGGTCCAGCTAGTATATATTATTTCTGTAAGGTCTTTTTGTGTTATTTCCTAATTTTCTGCTCTCATTTGGAACCAATATTAATAAATAAGGTATCGTTTTAAAGGTGGGGGTTAGCTCTATATGCGAAACCATGTTTTAATTATCGGAGTGGTTTTGTTTAAGCGTATTTTATAAAAATAAATTCTTTAAAATAAACGATTGTGAATGCACAAAAAAATCAATTTGTACTGCAACGCTATTGTGACTGTGACATTTATATGCCTCGCGACATCTACAGTTGAATAGTAAGACTGAACAGTGCTAGAATAATTAAAGGCGAGCGCGCCATCTACACTTGAACATTGCTAAAATAAGTGAATAAGACTGCGTTCACACTGGGTCATAAACTCGAGTTAAAGGGACATTAAAGTTTATGGCTCAATGTGAATGTAATATGAGTGGTGGAGTTTCAAATAGCTGTTTGCGCATATTTGTATAATTTTTTGTGGTCTCACAACAAGTGTAGCGGAAAATCTTTTTTTATAATTCGAGAAAAAGGTTTGAAAAATCCTGGACCTGGACTAATAAAAGGTTTCAAACCATTTTTTTTTTTTTTTGCGCAAGGAACGCACGGGTAGTAATTTAAATCGCACCAAGTAACTAGTGGATCTAGATCTGATTGTAGCTTATTTCTATCTTCAAATGACGCCAATGACATGAAAAGCTTTACGTCGTCGGCATACATTAACATTTTTGAAAATTTTATTATTGTAGAAATATCATTTATAAACAACAACAACAGAATCGGGCCAAGATGGCTTCCTTGAGGAACCCCCGAGGAGACATAAATGACATCGGATTCTAAATTTTTAAACACTACCTTTTGTGTCCTGTCACTAAGGTAAGAAGAGATCCAGCGATTGAGACCCGGCTGGAAGCCCAACTGATCGAGTTTATGAATGAGTAATGAGTGACACACTTTGTCAAAAGCTTTGCTGAAATCCGTAGAAATAACGTCGGTGTGCAGATTTTTTCTAAAGGCATTTGAGACATGACTGGTAAACTCAAGTAAATTCGTAACTGTGGACTTTTCCTTAATTATGCCAGCTATATCAATAAGATCTTGCAACCATAATAAGCATTTTACGCAAAACTCGATTGCAAAAAAAATTTTGTGGATTTTGGGGAAGTAGGCGTGGCGCCGCCCAATTTTCAGTATAAAAGTTCTGCTGTTTTCAAAGGTGATTGCTTGTAATTTCAACTAGATATTTCAATGAAAATTGGGTAGCTGCTTATCATTAGTATGTGGTATACACCTGCCCAAAATTAGGCAAATCGGATAACACACAAGCAAAATATCCGGGCAAGTAGCTATTACCTCATTGTTATATATCTTTTTTGATTCTCATACCTCTCATGAACCTGAAATGTTTGCAAGCATGAAGATGTTTGCAAGTATGAGAAGAAGAAGAGATGAGGCCATCAATAAGTATACTTAAATGATGAGGACGATAAGGTAAGTCGATTTGGCAATGCCCGTCTCTCCGTCCATCTGTACTTCTGTCCGTCTGTGTATTTGAACGCAAAATTTTTTAAATATAAAATGTGCATGTATTGGTATTTTTAAAAATAAGGATAGCACTGGTTGGAAGTGAAGCTATTTATAAACAAATAAATTATTTGACCCTCGAAACTCATAACATAAGTGGTTTTATTGAAAATAATCAGCTGGCTTTATAATACGAACTGAAAAGTATTACAATAGACCTGCGTAAATTGGTATGCCATAATAGATCACTATTAGGTATATAATGTTCGGATCCACCCGAACTAAGACTTCCTTACTAGTTTTAAAGTAAAATTGTTCTGTTGTTAATAGGATTATAGAAATGTAAATGAGAAGGTGATACTCTCTTATTTACATCTGACTTTTCTCAGTTTTAAATGACCACGTAAAAACACCGTTACAGCTCCTCTTCGAACCAGGTTGAAGACGTAATGCAGGCCATCAAGTCCTTGATATCATAATCGGAAATTTGGCGAATGTTGTCCAGGAACGATGCTTGCAGGCGAGTCTTTGCAGTTGCACATGCGGTGTTTCACAGTTACTTCCTTTTCCTCATCTTTGCTGTCCCTACAGCAACGTTGATAGGGAATACTTAGCTTCTCTTCGTGCCTCCCAATAAGGCAATGCCCAAGTATTGTTCCTATTAAGTTCGAAATTTCAGCCCTTCTTTGGGCGTAGACTTGTCGAGATACCTTGGGACCCCTTTTTGGCCAGGTTTGCTTGGATATTTGACCATTTGATTTTTTTCCATCTTTCGGTAGCTTGTCGGTAGGTACAGTCATTTAGCAGTAGCCTGCACGTGGCAAAGGGTATACCTTAAACTCCATTGTCAGGAAGAACCTGCGTGTACTTGCCCCGCTTAGCAAGCTAATTGTCACTACAATGTCACGGGACCCACGCAATTCTGCTTGGCCATCTCTTGGAGATATCGGCGAGAGTTTAGTGTTAATTCAGAGTTGAATGAATGAGAGCCAGGGGATTTAATGGCCGATAGTGTATTTTTCTATCCAAACCGCGGCTTCCATGATTGCTAAAATCGCAGCCCGGCAGACACTGCAATGATGAGTTAGTCTGAAAGAGAGTTCTAGGTTGCAGTCCTTTAAAAAACCCCTCCTCAGATCCACTCATTTAATTTAGAGCCCTCGGTGTATATGGATATGCTGCTTTCTACACCGCAGCACCGATCCGACTCAACCCAATTCTCTCTACTGGGGATATTTATCGTAAAGTTACTATTAGAAACTGCAGTAGTCACGCAGCGATCTGTACTTCCAGGAAGAAAACTGAAATTCTTTAGTATGCTGGAATGTCACTTGGTTCGTGTGTCCTAGCTGGAAGACTCATTTAGGCAAAGAGTTGACGTATCTGCTGCTGTACCCTTTTATATCTAGGTCTGGAATATCCTGAAGAGCTTCGTTGGGCGTAGTTCTTAAAGTTCCGCCTATGCTAAACATACTAGACCTGTGAACTTTACCTAGCAAATTCAGGTTGGACATCTTGCCCTGTCCCTTATATTTCCATTATCTCTCTCTATGGCGCGATATACAACAGGTATATCATCATAAACCTCCTAAGAGATTTTTGCGCCAAGCTTCTCTTCCAATTTGTGGTGTGAATTTTTCCCTACAAATTGGTGGGGCCTACAGTTTTTTGCCGACTCTGAACGGCATCTACAAAGGAGACGAATTTTTGCTGAGAAGCCTGTCATGGCAGAAATACACTCGGAGAGTTTGCCAAACCACTGCCGAGGGGCGACCCCGTTTTTGAAAAACTTTTTTCAAATCACTTTTGATGTTACCTGTACCAGGGCTCGAACCATGGACCTTCGGTGTGGTAGACCGGCAACACTACCTTCACACCACGGCGGCCGCCCGTGCGGTGGATATTGAGCGATTTTCATCCGCAGTCTATTTGTTCGAGCAATAACGTGATCAAAAACTACTATCTAAGTATATATATAAAAACTAAATGTTGTTGTTGTTGTAGCGATGAAATGAAATGTCTTTCTTATCACCGCGATGGATGTCTAAACGGCTAAACCGATTTCCATTATGTAAAAAGTACTTTCTCCTCTGTGGAAGGCTTTTCGATAAAAAAATATTCGAAACTTATAGGGATTGCTACCGAAAAATAAATACAGCAGAGAGGTCACCATTTCGCAATTTTGTTGATGTTTTCGTACATTTTAGGCCACCAAACTACTACACCGCTTAACAGATTTGGTTCATATCTGGAACAAGTGTTGTTGCCTTGGAAAGTGTTTCTATCAAAAATTTGCTAGATAGATGGAGCTGGAGTCAGTCCGAGTTATTGGCAAAAACGTGCCCAGGTGTGGCCCTGGAAGGTGTAGATACGATATCGGTATAAAATAAAAGGTGTTGATGAGGGTTTTAACAAGGAAAAGTTCTTAGTCCCATGTGAGATCATGTTTTCGAGATATTGACTAAAATGTGGATCAGGTGTGGTCCTAGAAGATAGTTCCACGATATGGGTATCAAATTTAAAGTGTTGATTAGGGTATTAGCTAGCAGATGTTTCTAGGATAGCGACCGGGATAGGAATAGGGATAGCGGGACGGATAGGGATACTTACCGATTTTATCAAAACTGAGAATCAAAAGTTAACTAAATTTCATACTGCCCGATTACCTGATGCTTTTGGAATGAAATGAAAGATTGAAATCTGTAGATAGGAACTTCCTGAAATTTATTTATATTAAGTAAAATTCGGGCACGGTTGGCTCTGCTTTAAGGGCCATATACATATAATTTATATTAGAAGAAAATCCTCCGTCTTGTCGAATTTGAGTTTGTATCAAACCGGTTTCAGCGGGTCTGGTACCATAAGTCGAAAATTTAAATGTCGAATCTAAATATGCCAAAAAAAAAAATATCGAAAAAAAAATGTCGAAACCGAAAATGTCGAAAAAAAAAATGTCGAATGATAAAATGTCGAAGCATTCGCGCGCGCGAATTTTACACATCATTAAATACATTAATTCGATATTTTTTCTAATTTTAATCATGTAAAAATTTGGAAAAATGTCTAATATAGCATTAAAAAATAGCTTTAATAGTATCGCCCAACTTATGGAAGCCCGAATTTTACACATCAATAATTACACCCCTCCTACATGTAATACGTTGATGTTGGAAATTCTTTCTGTTTCGAGTACGTCTTCTAAGCAAATATAAGGCCTTACGGTAAACTTATAACATTTTCAACAAATCTCACTGCTCTTCTCAATAAAAAAAAAAACCCTCCGTACATAATATGCGGTTATAGATGTGAGAAAAGTACCGATTTTAGATAACTTTTTAAGGTAAATAAATGGTCGATGTATCGATATATCGGTGTGCTTATGAAAATTTACATATTCAGCACATTTAACAGCTATTTTTTGACAATAGTACAAAATCAAACCTAAACTCGACCAAAATATATAGCATAAAAAGATTTTTTTGGTCAAATAATACTTCACATTATAAATCTAGGCATGAATACGCGACTTTTGATGCCCCATTCAATAATCTTTTTATCTAATTTTCGAAAGGTAACATATAATATAAGCCACTAAACTATACACGTCAGCACGTTTGTACTTTCAATGATGTTATCTGTACGGCCATCTCTACAGTTCCCTAGAAGTAAGTTTTTCCAGAGCGTATCGCATTATAATGAAGTTTAGCCAAATTCCATACCGATATATATCGAAAATATCGATTCATCGATGAGCTAGTATCTCTAACACAGATTAGCTCAATGAATAACGGTAACTCTCTTAAAATCAGGAAAGCTAAATGGTAAATTTAAAAAATATTAAAGGCTTATAAAGAATTTTAAAATGACATTTCCATACAAATTTCCAATTATAAGAGCGTAATAAACCTATTTTATTATTTATGAATAAGGGGGCTAAATTTTCGTATTTTTATCGTAAGTATACAAATTTCGGCCTTTTTCGGTCATTTTCCTTTTTCGACATTTTTTAATTCGATCAAAAATGTATTCGGTATAATAAGGCTTTTTTCAATTCGGTTTTTAAGATTCGACAAATCGTACGGATCCCGTTTCAGCAACAATGTTACAACAAGATCATACCATTCAAAATACTAGTCTGTAAATATATCAGGATCATACCAGTTTACATACTAGTCAGTACATACACCAGAATCATACCAGTTACTCTACCACTTCGTAGCAGGTTAGTTAAGTTTTGTTTAAAAATAACGAAAATAGCAAAATTACATTACAAACCACTTTATTGAAAATTCAGTCATAAGATATAAAATATATATCATCAGATATAAAAACATATCTATCACTATATTAAACAAATGAAACCAATTTCAATACAAATATAGTCGCTATTCATAGCAATTTTACCCTAGGAAAACATTTCTAAAAAGTAATTTTCTTTTTTTTAATAAATCTTAAAATTTTCTTGAAACATTTTATAACATTTGCACATAACCATACAGATAACTCGCTTAGGAAATTCTATTACATAATGTGCAAATTCTTAGTAGCTTAATTTTTTAAAAAGTGCTTTTTAACCACCTTGTTATTGTATGTGCCTCTGCTCGCTAATCTCGTTGTTGCGGCCTTAAACTATTCCGGTGGATATTCGTTGGTATTTTATTTATGAAAACTGCATTTCACAATCAAAATAAATCAACTCTGAAAAAAAAACAACAATTCAACATTTCTTTTGTGATTTTTTTTAAGAACTTTTTTATTAGAAAACAATTCCTTAAATTATTCCAAAAAGAAATGTTATTTACTTGCACAATTGATATGACAAATGATCGTTTCGTTTTCACTTTTCTTCGTGGTTTCATTTGAACATTTCTTATTCGTTGTTGCTTCGCTGATGCGCCGTTATTGCAGTAGCGACGTAGCAAAAATAAGGGTGATTTTGTTGACATGCACGTACGTACATGATCGGCAACCCCAAGTGTAATATTTAAATCACGAAGTTCTCAAAAGGATTATGATTTTACTATCAAAACTATTATCTGCAAGAAAGTTTTATATTTAATTTAATTAGATGCACATTTAAATACACAGAATATTAGTTGAAGAGAAAATTAAAATGTAGGACGTCGTTGTTAACTGAACGCTTGCTGCTCGAATACTGAATTGTTTTCATTTTCGCTCGCGCATGCATCTGTCGACAATTTGAGAGGGCTTAGCGGGTTTAGCGGAAACGTTGCAGTCGTTCAAACTGGTATGAATAAGCCCACGAAATTCTAGATAATGAACTAGAATGTTTACTAACCAGTTTTTCAGTGGACTGCAGGGTAGTGTACACAACTTTGAAATGCTGGATTTTTACTTACCTTTTTAGGTTTCAAAAAAAACAAACAAGATTTTGTTACTTTGGTTGAAAAGTTTTTATTATCAAAAATTTAGGAAAAACAACAAAGTAGATATTTTGGTATTGCTTTGTATAATATTGAGCCTTAAACTTCCTGTAGTTCCAACTACAGGCGCACTATGCTCCAATTTTTCATATACACCTCATTGCATAGTCATAAGATTACTCAAATTGAGATGTTTTACCCACTGCAGTATCTTATTAAGATCGTGGTGTTAACTTAAATTGACAGACATGAGAGTGAGGGGAAAAGCAATCCATTCGATTGTTAAATGCAAGCTCTATTCAAGAAAAGTTCAAAGTAACCTCGGTTTGAGCGTACATGGAAACGCTTGTGTTTATTAATTCTTGATAATTAGTACAAGTACACAACGCGTTCGATTTTCTGCCAAGAACAATATTTACAAAAACACGTGCAATTCTCTTGCGGTTACGTGGCGTTAACACGTATTTTGGTGGTTACGAAAATGGACTTCAAGCCGGAAGAATGCCAAAAGTGGGTACAAATTGTCAAATTATTTATTTGCCTTTAAAGACAAGGTTCTTACCACACCAGAATCAGGGGGAAAAAATTAATTTGGGTAACAAATTTTACAGTTTGGCTTATTAGCTACTGAATAATCGAGTTTTTACCATTTTTCTTTATCGAAATGAAACTCCAGAAATGGTTAAAACATGACAATAAAAGTGGGGTTTTAATAAAAAACACAGTGTATTTCTCTTGGCGTGATTTTATGCGATACTCACAAACATAATTACGTCTTTATAAATTTTTCACCAGTTTCCATACTTTACAAACTTTAGTTTTGCACCTTGAACTTGCGTTTAGCATCTTTTTTATAGGTTTTTATTTTGTTTTGCAATAAAGAAGTAAGAAAGAAGAGTCAAAACATGATATAGTGTTTTCTTCTCCTAAAAATAGTGGCTTTGGTAAAAAAGGTGCCCTTTCCCTATGACCGCGGTCAAATATTTTAGGAAATAAACTTGTAAACCCTGTGAAGTGCATCGAAGACTCAAACAGGCAATATTATTTCCGGAAGCTAAAACTTTTTCCGCTAAGTGCATGCTTAAAAGTTTCTTTATTCTCATGTACATTAGACTGGACCAATAAACCTTGCCTTCATTTTTTTCTCCATGACAAAAACCTTCTTTTTCACCTTTTTTTACCTAGTAGTGCTTCGCACACAAGGTATATTAACTTTAGTCGTGTAACGGCAGTACGTAACTGCATTAACGGATCGAGATAGATGTTGACTTATGTATATATATCAAAATGTTCGGGACGAAAAGAGAAATTGATTAAGCCATGTCCGTCCGTCCGTCCGTCTGTGAACACGATAACTTGAGAAAATTTTGAGATATCTAAATGAAATTTGGTATGCGGGTTCCTTGGCACTCATCTCCGAGCGCGGATGATAGCCACGCCCACTTTTAATATATATAATATTTTCGAAAACACAAAAAAAGTGATTACTCAGTACATAATACACCTATAAGGATAAAATTTGGTGAATACATTGAAATTGAGGCATCGAATAAAATTTTCAAGAAATTTTTGAAAATTGGCGTTGCACCGCCCACTTTTGCTTAAGTCAAATTTAGAAATAATATTAATCATAAATCAGAAACCTTTCAGGATATCGAAACGAAATTCAGCACGCAGGTTTACAGGTATGCAATGAATGTTCCAGAAAAAAATGGGCGGGATCGGTTAAGGTCTACGCCCACTTTTATATGAAAGATTTTGAAAAGGATCGTAGATATATTAAATAGGCAATAACTTTGCGTAAAATAGCTTTACATCATTTATATTTCAGTTTTAAAGTTTCCGTAAACAAAGAAATCCAAAAACTTAAAATTTTCGAAAATGGGCGTAGCCCCGCCCATTTTATAGTGGACTATTCGACAAAACTTTTTATGCCATAACTCCGCCAAAAATTGATTTGTGGAAACGAAATTTGGTGATAATGTTCTATATATAAAGGTGACTGCTTCCTGTAAAATTGAGCGAAGTCGGTTAATGTCCACGCCCAGTTTTTTAACATAATTCTAAATTTTTTTTTTTTTAATTTAAAAAACGATATTTCTAAAACTAAGCAAGTTATATTAATTAAATTTTGCACACATAATAATCTTTTTAAGAAAAACTCGCCCGCAAAAAAATTTTGTCAATTTTGAAGAAGTAGGCGTGGCGCCGCCCACTTTTCAGCATAAGATTTCGGCTATTTTCAAAGGCAATCACTTATAATTCAATATTGATATTTCAATAAAAATTGGTCAGGTGGTTCTCAGTAGAATGTTTTATACTCCTGCCACAAATTAGCCAAATCGGGAAACACACAAGCGAAATATTCGGGCACATATTAATAGCACACTGCAATAGCGAAGTTATATATCTTTTTTGATTTTCATATCTTTCATTAACATTAAATGTATGTAAGTATGAGAACAAGAAGAGAAAAGTTCACTAAAATGATCAGCATGGTGAGCGGAGTCGATTTAGCCCTGCCCGTCTCTCCGTCCGTCTGTATGTCTGTCCGTCTGAATGCAAACTAGTCTCTCAGTTTTACAAAAGAATGCTAAAATTCGTGGTTTGCTTTGGCCGTTTTATAATATACTAGCAAACCCGATAGACGTTGTTTTGACGTTTTGATATATAGAACACATCTATATATAAAATTTCATTCACTTGAACCAAATAAACTCCTAACTATACCGAACTGCAGCTTTATATAACCGGGGGGATTTTCCAAAAGCTATATACAGACTGTGTCGTGCCCAGCGAACTCCGGAACTTATCGTGAAAGTTCAAGAGTAAAACAAACCACAAAATATGTGGGCGTGGCACCGCCCACATTTGAAAAATGATGTAGATATTGACTAAGTGACACATATATCCAAATTTGATTAATTTAGGCCAAAAAAGTTCGGAATTATGAAGAATTGAAACTTTATATAGCCTGAGGGCGTGGCTCCGCCTACTTTTCCAATACTATATATTGTCTTTGCTGTACCCAGTGAACCCAAGTATATATTGTGAAAATTTCATAAAGATCGGTTGAGTTCTTTGGCGCCTATAAAAGACACCCTTTTTATACCTAGTTTATATCTATTTTTGTTACGGACACAAGGTATATTACTTTATTCGGCATAAACGATTCGAGATATATATTTATTAGGCGAAGTTGTATATCGTTTTTGATATTCATTCCTTTCATGAACATGAAATGTTTGTACGTATACTGAAATGATCAGGAGGATGAGCAGAGTCGATGTAGCCATGTCCGTCTCTTGATACGTCTATATGTCTGTCCGTCTGTCTATTTGAACGCAAATACGAACCGAAATTATTAAAATAGACCTGCGTTAATTGGGATGACATAATAGATCACTACTAGGTATATAATGTTCGGTTTCACCCGAACTTAGACTTCCTTACTTGTTTGAATTCAATTTCCTACAACACTGTATAGATTAATTTTGCTTTGCAAAAATCATTAGAGTCTAAAAAAATCTAAACTAGCAATAATAGAGCTCTGTAAATAGTTATAAAGAGCTGAACCTTCTGATGTACGTTTATTCGCCATTCGGCATAGTCTAATGTAAAAATGCATACATATGAGTATGTATCTTTACAGCATAGCTTTAAAATTTTTTTTCTGCTTTTCAGCATTTCTCTTTGTTTAGTCAAATTCATACATTTCTGGCGTTTAATTGGCAAACAGCTATGCATATCCCTATCTACATTTGCGAAATATTAATTTTCAGCTATTCTGGTTTAATGCTGTTGTTGTGGTAACAACAAAAACACTCCCCGAAGGTTTTGGGGAGTGTTGTCGAATTAACAGTCCTTGGCCGGGTTTGAGCCCGGTACGCTCCGGTACTCCCTTGCGGTATTGCCCGACTATCGTGGTAGCGATTTATGACCAGTGAAACCTTCTAGGTCATGGCACCCATCCTTCCGTAAGGAAGGATAAGATGGGTAATGAGAGGTGAGAGGCATCATATCCTTAGACCAACCATCGAGTTGCACGTCATTACCTTTCTGCATATTAGTCGCCTCTTACGACCGGTATGCCTACCTCGGGCATGTTCTAAGCCCCTAACCCGCAGGGGTTTAATGCTTTTCTCTACTTTTAAATATACATCAAAGCTGGTGCTTCCCTTTAAGGTTCGAATAACGAGCACTTGAACGAACTTGATTGGAATGAAACTATGCTGGAAAGGTAGTATTAGGCTTTTGGTTGCAAAATAGATTTTCTCTTTTACAATAATTTCGAAGAGCTAAGAGACTGTGGACAGCTTTGAAATCGGACAATAATTACAAACATTACTTTTGTTTCCACTTTCGAAAGTAGGAGTAATACATGTAATTTTCCAATCTTCCACAAAACAGCCTGATGCCAGAAACCTATTAAAAATGAGTTTAAGCTGTAAAATTAACGCTGGCGCATTTTTCAGCAAAAACAAAGAAATACATCAGCATCAGTTGTTTCTGAACTCTTAAGTCCCATAATTCCGTTCAAAACGTCCTCAGATGAAAGTGTGAGTGATCCAAAATTCATTAGAGGTAAAAAACTTCGCAAACAAGTTTGCTGCGTCATTTAAGTTATTCACAGATTCGATTTCCAAAAATACAGCAGATTTAATAATAGAGAAAGATTTATTCGATTTGATGAAACTCGAAAATAATTAGGGACTGCATTAAATACCCGACTCAACATTAAGTAGATAGTTCATATAAAGAAATTTAAGTAAACAGTTATATCTCTATCTCTCTATGGCGCGATATACAACAGGTATATCATCATAAACCTCCTAAGAGATTTTTGCGCCAAGCTTCTCTTCCAAATCGTGGTGTGCCGATTTGAATTTTCCCTACAAATTGGTGGGACCTACAGTTTTTTGCCGACTCCGAACGGCATCTACAAAGGAGACGAATTTTTGCTGAGAAGCCTGTCATGTCAGAAATACACTCGGAGAGTTTGCCAAACCACTGCCGAGGGGCGACCCCGTTTTGAAAAACTTTTTTTCAAATCACTTTTGATGTTACCTGTACCAGGGCTCGAACCATGGACCTTCGGTGTGGTAGGCCGGCAACACTACCTTCACACTATATCTTTTTAAAAAGTTATTCCTCGGGTTCTTTAGCTTTTTCAGGCGACGATGGTAATATGTAAGTTTATATGTTTTTTTATTAAAAACTGGAACATATTTTAGATACACTGTAGATAATATATCTTTAAAGACACGGAAACTAGCTGATACATCGGGGGGAGATAATAAAACTTCACAATTAAGCTGAGATAGACACAAGTTTATTTTAGAAAATTATTTTGCACAATAATGAAGAACAAACAAAACACAAAAAATTTGAAAGTGGCACCGCCCACTTTTCCAAAATTATGTAAATCTTTACTAAAGGACAAAATAAGTTCATAGTTAGGACGAATTGAAATTTTATATAGCCTGGGGCCGTGTTACCGTCCACTTTTCCCAAACTATATATAACCTATGATTTAACCAGGAATATGCTGTAAAAATTTCATAAAAATCGGTTGAGTACGTTGGACGCCTATGAAGGACACACATTCATTTTTATCTATAAAAAGATTTGTCGTAATCAACAATATAGGGCCAATATAAGTAACACATACCCCCGATACAATCGACTGTTACGATAAACGGAGTTTGGGCTATATATACTATAAACCAGTTTATTTTAAATAGTTGTGCCAAGATAAACATTTAATAAAAGTACAAAAATCGTTCAATTGTACATAAACTTCCCACTCTGGTCTTCAATAAAAGAGTTCTGTGTTTTTGTTTAGTCATTGCTTTTAATTTTGTTATTTAAATAAAGAAAATGCTGCTTTGTATTTACACTTTTTTCAAATTGCACTGAAAAACTACCTAGGAAAGGTGATGACGTGCCACTCGATGGTTGATCTACGGATATGATACCTCTCACCTCTCATTATCTAGAAGGTTTCACTGGTCATGGCAAATCGCTACCACTACAGTCGGGCAGTACCGGAAAATCAAATTTTAATATGCTTGATACATTTTTATACAAACAATATATTTATAGATATGAAGAAGAGCTAAAGGAAAACCCTAAAGCTTTCTGGAAGTTTATACGCTCTAAGAAAGATTGCTCAAATATTCCGACTTGTATGTCGTACTGTGGAGTAGATTCTGAATGCCTTTTGGGTTCAGTGAATCTTTTTGCTGATTTTTTCATATCCAATTGTTGGAAGTAATTCGGCTAGAACCTACTGTATCGATGCCGTGCAAATGGTCCATTTTGGCTCGGTGTCAATCTCAGTAAATTATGTATTAAATGGTATTGATGCGCTTAAATTGTCTTCAAAATGTGATCTTGATGGGCTCTCGTCATTTATATTGCAGAAATCCAGTATGTCTTTTGGTAGGCCTTTCAGTTACATTTTTAATTTTTCGCTATCGTTGGAAATAGCCTCCTTCACTCCAATCTTTAAATCAGGCAACAAAAACAATGTAACTAAATATAGACCAATTTCGAAACTCTCTACCTGGTCTAAACTTTTTGAGAAAGTGGTTGAGGAGAGCTGGTGTTTGCAATAAAGGGTTCCATAAATGATTGTCAACATGGCTTTCTTACCGGGCGGTCCACGGCTTGCTTCTTTTTCACAATTCTGCATCTCTTCCTTCAAGGCGGGAAATTGAGAATACGCAGTCATATACATTCGAAGCCACATCTGGAGTGCCTCCGGGAAGCATTCTTGGACCCATTCTATTTTTTATTTTTATTAACGATATAGGATCTTGTTTCAAGAACTCTTAGTACCTGCTCTACGCTGATGACTTGAAAGTTTTCAGAACCATTGCGAGCATGTCAGATGTAGCAATGCTGCAAGATGATCTTAATAATTTAACTAATTGGGGTGTTATCAATAATTTACATCGCAATATTAAGAAATGTTTTCATATGAGGGTTTGGAAAAATCTCAATATGCATATGTCTACTTATAAACTCTTTGATGACAACCTTTCTAGTATCAGTAAATATGTAGATCTTGGAGTAATGTTTGACTCAGGTTTTACTTTTGCAAATCACGTAAGCCTCATTTCACCCAAGGCCTACTCTAACTTGGCCTTTTTGAGGTGATATGCCAGAGATTTCAAAAATCATACTAGAAACAATTTTATACAATAGTTTAGTGCGTTCGAAACTAGAATATGCATCTATAATTTGGAATCCGATTTGCTCTGTTCATTTGCACAGAATTGAAAGGCTACAGAAAATATTCATATGATTTGCTCTTCAGCCGCTTCGCTTTACCGATCCATTACCATCTTACAATGTCCGTTGTGCCCTCATAAACATGGAGTCGCTGGCGTCCAGGCGTTCTATTCAAACTTTGATGTTTATATATGACTTAATTTGCGGTTTGGTAGACTGTCCGGAACTTTTAGCACAAATAAGCTTCAATGTTTCGTGCAGAACTCTCCGTGCTCAATATCCGTTTCATGTCAAGGTAATCCGTGCTAATTACCATTATTATGACCCAGAATTTAATAAAATATTTTGTAGCCTTGTTCTAGACTTTGCACTCCCGAGATCATGTTTTGGCTCTAAACTTTCTTCGCATTATGTCTAAATGTATGTATCATAAGATTTGGATTTGTATTTCTAGTCTGTAAAGTAATCTAATCATCAACTTAATAAAGTGAATTGAACAACATAAACCGTTCTTCAAAGAAATTCTGAAAATTTCATTTTTTAAAAAGGCGCTCTTCAAAAAGATTTTCAAATATAGTGGTCGTCCCTTCAGCGCCCGATGTTCTCTAGTATAAGGGAGCAATTCTCTAAAACGTGCATTTTTTGGAGTTACTCAGATCCTCTCTGAGTATACTAATCTTATAACTTTAAACGAGTTATTCTTGTACAAGGTGGCGCAAAAGTAAGCTTCCGGTGTTTAGCATATCGGTTGTGGCACGTGCAGTGTGTGCTGTTGCACCGTCTTGTTGGAACCACATGTTTTCCGATCCCAATTCATCAAGTTGCGGCAAAAAGAACTCGTTGTTCATTGCTCTGTAGCGCTCACCATTCACAGTAACTGTTTGGCCCCGACCGATTATTGGTCAAATAAATAGTCAGCAATATTCCGCGTTCTGGAGCAGTGTAGCGTAACATTGTTTATTAACGTGTATTTCGCATGTGTTTACTACACAAATGTCAAAACAGAACTGACTTTAGGGGCCAATCGCAAAATTTATAGCATTTTCTGATAGGAGGATTACTTTTGCGCCACATTGTATATTTGTATATTTATATATTTGTATATCCAGGCTATCTCGAAAACGGCTCAACCGATTTGGATGAAATTTGATATGTAGATAATGTACCACATTTTAAAAATTTTTTCCTAGGTGTTGCCACATAGGTTATTTTTTGGGGTTGTCACTTATCTGAAATTTTTTCATATGAAATAAAGTATGCCAATATGGATATCATACGAAAGATATATTCATTCGTATTTCAAAAAAAATATTTCTAAGCGGGGTCGCCACTTATTGAGGTTTTTATATAAATTTTTTGTTTAGGGTAACTACTTAACCACTATCTTGAAAACCGGTGAACCGATTTGAATAAAATTTGGTATGTAGATAGTGTACATAGGTGTTGCCATATAAGTTATTTTTTGGGGTTGCCACCTATCTGAATTTTTTTTTATGAAATCAAATATGCTAACATGGACATCCGCCGAAAGATATTTTCATTCGTATTTCAAAAAAAATATTTCTAAGCGGGGTCGCCACTTATTGAGGTTTTTATATAAATTTTTTGTTTAGGGTAACTACTTAACCACTATCTCGAAAACCGGTCAACCGATTTCGATGAAATTTTGTGTGTAGATAGTGTACCACATTCTAAGAATTTTTGAGTAGGTGTTGCCATATAGGTTATTTTTCTAAATAGAATTGCCATTTATTGTTGCCATTCCTATATATTTGTATAAGGTGTTGCCTTATAGGAGTTTTTACGGAGCTGCTACCTATCAGAAATAAAATATGCCAATATGGGTATCAAACGAAAGGTATTTTCCTACGTATTGAAAAAAATATTTCTATGTAGGGTTGCCACTTTTGTGCGACAAGAAAAATCCAGCAAAGAAGTTCATATACCGAGAATCGCACTCATCCAAGGAGTCCCTAATGTGCAACTTCCAGTAAGGCCAACATTTGCCATAACTGCGCATAAAGATCAGGGATACACTTTTGAGTTTGTCGGAGTGGAGCTAAATTCATCGATGTTCATGCATGGTATATTATATGTGTCGTTTCAAGAGTTAAGTGACCAAATACATTTAAAGTAATGTTTCCGGAAAAAAGAAACGTACTCGGAACATGGTATGGAAGGAAGTGTTGCAATAGATTTCATATGTATTGAATATAAAAAGTTTTGCATAGTTCTATCATTAAAATTAAAGAAGAAATCACAGAATGTTGACCGATATATGGAGCTCTAACCCACAAAAATACCCATGCGACCCTAATCTTTCTCGATTATTTGATAACAATCGACAGCTGCTAACCATACAATTCAGCAAGGAATATTGTAAGGACTTGTCGAAAATTTGTTTGAGCAGTCACCAATTAGTAATTATGTGTATTCAAACTTTGCTACTAATACAAAATTTTAAACATATTTTTAGTATCAAGATATGTCTTTAGAACGCTTCACTGCTGGTAAGTAAAACTATTCATACAAACCACCAGAATATCTTTATTGATGATTATATAAATAAACTAAATTGTATGACAACCTATGAAACTGCCGAGCAAAGCTCGGTCGCCCAGGTACTGTATAAGATAAATCTTTTCTTGATATAAACTGTTATTAACTATTATCAAAGATTTAATTTGTGCTAAATTAATTGAAATTATTCAGGCTTATATGTAGGTAAATCCACAAATCCCTTTCTCTATAAGTATATATGAGGTATATTACTTATATATTAGCGTGTCTGTAAAACACACAGCTCAGTTTTAACGCCACATCTTCGAACGTGGAAAATAATTGCACCACGAAACACACTAAAGGTTTGCATCTCTCCTTAAGAACTCGAATAATTCTTATGCTAAACTGTTCAAAATTTTCAAAAATTGATATTATATGTGCGACAGAGACCTGGTTTAAAGAAGGTATTGCAGATGATTTATATGAACTGCATGGTTACGGTCTGACTAGGAATGATAGGAAAACTGGTGCTAGAGGTGGGGGTGTTGCCATTTATTGCAAACTAAATATTCGGCAAATAATAATTTTTAAGCCAAATGCGAATGATTCAATTGAATACATAATTATGGAAGTTGGAAATAGTTTTAATAAATGCCTTATACGAGTAATATGTGCGTACAACCCTTGCAAATTATTTGATATGGATACTTTTTTTCACGACTGGCCCAACTTTCTTGTTCGTATGAACATATTTTGCTTTGCGGACACTTAAATATCGATCTTCTTGCCATTGACTCTTGACCTCTAAAATTAGCCGACAGCTAGATGTTGTTAACAAATTTCACACACGGTTTTCACCTAACCGTTGGAGATGATGGCATCAGTATAAGATTTTTGAAACTAATTATACAATACATCGCCCCTACGTTAACTCATATCACAAATTTTTCTTTTACAATTTCAACCTTTCCGGATTCTTGGAAAATAGCGAAAGTCCTTCTAGTTGCTAAGAAACCGTCGGCTACCTTATCAACTGATTTCCGTCCGATTAGCTCATTGCCAGTTTTGTCAAAAATCTTGGAAAAATTGGCGGCTGTGCAAATTATGAAATACCTCATTACCAACTGCCTAGTAACCGAAAATCAGTCTGGCTACAGAACCTCCCATAGTTGCAATACCGCTCTGCTTAAAATTATTGAAGACATCCGTCCAGCGTATGACAGAGCTGATTTTACTATTATGACGCTTTTAGATTTTTCCACAGCCTTCGATACAGTGGTTCATTCTATTCTCTTATTAAAACTTCGTAATTACTTCGGTTTTTCATGTAGTGCTGTGAGGTTGTTTGAAAATTATCTGTGTAATCGGTGGCAGAGCGTAGTGGTCGGTGATAGCTCCTCAGAAATGAAGCTTCTGGACTCGGGGGTATCACAGGGATCAATACTTGGCCCGATCTGGTTTACGATGTTCATTAATGCTATGGCACGTTGTTGCAGGATTTTTTCGATACATTTGTATACTGTAGTTTAAACTATTTGTATATAAAGCTGTATACATAACTTGAAGCAACTATTGTTTCAACACATCACATTTTCCTGGACTAGGAATTTTTTAAAGGAAGTACATACATACAAACTAATGAATTATATAATATTTTCTTCGTCTGATGAATCAGAGGAGCTGAAAAATTCCAATTTTAAGTAAAATATGACATTATTTGCAAACACATTACGCTGAAAGCATTGGATGGACTAAAAATTAACGCTTTTAATATTCCTCCATTAAAAAATCTCTGCAGCAATATAATGCTTCAATAAATCTCTCCGTTATGTAAAAGCAACAACCTTAGGTGGTGAAGATAAGTCTTTTTATCGTACTGTTTTATAATCCATCACACCAGCACAGTTTATATCGATGTATTTTTGTCCTGTCTGTACTCGCCTTTGTCTCGTAAACATCCCTTTTTCAACGTCAATCCAACATACTCTCCGTTAAGATAGGGAGTTCTGCATTGAAGCGTTCTTCAACCGTATTCTAAGAAATTAAATTCCTGAAACGAGCTCTGCGGTTAAGTTTTTGGAAAAAATGTCTGTTTTAAGATCGGGCCTTTCGAACTTGCAGATGAGTTTAGAAGGAAAGTCCGTTCTTCGTCTGATTATTCAGCAAAGCACGAGTTTGCGTACAAAGTTTTTGTATTTATCATAGAGATGAGATCATCGGTAATTTCAAAATCAGTGCAACATTTGGATAAGCGTTTTAAAGAACATCTAATATTAAGCAGCGAGTTAAGCATTTTAATTTTTAAACTATTCCTTAACTTAGCTTTTAAAATGTTCATGGCACTAAAAATTCTTTAAACCTTCGCATTACTGAAAGGTAATACTAAAAAGTTAAACACGATTTCGACCACTTCTAAAAAAGGGGGTACATTTCATGCATTTTTATGTTCTCGGACTTCCGCCCAAAATTCAATGGTAGAGGTCACACTTGTCTACTGTACGGTTATTAGCTTTCGACACTGCAGCTCAATCAATGCTATTTGACTTGGAGAATACCTAGACTTTTCTTCTTGAAAGTGAGAAAGAACATGCGCTATTGTGACTTTCAAAGAATTGTCAACAGAAAAAAATTTATCTTTTATAAAGAGTTCATATTATCAGGTAGGCGATGTCGCAGTTCAATTATCAACTCCCTGTAAAATTGTTGACAATTTTTACGAACAATTTTCTGTATTTCGTCATCAATACTACCTTCATTTAACTTTAATTTTATATAAAAAATATGGTGTTGAGACCAAAAAAGGTTTGGAGTAAAAAAAGGCTAAAAAAAGCCACGAAGCTAAAACCAAAATTATGAGGCTAAAGGACAAAAAAGAGGCTAAATCTAGCTTCGAAAAGGCTAACCTGCTCACACTGGTTCCAAGTTGAACATTCTTCGTCAGTGCTGTCAAACTTTATAAGTCTTTACCAAATAATATTAAAAATTAACGCAACATCAGGCGCTTTAAATTAACTTTATCTCAGTTGGTGCTATAACAGGCTTAGACACACAACTGCTAGTACTAATATTATCTTAATTAACGGATATAAGACGGAGCATACAAACTATAGATACTACATATATACATATAATGTAATAATTTATCTATTCTTTCTAAATTATTTTTAATTAATTCATAACGTTGTAATTGTGTTATTGTCCAAATATCGATGTACGAGGTGTGTTCAAAAAGTATCGCGAATTTTGAATTTTCGCTGGTTACGTATATTCGAATTTCGAATTTTTTGTGGCGTTATGTTGGTACTCATGTCTCTCACTTATGCCGACAAGCTCGGCCATTTTGAATGTTCAGTTAATTGTTGACAGCTGCTTTGCTTGCACGTGTTTTGGATCGTCTTCGATTTTTTTACCAAAATTGCTCAATTGTGACCAAAAACAGCATCGCATGAACTGTCCGCGACGACCCAAATTTGCTCCAGAGGGTCATAACTGGTGACGAATCGTGGGTTTATGGTTATGACGTGGAAACCAAAGCTCAATCACCTCAATGGAAGCTGCCGCACGAACCAAGACCGAAAAAAGCGCGCCAAGTTCGGTCGAATGTGAAAGTTTTGCTGACAGTTTTCTTCGATTGCAGGGGCGTGGTCATCATGAGTTCTTGCCACAGGGAAGAACGGTCAATAAGGAATATTACCTTCAAGTTATGCGCAATTTGCGCGAAGCAATCCGCCAGAAACGCCCGGATTTGTGGAAGAACAAAAATTGGCTTTTGCACCACGATAACGCCCCTGCTCACGCATCGTTGCTTGTGCGCGACTTTTTGGCCAAAAACAACACACTAATGATGCCGCAGCCACCGTATTCTCCAGATCTGGCCCCCTGTGACTTTTTCTTGTTCCCTAAACTGAAGAGGCCCATGAAAGGACGACGTTACGCTTCTCTTGACGAGATAAAGACGGCATCGAAGGAGGAGCTGAACAAGATACAAAAAAATGATTTTTTTAAGTGCTTCGAAGTTTGGAAAAACCGTTGGCACAAGTGTATGATATCTCATGGGGATTACTTTGAAGGGGACAAAATAGATATTCATGAATAAATAAATAATTTTTGAAAAAACACAAAATTCGCGATACTTTTTGAACACACCTCGTATTTTAATAGACAATGGTCGTGTACAAATAGTAATAAATAGTAATAATAATAATAATAACTTAACAAAAAGTAATTGTTTTGTGCAGTAGTTCACAAGGAACACGCTAATGTGCCTGTATACATCATTCAGTAATCATTTCCGCTTTTAGTCAATTTCCGTTGCATTGCATGTGTCACAAGAATTAACAAGCATGTATAATAGAGTACAATTAGGCAACATACAAAAATACATACTCGTACAGGGTGTTTTTTTTACGGGTTTGTTTTTCGAATAGAGATAAAACTAGCATTTTGTGGTCAAATCTGGCAACTCTAATGTCATTTATGTTCAGTTTGGTTTGCCATTTCATCATGAACAGGTTGACAAAAGAACAACGCTTGCAAATCGTGCAAATTTATTTCGAAAATAATGGTTCAGTTCGCGAAGTTTACCGTGAGCTCCGTCCATTTTATGGTCGACATAATCGTCCATCAGAGCAATTAATTCGGTTAACCATGGATCGTTTTCGCACTACGTTTACTCTATGTGATAATACGCATCCGCAGAGACGTCGAACAGTGCGCACCGAAGAAACAATTGCCGCTGTAGAGCAAAGTGTTGAAGATGACCCGAATGAATCGATTCGCCACCGTGCACAGCAATTGGAGCTTTGTCCATCAACTTTATGGAAGATTTTGCGCAAAGATCTTGGCTTGCGACCTTACAAGATCCAGCTTGTGCAAGAATTAAAGCCGCGAGACCATGCAATGCGTCGTGATTATGGTGTATGGGCCGAAAATGAGATTGATTTCGATGCTGATTTTCATCGCAAAATTTTGTTCAGTGATGAGGCTCATTTTTGGTTGAATGGCTACGTCAACAAGCAAAATTGCCGCATTTGGAGTGAAGAGAATCCACATGAGACCCTTGAAACGCCATTACATCCACAAAAACTGACTGTTTGGTGTGCTCTATGGGCTGGTGGAGTCATTGGGCCATACTTCTTCCGCAATAATGCTGGAGAGGCAGCTACCGTTAATGGAGACCGGTATAGAGCCATGATAACCGACTATTTTGTTCCCGAATTGGATGGCATGAATGTGGATGAGTTGTGGTTCCAACAAGACGGCGCTACATGCCACACAGCGCACGTCACAATCGATTTATTGAAGGAAACATTCGATGAGCGCATAATTTCGCGGAATGGACCTGTCAATTGGCCACCAAGGTCGTGTGATTTGACACCATTGGATTATTTTCTTTGGGGATATGTGAAGTCGCTCGTCTACACCAACAAACCAGAAACGTTAGGGGAATTGGAAGCCAACATTCGTGGCGTTATTGCCGACATACGGCCCCATATGCTCGAAAAAGTGGTTGAAAATTGGACCTGTAGAATTGGCTTTATTCGAGCCAGCCGCGGCGGCCACATGCGCGAAATCATATTTAAACATTAATGGCATAAAATTAGCCTTCCAATAAAGCCAAATTGATGGACCTTAAAACGATTTTCTTGTGTTTTATTTCAATTCGAAGTTCTATGCCCCTAAAAAAAACACCCTTTATATGGATGCTTGCTTAGATAAGATTAGGCAATATTTCTGTGGCATTAAGCAGAAAAATCCAAACTCAAGATTAGTCGAAAATGAGATAGTACCACCATTGTGTTCTCCGTACAAAAATCTCTTATCACACAGATTATCACGACTTTTGCTCAAAAATGTGGATTTTACGGTGAAAAAACCATATCTCAACCCCCATACATTCACACTATTGCCACAGATTTGTGCACATGTGGTACGTGGCGTATACGCAACATTAGCAGTTTCAATACAAAGGAGCAAAATTTTAAACCAAACAATAGTCAGAAATGTGTATCATTGTTCTACCCCGTTAAGCATAGGTCACAGAAAGTATACATTTTCGGGACTAAAGATAAGTCCTAATGGCAGAAGCGATCCTAATTAGTTAAATACTTCGTTGTGCGCTGCTTGAGCACGCGAAATGACAAAATTTAATGATATGAGGCCTCGACTCCTTGGGCTTTAAAATCGGCATCAGTTAACGCTAGAAAGAAATGTTGTGCTTTGAATCCCTACGCCGAGCCCTGAATTCCTTTGATTCAAATTTACTATCATAAATAGGATCGGTAGACAATTTATTGATGTCAAACGAAGGAAAGCTACATATTTCGTCCCGTCAGAACAAATTACCAGCAATATATTAATTGCTAAATATCGTTTTTTAATGCACAGATTGAATAAAGTTTGCACAATTTTAAGTAAATTTATCAAATATATAAGACAACGGAACTATTGTGTATACATATAAAACCAATATATATTCCATCAATATCCAATTCCAAGGAAATACATTTTTCTCTTCACGACACTGCCATTGTAATTAAATTTTACTCGATTTGTTTAAAAGCCAACCATTGACAATGTAAACACTTTTTATTTTCTCTCACTCTTGTAAATGTTGCCAACCAAAGTATCAGCACGGTTGCAAATCCTGTGGTATGAATTCACTTTTATCAGCTCAGCATGCAGTACTATTTGTGTTTAATAAACATTTGCATACATGCATATTTCCAGGCGCATTGACTTTTCCCTTTTGGAAATTATTTATTTAGTAACTCGCTATCTGACTTTTCATATCGATCTCGCTTGTGTAAAAATAAAATACAAAACTCTGAATTTTCGATGTGAAATGGCGCGTAAAACATAAACTAGAGCTGAGACATTGTAAAAGTGAACCGATTTTTTTTTTTTTTTTTTTGAGTACTTTAGAGTGGATTGAACCAAAATTAAAAAATCCCGACCTTCTGCTCAGGACCGTCGAGACGGGAGCGGGTGGAGGGAAAGTAAAATTGAAGTTAAGATTACTAGAAAAATATTTACAGTTTTACAAAAGAAATATGCCTGACTATAAATGCTTAAAATGGTTACACAAAGGTTATTGAAAAAGAAGTAATTTAATTTAAAACTTTAAAAACACAATCGCCGGAAGAATCGCGAAACTATTAAAAATATATCCACAACTACCATATATTCCAAAAAGAGCCTAGTAGGTTTTCTTCAATGACATGTTGCAGACTACTAAAATGCTCGATGACAACAGAAATCGTAAGCATTAAGAGATTGCTCACATTCATTTGGACTGACTAGCATAGATCCGTGTATGTGCGTGCTGTGTGTTTCAAATACTGCACATGTGACCAATTAGGTTTTGATTGAGTGCAAACTGAGTTTACTTGGTTTAAATCAATGATATTTGGATATATGTGTCCTTTAGTCAAGATTGACATAATTTTGGAAAAATGGGCTGTGCCACGCCCACATTTTTTGTGATTTGTTTGTTCTTCATTTATGTGCAAAGTTTATAGTCGTTCTCTATGAAACTTTCATCATAAGTTCAGAAGTTCGCCCCAATGCGATGTATAATAATTTCAATTGGTCATAACTCTGACCGTATTTGGTCTAAATTAATGATTTTTGGATATATGTGTAATTTAATCAAGATTTACATAATTTTGGAAAAGTGGGCTGTGACATGCCTACATTTTTTTTTATTTGTTTGTTCTTCATTTATGTCCAAAGTTTATAGTCGTTCTTTATGAAACTTTCATGATAAGTTCAGAAGTTCGCTGGGTACGGCATATGCTACATATAGTTTTGGAAAAGTAGGCGGTACCACGCCGCCAGGCTTTATAAAATTTCAAATTCTCATAGTTCCGTACTTATTTGGCTTAAAGCAATGATATTTGGATATATAAGACCTTTAGGCAAGATTTACATAATTTTGGAAAAGTGGGCGGTGACACGCCCACATTTTTTGTGATTTGTTTGTTCTTCATTAATGTCCAAAGTTTATAGTCGATCTCTATGAAACTTTCATGATAAGTTCAGAAGTTCGCCCCAATGCGATGTATAATAATTCCAATTGGTCATAACTCTGACCGTATTTGGTCTAAATTAATGATATTTGGATATATGTGTAATTTAATCAAGATTTACATAATTTTGGAAAAGTGGGCTGTGACATGCCTACATTTTTTTTTATTTGTTTGTTCTTCATTTATGTCCAAAGTTTATAGTCGTTCTCTATGAAACTTTCATGATAAGTTCAGAAGTTCGCTGGGTACGGCATATGCTACATATAGTTTTGGAAAAGTAGGCGGTACCACGCCGCCAGGCTTTATAAAATTTCAAATCCTCATAGCTCTGTACTTATTTGGTATAAAGCAATGATATTTGGATATATAAGACCTTTAGTCAAGATTTATATAATTTTGGAAAAGTGGGCGGTGACACGACCACATTTTTTTGTGATTTGTTTGTTCTTCATTAATGTCCAAAGTTTATAGTCGATCTCTATGAAACTTTCATGATAAGTTCAGAAGTTCGCTGGGCACTGCTTAAGAAAGGTGGGGAGGACCACGCCCCAAGGCGATGTATAATAATTCCAATTGGTTATAACTCTGACCGTATTTGGTCTAAATTAATGATATTTGGATATATGTGTAATTTAATCAAGATTTACATAATTTTGGAAAAGTGGGCTGTGACATGCCTACATTTGTTTTGTTTTGCTTGTGCTTTATTAATGTCCAAAATTTATTGTCGACCTCTTTGAAACTACACAGGCCATATTTAGCTTTTGGCAAAGCCCCCAGGCTATTTAAAGCAGCAATTCGACATATCTTCAAAACTATGTACATATCAGTAAGAATAGAAATTTGAGATATACTCGTAGAGGTGGTGTTAGAGGAAAATTAAGAGGGTAAAGAAAAGTAATGGTATATGGTGATGGGGAAAAACAAAAGTTGAGAGGAAAAAGAGGAGATGAGGATAAATGTAGAAGAACCGAAAAGTTTAGAAAGAAAAAAGTACAATTTGTTGAATGTAGGCAAGCCAAATTTTGGGCAGGACAACGTCTGCCGGGTCTGCTAGTTTTAATGTTTGTAGAAAATGTCCCAATTTGAAAATTTTGAAAATAAAAATTTATTTAACTCCACAGATTCAATCCACACACTAAATTAGGGGTTTCTTGTCCTTTCTAAAATATTCAATATTCAAAAATATATAGTCATAGCCGCCTTTTCCTGGGCGAAAATTTTCGTACATGAACAAAGTGGTTCTTTCTCTGCTTCTGTGCCTTCACCCATCTCTTTATTCTCTTCCTCGGTCTCTCCTCTTACATTCTGATTCATATTACTCTTCCTCTATAAAGTATTCAGTATGTTCAATTTTAAATCTTAACAAAAAAAAAACAACAACAAAAAACAAGAATTGCGCCCAAAGTAAACAAAGATAGTGATTGCGGTGACACCAAAATCACACTCAATTCAACAAACCGTGGAACAAATATATTAAAGCACACGTGGAAAAGAAATATAATAGTTAAAAAAATAAACTGAAATCAAACATCCACGAAAAAACTGAAGAGCTGAAAGCATGGAGGTAGACAAAAATATATATTTATGTACTCGTATTAAAGAAACACTTTATTATACATGTAGTATACATATCGATAAAGGAAAATGTTTATATTTGGAAATCTGTACCAGTGATGTAACGAATGCCACTTTTTGAATATTCGCGCATGCGAATGCGAATTACCACTAATGATATTCGCGAATGCGAATATTCAGTTTTTGTTCAAATTTGTCGATAATTGTGTAGGGCTATGCAGTCTTGTTCGATAGACGTGCGTTTCGTTTGCATTTTGTTCGCGAATCGATATGTTGCCAAGACTCCTGGGCATTCTTTACTGCTACTAGTTTCACATCTTATTTTGAGAATGGGAGTGGAAGGCAGTGGATGAAGGTACTCCATATACTGTGCTCCTGGGTGCCCCTCTCGACATTTTTCATGGCGCCGTCTACGAAGTTGTCTACGATGAGTTGTTATAAATATAAATAATCTAGTGTTTCTGGTAATCTTGGCCAGAGTACTCGTATATGTCTACAAGTAGCGCAACTTACTCCGAAGCCCCGCAAGATAAACCAACACAGGGTGGTTTGCATTCAATATTAAAATAATCAAATTTAAATAATATAATATTAACCCATAAAATTCACAAATAATTGAAAATAAAGCAGTGCTAGTTCGCTAATTTTCCAAAGAGTGGCACCAAAGTGGTATAAAAAATATGTATCTTCACAGCGCTCTGTTGAAATTAGAGTTAGTTTTTTTATGAACAGTGTGTCTTGTGACTATGATTTCTCAGTCTCAGCTATTTTGATCCGAGACTGTGACTGCACAGTGATAGGCATGGAATAAGAGCAGTAGTTGTGTTCGGTGAGGATAAACTTTTTACTGGAAAGAACATGTGTAGCGAGAGAGCGCACTTGACATTTCACTGAGAGAGAGAGTTGGAAGTTTCTGCTGGGGGAGTTTCACTCAGTAAAAATTGCAAGTGATAACAGCTGATCGTGACATGGGAAAGCAACAACAAAAATTAAAAAATTTGAGCTATTAACTAATCAAAATGGCAACAGATTTTTTACTGCAAGTTTTTACTGACTTCTGTTCGGCGTTTCGAGAGTTTTACATTATTCTTACTTTGCTAACACTTCTTTGCAAGTTTTGTCCCCGAACACAGCTAATGACTATTGTTATCTTTGTTTTGGTTATGCAACTTTATTTGCAGTGTTCGAATATTGCAAAATTTAAGAAATTTTCTATCAAACTAAAACAATAGCAATAGCAAAATAATCACCCACCATTCCAAAAAACTACCAAAAACCACTATAAGTTTTGATTTTGAAACCACATTGCCAAAGTAATTTCCTTTTGCACACCAAAAGACAATATTCACATTAATTAAAATTGAGCATTCGAAACTTAAAGCAAGCAAAATAATTCATGTTGCAATAAACATTAAAAAACATTGGGGAGAGAGCATACATTTTTTTAGTCTGCACGTATTTGTTTTTGTTATAAATTTAAATTCGCATCTGCATTCTTCTATCAGCTAAATAACACAATACACAGATGACGAAGCCAATACATGATTGCGATTATTGCTACCGTGATTGAGAACGGGAGCAGATTCTGCCAAAGCCAGTCAGTCACGGGGTTTTCCTTGAAGCTGTCCTGCGATTTATTGTTATATTTCAGGGGCTGAAGTTTAATTATAATTATTAACCCATTGTTATTTTCTAAGAGAGAAGTATTTTTGTTTAACACCCATGATAGTTTAGAGTACACTACAACCAGTCTACAACTACTCGTGGTATGTGGTAAAGATCGTGGTATTGATACTATACTACAATCTGTGTCCCTGCTATAAGCGTCTACAATTTTTTGTTTGTTTGCTTAGATTACATATATTTATAGTTTATCGTTGAATAATATATTTTTAGTTTTACATTTATTATTAGTTTAGTTACTTTTTCATGCATTAAAAACATTGGAAATAAATTGATTTTAGTCTTATTGACCTGGTATTATAATAATCAAGATAATTATCTTCCTTTTTTTTGATATTCATATTCGCAAAACATTCGCAGAAACTCAGCGAATGCGAATATTCGCGACATCACTGATCAATACAGTACACTAGTCATACATATACAAAAACTTCCATCTTAATCTTAAATTTGCTCTACCCATTAAGATCCGCCGCATATAAAAACTCGAGCATTTTATTGTAAGCACATGTCATTTTCATTTTTTGAGATATTATTATATATATTAGTAACTGCTCCCTGACATTATGTTCATTCTTATACAATACTCAATGAGATAGACATGGGGGAAATACATTTCTTTGTATCTCGGATATATTAAAAAAAAGCCCTGCTTTATACGAATGCACCCCTGGTGTCAGTTGCGCGTGGTTGTGCGTTATCCTTTGGGAGTTATTATAAGTATTCTATAAATTTTATAAAAATGTCTACCCTTCACTATTGCTAGTAAAGTGATTGAGCTCAGAGTTACACCGGCTTCGCCCATGCAAAATGCTTTGATTTGTGATTTTAAAGTAAAATAATACAAAAATATTTAATCCACTAACAAAAATATATTTTTCGCTATTTTTTATGGGACATCGTAGTATTCAAAAGTACTTTTACATACATAAATACCAAATAGGGCAAATAGCTTTGTTCAAAGCGGGCAACCTGACTATCCTTTGCAAGCTGACGTCAATTAGAAACACCAAGGGATCGCAAATCGCTCTAGTTGGTATTTCCAACGGAAAAAGGGTCTCCCTCTACCTCTGCTTCCATAGGTGAGTTCCGACAAGAATACCTTCCGGGCCGGAGCATCTCTTCCATGCTTATAACATAGCCAAAAAACAAAATTTTAAAATACATTTATTTATAGTGAGAAGTGTGAAATGTTTAGACCAAGGATGCATCGTAAAGTTACCTTTTACCGAAAAAAAAAACAATTGTTTCTGTGGAAATTATTGAGATTTTAATATTTTTGTTGATTTATATCGTTTTAAAGTTAACGGTCGTATTCTTATAATTTAGTTCTGTGAGTTAGCAAAACAAAATTACCTTGATATGTTTTTCTTTGTAAGCTAACGAAACGAAATAGAACAGTTCGTTCATTAAGTATCTCTGTTTTAGAACAAAGTAAAACGTGCTTTTCTTGGCAGAACGTTGAAAGCTTTTATTTTAGTTTTAAAATTATTATAAAATCACAGACTTTTCATTCAGTTAGAGTTTAAACTTAAAAATATTGAAATGCTTCAAATTTACTACAAAAAATTTGAAAAAAAATTGGAAGGTCCCAAAAATGGTTTAAAGCTGAAGCAATAAGTTTTAGAAGTTGATGTTATATCAAAAGTAATAATGTAGCCAAGTATGGGAAGATAATTTGGCCCTTCCCCACTTCCTAGTAGCGATCTAGTGACACATTCTTCCCTTTAAAAATTTATTAAAAGATTTTCATTATACCTCAAACATAAACCTTAAAGTGTGCAAGAGTACTCCACAACTAACGCTCATTCATATAAAAGATGTGTCGGAGCACTTCATTTATTTACATCTGAGGAACACCTAGGGAAGAATACTTTCCAAAAACTCCCAAAATTTACGCCATGGAGTACTCACAAGCAAAGCAGGAGATGCAGTAGCTTAGCCCCAAAGGTACTCCATTTACAGTTAACACTAACTGGCGGTTAAATTGACAGAAATCGTTAGCTATCTGTCAGATAAAGTGCGTGTGTACAAAAAAAACCAAGAATAAAAGATATTTTTCGTGTAAATTTAGTGTTAGCCTGAAGTTAGTTAGTTTTTCACACTCGTTTTTACTATGTAACCTCCCATTAATAAGGGAGCCCATGGACTTTATCGTTAGTCGAAACATGGTCACCTTATCGCCTGACCAGAAGAGGAACCAATTGATCAAGTCGTAATCGAGGGCTCTACGAGGTCTTAATTTCTACGCAAACCTTCATCTCTTCTGGCACCTACGATAGGCATATACACGGTGGAAACGACCGTGTATGTGATAGATGGCGGATGACCCCAGTCCTGCATGCTAAATTGGTTTAACTCAGCATCGAATTTATAGCGAAAAAGATGATAACCCCTATATTCCTATCACTGAGTATGGAACCAATATTCCACCACCCGATAGTGACAACGCCAAATGGCATTACGCTTAATACAATAAAGTAGTTGGAGAAAGAGATAGGAGGAGGTCGAGGAAGATGGATATGGATAAGGATACCACGCTCTCTAAATATCGAAGCCTGGTTTTCTATAGATTGATATTTCATTTAAATCGGATAAAATTTTTCGTACTGCGCAAAGATTATTACTCATACATTTTAATCTGAATGCAAAATCTTCTTCCTTATTTACAAAAAAAAAACTTTGAGAGATATAGGCTGAACAGCTAAGTATGTATTTTAAACAGAAAACTTTGGCTCAGAAAAAAAAAAGTTTGTTTACAACTTACCAATTCTAAGGACACCTAGCGAAAAATACTGTAATTCGTACAAGTAAGTAAGAGCTACGAAAGCTTTTTAATTTGTTAATGGCAAAATGGTATGCGATCCTCAAGCGGGCATGGATTCCACTATGAGCGCAAATTTATGGTTGTTGTGAAAGTTTCTGAACTTTGAAGTTAGTAAGTAGTTTATGTTCAGGAATTTATGCAAATATGCACTCGCTTAGCAACAACTATGAAGATACAGTTTTATGATTTTAGAAATAGCTGATTTTAAGTTATGAATTAATATTTCGAATTGCTCTTCTTTTAAGTATGATTGCATTAGGGTGCATTGCTGGAATTAGACCCAGAGATTTTAAATATAAAAAACAATTTTAAATAGAAAAAATCCAAAGAAATATGTATGCATCAATTATAAATAATTTTAAAATTAGATTTATGTTACAAAGAGCCAAAATACCAAAAGATGTCGGATAAGAAAATATTTTGAATATAACATATTTTTTAAATGGACTCAAAGCTAAGAAAAGGTTATACTCTGTCTATATAGGTTAACCACAAAGGGTTTGTCCCGAAAATTTGTGATTATGAATTCTTAACTACAGAAAGTTCACATAAGTTTTTAGATTTCGAACAAATAACCTTTTATACGACTTATGAATTCACAATTACACATTTTCAAGACAACGTCCATATTGTTAAGAATTTATGTAGGCAGAGGAGAAATAATTTGACGTTCATTTTAATTACAAATATATTTTTTTTATTGAATTTCTTATTTTATGTTATAAGTTATTTTATGTTACATCGTCGATCGCCACCTTTCGGAAATTTTCTATCGTATAATGCATTGTCACTGAAATGTAAACGATGGCGAACATTTCAAGAGACCAGCTCAACTTGAAGTTAGATAAAAATCGAATGCAAAGATCTGCTGGCAGCGCAACATTTTAAAAATATCTAACAATATCGCAACCAGCAGACATGAAATGCTCAATCTTCTATGTAACTGTAAAACTATCCACACACTACGAGTATGCAGCATAAAACACTTAGTTTTATATAAATCACTTCACACAAGACATGCGCGTTCATATCTATGATTCTTTATTTCAATTTACCGTGATCTAGCAACCCTGTAGGGCTTATAGTTCAATCAAAGAAAGTGGGAGGAAAAGTGCAATGAATTATCAGTAATGTGAGAGTACGTTTTTCGATTATTATCGATAAAATTTAAAGTCGCTCTGATTGGAAGTTTTTTTGATCTGGATTTAGGATGATTTATTAACATTGAAAGTCGAAAACAATTGATGCAACACCTTTTGACTCGAATACATGAGCTCCAAAAATGGTGGTGTATACATAGTATAAAACATGGCCAAATATGTTTTGAATGTTAATAAAACTCAATCGTTATATGTACCACCTAGAGTTATTTTTTTATAAACCACAACAAAAATGTCAAAAAGTACCAAAACTTTAACAAACCAAAAATTTGTTTTAAAATTTTCTGAAGATCAAACGACAGTGATGTAGTTCAAACATGGGTAGACAGTCACTACTGAATGTTTATGAAAGTCTTCTTATCAAAAGTTGTATTAGAACTGTTAGCAAAGTGGAAAAGTAGCATTTTAGTCCACATCATAAGCATTTGCGCCGAAGAAAGGCCGCCATTTCCATATACCATATATTTTACGATTTCTTTTCGTATCTAAAAATCACATAATATTTAATTAGAAAAAATTTAAGCCGCAAACGGGAAGCTTACTGGCTTTGGAGTTTAACACCGTTTAGTGTTGGCAGTGCACGAAATCAGATTCCAGCGCACCCGAGAGGAAATATTTTGGCTTCGAAGAATGTAACATGAATAATCACTATATGCGATTTTGCTATTTGTCTTTTCTGTTGAACTTGCATAATTTTAAAAACTATTTTCCAAATAAAGAAGAAACCCTGCAGGTAAGATCCCTAGTTACGAGCTGGTATGCTTCTAGTGCATTTAGAATCACAAGTAGTTCGTCCTCAATGTCATTACATGCAATGAACAACGGAATTTCATACAGCACCGAAAATTGTCACCGCTTCATTACCTTTCTTTAGGTTCGAATTAGTTGAATAATCTACAGCTTTGATCTATTTAGTTTATTTCTATTTCATTTGTTCCGAAACAGTCCAAAATTGTACATATTGATTCTAGCACGATTTGACACTGTACTTCGAAAGGTCTGAAGCACTGCTTAAATACACATAAAGGAAAAGTGATTTCCCACTCCCTTTCTTTATAGTTCGGAACAAGCGTAAAAATCCAGAAATTCTACCAGTATTTTTTTTAAGAATTAATAACCTGATTCCGTAATCATATTTGGAAACTCGATCAACAATCTATTTACTTTTCACAGAACAAAGCATTTCTCTTCATGCTTTTATTTTATTCGCCTAAGCCAGACCTCTTTAATTTAAATTCGGTATAAAGTCGAATGACTAGATAATTATTTTAATTGAGAATGATTAGTTCAGTTGTTTTCAAGGCTAAAAATATTTAATTAGTTACTATTATAAAAACTAAACAAAAAAATCAATATTAATCAGAAGTGATGATAATAAAAATCTGAAAACCAATTGTAATCGGTTATTTTGAATTATTTTTGAATTTTGAAGGTTTTATTTTTTAAATAATAGTTAAAAATGGGAAATATTGATTAAAAACGGAAAACAGGAATATAATCAGATAAAACAGCAATCATTACCGTTAATGATCGTTGTTTAACAGCTCTGGTAGAACATAAAATTTAAAGAACTAAATTTTAATGGTTTCTTCCTAAAGATATTCATTATGAAATATAAAGACTCAAACTGAAATAACAAATGCTTTTCGATAAAGGAAAAGTTGGAATAATTATTGTTTTTAAAAATTCACGTTGGCTAATAATGGTAACTCAACCGATTTTGAAATAACAAAATCAGCTACCTTTTCCATATTAAAATCAGGAAATGTCAATTGAATTTTAGAATAGTTATATGGATTTCTGAACATGTTAATGAGATTTCAGAATATGCACTTGGATTTCAGAGAACTAAAATTAGATTTAAGAATAGTTAATTTAAATTTAGAATGGGTAAATTGGATTTCAGAAATAGGCAATTCGATTTGAACTGGACGACATACAATTTAGGAATTGATTTATACCTCAGCAAATAATGTTTGCATATTGCAAGACCTTTATACATGATCAAGTTTTAACATGACAAAAATAGTTTGAAAGGTATTTTCTGAAATCCACTTGACGATTTCTGAATTCCAATTCACACATTCTAAATTCCAAGTGAATATTTTGAAATCCAAGTTTCGTTTTCTGAAATCCATTAACCGTTACTTAAATCCAAATAACAAATTATAAAATCAAATTACAAATTGATTTCAATCTGGAAAATGTGTAGGTCTTATTTGGCAGTTTAGATCTAGTCCTGAAAATTTTTCATGCTACTTACTGAGTTTCACACAGGAAGCGATGGAATAAAATGGCTCATAAAGAGAGGAAAAAAGGCGAATGTTAAATAAATTGCAACAACACTGTTTAAATTTATTTTCTGGTCATTAAGACAAACTTTCTTTTACGGAATACTAGCAAAATCTGATCACCAATTAATATTTTCTAAAGACATCTGCCCTCGTTCCGCCTAGCAACAACTTTTTTAATAAATCTTGATTGATATTTAAAAAAAAAGTTGCTTATTCCATACATACAAGGTTTGACTGATAAGTCCGTGATTTTTTTCAATTTGGCCTCCAGTAATTTGTATTTCAACACTGCTCATGTCAACTACCATCACTTGAAAGACTACTGTAAAAGGCAAGAGCCATCTAGTTTGTGTTTGACAGCCATTTAAAGCCGAAAACCTCTCCAGTTTTAACTTAAATGAAAAGAGTGAATTTTGCGTGCTGATTAGGCATTATCTTTAGTGTTGAACACCTTCCTCGAAACCAAATAAAGACTTGATAAATGATATAGAGCATCTGCTCTCTCAGCTTTAATGGTTAAAAAGTAGTTTACTGAGCGCCCTTTAGTGGTTGTACGAGCACAAGTGATGTCGAACGTCCAAGGTAGAAATCGCTGATAAACCGATAAAATCCATTTAATGATGTTGGATAATAGCCACATGAAAGTGCAGGAAATAGCTAATACTTGAAGTATCTGAACTGAGGTAATACATTACCTAATTAAAACCAGAAACCAAGGAACAATCGACACAGTGGGTTTCTCATGGTGAGCGTGTGTCAAACTAAGCCAAAGACGATCTGCCGGTGAACAAGTTTTGGGCTATAGGTTTTTGGATTGCAAGAAATATGAAAAAATAAACTCATAAATTGGTTGAGAACTGCTTGTTCCCCCAGCCTATTCGCCAGGTTGACCTCTTCCAATTATTTCCTGTATATGATATGTTCTTATAATGTTGTGTTCTCCTTCTCTTTCCGCCTTTTTGGCGAAAACAAAATTTTTTATCCAAAACGTCTCTGAATTTTCAAATTGTTGCATGTAGTACTCTTTCTACACGCAATTGAGGGTACAACATCTATATAAAAACGCACTTTCAAAATAAAAAAAAAAAACATTTATACGCGAAAAGCCGTCAAAGAAGTAAAGTTAAAAAGGAAATGCCGCTTTTGGCACCAAAATGTGTACAAAGCAAAAGTAAAACGCTTTTTAAGGCACAACAAAAAATCAATTCACAATTGTTGACAATTCGCTTCGTCGACAAAGCAGAGACTCGATGAAAATTTTATTGCTATTGAAATGAAGTTCATTACAAAATGCCCAAAAGTGCAAAATCCACAAGAGACCAAAAAAGGTCAATTTGATAATTATGTATGTGTATGTTAAAGTGCTTGTGAAACACGTGGATGAGGAAAGCTTCCTAGAAATTGCTTACAAGTAGTAAATAGTGTAAATAATTACTTGGGGACTAACTCAGTACTAAACTCTAAGTAATTGTAAGAGAAATTAATATAAAAACATCAACACGTCAAGAGGCGTGTTACTTATAGATAAAATATCAAAATAAGTGAACTGCCACACCTACTTTTAATAAAAATGACAAAACCGTTGTTCAGTAAATTTGGAGAAGCGATAAAAATAACTTACTAAGACGAGTTTCTTTTTTTTTATACCTAGTAGTGCTACGCACACAAGGTATAATAACTTGATTCGCCTAACGGTAGTATGTAACGGCATAAACGGATCGAGATAGATATTGACTCATGGATATCAAATTGTTTAGGAGGAAAAAAGAAATTGATTTAGCCATGTTCACCCGTCCGTTCGTCTGTTGACACGGTAACTTGAGTAAATTATGAGATATGTCAATGCAATTTAGTATGCAGGCTCCTTGGCACTCATCTCCGAGCGCTATATAAAATGAGCGAAATCGGACGATAGCCACGCCCACTTTTAATATATAGAATATTTTTTAAAATAATAATAAGAAGTGATTATTCAGTACATAATACACTTATAAGGATAACATTTGGTGTATACATTAACGTTAAGGCGGAAAATAAAATTTTCAAGAAATTTAAAAAAATGGGTGTGGCACCGCCCACTTTTGATTAAGTAAAATTTAGAAATAATATTAATGATAAATCCAAAACCGTTTAAGATATCGAAACAAAATTCAGCATGTATATTTATACCAATACAAGGAATGCTCCGGGAAAATGGGCGAAATCCGTTAAGGTCCAAGCCCACTTTTATATGAAAGATTTCCAATAGGATCATAGATATATTTAATAGGCAATAACTTTGCGTACACACAACTTTTTATGTAATAACTCCGGCAAAAATTGATTTATCGAAACGATATTTGTCCAAAGTGTTGTATATATAGAGGTAACTGCTTGTTGTAAAAATGGGTGAAATCGGTTTACCTCCACGCTTAGTTTTTAGCATAGATCTGAAATTTTTTTTTAATGTAGAACGCGATATATCTATAACCATTCAAGCTATAGGAATAAGATCTTGCAGACATAGTACACTTTTTAAGCATAACTCGACCGCACAAAAATTGTGTGGATTTTGGGGAAGTAGGCGTGGCCCCGCTCACTTTTCAGCATAAAAATTCTGCTATTTTCAAAGGCGGATAACACACAAGTTAAATATTCGGGCAAGTTGTTAATAACCCACTACTGCAATAGCGAAGTTATATATATTTTTTGATTTTTATACATTTAGTGAACATGAAATGTTTATAAGTATAAGAAGAAGAAGAGATGGGGCCATCAATAAGTAAATAAATAAATAATAAGGACGATGAGCTGAGTCGATTTAGCCATGTCCGTCTGTCTAATTCTAATTTTTCAAACATAAAATGTGCATGTATTGTTGTTGGTAGGGAGGCTATTTATATATAAATTAAATAAGGACGGCCGCCGTGGTGTGGCGGTAGTATTGCCGGCCTACCACACCGAAGATCCAAGGTTCGAGTCCTGGGACAGGTAACATCAAAAGTTTTTCAAAACGGGGTCGCCCCTCGGCAATGGTTTGATAAACTCTCCAAAAGTATTTCTGCAATGGAAGGCTTCTAAATATGTAGGTGCCGCCCATTTGTAGGAAAAATTAGAATTAACAAAGCAGCTGAATTTTTTCTGAAAAAACTTTTTAAAACCACTTTTGATGTTACCTGTTACAGGGATCGAGGCTTGGACCCTCGGGACCCTCGGACGTGTTCCTACATTAAATGCTACTACTTTGTCAGTCACAATTAAAGTTCAAGCACGATAGTTCGGTTATACCCCTGGGTACTTAACTTTTGCACTTTGTCTTCGAATAGTGAATGTTTCACCACGGCATTTGAAGGGCGAACATTGATTGAGTGCTTTTTAGCGTGAGCTGTATTTTCGGTGAACAATTCAAAACAGATATCCCTTTTAGAAAATAGATAACAATACCATAATGAAGCATAAGCCCGAGAAATATAAACCAAGTCATAAATTGTAAACAGAAAAGGCAAAAAATAACAGAACAATTTTGAATGGAAGTTGAATGGTTGTTTTTTTTCGTATTCAATTGATATTTTATTGCTTATTTTGTTGCCTTTGCTAGATGTCACAATAACACAACATCACGTGCCGGACTAGATGCCATCCTTTTACTGCTTTCTTATTCCTTTGCTTCGATCTTACTCTTCCTATTCACTTTGTTAACAACACAATCGCATTTTACATCTTAATGGACCCCAAAGGAAAAGTAAAATCAATTAAGGCGCTACAATACCACTGATTTTTTTTTTTGACGAGTTGTTAGGCAGTGTGAATAATAACAAGGAAAATACTTTTACTTATGATTTCACAATTTTAGTCTAATTTGAATTTTTGTTAAGGCAAAAATGTGTCTGAAATATTTAAAAATATAAATTTGCTTAGTCTTTATGCATATTTCCCTTTATTTAGAAGGTGCTAAGTATACAAATAAATGCCAAACTTCTAAATAGTTTTCATTCTTATCTTTGTTTTTATACCTACCTGTGCTTAGCACATAATTTTGCTTCAATGAAAAGTACATATCAGTTTCTTCAAAGAAACTAACTAAAACTCTAAGGGCCGGTTTCACCAGCTCGACTTAACTAAGTTAAGTCGAGTTTTTCACTTTTTCGGTTTCACCATCTAACTTAACTAAGTCACAACTTAGTCAGCCTGCCAGCTGACTTATTCTCGACTAAGTCAGTGTTGCTGTCGTTTAAAACCTAAATGTCAGTAATGCTCCAATTTGTTTTGTACAATGTCCCAGCCGGAATTCGTCAAGCA
The DNA here is from genome assembly GCA_949987695.1 of Merzomyia westermanni. Taxonomy (NCBI): domain Eukaryota; kingdom Metazoa; phylum Arthropoda; class Insecta; order Diptera; family Tephritidae; genus Merzomyia; species Merzomyia westermanni. The sequence goes on along the minus strand of OX465291.1, from coordinate 125,009,300 downwards.
TGACTTTAACGGCGTATGCGTAGATGCATGTGAACGCTTGTTTTCTAGCATGCAACCATTACGAAACTTTTGTTTTTAATTAAGCGCTAAATTTAGTACCTTCCAACTAAGAGAAATGGGTGTAAAATCAAAACATTCCTTCGTGTATGGCCGTACATGTCCATTTCGCACTGGGGTATTGGGATGTGCAGAGTTGTCTGGTATGAAAAAATAATAATATGCATAAAACAGCTGATCGGGTTGTTGTGTTCAAAATTATTTAAGTCGCTCAGTTGGTGGAACCCAAAATAAGGTAAGTATCGAATCTGTGCTAACTTAAGCCACGACTTAGTCGCGTTGGTGAAACCGGCCCTAAATAATGGCTAGAGTATGACTGTCTTAAGAAAAACTCAATCGTATAGTGATAAACCCTCCTTCCTTTCCAATAAAGTTAAGCAATTTAAAATATTATAACAGAAAATTAGGAAGGATTAAAATCCATTATACACCTTCTCGAATTATTGATTGATGTATACGAGTATGTATTGAATTCCAAGCTATCTCTTTTATCAACGCCGTCCTATATGAGAACAATTTTCATTAACACCCTCTCACAAGGTTGATTTAATAAATTTTCAGCTGTGATAGAAAAGTTACAATAAAAGGTGATAGCTATTAGTCGTTATTAAAAATATTCTGATATTTTATTCAGCCGTCGTCACGTCGACAACCCCACCTATATTATACAAATAATATACTTATAAACTGTAGACTGACAATGAAAACTTCCATGAATTTCCTCCAAAATTAATAGATATCTACCCAAGATCTTGCACGTTTTCATGTCGCGAAAACCAAATCTATTATCGATAGATCACACGCCAGTCATCCCTTTTCATCGATAACTGACGCCGATTGGATACACCAAGGAAGTTGAAGTCATCCTCCACCTGTTTTTCCCAACTCAGTCGAGGCCTTCCCTTTCCTCTGTTGCCGAACTCGGGTGTCGATAGCAAAACCTTCTGAGCTCGAACTTCTTTGTCCGTGATTTTTGTCTGTCAATAGAGGTCTACGCAGTTCAATGTAGCACGTGTTGGCAAGAGGGATTCTTCGCTGAATTTTTTCACTGACATTATTTTCGTAGTTAACGCTGCTCCCAAATAGGAAAATTCGAAACTATCGACAGGGACGTGACTGCCAAAGCGCAGGTGCGCCGAGTCTTTCGCACAATAAGCTGGATAGAACCATATATGCGATGTAGATTGGGTAGAGCTAAGTTCCAATCTGAAGTCATGCACTGGTCCGACTAAATTCTTCAAAAGAGTTGATGCTTGCTTTTCAACAGCTTTTCGCCTCCGTGTTTGAACAACTCGGCGGGTAGCCGAGATATTACCATCCTCATTTCATCATAGTCAGGTGGTGGGTCCTTAAAATCTGAGTTAGCAGTGATAGACCTTGAAAAGTTAATATTAAGGTTTGTGTATTTTTTTTCGCCATGTTGAAAACTAGTATCAATGTTATTTTCACTCGAACTTCTTTTATATATATCTTTATAAATATGATTTCAGCCACTTGCGCCTCAAGATGCAAGAAAATGAGACAAGAAAACTTTTGCAATAAATCAACAACTCCGTAACGCCGCAAAATAGCTTTACGCACCTTGTTAAATGATTTACGCACCTTGTAAAATGATTTACGCACCTTGTAAAATGATTTACGCTACTAACTCTCTTGAGTTTAACTACCAAAAATAGTTTCCTTAAACAACCAAAAAACAAAAACTGTAAAATAAATGTGCTTTTAAAGCAGAGACCAAAGATTCCTGCCAAACAACGACCCACTTGATACACAAAAACACATACAAACGCAACGCTTTCTCTCGGACATTCAAACGCGCTATACAAACGTGCTCTTAGCTAATAAGTCTATAATTTAAGTTACTTTACTCATGAACTTGGACATTTATGTACTATGAGCTAAGTAGACTCTGAATTTTAATTTTCGCATCCACAACCGGAAACTTTAAAAGTATTTAGACGCACTTCACTGACCCATTTTGAGAACTTTTGGAAAGTTTTCGTTGGCGTAAATTTTAGCACTATTTAAAATGTTGTTTAACTGTTTTGGAAAATCTCGTAATAACTTTTAGGAATTCTCGCCCCTGTTTATGAGTGCAATAGAAAACTTGAACTCATTAAGAATGCATAACAAGAGTGTAATAGTTCAGCGCATAAATTATGAAAATATTTTCAAAACAATTATAAATGCTATTTCAGTTTTGGAAATACTGTTCACTTGATTAATGAGTAGAGTGTTGCGTTCTCAAACCTAAGCTTTCATTGTTATTGCCGCTGCAATGGAAATCAAGTATTCACGCTCTCATTGAAGTTGGCAAAATGAACGAATTTCCTTGAAATTTCCTTTTGTACAAAATACCGAATCTAAAACCACCACGATGCCTTCTCAAACAACCAAGAGGCAATGAAGGCCTTTGATTTAGCTCTCGCTAAACACAAATTTCATAACCGTGTGTCACAGTTAGCTCAACGGGAGGATCAAGCACTTCGGTGTCGACCTTATATGTGTAGCTAGACGTCTTCTATGCCTACTTGGGCACAGATTTTGGGGACAACTGTAAAGCAAATAAGTTGCCTAGGAGGAATACGACCACCTACATCCTTCCCCTGAATGATTCAATAGGTATACCTGTGTCCACGTTTTAACTTCGTACGAGGAAGGGCACCCTTATCCGCCAAATTTGAGGAAAAAGCATTGTATTCTTCATATGAATGGGTACACACCGTTGAGGATACCACATTTGACCCAATTGTGGCATAAGTCTCCCGCTGATATCTGTTTGAATATTGCCTTGCTTATTAAGTGGGAAGTGTGCAAAGGTATATCTTGCGCTGACCTAAGACAAGATAAACTAGACAAGCGGATAGCTAACTGAGAAATAAAGGTCGTCTCTGGACAAACCATGAACACACTCTACAAATGCCATCATACCTGTCCTGCGCTATGGTCCATGACAGTGTCAAAAGCAGATGCGATGTAGGAGTATGCGAGAGTAAAGTTCCCCACCAGACGCATGGCCTTTTCAGTAATTTCAACGGTGCGTAAAACAACCCCAAGGTCTAGACTTGCCAGGTCAAGAAAACGAATCATTAATTTGAATTGAGCGTGGCATCGCCCACATATTACTTGTTACTATCTTTAACGCTAAAATTCAGAATACCTTACTAGTTGTGTCCATGTAACGATGGTTTGTAACGGTCCAAAATAATGGAGATAGATATAGAGTTCCATACATCAAAGTTCTCAGAATGAACAGAGGAATCCATTAAGATATGTCTGTCCGTCCGTCTGTGGACACGATAAATTGAGCAAAAACTGAGATATTTGAATGAAGTTTGGCAAGCAGGTTGCTTTCTGGCCAAGATAGGTTGCTATTTAATTGAACAATAAACACGCCCATTTTTTCGACATCGAAAATTTCGGAAATCGTTTAAAATGAGATAATTCAATAAGAAAAGCAGTTACAATAACCAAATTTCTCAGATTTATTTAGTTATTTGTCCTATTGATGATTTTAGCAAATTTCAAGAAAAGGCGCGTATCACCGCCCACATATGAGTGAACAAATTTTCAAACTTCGACTGTTAATAACTATAGAACCGTTTATACTACAAGGTAAAATGTATACACCCATAGAAAATAATGATACGGTTAGAATGATATAACTTCGCAGTTACATCAATGTTCTTATTCCTTATACGATAGTTGCACGAATTTTGGGAAGTGGGCTTTGCACCGGAGACATATAAATGAATATTTAGTGCCGCTTACTTTTTCCAAAGCTTTGTTTTTTTAGATATAAGTCACGCTTATATAAAATATCATTATCTGGAATCAAATGAACTCCAACTTTGTATAGCGTCGCACCCAGAATCCCCCTGAACCCACTGTGAAATTATCATAAAGATCCACCTGCCACTTTTCTAAACTTTGCTCTATGGTAATAAAGTACTTGTAAGGAATTTTTCTGGAACGATTTTCCGTCATCCCTTGTCAATTTTGGTTTGGAGACAAACCGGTTTCTGGAAAATCGTTCCACAAAAATTCATACTTCTACCCTGTCGGAAACAGCAATAATAATAAAAAGGAAGGTACTTGTAAGGGTTTCGTAATGCATTATGTGGAAGGACTTCAAACTCACTTCGCCGCTGGGATGTATCGAAATATCGATAACTTAGACCAAATACGTTCAGAGTTATGACGAATAGTAATTTTATACAGCTCGGGGGAATGGCACCGTTGACTTTTTCAAAATTTCATATAGCATATGCTGTAACCAGTGAACTCGAGAATCTACTGTGAAATTTTCATAAAGATCGGTTTAGTACTTCGGACGCCTTTGAAAGATTAAAATTTATATAGCATCGTGGTACCACCCACTTTCCACATATGTAGCGTATACTGTAACCAGAGAAATCAAAAGTCTACTTTGAAAATTTCATAAAGATCGGTTGAGTACTTTGGACGCTAGACACACAGACACACATGCTTTTTTATTTTTAGGATTGAAATTTAGCTAAACAGAATGAGCCTAGTATTGCTCACATGGTAGTACAAAAAGTTTAAAACCTCTGCATGCCATTACCTTAAAACAATTTGCCATTTTATCACGACCACTTTTACACAGTATTCGGTTCCACCCGAACGCAGACTGCTTTACTTATTATACCTTTCATGAACATGAAATGGTATTATAACTTTGGTCCGATGTTTATAAGTATGAGCAGAAGAAGAGATAGATCCACCAATAAGTATACCGAAATGATCAGGGCGATGAGCTGAGTCGATTTAGCCATGTCCGTCTGCCCATCCGTCTGTCTGGCTGTTTGAACGCAAACTATTCCCTGAGTTTTTCTCGCTGAAATTTGCTCAGGGGCCGCCATTTTGTAAAACATTAATTATTTGTTGAAACCAGCCAGATCGGACCAATACAACGCATAGCTCCCATACAACTGATTGTTCCGATAGACGGGGTTTTGGTCTATAACTATTGCAATTAAAAAGCTAGGAACGTAAAATTTTGCAGGTTTGGTATATAATGCGTGTACTGAAAATACGCCAGTTTGGGCTATGTATCTTTAAATTATGAGTTTTGCAGAGTTTTTATTAATTGTGATTAAGGATCGGATATTTAAAACCGTGGTGCGTATTTATGAAAGGTATAAAGTCTTTGGCGCAGTCGAAGACAGCACTTTCCTTACTTGTTTTACATATTTTTTGTTTTTGATATGATATTTGCTTATTTGCAATTGGGCTAACTATTCTGCTGTTCTGTTTATAATGAATTTAGTCAACTAATAATCAATGATATGTAATGCAGAGGTAACTAAGCTGCTTAGTGAGTTCTTTTTGGTCATTGTCATACAGCAGTGATAGCCTCAGTACAAAGGAAATAAGCAAAGCATAATGCACGTTAGCTTATTATAAACAAGCTCAGAGTTAATTCGCGGCTAGTCAGCTTGTTTTGCTGGATACTAGTTTATGTGTAATCAAATTTTCTAGGAAATGTTTGTTGATGATGAGTACTCATTCCGAAGGTTTTCGAATAGTTTCGAGTTTGTAAAGCATAAAACAACTCTATGTAGTAAAAGTAATAGTTCTACAAATGCACACTAAGCTAACTAAGAAGAACTTTAGGCCATAGCAGCTAATGAGTAGTCATTGAACTTGTTAAACTTAGTGAAAAGCTACGAAATTCAAATGCATGGATGCTAAATGCAATTCAAGAGATATGTGCTGGGAGATACTTTGTGGGAAGCGAAAAGACTGAATATGTTTGGAGCGCCACGGAGCCAACTAATAACTCAATCCAAACTACGAAGTAATAAACAATTTAATGATGCTTTTAATGTTATTTATTTAATTTATTGTTGCAGGCACTTTACAAAGTGTTGCGTACAAAATTACCAGTCGAAATAAACAAAACGGATATTAATGTTTTTAGCAAAACAATTTTAAGTGAGGCATTTCTAGTAACTACGTACATGAGCGTCTATACACTTAGGATGCAGAAAATACTGGGATTTTTTCCTTTCAATCTCGGGATTTTTGGATTCGAAATACATATGTTAATAAAAACATAAAATGTGTGATTTGTTTATGAAAGTTTTTTAAGTATTTTTTTTTTTTTTTTGGGTTATGTGCAAGATTTTTTAATATATCCTTTTTTTTTGTTGATTGTTCAGAATTTAAACAGCTTGCTTCTTCTAAGCAACCAACAAGAAGCTGAGGGTACCCACGTACCCACTATCGAAAATTTTCCTGTTATTCAATATTTGATTTTTGATGTGTAAACGTTTTTGCGCTCGGTAGGGGCTGTCCAGAAAAGTTACGCGTCGCTGCCTGTAAGCGTGCCTCTGCCGCTGCTTGAAACTTCGTCTCTGCCTGTGCCTTGCTCTTGTTGTCGGTTCTATGCATATTTGAGTTTGAAGTGCCTGCCTGCTTTTTGATGTGAGTGTGTGTGTACAAATGCTTTGCTGGCGCTAATTATCGATGCATTGATTGGCTTGCAGTTCTTTGCATTTTATTACTCGGAAATCGTGCGAAAACATGATAAACACTTGCAATCGGCAAATAGACGACCAAAAAACAAACGCTTATAACAAATACACATAATGTTTACAAAAACAAGTTATTTTGTTTCAAGTCAAATTTACTTTAGTATTCAACACGGTAGTTAATTTGTTTTGTTTGTGTAATCTTTGTATTTGTAATAAAGAAAAGAAAAAAAAAATAAAAGAAAAGAAAAGAAAAAAAAATTTATGAAAAGAAAAGAAAAGCAAAGAAAATAAAATATAGAAAATATATAAAAATGTCAAGGAAACAGCATCATAGAAAGGTACGGAAATGAAAGTGAAGGAAGGATCAACAGAAAAAGAAACAATATCATATAATACAATAGCATAAATTAAAAACAGAGACTGCTGAAAAAAAGAAAAGCAAATAAAAGAAAAATGTATTAAAGGAGAGGAACAGCAGAGGAAAGAAAGGAAAGTGTGGGATTGAAAGGAATAGCTAATAACTAAAATAAAATAAAGATTTATGGTGCATTTCAACCACTGGGTGATCTCTCATTCAATTAAATTTATGTCCAGGATACGCATGTTTACACATAAAACTCCACGAGTGCTTATTACTCATGCCTTTTTATTTTATTTGAATGCGACATCATTTATAAAAGATAATGCATTTTAGACTTAAAAGTGCCGTTTTCTCTTGTAAATTTTCAATTTAACGGCCTGATAAACACAATTTTTTTTTTCGCAAAACTATAAAAATATCTATTTAGTGAAAGATGATATATTTAAGATGAAAAATCGTAGTTCGGAAAATTTGCTGCAAAAATTCCAAACTTTTGAATTTGATTTAGCTAAGTATGTTTAATAATAGAGCAACATCCGCTTTAAACAAAAACACATTCAGCATTTAATTACGTGTGATATATTTTCAGTTAAGATATTTTCTCTCAAACCATTTCTTCATTTTTTCAAACTAAAGTGTTGGAAAAAAGCGAATTTCTTAATTATGACTTCTTGGGATAGTAAAATCAGATCCCGAAAATGTCTTAGTTTTAAAAATCGAAACCATTGGCTTCGCTAGCGTATACGCACATACAGACTCACTTTTCAAAATGTAGTTTGCTAAGCTGTCACTTTCCTTAAGTGTCAACACATTTTCTTTCTCTTTAATGGAAAAACCAAAAAAAAAAAGAGAGAAAACCATCGTTAGGAAAATCTAAGCCAAACTTGATTGATTTGCAAAATACGTCAAAGTCAAAGCGAATACAAGGACAAAAGTGTCGAAAAGGCAAACAAGGAAAAAAAAGTTGCTTTGAAAATCTTAAGACAATTTGAGTAAAACAAAAAAGTAGCCACAAGCCTGCGTATTTGAGTACTTCATAGGCTTCACAACTTTCACATATGGAGAAACAAAAAATACTTAGGTTAAAAAATACTTAACAGCTTAAACGTAAAACGTACAGCTTTTGCTGATGCGCAGAAGCCTACAAGCAAATATATGAGCAAGAAAAATGTAAGTCTGTGCAGACTTTTCTGAGTCCAAAAATTTTGCCTGCCGTCTAGTTCCACACCTGGGCCACATTTTGGTACATAACTAGGGAACTACTTTTCAAAATATGCATTATTACCTTTCATTTGGTACCCATATCGTATCAACACCTTCTAGGGTTACACCTAGTCCACGTTTGGGTCAATAAATCGGACTGCGTCTAGCGCCATCTATGGAGTAGATTTTTGGTAAAAACATTCCTCAAAGCAGCAACACATGTTCCAAATATAAACCAAATCTGTTAAGTGGTGTAGTAGTTTGAAGGCATGCAATGCAATGTACTGAAAACTCAACCAAAATTGCGAAATCGTGACCTGTCAGCTGTATTCATTTTTCGGTAGCAACAATTAAAAGTTTTGAATAATTTTTTATCGAAAAACCTTCCACAAAGAAGGTCCAAGAAAGTACTTTTAACATAATGGAAATCGTTTTAGCCATTTAGACATCCATCGCGGTCGTAGGAAAGCCATTTCATTTTTATACAGGGTGGCGCAAAAGTAATCCTCCTATCAGAAAATGCTATAAATTTTGCGATTGGCTCCTAAAGTCAGTTCTGTTTTGACATTTGTGTAGTAAACACATGCGAAATACACGTTAATAAACAATGTTACGCTACACTGCTCCAGAACGCGGAATATTGTGGACTATTTATTTGACCAATAATCGGTCGGGACCAAACGGTTACTGTGAATGGTGAGCGCTACAGAGCAATGATCAACGAGCTCTTTTTGCCGCAACTTGATGAATTGGAATTGGAAAACATGTGGTTCCAACAAGACGGTGCAACAGCACACACTGCACGTGCCACAACCGATATGCTGAACATCGGAAGCTTACTTTTGCGCCACCTTGTATATGAAAGGCTGGGAGTAAACAGAAACCTTATTTTTCTTGTAAGTAAATGGGAAACTTATAAAATGTTTAATAAAAACGGGTAGAAAAAAAATTGTTCAGTATAAGGTAGACACATTTTTTTTTTTCATTAAAAGGTAAAAATATCGCTTACTTTTTGGCAATGCATTCTACCTTTTATTGGAAAAAACAATTTGCCTACCTTTTACTGAACAGTTTTTTTTACCCGTTTTTATTAAACATTTTATAAGTTTCCCTTTTGCTTACATGAAAAATAAGTTTACTTTTTACTCCCAGCCTTTCATGTGTATTTAGTCAATCTTAGTAACCCTTTTAAATTAGTTTATTGGTATAAAACAATTTATTTTAATAACAAAAATAACCAAACACAGTGTTGTTGAAAAGCCTGCTAACCATCCCTACCAACCACATTTCCCAAAAATACAAACACATGCACATTTTTTGTTTGAAAAATTTCCCAAATATTGGAAATAGAATAGCGGCTTTAAAAAATTCATTTTTATTTGTCAAACTGCATTGAACAAATTAAAAAGGTAAAAACAGAATTTTTAAAAACTTTTTTGATTTTATAGAATCTGTATCTTATTTTGCAGATGATGATTGATTATAACAAGAAAACCCCATGCAGCTGGAGAAGAGCAATATTTAAAGATAGGTAAGAGTTCATTAACCATATTAAAACACCCGGATTATAATTTTGCTAATGCTGTTTAAGTACTTCGTTTTTTACCGAAATCCGGAGGTCTCAAGTTTGCTGTTGGAGGAGTCTGCTTCCTGCAGGTAGTGATTGTGATGGTGTTAACAAAGTGTTGAAGTTGCTGTTAAGGGCCTACATTCATAAATCACCTAGTATGTAGACCTTAAGATGTTTCCTTATTTTCCGTTTTCGGCTACTTGACTTTAGTATGTATTTAGTTTTTTGTATAATGTCTAAATATAAAATAAAACTTATAAAATCATTTTCTTAGTTTGGAAAAATTGGTAAGTATCGTCCGTTTGACAATAACCAGTATAACTGGCATTTCGTTAACAAATTCAGCTAATAAAATTAACCATATGTTAGCCATTTCGGTAAACATTTCAACAAATAATTTTCACCACTTGTTAGCAAAAACAATAACCAAATGAACGAATATTTTTCACCACAGTTTAGCCGAAACATAAACCATTTCAAATCATATTTACAACTACATGATAGCCAAAACATTAGCCAGTTTTTTTAAGGGAAATTTTTGAAGGCTGGAAATTTGGAAAACACATGTGGTTAAAATCTTCACACGGCCCGAACAAAATTAGCTACTTTTTACACCATTCGAGAATGAATGAAACCAAGTATTTAGCTACATTGCTAACCGGTATCTGGTTTGTAGGGATATTTTCCAAAAATTTCAATGCATACACATTTTTGTTTGAAAAATTTCCCATATATTAGAACAAGAATAGATGCTTTCACAAATAAATTTTTATATGTAAATTTTTTTTGAAAAATGAAAAAGGTAAACACAAAATCTTTACCAAATTATTATTAATTTATTAATTTATTAATTATTATTATTATTTAAAGTCATATTTAGTTACAATTAAAAAAAAACTTTTAAAATTATTTGCGGTTCCATTTTGACATCGCGATGTACATTGAGTGAGGCTAAGCCGTTCAGACGATCTTTAGACATTGTTGATCTCAAAAACGTTTTTAGTCATCGCAAAGTTGAGAAGCATCGTTCATTCGTCGCTGTTGTCATAGGCAAAACTGCCATAACGCGAAGCATCTGGTTAACATTTGGAAACGCATCTTCATTACAAACATCGAGTGCTGCAATAGAGTTTTTTCTTTCCATTCCGGCAATCAGCTTCCGCCAAAGTTGTAAGTCGTTCACACAGATGTCACGGGAATCGTTGTGCAAAAATTAGAGTATGATTGGAATAATTGAGCGCAGGACTCTTCTTCGAAAATTTTCATTTATTTGGAAAAAAGGCAAGCGAAATTTCATAAAATATTGCGGTGATTTAATAATCGATCTTGCAGTTGTGTCAGAAATAAATCAATTTACGGTAGGTAGATTGTTATACGGAAATAATCTTCAACTGAACCAGTTTTCACGTTGGAACGTTGGGTCTGGTTCGACGCAGTCCTTGGCTTTCGCAAATTCAATTTCGTATTGCTCGCTAGTTTCGCTCACGGTTTTGTAAATGTGAGAGAATGAACCGAGATCAAACTGTGCATGTATATCTGGAAATTTGCGGTTTTTATAGCTGAAAGCAGTTGGAAAGCTTCAGACGAAGTCGTTGGGTCTTTCCAGTTGGTCGAAATCACTTCAAGAGCGCGAATTACTGCTGGTTGCAAATGGAGATATGTTGCGACGGACTCATCCTCTTCTACCCATCTGGTTTTACAAAATTTTTTCAATTTCCTCACTCGAGCTTCCGATAGATGTTCATTTTCACTTATCGCATCCTGAAGGCCATTTTGGCGTTTCGGATAAATGAAGAAGGAATGGATATTCTCTAGAACTCCCAGACAACTTTTGATTCCCGTTATATTGCACGCAGATTTTACCGCCAAATTGAAGCTAGGAGCAGCACAATGGGAGTAGAGCGCGAGTGGATAAGTTTTTCTGACAACATCTTGGGCCCCTTGGAACTCTCCGCTAACCGCTCTCGCACCGTCATATCCTTGCCCGAACAACTACGTGCAATCCAGTCCGAAAGATTTTAGGAAATCAAGGTAAGCAGTTCCTATTCCTTTTCCAGTGAAATCGGTGATAGGAATGAAACACAAAAAATCTTCCTGTCCTCTCCGAGAAAAAAAAGCCCTTCGATATGTTCACTCGATCGATGTTGTAACTCATGATGAGGTGGTGACAAATGTTGATTATTTCATTCTGGCCACGGTATTTTATGTACATGTCATTCTTTGTTAGCCATTTTGGTAAACATTTCAACAAATAATTTTCACCACAGTTTAGCCAAAAAATAAACCACTTCAAAACATATTTTCAACTACTTGAAAGCCAAAACATTAGCCAGTTTTTAAAAGAGAAATTTTTGAAGGCTGGAAATTTGGAAAACATATGTTGTTAAAAGCTTCACACGGTCTGAACAAAATTAGCTAGTTTTTACAACGTTCGAAAAATTAATGAAACCAAGTATTTAGCTACATTTCTAACCGGTATCTGGTTTGTAGGAAATTCATCACAATGACATACATAACTTCAGTAAAAAATGGCACGCAAAATAAATTTCGGAATTTGTGTTAGCTTTTAGGGCACGGAATTCAATTTTGCTTACTCTCATACAAGTTATATGAACATGAAAAATGTTTGACAGAAAATTTACGCTGTGAGTTTATATATGTTTGAGCTGTAAGAAAAAAACCAAACAACACTGTGTGTCTGCACTTCAAAAATCTTCTCATCGAAAATCGAAATTTGAAGGTAAATAGTAATTGTAGATAACATTTAAAGTAGAACACGACAAAGTCGCACCTAACTGCCTAGGCAATTGGGGCCACTGTGTATCAAATAACCCTCGTCAACGCTTGGAAATACCAAATGAGGCTATGTCAACATCCAATTTTATATTTATATCGTCTTAATCTTTTTCCGAATACGGATGTCGATGTGAAAGCCTAATGAATCGGAGCTTTTTTGTCCATTGGCATAACATTGCCCAGCCAGCGGAGCCTTCAGAATACAATTCGTCGTACTTTTGTTATATCTGCGTTAAAGGTTCTTTGATACTCACCGTTGGGGCCATAAATCAACTGAGAAAATTCTTTCGAATGTTGCAAGTAAGACTGTCAGGTGGCAATTCCATCTTCTTTCAACACTGATGTTTCGGATTCATACATCATTACAGGTATGGTGAGATATTTATAGAACGTGAGCTTTGTTCTTCATGAGAGGGCTTTTCCTCTAAGATGCCTACTTAGTTTGAAGAACTGCTTGTTAATAAGATTGTTTCTCCATTGAGTTTCTAGCCTGACAACATTTTCGGTAGTAACGGTGGTGTACAAATTACGAACGGCCAAAAACCTAGCGATAAGAAATGTCATTGTCTTGTCATGTAAGTCTCCTAGAGACATAGGGAAACATCTCCGTAAGCACTATGTTGAGATCCGGCACCATTTTACCTTACCGTTTGAGTTGCGTGTCCATAGGCGGGCTCTAAACGACTCCTATGCCGAGTAGAATCTCGAACCGTGAACCCCATAATTGATATACAACCACCTGAAATAGCTATAGGGAAACGTGTCCTACCGGGGGAGACTAGAGTCATGCTGATACAACTTCGTGCTGGATACTTTAACAAGTTAAACTCTTACTTATCCAGACTGAACCCCACCATACCAAACACGTGACCTGCATGTGGTATGTCCCCTTATGATACTAAAAAGTTTTTTTCCTGTTCAATTGAACCTACTCTTGTAACACCAATATCACTATGGTTCAAACCTGTTAAAACTGCGCGTTTCCTTGGGCTTCCGTTAGAAGAGCTTGATGACAATTCTCAGAGTGGTAGTAACCATTAGGCAAGGCGAAGCACTCTTAATAACAACAACAACAACAGCTGGCTTTACAATTTCAGTATGTACTTACATTTTATTAAAAATATAAAATTTTAATTTTAACATATTTGATAAAATATACCGTTCTTGAAAACACTTGGAAACCACTCATAGCTATTTAATGATGGAATATTAAACGAGCTTTAATCCCTTTTGAGCATTTCCAGGACATGACAAGGAGTTCGTTTATAATGAGCTTCTTATGTTAGAAAATTGCAAATAATAGGGCATATACAGAGACTCACTGATAGCTCTCTTTTAGATTTCCATATGATTGATACGCATCATCAATCACCGTAAATTGATTTTAACATTTGATGAGCCTATTAGCAATACACATCCATACATTTATAACAGACCCACATTTACTTCGTCGAAAGATGGAGTTATTCTTATGTATTTTATAAAAGAACGAAAGTTATACATCTTACGACGGTAATTTCGGGTTATTTCAACATTATTAGGAACACTTAATAGGTATTTCAAGTATTTTTTTAAACGACTCTTAAATTAGAATTATATAAGAAAAATATTGAAATTCGAATGAGGAATGCATATAAATTCTAGGTATGCAAGAGTTATGAAATGCACAGAAGATTAAAATTGCCCGTTTAGAACTAGTTCAATAGTAATTAGGTTTTCACTAGTTCAAAGCCGGCAGTTGATCCACTTTGAATGATATTCAGGAAAAAAAATTCTTACAATGCTCTTTAAAGAAAACATTTTAAAAAGAAAAAAACACCTGTGGTTTATTTTTTTTTCGATCAAATTGACCTCGAGCCGGCAAAACAAGAAGTTTAGAAAACATTTTATGTTAATTTATTTTCCCGATTTCGCTAATTTGTTTTGGTTTTTCTGTTGCATTTTTTATTGTCAAGAGAAGGTTCTTATGAAGGAAAAACTTACGAAATTTGGAAGAGTTTTGAGATATCGACTATACCGGTATCAAATCAAAGGATAAAATGCTTGACGACGCCTAAAGCCGTTTCAGAGACATATGCCAAAATGTCGACAAGAGGTTAAATTAGAATGTGTTTTTAAGCCATGGATATTAGGGTGGGTCGATTTATATGGACGAAAGTTAACCGATATCGCGCCATCGATTTTTCGATAGGTTTTGGGCTCAGGAAAAAACGTTCCACTACGCATACCCAAAAGAATAATTTTGTAGATTCTCATCTGTTGGTTTTGGAAATAATTCCTGCGGTTGGTTTTGGAAATTACCCCCTGCGGGTTAGGGGTTTAGAATATGCCCGAGGTAGGCATACCGGTCGTAAGAGGCGACTAATATGCACAAAGGTAATGACGTGCAACTCGATGGTTGATCTACGGATATGATGCCTCTCACCTCTCATTACCCATCTCTCCTTCCTTACGGAAGGAGGGGTGACATGACCTAGAAGGTTCCTCTGGTCATACCAAATCGCTACCACGACAGTCGGGCAGTACCGCAAGGGAGTACCGGAGCGTACCGGATTCATATCCGGCCAAGGACTGTCAGTTCGACAGCAACCCCCAAAACCTTCGGGGAGTGTTTTTGTCGTTACCACAACAACAACAACAAAAGAATAATTTTCGAGCCTGCGCAATTTCATTTTTTTGACTTTTTTTGACTTTGATTTTTAAGGTTTTCTTCATGACCTACTAAAAAAAATTTCATTTGATTTTAAAATTTTCACGTATGCCCTGTCCGACCCAAAAATGTCCGCTAAAAACGTTGGCGATAAAGGTTTTTGGAAAAAAAACTCGATTTTTCGAGCTTGGAATTTTAGGTTTTTTAATATGTTAAAAAAAAAAAAAATTTAAAATATGTAAAAAATATATAAAACTTATGATGTAAGAAACTATAAGAATATTTTGTAACACCTTACCCTGTAAATTTGAGCCAGGATATCGCTTAGCCACCATTTTCCGAGCCGAAAGAATATTGCCAAGCCCTTGATATTATGGTACCTACTGGAAAGCCAATGGCGTTGTGTAATTTATATTTATAAAATCAAAAGTTTTCCTGAGCAATGCTGAGAGTTTAAGTTCTTCATCTAATTATAACTGGACTGACTGGCCATGGTTTCATGAATGAATTCACAGCTTTTTTGGGGATCTTATTTTGTTGGTCATTTCTCGTGCTGACCAAGGCCTTTGGCAGATTTTATGCCTATAATTGGTTAACCACAGATTTGCTTTGAACTAAGGGAAACAATGTTCCCAGTACTGTAAATGTGAAGACCTTACTTCTTGGCCTAGCTTTAAACTGGTGCAGAGTTCTCGCTATAGCGAAATTTTTTTCAGATCGTTTGCAATTTCATCTCATCAGCATACCTAATGTTTAGCTGTAGTGAAAAGATTGCAATTATGCTAAAAATATTCAACAAATATGCCAAAAATATGAGCAAAATATGCAAAAAATAAAAAATATACGAAAAATGGGCAAATATGTAAAACATACTAGCGATATCTCCAAAAAAAAAGTTATTTCAAATTTATTTACATACTGCATTAATTTTAAAAGCCTGCACTTAAAATTTGTTTCTTGCAATAATGTAAAATGTTGCTGGTACATCACAACGTAACAAAAAAATACGCAATATCTGTTGAATTTGAACAGAATTTCTAATTAAATTTTAGCCAGCGCAAATAAAATATTTGCTTTTGCCTATTACGTACAATATATACAGGGTGGCGCAAAAGTCATCCTCCTATCAGAAAATGCTATAAATTTTGCGATTGGCCCCTAAAGTCAGTTTTGTTTTGACATTTGTGTAGTAAACACATGCGAAATACACGTTAATAAACAATGTTACGCTACACTGCTCCAGAAAACGGAATATTGCTGACTATTTATTTGACCAATAATCGGTCGGGGCCAAACGGTTACTGTGAATGGTGAGCGCTACAGAGCAATGATCAACGAGTTCTTTTTGCCGCAACTTGATGAATTGGGATTGGAAAACATGTGGTTCCAACAAGACGGTGCAACAGCACACACTGCACGTGCCACAACCGATATGCTGAACATCGGAAGCTTACTTTTGCGCCACCTTGTATATGCATGGATATGGGTACACCAGCTGGTGAATATACTACTACAAAGAAAATAAATCGTAATCAAATAACAATTTTCAACATAATTTCATACAAGTTTTTAAATTATTTCTGAATTTTGTACAAAAAGCAATTAGCGAATTTGACTTGACAAATACTGCCGGGAAAAAATGAAAAAAAGTATAAAAGCATAAACTAAAGGTAATTGCCATTAAAACGAGAAAAAATGGTTATATTTTTTCGATATACATATAAATGGCTTTCTCAATAAAGCAAACCAATTTTCGAAATAATTAAAAAATATTTTGGTTCTAAGAAAATTATGTTAAGCATGAGTAGTTATGACAAGTAAACAATTTGTAATTCTTCTAGCGTCAGGCTTCCAAGTGGCATAGTCGTGTAGCAATAGAGTGCTCTACCGACTGCGCTGCGACTAGGGATGCGATGTTTAGCATCGATGTTTGAAAATTACTCAGTATCGAAAAATCGGCGATCCATCGATGTCAATCTTGACGATGTTTCAACATCGCCATCCCCAAAGTTTCTTTGATTGGCGCCAGTCTGAATTTGTAATCATTTTTATTTTGTAAAGTTGCACCAAATCGACTTACAAAGAGTAAGTGGCTCAAAAGATATAAGTTAAAAAAAAGTATCATTTATTACTTTTCTTTTCAACAGTTTTTCCAAAATCAATATGCCAAATAGAAGTAAAGTGTGGTGCTATTATAAAAAATTTAGTTCCAGCTCAGCTAGGTGTCAACTATGCAACAAAATTCTACGCACTTCAGGCAATACATCGAATTTACGTTGTCACTAAGATAAGATCCACTGTCAGGAATTAACTCAAGAGGCGGAACAAGACCCTCAGCCTACAACAAGGCAAACAAACATTTTTGAATTCGCCGCTGAAAATCCGAATTGTCTTTCTGAAGTCCAGGAGCTAAACATCCCTACAACATCTGAAAATTCAAGTAAAGAAAGTCAACCAACATCTGAAAATGTTATATGTACAGAGTTTGATCAACCCACTGTAAATTCCCTGTTCGAAAAAATTAAGACCACTTCTAGCAAAGATGGTGCGCGACATCAAAAAATAACCGAAGCAATCGTTAACTTTATTGTACTTGATAACAAACCTTTCTCAGTTGTGGAAGGCAAAGGCTTCTTACAGCTCATGAAACAAACAGTGCCACTTTACAAAGTTCCCACTAGAGAAACATTTAAATCTCGAATAGATGAAAAATACATGGTAATTTCAAGCCTTTTTAAGCAGTTGCTCTAGAAAATTGATTATTAATCTCTCACTTATGATGTGTGGACCGAAGAAATGCAAACAAAGTCATTTGTTGGTGTCACAATACATTTCTTAGAAAACGTTAAACATGTAAGTGGAACGATCGGAATCTTTGAATTAACAGAAAGTCATACTGCGGAGTACCTCAAACAAGAGTTGACACATATATTTAACGAGCGGGGAATATGGCTGTGGTATCCGACAATGATAGCACAATGCTGAAATTAAGTAGAGAACTCTTTGGGGAAAAGAAAATATTTTCATGTTTTGCACATTCTACTAATCTGGTTGTAATAAATGCTATTGATAACTCGGTCGATGTATCTTCTGTAATAACACATGTTAGGAGTATTGTGAAATATATAAAAGGATCCATTAATGCTAGTGATGAGCTGAGAAAGAAGCACAATAAAGCTGGAGTGCCCGAAGGTAAAATTAAGAAAATGATTCTGGATGTGAAGACGAGATGTAACTCGTGCTTTTACATGCTTCAACGATTCGTTGAGCAAGCTGGATTTATAACCGATATATTTCTTTCCCGATCAGACGCACCCCCCATGGTTTCTGTAAATGAATTAGACGTTATCAAAGAAACGATTCAATTATTGCAGCCTTTTGAAACAATAACAAAGGGGTTGTCCGCTAAAAATTACGTGACTGTAAGTAAAGTAATACCACTAGTAAACTGTGTTAGAGACGTGCTTCGAACTCAAGCTCCAAAACATAATTGCACAACTCGACTCAGAGATAAGTTGCAAAAACAGATCCATACAAGAATTGGTGCGGTGTATTGGGCAGTCGTTCAAGAAATTGGCTGGGCTCATTTCGTTTCTCCAATGGATAATTTGGCTTCTGCTGCTAACAATTTCATACTCGACACAATTTCGCTATAAAAAAACATCGAAAAATATCGATGTATCGATGTTTTTCTTCCGATGTTTTTTAAGAATCGATGTTCATTTTTTCGATACATCGAACATCGATGTATCGATGTTGCTCCTCAAAATATGCATCCCTAGCTGCGACAACCATTTGAAAAAATTTACTTAAAACCACAATGAAACAGTCAGCCAGCCGCTGACAACACGCTTATTTGACAATATGTATGTGAAATAATTCGTATGTGTCAGTAATTTCTTTTCATTAACCCTTTAAAAACAATTGAACGAAAAGTTCACAAAAACTCAAGTTAATATTTCAGATACGTTTCGTATGCGAGCATGAGAAATATAAATATACGAGTATATAATGTAGTTTTCCAACTTCTGCACAAATATTGATTGGGCAATAGCTCTGTTAGAGGAGCTTACAACTTTTAAAAATGTTATAAAGTTTTTTTTTTTGAATTTTGTGTTTGGCGACACATAAAACTTGCAGGGAGAGAACGCATTTTTACATTTAATTGGGAGAGGAAGTTGCAAGTTTCTGTTGGAGAGATTTCACTAAAAGGTTTGGAAGTGAAAACAGCTGATCGTCATTAAGCAAAACCACAACAAACTTTGTTACAAACGAATGAAAACAGTCACAGCTGTTTTGCTTACAAGTGTTTAGGAATTCCTGTGCCTTTTAAATTTTTGCGCTTTCTAGAAATATTGACGCAATTCTTTCTTTACTTAGACCTTGTGCTAATCGGAAACATTCTACTCAGAGGATAAATGAGGAGAACAAATTTTCTATGGTGTAAAACTATGTTTCACTTTGCTGCCTAACGATTACATACATTACATACTACACTCCTTCTTGGGTTTTCCGTAATATAGCTACTAATCTTCCATTTCTCAATAAATTCATTGAAATCTATTGCTTATTATAACGGAGGTGTGGTAGGTGACATGATATAAGTATGTAATTTTCTGGGGAAAAGACAAAGTTAATTTATTAGCTTCCCATGCCTTTAGTAGTCATAAAACTACTACTGCGAAAGTTTTCGATCCCTCTAACAATTAAGCCGTATGTACCACTGTGCAAGCTAAACGATTTTCGCAACATGTATTTAAATACAATGTCAATATCTTTTCTTTTTCTAAGTTGAAATTAAATTCAAAGTAAAACGTAAATTTTATACGGGTTAAAACAAACGAAGACTTAAGTTTACCATGGAAGTGGAGGAAAACGGCAATATCCCATTTCTAGATGTCCGAATACATAAGAACAACAACAATATAATATTAGACTGGTACGCCAAACCTACATCATCTGGGCGCCTAATAAATTTCCTATCATCACAGCCTAAAAAATATAAAGTAAATACTGCGAAAAATTTCATAATAATAATAATAATAATTCCCAACGGATTACCCACCAGGGGCGCATCCGCATAACGCGCGGATTATTCGTTCGTGCCGAGTCGTTGAAAGGCTTTGGTTTGTTAATCGTCGAGATCTAAAACTGCTCAGCTACAGAGAAAACCTCATCAGCTAAGTAAAATATAGGATAGGTTATACATTAAGAAATAACTAGTTAACAGAATAAAATTATTGTTAGAAGTTAATATAGAAGTCAAAGAATAAGAAACAATTAGTAGCTATGAATTTAGGATAGAAAGAATTGATTTTTTTATGCTGAAAAGCGAGTCTGAAATATGAAATCTACCAGAAAGAGTTATAATCTTGACACAAACAGCGAAAAGGCTCATTTAACTGAAAATTAGTTCGGCACTGTTTTAAGACTAGAGGTTTAAAATGCCTTGAAGGACGAGACGGTACATTGAAGTTCACCTTACTTAGAAGAAATGGGCTGGAGAGTGAACCATTTAGCAATTTAATCATAAAAATAATTCCAAGCATTTCCCTCCGACTAGAAAGTGTGTGCAGATTAATGAGTTTTAAACGATTCGTATAGGGTGGCAGATTGTACAAGGGATCTCAATGAAAATCTCTTAAGGCAAATAGTAAAAATTGTTTTTGAACTGATTCAAGGCGATCTACATGAACCTGGTAACGCGGGTTTCAAATTATAGAACCGTATTCAAGTATCGGTCTGACTAATGTAGTGAAGAGGGCTTTAGTTACATAAGGGTCGCTAAATTCTCTAGCCTAATTCTTGAAGTTTTTTATTCAACCTGTCGAATTATTCTTGATTTACTCATTCAAAGGAAGAACTTTTTTTCTGAATATAATGAAAAGGGATGACGGAAAATTGTTCCAACAAAAATCAGCTTACTACCCTGTCGGAAGATCAACACAACAAAATAAGCGAGTATCTGTCTCAAAATTATCAAATACTTCTAGACACGTGTATTTCTTCTATAGCACATATATCAATTTTGCATTATTATAACATAGGGTGTTTTTTTTAGGGGTATAGAACTTCGAATTGAAATAAAGCACAAGAAAATCGTTTTAAGGTCCATCAATTTGGCTTTATTGGAAGGATAATTTTATGCCATTAATGTTTAAATATGATTTCGGGCATGTGGCCGCCGCGGCTGGCTCGAATAAAGCCAATTCTACAGGTCCAATTTTCAACCACTTTTTCGAGCATATGGGGCCGTATGTCGGCAATAACGCCACGAATGTTGGCTTCCAATTCCCCTAACGTTTCTGGTTTGTTGGTGTAGACGAGCGACTTCACATATCCCCAAAGAAAATAATCCAATGGTGTCAAATCACACGACCTTGGTGGCCAATTGACAGGTCCATTCCGCGAAATTATGCGCTCATCGAATGTTTCCTTCAATAAATCGATTGTGACGTGCGCTGTGTGGCATGTAGCGCCGTCTTGTTGGAACCACAACTCATCCACATTCATGCCATCCAATTAGGGAACAAAATAGTCGGTTATCATGGCTCTATACCGGTCTCCATTAACGGTAGCTGCCTCTCCAGCATTATTGCGGAAGAAGTATGGCCCAATGACTCCACCAGCCCATAGAGCACACCAAACAGTCAGTTTTTGTGGATGTAATGGCGTTTAAAGGGTCTCATGTGGATTCTCTTCACTCCAAATGCGGCAATTTTGCTTGTTGACGTAGCCATTCAACCAAAAATGAGCCTCATCACTGAACAAAATTTTGCGATGAAAATCAGCATCGAAATCAATCTCATTTTCGGCCCATACACCAAAATCACGACGCATTGCATGGTCTCGCGGCTTTAATTCTTGCACAAGCTGGATCTTGTAAGGTCGCAAGCCAAGATCTTTGCGCAAAATCTTCCATAAAGTTGATGGACAAAGCTCCAATTGCTGTGCACGGTGGCGAATCGATTCATTCGGGTCCTCTTCAACACTTTGCTCTACAGCGGCAATTGTTTCTTCGGTGCGCACTGTTCGACGTCTCTGCGGATGCGTATTATCACATAGAGTAAACGTAGTGCGAAAACGATCCATGGTTAACCGAATTAATTGCTCTGATGGACGATTATGTCGACCATAAAATGGACGGAGCTCACGGTAAACTTCGCGAACTGAACCATTATTTTCGAAATAAATTTGCACGATTTGCAAGCGTTGTTCTTTTATCAACCTGTTCATGATGAAATGGCGAACCAAACTGAACATAAATGACATTAGACTTGCCAGATTTGACCACAAAATGCCAGTTTTATCTCTATTCGAAAAACAAACCTATAAAAAAAACACCCTGTACAAGATGAACTCAAGGTGAGTTTTACGATGAACTACATGGGAAATCGCTGCTAATTTTAAGGCCCTGCTGCTAATTTTTCCCCTTTTTATTTATTTCATAATTTACATAAGCTTCATTCTATTTCCCTCCCTCTTTCCCCTTCGGAAAGACTAAAGGCAAATAAGGCCTGAAGATAATCATTAATATAGAAGCACAGTGAATGAATATAGGACACTGATCCAGGGTTATGGTAGCATACTTGTCATGGCAGAAAACTAGAAAGACTCAGCAGAACAGAACACTCAGAACAGCGTTTTGTGCCTCCTGTTTAATCCTCCTGAACTTCCACTTTTGCATCTAAATTCTAGACGTTAGAATGAAAAATACTATCCTCGGGCTTCTTGAGCAAGTTTGCGTTTCTCCCACTCAAACAACAATTGAATGAAATCATAACTTAAGGGTGTAAACGAGTATTAATATTTTATTGGATATGAACACACTCAGGCCCGCAGCCAGGGAGGGTTTTGTGGTTAAGCCCCCAAAGTTTTCTGTTAGGTCTTTTTAAATCGGTTTACAATACAATTTTTTTTTGCTTCCGAATTAAGATACTGGGGGGAGTTAGATTAAAAATTACCTCTTTTATTAAATAAACTTCATTGCAAATGATGTTGAAATTTTATACCCAAAAATAGAATATTTTGAAACATTATTATGGAATGATATTTCCGCACAAGTTTACAATTAAAAGAGCTCTATAAACGACCCTTATTTTTAATGAATAATGGCCATATCTCCCTTCTTTATCGAAGTTCGTAATTGTCAAGAGACCTTTTATCATAAACCGAAGTTCTGCCAAAGAAAAACTTCAAAATTTTTCAATATTTCGGAAACTACAGTAATTAAAAAAGTCAAGAAAGAGCTGTCTTCGACTGTGGCGAAGACCTTATACCTTTCATGAATACGCATCACGGGTTTAAGTGTCCGATTCTTACTCACAATTAGTAGAAACTCTGCAAAACTGTTAACTTAAAGGTACATAGCCCAAACCCCATTTATCGTAACAATCAATTATATGGGACCTATATGTTATGTAGGTCCGATCTGGCTGATTTTCACTACACACGTCACATATATAAAACATACCAATCTTGCAAAATTTTGCGTTCCTAGCATTTTAATTGCAAAACGTATAGCCGAAAACCCATTTAGCGAAACTATCGATTATATGGGACCTATATGTTATGTCGATCCGATCTGGGTAATTTTCACTCCTTACTTCAATCACTGAAAACATACTTAAGAAGTAAAACCTGAGGAGAGAGACTTAATGGTCTAACATTACTTAACATTGACAGGAATATAAAAAAATAATAAAAGAGTATTGGACTTAAATTAATATAAATTCACTGTAACTTTTAGGTACATACATATATTGCCTCCAAGCCCCCTAATTTTATTTCTGCCTGCGCACCTGAAAAGTAATGTGTAAAATATTTCCTTGCTATAATTGATCTGTATTGTATTGGCTTTGCAGAAATATATTTAAACATATACAAACTTGTGACTATCAGCACGTGATTAATGACATAACAAAATTGATTAATAAGTTGCAGTGACTTATAGCAATTTAATAGTTAACAAAATTATTTGTGATTTATTAAATAATTCGATGTAGTTGACACTTTGCTCTCTTAATTAAGCCCAAAATCTACAAAATATTTAATATGATTAACCCATGCAATTCTCACTCACAAACATTATATATTAGGTTATCAGGGTACGCTAGCAGGGTCACGCTCTTGTGATAGATTGTGGCAGTATGGTTTAGCGCTGCTGCTCGAATTATCGTCCCTTTAAAAGAAATTGGACGATAAGGAGCCGACTTGTGGTTCGCAAAGATCCTCTCTTCATTATAACCCTCAACTAGAATGCTCACTTATACCGAGGGTTCGCCCATACTCAAGGCAGCCCTATATGCAGAGTCCTTCATTTCCGTGGTTTTTATAAATTAAAGTTCAAAGCTCCTTAGAAATCTAAAAAGTTAATTCGGTATCTGAAATTTTCGTTCACAAAAGGAATACACAGCCAAAAACTAAACTAAAAACTAAAGTCAGCTCCCCAACTGAAGAAGAAGATAATATATGCCTACATATTTACTATATACAAACATTTTAATACAAGTATAGACATAAATCAATATTCATGTTACTCACCAGTGTCACATGTCATTGCTTTCATTGCTATGAGACGCTCATACCTTTCTTTCTGCTCTGTTACTTTGATGAATAACAATTCATGTACGTATTCTCAATTGTTGTTCGCTTTCTTCGAAACAAATTTTGGACAATTGATAGACCATCCACAAATCGATAAAGGAAACAACAACAATGTGCCAAAGAAGACCTAAATTGAAATCTAATCAAGTGAAATGAATGGCCTCCTGAAAGCTGCAATAAAGTGAACAAAGTATCACAAATGGCGTAAGGAAGAAAGATGATTTTGAAAAACAGAAAATATATATAAATCAAAGTTTAGTGATGCAAAAAGTTTGAAAGCATAACAACAATCAAGACGTGCTAAAGCAATAAAAAGTACACACACTTTATTGAAGTCAGGAAGTTTGAATAGCGGGGAAATTCATTAAAAAGTCGAAAAGAGTACGTTTAAACCAAATAAGGAATCTTAAGTTCTAGTAGAAAAGAACATTTCATACCTACGTATTTGGCAGATGTAGGGTGGCATCCCCATTTCAAGAGTTACGCCAAATAGAAAATTTCGCGAAACTTGACTTACAGTTTTTCATGCTATGAAATAGTACCATTGAGATACCGATGTTTATTTTATATGGAATTCGAAGTGGATCTTAAAATGAAGCGTCAGTCATTAGTCTGATGCGATTGTGGCTCTGACAGGGCACATTTAAATTAGGCTGTCGCGCGCCTAACTTTCTCTCCAGCCTATATGGAAATAAGTCTCTTACGAACTAATACAGAAGTGATAAAGCAGATATTACGAATCTCTGAACCAATAATGATATAAAACGAAAACTTAGATTGATTGAACTAATTGCTTATTATTTGCAACAAGTTACCCTAAATGCTAACTGTTGGGTGAGAGTTACTCAACTTATGGCTTTTATGGATAAGGAACCTAGTTTGACAATTCTGAAGTAACTTTCTGACAATTTCCACAACTTGCAATTATTGCCGAGTGCAGCTACTTTTAAATAGAGTTTCAAGTATTGCGACTGCCATTGTTACAATTAGCCGACCTCAAAAATGAGAAACCTGCAAAGTGGAAAATAGAGAATGGTTACTATATATTTTGTGCTCCCGACGGGTTACTTCAAAAGCCAACCTACATTTAAGTTGCTTTGAAAGTGTCTGTGAATGTTAGCTTATTGCGCCTTTAAAGCCTTGGAACTGTAAGGGCATATCTATTGGGATAACGAATTAAAACCCAGCGGCTTCGTTGGGCAGGCTATGTTGGGCTAATGAGTGAAGATGCTCTGGCCAAGAAGGTATTCTTAGAGGCACTCGCCAGTGGTAGCAGAAGAAGATATCCTAGGAGTAGTCAATTGTCACATTTTGGATATAAACATACTACTTTCTAACTAGTTCAAAATAGACTATAAAATGATGGTTCAATAAATAAGTGCTCAACATATATTGCCATATGGACGAAAACGCGATAAACGAAACCACGGAGAAATTTTTGCGTGCTCTTTATTATTTTGAGATTACACACAAGTCAGAGTATGATATGCTCGACATGTTAACGCGCAATCTATTACTTCCTTCGAAATTATACCTTAGCTTCCCTGGTGTCTCTTGATGAACACTAAAATGACAAAAATTACATTACGAAACAAAAAGGTACGTTGCATTTCAGGAATATTATTTTTAACGTCCTATTTACTTTTCCCAAACAGATTTAGGTTAACTAAAAGTAAATCAATAAAATATTTCGTGGAAAAATATGTTATGAGTATTTTGGATGACAATGAATTCGACTCTATTTTTTCATGTAACATAACAGTCCGAAATTAAAAATAGTTTTTTGTGCAAAATCTAGCACGTCAACAAACGAGAAAAACTCAAATTTCTTCGAGCATTTCCAGTCTATTTTTCATATAAAGTTTACTATTAGTAGTTTTTGTAGTTATGAATCAAAAGTAGTTTGTAACGTAATAGTCTTTTTACTTCGACTAACCACAAAAATTTGTTTAATATATAGGAAAAGCTGAGCAAGGCTAAAAAAAACAAGAATTTTGTCGAAAAACTTGAGTGATCAAACAAATTTGATGATTTAAAAAAAAATGATCAAATGATGAAAAAAGATGAAGGAGGATGACGTCGAAATGCCGATTTCTAAGCTGGAAAATCTCGTTGGAAGACGTCGTGGAGCTCTTCTTACCTAAGACAACTGAATAGGTTATTTACAGTGAAATTCAAAAGTCAAAGGTATATTTAATACTTCAATAAACTTTTTATCTAAACGCAAATCGCACGTGTAACGTAACAGTCTTTTCGTGTAACGTAACAGTCCAATCAGTTGTGTGTTTAAAAATAACAAAAACAGGTTTTTCAGAGTAATTTATATTTCATTTATTACATACTTTTTAAAACTTTTAAATTATATACTTCATGTTGAAAATAACCAGACAAAAGAGCATATTTTTTCAACAATGTAACACAACTTTGAAACCTTCCTCCAAAATTGTGTAACTCTTAAATAAGAAGGCACACACAAATATATCTTAAGAAAATGTTACTTCAGAAGCAGACTTTTAGATGCATATGCAAAAAATATTGAAAGTATCGAAATCCATCGCTTAGTTTTAAATTTTTACTAGTACAGGTTTTTGGCGTAGTTGTATGCCAGTCACAAAATACTAATTACATACTGGTATGTTTCCTGACTAGTTTGCTGCAACAAAAAATTCAGACAAATTCGACCACTAAATATTTTATGGAATACTACTTTACAGACTAATTCAACAAATGGCATCAAAACCATTACTTCGAGTTTGAAAACCGCTAGCATAGCAGGAAGTGGAATAAATATGTATATTCAAAACTACATTATATCGAGGATTTTGTTTTAGCTATGTTTTCAAAGGTTTTTTTTTAGCAGTTTTAGCTTAGATTTATGCAAAGAAAGCTACTTTAAGCTTCAGAAATTTGGTAACGAATACCATAGAAAGAGACAATAGTATCCTGGGCTCATCTGGCATCTTTGTATATGCTAAAAGTACCCTAAAGGACTTAGAAAACCGTGGACTTGAACTTTCGTCTTAAAATTGGTTCGGTTTGGTTCTTTCGTTCTACTCAAAATATTTTCTAAAGTGAGGTAGTAGCTTTTACCTTTATGACGATGATATACTGGAGTCGTAGCCCTCTGCTAATGCACAAGAAAATCGTGAAAAATTAATTTTTGCTATCAAAACTTTATTGAAAAAACTATTTCGAAAATATATTTAATCAAGCTAAAATTGTGATATATTTTGAGAGTTTTATCTGATCCCATATGTTTCTCGTTCAGTGTTAGTGTTAGTAAGAGTTATAGAAGTTCTATGTTTCAAGCTGCAATAGCAACTTCAAATATAAAATTCACAACTGGCTAATTTAACTCTTTTCACCACAAAGTTCAATGCATCGTCCACCGACTTTTTGTGCTAGTTGGGTAATAGGTGATTGTTTCAATCAACCATAAATGTTAATAGCAACTAATTCGACTTAATTTGGGACTAGTCCAAGATTTGTCTGAATACAATAAAGTACTTTCCGATTTTTTTATTATGTGAACAGTGCTACTTTATAAAACAATTAAATTTCTTACATGGAGCACAACTGAAATTAATTACGCTAGTCCTCCTCCCTAGAATAAAAAATATGGCAGTAGCCACAGTCAGTAAATAGTGAAAAGTGCTAGTCTTACATTTGGCAGACATATGTATATAAGCCAATGTAACATGGAAATACGGCAATCTACCTTGAATAATAAAGCGGTTTGCCTTTTGTGGCTTCTGTCATGCCCGTTTAGATTTGTTAGCAGTGTTCATAGCAATTTGATTGTTTTGGGGTAAGTAATAATCGGATATTTAGAATAATGGATTGGATTTTTCATCAATTTATGCACACAAGTATTAGTTACATATTTATCTATTATTGTTTTGTATATATTTAAATTAGGGATGCCAATCGCAGGATACCGTACTTTTAGGAGGAAAAAATTCTGGCATCTCTCACAACAATACCGGGAGTTGCAATGCGTTACTAAATACTAGATATGTATAACTTTTTTATGAACCATATCTGGATTTTTCTTGTTGACAACAATGTTTTTGAATATGTCAAATAAAGTAAAATGAACAGTTCTTACAACCATATATGTTAAATAATGATAAGTAATCGTAATGATTACCGGTTTGATTAATTATTTTCTTGAGAAACCATTTAAAGATTGATTAGCATTACTTTCAATTCCTAATGATTATTTTCCAATTAATTAAAAAAATAATCAAAAAAAATCATGATTTTTTACAATTATTAAAAAAAAAATAAAAAAAATTTTCAAAAAAAATTTTTTTTTATTACTTTTGATTAATTTTAGTTATGTTTAATTATTTTAAATTTGCTTTTTTATACCAACAATTTTTGTTGATTTACGGCCTGTACATTTTCAAGTATTCATGAAACGAGCCCAAGGCCAAGAATAATAATTTTTCACTTTTTGAATTTTTATGAAAATTATTATTGTTTTTATTTTTCATGTGTATCATATGGTAAAGAAGAATAGAATTAGTAGTTTAGATGACATCAAAACTAGCGTATTGTTAGCTTAATGGTTAGCAATGCATGCCAAAATTTCTCTTCAGCTTCCGAAATGGATCGATAAGAAAAGCTATGGCGGTTGTCTCTAAACATTTTTCCTACTCTATTTAATAAAAAACATTTAATAATTAATTAAAAATGATTATTAAAAACAAAAAAAATAAAAACAATAATAATTTTCATAAAAATTCAAAAAGTGAAAAATTATTATTCTTGGCCTTGAGCTCGTTTCATGAATACTTATTTTAAATTTAAAAAAATTATTTTTTTTTGATAATTTCTGTTTTTTTTTAGTATTGTTGTAAAAGAACATAACTATACATATCAACAATATTGGAAAAAATCAAATACTATCAAAAGATAATGACAAATAATAAAAAAAAATCAAAACAAATTTTTTGGATTATTTTTGGACCTTTTTATTAATCGTAAAACATCATTCATGATTATTTTTGGATTTTTTCTTATCGTAATCAATTAATAATTGACTTTTCTTGAAAAAACATAAAAATAATCATTACCAATTAAAAAAGGCATCTAATTAATTGATTACTAATTACTAAAAATTTAAGAGGTCTGCTTAGAGCTAACAACGAACAGTGGGTATCGGCCCCTTATAGAGTGGGGAAACGTTTCAATATGAAACTAGAAAATCATTTCAATATAAGCCCTTCAGTTTTCCCACGGCTAGAAAATCAAAAACCAAAACTTATATTAGAAAAGTATCGTATTCCCATATCGAAAATATTTACACTGTGTAACAAATTTAAAAAACTTTGAAACAATTTTCTCTAGTACTTGCATTTATATTAGGCCTCATCAAGTATACAAAACTGCATATACATATTTTTGCACACCCCTTTACAATACTGAGTTTGGGGCATGCTTAGCCTTAACAACATATGTCAGCCTCCACATTATTTTCTAATTTTTTTCATTTGTTACACAGTGTTATGTTTTAGAAAAATATTAAACAGGAATTAAAAGTTTGGAAAAGCTAGAGTTTTGTACTTTCTGGGTGATTTGGAACGCTATCCCATAAAAACGTTGCTAAACTCAACGTAAAATAACTCAAAATTGTGAGGGGTATTCGAAACTTGATAACACAAGAGTTTTTTTTTAGACAAATAAAATTGCACTTAATTTTGTTAACAAAATCTCGCTTAAAATTTTAAAAACCTTTGTGGTTTGAGATGGTTTTTAATTTAGATTAATATTTAGTTAGGTTTTAAGAAAGGCACAAAAATTAATTATGGCCAGGATTTTGATCCTTGAAAGCCTGGGATGACAGAAAGACTAATAAAATTTTTCAGTGACACTATCTAACCACGGACTTTTATAAAATCAAAAGAAATCTATAGTCATGGTGCTTTTCTGACCCTGGTTTCCTACCTTATGACCCCAGTGTGCGGTGATGCAAACTTTTCATTGAGATTGAAAATTGAAGTTTTTTTGGGGTAGATCGACAGTTATTTCATTTAATGGTCCCTAAAATGATACCGAAATTATTTCCAAAAGGTTCAGAAATGATACCTAAAACGTCCCGAAAACAATCTCGAAAAAGACCCAAAAATGGTACCAAAACAGTCTAGATCTAGGTCCTAAAATTATCACGAAAACCCCAAAAAAAAATTTCGAAATGATTTCCTGAAAACTGTCGATAAAAACGTTTGAAAAGAACACTGAAATGATCCCGAAACGATACCAAAAATGTTCGGAAATTATCCCAAAAAAAACCGATATTTGTTCTTAATTGATACTGAAAAAGACCCAAAAATAGTCACGTAAGCAGTCGAGAAAATGATTCCGAAAAGAATACGAAAACGATCCTGTATTTATCACGAAACGATACCGAAAAAGTGCCGAAATGGTCCCAAAACAGTCCGGAAATCTTTCCCAAAAAGTCGCGAAATGATCCGAACCCTGCCTAGTTCTGCTACAATTAGTTATTTCTTAAATTTTATTATAATTAACTTCTATTACAATAATCTGCTACAATTTTTTATTTCCATTGCTTCAAAAAAAACTTCGATCTACTCCAAAAAAACTTTCATTTTCAATCAAAACTTCACATCACCGCCTAGAAAGTTAAGTTCAAAAACTATAAAAAGATTTTCGATGGGAAATTTCGTAACAAAGAAACGGTAAAAAAACATTTTCCAATATCTCTTATTATTAGCGAAATAATTGCGAGAAGGTGGAAAAGGCATTTTTTAAGCTCTGCATATTTTTATACTTTTTATGAACATAAAAGACATTATAACTTTGGTCCGATGTTTGTAAGTATGAGAAGTAAAAGAAATGGGCGATGAGCTGAGTCGATTAAGCCATGGCACACAAGGACCCCATACAATCGATTGTTAAGATAAACGGATTATCGGCAACTAAAGCGCTAGAAACACAGTAAGATTGGAACAATATATCGTATAACCCCTTTACAACCCGTTTTCCAAAAAATGGGGTTTGGGCTATATATCTTTAAATTAATGTGGTTTTACTATTTCGGAAGTCGGAAGACTTTCATGAATACTAGTAGTAGAATTCGACGAATAAAAAACGGGTGGTCCGGAAAACTTGCTCAATCCATGATTTTTCGGCTATTTATCTTGACTGGACTAGAACTTTATTGAAAGCTGATTATTCGCAACATATGGTGTTAATTTGGTAGCTATACAGGGGGGCTACGGAAATTTTACCAAATTATTGGTGCTAGTGTGTTTGATATTTTTAAAGTATTTTCCGTTTTCTGACATAAAACATTTCTAAAACTTACCAAAAGATTTTTTTAATTTAAGATTTATACTACTCTTACCATTAAAACATGAAAATTTTGAGTGTACTTTAGTTATGAAAGGCACCTATACTGAGGTGTTAAATACTCCCACGCAGTCAGCTAAGAGTAATTAATTTCAAATTACTTTGCATTCTACTTTGACAATTTAATTGTTTATTTTGACAAGTAAACTTAACGTTATAGAGGTACAAATACGAATAGCATATCAAGTTTTAAACATAAATCACCCGCTAGTTGATTTTTATTTTAATTTTATATATGAGCGCAGAATGGCAAAGAAAAAGACACGACCAACGGAATCATTTGCAAAAATCATAAAAGTTGCACGTTTCATCTCTGGTCTAGTTGGTGCGGATGTATCCAATGTGAACTATAGGATCAACATTATAACTTTCATCGTAATATTTTGCATAAGCATTTATTTCATTTTTACCGCCACAACCGTGGCAAGTGTATTCGCAGAGAATTGGACTTACCTGCTAGAGGCATCGTGTATGGTGGGCAGCGTACTACAGGGTATTACGAAACTCGTAACGGGTATTCTTTATACGAAACAAATTTCTGGAATGCGTGTAGAGATCGAACAACTTTATCGTGAATTCGAAATAAAAGGTGAAGTCTATTGCAAGGCATTGAATGCGTGTTGTGAACGTGTTTGGGGTATTATCAAAATGGTTGGACACATTTATGCTGCTGCCATGTATGGGATTATAGCATTGACGCTGGTTTTAGTCATTTTTGGTACGAATAAAGTTTATATAATGCACTTTTTCATACCAGGAGTGGATGTTAATACCAAATTTGGTTACATGGTCACGATGGCTGTGCATACAGTGGTGTTCTTGGCAGGGGCCTTTGGTTTGTTTGCGGGCGATTTATTCTTTTTGATTTATTTAAGTCAGCCAGAGCTGTTTCGTGATCTTTTGGCTTTAAAAGTGCAGGCTTTGAATGAGGCGGCTATTGATAATGCCAAGGCAGTTGATCGTTTGCTGATTGAGATTATTGAATGGCATCAATACTATACGGAGTAAGTAAGTGGTGTGAAGCTGTATTGAATATATTCATTTCTAATTTTTTTAGCTTCAATGAGCGCTGCAACTTTATGTTCTATTACATAATTACCATGCAAATTGTGACATCTGGCATCTCAATTATTTGTACAATGTATATTTTGCTTATGGGTGATTGGCCGGGTGCATATTTGTATATTCTAATAGCTTTTTGTGGACTTTATCTTTATTGCATTGTTGGTACAAAAATTGAAACATGTGTGAGTATAATGCAAACCTACATAGCTGTGGCAACAAGTAGTGAAAGCCTTAGTCTAGCTAGAGCCAAATTGCTGTATTACAAGCACTATATTCTCCATGCCCAGATCTGTAATCAATCATAACTTACATGCTTTCCTTCACCTTCATACCACTAGTAGCTGTAGACTTTTTGTAGTATACTCTAAACTACAGTATCTATACCACATGTGTATCATAGGTATTAAAAAGCAGAAAATTTAGTTTAAAAAAAAATTTATGTTTGAAAAAAATAATGTTTTGCAATATTGTAAAGAGCCATCTTAAAACGAGCCACCAAAACGCTACTGGTATAAAAGCTGAAGCTAAATTACTATTTAAAAAGTATAAACTTATAATAGACGGAGTCCCATTTTGATAACCATATCGTGCTAACACATTCTGGTTCACCCTGGTTCAATGGTCCGAAACCGGTCCAGTTATTGAAATAAGGGATATCTTAAACTTTAATTTGGACGTCTAGTTATGTAACGGTGGAAATTGAATTCCATTATATTCAGTAGTTTTCAAGTGATACGCAACCAAACATATAGACAGAGGGACAAAAATTCTAAAAACTCTTGATTTCAATTCTATTGTCTTAATAATGATCCCTTTCCAATTTTTAGATAAAACGGCCTAACATTCTATTTTAAAGCATATTTCCTAAGTGAAATTATGACTTTAAAATAGCTCATAACCAGTATATAATTTGTATCAAAATTATTAGCGTTTTTATTATACCTTTCATGAACATGAAATGGTATTATAACTTTGGTCCGATGTTTGTAAGTATGAGAAGAAGAAGAGATAGACCCACCAAAAAGTATACCGAAATGATCAGGGCGATGAGTTGAGTCGATTTAGCCATGTTGTTGTTGTTGGTGTGGTAACGACAAAAAAAAACTCTCCGAAGGTTTTTTTTTTTAGCCATGTCCGTCTGTCCTTCTGTCTGTTTGGACGCAAACTAGTCCCTCAGTTTTTGAGATATCTTAATGAAATTTGGTATGGAGCCGCCATTTTGCATGAGATTAATCATTCGTCGGAATCAGCAAGATCGGAGCCATACAACGCATAGCTCCCATACAATCGATAGTTTCGATAAATGGGTTTTGGGCTATCAATTTTGCAATTAAAAAGCTAGGAACGTAAAGTTTTGCAGGTTTGATACCTATTATGCATGTAATGTGTGTAGTGAAAATCAGCCAGATCGGACCTACATAACATATAGCTTCCATACAATCGATTGTTCCGATAAATGTGGTTTGGGCTATGTAATGTATTTACATTATCAGTTTTGCAGAATTTTTACTAATTATGAGTAAGGATCATACACTTAAAACCGTGATGCGTATTCATGAAAGGTATAAAGTCTTTGGCACAGTCGAAGACAGCCCTTTCCTTACTTGTTTTTAATAGTTTCTGTTAATTATTAAAAAATTGTATTTGAATAAAAAAGGCAAAATTTAGAGACAACCGCCATAGCTTCTCTCAAAGATCTATTTCGTAAGCTCCTACACTACTTCATTAGCTAAATTTTGGCACGTTCTGTTAATTAATAGGCTATCAGAATGAGGGTTTTCTGTCAGCTAACTTCCTATTACTAAAAATCCAAACTAAAACTGGTACTTTTTTCCTTACTGTGTATGTTTCAAGATCTTCTCGATTTCTCTCTCTGATTTCAGGTAATGCTTTCAGTTGGCAAAAATAAACTACAATTTAGCTGTTATTACCTGTTAACTCAGATATATTTAAGTTTATTCATTAACTAAACCGTCTTATATTTCAATAGAATCATGCATTTTACGAAGAGCTTTGCAATATTAGTTTTTATGATCTGGATCTAAAGAATCAGAAGATGATAATTTTTATATTGAAGAAATCACAAAACCCTAGTGAAATAAAAATTGGAGGTGTTCTACCACTTTCCGTACAAACTGCACTTTCGGTAATTTTCATATCTATAAAAAACAGTTTTCAAATTTATTCAAAAGCACTGTTTCTTGTTTTTAGATAACAAAGTCAATTTATGGCATATTTACAATGATGTTGGGCTTTCTAGACGAGAGCCCATAAAAACATAAAAATATCGAAGGAATAAGTAAGCGATACAGAAATTAAAATTGGTTTTCTCAAGAAGAACATCGCTTTTGAACAAGTTAATATTTTTATTTGTTCTATAATTACTACATCGTAAATGAGGCAGCGAAAAAGTAACATAATTATTACTAGGATACTAGATTCCGGTTTAAAAATAAAAACACTATTTACATCACCAAAAAAAGATGTGTCCTTTTCTAAGATTTATACTTCTACGCAATTTTTCTTGCAATGACACTTTGGATGTTAAAAATTATTGATTTAAAATAACTTTTCGCAGAAATATTGCCTATTCTACATATCTATGATCCTTCCTCGTCACATTCAATTATCTTATTCTTGAAAATTTCTAGAGAACACTTCAAAGTAATGCAGCCGTAATTCCTAACTAGTCTCAAAATTGTTCCAAGATGTTTAAGGATAAATAAAAAAAACCGTAAATACTACTGAAAACATTTTCTTTTACTTTATTTTATTTTATTTCCTTTCCTTTTTCGTCGTCTATTTTAGGATTGCAAGTATTAATCGTGTTTAAGACCGATTTCCGAATAATGCAGACAACAGTAAACCAAGCAATGATCGATAATCAGCCCCAGGAAAACACTTGTACACACACACTCCCATTAAAAAGCAGTCAGGCACTTCAAACTGAAATATGCATAGAACCAACATCAGCAAAGGCACAGGCTGATATGCAGTTGCAAGCAGCAGCAGAGGCACACTACAGGCAGCGACGCATAATTTTTTTGGACAGTCCCTACCGAGACCACAGATGATACATCAAAAATTATTCTGAATAGACATTGGTATTGTCCACAGTTAACGAATATAGTAATAGAAATACGAAAGGAACAAGGAGACGATCGCAAAATAAATTATCATTAATTACGACATGGTTTAGAATTACGTGAAAACAAAGAGTTCCAGAATTGATGACCAATGATATTGAAGTGATGCTTTGACGGTTCTGCAATGGCCTAAGAATAAGACGAAAATTATTCTAAAGGAAATCTGAAACCTGGTCACGAGATTATAGTTCAGGATACAGTCCATCACGGTCACAAAAATGTACGACCATAAGAAAGTAAACTTAAATTTTTCCAAATTAGTACCGAAAATGGATTTTTAAATGAAACGTCTTCCATCTACATGACGATGCAAGACTGCTGATTGCTGATTTCGGTACATCTGAATAATACTAAGAAAATGCAAAACATTTCCCGAAACTTGTTGCAGAACTAACATAGTGTCGGCCCGATAAGGGCATGAAATGGTGATCAAATTGTTAGGCTGCTTGAACTCACTTTTCATTCAAAAGTACTAGCTAATTTTTGGATTGCGCGCACTCCGACAATGTAGTAATTACGTGACCAAATGCACGAAAGCTTTGACTCTTGAAATAAAAATCGCGATACTGTCTACAAAACTTGTATTATTACAAAACATATATGACAGTTTGAGAAATTTTAATAAATGACGCATTTAATTGTAGTCTCTGAAAGTCTTCAGAAAAATTACTGAGCCTTTACAATTTGACAGGAGGAACCGCCAGAGGAAAAACAAAACACATGAAGTATGTGTGTGTATACAGCAATAAATTCGCCGTGATATCACCTGGTATAAATTCGCCTTGCTTTACACTAGGTTTTTTGTTTGTTTATAAATATCACTCCTGATATAGTTTACTATCTGAGATAAGCTCATTTTAGGTGATTTCGTTTATTACCCGAGGCAATCAAATTGTAATTTATGCTTAGCTATTTTTCATTTCTAATTCATCCAAGTTCCATCTTTATTTATTCTAAGACTAAAAAGGCACCTGTATATTTTCATATGTGTCGTTATACAGGGTGTTTTTTTTACAGGTTTGTTTTTCGAATAGAGATAAAACTGGCATTTTGTGGTCAAATCTGGCAACTCTAATGTCATTTATGTTCAGTTTGGTTTGCCATCTCATCATGAACAGGTTGACAAAAGAACAACGCTTGCAAATCGTGCAAATTTATTTCGAAAATAATGGTTCAGTTCGCGAAGTTTACCGTGAGCTCCGCCCATTTTATGGTCGACATAATCGTCCATCAGAGCAATTAATTCGGTTAACCATGGATCGTTTTCGCACTACGTTTACTCTATGTGATAATACGCATCCGCAGAGACGTCGAACAGTGCGCACCGAAGAAACAATTGCCGCTGTAGAGCAAAGTGTTGAAGAGGACCCGAATGAATCGATTCGCCACCGTGCACAGCAATTGGAGCTTTGTCCATCAACTTTATGGAAGATTTTGCGCAAAGATCTTGGCTTGCGACCTTACAAGATCCAGCTTGTGCAAGAATTAAAGCCGCGAGACCATGCAATGCGTCGCGATTTTGGTGTATGGGCCGAAAATGAGATTGATTTCGATGCTGATTTTCATCGCAAAATTTTGTTCAGTGATGAGGCTCATTTTTGGTTGAATGGCTACGTCAACAAGCAAAATTGCCGCATTTGGAGTGAAGAGAATCCACATGAGACCCTTGAAACGCCATTACATCCACAAAAACTGACTGTTTGGTGTGCTCTATGGGCTGGTGGAGTCATTGGGCCATACTTCTTCCGCAATAATGCTGGAGAGGCAGCTACCGTTAATGGAGACCGGTATAGAGCCATGATAACCGACTATTTTGTTCCCGAATTGGATGGCATGAATGTGGATGAGTTGTGGTTCCAACAAGACGGCGCTACATGCCACACAGCGCACGTCACAATCGATTTATTGAAGGAAACATTCGATGAGCGCATAATTTCGCGGAATGGACCTGTCAATTGGCCACCAAGGTCGTGTGATTTGACACCATTGGATTATTTTCTTTGGGGATATGTGAAGTCGCTCGTCTACACCAACAAACCAGAAACGTTAGGGGAATTGGAAGCCAACATTCGTGGCGTTATTGCCGACATACGGCCCCATATGCTCGAAAAAGTGGTTGAAAATTGGACCTGTAGAATTGGCTTTATTCGAGCCAGCCGCGGCGGCCACATGCCCGAAATCATATTTAAACATTAATGGCATAAAATTATCCTTCCAATAAAGCCAAATTGATGGACCTTAAAACGATTTTCTTGTGTTTTATTTCAATTCGAAGTTCTATACCCCTAAAAAAAACACCCTTTATATAAACCCAGCAAAAAATGGTGTAACCGGTCGCAAGAAATAAGAAATACAGCTGTACAATGTATACGCCTTTGTTGGCAGTCTCAATCAGGGAACTGTTCTGGTGGCTTCTGGCACTGACAAAGACACTTTCAAATGTTGGTTTAAAAACACTCTTCCACTAGACTAAAAATTTGGGCTGATATTTATTTCAGGGGTCAAGAGGCGTTTATGGAGTTTACCTTCTTCTTACTCACATCTCAACGTATGAAGTTTCTTTCATAAAACGTAAGGTCAAGCAACGTGTCATGGATTTATGAGTTTTATATAAGTTGTAGGAGTAGTGGGTTTATAGATCTCAGTCTGCCTTTAAGCTTCTATAAATTGCAATGTTTTGTTGGGATGTATGTGTGCTTACCAGCATAACTGCATTCTCTGACATGATTTCATTCTGTACTCTTTGCTGTGGCTTTTGGCAGAGCAACTTGTCTTTGTTAAATCAATAATGCTGAAGGACAGTGGCGTGATTGCAAGATTTATTCTATGGTTATTGTGAGCATGGTAAGCCAGGTAAATAATGTATGTATGTATATTTGTTCATATGTAGATATATATACTCGTATGTTAGTATTATATTCATTTGGCACTCTCATTTTTTTCCATTTTATGCCAATTAATGTCAACTTACTCACTTTGTGGATCGCAATTAGTGTCAAAGGTCACAGGACAATAATTTATTAGCAGTGCGAAATTCTTTTCGGGTTATCAAAAAAAGCTCATATATTAAAATCAAATTTGCTTAACTACTTGGTAAAGGAAAATGAAGAGGATTTATAGCAGAAGTTGTCTCGTTAGAAAAATTTTAGTATTTGCTCTTTTTGGTATTTTCTCCACCCCTAATTCCTTCTACTTGTCCTCTTTCCCTACTTCTTCATCTACCTTCCAATTGTCCTTTACGTTTCCCCTGGCCATTTCCTTTCGGCTTCCCTTTCCTCAGCCCTTTCCTTTCCGTTTCCTTACCCTTTCCTCTCTCCTTCGGCTTACCCTTACGCTAATTCTTTCTTATCCTTTTGATCTTTTTTTTCGTTTTACTACTTCTTCTCACCCCCTCTCAACCACCCCAGGTGCTCCATATCCATTTCCTTCTTCATCTTAGTACCCTTTCCGCTTAGCACAAAAAAGAGCAACGTGTGGTTTGTTTCTGAAAGCGCAAACAATTTAGTGGCAAACGATGTAGCTATGCATGCAATTACTGATCATCTCAGTGGTTTTCTTTTTAACATTTCACTTTAAAAAATATACTTAAATCCTTGTAAGATACGATTCCTTATAAAAATTTTTATTAGAGAAATAAAATGATTATGGGAGACGGGTTTAGCTAGAGACATTGAACATACAGGCAAGTACGCTGACGAAGATAATTCTATAATAAAAAAATATTAAATAAAATAAAACAAAAAATAAAATAACCTAAAATAAAATAAAATAAAATTAAATTAAATAAAATAAAACAAATTAAAATAAAATAAAAAGAAATGAAATAAAGTAAAATAGAGTAAATTAAAATTAAAAAAAGTTATTTAAATTAAATTAAATTAAATTTTATTAAATTAAATTAAACTAAATTAAATTAATTGATATTAGAGGAAAAATTACAACGTTATGCACAGCGATGGTATGGGATGACATGTTTCGAAGTGCCCAACTTCTCATCAGACCCCTTCTCGGACACTGAGATATGAACCCAAGTGTCTGCACCAAAGCCGCTGTTAGAGTACTCTAACAACTAAGCTATGATGCCCTGTAGCGTCACGATGCATTTTTCCTCTAATGTGCCATTTGCTTATTCCTTTTATACATTCTTTGGTACATATATTTTATATGTCAACTCAAGGAAAGTGGAAATATTTTTAGGCGCGTTCATAGAACAGTTTTAGATACAGAAGGGCTTTTATGCATATCAACACTTCCGTGTTATTTGTTATGCACCCGCACTGCACCTGTAACAATTATAGTTATGGTGATTGTTGTTGGAGCAAAGCTCGAATTTTTATGTTTGTTTGTTAATTGATATTAGAGGAAAAATTACAAGGTTATGCACAGCGATGGTATGGGATGACATGTTTCGAAGTGCCCAACTTCTCATCAGACCCCTTCTCGGACACTGAGGTTGTAATTTTTTCTCTAATATCAATTAACAAACAAACATAAAAATTCGAGCTTTGCTCCAACAACAATCACCATAAATTAAATTAAATTAAACGTAATTAAATTATAAATTTAATTTAATTTAACTAAATAAAATAAACTTTTGATAAAATAAATAAAAATAAAATTGACTAATATATGTTGAAAATAATCTACCAATTGTTCTATCAAATCTGGCATCGCTCTAATTTGCATAATGTGGTAACTATCGCTTATGTACACACCGCGATTTTCTTTTACTTCATTCCTTTTCTTCTTTGCAATAAAACATGTATTACAATTCTGCTAAATCGTTTCTTCTGGAAAAAAATCGAAACTTCGAATAATATAAAATAAAACACAATGAAATAAAATAAAATAAAATAATATAAAATAAAACAAAATAAAATAAAATAAAATAAAATAAAATAAAATAAAATAAAACAAATTAAAATTGCTTGCTGTTCTGATAAAATAAAAGAAGATACAAATTTTAAATATCTATGAATAGCAGATTTTGTTACTATGTGAAACAAAGTTAATTCAACGAAGTGTAGTAGTTATAATTCAAATGATCTAATGATATATTTACTCTTATCTTAGTTATGTTTTACCACCGCAGTACTTGCTGTGCTACGTTCTTCTATAATAAGACTTTCTTAAATTTATGAAAAGTATAGTTAATCTTGAAGAAGTTGACTTGGAATAGAGCTTCCTTTAGCACCATATAGACAAAGTACAACAAATATTTTACAATCCTCTTCGTAGTGTGATAATTCAAGCTAATTATGAGATCTTTTTTGAAAAATAAGTGCTTCTTTTAAGTGGAAACCTGGTTGATATCCTCAACTATCGTTCAAGTGTTCTCAACCATTTAACGCATCTTTATAAGAGGGCATTATTAATCTCTATTAAACGAAGCCCTACAAATCACTTTTTTATGCAAACAACAGCTTTCACACTACTAAGTTATTACTATACGAGTATGCAAAATTTGTTTTTGTATATTACTTTAATTAAATAAATAACAACACAAAGTA
This sequence comes from Merzomyia westermanni, assembly GCA_949987695.1. Taxonomy (NCBI): domain Eukaryota; kingdom Metazoa; phylum Arthropoda; class Insecta; order Diptera; family Tephritidae; genus Merzomyia; species Merzomyia westermanni. Next base: position 124,967,459 of record OX465291.1, on the reverse strand, counting down.
GTGGAATGATGGTATCCATCGTGTAGCTTACATCATTTTTCATTTGTCAACTGATATAATTGTAGTGTCCATAGTAAAATCGTTTCGAACTTTGTTCGTACACAGTTTCACATCATGTTGATAATTATAAATGCATTACGAACTTTGTTGGGGGATTATCAGTTGATGTATAAAGATTGTGTAAGCTCTCTGTCATGAAGTGTAAAAACAAGCAAATGGCCATTGGATGTAAACATACAAAACGTTTATACATAGAATATGATGACCCTTTGATTACAAAAACAAACACTATCTTAACAAATGTACTAAGCTTACAGACCGACTGGCCGTACGATGCAATTAAATATTCCATCTAAGTCCATATGAAATATTTTGGAGGTAAACAAGTTGACAGTAATGATCAATACATACATGCACACGTACTGTGCGTCAATCTCCTTTGTGGTATATCTCAACAAATTATTATTTCACATGCATGTGTGTCACTACTTGGGATGCTAAGGTGACGGAAATATCGGATTGTCTTTTTTACGATTTTTGGAATTTCGGGATTTGAAAGATGTTGATAAACCCCAAATCTGTTTGCTTCATATATCTAAATAATATAAAAATTTTGTTGTTTATATTACTTAAAGTTCTTCTTCTTCTTTAAATGGTCATCTAACCGCCCGGGCGATTTTGACCGTCCAACATAGCTCGCCAGTCGTTTCTTCGTTGCGCCAACTGGCGCCAATTGGAAACACCGCGGGATCGCAAATCGGTCTCCACTTGGTCCTTCCATCGGAGTGGTGGTCTCCCTCTTCCTCTGCTTCCACCGGCGGTTGCTGATAAGAATCCCTTCTGGACTGGAGCATCTTCGCTCATTCGCACTACGTGGCCTAGCCAGCGAAGCCGCTGTGTTTTAATTCGCTGAACTATGTAGGCGTCTGCGTAAAGTTCATACAGCTCATCATTAAATCTTCTTCGGTACTCGCCGTCGCCAACGCGTAGAGGTCCACAAATCTTTCGAAGAACCTTTCTCTCGAATACTCCCAGAGCCGCCTCATCAGATGTTGTTAGTGTCCACGCTTCTGCACCATATAGCAGGACGGGTGTGATGAGTGACTTGTAGAGTGTTATTTTCGTTCGTCGAGAGAGGACTTTACTTTTCACTTACTACTCAGTCCGAAGTAGCATTTGTTTGCAAGAGTAATTCTTCGTCGGATTTCTAGGCTACCATTATTGTTGGTGTTAATGCTGGTTCCCAGGTAAACGAAATCCTTTACTATTTCGAAATTATTGCTGCCAACAGTGGCTTGGTTGCCAAGGCGCGAATGCGCTGACTCTTTGCATGATGACAGAAGGTACTTCCTTTTGCAATCGTTCACCACCAAACCCATTTTCCACGCTTCCTTTTCTAATTTGGAGAAAGCAGAAGTTACGGCGCGGTTGCTAAGGCCAATGATATCAATATCGTCAGCATATGCCAACAGTTGCACGCTTTTATAAAATATTGTTCCAGCGCGGTTAAGTTCTGCAGCTTGTATTATTTGTATTATTTTTTAATTACTTAAAGTTACATGTGCATTTTAACAACGCATTTTTTTCTATAACACAAATTAAAAAAAAAAAAATTCATAGCCAATTGATTTTGATTTAATATTAATTAAAAAAATTTTGGGTTCAAAAACATGCTAGCTACATATTTGAAGCTCTAAGAAACTTCAGTTCAAAGAAAAATGATAGGGCCCTTGGATTATTCGGGAAAAGGTTCTCCGGAATATTCGCTGTCCCTCCTATGATGCCAACGGTGGGCATTGAAGGAAATTCAAGAATGAACTGTATAGGCACAAGCAAAAATGTCCGTGGTGCATAGAACTAAAAAATAAAGACCTCGCTGGCTGGGTCATGTTATGGTAATCGACAAGGCCTGCGGACAAGAAAATTTCCAACTCACGCCTGTGATCGGTTTAGTGTATTATGTATATCACAGAAATGTTGCCACCATTTTGTGGTGGTAGTGTGCTTTTATACCACTTCGGAGGTCACAGGATCGTTGACATCGAAATTTTTGGAAACAGTTGTTTCAAGAGGGAGCCGAACCTCGTCGCGCCTCTCCGAGGGTAATTTTGCTTTGCAACTCTTCCCTGAAAAAAAATGTATTGTAGTAGGTGTAGACTCGGTGTTATGAGTTAGTTATTAGTTATTAGTACTAATTGTTAGCAGCTGGCAACACCAAATATGTATAAAATGTACTAAGATGAATAGCGAAATAAAAAAGAACATTGCTTCGTGAAACTTCTACAGCGTCAGGTGTGGCAAGAGCCAAAAGCATAAAAAAAAAATTAAAACGTGTAACGCAAATCAACTTAAAGTAAAACATTTAATTAAACAAAATGTTGAAACACGACATCATGGAAGCACTGCGAAACTTAGGAGTCGAGTTTTCAGAAACCGCAACTCTTCAGCAACTGAAGACGCTCCTAACCTCGACAATACGTCCACAACCGGCAAGCGGTAAATCTACCGATATATCTACCGATACAGAAAATGGCGGCCCGTTACAAAAATCCGCTACTCCAAGCACATTATCGTCAGGGCAAACTTCAACTTCCGTAACGATGGTATTATCTTCAGAACCACCAGCTATAACAGCAACAACTTCAGCTTCAACTTCAGTGCCTTCAGCTATAACAGGAACAACTTCAGCTTTAAAAACTTCCGTCATGACTTCAAAGGAATCAACACCGGTAGACTCCGCAGCAGCCACGTCGGCCTCAGTCCAGCAAATTACCGCTCCAGCGCCATCAACCACTCTATTAACAACTCATGAATTAACAGATTTAGAGGCACAGCTACAAACGAAGCTACGTATCATGAAATTGAAACAAGAAATCAACAGCTTGGAGTTATCCACAATGCCACGGCAACCCACAGCAAAGCGCACTACCGAAGTTCAGCGGAGATGACGATACGGACATTATCAAATGCGTGCGCGATTTAGAGCACGTATCGAAGTGCTATGGGTATGACGAAAAATCATTGGCACTATTGGCTCGGCGTATGCTAGTGGAAAGTGCGCAACTTGACATAAAGCTCATTAATGTAATTTCATGGGGCGAACTTAAAGCGGCCCTTATACATGAGTTCAAAAAACCAGTGAGTGTCAAATACATCTTTAAAAAGCTGCAATCGCGCGTTTGGCAAAATAATATTAGCCTTACTCACTACGTACTATCCATGCAGGAAATATCACAAGCGGCTCCCATTGAAGAAGGGGAACTGGTGGAGTTCATTGTTGACGGTTTGCGCGACAATACGGGCAGCTCCTTAATATTTGGGGGCGTATCAACCCTTCAAGCCCTAAAATCGTTGCTGCCCAAGTATGAAAAGCTAAGAAACAAACCTAGCACGGCAGGTGCACTTAGAAGCAATAACAACGAAACAAGGTGCTTCAACTGTTCACAGTATGGGCATATAGCAAGGGATTGTAGGCGAGAAAAGCGGGAAAGAGGCTCATGTTTCCGTTGCGGCAAATTAGATCACGACCACAAGCAGTGTCCAATGAGGGTGGTGGCATCGATGGAAGACTAGTCTAACTTTATGCGTTTCCAAGAGTTGGTAAGTGTCGCTTTCACAACAAAATATAAAAACACCCCTAAGTTTATGAATTTTTTTTCTTTACTTGATACGGGCAGCCCCAGTAGTTTCGTAAAATTTTCGGAAGTTTCGCAAATAAGCACTAAATGTACGCAACAAGGCATATCGAATAACTTTAGAAGCATTGGTCACGCGATAATCAAACCTTTAGGAAGGATTTCAGTTTTAATAAAATTTAAGAATGTAATAAAACCATTTTCGCTTTTTGTTTTGGCAGATTCTGTAATGCCATTTAAACTACTGTTAGGAAGGGATTTTCTCGAAACCTTCAATATAAACTTAACTATGAATAAAAATGAATTGAATAAGCATTTGTTGTTAAAACCTTACGAAAATCCTTTTATTTCAAACGGAAAATTAGATAACATAAATTAACTTAAGAAAGATACTTCCGAACAGTCAAACATGAAGCCTGCAAATCAAGACATCCTTAAGAAGAAAACAGAGAGAAAATAGATATTAATCCTAAATTACCCTCAAATTTGATAAACAAATTTAAGTCTATGATAACAGAAACTTATGTTGGCAAACAAACTGAAGACCTTCCGAATGTTGATTACGAAGCCAAAATCACACTAACGTCAAACTCACCAACCTTCTGCTCACCGAGACGCCTATCATTTGCCGAAAAAATCGAAGTGAATAGAATTGTCGAAGACTTGTTGAAGAGTAAAATTATAAGACAAAGTAACTCACCATACGCGTCGCCCATAGTCCTTACAAAGAAAAAGTCAGGAGAAATTAGAATGTGCATTGACTATAGGAATTTAAACAAATCGATTGTAAGGGACAATTATCCACTTCCGCTTATTGAAGATTGCTTAGATTACCTAAGTGAAAATACGGTTTTCACACTATTAGATCTAAAATCTGGGTTTTTCCAAATTAAGATGGCCGAGGATTCTGTCAAATACACCTCATTTGTTGTACCAAACGGCCAATACGAATTCCTAAGAATGCCTTTCGGGCTAAAAAACGGGCCAGCCATTTTTCAGAGATTTATTACCAAAATATTAAGGAATTTTATAGAAAAAAATGAGATAATGGTGTACATGGACGATATCATTATCGCTAGTAAAGATATACAAGACCATTACCATCTACTTCAAAAGGTGTTAGGGAGGTTAGCTGATTACGGACTTCAAATAAAATTGCAAAAATGCAAGTTTGTGTACGATGAAATAGAATATCTTGGCTACAACGTATCCGTAACAGGTATTAGCCCATCCGAACATCACATAAAAGCCATTACAAATTTCCCTATCCCCAAAAACCAGCGAGAGTTACAAACATTCGTGGGTCTATGTTCTTACTTTAGAAAATTTGTAGAATCATTTTCAGTGGTAGCGCGCCCGCTTTATAATTTACTTAAGAAAAACACAAAATTCGAGTTTAACAACGAATGTAAAGAAACATTTAGCATACTTAAAACAAAACTGGTATCAAGCCCAGTACTAGCAATATACAACCATAACAGGGAAACAGAGCTGCATTGCGATGCAAGTATCCAGGGATTTGGGGCAATACTGTTACAGAGGCAAAATGACGGCAAACTACACCCGGTAGCCTATTTTTCAAAAAGAACCTCCGAAGCAGAAAGTAGATTCCATAGCTTCGAATTAGATACATTGGCAGTGATCTACGCACTACGACGTTTTCGGGTATACCTAGAGGGAATCAAGTTCAAAATTATTACAGATTGTAACTCCCTCAAACTAACACTCAATAAAAAATTGGTAAATAGTAGAATAGCGAGATGGGCTCTGGAACTCGAAAATTATAATTACACTATATTACATCGGCCAGCTATAAAAATGCCACATGTGGACGCACTTAGCAGAGTAGAGGCAAATCATAATGGTACAATCGCTGTAATAGATAGCGAAAATATAGATTTCCAATTGCAAATTATGCAATCCCGAGACCCAGACATAGTAAATTTGAAACAGAAATTAGAAAATGAAATCCTAGGAAGTTTTGTAATGGAAAATGGTGTAGTATTTAGACATGGAAAAGACACTCGGCAGTTATACGTACCCAAGGAGTTAGAAACAGAGATAATTAGAACAACCCATGAGCAACTAGGACATCAAGGCATCGAAAAATGTTATCAAAAAATTAAAGCGAACTATTGGTTCCCTAATATGAAAAATAAAATCAATAAGTTCAAACAAAACTGCATTAAATGTATTATGTATTCAGCACCTAATAAAGCAAACGCTAGGCAACTGCACAATATCCCAAAGCAACCTCAGCCATTTCATACGGTTTACTTAGACCACCTGAGGCCGCTTCCATCTTTACAATCAAAAAGAAAGCACATTTTGGTCATAATTGACGCATTCACAAAATACGTAAAGCTCTATCCAGTATTAACAACTAGCACTAAGGAGGTAACTGCTGCGCTTAGTAAATACTTTGAATATTACAGCCGACCCCATAGATGCATAACAGATGGGGGTAGTTGTTTTACATCAGCGCAGTTTAGAGATTACTTAGAAGATAAAAACATTACTCATGTAAAAGTGGCGGTACATTCGCCGCAAGCGAAAGGGCAAGTAGAAAGAGTTAACAGAAGTTTAGTGGGAATGTTAGCCAAGCTTAGTGACCCAATTCTTCATGCCGACTGGGTGAAACAACTGGGAAAAATTGAATTCGCGATTAATAACTCGATAAATAGATCAATTGGAATAACCCCAAGCCAGGCCTTGTTTGGTATAAACCAGAGGCGCGAAATTATAGACAAACTTACCGAGTGCCTAGACCACGTTTCCGGCCCGGGGGGGAGGGATTTGCAAATGATGCGTGGCGATGCAGAGAAAAATATCGAAAAGGTACAAAAATGTATAACCTCAGCCGGAACGAGCGGAAGGGTGTGAGAGTGAACAAGATTGAAGAGGGAGACTTCGTAGTGATACAAAATATAGATACGACAGTAGGCGTTAATAAAAAACTGTTGCCAAAGTTTAATGAGCCTTATTACGTGCACAAGAAACTTCCGAATGATCGTTACGTGATTAGAGACATTGAAAATGGGCAAATTACTCAAATGCCCTATGACGGAGTTGTTGCGGCCTGTAACATAAAACTGTGGAAAAGTAAAGAATTAGAGGGTGAATGTGAAAGCGACACCGACCCAATGAGCACAACTTAGGCTGATCGAGGCCGATCATTAAGTCAGGATTGGCCGAGTTGTAGTAGGTGTAGACTCGGTGTTATGAGTTAGTTATTAGTTATTAGTACTAATTGTTAGCAACTGGCAACACCAAATATGTATAAAATGTACTAAGATGAATAGCGAAATAAAAAAGAACGTTGCTTCGTGAAACTTCTACAGTATCTACCTTAGGATCGGCATCTCCGGGGTCGAAAAATTGTAGGAAAAAATTAGAAGCAGCGCACCACACTATCTCCTCGGAGTAGGCATTTGGGTTACCATCCCAGTGTCCAAGAAGGAGTCTGATAAATAGTTCGTGACTTTGAAATCTGTCTCCCATAACTTCGGTGTGGAAATCGTTGTAATTTTTCTGTAGTATTAATTAAAAAATTAAAATTAAAAGCGGACATTGCTCCAACAACAATCATTGTAATTTTTTTTTCCTCCAGAAAATTTTATATACATAAGTCTATATCTGTCTCGATTCTTGTATACTGTTACGCCTTCGAATAGCAAAAACATACCCCGCTTAGCCCTACACGGTATTATAGCTCCCACGTTGTTGCTAACCACAGCTGAGTATATAGTGTTCGAGTACACCCAGAATGAAAATTCCTTACTTGTTTTACTTAGTGCTAAGTTGTCCCTTCAGCCAACTGTTAGGAATAATAAAGTGAATAGTCCTTGATGTATAACTAACTTACCAAATAATAATAATAATTTGGCGCGATATATCTTAGAGACAATTGAGGCCGAGCTTCCCTTCCAATTTAGTTATCTAATTTTAACTTTTCTCATAGATTGACCTGACCTTGACAAGGTAAGCGAAGGTTTTTATGGCGGAAATAAACTCAAACGCTTACCTACACTGCAGACGAATGACTCTGTTTTTGATAAGCTTTTCGTAATGTACTTTTAGTGATACATGTGCTAGAAAATGGGCCTGAAATCTTCAATAAGTTAGACCAAATACATCCGCAAATAAATCAAATCATTTGTTTGGTTGTCTCTTGCACAATTTAGTTTTCTTCAATGGCACAGGCACAGTTATTTTTTTTATTTCTCCTTGATATTTTATTTGTTATTATTTTTTTATTAGGCAGACTATTAAGGGCCCATCTGCAACACAGAAGTTCCAAATATTATTACAGTAGAGTAATCCACTTCTTAAATTTCATTAGACACGCTCGTGTTTTGAAGTATTTATGTTGTCGTTATATTTCAATGTGTTTATGGTGCAAAGAAAATGTTTGCCTAAGGAGAGGACAGCACAATGCATATAAAGAAAAAAACATATTCACATGACTAAAGAAATTTAAGACAGCCTTTAAGGCGGTAACAAATGGCAGACACATTTTGCAAGATACTGCAATAGTTGTTGAAAAACAATTTTATTATATTTTATTTAATTTTTTTGTTTTATTTTGCTTTTTTGTACCAACAATTTTTTTTGATTTTACCGCCTAGCAGCTTCCGAAATTTATCTATAAGAAAAACTATGGCGGTTGTCTATAAAAAAATTTCCTACTCTATTGAATTAAAACAACTTTTAATAATTAATTAAAAAATGATTGTAAAAAAATTAAAACCAATAATGATTTTCATAAAAATTAAAAAGTGAAAAATTATTATTCTTGGCCTTGAGCTCGTTTCATGAGTACTTTTTTTTACTTTATTATACTTTTCATGAACATAAAATGGTATTATGACATAGGTCCGATCTTTGTAATTATGAGAAGAAGAAGAGATAGACCCACCAATAAGTATACCGAAATGATCAGGGCGATGAGCTGAGTCGATTTAGCCATGTCCGTCTCTCCGTCTGTCTGTTTGTACGCAAACTAGTCCCTCAGTTTTTGAAATATCTTAATGAAATTTGGTATACAGCCGACATTTTCCATGAGATTAATCATTCGTCGGAATCAGTAAGATCGGAGCAATACAACGCATAGCTCCCATACAATCGATTGTTCCGATAAATGAGTTTTTACTAATTGTGAGTAAGGATCGGATACTTAAAACCGTGATGCTTATTCATGAAAGGTATAAAGTCTTTGGCACAGTCGAAGACAGCCCTTTCCTTACTTGTTTTATTTCATTTTATTTTATTTTATATCATTTTATTTTATTTTATTTCATTTTATTTTATTTTATTTTATTTCATTTTGGGAAATTTACAACTGCGCAACTCACTCTCTCCATCAACCCATTCTAATACCCATCCTCATTTTTAATACTCAGTTGATTTGTTGAAGGAAATTATTGAAAGTAAGCAATATTTACCGCACAGGAAACAGTTAGCCAGTGAAATTAAAGCATTTTTATTTTTCATTAATTTTGTCTTTTATATTGACTTGTAGCAGATAAATGAGAAAAATTAAAATACACATAATTTAATATTAACTTCAATGACTAACAGGGAAACTGGTATGAATACGTACGTATGTACTCGTATGTAAGTAGAAAATTTTATGGGGCGATCTTTTATCAACTTCGCTTTATTAATATTGCTTTTCCTCAGGAATAAAACAGAGCATTTGCCACACATTGGAGGAGGTTGCAGGCCTGCCAAAACACCGCACTCAAAACTGCCACGGGGTGCCTCCTTATGTCTCCTGAGCACCATCTTCATAATGAGGCAAAAATGCTCGATGTTAAAGAGCACTGTGAGATGTTGTACAGACAATTCCTGTTCAACTGCCATAAACCGCAGCACCCGAACAGGAACCTGCTCAACGAAAATCCGCCTCCGTAAGCACTATGACGAGATCCGGCACCAAATTTTCTCGCCGTTTGATCCAAAGGTGCACCGGCGGGCCCTCAACCTCATCCACACGGAGTCGGTAAACTCCTTTGTCAGTTCTCGTGCGGTGAATGCAGTCCTACATGCACAAGTTCCACCTGTTGCCGACGAGGAACGCGAACTGCCCAGGGAGACAAGAGTCACGCTGGCTCAACTTCGTTCTGGATACTGTAACAGACTAAACTATTACCTATCCAGACTGACCCCTGACATGCCAAATGTCTGCCCTGCATGCGGCGTGTCTCCCCACGATACTAACCATCTGTTCATCTGCTCAACTGAGCCCACTCTTCTAACACCAATTTCACTCTTGTCCACCTCTGTTGAAGCCGCTAGGTTTCTTGGACTTCAGTTAGAAGAGCCTGATGACAGTGTTGGATGGGGGGTGACATCCTAGGTAGGTTAAGTAGTCGCTACAACAACAACAACAACAGCAAATGTTTAACACTTCAATGAGCAAATGAAAATAATATGCAATACTGAGAAATGGAAAAGGCACGAATCTTCATTATGAGACTACACCTTTCAACATGAAGTGACATAATAACATAATAACTATTACCGAGGATTACAGGTTGATGAAAAGATATGATTAGTGAAAATAAAGCTTTATATGGAAGGGGCGAAGTTTTGCTCTCGGATAAAAACTTTCTGTAGGAATTATATTAATAATGTTCGATATGAAATTGTAATGAAATTATGCTAAAGATACCACATAGCACTTTTATATACCTTATACCATTCCACAGGCGTTTTTTACTTAATTTTTTGAGATCAGTTTCAAAAAACCTGAGTAACAAATCGCTATAAAATATCTCAATATTTCCCCAGTTATCGTGTTGACAATCAATAAATTTCCAAAAAAAATAACTTGAATTATACAGGGTGGCGCAAAAGTCATCCTCCTATCAGAAAATGCTATAAATTTTGCGATTGGCCCCTAAAGTCAGTTCTGTTTTGACATTTGTGTAGTAAACACATGCGAAATACACGTTAATAAACAATGTTACGCTACACTGCTCCAGAACGCGGAATATTGCTGACTATTTATTTGACCAATAATCAGTCGGGGCCAAACGGTTACTGTGAATGTTGAGCGCTACAGAGCAATGATCAACGAGCTCTTTTTGCCGCAACTTGATGAATTGGGATTGGAAAACATGTGGTTCCAACAAGACGGTGCAACAGCACACACTGCACGTGCCACAACCGATATGCTGAACATCGGAAGCTTACTTTTGCGCCACCTTGTATAACTCTATATCTATCTCGATTCATTTAGGAAGTTACGGCATACTGCTCAGCGAATCAAGTTAGTACACTCTGCTGTGCTCCACCGGGTGTAAAAAATAAAACATTGCCAAACGATAACCACTTTAAAGTAATTAAAACTGCGATAGTGACGGTAACTAACAATAAGGAACTTTGAGGTAATATTTCCTACAAATAGTTGCATCTGGAAATGTCATTTAAACCTCTTGAGTAATTCTGGCTGCATGGTGAAATTAATGGAAGCTGAAGCATTTCTATTTTGTGACCTGTAGTTTACTTCCTGGTAGATTTCAGAAGGGTACATGGATCTCCACTTACTTTAAAGGAACACACTGGAACTCCATAACATCAAGGGGACAAGCAAAACTTTTTCAAATTCACTAAAGCTGTAACGTGGCTGATAAGTAGGATGAGCGAGTGACCTCATCCTGATTCACAATCCTAAAGTTAAGACGTTTTGGACTTGGCACACAGATAATAAGGACTGGTTTCATACCGGTTATAATACTTGATGGCCACAAAACTTTAAAGTGGCTATTAGTGGTAGTGGTTACAGCGCGAATACCAAATAAAATGCAAACATAGTTTCCGTACCCCAAAAGTTGCAAATTAAGTGACAGCTTCGTAAAATTTTATCGCTTGAAATTTTCGTCTCACTTTCCGTTACTTTAGTGCTAACAAGCTCGAATTTTTGATGCGTAAACATCTTTGGGCTCGGTAGGGGCTATCCAGAAAAGTTACACGTCACTGCTTGTAAGCGTAATAGTCCAATTACCCACCGACGCACGTACGTAATACGTGCCAGCTGACACGACCTGTCTTATGAGAGTGCCATGTAAACGAACACTCACCGACGTTCAATTTTTCCGTATACGTAGTACGTAGCGTAGAAATCAAAGAAATTTAGATTTTTTCCGTAAGAACGTGTCAGCTGATTGCTCTGTCATATGCAGTGTTGCCTATTCATACGTGTGTATGCTGGTTATGGATCGTTTGCAGTTGCTTTACAAAAATACCTCAAAAGACCTTTTAAGTTTTCGTAATAATGTTGAAATAACCTGAAATTACGATATTAAGTTGTTGCTTTTAAATAAATTGACTGGCTATAATTATTTAATATTAATTTCGGACACTCATATAATGAAAAATAATTGTTTAAAAAGTACACGTTTGCGTTAGCATGCATGAAAACTGATCCATGGCAACATTGTATTGAATGTAAAGAACAGAAATGGCTGATTTCTCCGTCAACGCCACGGGCATAAGATTCCCTCAAACGTACGTACGTACGGGATACGTAAACGTACGTTACACACGTCGGTGGGTAATTTGACTATAAGAGTAAGCACCTTTGGACTCGGTACGGCAGCGAAATTACGCGTGAGATCTGCCTGCGTCTTTGGCTGTGCCTTGTTGTTGATGTTGTTTCTGTACATTTCTGAGTTGTGAGTGAAATTTGGCTTAGTATGCGTGTATAGAGTCTTGTTTTTATTATTCGGTAATCGTGACTAAACACGACGAATGCTATCAATAGGTAAAAGACGAAGGCAACGGCGCTTATCATCAATATACACAGTTTTTACAAAAACAAAATAAGTGAATATTCTATATAAATTTATTTTAGTTTAGAATACCCAAGACGGTAGTTAATTTGTTTTGTTTGTTTAATTTTTGGGGTTATATTTATGGAATAAAATGCAAAAAAATTACCTACTATAGCTTCAAATAAAATAAAGTGAAATGAATTAAAATTAAATTAAATTAAATTGATTAAAAGGAACTATGATAACGGTAAGGAAATTAAATGCAGGAGAAACGAAGGAAAAGAAAACGAAAGGAAAGGAAAGACAAAAGGAAATAAAATAAAAAAACAAAGGAAATAGAGGTAGAGAAGAGAAAGGGAGGTAAAATAAAGATATAATTATGTAAAGGTACAGCTTATAAGAGAATATAAAGAAGGCCAAGAAAGGAGTAGCTAATAACTAAAATAGAACAAAGTTTTTGGGTTGAAATTCCACCACTTTGCGAGGACAAACGTAATCAAATTTATTATACACATGTTTACACATCAAACTCTATGAGTGCTTGGTACTCTCGCCTTTTTTTACCAACATGAGCTTTATTATGAGCAATGAGATTTAAATATTTAACTTAAAAGCAACATGTACCACCATTATAAAAACAGAAATATATAACACAAAAATGAATCACTTAACATATCAAATAATATAGCAAAAGTTTCAGGAAATACTAAATAATAAAATAAATTAAACAAGTAAGGAAGTCTAAGTTTGGGTGGAACCGAACATTATATAGCTAGTAGTGATCTAATATGGCATCTCAATTTATGCAGGTATATTTTAATACTTTTCAGTTCATATTATAAAACCAGCTGATTGTTTTCAATAAAAACACTTCCGTTATGAGTTTTGAGGGGTAAATATATTTACTTCAAATAAATTAAACGCTCGTGCTTGTGATTCGCTTAACACAGCAAATTTATTTTTAAAAACATGTTTGTTGGGATCTTTTGCTATAGCAGAACAAAAAATCACAGCCATCATCTAAGGAATGTGTGCGAGCAAATAAATTATTGAAACTATGCATTTACCACTCGTCTATCACAGATGCTCTTTAAACGCAATCTTCATCCAAATAATTAAAGCTAGGCGTCAGTACATAAATAGGTGCCCTCCAATCGCTGCTAACCACATTTTTTCAAAATATCAATACATGCAAATTTTATGTTTGAAAAATGTTCGTTTAAATAGACAGACGGACAGACAGACAGACGGGGTGACGGACATGGCTAAATCGACTTAGCTCATCGTCCTTGTTATTTCAATATACTTACTGATGGGCTCATCTCTTCTTCTTTTCATTCTTACAAACATTTCATGTTCATTAAAGGTATGAAAATCAAAAGAGATATATGACTTCCCTATTGCAGTGGGTTATTAAAACTTGCCCCGATATTTTACTTGTGTGTTATCCGATGTGCTTAACTTTTGGCAGGAATATGCTACATACTATTGGGAGGCAGATGACCAATTTTCATTGAAATATCTATTTTAAAAGTGGGTGGCGCCAGGCCTACTTCCCCAAACTCCACAAAATTTGTTTGCGGTCGAGTTTTGTTCAAATAGCTTATTATATGTGCAAGATCTTATTGATATAGCTTGCATAGTTATAGAAATTTTAAAAACAAATGTTTTAGAACAATGTTAAAAATTGGGCATGAGCCTTAACCGATTTCGCCCATTTTTACAACAAACAGTTACCTTTATATATTCAACATATTCGAAAAATATCGTTTTAGTAAATTAAGGAGTTATGGCATAAAAAGTTTTGTGCTATTTTACGCAAAGTTATTGCGTATTTAATATATCTACCCGCCCATTTTTTTCTGGAACATTCCTTGCATACCTGGAAACCTGCGTGCTGAATTTCGTTTCGATATTTTGAACGGTTTTTGATTTATGATTAATATTATTTCTAAATTTGACTTAATCAAAAGGCGGTGTCACTCCCATTTTCAAAAATTTCTTGAAAAATTTATTTTCTGCCTTAAAACTAATGTACACACTCAATTTTATCCTTATAAGTGTATTATGTACTAAGTAATAACTTTTTTTGTATTTTCGAAAATATTCTATATATAAAAAGTGGTCGTGGTTATCATCCGATTTCCCCCATTTAAAATGGCGCTCGGAGATGAGCTCCAAGGAACCTGCATACGAAATTTCATTAAGATATCGCAAAATTTACTCAAGTTATTGACGGACATGGCTTAATCAATTATTTGACAATTCCAGGGATGACAATGAAAATGATGAAACAGATTGCGAATGTTAAAAAAACTTTACTTTTACAATTATATTATTTTTAATGTGTTAAATAAAAATAAGTAAAAATATTTTTATAATTATTTCAACTTACCCTTCCACTCTTCTAATCCTTATATCTTTATAATTAAAAAGTACACATAAGTGGCCAAACCTGCCTAAAATTAATTTAAAAGCAAACATTTTTTTTCTGTATTACCAATTTCTGACAATATTTTCTTTTTTTATGCAATTAACCATCAAGTTGATTTCTGTCTATTAATGCACAGCTTCCCTAATGTATAAGTAATAAAAAGAGCGAATAGCCAAAGCTGCACCTTATTATTTAAATTTTGAAAGTGTATTTTTAGTTCTATATTCGACTATGTTGTTGTTGTTGTTGTTAACAGTGCTTCGCCCTTCCCCAGATTGGACAGGGTTACACCGAAATAACAGCCCCTGGCCGGGCGAAAAAACCCGGGTCATTCCGGTGCGATAGAACCGGCTGTTGTGGGAATGATTCGACTATCTACCTATATAATAGTTTTTCTATACTTAGCCTTCAATTACTCTTCTGGCAATCGACATTAAGTTTTTTTAAGCATTCAGTAACGTTAAAACAAAATCGTCAGAACTGCACCTTATCATCAACTTTGCCGACTTCTGGCAACGCTTTATCCCCGACCTAGAGTTCTGGCAATAATTTTACCTTATTTCTAGAGTTAAAAACTGTAACCCCCCAAATTTCAGAACTGCACCTTATGATTTTATTTTCAATAAAAATTTACACGTTTGCACCTTATCATTTTTTATTTTCGTAGCCAGCTCTCCGTCTACAAGTTATCGTGTTAACAGACGGACGGACGGACGGGCGGACATGGCTTAATCAATTTGTTTTTTCCTCCTGAACATTTTGATACATATAAGTCAATATCTATTCCGACTAAAGTTAATAAACCTTGTGTGCGTAGCACTACTAGGTATAGAAATTTCTTTAAAAAAATTATATTAAAATTTAATGAACTGCACATTGTGGAATGAAAGTATCACATTTGTTTGCAAATAAACTTTGGACATATTACGAATGCCTCCCACATTTCATTCATTTACTTGCTCACAACATATGTGACTTTTCGTGTTTTTGCATAACTGATGATTTGATTTATTGTTTCGTTTGTAACTGACATTGAAAAAGATGAGCAGCATTAAATATGGCAGTGACAGTTTATGAACAATTGCAAATGAAAACTCACCACCCAAACTGCCAACGAACCCATTTAGTCGACCTACTCCGATGAGACTTACTGTCAGCAATTTCGAATAACTGAATGTGCTTTTATTTAACTTTCTGCAGTTGGTTGAAATTGAAAACAAAGTGGCAAAGTGGAAGCACTACGAAATCCTCTTGAGTGGCTAACTTTAAATGTCCTTAATATGAAGTAGCCAACATGTTTGTATGCTGTGAGTTTGCTGTGTAAATAGGAAATTAATATCATCGGAACTACTTGGGGCTTTTTAGCAAATAAATAGATCGTTAGTGGTAAGTAAAAGTTTGTCAGAAACAAATTTTGTCAAATTCTAGCAATTTCATTTTACTTATTGCTACAGCAACTGCATTCTAGAGGTTGCAGGCCTTGGGGGTGCAGTTTTATTTATGAAACTACTTTTTGTAAATATTTGCAAATGTAGTTGTTAGTTTTTAATTGGTGAATGCAGTACGGTTCTGAAATTTATGAGTATTGGACTGGTTCAAAAATATTTTTTTTCTTTTTTTTTTTCTTTTTTTTTTAAATTATATTGGTATTATTTTTCAGAATGGCAAAAGAAATGCTGTAAAAGTTTGCAGACATTAATATTTATTTTTAGAGGGCTACCATTGCTAGCTCAGATTTTTTAGGATTTATCTAATTGTAGCTTGAAAAAAACCAAACAATTGTAGTAAAAAAACTGTAGGTGGGTCTAGGTTTGTAGGAAATTGAATTCTCCCCAAAAAAGTTGGGGATGGGAACTTTCGTCAACGCGACCGTTGTAATGAAGCTTTAATTTTGAACATTTTTTAATTAGTCAATGACAAAAAATTTAAATAATTTTTACTTTCTCTTCCGGATTTGATTTTTGCTAAACCAAGTTTAATTTTAAAATCCTACTGATAACACACTTACTATAACTTTTAGTTTACATCTTTATATCTACTAGAGATCGCCCGGTGGTTGAAATTCAACCACAAACTTTATTTGAGATTCATTATTTGCTATTCCCTTAATTTCATTTATTCCTTGTTTCTTTCGTATAATATATTTTCGTTTTCTTTGATGTTTTCTTCTCCCCAATTCAATTTATTTTATTGTTGTTTTTTTAGTGTTTCCTCACCCTTCCTTTGATTCTTTTACCTTTCCTTTCTTTTAATAGATTTTGTTTTATTTTTCGTACTTATTTTGTTTTATTTTATTTAATTTCAATTCGCACAAGCCCAACCACAAATATGCAAAACCAAACTAACTCCGGTGTTGAAAACTCTATGAATAATCAAATATTTTTTTTTTGTAGACACTGTTTGTATGATCAATGAAGTTTGCTTTGGTTCATAGGACAGAACTAAAGCTCGTTTTTGTAACACAGTGCTATGAGAGTGAAAACGTTGCAGTCGCTCAAACTGGTATGAATAACCCCACGAAATTCTAGTTAATGAACTGGAATGTTTTGCTTACTACTTTGGCAGTTGAATGCAGGGATGACTTAGAACTTGGTGTTTTACAAATTTCGATATTTAGGAACACATTTATATCCATATTCATTGAAGATAGATAAAAAGATGATACAAAATTTAAAAGACTACCGTTATCTAAATATGGTCGGTGAATTTTTTTTTTTGAAATTTAAGCATCAATTCATGACATTTAAAGTTATAGAGGCGGAGTGCAATTAATAGAATATAAATGTTTTGTCAATCGCAAGACTTCCATTTACGATTTAAATAGTTTACTGCCTGGAGTTGGAAACATGCACTTCGCCTTTCTACTTTCAAATCTCATAAATTGATTGAAATTTTTATGGTTAAAATTTCATAATCAAAGTTCACCGACTCCATGTTTTATTAATGTGACGTAAATGTTTTTCGTTAAAGAAGAGTTTTTCCTTCAAATAAAATTAAAAGCGCCTTGTGATGGCTAATAAATTGCTGATTATGAATTATGAAAAATCTAGTTACTACCGAACTTGTTCTTATTTGGCACTTTAAAGTTAGTTCAGAACCTCCTTGCAGGGTACATTCAAATACATGCATACCTTGCCCTTTTCGTGTTGCATCATTGTAAGCTTCAACAAAGCCCTCATCACAACACTCTGAACATAATAAAAGCAAAAGGAGCAAATATCGTATGATAATAAAACGAGGAATTGTCATTTGGTCATGCTTTGTTGACAAGTGACATTGACAGCCGTCGAAGAATTCACACAGAATGGCAAATTGTAAACATGAAGTACACAATGTCGATGTTTGTGTGAATTGGATGGAAACTAAACAAGTAAGGAAAGCGTTGCCTTCGGCTGTGTCGAAGGCTTTATATCGAGCCCTAACCACAATTTTGGCGTAACCAACAAAATTCTGAAAATCCGTATTTTGACAAATACTGATAATTTTGGTTATTTTAAACCATCTCACAAAATATTACAACTATAATATGTACTATTACAAAAATACAGCAAAAGCAATTATGATGTGTAACATTTTGCTTTAAAATTTTGTTCTGTTAGGGCTCGATATCTTTCTTGAAAACGCATCACGGTTTCAAGTGTCCGATCCTTACTTACAGTAAAAACAAACTCTGAAAAATTAGATGGTCTTACCCTGTTAAGTTAAAGATACATAGCCCAAACCCCGTTTATCGGAAAAATGTGTTGTAGGGGGTATATCTGATATATTTTTCCAATCTTGATGATTTTCACTACACACATTAAATATATAGTAAGTACTGTAACTGCCAAAATTTGTGCCCCTCGCTAATTTATAGCAAAAGTTATAGGCCAACCCCGATTTATCGGAATTTGCGATTATATGGGAGCCATGCGTTATTTTGGTCCGATTTTGTTGATTCCGACAAAAATACATACCACTGGAAATACCATTTTGATGTTACCTTTCCCGTTACTTGCACCTAGAACCTACGATTGTTGTTGTTGTTTTGGTTTTAGCAACAAAACACTCCCCGAAGGTTTTGGGAAAGTGATAGTCCTTTGCCGGATATTAACCCGGTAAGCGCCGGTACTCCCTTGCGGTACTACCCGACTGTCGTAGTAGCTATTTGGTATGACCAGTGTAACCTTCTAAGTCATGTCACCCCTCTTTCCGTAAGTCAGGAGAAGATGGGTAATGAGAATTTAGAGGCCTCATATCCGTAGATCAACCATCGAGTTGCACGTCATTACGCGTTACGAATGTTTTTTATGTTTTTGAATTGTTAAGACATTTCTGGTTTAAATCACGCCTATTTTCTGGAAAACTGGCACAATTTAAATTTGGTTTAGACATATATGTAGCCCAGAAAAGTTTTAAATTTAGGCTAAAATTTTTAGCCGTGTACCTTTGTGCATATTAGTCGCCTCAAACGACCGGTATGCCTACCTCGGGCATATTCTAACGCTCTAACCAGCAGGGGATTCGAACCTACGGTATATTAGGTCTGCACAATGTCAAAATTGTATTTTTCGCCACACAACTGATACAGTACTTTAATCGTAAGGGGTGTGGACAATGTAATTGTCATCAAAAGTTTTTAAAACTCTTTACTAGGTTCATTGGGGCATATCGCAATTAGTATCTCGAAACCAGGAACTGAAGATAAAAATAATTTTGTTTTGCGATTAAATATTGTCCCTGAAAAAGCGGTTTATTAGTTATTGAAAACGACTTTTATTATGTCCTTAAAAAATTTTCCGCCAAAGATAACTTTTATAAATAAATAAAACAAACTTCCAGAAATAACTGTTTTCTTTCGACTTTTATTTTAAAAGGCTAAACGTCTACCTATATGTTGCCACTAAACATGTCTTCACAAGGTTGCCACCTGTACGATTTTATTAAAAACTACGAGAAATATTCAAATATCGGTATCAAACAAAAGGTTTTTGTTGGTGTAACCTTTAAAACACTCCCCGAGGGTTGGGTAATAAAACGGATATTAGCAGTCCTTTTCCGAAAAGAATAAGGTGCGCTCCGGTACTAGCACCTCCTGGTACTAGAACAACTGCCACGAGAATTATAGGTTTTCCCCTGAAAATTTTGGCTTGAATTTAAGTCGCCTTTTACGGCAGGCATACCTAGCGCGAGTATATTTTTGGCCCCTACCTAACGGGGTTAATTTAAAACGTCGAGAGATTAAACAAGCGATTTTTCGTAGCGCTTTTCTACACAACTATTTCTAGGGTTGACACCTAATGCTATTAAACAAATTTTTATTTTGCATGTCCTCTGTCATCAGGAAAACGACTTCACCCTTTCGTATGACATTTTGAATATAGACATTATTACCACTTATTATGTACAGGGTTGCCACCTTTTTGCGTTTTTATGAAACGAGGTATACCCATATGAATATCAAACAAAGGTATTTGCAACAAAAGTATTTCTTGGTAGATTGCCACATCATCTTATTAGTAATACTAGAGTTCGCCCAGTGGTTGAAATTCAACCAGTAAACTTTATTTTATTTTATTTTTTTGCTGTATCTTTTATCCGCCTTTTTTTCTTCCTTTCTATGTCGTTCCTTTTCTCTAACATATTTTTATTTTCCTTGACTACTTCTTTTACTCTCTTATTTTATTTTTTCCTTTCCTCAAACTTCTTTTCCTTTCCCTTCCCTTCCTTTTATTTTCTTTCTTTCCTTAAATTTTCCTTCCTTTCCTATCCTTTCCATTCCCTTCCCTTTCCTTGCTTTCCTTTCCTTTCCGTTTCCTTCTCTTTCCTTTTTTTCCTTTAATTTTCCTTCCTTTCAATTCTTTTCCTTTCTTCTATTTTCCTTTAATTTTCTTCGGTGTTTAATACTCTTTATGAGAAATCATTTATTTTATTTTTGTAAACCCTGTTTGTAGGTATCAGCAATGAATTTTACATATTTGCTCATATTTTACATTGTCCGTGTTCAAACAGAGAAGCTCGGAGTTGGTTGTATCGGCAATTCTCTTTTGGTGTTGCTCAAGTGTTTCCCATGTTGTTCAAACACGGAAAGGAATTGCTTTGGTTGATTACGTTTTGTACTGACATTCTCGCAATACATACATATGTACTCAGAATTTTTTTACTGCGTTGTATGAATATTTTGAATGAAAAAATGTGTTTTCGCTCAAATTAATATAATTTTATTATTTTCTTGGAAATAAACTTTGAAAATCTGTTGATACAATTACTTTTATGTCGTTTATTAATATGTGTGCATGCGAATGTAAAAAGAGGTATAAAGGAAAATGTCAAAATTAATCTGCGGCCAACATAACATAATTGAGACGAACGGCAACACAAAGCGTGTTTCGCGAGAAAAGGCAACTCGGTACCCGTCCCCTTCCATCGTCGCTCTCTCCCCCACTAATAGCAAAAAAGCAACTCCTTGACGTCAATTTGTATCTGTGTTTGAACACGGACATTGCTTGTTTAATGTATCCAACAAAGCAACTTTTCGTGCTCTCAGGAGAGCAGCTGACACTGGGCATCGTAGCCAGTAATCAATACAATAACAACAACTAAAGCAAAAAATGCATGACACAACAGAGTATCTATAGTGCGAATACTTATTTTTCATTGGTCCACTACCAACTCTTCGCACTCATAGTGAGAGCCGACCACACGAATAACACAAAACCATGCATGGCAAGTCTACTTACACTACTACGGCTCTTAATTTTTTCCTACAAAGCAACTCTTAGGCCATGCTCACGATTCAGCATAGTACACAAAAAGCAAGTATACACACACACAGCGTGTCTATAGTGTGAATAAGTGAATGTGTAGTGGTTGTTGTTGTTGTGGTAGCGACAAAAACACTCCCCGAAGGTTTTGGGGAGTGTTGTCGAATTAACAGTCCTTGGCCGGATTTGAACCCCTTACGCTCCGGTACTCCCTTGCGGCACTGCCCGACTGTCGTGGTAGCGATTTATGACCAGTGAAACTTTCTTGGTCATGTCACCCTTCCTTCCGTAAGGAAGGATAAGGTAGGTAATGAGAGGTGAGAGGCATCATATCCGTAGATCAACCATCGAGTTGCACGTCATTACCTTTGTGCATATTGGTCGCCTCTTACGACCGGTATGCCTACCTCGGGCATATTCTAAACCCCTAACCCGCAGGGGCAATTGTGTAGTGGTGTGAGGTGTACTTTTATCCGTAAATAAAAAAAAATCATTTTAATATAAAAAGTTTAACATAAAAGTCACACCACTACACATTGTGATTTTTTTTATTTACGGATAAAAGTACACCTCAAAATTTCCTATCTATACGTATATAATTTGTATACCTTAGAATTATAGTTTAGCAGAAAACGGTTCTACATCTCATTCATCTTGTCTATTTATATATAAGATTCTTTGATGGGATTGCCACTGATCTTAGTTTTTTTTTTAAATCAGGTATAGTATAAAAATATTTTTAGGTAGGGTTACCACGTAATTTTTATAATAAGTTATCATATTATACATGATGGACAAATGGCAAAGCAAAGCACGTCTGCGTAAATACTTTTCTTAAAACTTATAAAGTCAGCAATTGATAGGGTTTTCCCAATAAAAATGCTGCTGACCACCTTTTTTTAAGTTGCAATAGACTCCATTCTCATCTTTTATTTTAGTTCTTTTCGTACATCTCCAGTGCAATGAGAAAATTGTGTTCATTTAGGGTGGATACAATAGAAAGTCATATCTTGCTTTGTGTTTTGAATTTACCATCTAAGCCCATGACTTCATGTCTTCAAGCTTGCCCTGCCAATGTGGGTCCTTGCAAGCGCACCAAGCCTTAACTCCATACATGGTGGGCTTCGCCTAGAATGTATATAGGTTTTTATTTTGCTATTAACCCTTAACCACCAAAACCAGCTCATCCTTTGTATCCAAAACTTTCAATTAATTTATCTGTTAGCTTTTCTAACTAATTCCGACAAAGTCGTAGTAAAATCGTAAAGTTTGATATTTATTTAAGTTGGTTCAACGTAAACCCTTTTTAAAGTTCAGCTTAACATACATTTCGTATGCTTTTGTAATTCTAGTCACGTATTTGTCAAGCCTTTATCCCACATTATGCAACTAAACTACACTTTCATGCTTGCATATGCCACTGACAACTTAAATTTTACAAACATACAACATGAAGCAAAAGTGCTGCCAAAGCAAGAAGACGTGCCTGCGGCTTGGACAAGGAAACTTAAGTCAATCAACAAATATACACAAGGAAAACAAAGAACAAAGTTTGGCATATGCATTGTATGCACGGCTAAAAGTTTTAGCCTAAATTTAAAACTGTTTTGGGCTACATACAAGGTGGCGCAAAAGTAATCCTCCTATCAGAAAATGCTATAAATTTTGCGATTGGCCCCTAAAGTCAGTTCTGTTTTGACATTTGTGTAGTAAACACATGCGAAATACACGTTAATAAACAATGTTACGCTACACTGCTCCAGAACGCGGAATATTGCTGACTATTTATTTGACCAATAATCGGTCGGGGCCAAACGGTTACTGTGAATGTTGAGCGCTACAGAGCAATGATCAACGAGCTCTTTTTGCCGCAACTTGATGAATTGGGATTGGAAAACATGTGGTTCCAACAAGACGGTGCAACAGCACACATGAGCGTGAAAAAAAAAGTTTAAATTTCAAACCAGAATCATCTGAACAATCAAAAACATAAAAAACATTTGTATCAGTTGTCAGGATTCGCACAAAAAATTGTAATGAGAAAAATTCAATGACTTGAAAAAACCTTCAAAAATAAATAAAAAGAAATTTTAAAATTTTTAGACTTTTTTTCAGTTAAGTTTTAAATCTAAGCAGCAATAAATTGAAAATTGGTGTATGTAATTGAAAGGTTTGGAATTTATTACAAAAATGTTTAGAAAACTGCTTAAACCGACGAATGATTTAAAATTTAAGCTCAAATTATTAGCCGTGTGCTTAAAACCTTAAAATAACTTAAGTGACGAGTAAATGTATATAACAGAACTAAACTTCGTCACTGAAAAGGTACAGCTACTAATTGAAGTAGCGACCCAACTCTGTTCTCATTAATCCTTTAGAATTTTTGATAATTATTAAAGCCAAGATATTCCCGTGCTAACAAGTCTTCATTAATTTAACTAAGAGTTGAAGTGGTTTTATTCACCCACATCAAAGCTAGAATATTCGTAAAAAACTCAGTTTTCCAAAGAATTAATGGCAGAAAGGCAAATAGCGAAAATAAGTAACGCCACTTATTAATTTGAGCATCAACACCAGGAGTGCCGATCCCGGCATGTAGTGCCTTTTTAAGTGCCAAAAATCCCGGGATTTTTCTAACACAATATCGAGATTTTTGGGTTGTAAATGACTTACCAAACACTACACTCATATTAAGACAACATTAAGTTGCTTTATAAAGCTTTTAAAATTGAAATTTCCATACATTTTTTGAATAATAAGAGCTAAGTAAACCTTTTTTATTTTTTTATAAGTATGGGGGTAAATATGTGTGCTTTCTCATGAACGTTTTCATAATTTTTTTTTGATTAGCAACAGTTTTGAATTTTCTTTCTTGATTTGGTTATATCAAGTTTGTACAGTGGGTACATGCACATTTCAGCACTAACCAGAGTTTTCATGTACGTTTTTTTTTACCTTTTATAATTTAGATTTTTTTTTTGTATTTTTCATGACGCTAGTCTTAATTCAACTTCCGTCCGTCTGTCAATGGTAGCACATGACTTTCGATAAAAAAATGTATCGATAATCCATATGTTAATGATTACCATATGGGTTTTGAGCTATATCCAGAGCTCAGCTCTTTCTTTTTCCTGAGAAGCTACCTTAACCTTAAGCCCGGGTCGAATTTCGAACTTACAGTAAAGCCAAATAAGGCTTTTCAAATACGCGAGTGATTTCGTAGAACTACAAACCCATTTCGTAGGACGTTACCCACGGTAGAGCACACCTAAATCCTGAATGCGCATACGCGAGGGAAACCAAGTGAGCGGAACGCTGGAAGGTTGGTGCAGGAACCCCCACTGAATTGCATGCGGCTAACCCTTCCAAACCCCATCCAACTAGGCGCTGTGAAAATATACCTACTACTTACATACAAATTATTCAATACATATGTTATAATTAAATTGAATTCAGTTCCCATAACTCAAAACTCTAGCGATTCGTGGCTGCTAGAAAATAGGATAGGTAGATAGATAGATTCATTGAAAAGTACCTATGCATGTAGAATAATGGCTAGCCTGATGATCTACAATCATTCTAAGCTCTAGTAATTTAGTAATACCCACCTTTGAACCTAAAGTCTGAGTTCCCTTGTGGAAAGCTTTTTAAAACGACTTACTATTTTGTAACTATGTTACTGCATGTTAATTACATAGCTAGATAGGTACATACATACATATATAAATAATGATAAATTTTTACTTAAGCTGAACTGAATCTGAAATCGAATATACTTTTAACAAATTAGCTTAATACGTACTCTTTAAAATCTGCATAGTATTATAATACTTTCCATTAACCTACTTACCTTCCACCTAGAGCTCATATGTACTTGCCGTCGGAAAGTTAATTTGACTAAAAACATTTTTTGTATGCAAATATGTTAAACATGTTATTAACAAAGTTATTCTATACCATATGCTCGCTGCTAAAGCTGACCTAGTTCAAAAAAATGTCTTAAATTGCCATCCCGTTTATCTATTTTCTGTTTGCTCTTTCGAAAGAAATCCGAAAGAAAAGAACCAAAAAATAAAAAAAAAACCCAAATGCCAAACTCTTACGTTGACAAAGTTTGTAGATTCCCTGAGAATCTCTTAGTTTTTTTTGGTTTGCACTCATACCGGCGTTGATTAATCATTAATCCCTTTTAAGCGACCTTCGCATACCATATTTACAATGGATGTCATAAAAATAGCCTTATGCGCTTCCTACAATAAAAGTTTTTGTTGGTTGGATGAAATTTTCCATAACCCTAACGATTTTGCATAAGGATAAACACATGAACGGCCGCCGTGGTGTGAAGGTAGTGTTGCCGGCCTACCACACCGAAGGTCCATGGTTCGAGCCCTGGTAAAGGTAACATCAAAAGTGATTTGAAAAAAGTTTTTCAAAACGGGGTCGCCCCTCGGCAGTGGTTTGGCAAACTCTCCGAGTGTATTTCTGCCATGACAGGCTTCTCAGCAAAAATTCGTCTCCTTTGTAGATGCCGTTCGGAGTCGGCAAAAAACTGTAGGTCCGACCAATTTGTAGGGAAAAAATTCAAATCGGCACACCACAAATTGGAAGAGAAGCTTGGCGCAAAAATCTCTTAGGAGGTTTATGATGATATACCTGTTGTATATCGCGCCATAGAGAGAGAAACACATGAACGCGTACGTACAAAGCATTAGGCAAAACCAAACGGAAGTGTAAGTTCATTTATTTCATTTTATCCACCAACCTAATTTTACATTTGCTAAGAGAGTACTTAAGTACCTACATAATTCAAGTAGGCATGTACAATGTACAGAGTTGGGCAAAATTTGTTCAAATGAGAAATGAAATATAATTTGTTTTGTAAGAGATTATTTAAAAATATTAACTAATTTTGTGTATTCTTATTTGAATGGCGAATAAACCATTTTTGCTCAGTTGGTCTCTTTTAGAAAATAGGAGCTCGGATGCTACAAAAGCATAGGGGAGGATTGGGTATATTTGACACTTTCACAAAAAAGTCTTTTATTTTCTACAAAACAAAACACATTTTAAAAAAAGACATATCTTCAGAACCGCCTGGCTTTAAACATTCATTAATGAATATAAAACATGAGAAAAAAAAACCTTGAAAAATTGTCGTTCGTTTAAAAAAAAAGTATATAATTTGTCAAATGCTCCTCAGCCTGGGGCACAAATGACTTTTGCGGGGGCACATTTGACAAACATATTTTCCATCGTGTTTTCTCAGTTCAAACATTAGTTGACCCTATAATATATAAAAGGCCTTTTACTATTTTCCCCATAGTTGACCAAAACGTATTCTCCAACCTTTAAAACCTCTTTTTTCATATCATCCTCATTTATTTGGGAACGGTTGGTCTTTTTCCTTTAGTTGCGAACCATTGCTAAAATAACACTAAACATTAAAAATCTAGATAGATACTTGTTTTATTAAACATAAATTTTTTAAATGGGGAACATTTGACATTTGTGAAATCTGCCCCTTCTGCGAAAGTCAAAGGTACCCCATTCTACTTACCGTCTTGTTTATTTATATTTCGAAAATTGCATTTCACTTCAGAGAAAATAACTATTACATTCATCACACACATGAACACAGTAACCAATTTCCTAGGGTACTATAAAACAAAGGTTTTTATTATTTAAAAGGGAGCTTACATTCGATATACCAAAAATTACACTTGCGATCGCGGAAACATAAAAACACGTGTTAATCCAGTATGCCTTGCAATTGAATACTGATTTTTTTGACGCTTCTTTTTTTAACATGGGGTTGCTTCCCTCATATTTAGATTTTTACTAAAGACCCTTGTTCATGCTACAGAGGCTGAAGTCAAATGTACCCCAGTGTCAAATGTACCCCGTCTTACCCTACCTATATACATACACAATATTTTTTTGGATATGTAACTGAGTAAGATATGAGTCTATGAAAAAAAAAATGTATTATTCTATCAAAACTATCTGGTTAGAAAACAAACAAAAAAAATATTTTTTTCGAATAATTATCGGAATTAAAGTTTATTCGCTCGATGCCCAACTATGCATACGTGCAAGAATTTAGATGCAACCGTTTTTTTTTTTCTCTTCTCTCGTTTTAAGTCCTTATTGATTTTTTTTCATACATTCATACATATAGATTAACATTGATCGAGTGTACTCCTACGTGGGAATTGGAGCGTCGTTGTAAAGTTTGGGATTCTCTCCTTGCCCAAGCCAAGAGAGTTACAGTACATACCTATAAATTATTTTGTTTCCCATTTTTTTGCTTTGAATGTGCTCCAATTTTTCGAGAGCGACAATGGTCGTTGACGTATGACCCATTATGTATGTATTGTTGAGGTAGGTTAGTTTTGTCAGCTGATCTATACCTAAAAAAAAATTAAATAAATAAATGTTAGTAGTTTATGATATAATTAAATAATTGTAACTTTTAAGTTAGATTTATACCTACATAAGATTACTCCTACTTTTCATTTTCAGTTGCCATTATAATATATGAGTTGAATTATAATAAATATTTGTAAATATGGAGCTTTAAACTGAATGGTTTTGGTCTGATTCCTTAGTTAGTGTATTTGGATTTTTTTATTGGGGCTTTATTAACACCTTTAAAGCCATGGTAGGGTGGGTTATAAGCAGCCGCTAATATTATATACGCGCTGAAAGGTATGGGGTTTTCCAAGTGGTGATACTCGGGCTTTCGTATAGTTTTTCCTGAGTGTGCAAACTAAATTTCTTGTTAGGCCCCCAAGGTGAAGGATGATGACTTGGTTCGGTGAAAGCGTCTCCCTGAAAGCGAAGGCTGAAGCTCCCCAACTAACGTCAGTGCACACCTCACTTTTACCAACATGCTAGGCAAGCCCAGGGCTGAAGGGGCCCACAACAAGTTAGATAAGCCTTTTTAGCAAGTAACAAGAAAGTTATCATATATTAAATTTTTTCTTTACATAGATGTAACATCTTCTTGAACTTAATCTGATGCCCAAGTTATGTGTTCGGGAGAAAATTACGTAGAAAACATCCCTTAACAATTCGAAAAGGTTTCTTTGAAATTCAAAGCTGTTTAAAACAAGTAAGGAAGTCTAAATTCGGGTGGAACCGAACATTATATACCTAGTAGTGATCTATTATGGCATACCAATTTACGCTGGTCTAGTTTAATACATTGCAGATGGTATTATAAAGCCAGCTGATTGTTTTCAATAAAAAAACTTCTGTTGTGAGTTTTGAGGTGTAAATTAATTTTAAAAAAAGTTAATGTATAGCGCGATATACAACAGGTACATCATCATACACCTCCAAAGAGATTTCTGTGCCGAGCTTCCCTTCCAATTTGTGGTGCTCCGTTTTCAATATTTTCCTACAAATTGGCGGGACTTACAGATTTTTGCCGACTTCGAACGGCATCTACAAAGGAGATGAATTTAGGCTGAGAAGCCTTCCATGTCAAAAAGACACTCGGAGAGTTTGCCAAATCACTGCCGAGGGGCGACCGCGTTTTGGAAAACTTTTTCAAACCACTTTTGATATTATTTGTCCCAGGACTCGAACCTTGGACCCTCGGTATGGTAGGCCGGCAGTACTACCGCCACACCATGGCGGCCGCCATTAACTTATTTGTATATAAATAGCTTCCCTAACAACAACTGCTAACCACATTTTTTCAAAATACCATTGCGTTCAAATAGACAGACGGACAGACAGACAGACAGACGATTCAGCTCATCGTCCTTATTATTTCAGTTTACTTATTGATAGGCCTATCTCTTCTTCTTTCATACTTCCAAACATTTCATGTTCATTAAAGGTATGCAAATCAAAAAAGGTATATAACTTCCCTATTGCAGTGGGGTATTATTAACTTGTCCGAATATTTTACTTGTGTGTTATAAAATTTCCCTAATTTTTGGCAGGAGTATACCACATACTATTGAGAAGGAGCTGACGAATTTTGATTGAAATATCTAGTTGAAAAGTTTGCGGCGCCAGGCCTACTTCCCCAAACTCCACAATTTTTAGAGGTCGAGTTTTGCTTAAAAAGGTTATTACGTGTGCAATATCTTATTGACATAGCTTGCACAGTTATAGAAGTATCGCGTTTTACCTTTTACAAACAAAGTTTTTAGAACTATGTTAAAAAACTGGTCGTGAACCTAAACCGATTTCGCCCATTTTCACAACAAACAGTTACCTTTACATATTCGAAAAATATCGTTTCGATAAATTAAGGAGTTATGGAATAAAAAGTTTTATGGAAGATTCCGCGGAGCCACGCCCATTTTCAAAAATTTATATTTTTCGACTTTCTTCGTTCACGGACACTTTGAAAGTGAAATAGAAATGATATAAAGCTTTTGTACGCAAAGTTGTTGCGTATTTAATATATCTTTGATCCTTTTCCAAATATTTCGTCTAAAAGTGGGAGTAGTTATTAACCGATTTAGCCCATTTTTTGCGGGAACATACCTTGTATTAATAAAAATATGTGTGCTAAATTTCGTTTCGATATCTTGAACGGTTTTTGATTTATGATTAATATCCATTTCTTCGGGTATCTCTGTGAATGATTGGAAACTTACAACCATCACACCTTTTTTTAAAAGTGGAAGAATAAGTGACGTTCGCAACTACAGACCTATAGCAAAGCTTTCAAGTATCGCAAAACTATTTGAATGTGTTGTTAAAGATAAAATGTATTTTACTGTTAAGTCTTTAATCAATCCCAATCAACATGGTTTTGTCCAGGGTCGTTCGACAACTTCTAATTTAGCTGTTTTTAGTGATTTTTGTATTTCATCTTTTTCGTCAGTACTCCAAGTCGATTGTATTTATACCGATTTTTCTAAGGCGTTCGATAAAGTCTCACACACGATACTACTACATAAGTTATCGTGCCTTTGCATTCCACTCTTCTTTTTTATTGTGTAAATCTTATTTAACGGGTAGGTTATGTGCAGTTACCATCGATGGTGTGCTCTCGTACCATTTTGTTGCCACCTCAGGCGTTCCCCAAGGAAGCTATTAGGCCCGCTCCTTTTTATACTTTTCATCAATGACATTAGAGGGTGATTCACGCACTCAAAATTTTTGCTCTATGCCGACGATTTCAAAATTTTTTCAAATGTTTGCGATGCAAGATCTCCGCTTCGTCTTCAAACAGACTTGGTGGTGTGAGAAGTCACGACTCTCTCTAAACATTAAGAAGTGTTTTCATCTGACATTTTCAAGGCGTCAAACCATTCTCAATACATCGTATAAGATTGCTAATGACTTACTTCAATTTGTATCAGAGTTTAAGGACCTGGGAGTAGTGTTTGATGTTAAGTTGACGTTCAATAGTCACATAAACTTCATACTCTCAAAACCATATTCAGTTCTTGGCTTTATTCACCGAAACTCGTCTGAGTTTTCTGACCCGTATACTTTCAAACAGCTTTTTAGCTCTCTTGTAGGATCGCACTTGGAGTACGCTGCTTTCATCTGGAGGCCGTACGATCAATTCTCGATTAGTAGGATTGAACGAGTTCAGAAAGTTTTTCTAAAACATGCGCTACGTTCACTACCGTTTGAAGATCCGGCTCCGTCCTATGAATCTCGACGTTTGCTAATTCATTTAGATTCATTGGATAAACGCAGAAAAGTTCTTTCCCTTTCCTTTGTATTCAATATTATAAATGGCAACATTGACTGTCTAATCTTACTACAGCGGATTAGTTTTAATATTCCGCAAGGAAGCCTCCGGAGTTGTAGCCCTTTTTATGGAGACAACTTCCGAACAAATTATGCTAGTAATGCACCTATTGCTCGTGCACTGCGAGAATTCTATGCTTTGTTTTTATCTTCAAATCAGCTTGATTTCGCGTTATCTAAATCGAATTTTGTGAAAATTCTTAATTCTATTTGTAGGTAAGAAATTTATGTTTATCTTTCACTTTTTATTTATACTAGCTCCCTGGGGGGTCCAATGTAAAATTGTTCTAGTTTGTAAGGTATTCTGTACTGTAGACTTACATAAATAAATAAAAAAATATTATTTCTAAATTTGACTTAATCAATTTTTTGAAACCTTATTTTTGCCTTAAAATTAATGTACACACCAAATTGTGTTTTTATAGGTGTGTTATGTACTGAATAATCACTTCTTTTGTATTTTCGAAAATATTCTATATATTAAAAGTGGTCGTGGCTATCATCCGATTTCTCCCATTTTAAAAAGCCCTCGGAGATGAGTGCCAAGGAGCCAGCATACTAGATTTCATTGACATATCTCATAATTTACTCAAGTTACCGTGGTAACCGATGGACGGACGGACATGGCTTAATCAATTACTTTTTTTTCCTGAGCTTTTTGATGTATATAAGTCATTATCTATCTCGATCCATCTATGCCGTTACATACCACCGTTACGCGACTAAAGTTAATATATCTTGTGTTCGTAGCACTAATAGGTATGAAAACTGTATTAAATGAATTTTGATAATTTTCAGAGGTCGCGCGATTTTTTATTCCAAATTTTCCTTTGAAACTTTATATATGTATGTAAATTCATTAAATAAAATTTTTTTAAATTTCATATACATATATGAGTTACAAAATAAAAATTGGGAATAAAAAAGCTCGCGGAGTAAAACCTGCTTAGCCCATTATCTATGTTACTGCACCTGAAATAGCAGTTGCGTTGCTATTATAGAAATTAGTAGAGCATTTATGATATTTAGCATTTCTGAGATTAGTTCTCTTTGTGAAAGCGTATTAATATCAAATTCTTATGAGAATTAACGTCATTGACATTAACTCGCATATCAAAAGATGACATTAATTCCATTGACATTATGACTCGTCACTAACTTAGAAACTTGGAAAACTACAGATTTTTAATTTCCTAGTTCATTTTCTAAGTTCAAAGAGCGGCGTGAAAGAACTGTGGTACCATACTATAACTTTTTAGTAAAATTCCCTCATATATTGTATAGCATAGTAAATTTTTGGATAAATGAAATTCATATGTCAATTAGCAAGCAAAACGTCAAATATACAAAAGTTTCAAAAATATGACATGTTGAATAATTGGCACTCAGTTCTTTTGTAACCTAAGTCAAGTCAAGACAATTCTAACTATAGGCTAAATCGACACAGAAAAACCACTTTTATCCATTTTTTGTTTAAACTGGCGAGGTTTTGGACTTTATATAGCTGTAGAACACAAACTTTTACGGTAGTATATTAAGAGATTGCAGTTAACGTGAGAAATGCGTAACTATACACAGTGCTCTCAAATAGAGCCGAAATCGAATTTTCATAACATTTTCATCGCACCCTAATACAAAGCATCACGATGAGCCTGTAAAATAATGCAACCGTGTAGGGCAGCTGATAGCTCAGCTTGCAAAACAAAGCCAAAGATGTGCGTGTGTCTGTGGATGTTTGTAAACAATAATAAAATAACAATAGTTGCTTACAAGGGCGTCGACATTAGTAGAATTACTAAGCATCATTTACGACACCGTTTTTGTATAGTTCCTCTTGGCGGCTAACAATGACTTCTATGTGAAAAGAGAGATTAGTCATACGCCGTGTACGCCTAGAACAAAGCGCATCACACTTTGTGTTTAACCCAAAGAGTATGTGTATGTAAACGAATTAAATATGTATGTTGTTCTGAAAGAAAGCTGTCATATGCATACATACAGTGTACTACAAAACTAAAGCACCAGAAGTTTCTCTGCTAAATACGGTTAAATGAAATTCTATGTGCAGATTTTAAATTTTGCATTTGTTTTTACTGAAGGCCACATATTAGTTAGTATATTAAAAAAGTATAATGGCACTTTCCAGGCTTGTGCGACAAAACTAGAGCACCAAATAAAGGTAGGTCTGGTTGTTCTTTAAAAGTGTTGTAAAAACCATTAAACCGAGGTAAAAGTGAGCCACAATAACCCCGCCGATATGTTTCGAAAACTTTCAAACAACGGTTCCCTTTTTTTATATAGCCTTTAAACGAGGTTGGGTTGTCTGTAGAAGTTTAAAAGATGTGCTGGAAATAATTATTTCGTTGTACTTCCCGAGACACTTCTACTTAAATTTAATGAAAGGAATCAGGAACTATTTCAAAATGTTTAAATATTTTTCATGGCCTTCTTTAGCGGTACTACAAACGTTTTTCCATACAACTGGCTCCTTTAGCACTGCACAGGTAGTTGCTTGATCACAAAAGGCACCGAATATAATGATCAGACAATCGTTAGTGTACAAAAAATATTTCTTCTTGCTTCTAAAAGAAGTTTAATTAAAGAATTTGTAATACCCACCCCATGTAGGAAAATTTAAAGACGTACTCTTTAAGGTCGATTACTTCACTTCGGAGCTTTGAAACCCCTTTGAATTCAGATTAACATAAGGGTTTATAATATTACACTTAAATTGGAGTAGTACAGTACGACAAGGAATGTTATTTTCTGTCAAATAAAAGTTGTATGAAATATGCCCTGAAGCTTATTCCCAGGCCTGAAGAACAACGTTTACTCACTTTTACTATATTTTTTGAATGATTGAACCGAAAATATGCTCGAAAAATAGTTTTTATTAACTTATTTTTAATAACTGGGGTCCAAATAGTTTATTTTAAACAAAATATTTTTTTAATTTTTTTTTAAACTAAAAAGAAAAAAACAGTTTTTCGAAATTTTGAATTTTTAATATAATTGGAAAATTAGACAAAATGTTCTTATATAATTCAAAGGAAAATGTAGTTCATAGTTTTTTTTTATTAAAAAAAAATTAAGTATATGTAAAGAAATTAAAAGTGTCTATGTGTACACACAAAAAATATTAACTTACTTGTGACAAAAAATTATCTAATCTTGTATATTTCAGTGCATTCGAAAATCGTATATGAAATGAACGCAACAGAAGAAAAGCGAGCGAATATGTACCACATAAATTCTTATATTGTTTGAGAAAAATAATGAAAAATTACCAATTATTTGACTATGAAAACTTTTGTCTACATTATACCCGAAGAGGTTAAACACGGTAGTGAAGGGGTTGGTAGACGTTTCTCCGGTCATTGAGTGGATCCAATTCATACAAATGAATTCGTATTGGATCGTTTGATGTACAAAGATACTCATGAAATATTCATCCGATTTCATGAGGAGGAAGGAATTTCATCAAGGTGGATCTATGAGGAAGACATTCTGCGGAAACGTATAGCTATTTGCTTGAAAACATAGTTTAGGGCTAACAATGTTGACTTATTTTCGTGACCCGCCCAATTTAACCGAACATTGAGTTCATAGAAAATCATGGATCCTAAAAATCCGGAGGAAATTTGTAGCAAGGAAGACTCTCAATTCGGACAACCTGAGCAAGCGTTATTTACTAAAATATTTCACTAAAATAATATACTCAAGGTTAAAACGATGTGAACCTGCCACAAAGAGCCACGGATATGCCACGAAATAACATTAAAAACGGGTTTGTCGCATACATATTTGAAGGTGCTTTAGTTTTTTGGAGTTTATCAAATTCTTTGTACAAAACTGTTTGGACAAGCTGGTAAACTACTTTTATTTACAATACCTTATATGTATTCTTCCAGAATAAAAAGGACTTTAAACTTTTTTGAGCAAAATCTTTTGAAGGAAATTTCGGTGCTTAAATTTTGTCGCACACCGTATATACATAGATACATCTGTTACTGTGCACAATTCCCTCTATGTACAATGCCGCTCATATTTAAACCATTAGACTTACTCCAAAGCACACAGCGCATTGTTTCAGAGGTCAGTCAGGTTCGCTGAGTCACTTGCTTTCCTATTTTAATTTATTTTATGCACACTTGCCTTGCATTTACGTAGAATTATCCTTTTTGTCTGGCATTTTTTTATTTTTTCCTTTGTTTTGTACTTTGAGTATATGTAATTTATGTGTAATTTCGTCATAATTTCTTTACTTACTTAAGCTGTGCATGGTGTAACGTCAGTTATAATAACCAAGAGCTTTAGTTGAGTTAATAACTTTAAAGAGCAGGATCTTTCTTTATATATTTATTTATTCCAACCAAATATATTAACTTTAAAGCGGAGGAAACAAAAATTAAATAGAGTCCATAGGTACATATTCACTATAATCTGTCCGTAAAGACCGAAATATTTAACGACGGGCCAAAGTCATCCTATGGCCTTAAAACCTGTCTCAGACTACGCGGCACCTGTAATTACAGAAATCTGCCCCTTTGGCATATTCGTGAGGGTGGAATGGAAATCTTCTGAACATTAACAGCAGGCTATCAAGAACACAAGCCGAAAAATGTAGACCTGGCCCAGTACAAAAGTAGCCATGCCTGTTTCAGAATGCCTTCACCGGTTAAACCATCTCAAGGATGTTGCAACAAAATTAAAATTAAAAAAAAAACAGTGATGAATTGTTGGAATAAACGGATAAATAGTATTACTAGGTGAGTGTGTTTGTCGTTGCAAACACAAACAACAACATCGCTAAGTTAAGCTCATAACTCAGCAGGCAGCGATCGATCTTGAAATTATACCAACGTGTTATCAATAGATGTTGAACCCAGCGCTGGAACATCTCTCGACGAAATACTTATCAGTAGTACTGTGAAGATCGGTAGTCAAACGGTAGGAGGTCAACTGATTTCTGACCTTGCACACACATTCTACTTTCAGCGCCATTAGCTTGTCGAACAGCTGAGCTTATGTGGTGAAGATATTTCACTTGGTTTCGGTTTAACTATTTTATTTTTTTTCAATAGCCCCACGTATTTCAAGTTTTTTGTGGGATGATATTATTTAAATTTCTCTATCCGCTCATTCTACCACGATAACTTGAGATAATTTTGAGACATTTTTTTTTAAATCTGGTATGCAGGTTGCTTGGCACTCACGCTATTTAAACTGAATGAAATCAGAAAATAGCCACGCCTCCTTTAAAACATCAAATATTATGGAAAAGACAAGAAAAGGGATTACGATGACAAATAACAAGGTCAACGGAAATAGCATAAGTTGACTTTATTTCGCAGCGCAAATGGAAATAATGTCAATTGACGTTACTTCTCTTTTCATCTCAAAATATTTCGTTTACAGCGCTTCGCGTTGGTGCGAGTTTTTTCCTAGCGTGATTGTTTTTCGAATTCTCATTGTAGAGTATGATATGAATTTAAAATACCTAATGTGATAACTTTCTAAATTATCTCAAAAAGGGTCACGAAAATTTTTAATCAAAAGGCGAGCAATTTTACTTTCAAATTTTAGTTTTATTATGTGACCTGAACTTAAAATATTCGATGGTGTGATTTTTTAACTTATTTAAAAAAGCGGCACTGGTTAAAGTTTTGAATAAAGAGTAGCGCCATACCCTTGAATATCTTAAATTTGTATCATTCCAATAAACAACGAAGTGAGCTAGTTTATTAAACAATTTTTTCCAAACGAGTTTGTAACTACAAAATTTCACAAACCTTTAAATATGTTTTCACAATTGTATGCTAGCTTTGGGGAAGTAACTTGGGATGAAGTTTCTGTACAGTGAACAATTTGGCAGTTCTCAAAAAAAAAATCTTTTAAAACCTTCATAGTTTTCTCAAAGTTTCGGAAAAATTTAAAATATAATCATATTTAGTGAGTGAGTTTATTAAAAAAAACATGTCTTATAAATACAAAAGGATAGTGCGGAACAGCAGTAGAACCTTGTTAAAATGTTTGGGAATTGAGAAGTTACTTGGCGTTGACAATCCAGCTCCTTCTTGTAGAGGAAGCCAACTGCAGTTCGGACTGTGAAGCTCAGAGCCAATAAGATTAAGTATTTTACTAAAATTTCATATTTATGTACACCTGTGTTCACAATAATTGTAGTGAAATTACAAAGTTTACACAAAGTTCATGAAAGTTAAACAAACTTTAAAAAATGGGCATAAAATCTGCAACGTTTTTGGCAGTGTTTCTAGAAAACTTTTGGGTACAGAGTTTTGTAGACCAATTAGTTCTAGCATAATAAATTTCAAAAATTTTCCTAAATTTTGGGAGTTTTTTTTTGTCGAAGATGTTAAGTACAACGCATGAACAAAATTTAATCTTGTATGGAAAATAATTTTGAACATCCTATTTAATAAAATTCTAGAAATTCAGGGAAACTCTTGATTTAGTTTTGACGTGCACTTTCCTGAACTAAAATTAAAAAATGGTTATAGATTTTGATGCCCGTTTTTTGTAGTTTAATTTATGTACTTTCCTGAACATAGTGTAAACTTTGAAACTTCATTTTATGTGGTTTCTGTTATAGAATTCGCTATGTATTAAATGAAAGTTATTAAAAACATATCGTTCGAAAATCGACACTGAATTAATTTTTTTCCAGCCATTTTACAATGATTATAGTAAACGGTTTCCAAACGAAAAGCTTTCTAAAGTAAGTATATCGTAAACTTGTAGCAAACGAATTTTGCTTATTGTGATATTATTAAATTAATTTTAATTAATTAATAAGTACGTTATCAACCTATAATGACCAAATCTGATGTGTAGGTAAAAATTATAGCATCCAAATAGTATTTCGGTATATTTTTTGGTGCAGAATTGGTGCACGCAATGAGCTTTGTTAACCAAAACTCGATCGCCCCACAGTTTCCATTATAAAAATTCTGCTACTTTCGAAGGCGACTACTCATAATTTTATCAAGATATTTAAGTGAAAATTTTTTAGAATTGGTATATGGCATATTTGTGCTAAACAAACAGATAGTACGTGTTAATTGGACTATAATAATAGATCGCTGCTGGGTATGTAATGTTACGTATCATCCGAAATAAGACTGCCTTACTTGGTTTTATTTGTGTACTTGCATGCTATCAAATCATGCTTGAGCTCACCCAAGTTCCCTTTAGTTATTTTTATTGAAATAATATAGACACATGCTATGTCGAAGTGGTCTTATCCTAGCTTCCTCGGTTTCTGCATTGGTCCAAGATTCCACTTAAGTCACTAGTGGGTATTGAGTGTGTTTGCGTTACCTCAAAGTTAACCTTCTTACTCTACGTAATATTAAGCTATTCTGCATATCTGTCACTTCAATGATTAACTCTCGCTGAGCCATTCACGAGCTCTCTTTATTGAAATCCATTAATCTTACGCTTAAGTAAGACACCAAATATCACTATTTATTTTTATATGTGTACATACATATACAGTACACATTTTCAGTCATAGTTTCTTAACGCCTCCTACACTTACTTCAATCATAGCCTGCTCTAACCTCCCTCAATTGCTACTTTGTAGTTATTTCACACAAACATAAACTAAACTTCACCATTTTATTAAATATTATGAAGTCGTAAAAAAAACTAAAAGCTTCTTAATGGCGCATAAAAACTATTAAATTAACTAAGCACATACGCATTTTCTTCCACTAAATATACTCACTTCAAGTGAGGAAATGGCGCCTTGGTAAATGCGTAACGTACACGTGTATCGGGGCCACCATATAAAAAATATTGTAAGAAATGGGAAAGACGAAAGGAAAATTATGTGTTAAGTTTTTATAAACATTCTATAATTAATTGCGCACATACGTAGCAGTTCGTACAATGCTCTGCAAGGGTTGCTAAAATTCATATCGCAGAGAAATTGACATATGGCTACTAATATAGGATGTCCTTAAAAACGTATTCCGTTTGAATTAAACAAATACTTAACAACACTTGGAAAAGGTTTTTTCAAAATACGTTTAAAGCAGACCTGTCCCATTTGATTAGTAATTAGTAATCAATTAATTACACGGCTTTTTGAATTGGCAGTGATTATTTTAATTGTTTTTCAAAAAAAGCAATTATTACTTGATTACGATTACAAAAACTCAACAAAAGAAAAAGAACTATAATCAAAAAAAGCTGTTGTGATTACTTTTGATTATTTTTGATTTTTTTTTATAAATTCCTTATTTTTATTTTTTTTGATCGTGGTTGTTTTTTTTTTTTAGTACTGTTGATGTGTATTAATGTGCTTTCACAACAATACTGAAAAAAATCAAAAATGGTCTCAAGTAATCAAACAACTTTTTTTTGACTATTTTTGATTACTTCTGATTTTTTTTTTTTTTTGATTTTCTTTGATAGCAATCAAAAATAATCAAAAAATAAATCAAAAGAATTTAAAAAAAATCAAAAATAATCTAAAGTATTCAAACAACTTCTTCTGATTACTTTTGATTTTTTTTTTTATTTTCTTTAGTAATCGTTTAAACATAGAATTTTTTTTTGATTATTTTTTAATTAATTGGAAAATAATCATTAAAAATTTAAATTAATTGGTAATCAATGATTAATAAAATTCTCAAAAAAGTAATTAATTAAACCGGTAATCATTACGATTAGTAATCATTATTTAAAGGTCTGGTTTTAAGTATATACATAAGGGTGGCCCCTGAAATGGTTTCATGTAATAAAAAAAAATTCCTTAAAAATTTCTAACCGATTGAACAACCCTAACCCGTGGCACAAACGAGACGAAGTGCAAACATTGAAAACATCACTTTTAGTAGGTGATACTCTGGCTAGTCGCGCTAACGTTTCGCCGTTGTTTACAAATTAAAATAACTATTTGGAACCGTTAAAATCGCTTCAGTAGCAGAAGGGAATGAAACTTTCAGTTCTCGTTGTTGTGTGACTTAAAGTGCGCGGTAAAGGATTCAATGGCTTCTGCTATACTTCACGAAGAATTTTGCGCAAAGATTCTGAAATATTGTTCCTAGGAACATTTTCTTCACAACTTATTGGTAAAAAATTACCACTAAAAAGACAAGTACTCAAAGTTTTATTTTTTATCCTCAAAGTTGTAAAATGTAAGTTGCAAGAAAGTGCTGGTTTAGTGATTCGAGAATTCCAAAATTGAAACTATTGTATGAGGTATGGAGAAATATCCAAAAATTTTCTTTTAAGCCACAAGAAAAAAGTCCGTGATGCAAAGGGAGAGGGAATCTAAATTTGCAAGTGAACTTGAAGATCTTTTTGACATCGCTTCGAAAAATGCTTTAAGTACAATGAAAAATAAGAAAGATATTGAGTTTAAAAAAAAAACATCAGGAAAAGGGACGTCCAGGTTGTATGCACGGAATTGACTATGAGCTGACAAGGCAAGAAAAACCTGAAATTACTAAAGTTAATGAGAGGTGGAATCAAGACTTGGAGGAGTCAAGGTAAGTTGTATCGGCTTTTAATGCAGGCTGCCTTAAAATTATAGTTAGACAAACAAGTCCTATTTTGGTTAAAACCATTATAACGCAATACAATTTTTTAGCTGAAGAAACAAACATCCCTTCAAAGATCTCGTCGGTCTATTCGAAAGGCAAAAGCTGAAAAACTAAAAAAAAATCTATTCAATAACATTGAACTGAATACGGCAGTAGTACAATGGGATGGTAAGCTTTTACCTAGATTAATGGGTCGTTAAACAGTTGATAGACTACCGATCATTATAACTAATAGGGATGTAGAAGAAATTCTACATGTGCCGGTACTTGAAAATGGTACTAGGAAAATGCAGGCTGAAGATGTATTTCATGCCTTGTGTGACTGGGATTTGGATAGTAGATACTGTAAAAGAAGTTTTTAATACCCAGGAGCAATGCATCACGCTCGGTGGATGTCCAAGGCCATTTATACTTTGAAAATATGTACATTTAGAACTGAATTTAAGATGAATGCCTCTACTACGTAGGCACTACGTGACCTTCGCATCTGCATAGTCACAATTTATTTGCAGTATTGGTTTTTATGTAAACTTTCAACGAAAGCGCCACAGACTGACTTTAAGCTTATTAACGACTTGCATGTATTTCGAAATGTAGATAAGGTATCATCGGATACAGTGCATATGTAAATTGCTTAGTCATCTATGGTATCTAAGTCCTGAACCAATTTCATTTTCCCTATTTGATGATAAAATTGATTTTGAATACGTGACAAATACGTTCGGAAGTACAAGACGTTAGTAAAAAAGAACTGCATCAATTTACTTGTCCAGCGACAACATTTTTTTTTTACGATTTGGTATAAATTCATCTTTTTTAAATGAATCAGCCTTCGAATGGAGAGTATAAAGTGCCGAAAAAATTTAAAGTTGTAAATGACACAGCTCAGAGAAGGGTACGGTTGATAGAGGCGTATAATTGCAAGTTAAGCACGGGTGAAGATCAGAAACAGTTCGTTATACAACTTGTATCGTATTACAGAAAAAAGTATCCAAATTGGCAAAAACAAACGCTTTCAATGGGGCTTCAGGAGGATTGAATTAATTATTTTTTACTGTTTTATTTTGTCGATTAATAAATGAAAAATAGATTGGATTTCATTTCTCTAATGTATAAATAAATATTTGTCTTTTAAATTACCTTCATAACAGCACACAAGAAGGGTAAGTGGCTTGGTTCATTATTTCAACACGTTTGTGGCACGGGTTAACGTTGAGTCAATATTTAATGAGATTAATTTTTTCCTTATATGTAACCATTTCAAGAGGTAGCACCTTATAAAAATTTTTTTTTTTTTTTTATTTAACTTATATTTTATTTGCAATCTATCTTACATGAGACATTCAGCAAATTAGTTATTATAAGATAATGACAGCGGTAGATTTGCCTTGCACAGATCTACATAGATAAATATGTTTAAAATTTGATATATTTTCATACATTCTTAAGTTGTATAGATTTCAAAATTACTTCAAAGTTGCTTAGTTTCATTGTAGAATTCATTATAATTTTTTACTTAAATTTAACTTAGTTAAGTTTTCTAGCTTTTTATTATACAGGGTGTTTTTTTTACAGGTTTGTTTTTCGAATAGAGATAAAACTGGCATTTTGTGGT
This sequence comes from Merzomyia westermanni, assembly GCA_949987695.1. Classification (NCBI taxonomy): domain Eukaryota; kingdom Metazoa; phylum Arthropoda; class Insecta; order Diptera; family Tephritidae; genus Merzomyia; species Merzomyia westermanni. The sequence continues at coordinate 124,924,945 of OX465291.1, read as the reverse complement.
CAAATCTGGCAACTCTAATGTCATTTATGTTCAGTTTGGTTTGCCATCTCATCATGAACAGGTTGACAAAAGAACAACGCTTGCAAATCGTGCAAATTTATTTCGAAAATAATGGTTCAGTTCGCGAAGTTTACCGTGAGCTCCGTCCATTTTATGGTCGACATAATCGTCCATCAGAGCAATTAATTCGGTTAACCATGGATCGTTTTCGCACTACGTTTACGCTATGTGATAATACGCATCCGCAGAGACGTCGAACAGTGCGCACCGAAGAAACAATTGTCGCTGTAGAGCAAAGTATTGAAGAGGACCCGAATGAATCGATTCGCCACCGTGCACAGCAATTGGAGCTTTGTCCATCAACTTTATGGAAGATTTTGCGCAAAGATCTTGGCTTGCGACCTTACAAGATCCAGCTTGTGCAAGAATTAAAGCCGCGAGACCATGCAATGCGTCGTGATTTTGGTGTATGGGCCGAAAATGAGATTGATTTCGATGCTGATTTTCATCGCAAAATTTTGTTCAGTGATGAGGCTCATTTTTGGTTGAATGGCTACGTCAACAAGCAAAATTGCCGCATTTGGAGTGAAGAGAATCCACATGAGACCCTTGAAACGCCATTACATCCACAAAAACTGACTGTTTGGTGTGCTCTATGGGCTGGTGGAGTCATTGGGCCATACTTCTTCCGCAATAATGCTGGAGAGGCAGCTACCGTTAATGGAGACCGGTATAGAGCCATGATAACCGACTATTTTGTTCCCGAATTGGATGGCATGAATGTGGATGAGTTGTGGTTCCAACAAGACGGCGCTATAGCCACACAGCGCACGTCACAATCGATTTATTGAAGGAAACATTCGATGAGCGCATAATTTCGCGGAATGGACCTGTCAATTGGCCACCAAGGTCGTGTGATTTGACACCATTGGATTATTTTCTTTGGGGATATGTGAAGTCGCTCGTCTACACCAACAAACCAGAAACGTTAGGGGAATTGGAAGCCAACATTCGTGGCGTTATTGCCGACATACGGCCCCATATGCTCGAAAAAGTGGTTGAAAATTGGACCTGTAGAATTGGCTTTATTCGAGCCAGCCGCGGCGGCCACATGCCCGAAATCATATTTAAACATTAATGGCATAAAATTATCCTTCCAATAAAGCCAAATTGGTGGACCTTCAAACGATTTTCTTGTGTTTTATTTCAATTCGAAGTTCTATACCCCTAAAAAAAACACCCTTTACATACATATGTATATATAGATATATATATATATATGTGGAGATATTACAAATTTATAGGAATGGCAAGTCTAAGATATGGCGGCGCTTTAGCCGTATAGTTTCGTTAGTGGTGTCTAATAAGCAAATAGCAGTTGGGTTTATGTGGTTAGATAGGCGTGTAAGATATCTAGCACTGTATTTTGGTATTTCACACTTTATAAAAGGAATACCTAGGTCCTTGTGAATAGCTTCATTAGTGAAAAACCAAGGCGCATTAACCATTGATCGTAATGTTTTAAATTGATACCGTTGCAGGATCTCCACATTGGATTTGCTAGCAGTACTGCTGTATTCCGTATGTCCATATAGGTTTAAGTATAGCTTTGTAGAGCCTACTTTGTTTTCTAGACTTAGTTGAGATTTGCGACCTAACAGCTAGTACATCCGTTTTGTTTTTATTTTGAGCTGCTGTTGCTCAGCCTTAATATGGGGTTTCCAAGTAAGGCGTCTATCAAGGTGCATTCCTAAGTATTTGACCTTATCACTAGTAGGAATCTGATGATTGTTGAGAAATACAGCAGGACATTGATCTCTCCTTAATGTAAAAGTGACATGTGTGCACTTTTCTGCGTTAACTTTAATTTTCCATATAATAAGCCAAGACTATAAAAGGCGAAGTTGATTTTGAAGAATAGAAGAAGCTTCAACAGGGGACTCGCTACAAGCTATAAAAGCGGTATCATCAGCAAAAGTCGCCACTTCTACTTTTTCTGATGTTGGCATATTCGATGTAAATATAGTATACAGGACGGGACCTAGAACACTACCCTGAGGTACACCAGCATTAATTCCATAAATTTCTGATGTCGCATCCTGGTGCCTTACGTAGAAGTGTCTGTAACTTAAATAGGACTTCAGTACTAAGAAGGAATGTGCTGGCAAAAGCTTTTTTATTTTAAAAAGAAGTCCCGGATGCCATACTTTGTCAAAGGCTTGTTGAATATCTAGAAAAGCTGCAGAACAGTATTTTTTCCCCTCAAGTGAATCTGTAATAACATTTGTAATCCTATGGCATTGCTCCGGCGTACCATGCTTCACTCTAAATCTTTCTTCTTTCGAATATTTTCGAAAATGTTGCCAGCAGACTAATAGACTTGACACAGTTTTCAGGTTTATTCGGTTTAGGTACCATGATAACAGCAGCACATTTCCACTGAGTTGGGTAGTGGTTTGTATTAAGAATAGCATTGTAAATAATAGTTAAAAATTCGATGGCTTTCTCAGGAAGAGCCGTAACAACTTTGCTATCAATATGGTCGTATCCAGGTGTTTTGCTATTACTTAATTTAAACACTTCTGCTGAGACTTCACTATTTAATATCTTACTGATAGTCATGTCAATTTGACATGGACATTCCAGGAAACTTAGTACCTCTGTATCGTCGCTGTTGCTATTTAAAGAATTTGGCTAGAATGTTTGATAGAGATGTTTAGCAAATGCCTCTACTTTGGTTTCATCACTCCTACACCATATTCCATCTGCATCCCTTACGGCGACGTTACGCTTGGTTGGTCGTTTTAGGTACTTTGTAGCTCTCCAGAGACAGTGCTCATCATTTTTAGTAGGTTCGAGGTTTTTAATGAACGACCTGAAATACTTATTTTTAAAATCAGATAGCTTTAACTTTAGTTGCTTCGTCGCTCTATTAAGAGCTCTCTTTTCTGCAGGATATCTATTTTCCTGCCAGGCTTTTCTTAATCTTCTCTTGGAAGCAATAAGCTGCAATATTTCAGCTGGTAGTTGAAAATTAACATTAGGACTAGGTTGCTCCTTAGGGCTTGATGCGCGGCCTCATGGACAAGATTTGTAAAAGATTCTATTGCTGCGTCCAGGTCAACGCCTGTTTCCATCGATACTTTTAAGTCAATATGTTCAGCAATCCATTGTTGGAAGGATTCGATGTTAGTTTTTGGGGTAATGATCTTATATTTTTTAGAAATTTTATGAACATTGCCGTTGTATATTACAATTAAGAGAGAATGATCGGAACTACGATCATTACTGCTCTGTATGCTTAGTTTGCTAATGGGTATGCCAGTGTATGCCACAAAATCCAGAAGATCCGGGATTTTTCTGGGATCACTTGACCAGTATGTTGGCGTGCCTGTTGACAAAATGTCATAATTTCTTTTAGTGATGCATCTTTGAAGCTCTCTGCCTTTAGGGTTAACGAGCCTAGATCCCCACCACGGGTGCTTTGCATTAAAGTCCCCACCTACAAAAAATTTGGAGCCAAAGTTTTTAAAAATGTCATCATACTGATCAGTTTTTATACTGAATCGTAGTGGAAAGTATACTGAGTATATGGCTAAATCGTGAGAGTCACATTTAATTTTAACGTCAGCCGCTTGTAAATATTCTTCTCTCACTTCTTCCAAAATTTCGTATTTGATGGTAGATCTGATTAGGACAGCAGAGCCTCTGTGAGCTCTGTCGTAGGGATGATTTGCGCAAAATAAGGTTGTAACCTATAACTTTAAAATAGGATTTACTAGTGAAATGAGTTTCGGACACTAAGAAAATATCAATATTGTTTGAATTGAGGAACATTTTTATTTCATCAACATGGCTGTTCAAGCCATTGGCGTTCCAGATCGCTATTCGCAGGTTTACTTGCATAGTTTTTTCAACAAAAGGGACATCATTTTAAATAAACTTTGAGTCATTTCAAGTTGTTTGGAAAGCAAATTTTCAATCTTTTCAAGAAGATTATTATTTTGATTGGAATTATTTTGGACACATTGTGCATAAGACATATTTGGGTTGGTATTTACATTTTCTCTTGGTGTAGAACTATGCAATTGAGGGAAATGTTGACCTGCATGAGAATAAGTTGAAACATTCTGTCTTTTATCTGAAAAACTTGGTTTTTTAGCAAGGCTCTGATACACCTTGCATCCCTTATAGTTCGCTGGGTGGTTTTGCAAGCAGTTAATGCATTTGGCTGGTGTATCTTGGCTTTTCACACATTCTACTGTTGCGTGATCTAGACCACATTTAACACATCTATACGGTTTTGTGCAATACGATTTGGTGTGACCGAACTCTTGGCACCGATGACATTGTACAATATCAGTATCTTTGGCGGGTCAACCTTTACAATAGCATTACCGAGTTTTTTTAATTCAAATATATTTTTATTGTTATTGTTTGGTTCTAGATCAACAAAATGCATACATAAAGGCATGTTTGTGAATCTGCTTCGTATATTACTCACATTTCTTACCTGAAAACCCAATGCTTCTATTTCTTTTTTTATTTCATCTACTGGAGTAGAGTAGTTTAATTTTTTTAGAACAATTCTATACGCACGCTCCTGCTTAAGTTGATATGTATGGAAGTTTATTTGCTTTTCCTTCATATCTGCAATTAGAGCCCTGTATGAATCTATAGATTTGACCATTACTCTAATTTGACTATCTCGCAGGGCTTTGTAACTAAACTCGGACTTATTTATGACACTTTGGAAATACTTAATCATACCGCTTATATCTGTAATATTAGGTATAATAATTGGTGGTGGTTTTGGTAGAGTCTCTTCCATGTTCTGATTTGGTTCATTATGACTTTCCGACTGATCTTCTAAACCTGCAAACATATTTGTGCTACTGGGATTGTTGATAACATTATTGTTGTTTGTGTTACTACAACTACCGATGGTATAATTGTTGTTTTCAGTAATGTTATTAGCTTGTTCTAAGTTCATGTGGGCATCAGACTTTGTTCGCTTGCGTTCCATAGTTGGGGAGCCAAACTGTCGCCTTTTACTTGTCACTGTTTGCCATTCCACTTTATTCTCACCTTCGGTACTCATTTCAAGATTCTCATTAGCAGAATTGCCAGGTAGGCCACTCAAAGTTGTAATGTTGAATGAGTTATATTGTATCAAATCATTTATGTTTGTTGTTTGTGTTCGGTATTGGCTAGTCAGAGTATTTAAGTCATACTCAAGAGCTGACGTCCTCTGCATCGAGCGACCCTGCTCTGAAGGTGAGCGCCGGTCACTCATTTATTCACGTGTTATATTCGCAGCAGTTTTTTTTTTATAAAACTTTAATAATAAAGAATAACACTGTCAAGCTTTAATAGATTTTTTATTTTTTGTTTTACGTTTTGTTAATGTTTATTTGGTTTCTGAAGGTGCACCTTTTAATTGTTGTTATCAAATAACATACTAAATTAGAAATTAACTAATTCACATGTGCACTTGCTAACTCTCTCACAGCAACTCCACACCTTATAAAAATAAAAATAAAAATTTTTATGGAACTAAGAGCCGCTCTTATATAAATACATAGTTAAATTGCAGGGTGCATAATTTTATGGAACACTTTGAATTCTAATTCTCTTGCGGAAAACTCTTTTTAGCCCTTTCTTAAGATACGCCAAAAAATTTTCAGTTTGTAGGCCGCTAGAGGGTAAAAGTGTTCTGCAATAATAATATCCGAAACATTCCACTGGAGGTTTCCGCACACGAAATCGTTTTACAAAAAACATTTAATACTTCAACAAATAAAAAATAAGTAGCCGAGGCTTTGATCTTTTTCTTCTTTAAATGGCGCTTAACGTCCTAATCGGACCTCCAAAGCTGACAAGTAGGTAAATAATTTTCCGTTTCACTTGAATTCAGACTTCCCTACTTGTCCAATATTTTTTTCTTTATTCCTTGTAGAATCGCTCATCAACAAGGCCTTTTAAATCTCCGTTGAAAAAGCCAAACTAATAACTATACGTAAACAAACTGCTTCCAAGTTAATTATCTTCCTACCAAAAATCATCGAACTGTAATTACAATTTTTACTGTAAGCTTACTTATGGAACACCCTAATGTGTAGCATATTCATTTTATTACCGTTTAATAGATCACTGATTTATCTAACGTCAAATGTTTAGTTATATAAACGAGCGCTGTGGCAAGAGTTCTGTGCAATTCAGACCCAATTCACCCATTTGAGTGGAGAATTTTTATGTTCTGAACTCGAATATTCCAGCTCTCAACTAAGTGCGGATTTTATAGAAACTACTACCCGAGCTGTATTTAAATTATACAACAAAAGGAAAGCAGAGCTTTCAACAGCTACATACTTGACCATGCTAAAGTAACTACAAGTATTTACTCAAAAGACGTAATTTTACGTTTTCGTATTGTATAAGGCAGTTCAGAATTTAATGAAAACTTTGTTGAATAAGCCTGACAAACCAAACAATGTGTCGTACCTACCTTCATACATGGATATTTTATATATTTACTATGTTTATAAACATACATACTTTACTATAATTGGAACATTGTGGCAACAAGTTTAAAACTAAATCATAATGAAGTTCACACCAATACCAAACAGCTTTCACAACAAAAGTACTTGAAAAGCTATTCAAAAGGATGATGATTGTGATGACGATGGTGATGTGGACGTCAAGCGAAATTGAAAAGAAACATAAAATGTGGTTGAGAATTTGTTATAGAACAAAAGCGTAGTCGACTTTTACTAAGGAGGGCGGAATCCAAACGAGATAAACACATATATATCAATACATATGTATGTAAAACAAAACCAACAATAAACCAACAGACTCGACTGGTCTTAGAAGAGTTACTGGAAAGAAACAAATAAGAAAGTCTAAGTTCGGGTGAAATCTGATATTGTATATCTAGTAATGACCTTGACTTGGCATCCAATTTAGGTAGGTTTTTCGTAACAATTTTCAGCTCCCATTATGTAAAAAGCCGTTTTTTTTTCTTCAAAATCACTTTTATTGAGTGATTATTGTGTTAAATTTAATTATTTTGGAATAACTAACTAGCTAAGTATTTTAGTTCTTATCAAGGACAATAAAATTCGAGAAAATTATGTGAAAAATAATGCGATTAACCTATAATAAATATTAATGATAATTACAGTATAAATAAATTTCCTTACAAAATCGGCTTACTTTAAAATAAATCTTATTTATTTAAATTGCATTGCTACAGAAATAATGTCTTTTAATTTCTACAAACACATTTTTCAAAACTACATAACAAAGTGGGCGTGGGCTTAGACCGATTTCGCCCATTTTCTTTGTAAACATTAATCGTAATAAAATCAACATTTTCCGCAAAATTTCGTTATGACAAATCAAGTTTTGTTCGAGTTATGGTATTTAAAGTGCTATCGACTATAAAAGAGGATAAAAAAAAATGTTATAATTTGGATATAATGATTGTTTCTATATTTTAAATGCAAAAAATAAAAGGCTTCCCAGTATCGGATGATAGTTTAAAGTAAATGAACGTGCATTTCTCATCATGCTCAACGGAAATCTGCATTGATTGAAAAAAACCTATATAAATTACATCTAATCAATCTTTTTTGAGTTTTATTTTTTGATCAAGAATAATCATCACTTCTTGAGTTAAATTTTTTTTTTGCTAAAAAAATTGACGTTATCCTTAATCAAAAAAATAAAACTTGAAGATACCTATTATTGTTGATTTTCATTTAAAAAAAATCTGAAAATAATGATCAAATAGCGAGTGCTATAATAAAACTCATAACAGTTACGGTCCCTGATATGAAATTGTTTTCACAAAATTATTTCCTATTATATTGTCCATGAGAATTTTAAAAACGAGGGCTTGGACTTCAACCAACTTCGTTTATTTTTTCCGAGAGCTTCCTTTTAACAAGAGTGCTTTGTGTGCCGAATGCCGGTATGATAATTTACATGGTTTTTAATTTAAGATCAATAATATTTTGTAAAATTGGCGCCCATTTCAAAAGTTTACACAAAAATTATGAGAGCAAGCTGTCATGGATTGTTAATGTAGAGGTCAGAGCTATGGACCATTGGCAAAAGTTTCAGATCGTACTAAGCAAGAAATCCGAAAACCACTGTGTATCTAATGAAAACTTTAAAATAACTAAATTTGTATATTAGCCTAATCGACTTCGTTTGCGATGCTAAGCATCTTAATAATCAATCAGTCAGGTCACATCTTCACATATTAAGCTATTTTATGCAGAATTAGTTCAGTGGCCGTCGTGGTGTGAAGGTAGTGTTGCCGGCCTACCACACCGAAGGTCCATGGTTCGAGCCCTGGTACAGGTAACATCAAAAGTGATTTGAAAAAAGTTTTTCAAAACGGGGTCGCCCCTCGGCAGTGGTTTGGCAAACTCTCCGAGTGTATTTCTGCCATGACAGGCTTCTCAGCAAAAATTCGTCTCCTTTGTAGATGCCGTTCGGAGTCGGCAAAAAACTGTAGGTCCCACCAATTTGTAGGGAAAATTCAAATCGGCACACCACAAATTGGAAGAGAAGCTTGGCGCAAAAATCTCTTAGGAGGTTTATGATGATATACCTGTTGTATATCGCGCCATAGAGAGAGAGATTTCAGTGGCCGTCAACCCCATAACAATTTTCCCCCTCTCTAAGCAGCTTACGAGGTCAGTTAGAGTTAAGTGCTTGTTTGACTTTAAATAAAGTAAATGAAAGTAAAGTTAAACGTGTAACAAGTAAAACTGCCAAGTAACAAGTTTTCAAAAGCACGAAAAGCGGAAATATAACTGCAGCTGAATATGCTTAGAACGTGCACGTGCATGTATGTGCATGAATGATTCGATACTTGTTTTACTCTTTCATTAATTTTGTTTTTACGCAACTTGTGTAAACATGCACCTCACTTTCATAACACTTAGGGCAATTCAGTTCGAGTTCACGTTTACCTACGGTCACTTTATGCGTAAACTTTCACCAGTTCGTTATTTAATATCCAACACACCGGAAGGCCTTAAGCAGAAGTTGAAGATTTTTGATTACGAAAGTTTTCGTTTGCACGTAATCAATGCTCAAATTTCTGATAAACGATTTGTAAGTGTGTACTACAAAGATTAATCAGTTTATTAGTGGATTCACTTAATTTTCTTAATATTTTTGTACGCAACCAAAATTAAAAGCCTTACAAGTTTAGTTAAGGCAAGGCACTGCTTCTAGCTAAATGAATACTTATCAAGGTTTGGCGATGTGTACTTATGTAAGCCGAAACTGTTTTAAATATATCATAACTGTAGTTGTTTTCAACCTTTTTCCAAGCTGTCTAAGTAAGGAGAGTCCGTAATCAGAGCTTTTTTGGAATGTTATTTAGTAAACATTAAAAAACCCAATTTTTTATGAAGATTCACGGAGCCTTGTGAAAAGAAATGAATATTGCAGAGCGGATAAACGGGAAGGCTCAGTTATATGAACGATTTAGAGCGTTCATTGATCCTTTTTGTTGTACGCGTAGTGAGAATTTTGAGAAAATAAACGGATGAGCAGCAAGGTTCAATTATATGAAAGGAGCATTTTCTGAGGTTTTTTTTTTATTTTACTTAACGGAACGGAAAGACTATTTTTTCTGAATGTTTACCAATAGCTGAAAGTCAGCGTAATTGCATTTAAAATCAAACAAAATAATATATGTATGAAGTGTTGTGATACGTTCCAAAATAAAAATGTATACTTCTAGTTGCATTTACTTGTACATATATTTTGATACAAATTTTTTTTTCTGATTATTAAGACACAGATATGAATATGACTCTAAGAGTTATCCAAAATTTTTCGTGCCTTAAAAGAGTCAAAAAGACTCAAAAAAGCTTCAGAAAAGTATCAATAAAATGCTCACAAAAGAGTCCAAAAAGACTCCGAAGTTCATTTAAAAAGAGTCATAAAACGCTCCAAATTCATCGGATTCGGACTCATTTTGGACTCGTTTTTTATGAATCCTTTTGGGGTGCCCGCGTATAACGATTTATCGCTCCATTTGGCGATAGTTTCAACAGCGCTAATTTCGGAGGGTAAAGCTTCGAACGCAGAAATGTGTGTTGCATGGCTCCGAAAGAAGGCTTTTTTCCTACTTTTGGTTAGTTGGATTGTTTGGCTGCTTTCCTGTAATGTATTGGACGCTCTGCTTATGGGGGTGTGTGTGTGTATGCAAGTGATTTGCTGATTGTTAGCCAGCTAATCAAAAGTAAGAAAAAGACTCCATTCGGAGCCATAGAACGCACATTTCTTGAAGCTTTACACTCACAAATTAGCTCTTTTCGCAGCGCAAAAGGAGCGAAAATTTGTTCTTCGCGGGCACCCTTAAAGTAGTCATAATAAAGAATCCAAATCCAATAAGCTTGGGGCGTTTTATGACTCTTTTGAAATGAACTTCGGAGTCTTTTTGGACTTATTTGGAGCCTTGCAACTTGCAAAATAATTATCAGGTTATCAGGCTGTATGCCTCAGCCAGCTTGAACACACTCCTTTGCTATGGCGAAAAGAATAAACGGACCTATGCCTGCTACTCAAAGATAACTTTTACATTGATAGTAAAGCGTCTAGTTACGTTCTTACTTCTAAAAATATGACTACACGAAGCGTACTACAATGCAAAAAAGGTTTTGAATGGCTTAGTACAGAACACAGACCCAAAGTAACAAAGGTTGAGACGGAACAAGCGGGCAAGCTACTATAGGGTGTTTTTTTTACAGGTTTGTTTTTCGAATAGAGATAAAACTGGCATTTTGTGGTCAAATCTGGCAACTCTAATGTCATTTATGTTCAGTTTGGTTTGCCATTTCATCATGAACAGGTTGACAAAAGAACAACGCTTGCAAATCGTGCAAATTTATTTCGAAAATAATGGTTCAGTTCGCGAAGTTTACCGTGAGCTCCGTCCATTTTATGGTCGACATAATCGTCCATCAGAGCAATTAATTCGGTTAACCATGGATCGTTTTCGCACTACGTTTACTCTATGTGATAATACGCATCCGCAGAGACGTCGAACAGTGCGCACCGAAGAAACAATTGCCGCTGTAGAGCAAAGTGTTGAAGAGGACCCGAATGAATCGATTCGCCACCGTGCACAGCAATTGGAGCTTTGTCCATCAACTTTATGGAAGATTTTGCGCAAAGATCTTGGCTTGCGACCTTACAAGATCCAGCTTGTGCAAGAATTAAAGCCGCGAGACCATGCAATGCGTCGTGATTTTGGTGTATGGGCCGAAAATGAGATTGATTTCGATGCTGATTTTCATCGCAAAATTTTGTTCAGTGATGAGGCTCATTTTTGGTTGAATGGCTACGTCAACAAGCAAAATTGCCGCATTTGGAGTGAAGAGAATCCACATGAGACCCTTGAAACGCCATTACATCCACAAAAACTGACTGTTTGGTGTGCTCTATGGGCTGGTGGAGTCATTGGGCCATACTTCTTCCGCAATAATGCTGGAGAGGCAGCTACCGTTAATGGAGACCGGTATAGAGCCATGATAACCGACTATTTTGTTCCCGAATTGGATGGCATGAATGTGGATGAGTTGTGGTTCCAACAAGACGGCGCTACATGCCACACAGCGCACGTCACAATCGATTTATTGAAGGAAACATTCGATGAGCGCATAATTTCGCGGAATGGACCTGTCAATTGGTCACCAAGGTCGTGTGATTTGACACCATTGGATTATTTTCTTTGGGGATATGTGAAGTCGCTCGTCTACACCAACAAACCAGAAACGTTAGGGGAATTGGAAGCCAACATTCGTGGCGTTATTGCCGACATACGGCCCCATATGCTCGAAAAAGTGGTTGAAAATTGGACCTGTAGAATTGGCTTTATTCGAGCCAGCCGCGGCGGCCACATGCCCGAAATCATATTTAAACATTAATGGCATAAAATTATCCTTCCAATAAAGCCAAATTAATGGACCTTAAAACGATTTTCTTGTGTTTTATTTCAATTCAAAGTTTTATACCCCTAAAAAAACACCCAGATTGTAAGCAATATCATAGATGTTATAGATTCTAAAAGGGGAACATGAACAAAAAAAAGATACTACATAGAAAAGAGTGCAAAGCTGTAAGTTCTTAAAAGTCATTTGAATTTTCCTACACAGACACTGTAGTGTGCGCTGGATTTCAAGAGTTCGTCAAAGTATAACACAACCCAACCTAAATAGACATTTCATGCTGGCTTTGTTTGAAATATTATCAAATTTGCCTCATTAACTAACAAGCACCGAACTCATTGCCTCAGTAGGAGCCTGTTCATTATACATTCTCATCTGCATATATTCCGCTTACCCATAAACCTTACCATAACGCATATTCAATTACTAATTGCTCGTAAAAATTAATTTAATTATCATTTACAAGAGAACGGTGTATTAAGTTGTTCATCTGTCATAATTTTAGCAGTTTACTGGTAGCAGGTGTTTGTTAAAAATTTATTAATATCAAATTTGAGAAGTTTGTCCAAAACATTTGCAAGTTTCACAAATTTCCTCAATTTTACACAGATTACGTCTAATGGACACTAAGTTATTTGTCATGCTTACGGCCCATGGCTTAAATTCAAAGACAAACAAGCGACGCGAATTATGGAAGAAATTTGTCTTGATGGTGGGAACGTGAAATGCTTAATTTAACGAGAAATAATGAATAAGTAACATCATCAAATTACAAAAGTTTCATTCCGAGAATTTTCCTTGTGACTGCGTAGGAAGTGAGATACTGATGATGTCCGCGATGATGAGCGGCATATGCTGAGTTGGGCAAAACTATGCGGATGCTTGTGCAAATAGCTAAAGTCATGGAAGGATCAAACACATTACCTTATTTTTAAATAGCGCAAGAGATAATTAAGTCAACTTACCAATCGAAGGTGTTGTAACTTAAGCACCTCCACCCAAATTCTTACCTTTCACCCCTTTATGGTGATATTTCCAATAACGTTTAACATTTTCTATTTTATAAGCACAAATAGTTTACTAGATTTATATTATTACGAGCAATACAAAACTAGGTTGATTTACTTCGCAATATGGTCATCAGTGATACGAGGTTTCAACAAAAGATCGACCAAGCTACCTAGCCTACCTTGTGATAAGAAATTTATACCCCAAATTGATATCGGTTTTGATGTTAGACATAAGTAGCTCCACCGTTCTGGACGTGAGTACCTTAAGAAATTCTAATATCGTCTCGGACTATCATCTTGTGGCAGCCAAGATACACACATACCGCTGTGCAGTAGAGACGGTGGGAACATTAACGGAAGGACCCCAGGGCGTCAGCGGTTTGAAATGTACCCACCTTAAGACATACCAGTAGTAAAAATACACAAAGGTAATGCAAACTGATGCATGATATACGGCAGTGGCGTAGGGTGTGGGAAGAAATTGGTGGGGTAGACCCCCCCCCCCCCCCCATATGTTTGAATATTAAGTAGAGTGGGTCGATTTGTATGGACGAAAGTTTACCGATATCGCGCCATCGATTTTTCGATAAGTTTCGGGCTCAGGAAAAAAGTTCCACTACGCATACCCAAAAAAATAATTTTCAAGCCTGCGAAATTTCATTTTTTTTGAATTTTTTCGACTTTGCTTTTTAAGGTTTTTTTCATGACCTACTAAAAACATTTTCATTTGATTTTAAAATTTTCATGTATAACCTGTCCAAACCAAAAACGTCCGCTAAAAACGTTGGTGATAACCGTTTTTTGAAAAAAAAAAAATATGTTTTGGGTTTTGAGAATTGTTTCGGTCAAAAATTTACCCCTTCGCCATTTTTTTAAGGGTTTTTTCAGCATACATGCAAAAATGTTTTCGATGAAAACGAATTTGTCTCATATTTCATGTCCCACTTAAAATTATGCGCTAAAAAAGTGGGCGATAACAGTTTTCTTAGAAAAAATTTTATTTTCGGCTTTTGGGACTTGTTTTAGTCGAAAAATCGACTTTTCGATAGTTGCCAAAACCAATTTATGGAGGAGATTCTTAAAGCGACATAATCTTCCGCACAAAAACTGCACTTCACGCACGACAGAACTGCGACAAAACGTCATTTCATAACTTATACAAATATTTTCAACTGTCCGCGTTTCTACTTCAACAGCAGAACGGACATTTTCACTCTTTTCTTCATCTTTAAATAACGTTTAAACGTCCAAACGTTTTTGGCCGTCTAACAAAGCTCGCCAGTCGTTTCTTCTTTCTGCCAGCTGGCGGCAATTGCAAACACCATAGGTTCACAAATCGTTCTCCACTCGGTCTTTCTCTCGAATACTTCCTAGTAGCCTCATCAGATGTTTTCAGTGGAAAACCTCCTGCACCATAAACCAGGACGTGTACGATAACTGATTTATAGAGTGTTATTTTCGTTGTTCGAGCGAGGACTTTACTTCTCAACTGCCTACTCAGCCCGAAGTACAACTTGTTTGTAAGAGCGATTGTTCGTTGGACTTCTGACATTATTGTTGGTGTTTTTGCTGGTTCCTGGGTACAAAACTCTAAAGAGGTTAACAACTTGCCTACGTAACTCTACTCGATAAGTAATTAAAATATTTATATGTACATTAAGCTTTACAATGGTTTTTATGCAATTAAGGAGCGGTTAAGTCGTTTAACGACGACGGCGGCACATACAGATGTGCCCACTATAATACAAGAAGTAATTTAAAACAAGTAAGGACGGCAACCCCTGCGGGTTAGGGGTTTAGAATATGCCCGAGGTAGGCATACCGGTCGTAAGAGGCGACTAATATGCACAAAGGTAATGGCGTGCAACTCGATGGCTGATCTACGGATATGATGCCTCTCACCTCTCATTACCCATCTCTCCTTCCTTACGGAAGGAGGGGTGACATGACCTAGAAGGTTCCACTGGTCATAAATCGCTACCACGACAGTCGGGCAGTACCGCAAGGGAGTACCGGAGCGTACCGGGTTCAAATCCGGCCAAGGACTGTTAATTCGACAACACTCTCCAAAACCTTCGGGGAGTGTTTTTGTCGTTACTACAACAACAACAACAACAACAAGTAAGGACGGCGCTGTCTTCGGCTGTGCCGAAGGCTTTATACCTTTCATGAATACGTGCAAACTTAAATACGCATTGTTTACGAAATCTTTTAATATCCATAAGAAAATATCTCACCAAGT
Organism: Merzomyia westermanni; assembly: GCA_949987695.1. Taxonomy (NCBI): domain Eukaryota; kingdom Metazoa; phylum Arthropoda; class Insecta; order Diptera; family Tephritidae; genus Merzomyia; species Merzomyia westermanni. The sequence continues at coordinate 124,909,706 of OX465291.1, read as the reverse complement.
TTCAAGTTTTAATCTTTTAAAAAGAGAGAGAAATGGCCATAATCCTCTTATTTGAACGATCGGTTGTATGGGATATGTACTATATATAGCTCCGATCTTAGCGATTTTTTTACCAAATTTTTTATTATCTGTAAGCAAATATCTCACCAAGTTTCAAGTTTTAATCTTCCAAAATGAGGGATAAATGGCCATAATCCTCTTATTTGAACGATCGATTGTATGGGATATATATGCTATGGTGACCCGATTATACCAGATCCGACAAATGTCTAATATAATACAAAAATACATCCGTGTGCCAAATTTCATCGAGTTATCTCAAAAATTGAGGGACTAGTTTGCGTTCAAACAGACGGACGCACAGACGGACGGACAGACGGACATGGCTGTATCAACTCAGTTCATCGTCCTGATCAATTTGTTATACTTAATGGTGAGTCTATCTCTTATATTTCTAAACGCTACAAGCATCGGACCAAAGTTAATATACCATTTCATGTTCATGAAAGGTATAAAAATGTGTGTTAAGCAAAGAAGACTAAAACTCGCTTTATAAATAATAATATTTTGTTCACTTGTACATAAATATACATATATACGAGTAAACAAAAAAAACATGTAGATATGTTTAATGTGTAAAAACTAAAGTATATAAGAACGAAGAGATTATATATTATAAACTTTCACAAAAAACTAGATTACACACTAATTAATTAAAACAAGTAAGGAAGGCATTGTCTTCGGCTGTGCCGAAGGCTTCATACCTTTTATGGATTCGCATCACGGTTTCAAGTGTCCGATTTTTATTTACAGTAAGTACAAAACTCTGAAAATTTTACCGTTTTACCCTCTTAATACAAAGAAAAATAACCCATGAAGGCTATGCGATGTATTGGTCCAATCTTGATGATTTTCTCCAAACACATTATATATGTAATAACTACTGTAGCTGCCAAATTTTGTGTTCCTCGCTAATTAATTTCAATAGTTATATCCCAAACCCCATTTTACCAAACAATCGATGGTATGGGAGCTATATATTCTAATATCGGCCTAACTAATGTAGTAAAAAGAGTCTTAGTAACATAAGAGTCGCTAAATTCTTTTGACCACCTTTTCACAAAAGATAAGATAGCCTTGTTGACAGTAGACTCAATGTGAGGGATGCAACTAAGTTTGCAGCTACATTGAGCAAGATTAAGCGGCATATAGTTTACTTTACACCAAGTAACTAAGTAGTTCTTCCATCGAAGCATATGACTTAAATAGTTTTATGTCGTCAGCATACATTAATATTATTGAATGTTTTATTGTAGCACAGATATCGTTTATAAAAATCAAAAATAAAACGGGGCCCAGATGACTGCCCTGAGGAACACCAGAGGATACATCAATGGTTTTAGAAACGGAATTTTTAAAAATGACTCTTTGCGTTGAGATAGAAAATGTTAGGTGATTAGTAATGATAGCTTCAAATAATTTGGGAACAGCGGATAGCTTGGCTATTCCACGATAGTTTTCTATAGACGACTTACTCCCGCTTTTATACAGAGGTATGAGAAAAGACTCTCCATGAAGTCGGGAAAACGCCACAATGTAAAGAAAGATTTAATAAATCGATCAGAGGTTGGAATATGTGTTCAGCACACTTTTTAAGAAAGCATGTCGGTATTAAACCAGGTCCGTCCGTCGATTGAATTGCTTAGATGTGGTTGATACGGGTAGTTGTTAGGTGATGAATTGATTGCAGAAGAATAATAAGACTTGAAGAATTGAGTAAAGAAATTGGCAATTTCTAGATTGTCGCTAGAGATATTATCCCCAAATTTCATTGTTGAAGCAAACCCTTTCTCACGGCGTTTAGAGTTTACGAAACCATAAAATGATTTCGGGTTGCAAATAATTAGCTTTTTTATTTTACATATAAGTATTTATGACGCAGAATAGAGTACTGTATATAATCTAAGTGTGGACCAGTTTTCTTGTAAATTTAAAAAAAACGCGAATTTTTATTTTTTAACATTTTTAGTTCTCTTGCTATGCTCAAGATCCTCTTTGTATGGGGGCCAGATAAACTTAAGAAGTTCTTTATTCAACTTTTTGAAGGTGATTTTCGAAAAATTAAATATTTTATTAGAGTCATATGGTTTCTGAATGCACTCCCGCTCACTGTTTTTGCTTTCGTAAACTATCTCAAGAGAGGGATGGTAAACATCTTCAGGCAAAACTAGGGAATCACACCGATTTAAAAAGACTTAGATAAGTCATCATCTTGTTGGTTCCGATTAATATATTACAAAATGGCTTCCCTATAATAATTCAGCGAGATATCTCTAAAAGTGAGGGACAGACAGACGGACCGGGCAGGCGGAAATGGCTAAATCGATTCAGCTTATCGCCCTAATAAAGGAGATGAAACCTAGAATCTTGCACTGGTCATACCAAGTCAAGCGTAGCATACTTGCTGGTGTAGGATGATAATATTGATATCATTGGCCTACAAAATCACGCCGTAAGTTCTAAGGTGCTAATCAGTACTGGGTAAAAATTTGTGAAGTAGGCCACTTTTTCTCAAAATTCGACCGTCTTTCTGAAACTTCTTTGTATAGTTCATAACAACATCATTAACTTATGCTGGGGCCAGTTTTTCGAAATTCAATTAATTTTCAAAGTTATAGCTATAAACTTATTTTCCAAACTTCATAGTTTTTGACAATTTTCTCGCCATTGTTAAAACCGACTTTACTCATTTATAAATATGTATACAAGATGGCATTTCTTTTCTTGGCATATTTATTCTTTGTGTAAAAATTATTCGCAAATTTTTTAATATTTGGAGTTCTTGATCGCTGTCAGATCGCTGTTTAGCATAATTGTGCTATGCATTCCATTACAAACTATTAACAGAAAAAAAAAATTGTAACCCGATAATGGGATGGGAATTATTTAAATTGTTTAGAGGTGTGTTGTTAACTTTATATGTAATTATTTTTTTTCAGTACGTACTGTGTAGTATGAATGCTGAGTTATGGTATTAAAAGTACATCGAAAGATTCTTAATCACGATAAAATAAGAAATGCCAAAATAATAAATGCAGTTTTGACGAGCATACCATCTTGTATGTATATTTCAAAAATGCGGACTGGTCAATCCGGAGAAATAAACGAAAACTTTGGAACTTCAAAAACTTGTTATAACTTGTATAACTTTGAAAACAATTTGAATTTCGAAAAATTGTGAAATACGTATTTTTGTTTAATAGTTGTGAGCCATACCACCCAATTTCATTAAAATACCTTACCTCCAAAAAAATGCTACGTGGCTCATTTAAAATGTTTACCCTGCTTCAATAAGCGATATGATTAAGTTACATAGCTCAACTAGTTTCGGAGATACAATGGTTAACATCGGACTTAGTCTATTATAAGTTCTAAAGCGAAGTGAGTCATTTTCTAGTCATACTATATAAATAACTATTTGATTATTTCCAAAGTAATTTTTTGATGGTCATATCTAATTTTAGTTTATTAAGGACCAACATATAAAACAAAAATTATCTCTTGCTTCATCTTCCTATAAAAAAAAATAACCGCAAATATTTTCATTATTTCTATTTTATTTTATTGACAAAAATTAGCGCAACAAGACCTACGATCTTTTATAGCACAACAAAAAGAGGCATCAAGTAAAAGTTGCAGTATAGAGTAAATTTTAAACTTCAACTATTTAACAAAATAGCTTGTAGAAGAAATATAAAATACTATTATTTGGTTTATACATCTTAAGAACAAAGCAAACTAAACAATTGTAGGTAATAATGAAGTAGAGAGACAGTTTTAGGTAAGAACAATAACATTAGACAGGGAAACTCTGAGAGGCACTTAATGTAACTGAAAACATGAGTACAGAACGTTCTTAAAATTTCCTCGGCTTAAACTGCTGCGTATGGAATTAGGAATCGAGTTCCACAAGCGAATGGCATTTACAAAGAAGAGCCTTGTGTAGTTTACGTAGTTGTACCTTGGAATAATCAGGTCGGTAGCCCTTGATGATCTGGGAAAGACTATTTTCTCATAAAGATACCCTGGTGCTTTTACCAGCAACATACGACAAAGGAATATACAATTTCTTTCTTTGAGGTAATTAAACACATCCATACCAAGAAGACTAGTCCTCCAACTAGATATATGGCCGTACCTAGCCAACCCGAGTTACTTGGTTAAACGCAAGTTCAATTTCCCGAGTTGAACAGGAGGCAAGCTCGCTATACACAAGCTCAGAATAACTTATTTTTGGCATTACTAGTTGAGGGGCAAGCTTTTTCCTAACACCAATAGGAGTGTATGGCGCAGACATTCTCAGATTTCTTAGTGTAAGATAACTTTCCTAACAATAGAATGTAAATGTCAACACATGTAAGTCCAGAGTTTATAACATATCCAAGATTTGTAATTTAAGTCACATATTTAATAGCTTTATCTTCGATATACAGATGTGGGAGAGCATCTGTTGATAGGTAGAACAAAGGACTTATCACAATTCAGGTAAAGTCCATTATGCAAAGCCCGTTTCGTCGTTAATAATAATAATAATAATCATCCAGGATTTTAATCATCGCAGTTACACAACTGTGCTCGGCCCTGAAGCCGGACTTGGATGAAGACATTAAATCGAAGTATTCAATATGCGAATAAATCTGCTTTGCAATCAGCATCCCAAAAATTTTGGACAGTGCCCGTAGGATACTTATGGGACGAAAATCACCAGGGCTACAAGCAGATTTATTTTTTGCTATCTTAAGTATCGTTGCGACTTTCCATATATCAGGAAAACAGGACGGAGTAATGAAATGGTTTATAATATGGGTAAGAGACGGCAAAATTATAGGGAGAATAATTTAAATACATTTCATTGGAATGCCGTTCTCGCCGATCGCATTAGTCACCGCACTAAATTCAAAGGGCTGCTCAGAAAAAGCAGCACGGGTAGAGGGTAATGGGGGAATAAACGATGTATGCAATGTGTGAGCTGGCATGGAAAATGCACCGTTCAAAGCTTCTGGATCAAGTGTACAGTCTTGACTGTCATTTGCATGGACACGAAGATGTTTGATGTTGCGCCACAAGACACCCGTTGGAAGAGAAGGATTCAGCTTTTTAGCAAAGAATTTGGACTTTTCGAGTTTAATAATAGCTGTTGCTTCATTTCTGCTAGCTTTGAAGATACGCCAATTCGCATCAGTGCGGTTTCTTCTCCACGCAGTGCTACCCTTATTCCTTTTCTTTATAATAGCTTTTACCGTATAGTTATACCAAGGGCAGGAAGTTTTCGCTGCAAAACGACGCACCGCGACATGACTATTAAGTGCGTTATACGGAAAAATTCTTAAATAAATTTTTTTGTGACGACAATTCTTCTTCAAGTTATAGCTTCCTATATGCTGAAAAATGCTTGGTCAAAATGAGTTACGTCCATTTACAACACCTTCCTTCCCATGTTTCTTTCAATGGCATTTTGAAAGTAAAGCGTCTTTGCGTATACCTTGTTACTGATATTGGCTCTATGCTTATTTTTATTTGGCTTAGTATGCGTGTATAGAAATTCTTGCTTGACTGCTTGCTGATATGTGACGCTCTGCGTATGTGTGTGCATTTACAAATGGTTTCCTTACATTGTTTGACTTTGAAAGGAAGGGAAAGAGCCGAATGAAAGGAACATGAAATAACCCTACAAAAAACTGTGCGATTAATCTGTAAACAGAGTGAGCCGTGATAAATCCCTTTAGCCTACAGTTGGCTATAATTCAATAAATGTAAGTAAATTTTTATTTGTGTAGCACACTCATAGGGATGTAAGCTAACTTTGATTTTGTACCATACTTATAGAGGTTAAAATTACCCGTTTAGGTAGAAAGTGGATTAGTCGTTTCTTACCGTTCGGGTACAAATGGGTACAATTGGTCTCTCCATAGAACATGTTTAAACTTATGTGAACAGTCCAGCCCATATGAAAGGAATGGAAAGACCCGAATGAAAGGAACATAAAATAACCCTACTAAAAATTGTGCGGGTAATCTGTAAACAGAGTGAGCCGTGATAAATTCCTTTAGCCTACAGTTGGCTATAATTCATTATATGTAAGTAAATTTTTATTTGTGTAGCACACTCATAGGGATGTAAGCTAATTTTGATTTTGTACCACACTTGTAGAAGTTAAAATTACCCGTTTAGGTAGAAAGTGGATTAGTCCTTTCTTACCGTTCGGGTACAAATGGGTACAATTGGTCTCTCCATAGAACATGAACATGATCAGAACTGGCATTAGTAACATCCTTCTTTGCTCCTTATCCTAGTTGCATCCTAGACTAATCGCATCTTTTGCAGGGAATGAAAATAAAATAAAGTTTTGTCGTTGAATTTCAGCCAATGGCCGATTTCTAGTTTTATCACATTTATGTGCAATATACACATGTTTATATTTCAAACTTTACGAGCACTGGGTACTCACGCCTTTTTTGTTACCACTTTACTGCTTATTAAATCGTATACAACTCTTTTCCAAATATATTCCACTTCTGGCTTTTATTTATGAAAACTAGTATTTGCGTTCTTAGATTGGTAGTTAAAACTACTAGAACGTCTGCATTTAACAAAAACTATTTACGTCACTCAATTTCTAACAATAATCTGCACATTTTTAATTAGAGTTCGTGACATGCATTTGGTTTGTGCCACATCGATTTTAGACGCATCAACAAATGTGTTTTACCTACCCAATGAAAATTGCAATTCCACCTTGCGGTGACAGAGAGTTACGATGTATTGAATTGTGTGGGTGGGTGCGAAACCCGCTTTAAGCGCACGCAACGAGATTTAATTTCAAATTTAATGATTTTGTTTATGTTTGCAAATATGCAACAACAAAGGTATGATAATGATGCTCTTTTGCAGTTTGCATTTTAATTCCTACGTACATCTGTAAATATTTTATTAATACCCTTTCCATAACAAATATTGAATAATTGATACAGTGGTAGTTTTGATTGATTTAAATGATTTACATATGACTATGTAAAAAATTTTGTTGAGTTGTTTACAAATCTACACATGTACATATAAGCCTAATTAGTAAATTTAAAGTTAATTATTTTGTATCTAATAATGTTATTTAAACCGGAAATTTAACATGAATCAAATTTCAACTGCGAGCAATATAAAGTATGCCTATTGTGCAGTACCCCCTTTCAGAGAAAGAGCTTGCCTACCGTAAACTAATTTTTGAATTATGAGCCCTTACGTTTCATGGTTATAGCACTCTGAGAATTTTGCTTTTTAAAGATATCTACACTGTTTCGAATAAAGACTCTTACAATGTTTATATTAGAAAAATATGAGAAACATATTTATATTCAGATATTATTATTTAAATGATACAAACATGTCCTTTCTTACAGCTCTTTAGTTATAAAGATTTTAAAAATTTTAAATCAAAAAAACGAAAATAACGTGTAAACGCACAACCCTTCAAACATCGTCCAGAATTTTTAAATTTTTTTCCTCCTGATTTGACTACATATCATGTATTAGCAACCTTTATAATACCCAGCGTGTACTAGTACACAGGGTTTTATAGTTTTGGTCATGCAACGGTGGTTTGTAACGGTACAAAATAATGGAGATAGATTTAGAGATCCATGTATCAAAGTTCTTAAAATGAACAGAAGAATCCATTAAGCCATGTCCGCCCGTCCGTCTGTTAACACGATAACTTGAATAAATTTTGAGATATCTTAATGAATTTTGGTATGCAGATTCCTTGGCACTCATTTCCGAGCACTATTTTAAATGGGCGAAATCGGATAATAGCCACGCCCACTTTTTATAAATATAAAAAGTGAATATTCAGTACATAATAGCCTTACGAGGATAAAATTTGTTGTGTACATCAATGCCAAGGCAGAAAATTAATTTTTCAAGAAATTTTTTGAAATGGGTGTGGCACCGCCCACTTTTGATTAAGTCAAATTTAGAAATAATATTAATCATAGATAAAAAACCGTTCAAGACATCGAAACGAAATTTAGCACACATTATTTATGTTAATAAAAGGAATGTTCCCGAAAAACATAGGCGACATTTGTTAAGGTCCACGCCCACTTTTATACGAAAGATTTTGAAAAAGATCATAGATATATTTAATATGCAATAACTTTGCGTACAAAATATTTATAGCATTTCTATTGCACTTTCAAAGTGTCCATTAACGAAGAATGTCGAAAAATATAAATCTTTGAAAATGGGCTTGGCCACGCCCTTTTTACATTGGACTATTCCACGGCGGCCGCCGTGGTGTGAAGGTAGTGTTGCCGGCCTACCACACCGAAGGTCCATGGTTCGAGCCCTGGTACAGGTAACATCAAAAGTGATTTGAAAAAAGTTGTTCAAAACGGGGTCGCCCTTCGGCAGTGGTTTGGCAAACTCTCCGAGTGTATTTCTGCCATGACAGGCTTCTCAGCAAAAATTCGTCTCCTTTGTAGATGCCGTTCGGAGTCGGCAAAAAACTGTAGGTCCCACCAATTTGTAGGGAAAATTCAAATCGGCACACCACAAATTGGAAGAGAAGCTTGGCGCAAAAATCTCTTAGGAGGTTTATGATGATATACCTGTTGTATATCGCGCCATAGAGATAGATAAAGATTCCACAAAACTTTTTATCCCATAACTTCAGTAAAAATTGATTTATTGAAACGATATTCGCCGAAAATGTTGAATATATAAAGATAGGAATGGGCGAAACGGTCAACGGCCACGGCGAGTTTTTAAATAGTTCTAAAACATTTGTTTGTAAAATGTAAAACGCGATATTCTTATAACCATGAAAGCTATATCAATAAGATCTTGCACACATAATAAGCTTTTCAAGTAAAACTCAACAGCACTTTTAGGCATGCCCCTGCGGGTTAGATGTTTAGAATATACCCGAGGTAGGCATAACGGTCGACTAATATGCACAAAGGTAATGACGTGCATGGTTGATCTACGGATATGATGCCTCTCACCTCTCATTACCTACCTTGGGTGACATGACCTAGAAGGTTTCACTGGTCATAAATCGGTACCACGACAGTCGGGAAGTACCGCAAGGGAGTACCGGAGCGTACCGGGTTCAAATCCGGCCAAGGACTGTTAATTCGACAACACTCCCCAAAACCTTCGGGGAGTGTTTTTGTCGCTACCACAACAACAGCACTTTTATGCATCGAAATTCTGCAATTTTCAAAGGCGATTGCTTGTAGTTTGAACTAGATATTTCAATCAAAATTGGTCAGCTGCTTTAGTACACTCCTGTCAAATATTAGGCAAATCGGATAACACATAAGTAAGATATCCGGGCAAGCTGTTAATACTCCACTGCAATAGGGAATTTATATACCTTTTTTGATTTTCATACATTTAATGAACATGAAATGTTTGTAAGTATGAGAAGAAGACGAGATGGGTCCATCAATAAGTCAACTGAAATAATAAGGACGATGAGCTAAGTCGATTTAGCCATGTCCGTCACCCCGTCTGTCTGTCTGTGCGTCTGTCTATTTGAACGCAAATTTTTGAAACATAAAATGTGCATGTATTGGTATTTTGAAAAAATGTGGTTAGCAGTTGTTGATAGTTAAGCTGCTTATATACAAATAATGGCAGCCCTCGTGGTGTGGCGGTAGTGTTGTCGGGCTACCAAAACAAAGGTCCAAGGTTCGAGTCCTGGGACAGGTAACATCAAACGTGGTTTGAAAAAGTTTTCCAAAACGATGTGGCCCCTCGGCAGTGATTTGGCAAACTCTCCGAGTGTCTTTCTGACATGGAAGGCTTCTTAGCAAAAATGCATCTCCTTTGTAGATACCGTTCGGAGTCGGAAAAAATCTGTAGGTCCCGCCAACTCGAAACGGCATACCACAAATTTGAAGGGAAGCTCGGTGCAAAATCTCTTAGGAGGTTTATGATGATATACCTGTTGTATATATATCCATTTACATTTTTTTATAATTAAGTTATACCTCAAAATTCATAACAGAAGTGTTTTTATTGAAAACAATCAGCTGGCTTTATAATACGAACTGAAAAGTATTAAAATAGACCTGAATTGGTATGCCTTAATAGATCACTACTGGGTATATAATTTTCGGTTCCACCCGAACTTAAACTTCCTTACTTGTCATTTATAATATTTCCCCCATGGTAGTAGAAAAATCTTAAAACCTTAATAGGTCATAACTCCACAACAATTTAGGTGGGTATTTAATGTTCGGTTCCACCCGAATTTAGACTTCCTTACTTGTTTTTATATAGGAGAAAATGGAGGATGTTAAAACTCAAAGGTTTAAAGCGACTTTTTAGACTTAAAATGATTACTTCGTTATACTAGAAGGTGGCTCAGCGACTCCGATTGAACAGCAGTCGGCAATACATCTCCCATCACATAGTGCAGAAAAATGGTATCAGCAATTACTAAATTTTCGTAACTAGTGCTGACTTCATACCAAGCTAATTTCGAATAAATAAAAATCTAAAATAAACAAAATAAATCTTTACATTTTGTATATAAATAAATCGGATTACATTGAAATGTTAAAAACAAACGCAAAAATAAAATTTGAGTAAGTGATGCCAAGTTACCACAAGTCGTATTTTCGAGGGAATATCGCGATCCCAACACAATAGCTGATGGCATTATTCCCATCGGGGCACCGACGAAAGCGCCATTGGAATTAATGACAGAACCGTAGAATGTTATTCTATTTTCGGTATTTTGATTTTAAATACATTTGTATATATGTATTTCAGACGTTTATGAAAAGTTTTTGAAACTATTTTTTTAGATGCGAAAAAGTTTAGAATAAAGATTTATAAGACTTTTAATTACAACAATAAGGACAGCGCGGTGTTCGGCTATGCAGAAGTCTTTATATTTTTCATGAATACGGACCACGGTTTTAAGTGTCCAATCCTTACTTAGAGTAAGAAAAAACTGCGCTTAATTTGACGGTCTTACCATGTTAGTTTAAAGATACTTAGCCCGTTTACAGGAAAATGTGTTGTGTATGGGCTATACGCTACATTAGTCTAAGCTTGACGATACTGAATACACACATTACATATGTAATAAGTAATGCAGTTGCCAAATTTTCTGTTCTTTACTAATAAATTCCAAAAGCCGGACCTTCATTTATCGGAACAATCGATTATATGGGGGCTATGTGTTTTATTGGTCCGATCTTCTTGGTTCCGACAAATGATTAATACGTTACAAAATGACGGCCTGGGTTAATAGTTTGCGTTCAAATAGACAAACGGACGGGCATTTGGTGACAGCGTCAAATCGGACCCCAGGTGATGCGCTAGCTCTTTCTGTCGACAGTTTAAAATGCATCCACCCATTGACAGGGCCAAGAGACGAGCCATCCGTCTGACGCGCAACCACAAACACAACACAGCGCCCATTGCCCTCTCAGACCCGATGGTATTGCCACGAAGATGTTGAAACACCTAGGCCACGTGATACAGAGTCATTTGGCGGCTCTCTTTAACCAGAGATTTGGAAACAAGCGATTGTGGTCCCCCTTACTAAAACTAGGGAAGCCGGCAACCAGATAATAATAATATCATCCGATATCTCTCCTGTCGACGGTTGCGAAGTTATTGGAGACCATTCTGCTCCCGTATTACACTGCAAACCTGCACTTGGCAGAACACCAACATGATTTCCGGAAGTCTCATAGCACAACATCCGCTTTGAACATCTCAACGACGCAGATAAACTATGGTTGGAATCAAAAGCCTTCAAACCATAGGACGGTGCTCATAGCACTTGACCTCTCCAGAGCTTTCTAGACGGTCAGCCATGCCACATTCCTAAGAGACCTGTAAGGGGCACCGCTCCCTGCCGGCCTAAAAAGGTGGACCGTTAACTATCTCAACGGTTTGCAGGGGTCAGTCAAATTTAGGAACAAGAAATCTAGGCCACGAAGAATCAAACAAAGGGTGGCGCAGGGTGGTGTCCTATCCCCCCTTTTTATTAATGTCTATATTCCGATGCTCCCTCCCCCACCAGACGGAGTCATTGACGAACTCTTTACGAGGATTAACTCTTCCCTCCGTGACCTTTTCAGCTTCTTCATTGAGCGAAATCTGACCCTGTCTCCAACTAAATCGACGGTGACTCCTTTTACGACGTGGAATGCGCAGATGTAGCAAGAGTTAACCGTCCACATAAATGGAGTATCTCTACCTACTGTCAACCACCCTAAAATCTTGGGTGTGACGTTTGAAAACGGCCTCACCTTCGCTGGTCATGCCACTGCCATAGCTTTAAAGGTACAGAGCCACATTAAGAGCCTCAAGTCACTGGCCGGCACACTGTCCCAACTTAATTTTTTTTATAATCTTCACCCTCCAATTTTAATCATTTATTTGCATTGCAAAGCATTTGTGCGGATTTCTCGTTATCGGCTTTACTATGAATACTCAAAGGAGTTGCGAGATTTCCCATGTGAAAATAGGAAAGATGTTCACTATCGCTTTTCTAGTTTTCGCTATCCGTAAGGATTTAAGTAGCAATTGTTTGACGTGTTTTAACTATGTATATAAGAAATAAATAATTGCTTTAAAGATTCCTTGCTGTGCAACTTCCGCCGTGCATTGTTAGCATTTCTGTTAGCTCCGCTTACACCGTAAGAATCCTAAACTATAATTTAAACACAGGACTCAAATGACTTAGAGCAAACAGATTAATATTTAAATGGAAATAAGAAGAGAAGATATAACAAAGTATTCTAGCATTCAGAGATGTCAAGAAAAGTTCGGCTATGGACTTAGCAACTACAGACAAAGCAACTTCAATACTTATTTGGGCAGTGCATCGAACTGGTTTGCGGATGTTTCGGAGTTGGAAGGTAAGATTGTGGTGGAGTTTTCTGTCAGCAGCTCCATGTAAGCTGCAAGCTCATAGTGCTTTAATACTTCCTAGATCTGGTCGCCCTAATTAAGGATACTGTGAGTGGGATGCTACCCATTGCTAGTACGGTGAGGGAGTGCAAGGTTTTTCAGAACAACAAAGCGTCTATTAATATACGGAAGAACCCGTTGACAATCTTGTATATAGAGGGGAAATTTCCGAAAGGTGGGGCTCAGATAAAGATACCAATTTTACAAAACAGGAAATCTTACTATCTAATTTGAAGTAACTTGACGATGAGCTAGATATTTGAGACGTAGATCATAGTTCAGAAACCGATGGTATGGATATATTATGGCGAATGAATACAGAATCCGAAATTTTCGTACAAAATTACCGAATCAAGCGCTTGTTGTTCTTTCTACGCGCTCCAGCCGACCTTTAAAAAGGCGAATTCTAAATTTAATGTATTGCGACGAATTTGATAATATCTTGATTTAATACTCCCGGTTTAAACACAGGATTTAGCAAAGCTTTTGCTTTAACTCATAGGTTCAAGGTTCAGGTGCGCGATTGTTTACTTGATGAGAGCAAATGCTTGTAAATAAGGCTTGGTAAATGCTACAGAAACTCAGCTTCATCAATTTCAATGGTTAACAATTTATTTACTGTGTTCTGTTTTGATAGCAAGAGCACAAGCAACTACACTGAGCAAAATTTTCAATGAGGACTTGAAAAAGCTTTCCGAGCGTGTCTCGGTTGCTCATACTCTATCATAGGCGCAACGCTGTGACAACTTTAGAGGAGTATTTGACGATTTTTTGATAAAGTAGACAAAACGAAGGAACAATCGTATCAATGGTTTTCTATTTGTTACCATTCACCAAAGAAGGTCTCACTAAGTCTAACCAACAAGGTTATGATGACATTGCTTGGATTGAAAAGGGTTAAGCGATTACCGACGAATATTATTCAAAGCATTTTGTGAGAACAAAAATTCTGTCCATTACGACAATGCATCCGCCTCCTCCTTTTATTTCCCGTTTTCAAAAATAAAAAAAATTTCTGGATTGCAAGAGTTTCGGGTCAAGTGAATAGATCGCAATTGAAACCAATGCTTCGTTTGAGAGTCTAAAAAATTCTTTTATTTGGGCGAAATAAACAAATTTTAAGAAAGCTGGAGTAAATGTATCGGGCTAGTAGTTAGAAAAATATTATGTTTTCAAATAAAATGCTTTTTGGCCAAAAAATATTGTTTTATTCAAAATTCATAAAATTTTCAAACTTCTCTCCTATATAAAGTTAATATTATATTAGGTAGTCGAATATTTTTTTTATTATCTTTTTCTTTTTATTCGCATACAAAATATTTCTCCAAAATGATTATCTCCCAGCGGCCGCCGTGGTGTGGCGGTAGTGTTGCTGGCCTACACACCGAAGGTCCAAGGCTCGAGCCTTGGGACAGGAAACATCAAAAGTGGTTTGAAACAACCCGGGGTCACCCCTGGTCAGTGGTTTGGCAAACTCTTCGAGTGTATTTCTGCCATGGAAGCCTTCTTAGCAAAATTTCATCTGCTTTGCAGATGCCGTTCGGAATCGGCGAAAAACTGTAGGTCCCGCCAATGTGTAGGAAAAAATTACAAGCAGCACACCACAAATTGATATGGAAGCTCGGCCTTAATCTTCTCGGAGGTATATAACGCGCAATTATTTATATATTTTTTTTATTAGCTGTCAATGGCTCAGTGGCATACTCATTTCATTAATGTGCATGGCGCGACAATACTCAGCTACTCTGGCACCATTCTTGAGGCAATTGAGCATTTGCGTTTTTGATAAACTCGCAATTGAAATAAAATGAATACAATTTTTATCAAGCAATAGCCGGCAGCTGAATTCTTCATTAACTTATTGCTACTGCATGAAAATGTGAATGTATCTTCTGCAGACGACTTTAAGACGAATAAGAAAAGTGAAAAGCATTCGTTTATTTGGATTTAAGACTTCTCAAGAATTTTGTTCTATTATCCTAAATTTTTATTGTTCATATTTCTTTTTATCACTGAGTTAAGGAAGAATGGTCGTGTGAAATACGAAAGCCCGAAGTGCTGATTGCACCCTATTGGTTGCTTAACATCTTGGCATTTATGCACTGAATATAACATTGAGCATCACCACCAGCTTGGCGAAGATTGGAAAGACCTATACGAGGCATTCGAAACTGAAAGAGGTTTCAGACATAGCGGCAGTATCTTTAGAAAATTATAAATTTTTGTGACCGCCAAACACTCCCCGAATCCCGTGCGCTCTGGTACTAGCGCTTTCTGGTACCAGACCGACTGCAGCGGGAACGATTTTTTTGACTCCATGAAACTTAACAAAGTGGATTTTAGTCGCCTTTTATGACAGACACAACTAACACGATTGTCTTCTCAGCCACAAAAAAATTAAGAAATAGGTCATCCACTTTGTTTTGAAGAAGATAACTCGAGCAACAGAGCTAAACCAATAACAGGCATCTCAACATATATATTGTTCTGAGAATATAAATTGTTTCCAGGTGTATTAATCAAAATGCTCTGGTTGAGATAATTCATACCAATACCTCAGCTGGCAGGGCAAGTGGCGTGCCGTTAGACAGGTGTTACAATACAAAAAATGCAGCGACCATTGACGTTGCCCGACCAAGTTTGAAGCACAATCGAAAAGAACAAAGAATCTAAATCCCCGACGATAAATGAGTACCTAACACATGCCTTCAATTTGTCTGACTAAGCCGCACCCGCCTCGTCGGCAAATAAGAAAGCAGTTCATTAAGTGATATGAGAGATTCGGCAACATAAAACTCAACTGTTTGATCCACAGTCCTCAAAGTCCTTTCCAAAATCCAAAGCACCATCAATAGCTGTGGTGGAATCCGAATTTCCAATAGAAACGCGAACCTCTACGAATGAACTAAGGTGTGTACATTGTAAGAGATTAAACTCTGTCCTATCCAGAATAAACTCGACATACCTAAGGCGTGTACTACATGTGGTGTGTTCCCTCACCCTTTTCAATAAAATATTTTTGTGGCAGGCTCATCGCATTCGCTCCTCTGGAAACTGGTAGTTTCATATAATTGTTTTTTAAAGAAATTCAATGGACTACAACAATAACAATGTTGTTAAGGAATAATTTCCAAACCAATGACTCCTTAAATGCCTAAAGCATATAGCACCGTAAGCCGTTGTTCCAGTTGACACAGGGCCAGAGGCAACCAGCATTCCAGCATTCTATGCCCTCAGAAAGGGCAGTTCTAACGCTCTGCAAAGTTTAAATGCCAGCAAAACAGTGAGGTTGAGTTGAATGAAGCGCTGGGACCACTTAAGTTTGCTGCAAGTTTAAGACGTTAAAATTCAAACGGAATATTACAAACCAGCAAAGCGCCACCGCATTGCACATCTCATGTAAAATGACTTGCGACTTGCCGACGTTCATATAATACGAGGTGTGTTCAAAACGTATCGCGAATTTTGAATTTTCGCTGGTTACGTATATTCGAATCTCGAATTTTTTGTGGCGTTATGTTGGTACTCATGTCTCTCACTTATGCCGACAAGCTCGGCCATTTTGAATGTTCAGTTAATTGTTGACAGCTGCTTTGCTTGCACGTGTTTTGGATCGTCTTCGATTTTTACCTATTCAAAAAAATGGATCAAAGAACCTGTATCAAATTTTGTGTGAAAAACGAAATTATGTGCGCGGATGCATTCCGAATGTTGACTGTGGCATACGGAGAAGCTACCTTGGACCGAAGCAACGTTTATCGGTGGTACAAAATGTTCTCAGAAGGCCGAGCAGATGTGCAAAGAAGAACAAAAATTGGCTTTTGCACCACGATAACGCCCCTGCTCACGCATCGTTGCTTGTGCGCGACTTTTTGGCCAAAAACAACACACTAATGATGCCGCAGCCACCGTATTCCCCAGATCTGGCCCCCTGTGACTTTTTCTTGTTCCCTAAAGTGAAGAGGCCCTTGAAAGGACGACGTTACGCTTCTCTTGACGAGATAAAGACGGCATCGAAGGAGGAGCTGAACAAGATACAAAAAAATGATTTTCTGAAGTGCTTCGAAGATTGGAAAAACCGTTGGCACAAGTGTATAATATCTCATGGGGACAAAATAGATATTCATGAATAAATAAATAATTTTTGAAAAAACACAAAATTCGCGATACTTTTTGAACACACCTCGTATGTGTATGTTTATGGCCAAAAAAAAATGTTTTAACACTTCAGTACGAACAATATGAACGTCGGCAACTCGCAAGTCATAGCAATATAAGTTGAACGCAATGCGCTTCACCGTATGTGTTCCATGCCCATCAAAAGCTGGCGATTTTTATAATAAACTCAACTTGAGATGTGAAAGGTGAAATAGCGAAATAACGAAAGAGTGAAAACGTATTAAAGTGAAGCGAAATGGAAAAAATGGGGCATGCAAGAGGCAAAGGACGGCAGTGCATTTCCATAGCGACGGGTGTGACCATGATACTCATAGTTTTCTTTATAATTTTCAAATTGAAAGCTTTTAATTCAGAGAAAGACCATTATTCTCAGAAATGGAATGGACACCATTTTCTCTTTACTAAAACTATTTAACTTGAAAAAAAAAAAAAAGAAAAAATTCCCTGCGGGTTAGATGTTTAGAATATGCCCGAGGTAGGCATACCGGTCGTAAGAGGCGACTAATATGCACAAAGGTAATGACGTGCAACTCTATGGTCTCATTACCCATCTTATCCTTCCTTACCGAAGGAGGGGTGACATGACCTAGAAGGTTTCACTGGTCATAAATCGCTACCACGACAGTCGGGCAGTACCGCAAGGGAGTACCGGAGCGTACAGGGTTCAAATCCGGCCAAGGACTGTTACTTCGACAACACTCCCCAAAACCTTCGGAGAGTGTTTTTGTCGTTACCACCACACCAACAACAACAAAAACATATTTTGCCGATCGAATTTTTTTCCACAGTCCCTGTTACAATAACATATTACTGCAATGATTTCATTTAATGTAACTGCTAAAGCCACAGTTGTCTTTACGGTAACTGGCTTGGCAACCATGACACTGTTGGCAGTCAAATTTCCCATCATAAAAAAACAACGGTAATCTCAGCCTAGAAACGCAAAGAAGAATCACTCTTGCAAACAAATGCTACTTCAGGACTGAGTAGGCAATTGAGAAGTAAAGTCCTCTCTCGACTCACGGAAACAAAACTTTATAAGTAACTTATGGTACCCGTCCTGTTGTATTGTGAAGAAGCTTGAACATTGACAGAATCGAATGAGGTGCTTTTGGGAGTATTCTACAGAAAGTTTATAAGGAAGATGTTGGCGACGTTGACTACCGAAGAAGATTTGACGACGAGCTTTATTCAAACCCAGTGGCTGAAAAGGAAGACCACCACATCAATGAAAAGACCAGGTGTTTCCAATGTGTTTCCAACTGCCACCAGTTGGCGCGCTCTGTTGAACGGCTAAAAACTGCATATCACTGAACTGATATTTTATTTAAAATCATTTTTTTTTTGTAACATTTATATTGGCGGCCGCCGTGGTGTGAAGGTAGTGTTGCCGGCCTACCACACCGAAAGTCCATGGTTCGAGCCCTGGTACAGGTAACATCAAAAGTGATTTGAAAAAAGTTTTTCAAAACGGGGTCGCCCCTCGGCAGTGGTTTGGCAAACTCTCCGAGTGTATTTCTGCCATGACAGGCTTCTCAGCAAAAAATTCGTCTCCTTTGTAGATGCCGTTCGGAGTCGGCAAAAAACTGTAGGTCCCACCAATTTGTAGGGAAAATTCAAATCGGCACACCACAAATTGGAAGAGAAGCTTGGCGCAAAAATCTCTTAGGAGGTTTATGATGATATACCTGTTGTATATCGCGCCATAGATAGATAACATTTATATTGAACCTGGTTTTTTCTCATTTCTGCCCAAACAGTGCTGATATGCAACTTTTAGCATAAAATGTATCTCTCTGAAAATCAGCAAGATCGGACCAATATATCGTATAGCCTCCATATCGCAGCCGAAGACAGCGCTTTCCTTAATTGTTTTATGTAATTATAGTAATTTGTAATGATGGAAAAATAATCATAAACAGTGTTGTTCTGATACGAGTACCCACTAGTATTTACTTGACTACTCTACGCAAGTAACGAGTCTTTTTGTAGTCGATTACCTCATCCAAGTACAAGCATCGAGTAGATGGGGACAGTATTAAACTCGCAGGGCCGTCAACGCTTCTTGCTTTTTTGAATCTTATGCCCTGATGATTCCATTCTACTGGTCCATTTTTCGTTCCCCCACAAAAATATTAACCCAGAAACCCTCAATTACCAAATGATCATGGATGTTCCGGTGCACTTATAATATAATAATAATAATACAATAATTTCTTAAGATATGCCTCCGAGGAGATTAGGACAGAATTTCTCTTTCGATTTGTGGTGTGATGTTTCTAATTTTTTCTTCATATTGGCAGGACCCGCGGACTCCGAACGGCATCTGCCAAGGCGGATAAATGATTAATGAGCAGGTTATTCACATAAGAACTACATTGGGAGTGTTTTTGACCACTGCGGCGAGCAGACCCCGTTTCAAAAAAACTTTTGATGTTACCTGCCCCGGTATTTGAACCAGCCACCTTTCGGCATAATATATCAGAAAAAATCCGTGTTCTGTTCTCGTGAAAAAATTCTACGCAACAAACACCAATTCTGATTCCATGTATATCAATTTTGATTCTATGTACAAAAAGGATATTAGATTTGTATTCATAATACATAGATTCTCCCGATTCTTTTTTAGTTTCGATGCCTACTACTGAAAATTTAAGTGAAATCGAAAAAACATTAATCAAAACCAGTAAGGAAAGCGCTGTCTTCGGCTGTGCCGAAGCCTTTATACCTTTCATGAATTCGCATCACGGTTTCAAGTGTCCGATCCTTACTTGCAGTAAGTACAAACCATGGCATAGTAAAACAGGTAATAGCACGGCGGCCATATTTGAAATTGCTTCTCTAAAACATCAGAACAACACAGCACATGTTAAAATGTAAACAAACCGATTACAGGCAAGTTTGACAGTTTAGCAAAAATTAAAATTTACAAAAATCGAATCAGCTGTTGAGATGACATTACCTGTATAGGTATGCCATGGTACAAACTCTTCAAAATTGGATTTTCTTACCCTGTTAATTTAAAGATACATAGCCCAAGCCCCGTTTATTGGAAGAGTGTGTTGTATGGAGGCAATACGTTATCTTTTTGAAATCTTGATGATTTTCACCACAGACATTAAATATTAAATGAGTACTATAGCTGACAAATTTTGTGATCCTCGCTATTAAATTGCAATAGTTATAGGCCAAAACCCGTTTGTCGGTATGGCAGCTTTTTATTGTATTGGCCCTATCTTGTTGGTTCCGAAAAATGATTAAATGAATTAATTTAAAAATAATTAAACCAATAGTTTTCATTACAGAACCATTTTAGGTGGAATTTACCAGCAGCAGCAGCGCACCAACAAACTTTAAACCGTTTTCCTGTGAGAATATGCCAGAGCCAAAAGGCGGCAGCATTGCATACTCACTCGTGGCGCAACTGAAGTTGATGTGACACGTATGAAAATTAAAAGCGGAAACCTGGCAACGATAGCACAAGGTCGATTGGCAAGAGTCAGCCGCTCGACAAGGCTTCCACACTGGATTATTGTTGTTGGCTAAAAGAGCATACATAAGGACAGCGTAAATATATTTTGAGCCAGAAGGCAAGTAATGTGTTGCTCGTGTATGCATACTAGATTGGCGGAAAAATACTAGTACGGTTTCAGACTTTATTGATCTTTGAGACTGATATTATTTTGGCTTTAAAACTGCCAAACCATGTTCACAGAAGAAGTCAAATGTCTAAGAGCTTTTTTATGTGGAATTTAATTTTCCACAAAATTTTTTCGCAATCAATTTTTTTGTTACTTCAATGGGTTTGCAATTTTAAAGCAAAAATAAGATCAGTCCGAAAAAACTATACAAACAATTATAGACTTCTTAAAGTTAATATTAGGGTTGAAAACCTTGACAGTCTTTTTCTGTCGTTCTGAAAAATATCAAAATATTTTTAAAATAATTGATTTTTTTGCCCAGTCTAATATACATAGAGAACATAATGGATAAAAATAATTTTTCATTTTTTATGAATCACGGCAGTGATGTGGTGTGAATGGTACAAATCAGTGAGCTATCCTCAGTCGTATGTATGTGAGCTCCGGCTATTAAACAAAACAAGAAACAGTTTGCACTTAACAGATTTTAATGTTTTTTTTTTTCTGAATGAATAAATCTCTCATCAGAAATCATTTTACCTCATCTGAGACTGTTATCGTTCTTTCTGCCCACCGTACTAAAGAAAGATAAGCACCTAAAACTGCATAATATTATTTGTCGAAAGTGGAGTTAAAGAGCACTTGTTATCAAAACTGTATACTCTCTATAGAATTATAATGAACTCCTAGGCAGACAGGATTTCGGTTCTAGAAACTGACTTCCGTGATGGAAGCGAATTGAAACTAGCGCCTTATGCAAGTAGCAGAGCTACCGCGAATACGATTTGTTTGACCCCTCGCACCTTCGGGTTAACTCACCATGCTTACCTGTTCAACAAAAGATGAACTTAATCTTAAGGAAGGCAAGCGATTGGTAGTAGTAGGCAAAAAGCTTCAAATCCGTATAGGAGCCATATTCTTGCGACACTAGCGTCGCATAGAAAGCTCTTTTCCCTTCGACCTTCTCAAAGATTTTCAGTATCGTGATCCATAGAACACTTACTAATCTAAAGAAGCGCTAATGGGCTCGTTGGAAGCGAGTTTTAGTCTTTCATAAAACATTCTAGGGAGAGAAATTTTTTCTAAAGCTTATGAGAGAAATCATAACATATCGACCCCTTTGCGCGAAATTATCGTAAGCGAGAAAAAGCAAATTTTACAGGAGAACATTAAGTCGGTGACAATGTCAGGTTCCATGCACCGAAAAAAGTAAGAGTTGGGAGATAACCAGAGCCATTTATGCTGGAGCACAAGTCATCGATGGAAAAGCCAATTGGCATTATTGGGCAATCGTCTGCGTAGAAAACGATTCAGACCACTTAGGGTCGAAGAGGGAGCCTCAAAATGTAGTGACTAAACATAAGCGGGGAGGGGGCACTACCCTGTTGCCCCCTTACTAAATCCTACATTGTTTCAATCTTGCATTTCTGAATACAGCAGACGATTGTGGAGTACTCACGTAGTTAGTAAACCAGCTTTTGAGACAGGGAGGGAGAGAATAGTCATCCAGAGCAGAAACCAGCTGCATTATTAAATCAATGTTTTAATAGAGCAACGTCTGTGTTTCAAAATAAGATTTGCAACAGCGACTCTACTCTGAACATGCCAGAAAACCTCTTAAGCAATTAACATTATAATTAAATATTCCCTATTATTTTGATTTAAGCACTTTTTATTTTCATTTGATACCCATATTAGCATATCTTACTAGGTGGCAACTTTGTAAAACAACCTCAGTGGTACCACCTAGTTGAAGCATGCTCTCTGCATAACGAATATCGTCCAAATCGGTTCAGCTGTTTCCGAAATAGTAGTGGATAAAGAAATATATAAATAAAGTAATATACAAATAAACATACAACAATAGCATTGAAGTTATAAGATAATGCAAATATAATCCTGTAGTGATGGCAATATTAAGCTCGCAACCTCCTTCACATTCTAATTTAAAGTTGAGCAAGCTATATTCCAAATATTTTTATATGGGTAATAAGATAATTTCGTAATGAAGAAAAAATCATTACCATACGATAAAAAAAACAATTTTTGCACAACCATACGGATTTCAGCTATACTATTTTACCAGGTAACGCGCTGAGGGATGTAGAAATTTCGAAAAAATGTCCGTACGATAATTTCGCGCAAAGGGGTCGATATACTGCTACTGAATAGCCCAAGCCTCACTCCAACTCCCGGCTTTTTTCCTCATTATAAAGAATTATTATTTTAATTATTATTGCGATTAGTGTTGAGTCTATGACTCATGTGGCAGTTCTTAAAATATTTCGAGCCTTCCACTTCAGAGCGGACTTAGCTCTATATGGTGACGTGTCATAATGTCAATGGAATTAATGTCAGTCCCATTAATGAAATGAAAATTAATATTTGGAATATGAAACCGCGCAAATCCAAATTTTCGACCGCGGCTCTTTTCTTAAAAATATCTAAATTTATTAAATACTATTTTTTTCATATGCATACATATTAGAGCGGGTCAAATTTTTTTTCATCAGGAGTATAGCAAAAACGTAATCTACAGATGATTCTAAGAAAAATTGCTGAAGACACCACAGCTCTAAGTCCGATTTCGAGTCCCCCACTTTTGCAAAATAGATATTTTGCCATGTAAATGTAGGGTTTGGCCAAAAAATCTTCATAGCTTCTGATAGAATTATAGGAAAAATATCATATTGGGCTTACTTTAAAGGTATTTTACGTACATTTCAGAATCTGTATTTATATCTATAGTGTTTTTGAATTTTAATAGAGATATCAGGCTTAAATTATGAGAAATTAGCCTAAAATTAACTTTTAACTACTTCATTATCATTTTTAACAAATTTCTTATGGAACATTTTTTCTTCTGTCCTTTTTTAATTGCGTTCAGCTTAATGTTTCACAACCAAAACAATCAAATATGCAAACAGCTAACAGGTTAACTAGAGTTTAACCCTTCGTTTAAAGGTGACTGAAAAGCTGGATAGCTAGTTTAAGCTTAGTTTAACAAAATTTCACTGGAACTTGTGCTGAGAACCCGGGTCTAAGTGATGTAAGAAATATGGTAATCCTCGAAGCAATTAAATATTTAGCACTTGGTGGAATAAGTCTTAGTGGATCACATTTCAAACTATAGCATAATGTCGGAATTCAATTCGTCAAATAGTTCCCGAATAATACTAACTTTTTCAAACAACGCCCATAAAGTTTTGATTTATCACACATTAGAAATGCCTGGATCATCTTAGACATTCAGAAGAAAGATTTTAAAAATTCATGTGATTTCATAGTTTGCAGTTACAACAACCGAATGGAGCCTTCATTTCGACTTTTGTTTCCTTCTTGACGTATTGTCGCAACAACGTGAAGTTGAAAGCTGCTGTAAGCCTACAAAGAAGTGGTTTTTGTTGCGAGTTTGATAATGAATTTTCTTCAGTATCCAGTCAACGTATTTACGTCGACGGAATTCAATGTCTATCACCAGAAGCTAAATTGAGTCTTTTATGCGATAGGAGTGGCACTGATTCCTAGGTAGGTAGAACGGCTTGCATCATCGTAAATTGTTCAGAGTAAAATTAAGTTCCCATCTGAAGGAGTTCACTCTTCTGACCATATTTTGCACAACAATGTATGGCTTCTTAGCAACGCTTCAACTACGTTCTTCGATTCATGGCGTTTTAGTGGTGAACGAGTGCAAAACAAACTACTTTCTGTCATCAAGCAAAAATTCGGCGCATTTGCGTCTTGGCCACCACGACACTGTTGGCAGCCATAATTTCGAAATCATAAAGTACTTCGTTTAAGGGGGAACCAGTATTAACACCAACAGTCATATCAGCCAACGAATGCAACGAAGAATCTCTCGTACAAAGAAGTGTTGCTTCGGACTGAGTGAACAATTTAGATGGAAAAATCCTCCCAAAAAAAGGAGAAAAAGTATGGTGTAATCAAGGGTCAGCGAAGGTCAGCGAAGGTAGAAAAATGTGGGTATTTCGCGTGAAAATTATGAGAAATGAACCCGAGACCACAATCGACTATTCAAGCACTCTACGTCAGTTTTTACATATCCCAACAAAATCTTTTCCAATTTTATAGTCATAAAGACAATACACGGAATTATTAGCGGATAGTTTTCACTGAACTACCATAAACGTCGAAATCCAAACAGACATCTGTTGGACGAAAATGATAAAAGAAAATACCTTCGTCAGCACTATGCCGATATCCGGTATACTCTTGCTCAACTTCTATCTAGATATTTTACCAAATTAAACTACTACTATATCCACGCTCAATTCCAAACCCCTGCTGGTTAGGGGTTTGCAATATGCCCCAGTTAGGCATATGGGTCGTAAGAGGCGACTAATATGCACAAAGGTAATGGCGTGCAACTCGATAGTTGATCTACGGATAATGATGCCTCTCACCTCTCATTAGCCATCTCTTCCTTTCTTGACCTAGAAGGTTACACTCGTCATACCAACTCGCTACCACGACACTCGGGCAGTACCGCAAGGTAGTACCGGAGCGTACCGGGTTCATATCCGGTAAAGGACTGTCACTTTCGACAACACTCCCTAAAGCCTTCGGGAAGTGTTTTTGTCGTTTCAAACAACATTCATCAAAACATACCCTGGATTTGGTATATTCCCTCATGACACCATATATCTCTTCAACTGTTCAATAAAACATGGTTTTCCATAACACCAAGCTCGCTTTATTTCCACCCTCACTGTTTCCACAGAATTCCGTTAGAAAAGTTTATAGGAAATTCTTAGAATGTACAACAACAAGAACAACATGAGCTGTATCCACAGAACGACTGTTCCTATCGACACTCCATTTTGATAGCAGATGAAGAGCAGTGTGACCAGGTTAGCCTTTTCGAGGCTATAGTTAGCCTTTTTTTTTGTCCTTTAGCCTCATAATTTTGATGTTAACTTCATAGCTTTTTCCTAGCCCTTTTTTGCTCCAAACCTTTTCTGGTCCTAACACTATATTTTTAATACAACTTCGAGAAATATATGAAATTGAAGTTGAATGAAGGTAGTATTGATGACGACATACAGAAAATTATTCGCAAACATTATCAACTATTTTTAATTGCGACATCGCCTACCTGATAATATGAACTCTTTGCAAAAGATACATTTTTTTTTAGTTGACAATTCTTTGAAAGTTACAAAGCCGGATTTATTTTCTTACTTTCAAGAAGAAAAGTCTATGTATTCTCCAAGTCCAGTGGCGAAAGCTAATAACCGTAAAGTGGACAAGTGTGACCTCCACCATTGAATTTTGGGCGGAAGTCCGAGAACATGACAATTCATTAAACGGACCTCCTTTTTAGAAGTGGTAGATATCGTACTTAACTTTTTGGTATTACCTTTCAGTAATGTGGAGGGTGAAAGAATTTTTAGCGCTATGAACATTTTAAAAACTAAATTAGGGAACAGATTAAAAATTAAAATGCTTAAGGCGCTCCTTAATATTAGATGTTCGTTCAAACGCTTATCCAAATGTTGCACTTATTTTTAAATTACCGATGATCTCATCTCTTAGATAAATACACAAACTTTGTACGCAGACTCAAGCTCTTCTAATTCATCAGACCAAGAAAATATTATGAATTTAATTAGGTTGTAGTGATTTTTCTATGGTATGTATTTCTTACAAAAAAATTCCTAGTCAAGAAAAATGAGCCTGATATGTGTTGAAACAAGAATAGTTGCTTCAAGTTATGTATACAGCTTTATAAACAAATAGTTTAAACTAAAACAAAAAATTTGAAATGGCTTTCGTAAAAAAATTTCTGACCTTATTTTAGCTTCTTTTTTTTTTAATTTTAGCCTTTTCTAACCTTTTTTTGCCGATTTATCCTCTTTTTTTCTGTCACCTGGTCACACTGATGAAGATTAACACTGAGTTACAAAGCAGTAGGTGGGTAAAGGTTTGACCTTGTTGTTTCCAAACTGTTTTAGGTACTAATAAGAAGTGATGAGCTTTGTTACGCAACGTCTAAAATCATCTAGGTAGTTAGCACCGAACTAGTGTTGGAAGTGATGATATATGCTTAGTAGTAAAATCAAAGAAAAGCGAGGTTCCCACTACTTTAGTAGGAGTACAATTTATAATCCCCAAATGTCGCCAGTTGACTCTACTTGACAAATTAAGGAAACCACTGGAGGTCTGGTAGGGCAATAAAAAAAACTTTAGTCTTATAACGGCCAATTAGATAAGTAAGTAACTTTCAAAATACTCTAAGAAATTAAATTCCCAAAGCAACACTCAAGCAACCAAGCCAAGCAACCAACAAGTAGATCAACAAATAAGCATTCAATCATAATTTGTTGCCCACAACTCACTTATATATATATACAACTTAACGAGACAAAAGTGTAAACATCACTAAATATATGTACAAACAATTTAATTTGTTAAGGAGTCTACATTGTATAACAGAAGTTTGTACCTCAGCACTGCGTTCTTACTCAGCTAAGTATGTAAGTGCGAACGTGATGCATTAATATTTGTAGTTTTCTTCTACTTGCACCCTATAACCAGACTCTGCGTATAAGGGTGGTTTTTATTTTTCAAATTTTGAAGTTAGCTGGGAAACGAGAAACAGTTTTGATACCAAGCTTAATCCTAACATGTGTTCAAGTTCGTGCACTGTAGGCAGCGGGAATAACATAGGATCAAGAATTGATAATCGACACAAGTATCGGATTTTTCTGAGCAGAAATTAAGCAGTTTTAGTGGATCCACTTCGACATCTGTGAAAGCACAAGCCGCCCGCTATTGATACCATACTATGGACCTGCGACATAGAAGCCACATGTTGTTGGCCTAAGTCCTATTGTTAGCCTCCCCTACTATATTGGGTCAATTTCCGGTGTCGTGGAAGAACCCATGTGATTTTTATCCCAAAAAAGAGTAATACCGCCTTAAAGAAAATCCAAGAGCCCACGGGCTTTATTT
Organism: Merzomyia westermanni; assembly: GCA_949987695.1. Lineage (NCBI taxonomy): Eukaryota > Metazoa > Arthropoda > Insecta > Diptera > Tephritidae > Merzomyia > Merzomyia westermanni. The sequence goes on along the minus strand of OX465291.1, from coordinate 124,881,912 downwards.
CCTTTTAACTGAAATATTTAACTTTTCAGATAGAAAATCAAGCGCGCCAAGGTCATTATTATTACTACTTATTTCTGATATAATATAAGTCTTATGAATTAATATTTCAAAAAGAACAACAGATTAAACTAAAGGTGTGCGATTGATTAATCAATTGAAGAAAAATCATTACAGTTTAATTTAAATGATTAATTTCCGATAAGGCACTGATTTATTTTAACTGTAATGTAGTTTGTAATGGTACATACCATAGTTGTGATATTTTGTGAGATTGTTTAAAATAAACAGAACTATCGATATATGTCAAAACACTGAGTTTCAAAATGTTGTTGATTATGCCAAATTGCGGTTAGGGCTTGATATGGGTAAAGCTCTTTTTGCTTTCAAAAAAGTCACCATTCTTCGGGTATTTTCAGATTATCAGTAACCTGCTATAATTTATTTGCTAAACAAGTTTTCGAAGGAAATGAGCAAAGTTACTCAGACTTCAATAAATTTCAATTATAATAAACAATAATTACTCGAGATCAGATTTATCAGGATCTGATTAAACAAAAACATCGATGAATAATTTGTTTAGCCATTAATCCAACACAATGGTAATCGCGGGGCTCATCATTTAAAATTTTTGCCTGTCCCGTTTTTTTAAAAACGTTAAGATTTGCAGACATCATAACAAGAATAAAAGGCTTTCGAAAACGGCTGTTATTTCTCTTCAACAGGTAATAACTACCTCGCACTTTATAGTCGTTTTTCAGTTTAGAACATACTCCTTTCGAAAAGGCAAGTAATAAAAGAAAATAAGACACGTGGGCTTTATTTCTATGGGCGTTATTGCACTGTACTAACACAACCCTAAAGGGTAGAAAACAATTGAGTTTATGGATATAGGTGCCCGAAATAATTCGCCCACCCCCAGCGGGTTAGGGTAAATAATGTCGTAGCATTGGGCTGAATCCCTCGGCATGTTAAGGGTGAATAAAATCATACCGGAATCAGAGGGGAAGGCACTTATATCAAAGCCAACAGGATTAACTCCCGCAACCAATAGCCATACCCGTCCAACAGCTTTGCCCAGTAGAACCGGGGATCATCGTTTTATTAATCCCGGAGAACGCCCTTACGAGTACTGGATTACTTCCTATTACACCCTTCACTTATGTGTATTACCATATAATTTTGCATACTCCCTTTTAACATTGCATGTCCTAGGAGGGCGAGTAATAGAAAAACACCCTTTTACCTCTCAAAAAAACAAAATGGAGTTTTTGTTATTACTTTTTATGAATCTTAATGGAGTAATGGGGAGTTTTAGAGGATTTCAGAAAACGCCTAGGAGTGTAATGAGGGAGACATTTCACATTCCTCCTAAATGACCAATGAAGGATATTTGGAGAATCATGCCTCAAGTCTTCTATGGAAAAGTAAATAAAGGAATAGACGAAACCTAATAGAACTCATACATAAATACTTCACATATCAACAAATAAGGGATTAATTATTGTGTCAAACAATATTTATTATAATTTAAATCTTTATATAAATTGTGTTTATTTCTCATATTTCTACGATTGCAACTTTTTATTTTTTTTTTTTTGATTTTCTTTTCCATTTGTTAAAAATTTGTTTTTTTTGTTTGGTAGAGAAATTCGGCTTACTCAAGAAGGTCTTAGCTAGTAGTGGAAGTTGGAGAAATCTCTGCTTTCGCTCCCAAAATATATAGAAGGGAGTAATCCTTTAATAATAACTTGAGGAGCAATAGGGGAGATTGCTCCAATATTAATCTAAAAGTCTGCTTCTGAAGTAACGTTTTCTATAGATATGAAAATGTTTGTGTGCCTTCTTATTTAAGAGTTACGGAAGACTTTGTACGGACTGTTACACAATTCTAGAAGTAGGTTTCGAAATTGCCTGACATTGTTAAAAAATCTGTTCTTTTGTCAGATTATTTTCAACTTGAAGTATATAAGTTTAAAAGTTTAAAAAGTATGAAATATAAATTACACTGAAAAAATCTTTTTTGTGCTTTTTAGATACACAACTGCGCGAACTGTTATGTTACACGAAAAGACTGTTACGTTACAAGTGCGATTTGCCTTTTGATAAGAAGTTTATTGAAGCATTAAATATACCTTTTACTTTTGAATTTCACTGTAGATAACCTATATTCAGTTGTCTTAGGTAAGAAGAGCTCCACGACGTCTTTCAACGAGATTTTTCAGTTTCGAAATTGGTATTTCGTCGTCATCCTAATTCACCTTCTTTCGCCTTTTATACTGGGTAGGTGATCTTTTCTTTTTAAAATCATCATATTTTTATGAACTTTTAAGTTTTTCGATGAAATTCTTGTTTTTTTGAGCCTTGTTCAGCTTTTCCTAAATATCAAACAAATATTTTGGGTTAGTCGAAGTAAAAGGAATGTTACGTTACAAACTACTTTTGACTCTGAACAAAGACATAAGTACAAAAACTACTGTTATTAAATTTTATATGAAAAATAGACTGGAAATGCTTGAAGAAATTTGATTTTCTGCACAGAATTCACAGAATTCGAGCACATCATACTCTGGTATATGTGTAACCCCAAATAATCAAAAGCCCACAAAATTTGAAAAAACAATTTTTTCGTTTTGGTTTCGTTTATCGCGTTTTGTTCCATGCATGAAACTTTTTTCTTTTACCTATTGCAAAACAAACCGTTCGTTTTTTCAATCATAAAATATTATTCAATTTTGCTAGCAGTTGGGTGAAGGGGTGAGGATGCCCCTTTGCTTTTACGTCGTAATTATTTTATACAAACTTTTTTGAAAACAATTTGAAGCATTTTATGTTGAAAATAAAATGACCAACAGTTTTTTCTATATTTTTGAAAACAGTTACAGTTCACTTCAAAAATTAGATTATTTATAAAAATTCGTTCCTGAAGTTTAAAGAAATTTTACTTCAAAAAAATGAAACACTTGTGCTTGTGATTCGCTTAACACAGCAAGTTTATTTAAAAAAAAATGTTTGTTGCCATCATCTAAGGAATGTGTGCGAACAAATAAATTATTGAAACTATGCATTTACCACTCGTCTATCACAGATGCTCTTTAAACGCAATCTTCGTCCAAATAATTCAAGCTAGGCGTCAGTACATAAATCGGTTCCCTACCAATCGCTGCTTACCACATTTTTTCAAAATTCCAACACATGCATATGTTTGAAAAATTTACGTTCAAATAAACAGACAGACAGAAGGACAGACAGACCGACGGAGAGATAGACATTGCTAAATCGACTCAACTCATCGTTCTTATTATTTCTCTTTACTTGCTGATGGGCCCATCTCTTCTTCTTCTCATACTTACAAACATTTCATGTTCATTAAGGGTATGAAAATCAAAAAAGGTATATAAATTCCCTATTGCAGTGGGGTATTAACAACTTGCCCGGATATTTTACTTGTGTGTTTTCCGAATTGCCTAATTTTTGGCAGGAGTATACTACATACTGTTGAGAAGCAGCTGACCAATTTTGATTGAAATATCTAGCAGAATTTCTATGCTGAAAAGTGGGCGGCGCCACTCCTACTTCCCCAAATTCCTCAAAATTTCGTCGAGGTTTGCTTAAAAAGCGTATTATGTGTACGAGATCTTATTGTTATAGCTGGCACGGTTATAAAAATATCGCGTTTTACATTTTACAAACAAATCTTTCAGAACTATGTTAAAAAACTGGGCGTGTCCGTTTGACCGATTTCGTCTATTTTTACCATAAACATTTCCCTTTATAAAGGGTGTTTTTTTACAGGTTTGTTTTTCGAATAGAGATAAAACTGGCTATTTGTGGTCAAATCTGGCAACTCTAATGTCATTTATGTTCAGTTTGGTTTGCCATTTCATCATGAACAGGTTGACAAAAGAACAACGCTTGCAAATCGTGCAAATTTATTTCGAAAATAATGGTTCAGTTCGCGAAGTTTACCGTGAGCTCCGTCCATTTAATGGTCGACATAATCGTCCATCAGAGCAATTAATTCGGTTAGCCATGGATCGTTTTCGCACTACGTTTACTCTATGTGATAATACGCATCCGAAGAGACGTCGAACAGTGCGCACCGAAGAAACAATTGCCGCTGTAGAGCAAAGTGTTGAAGAGGACCCGAATGAATCGATTCGCCACCGTGCACAGCAATTGGAGCTTTGTCCATCAACTTTATGGAAGATTTTGCGCAAACATCTTGGCTTGCGACCTTACAAGATCCAGCTTGTGCAAGAATTAAAGCCGCGAGACCATGCAATGCGTCGTGATTTTGGTGTATGGGCCGAAAATGAGATTGATTTCGATGCTGATTTTCATCGCAAAATTTTGTTCAGTGATGAGGCTCATTTTTGGTTGAATGGCTACGTCAACAAGCAAAATTGCCGCATTTGGAGTGAAGAGAATCCACATGAGACCCTTGAAACGCCATTACATCCACAAAAACTGACTGTTTGGTGTGCTCTATGGGCTGGTGGAGTCATTGGGCCATACTTCTTCCGCAATAATGCTGGAGAGGCAGCTACCGTTAATGGAGACCGGTATAGAGCCATGATAACCGACTATTTTGTTCCCGAATTGGATGGCATGAATGTGGATGAGTTGTGGTTCCAACAAGACGGCGCTACATGCCACACAGCGCACGTCACAATCGATTTATTGAAGGAAACATTCGATGAGCGCATAATTTCGCGGAATGGACCTGTCAATTGGCCACCAAGGTCGTGTGATTTGACACCATTGGATTATTTTCTTTGGGGATATGTGAAGTCGCTCGTCTACACCAACAAACCAGAAACGTTAGGGGAATTGGAAGCCAACATTCATGGCGTTATTGCCGACATACGGCCCCATATGCTCGAAAAAGTGGTTGAAAATTGGACCTGTAGAATTGGCTTTATTCGAGCCAGCCGCGGCGGCCACATGCCCGAAATCATATTTAAACATTAATGGCATAAAATTATCCTTCCAATAAAGCCAAATTGATGGACCTTAATACGATTTTCTTGTGTTTTATTTCAATTCGAAGTTCTATACCCCTAAAAAAACACCCGTTATATTCAACATTTTCACCAAATATCGTTCGATAAATCAATTTTTGCAGGAGTTATACATAAAAAGTTTTGTGGAATAATCCACTTTAAAAGGAGCGGGGCTAGGCCCATTTTCAAAAGTTTATATTTTTCGACTGTCTTTGTTCACAGACACTTTGGAAGTGAAATAGAAATGACATAAAGCTATTTGGCACAACGTTATTGCCTATTAAATATATCTATGAACCTTTTCAAAAATCTTTTGTATAAAAGTGGGCTTGGACCTTAACCGATCTCGCCGAGTTTTTTGCAGAACACTCCGTGTATTAATATGAATATGTGTTCTGAATTTTGTTTCGATATCTTTGAAAGTTTTTTGATTTATGATTAATAATATGTCTAAATTTGACTTAACCAATTTTCGAAAATATTCTTTACATAAAAAGTGGGCGTGGCTATGATCAGATTTCGCCCATTTTAAATAGCGCTCGGAGATGACTGCCAAGGAACCTGCATACGATATTTCATTAAGATATCTCATAATTTACTCAAGTAATCGTGTTAACCGCCGGATGGACGGACGGACTGACATGGCTAAATCAATTTCTTTTTTCTTCCTGAACATTTTGATATACATATGTAAGTCAATATCTATCTCGATCCGTTTATGCCGTTACATACCACCGTTAGGCGACGAAAGTTAATATACCTAGGTATAAAAAGCTTAACGCACACCCTAATGCAGTCGTATTGACGGAAAGTTTGGCAATGGGTAAACGGAATGTAGTTATATAAATATGTTAAGCATAGACGTTGTTCACGTTTTGTCGCTGAAGCGTTACAAATTGAAAACACAGCATGAACAAAATGTGCGACAAACAAGGCAAAGGAGCTGGAAGTGAAGCTTAACCGAGTCATCTACTTTAATATATGTGCGCACATACATATTTATAAATAACTAACTGTTTATGTTGTAACTTAAATACTTGCATATATAGATATATGTACGTATGCTGGTGATATTTGCACGCCACTGCAATAGATTCATGAAATGCGCTAGAAATATTGTGGAAGAATTACAGAAAAATGTGACTGCGTGGCGGAGGAGCGAACTATTTAGTCAAAATGAATTCAGCTTTATTAACTCGAAAATTGTCTTCCGTTGATATATAAATGAGTGCAGCTTTAAGGTTAATGGTTGGAGCTATCCCACTTTAAACGGCAAAATTTAGTAGACGCGTTGAGGGCATATCAAAGGCAACACAATATTTTTATGAGTTCATGGCCTTACAGAGTTTGCTGCTGGATGACTTTAAACTGGCATTTAAAAAAGAGCTGTACTCTTTTGCAGTACATATGATAACAGAATAATGTGATAAATGCGTATAAGTCTCTACCCACTTTAGCGGTTAAATTTAATCAAAATATTAAAGAGCAGGATTATTGTTTCGGATCAATACAGCCATTATATTGTATCCAACGGGGATTCCAATTTTTTTCGATTATTCCAATCCCGAGATTTTTAATTTTTGCTTTTTTTTTGAAATTTTTAGTAGGGTGTTTTTTGTTTTCTGGAAAATATGCATTTTTTTTAACTTTCAAGCCGAGTTCAATTAGTTAGCGCAAAATACACAATGTTGGTCACTGAGAAATTTTTTTGTATGCTCGTGGAATTTAAAAACAAATTGTTAAATATATTTTTGTTTTTACAATCCACTGGTACGACAAAAATTTAGTCATTTTGTGTTTAACTAATTGAACTAAACTAGAAAGTTAAAACAAAAATGTTTGAAAGAACATCTTTTTTTCACAACAACAACACACTTCTGAAAATTTAAGGATATCAGAGGCCTAATACAAAATATTTTATTCCAAGACTTAAAAGCGAACTTTAATTTCTTAGATTTTGAAAAATCGAAAATTTTATTAAATTAAAAATAAATTTTCAAATTATTTTATTTTTATACCTCTAAGTACCCCCCTAAAAATTTATTTTACAACTACAGTAGTTTCTGAAATATTGATAAAATAAACTTTACAAAACAGGAAGAAAAAGATACAAGTGAAATTTTGAATTTGCATAACTTTTAACAACCCATTTCAAATTAAGATATCACCTTATATACCACCTTTATAAAAATTATAAAAAAAACAAGTAAGGAAAGGGCTGTCTTCGACTGTGGCGAAGACATTATACCTTTCATGAATACGCATCACGGTTTTAAGTGTCCGATCCTTACTCACAATTAGTATAAACTCGGCAAAACTGTTAATTTAAAGATACATAGCCCAAACCCCATTTATCGGAACAATCGATTGTATGGGATCTATATGTTATGTAGGTCCGATCTGGCTGATTTTCAGTACACACATTACACACATAATAAGTTCCACGCGTACATAGCTTTTTAATTGCAAAATGTATGGCCCAAAACCCATTTATCGAAACTATCTATTGTATGGGAGCTATGCGTTGTATTGGTCCGATCATGCTGGTTCCGACAAATGATTAATGTTTTACAAAATGGCGGCCCCTTAGCAAATTTCAGCGAGAAAAACTCAGGGAATCGTTTGTGTTCAAACAGCCAGACAGACGGATGGACAGACGGACATGGCTAAATCGACTCAGCTCATCGCCCTGATCATTTCGGTATACTTATTGGTGGGTCTATATCTTCTTCTTCTCATACTTACAAACATCGGATCAAAGTTATAATACCTTTTAATGTTCAAGAAAGGTATAAAAATATAAGAATAATAACATTCATAGAAATTATTATTATTGGCCTTCTTGAGCTCATTATGGCAATGGATATTAATGAAATTTATTATAGTAAATTCTGGAATGCCTAACTCAGAGGATTACCATTCCCAGTACACATATAACACTTCGTCCCAAACAAAGTCAACTAAGTGACATGCAAACAAATAACCCTTTGTTCCCATGACACACAGCGCTCATTATTTACTACTAATTTGTATAGTTCAACTCTGCTGACTCTTGACAAATATGTATGTATTAATTCTATCCAAAAAATTGTCAGCGTACTCTTCGTTTATCTTTCATGTTTTCGACAAAGCGCCACATGCCGGGAGCGTTATTCTCATTAGCGTTGATTATTAATTTGTTGACTTTTATTCCTCCGACCAAAATGATTTCGCTTGCTTGTAAGAATAACAGTTAGTTTTGATAGAGGAAAACAAATAACATTCACAGTTTATCAATAACAATAATTTCTTTTTGGGCGATATTCAAGTTTTAGTTCATAGCAACCTCGATAGATACACATATTCCACTTAATTAAATAAATATACATACATTATAGCGGGTCAAATTGTATGGATGGATTTTTTTTTTTCATCAGGAGTATAGCAAAAACGTAATCTACGGATGATTCTAAAAAAATTGCTGAAGACACCATAGCTCTAAGTCCGATTTCGAGTCCCCCACTTTTGCAAAATAGATATTTTTACATATGAATGCAGGGTTTGGCCAAAAAATCTTCATAGCTTTTGAAAGAATTATAGGGAAAATATGATATTGGGCTTACTTTAAAGGTATTTTACTTACATTTCAGAATCTGTATTAATAGCTATAGTGTTCTTGAATTTAGTAGAGATGTCAGGCTTAAATTATGAGAAATTAGCCTAAAATGAACTTTTAACTACTATATTATCATTTTTAACAAATTTGTCATGGAACATTTTTTTTTCTTTACAGCTAAAATAAGTTCAAAACATTTCCAACAACTTTCATTCAGACAGCAAAATTTTTGTATATAAATTTAAAATGGATGAACCAAATCCTTCTACATCATCTGAATCCACTTTATCACATACGAGGTGTGTTCAAAAAGTATCGCGAATTTTGAGTTTTCGCTGGTTACGTATATTCGAATTTCGAATTTTTTGTGGCGTTATGTTGGTACTCATGTCTCTCACTTATGCCGACAAGCTCGGCCATTTTGAATGTTCAGTTAATTGTTGACAGCTGCTTTGCTTGCACGTGTTTTGGATCGTCTTCGATTTTTACGCGAAATTCGTACCAAAATTGCTCAATTGTGACCAAAAACAGCATCGCATGAACATTGCTAATGAGATGTTAAACTCTGTCCGCGACGACCCAAATTTGCTCCAGAGGGTCATAACTGGTGACGAATCGTGGGTTTATGGTTATGACGTGGAAACCAAAGCTCAATCAGCTCAATGGAAGCTGCCGCACGAACCAAGACCGAAAAAAGCGCGCCAAGTTCGGTCGAATGTGAAAGTTTTGCTGACAGTTTTCTTCGATTGCAGGGGCGTGGTGCATCATGAGTTCTTGCCACAGGGAAGAACGGTCAATAAGGAATATTACCTGCAAGTTATGCGCAATTTGCGCGAAGCAATCCGCCAGAAACGCCCGGATTTGTGGAAGAACAAAAATTGGCTTTTGCACCACGATAACGCCCCTGCTCACGAATCGTTGCTTGTGCGCGACTTTTTGGCCAAAAACAACACACTAATGATGCCGCAGCCACCGTATTCCCCAGATCTGGCCCCCTGTGACTTTTTCTTGTTCCCTAAACTGAAGAGGCTCATGAAAGGACCACGTTACGCTTCTCTTCACGAGATAAAGACGGCATCGAAGGAGGAGCTGAACAAGATACAAAAAAATGATTTTTTGAAGTGCTTCGAAGATTGGAAAAACCGTTGGCACAAGTGTATAATATCTCATGGGGATTACTTTGAAGGGGACAAAATAGATATTCATGAATAAATAAATAATTTTTGAAAAAACACAAAATTCGCGATACTTTTTGAACACACCTCGTACACTTGAACCCGATATTATTGCATTTGGTTTATCAAGTGGAGGGGGGCGCGCTTGCACGTAAGAAATGGATAAAAAAAGAGAAGAAGAAGCCCCGAGTTAGAAAAAAAGAAATAAACAATCAAGTACATTTGGTGTTTATTTAAAATAAAAGCGATCTTTACTTGAACAGTGGAATTAAAATAATGCAATAATTAGGAGGAATGTAATGCGGATGGCTACGGTAAATATATAATTACCTGGTTTGGCTGCCGGTGACTCGCGTAATCTCGAAAATCAAAGTGCCAGAGACCATTCTTTAAATTTTGTTCTGTACCGCCGCCGAATGCTTACTTTTTAGGTTCGGAGGGGTAAGAGCTGGTATCGGTAAAATTGATAACTCTAACCGCACGGGCAGATACGTAAAGCTGCACCAATACGAGGGGCGACCGTGATATTTAGGCCGGTGGCCTAAACAAAGTGAATTAAATAATCTGAATTTACCGTCTAGTGAATTTACCGATAGTCGTGCCATTTTAAGATTTAATTTTTTTTTAAGTGATCATGCTAAAATTCAAAGTAAAATGTTTTCGCATAAAAATTTAACTCCTAATGTAATTCATAAATGTTTTAATTGAAAAATATCACGAAAGCATTAAACACAGAAAAAAAGTTTAGGAATTTACAGCATTCGTACAATCAACAAATGAATTATTTTACATTGGAAAATGTAAATGCAAGTTAAAAACAACAGAATGCTCATGTGGTTTAATACCAAACAATTTAAAAGAATTTATGATAGACCAACATAATAATAGAAAATTCATAATACCAGAATATATGGATGACATTGTAGAAGAAACAACTACAACAATGCCAACAGTTAGTGATGATCCAACATACGAACCACTTGGAACAGATATGGAAACAGGTAAAGCACAAATTGCAAATGAAGCAGTTGCAGAAGTATCTGTTACAATGAAACGAGGGCATTATACTCAACGATACGATGCTTTAAATTTTGCTATGATGTGTGACAGATTCGGTGTTTCAGATAGAGTTGCTGCATGTTTAGCAACAGCCCATTTCGAAGATATAAATTTTCGAGATGTTCGTGGTGAACTTGTCATAATGGATAAATCTAAAGATGCAAGAGATAAAATTAAAGCTAGAGATGAAGTGCTTCGTAAACGATGCATAGATTCCAACATAACTGCATTTTCTTTCGATGGCAGAAAAAATTATTCATTAACTAGGAATTAACGAGGAATTTCATACAAATTTGGTAAAAGAACCCCATTTAGTTGTTCTAAAATAGCCTAATGCTGAATTACTTGGATATGTTAATTTGGGTGAAGAAGAAAATGCAAAACACAAAACAAAAAAAAAAACTGTCAATAGATCAATTAATTGGCATATGCAATGGAGAACCAGCTAATACTGGAATAGAAAATGGTGTTATAAGACTTTTTGAAAAGCATTTAAATAGACCACTGCACTGGTTTATATGTTTGCTTCATTTCCATGAATTACCATTTGGTCATTTATTCAGACTAATAGATAAAACAGTCACGAGTGGACCAAGAGCAAGTGGAAATATATTCAAAGACATTCAAGACTGTGAAAAATTTCAGGTATGCATTTGTTAAAATTATTTTATAATATGTTTTCAATCAAATTAAAATAGGAAAATTATACTAATTTTAATTGATCTAAAAAATTTATTTTTCAGGTTGTAAGTGATTTTATACCAATAGCATTGGAAAATATTCCTGGTATAAATAGTGATGGACAAGAACGAGAATTATCTACAGATTATAAATATTCATATCAAATGGACAAAGCAATTTCAAATGGTGCTGTTTCAGTTGATTTAGCTAACATAAAACCAGTACCAGTTGTACATTCTCGATGGCTAACCAAAGCAAGCATGGTATTACGTATACATACAACAACTAATACACCATCGCAAACTTTCAAAACTCTAGCAGTTTATATTATTAGAATTTATGTGCCAATGTATTTCAATGTAAAATACTATAATTCTGTTGTATACGACAGTGTACTTTTATCAAAGTTTATTCGTTGGACACGATACCTACCACGTAATTTACTTAATATTGTAGATGGTGTAATCCAAAATAATTCATATTACGCTCACCCAGAAAACATTTTATTAACAATGTTATTTGGTGATAGAAAAGCCATACGGGATAGAGCTATAAAAAAAATTGTATACTATTGAGAAAAAATACTTGATCCAACTAAACTCAGAGTTTACAAAAAATAAATTATCAATTTTAATGCTTCAGATTATACTGAAATGATTGATATGAATGACGATAATTTACTACCTGAACCGGCATTCACAATAAATATTCCATACGATCACTTGGTACAATTCTTAGATTATGATGAGCCAACACTAGATGATCCTAATATTCCAATGCATATACAAGGAACAGAAAGATATGTACAGTTGTTATCATCTGTTTCCAAACGTATTATAGAAAAAAAAAACGTGAAGGTGTTATGAGCAAAAAAGATTTGAAAAATAATAACATAACATTACTTTTATTTTGAAAAATACGTTAAAGTGCTCAATTCTAAGTAAAAAAATAATTTTTTAAATAAATTGCATTAAAACTATAAAAATTAGGTTTTTTTGCTTATTACTTGAAAATATAGGATTTTTTTTGAAAATTTTTTTCTACTAAAACGAGTTTGAAAAAAGAAAAACTGTCTGAAGGAAAGTTGTTGGAAATGTTCTGAACTTATTTTAGCTGTAAGGAAAAAAAAAATTTTTTTCGTAAGAAATTTATTAAAAATGATAATATGGAAGTTAAAAGTTCATTTTAGGTTAATTTCTCAATATTTAAGCCGGATATCTCTGCTAAAATTCAAAAACACTATAGATATTAATACAGATTCTGAAAGGTACGTAAAATACCTTTAAGGTAAGCCAAATATAATATTTTTCCTATAATTCTATCAGAAGCTATGAAGATTTTTTGTCCAAACCCTACATTCTTTTTTTCCTCTTTATGGCGCGATATACAACAGGTATATCATCATAAACCTCCTAAGAGATTTTTGCGCCAAGCTTCTCTTCCAATTTGTGGTGTGCCGATTTGAATTTTCCCTACAAATTGGTGGGACCTAATGTTTTTTGCCGACTCCGAACGGCATCTACAAAGGAGACGAATTTTTGCTGAGAAGCCTGCCATGGCAGAAATACACTCGGAGAGTTTGCCAAACCACTGCCGAGTGGCGACCCCGTTTTTTTGAAAAACTTTTTTTCAAATCACTTTTGATGTTACCTGTACCAGGGCTCGAACCATGGACCTTCGGTGTGGTAGGCCGGCAACACTACCTCCACACCACGGCGGCCGCCTACATTCATATGGCAAAATATCTATTTTGCAAAAGTGGGTGACTCGAATTCGGACTTAGAGCTGTGTGGTGGCTTCAGCAATTTTTCTTAGAATCATCTGTAGATTACGTTTTTGCTATACTTCTACTGAAAAAAAAAATCCATCCATACAATTTGACCCGCTCTAATACATACTTATTATATGTGTATGGCTCTATAACTTTTTATACCGAAGTTAATGCATCAAGGGGCTTGATTAAACTAATTTATAACCCATAAATCTATTTTAGGAAGCCTTGCTGGCCAACGCGTATGAGTGATGTTCAATGGACCGCGAAAATTTGATTAAGTATACAGGATTTTATTAGTTCAAAAATTGATTGCAAATAAATTGAATGGCGAATCGCAGAGTTTAGTGTTGCTCTACTGTTGTTGTTGTTGTTGTAACGACAAAAACACTCCCCGAAGGTTTTGGGGGTTGCTCCACTCACAGACTTCTCTTCAGCTTCTACTGAAGCGTACAAACACAGGAAGTTAGGCAATCTTACTTAGATTGAACTTTCAACATATCTCTATTGTGCTCAAAAATCTACACAGCATGATTAATATTTTAGAAGTATACTACCTACTTATGCTAAGTACTAGATATTTTAAATGACTAATCATTTCAATTTGTACAAATATTTGTAAGATAGTAGTGAATTCGCTTTGAGTGATGTAAGTATGTGTAACAGTACCAAATAAGCAAAATACGTTTGCGACAAGCTTACGATAAATTTACTTTAGCAAGTTTTTTGTTGGGAAAACGTTTACTATATTCATTGTACAACGTTATGAAGAAATTTTCGAATCAACGAAAGTGATCCCTTTTTAAACAATTGCAAATGAGGTTTCGAAAACCAATTTTAATTAAAGTTTTATTCAACGTATAATAAGCGTTTCTGGAAAACTTATTGATAAATCTACAACTCAGGCAACTACGGTGGGCTAGTAGCCTTATGAATATGTGCCAGACCTGTGCTCCGAAAGTTGCTGGTTCGAATACCAACAATTTCCCTATTTTTTTTTAATAAATAAGTTATAATAATTATTTGTTATTAATTTTAATTAAATAATTTTTTTTACAATTTAAATATAATAAAGTAAATATAAATTACGTACGTAGATTTTTTAACAAAAAAATTAATAAAAGTATTTTTAATTTAACTAACTAGATAGTTTAATATTTGTCAATTTCTAAATACTAGTACAGTAAGTTTTACATCTCTTTCTGCACAACACAATAATAAACACATATTTGAACTAAATTATTTAAAAATAATATAGTTATCAATAATACAATAAAGTTATCAATAAATATCTTCAAAAAGTAAAAAGTAGTAAAAGTATACATTATGTAAGTGGTTCAATTCGAGGGAAAGTATTTGTATAGGATATCTTTGAAGTTACTTTTGTTCAAATTGCTTTTTATGCTAGCAGGTATTGAACTCCAAGCTCTTACAGCATTGATGAAAAACATTCTTGTAGAGTTCTTAAAGTTAAAGTATGCACTAGGTTAAGAAAGGGTTCCGATTTTTGAGAGATAAGTTTTTCGTAAAGATATTGTGGAGTATTCGTATACATTAAACGAAATAGAAAAATACAGTTTCGGGCTTTGAGATAGACAGTGACCTCACATCCAAGTAACAATGTTCTCCAGCCAGATATGTGGTCAAACTTACGTATTCCATATACATAACGCTTAATTGCGTTAAAGACAATATCAACTTTGTGAGCAGACTGGAAGTCAAGCTTGCTAAATACTAGCCCAGGGTAGGTAAGGGTTGGTAAAATGATTTGTTAGATCGGAGTAAACGGAGCCGACTGCCTTAGGTTACGTAGAGTAGTATAAACATTGCCTACAGCTGAACTAATATGGTCGACACAGTTTAGATTTGTGGTAGTAACAAAGCCCAAGTTGGTTATTTTTTCAACTATCGTAAGAGAGTTATTGTTTAGGTGAATATTTGGAATACTAGTAAGACTTATTTAATTTTTGAAAACTGGTAAGACATACGATTTACTTGGGTTAAGCTGAAGGCCATTATGTGAAGACCATCGTGAGATAGCTAGTAAGTCCTCATTCAGCTTAACCGTTACTGCGTCAATAGTTTCTAGACGACCGGATAAGTAAAGCTGAACACCATCGGCGTATGCAGGCATACTTACATGTCGACAAGCTAAAAATTAATCATTGATAAATACACTAAATAACAACGGACCTAAAATAGACCCTTGAAGCACGCCACAAGCTATATTTTTTACCGTTGATGATACTTTGCCGATCTTGACTCTTTGACAAATATCCGTTAAGTAACTCTTCATAAGACTTACAGTTGTGTTCACAATAATCGTAGTGAAATTAAATTAGATATCGTTCAACGAAATTAAGTTCAGGCAAAATAATTAAAACTTCAAAAATGGACATAAAAATTTTTGCAAGTTTTTTGGAGAGTTTTTAGAAAACTTTTGAGTACGCAATTACGTAGCCCAAATAATTTTACTTAAAGGATGCGCAAGTTAGAACTCGCTCAAAAAGCTCCCTAAAATTTTAGAATTTTTATTGTACATGCTGTTCAAAATTTGCTTTCATACAAAATTAAATTTTGTTCCCTCAATATCCTCGACCAAATAAATTCTAAAAAAACAGGAAAATTTTTAAACAAGTTCTAACTTGCACATTATAGCACTAAAATTGACTAGTAAAAATAATAAAACTGCGCAATCGTAAGTTTTCTAGAAACTCTTCCAAAAAAGTGGCAGATTTTGATTCCCTTTTTTTAAAGTTTTTTGAACGTTGTGTAAAATTAAAAAATTACACTACTATTATTGTGAACACAGCTGTACATAAATATGCAATGTTAATAATATAACCTCTTTCGTTCTAAGCTGCACAATCAGAACTGCAGTTTGCACCTACAGCAGGCAGGAACTGGATTGTCAACGCCACGTAACTTCTCAAACCCCAAACATTGTAACAAGCTTCTCCTGCGGTTCCGCGCACTCCTTTTGTATTTAAAAGGCATTTTTTAAGAACCCAACTCACTAAATTCGCTTATATTTTAAATTTTTTCGAAACATTAAGGAAATCACGAAGGTTTAAAAAAATGTACTTTTGAAAACTGCCAGAAACTTTATCTCAAGTTAATTCCCTAAAGCTACCTTACAATTGTGAAAGCATGTATAAACATTTGTAAAATATTGTTTAATAAACTAGCTTCCTTTATTGTTTGTTGGGTATAATTGGGTTAGTTGGGTTTTTAGCTTGTCGTTTATCCTTATGCCTTTTTCCACTCATTTTTGAAATGTAATAATGTAAACTAGGAACACGCAGTTGTCTAACCGACTCGCCACATTTTTATTGCCACAGTCGTATTTCTTTTCGGAATTTTTTCAGTATACAACCTTTAGTTTTCACATTATAACTCCAGAAAGTATACAAAATATATTCAGATTCTTCGGTGTTATGTCCACTTTCGTAAGCTAATGGGATAAGCAGATTTTTGAGAGCCTTAGCGAACATGCGTTCCATACGAATACTATCTCTTAAAATATAGAACATACAACGATAAATGCGGGAAAGATATCTTCAAATATCGTCTATAGTTCTTGTGATAATAAAAGTTGTTTATTCCGATTAAGAGATCCAGTATGGTTAAAAATTGCTGCTGTGAACATATAAAAAGTGGGCAAAAATAGAATAATGGGCTTATTTAAATAAAAAAACATTTCCATGTTGATTACAGTACGATGATTTCAATTATGAAAAAAATGTTTTTACCTAGCTCTTATATTTTTCATGAAAACTGAAATTGAAATGGCAAAATTTTATATTTAGAGATAGTTCCAATACAGAGTAGTTTTGTTGTTATTTATATAGGACGCTTTGCTACCAACATTAAGACTTCGAGGTTACATTCAACAACTTAATTCATGACAGATGAGAAATTTTAGGTCGCCCCAACTCAAACACTATGGGAATGGCAGTAATTTTTTATCTCGTTCATTTTGACTGAAAAATTTACTTTAAAATTATGATATCTTTTGACTTAAATGTCACACGCTTAAAAAATTAGATTCATTCAGGAGGTCATTAAATACTCTAAAAGGCAAAGCATATTTTATTTTCCTCTATTTATCAGTTGCTTTGCACCATCAACATCTGCTGAAAAATAATGAATCAATAATTGGTTTTTTGAATGTTGGGCTGTTTATTGAAAGATTAAAGTCGTCCACGTCAACTGACTTTGACATGATTATTAAATGTTCCTGACTTAATCGGCTCAGTCCAGTTAAAATTAATTTTTAGTAAGCTGAATACTAAGGCTCTCGAGTATTGTTGCTGAAAAAATTTTTATGTATTTATCTTTTTTTGCAAAAATTTTACAAATGTACAAACAAAATTGGATTTCTGCAGCTGTATGCATATATACGGATTTTTTTTTTTACTCTCATAAAGCAGCCGAGCTCTCGTAATTTACCTACTTTGTAAAAGTACGAATTGAATGAGTACTTAAATGACCAACCAAAACTAATATTCATTCATGTAAGAAATGTGATCGAACTTACATTGCGATGTCCTTGGACATTTAGCTATATTCTGCGTACTACATGAAACACTTACAGGAGCGTACTTTCTAAAATACTCTCAGTTAATTTCGCAATGGAGAATTAAAAAAAAAGCTAGAGCTAGAGTAGATGATCCGTGAGAGTTCTCCAATATGATAAGAACGGAACACATGATCCCTCAATTTTGCAGTGTCGATTTAACAATATATGTGAGCTGAACTCATTTCAAAATACCTCCACAATTTTACATATTTATAAGTGAAAGTAGCTATATTTATAAAATTTAATAAAACTCGTAAAGTTAGTTGATGTTTATGCGTTTTGTACCTTATTTTCATTTGGTGCCTAATATATTTTTTTCTAGCTCGCGGCAACACTGCCAACAGCTCTGAGGAAATTGAATGAGAAATGTGCATTAGTACGATTTTTTACTACTACTTCCCCTAATATTACTACTTTCACAATGCTTCTTTAAATATTTATATAAACATATGACAGAATAATCGGGTTGTATATAATTGAATATATGCAAAGGCCAAATGAATATCAAAAATTCTCTGCTTAACATAAACTCGACTTCAGTCTATTGTTATTCCGTTTTTCGTAGTTCCTGCCAAACAAATTTAGAATTTTGTTTTCGTACTATTTCGTACACAGTTTGAGAACTATTTATTTCTTTATTTTTTCCAGGTTAATTAAGCCTAGCTTATACCTAATTACGCTCAATTTATTATAAATATCAAAATGTAGAGTTCATTGGTCTGAGGCTTTCAGATCATCATAGTTGGCTGCAGAGTGTTTGATAGAGAATATCGAGGGCTGAGTAGAAGATCACCCTATTTCAAAATATTTCTTATATAGAACACCCCATCTCAAAATTTTTTTCATTAACGCCCTATTTCAAAACTTGGTTTAAGGACGCCGTATCTCAGGATGAGTTTCAAAAACGCCGTATCTAAACGAAAACTCAATACAATGTTAGCGTGATTTAGGAGCTAAATATTGGCCCATCCCCATCCCAACGAACTTTCGGGATGCAGCAAATGGCATGTCTCAACCAGGAAACTTAATATCTCTTAAAAAGCGCTTTAAATTGATTTCCTTAAACATTTTCTAATGACAAAGTTATTATGTTAAGAGAAGATATAATAAATTGTATTTTTGGAAATTTTTTTTAAAGATTCCAACTAAAGGGAACCTCATAAAAAAAATGTAAATATCATATTTTAAGAGCTTTTTGTAAGAAACGCATTAGGTACAAACAAAACCTAAGACTAGATCTTTCATCTTGGATAAAATACCTTACCAACGATACCCAAAGAGTTGACATCCGTTGCAACGGTTTTTATGATTTTTGCCCGCTCATACAGCACTGGGCTGCGGTGCAATAACCCCTGCGGGTTAGGTCTTTAGAATATGCCCGAGGTAGGCATACCGATCGTAAGACGCGACTAATCTGCACAAAGGTAATGACGTGCAAATCGATGGTTGATCTACGGATATGATATCTCTCACCTTTCATTACCCATCTTATCCTTCCTTACCGAAGGAGGGGTGACATGACCTAGAAGGTTTCACTGGTCATAAATCGATACCACGACAGTCGGGCAGTACCGCAAGGGAGTACCGGAGGTACCGGATTCAAATCCGGCCAAGGACTGTTAATTCGACAACACTCCCCAAAACCTTCGGGGAGTGTTTTTCTCGTTACCACAACAACAACAACAATAAGTATGACAGGGCGTATACGTAACAAAAAGCAGGTATAACACTCCTGGAAACCACGGATCACGATCTTGTTTGGGTATCAAAAATACCGGGATTTCTTTCTCACAATATTGGGATTTTCCGGATTGGAAACGTGTTGCTTAAAGCTAAATAAATTAAAATTATCTTAATTTTGTTGCCGATGTACAATATTTTTGAATGCTTTAATTTTTTTACTGCTTGTGTTACTTACTTATTGTGAAAGAAATTCAAAAGAAGTCCGACAGCGGCAATAATTATTTTCCACTAAAAATGCTTCGTGAAACTGGCTGTTACAGTAACATGAACCTTTCTAGTAACTAATACGGTAGAATCGAACATACTACACACATACTATCGAAACGTTTTAATATATTTATACAGATCTCTTTATTATTTGTAAAATATGCTGTAACAAAACTGAGTTGAAATATCGATTTTTAAACAATCTGGCCAAAAGCCGGTCCAACACCAATTGTTTCCACAAAAATTTTCATTTGGACACGAAAAACTTAGTACCTATTTAATATGGCTTTGTTACTAATTAAAAATATTTCGTTTTAAATAAAAACTATATTGAATACTCAATAATTTCTTAAAATTTTTCAACCTTAACTTCTGAAGAATAGCAAATACCGAATTCCCAAAATGGCATCCCTAATAACTACACTAAAGTTTGTGACTGATTTATTACATATTCATCCACATCTTTCTTTGCACTAACAAATGAAATAAAAATATTATAAAATTAAGTTTAAAAGATTATTGTTTAGAAAAATCAATATATTTGGCTTACACAGTCAGATAGGGATATATAGTTAGATAGGGATATATTGATAAGCGAGGCATTTCACTGTTAGGGAAATCTGAATTCTGTTATAGAAGCTTCTACTTATCAAATGGAGTGCATCTGTGATGACAACTTTTTTGTACGAAATTTTGAATTTTGAAAGAAAATTTTTTAAATAACTTTTTGTGTCTTTCTTTACACACCTTCGAAATGTATCAACACAATATTTCAAGACAATTTGTGTATGGCATCAGCATTCTGAAATTTACATGAGAAAATTGGACTTTTTTACAGTTTAATATCCTAGTTGTTTTTTATAGAAGGTGTTACATTTAAATTGAAAAAATCTAAAATTGAATGAATGCAAAACTTTCGATAGTGAGTGCGGTAGACCCACACTTCAAACTATTTACATATCAACAACGAATTTTAGATACATCACACATACTTAATCTTTAGTAACATACCAGTAAACCCGGCATACTTCGCCGCGTTTCAGAACTAGTAATAGGCTGAGTCCGACTTGAATCATTATATCCCATACCAAATAAGATATGGAACTTAATTACATCGCTTATTGCAGCACTTATTATATCCTTTCATTTGATACCCATATTGTGCTATCACATATTGGGTCACCTTGGTCCACATATCAGTCGGTATCTCCGAAACTGGTTGAGCTATTGGAACAAATGATAGCTCACAGTTTAAGTTAAGCGTCTAGTAATGCAATGTAAGATGTTCCATTCAATCGCATTTAGCACTTTTTGAGTTATGCGCGACCGAACATAGAGACAGAGAGACAAGAATTCTATAAACTGTTGATTTGGCTTCCATTGACTTAATAATGATCCCTCCTATCGATTTTTCTTAAATATTTGCCATGTACAACTTCGTAATATGTAGAGATTATAAAATAGAAATATCGCGTTTTCCTATAGCTAAACAAGTAGGGTTTGAAAACCCCTAATATCAACCCATACACAAATGCGTTGCCATTTAGGACACAACATAATATTAATTTTCCCTTGTAAATAATAAATAGGCTTCCATTAAAAGCAATAAAAACTTGTAATATTACGTAATTTTTGTTTTTGTTGTTGTCAGTAATCATGTTTCAGTGCAATCACACTCTTGCATACCACCCATGCCGGCGACGCTGTGGCGCCACTATTAGCAGCTGGGCGGTAACTGAAACATGATACTAATATTAGCATTTGTGGCTTTGAGTAAACCTACAAGAGTCTAACTGTAAAGAAAATATTAACAGGGTTTGTGAGAATGCGCATGGGAATAACAGCAAGAGAGCTGTTAGTGTTGTTAACAGTTAGTTGAATGAGTGAAGTCAAATATGCCTTTTGCAGTTATAAATTGAGCCGAAAACAAAGTGCTTTGAGTGGAAAATTTTGAAAATTGGTAAGGACGTGAATGGCAGCTATTTTAAGACAGACCTGTTAAATAATAATTACTAATCGTAATGATTACCGGTTTGATTTATTATTTTCTTGAGAATCTATTTAATGATTGGTTACCAATTTCTTTCAATTTTTAACGATTATTTTCCAATTAATTAAAAAAATTATCAAAAACTTCATAATTTTTTACGATTATAAAAAAACAAAGATAATTATCATTATTATTATTATTATTATTATTATTATTATAATCAAAAAAAGTTGTATTTTTTTTTTGGTTTTTTTCAAGTATTCATGAAACTAGCTCAAGGCCAATAATAATAATTTTTCACATTTTTAATTTTTATGAAAATTATTATTGTTTTGGTTTTTTTCATTATTTTTGTAAAAGCACATAAATATTTACACCAACAATACTTAAAAAAATAAAAATAATCAAAAAAAAGATATAAAAGTGTAAAAAGTAATCAAAACAACTTTTTTCGATAATTTTTTTATTTTTTTTTTCTGATCGCAATCAATTAATAATTGCCTTTCCCCAAAAAAAATCAAAATAACTACTATCAATTAAAAACGCCTCCTAATTAATTGATTACTTAGTACTAATCAAAATTAACAGGTGTGGTTTAAGAAAAATTTTAGTAAGAAAAATAATGTTGCAACTTGCAGTTGTGATTCGTTTTATTTATTCAAAGTCTTTTTCGGCTCGGCCTTTTACTTAGGCTGCGATAATTAATTCAAAACCCAACCCATATATCATATATCCGCTTCCGGTATACATACTTGTTCATACAGTGTACAGTAGTCTTAAAAGAGCATGTTTTTTTAAGCGAGCTTTTTCATTTTGTATATTTGAATATACGAGTATACGGCATCTCGGAAGCCGCATTACCTATTTGGATGAAATTCGGTATGTAGATAGTACACTACATTTCAAGAAATTCTACTGAAGTGTTACCACTCAGGAAGCTTGTATGGGAAATTTAAATCAAAAATGTCAATGTGGGCCTTATCTCGAAAACGAATTAGCCAATTTGGGTGAACTTTCGAAAATAGTGAATATACTATATTTCAAACTCCCCTACTTAAGTGTTGCCACTAGGAGGGTTTTACAAAGTTGCCAACCTGTTTGAAATTTTTTAAAACGGTATTTTAATTCGTATTTTAATAAAAAAAGAATTTCAAGTAAGCTTACCACCAAGTATTGCCACCCCAGCACATTATCTAAGCTCTCTTAGTAAGTGTTGCCACTTTGCAGGTTTTAGCCGAGTTGCCTCCCATCTGAAATTATAACAAAATTAAATAAGATATAGCCATGTTAGTATCAAACTACTTTCCACAAAAATATTTCTAGGTAGGTAATTATTTTTTCGATGGATGCCATTATCTCGAACAACAATTGAACGAAGTAATTAATACATACGCTTGGTAAGTAAAACGTTAGTATCTACAAATTATTAAATTTTATGGCAACCCCTAAAAGTTCTTCGGTCGCCCAAGTACTCATTTTCCAGGATCGCAAAATAAAAAAAATTTACCTGCATATAATTTTGTAGGAAATCTAATTTTGTCAAGTGGACCATTCTACAGTAATCAAGCTTCACATATTGGTTTGGTTTTCATATTTCAAGTTTTTACTGTTAGTCCAGCCGAGATAGGATTTTTTAGTTTTAAAGTTTGGCGCCCGCCGTGGTGTGAAGGTAGTGTTGCCGGCCTACCACACCGAAGGTCCATGGTTCGAGCCCTGGTACAGGTAACATCAAAAGTGATTTTAAAAAAGTTTTTCAAAAACGGAGTCGCCCCTCGGCAGTGGTTTGGCAAACTCTCCGAGTGTATTTCTGCCATGACAGGCTTTTCAGCAAAAATTCGTCTCCTTTGTAGATGCCGTTCGGAGTCGGCAAAAAACTGTAGGTCCCACCAATTTCTAGGGAAAATTCAAATCGGCACACCACAAATTGGAAGAGAAGCTTGGCGCAAAAATCTCTTAGGAGGTTTATGATGATATACTTGTTGTATATCGCGCCATAGAGAGAGAGAGAAAGTTTGGCGCCCATCGGTAATCCCTTGTAGCCTGCTTAATAGGTATAAACACACGCAGATCCGGTTCAAGCAATACTTTGGCATATGCTGTAATCCTTCGTACAATTCGTGGTTAGCGGGATATCCTCTCTTAAGGGCTCGACATGTAACTTCTACTATGCTTTACATACGAGTTAGTGTATGCTACTTTTTACAAGCCCTTATATCTTTGCCTAAAGAGTTCGACTGATAAACCGTACTTTCCTTGCACTTTTACCACTCTTACCACTATGTCAATTTGGCCTATTCTCTTTCATTGTGGCTATCGATATACAATATAGCAATAACAAAATACATGAAAATGCTTTTTGCCGCATTGGCAACTTATGGTTTCCCATGACATTTATTGACGCCACTGGCGCCATCCTCGGTATCAGCGCAGTACCAGAGTGTTACGATGCTTACTGTAGGTCGTTCCTGACACGCGTTAAGCAGTTGTTGTTCGAAAATGCATTCATTTACGTAATAAATCTGCATCACTTGAACTCGGTGAATGATAGACCGAACCTTAGTGTGCTTGTATACCAGAGCCAAGTTCAAGTCACATCACAGGTAGTATAGTAAAGCAAGGTCACCCTTCGTCAGTGCCCGCAAAACCTTCAGAGGGCATTTCTGCCATGAAAACCTTTTAAACCAAAAATGTTTTTAGGGAACAACCAAAAACGTAAACCGCAATTCACACTCGCACAACTCATATATGGATACTGGAAGCTCCTACCTACCTTTAATTGGCTTGTTTTACATTTAACCGGGTATTTACTACCAATAATTGTTTTAACCTATACCGACTTCAATGGTATTATGCATAAACGATAAACTAATACATCCATTTATAGAGATCAGAAATTAAGTATAGAAATAGTGTTGAAAACAAATGTTAAACTAAAATACTTGGCATTTCGTTGTAATGCTAAAATTCGCAGAATCACAGTAAACGAAATATGGTGGCACATTTCACTTTGTTGAACTCTGCTGCACCACTGCACACATTTGCACACAAATTAACTTTTTAGTATGACCGCTAAACCTGTAGGTAACTTAGCAACTACTGAGAAGTATTTCCAGTTCAGAACTAGATCTGATATACCAAATAAGAACTAGTTCGAAACTATGTGGATTTCAATAGAGCAAAACAGGAGCTTGAGTAACCATCATAAGGTGTTATGAGTTCTATTTGAAAACAATATCCTTACAAGGTCCTTCTCCTTACATAAACTTTAAGGTTTATCGAACCGATAAAAAATTGTTTGGAAATAAAATTTAAGTTTATTGGTCAGACAAATTTAAAAGTGAGGAAACGGTCCTTAATGTTTAAATTCAAGATTTAATTCTACTCGAGATTTCCCAGTAGTTAAAATTTATCCGAATAACTTTTTTATTATTTTGTTAATTTTACCTTTCCATCCCCAACTTTCTTATTTTTTTTTTTTTATTTAAATTTTTTTTTTGATGGCGCTTGTCTCGAAAGTGTTCCCTTTTCTATTCAACTTTTAATAATTAATTAAATTATGAAAAAAAAAAACAAACAATATTTATTTGCATAAAAATTATTATTTTTTCCTTGAGCTCATATAGAGTCATGGATACATTATTTTATTTTATTTTTTTTAATTTTATTTTATTATATTATATATTTTTTTTATCGATAGCGCCTGTCTCAAAAGTTTTTCTTTTCTATTTATCTTGAAACTTTTATTAATTAATTAAATTAACAAAAAAATATTATTAATTTGCATAAAAATTATTATTTTTCCCTTGAGGTCATTTATAGTCATGGATACATTCTTTTATTTTATTTTATTTCTTTTTTTTATTTTACTATATTTTATTTAATTTTATTACATTTTACTTTGTTTAACTTTATTTTACTTTATTTTATTTAATTTTATTTCATTTTTCAATGGCGGTTTTATAAAAAAATTTCCTTTTATATTCAGTTTAAAACTTTTAATAATTAATTAAAGTATTTAAAAAAGACAAAAATAATTTTCATAAAAATTATTATTTTTGGCCTTGATCTATTTTATTTTCATGGATACGTTATTTTATTTTATATTATTTTATTTTATATTATTTTGTATTATTTTATTTTATTTTAGTTAATTTTTTTTTATTTGATTTTATTTTATTTTACTTAGTAAAATAGTGATATAACTAATATGTCGAATTTTGGTCTTGTTCGGAGCCATCGAAATATATTTTTTGGTACAAACGAGTTACATCTAAAGTCTAGCAGCGCACCAGTTTCGAAAAAGAAATTTTTCCATTAGGACTTTAAGTGTTTACATATGTCGGTATATATGCGTTTACAAACGCAAAATTTACTACCCTAAATCTGCATATTAGCGACATTCGTCAAGTAATAAATTAAGTAATGCTAACTTTATACAGAAAGGATTGTGAAGGCGTTGTTCCCTGTTAATGCAAATATAAAAAGAAGAGTCGGAAGTCAAAAAAAAACACATAAATCCAAAAAGATAGAATTATAACTTCTATGGATGTAACTCTTCTTACCTTAGTGATAGGACACAAAAGGTAGTGTTTCAAAATTTAGTATCCAATGTCATTTATGTCTCTTCGGGGGTTCCTCAAGGAAGCCATATTGTCCCTATTCTGTTGTTGTTGTTTATAAATGATATTTCTACAATAATAAAATTTTCAAAAATGTTAATGTATGCTGACGACGTAAAGCTTTTCATGTCATTCGCGTCATTTGAAGATAGAAATAAGCCACAATCAGATCTAGATACACTAGTTACTTGGTGCAATTCAAATTATATGCCACTTAACCTTAAAAAATGTAAATACATGGGTTTTTCGCGTGGAATTTCTCAGCCGGCCTTCTATACAATTAAAATTATAGTCTTGAGCAAGTGTTTGTTGACCTGGGGGTTAGTATGGACTATAAACTCAGTTTCAACCGCCATATTAACACAACAGTCATTAAGGCTAGAGGTGTCCTAGCATTCGTTAAACGATGGTCTAAATAATTTAGCGACCCTTATGTAACTAAAGCCCTCTTCACTACATTAGTCAGAATACGGTTCTATTATTTGGAACCCGCGTTACCAGGTTCATGTAGATCGCCTAGAATCAGTTCAAAAACAATTTTTACTCTTTGCCTTAGGAGATTTTCATTGGGATCCCTTGTATAATGTGCCACCCTATATGAATCGTTTAAAACTCATTATTCTGCACACACTTTCTAGTCGGAGGGAAATCGTTGGAATTGTTTTTATGATTAAATTGCTAAATGGTTCACTCTCCAGCCCATTTCTTCTAAGTGAGGTGAACTTCAATGTCCCGTCTCGTCCTTCAAGGCATTTTAAGCCTCTAGTCTTAAAACAGTGCCGAACTAATTTTCAGTTAAATGAGCCTTTTCGCTGTTTGTGTCATTCAGACCCGCTTTACAGCATAAAAAAATCAATTCCTTCTATCCTTAATACATAGCTACTAATTGTTTCTTATTTTTTGACTTCTATATTAACTTCTAACTAATTTTATTCTGTTAACTAGTTATTTCTTAATGTATAATCTATCTTATATCTACTTTACTAGCTGATGAGGTTTTCTCTGTAGCTGAGCAGTTTTAGATCTCGACGATTAACAAACCAAAGCCTTTCAACGACTCGGCACGAACGAATAATCCGCGCGTTATGCGGATGCGCCCCTCGCTCCGGTCGGGCGGGATATGGTTTGTAGTCCGTTTGGGAATTATCATAAGCTGATAAAGAAGGAGAAAGAGGACTAAGAAGATGGAAAGGATAAGAAACAAGGAGAGAAACAAAGGAATTATCAGGTTAAGCAAAAAGAAAAAGTACAAGCTCAGCTAAACTGAGGTGAACCTTAAAGGGAGAGCGAAAGGAATTTAAAGAGGCTGAGGTTGAGTATTTTTATCTTCTCTTTGAGACATGCAACACTTCAGCCACCGGATCAAAGCTTGAATACAAGTTGAGGTTAAAGAAAGTTATAAAAAATGTCACTAGTAAGTAAAAATTAATTATATTTTATAGAGAACAAAGACTCGGAACCACAATACATTTGTTTTCCGAACTTAACTAGTATTTTACGGTTAAAAGTAAACCCACCGTTACCTTGTTACAAAATAAATAAAGTCCAAAATAATATCGCCTTTTTTCAAATTTTTATTTGAAGAATAGGAAACCTAAATTTTTGTTCTCGATCCCGCTGTTTGGGTATGTAATTCGTATGTAGATAAGGCTGTTATCAGGAAACGTTAAGCGAGCTTCGTTGATATTTCACCACTACATTGTAAAAAAATACAGCTAATGCTCTTAGTTTAGATACATTTCAAACATTTCCATATAACAATAAAAACGGGAATGAGTAACCAAATTGCTCATAGAGAGCCATGCATTGCAACATACCAACAACTTCCTTCCGTTAGCAACCACTTCGCTTTTAAACAAAAGAAAAAATATTAGAAAGGATTTGAACTCTTTGGCGACAAATGCATACAGACATATTCCTGCATAAGAACTAGGGATACCACTTCCACAAATCCTGGGGTTTCTTTCTTTTAATCCCGGGACTTTCGAAATTTGAAATATGTTACTAAGCACTAAACACGTGTGATTTATTTATGAAAATTATTTTAATTTTTTTGTTGCTGTGCAATAATTTTAAATATTTTAAAAATTTCTCCTTTTATTTATTCAATACTCGAATTTCCTTATTAAAATGATACATCTTCTAAAACAAAATCGAATGAAACACAAATTTAAAACGAATCCAAAGGGTGCTTTCCTTGTGGGAGTTTTAAATTTATCGGCCTGATAAATACATCTTTTTTCACAAAAACATAAGCACATTTTTTTTGCAAAAATTGTAGTTCCCAAGATGATCCGTTTAAACCATGGCATAAAAAATCCCTTAAAAATTAAAAAAAAAATGTATTCACTTTTTCATGCTAAATGTTAATACCGAATACCCTGTCCCGCGATTTTATCATCCCTAACACATATACTAGATACATACACTTCATTGTTGCATATTTTGGAACAAAGCTACGGAAGTTGGCTTAGGCAGTGCAATAAAGTCAACACTGTTTCAAATGCGACAGGCGACGGAGACGCATAAAAGTAAATAGATTTATTGTACAAATGCATTTTCAAATTCTTAAAAGTATGCTACGAATATATAACAATACATGATCATGGATAATGTTATTGTGGGGTAGTACACGCTAAGAAATTTGAGTATAAATCTGAAATTTTATATTATTTCATAAGAAAACAAACCAAATTTTAAATTAATTAATTTATTGTAATTGCATTTTTGCTCGGAAAGGATGTTAAGAATTAAGGAAAATAGGGTTTTAATTATTAATACAAGTATTATATATGTTTTACACGTGGTTGTTGCCATGAGCTCTCCCAATTGCATGCTTGACCGATCCACCAAACCAGTTTAGGTTAGATGCTTGTTATTTCTCTCCAACATTGATAGATATATATTAACTGAAGATAGCCCTGCTACCAAAAGGGGCAATAGACCTTAAATCTCCACAATACGTAATCCAAGCCGACTTCCCTTAGGAACTCCCTGCGGGTTAGGGGTTTAGAATATGGCCGAGGTAGGCATAACGGTCGGAAGAGGCGACTAATATGCACAAAGGTAATGACGTGCAACTCGATGGTTGATCTACGGATATGACGCGTCTCACCTCTCATTACCCATGACATGACCTAGCAGGTTTCACTGGTCATAAATCGCTTCCACGACAGTCGTGCAGTACCGCAAAGGAGTATCGGAGGTACCGGGTTCAAACCCGGACAAGAACTGTTAATTCGACAACACTCCCCAAAACCTTCGGGAAGTATTTTTGTCGTTACCACAACAACAACTTCCCTGAGGAAGGTAATTGTTTTCGTTGAGTTGAGGGGTTGTATGTGCTTATGCTCTTACCATGGTGATTCCACGAGGTTTGCCCCTTTCCTGACAATTACGTCAAAAGAAAGTCATCTGCAGTCTATGCTGTTTGGTGACAAAATCGGCCATTTTGAGCATATGTATGCAATGGCCTATACGAGTTTCAGTTAACATCCTTAAATAATCTTTTGAGAGGCTTTGTAGCGAAAAGTATTATATCCTCAAGAGCAGTTTTTATTGCCGTTGTTCTCCAACATAGCACAAAGGAACATTTAAGGCTGATGGTCTTATGTCCTACAAATTGTTTTAATGTAGCGGAGAGAGTGTTATTCCGACAGCTGAAGTAATACGTTTAGTTCTATGCCCTCGACATGTAATCTCATCAGAGGTAATTCTTTACTATAACGCAGAACTGTTAGAACCATTCGAAAAATTTCCGGACTATGTCAGGAGATATTTGCAAAACAAAGATGCAAATATTGCAGGCATTTCCATGTTGTTTTGAGCAATCATCTAGGGTTTTCTGAAAGCTTCAGATGGATGTTCTGCGTATAGATAATGCGGATAACGTAGCAGGTGTTAAACACTCCAAACTCAGATTTTAAATCGCGGTCTAAGGCCGCCAAATCGTAAAGGTGGTCTGAAGAGAAATATGTATCGCGCTCTGATTTAGGATGGGGCCACTGCCATTCTTTGGGTGTTTGCCAATAACTTTTCACAGAAACATAAATTAATTATCGCTTTCGGATTATTGAAATCCCAGCACTTCTTCTGATACCTTTTTCGACATTTTTTGGCTTGCCTATGTAAAGTAAAGAATTACCATTGTGCAGGAACTACTTTGCGACAGGATTCGTATCGCTTTTTGTATCCTGATATTATCCTGATATTGGAAACTGGGAAGAGAGGTCAACGTGGATTTAAGTCGCGTCTTACGACAGGCATGCCAAATTCCGATATATTCTTAGCCCTTAGCCTGAAGGCCACTGCTGCCACCGAGTTAAGCAGACACACCTTGGGGAAGTTGCCATCTAACATGCAAAAGCACCACCTGTAGCTGCAAACAAAGCGTTCTTCATAGGAAGATGCTAGTCAGTCTTGCTCAGGTATTGATTTTGAAAAATTACTCTTATCCAGACTGAACTAGGCCATACCAAACACCCACGACAAAAATCAACTTAAATACTTCTGAAATAACCCTTTATTAGTTCAGACATGTTTCCAAATTTTTAACAAAGCGAAGTTGGATGATACTCTTTAAGTGATGCCTAAAGTCGTTGTGAAAATGTTCCCAAAAAAGTCTAAAAGTATACCAAAAACAGATCTGAAGTAATAATTTCTTCCCATTTTGTGGTGTGCTCCTTCCGCTTTTTCCCTACAAATTGGCAGGACCTACACTTTTCAACCGACTCCGAACGGTATCTGCTAAGGCAATTTTAGCTGAAGAGGTTCTTTGGCCAGCCACCGCCAAGAGGGTCCCCATTTTGAAAAAACTTTTTCGAGCCATTTTTTATGTGACCCTCCCCATGATTTGAACCTTGAGCCATCGCTGTTGTAGGTCAACTCACAATACATATATGGATAGATTAATTTAATTATGTACTAAACAAAATGCGAATGCAATAAAAAATTGCTTGAATAGTGAACAACTATATATAAAAAATGTATTTCTCACTGAAAACCTAAAAAAAATCTAATAATGTTTTATATGGGTAAGTTTTTATTAATTATAGTCCTCCATTTAGAGTATATAAATGCATTGAATATTTGTCCATGAATATAGTTTGATGAAAACATAAAAATATTCCACTTTCCTTGAGTTGCCATATAAAATATATGTACCAAAGAATGTATAAAAGGAATAAGCAAATGGCACATTAGACGAAAAATGCATCGTGACGCTACAGGGCATCATAGCTTAGTTGTTAGAGTACTCTAAAAGCGGCTTTGGTGCAGACACTTGGGTTCGTATCCCAGTGTCCGAGAAGGGGTCTGATGAGAAGTTTGGCACTTCGAAACATGTCATCCCATACCATCGCTGTGCATATCGTTGTAATTTTTCCTCTAATATCAATTAACAAACAAAACATAAAAATTCGAGCTTTGCTCCAACAACAATCACCATAACTAAAATTCAGTTTAATTTAATACTTAGGTAAAAAAAAATAGTATCAAATTTCTTACTATTTCGAAAACAGCCTATTCTTTTGTTCCCCTTTCTCTCATCCTACGTTTTGTAAGGGAGATGTCAATCCATCTGTCACAACGTAGATCACCTCTCTGTTATTACACCATGGGCAATAAGAACCAAATCTAAGATATAATGAAACTTAATTATAAGCAGGTATTTTTTTATGCTTTCCTAGTTTCACAGTTTCTTTGTTAACAAACCTTAATCAGGACGAATGCGGGTTGAAACGCCAAAAAGCATGTGATTAAAATCAGTTCTGATATTTTTATATGGGTTGAGCTCTTAAAGTTTAGCACAGTCAAACACGTCTTTCTACGCCTACATTTGACTTACTTCAACTGTGACTGTTGTTGTTGTTGTTGTTTTTAACTACAAACGCACTCCCTGAAGGTGTTAAGGAGTGTTGTCGGAAGTGACAGTCCTTTGCCGGATATGAACGCGGTACGCTCCGGTACTACCTTGCTGTACATGCTTGATTGTCGCTAGAGCGATTTGGTGTGACCAGTTCCCACTTCTAGGTCATTTCACCCCTTACGTAAGAAGAAGATGGGCAATGAGTATTATACCCGTAGATAAACCATCTACGGATTACCTTTGTATATTTTAGTCGCCTCTTACGACAGGTATACCTACCTCGGACATGTTCTAAACCCGTTACCCACAGGGGCTTCGACCTATGCCTGTAACAAACTCGTTGGAATCAATTATAGCCCACTGTATACGAAAGCGATTAATCGCAGCTGAATCTTTTTAAAGCTTAGTCACACCATTTCGTTTTCATGGCAAAAATACAATTGAATTGCTGCCAGCCAATGCAGTCGACCCGGTTTTAGAAAAAACGTTTTCCAAACATTTTGATGTTACCTATCACGGCACTTGAACCTCGGATGAGCACACGAACAACACATCAAACTGGTCTGTGGGGTTTAATATTTTCTAGAGATTTATTATATGTGAAAGTTTGTATTACGTAACCCAACAACATATTTCTCTTAGCTCATCTAAATCTTTTAACAATTTTCTTTTAACAAAATGTTCTTATTCTTTCAGTGTTGCATATTAAACGCCTACGTTGCTACAATTTCTAGGTCGCATTGCAGTTGCCACCCTTGTTGTTGCCGTCGTATTTGCATTCATGCAAATGTTATGCATATTCCAACAACAAAAAATTAAAAAAAATAAATAAAAGCATAACAAATACTTTCATAAACTTCCATAAAAATGCGTTCATTTACTTAAGCTAAATAAGGGTTGGCATGGAAGTGCTTATCGTTGTGAGACACAATTTGCTTTAGCATTTATACCCCACCAACCAACGTAGTACGCATCCTGTGGTAGGTTCCAAGAGTGTTCTTAAAAATATATGTGCCTAAGGATTCCAAAATGCTCACCCAAATCGTAGCCTAAAAAGTGTGTTTTGAAATTATTTAATATATAAAAAAAATACAACTATTAATTGAGTCTTCCACAGTTTTGTTTTCCAGCCACAATGCATTTCTTGTTAAATTTGTCGAACGTATGCAAGTGCCACTCGCACCGCTTCTAATTCGTTTGCTGGGTATTTGGGTATATTATATGTTTAGTAAATCCATAAAAATTGCACTTTAGTTTTAAAGCTAACGCATCCCTTAGGTGGTCATAATTGAATACATATACTGGGAAACATCATTGCTAGTTTTGATAATTCCAAGTCACGGGGGTATTGAAGGAGCAGGCGGATAGAATAGTACGCAGCGCCAATGTTCTGAAACCGCTTTTACCGGCTAGTCCCCAAGCAAGTAATTAGATTTCTGAAGCGCGAAGAGAAAAATAAGAAGAAGGAGTGCCAGCTTAATACACCAACTCACGATAAAGCAATAAAAGCTCTCTCTAAAATTTATATGACAAATGAAAAGAGTATTCTTTAAAGTCACTGCGATCAACCACTATGTTTACAATATACCCTGTAAATATGCGATTCGTCTAGGTAAATGAGTCATAAAGGAGAACGTGACTAATACCAGTTTTTTCTCTTTATATGGATTGAAGTAATCCTTTTTGTTTGAATATATCCTATGAAGAGACTTACTGCACCCTTTTATGCCTGAAAGGGTAGTCTAGGGCAGATCCCCTTTGATCCGCTGCAGGCACGTTCGCACAAGTCTACCTTCAACACCTTTCACTTATAATCGATTTTTTGCAACTATGCTTCTAACAGAATAGTTGGGATTAGCTACAGTCCGCTGTAGATGAAAGGTATAGTTCGTGGAGTACCCGCTTTCGGGATCAGTCACAGATTTTTTAGAGGGTCATGAAATGTTCGATTGAATTTTTGCATTAACATTTCGTATTTACAGCCTTGCCAAAAGGCTTTCAATCCTTTTCTCCTTCTCTTATTTTTCTTTCTCTTCCTACTTCCCTTTCTCCCTACTTCTGAACTTTTCTCTCCTACCTGTTTCTCCCTCTTCATGCTTTTTCATTATCTCTACTCCTTCCACATCTCTCTCTCTTTCTCTTTCGGTCTTTTCGGCTTCTCCTATTCTTTATGCTTTTCTTTCTTATTTTGGTTCTCCTTCTTTCACGGATTTTGCTTATATTTTTCTTCCTGTCGATTATATTTCTAAATTTTCTTTTTCTTTTACTTCGATTTTACTTCTAACTTAACATTAACTTATAACTCTACTTATAATTTTTACTTTAGCTTCTAGTTTTAATTTAAGATACTCAAGGCCAAGAATAATTAATTTTCACATTTTAATTTGTATGAAAAGTATTATTGTTTTGATTTTTCATGTATATGATGAAGAAGAATAGAATTAGGAGTTTATATGACATCAAAACCAGTTGTTAGCTTAATGGTTAGCATGCGAGCCAAAATGTCTCTGATGAAGAACCCTAGCAGCTTCCGAAATGGATCTATAAGAAAAGCTATGGCGGATGTCTCTAAAAATGTTTCCTACTCTATTAAATTAAACAATTTTTAATAATTAGTTAAAAAATGGTTATTAAAAAAAAATAAAAACAGTAATAGTTTTCATGAAAATTAAAATGTGAAAAATTATTATTCTTGGCCTTGAGCTCGTTTCATGAATACTTGAAAATGTACAGGCCGTAAAATCAACAAAAATTGTTGGTACAAAAAAGCAATAATTTAAGATACTTTTACTTCTTCGCATTCCCTTTCTTCTTGTACTTCTCCCTCTAACCTACTTTCTTCCTTGCCTGTTTAGAGAGAGAACCCAACATTCCCATTCACTTTATCTTTTTAGTTTTCTTTTTCTCCTCCACTCCCCCTGTATAATATACTTGGTAATTGAATTTTTTCCTCGAAAAAAGAAAAACTTTTCCAACCCTTTTTGAAGGCTGCTATGAACATAAGCCAACCTCAATAGTTAAAAGAAATTAAAATAGTGGTACAGGAATTGGAAAAAAGTTTGAATTAACTTAAACTCATTAATTTATATTAGACTGTGCAAAAGAAATAAAAAATTCAAATTACAATGGAAGATCGCCAAATTTCAAAATCTTATTCAGAAGCGCTCTATATCAAAGTTTGTTTAAACAACACTCTATTTTAGAATCTGATTTAAAAACGAGCTATCTTGGAATTTATTTCAACAACGCCCTATCTAAGAATTTGATTCAGAAACGCCTTTCTCAACTTAAAATGTAATTTTTAAACCAAATTCTGAAATAGGGCGTTCTTGAAAAAAATTTGAGCTGGGACATTCTTCAAAAAAATCTGAGATATGGCGGTTTTGAAATATATTTGGAAATAGGGTGATCTTCCACTCAGCAGTCGATATATTTATATTATTTTTCAAAATTTCTATAATAAAAATACTGTAAAAGTTGAAGATTTTTAAATTAATTTGCAGAAGTCTATCAATACCTATATCCTTATAGAATTTTTAGGACTGATCTCATTTTTTATTTAAAACTACCAAACGGTTGAGATAAAAAAAATTAACAACACATAGGTTTGTAGAAAACTAAGTTTCCCACAAAACGTTCGTAACAAAATTTTTTGTCAGGTGGACCGTTCCGGAGTCATCAAGTTTTAAACAGTATTATGGTTTTCTGATTTTACTTTTTTATTTTGTAAATTTGTCAAAAAAGCAAACATCAATTGCTGAATAAAGATAAACACAAATTCCCAATGATAATTTTATGGTCTAAAAACAGTTGTTAAAAATTTCTTTTGGTAAAGTTAAGTTTAAAAAGTTATTTTTTATTAATTTGACAAAACATAGAACTTTGTTTATAGTACATCATACAGAAACATTATTTTATCAAAATTGTTTCTAAAATATAGGAAGCTGACGTGGCATTCAAGTTTATTCCTGCTGTTTCCTGTACGAAAGCGTAGTTTTGCTATCTTAAAACACAGCCGCAAAAAAAAATTAAGTTGGCGGAACTGCTTACTCGATGCTTGCATTTCCATGTATTTTCACTCGCTGAATCCAAATTCGTTTAACAGGTCGCGGTTTGGCCCTAACCTAAACATAAAACCAAGAAAAGGACTGCCTTTTGTTTTCGGGGTGCTTAGGCGAATTCGGATACAACATTCAATTCCCTTAAATAATGTGTATTAATCTTTTTTCCGTATTGATTAAATATCACTGCGTTACAAAAACGAGCTTTAGTTCTGTCCTATGAACCAAATATATTTTTTAGGAAAGGGGAGAAAAAATAAAAATACACGTATATCGGCGATTTTCATGTACACGCCAGAATTTTTTTTTTTATGTATAAAGTATAAAGCCCGTAGTGTCCGTCTGTCCGCCTGTGTGAAAGACTTTGGATAGATTTTTAACCCTTTTTCCGTGATCCAATCGAGCTGAATTTTTGCAGGCAGACTCGTAGAAATGTCTGTATCACGTCAAATTTTTACAGGCAGACTCGTAGAAATGTCTGTATCACGTCAAATTTTTTAAAAAATAGATTTTTATCAATTCTCAGATGTTCCTGATTTAAAAAAAAAATTAATTTATTTCACTTTTTTCGGCATAACTTGAGGGGACTCCAAATTTTTAAACTACTAAAGCGCTCCGAACAAAAAAATTGTTGTTCGACCCATCCTACTCCATACGAGGTGTGTTCAAAAAGTATCGCGAATTTTGTGTTTTTTCAAAAATTATTTATTTATTCATGAATATCTATTTTGTCCCCTTCAAAGTAATCCCCATGAGATATTATACACTTGTGCCAACGGTTTTTCCAATCTTCGAAACACTTCAAAAAATCATTTTTTTGTATCTTGTTCAGCTCCTCCTTCGATGCCGTCTTTATCTCGTCAAGAGAAGCGTAACGTCGTCCTTTCATGGGCCTCTTCAGTTTAGGGAACAAGAAAAAGTCACAGGGGGCCAGATCTGGAGAATACGGTGGCTGCGGCATCATTAGTGTGTTGTTTTTGGCCAAAAAGTCGCGCACAAGCAACGATGCGTGAGCAGGGGCGTTATCGTGGTGCAAAAGCCAATTTTTGTTCTTCCACAAATCCGGGCGTTTCTGGCGGATTGCTATGCGCAAATTGCGCATAACTTGCAGGTAATATTCCTTATTGACCGTTCTTCCCTGTGGCAAGAACTCATGATGCACCACGCCCCTGCAATCGAAGAAAACTGTCAGCAAAACTTTCACATTCGACCGAACTTGGCGCGCTTTTTTCGGTCTTGGTTCGTGCGGCAGCTTCCATTGAGATGATGATTTGGTTTCCACGTCATAACCATAAACCCACGATTCGTCACCTGTTCCTTGAGCTTTAAAAACGGGGGAATCTTGCGATGGATTTTTAGCTGATTTTCTGATGATATAGGGACTTGAATCTTAGCCGATAGTATAGGAAACGATCACAATATAATTTGTAGAAATCAAAATTGCGCTGGTATGGATAACTGAAAATCGTTCAAAAAAGGCAATAATCTTGCTATCCGTTTGGAACTAATTTCTCGGCGACCTAGGGTCTTGAAGCTTATCACGTATGACAGTATGTTTTGCTGAAAATAAAATTCCGCTAGGTGACGCTCTGATTACGATAGGTGAAAAACGGATGGAAACTTTCCATCGATTTTTGAGTAACTTCCCGGTGACCTAAAGACTCTAAACTTGACATATGTCCACCCATATTATAAAACATACCCACTAATACTTGTTGTCAAAGTAGCTGTGCTGCTGTATTAATCGTACATACCATTTTGCAAGAATTCAAGTCTTTTGAATACGAAGTAGTTAGTTAAAGACTACCGTCTAAAACCAGCAGCAAATTTGTACTTAAACAAAGATATGGTATATGTGAGCTTTACTTTTGAAATTTTAATCATACCAATACGACGGCTGAGTGGAAGATCACCCTATTTCAAAATATTTTTCGAAACCATCTTATCTAAGAATTTCTTTGAAGAACGCCCTATTTCAAAATTTGGTTTAAGAACGCCCTATCTGAATGAATATGCAATACAATTTTAGCTGAAATAGGGCGTTTTTGAATCAAATTTTCAGATAGGGGGTTGTTGAAAAAAATTCTGAGATAGGGCGTTTTTGAATCAAATTCTGAAATAGAGTGTTATTCAAACAATATCTGATATAGGCCGTCTTTGAAAAATATTTTGAAAGTGGATGATGTTCCACTCAGCATTCGAATTGTAATTAATTTCTGAGGTTTGAATCAATTTGGAGGTCCCAAATGCACAAATTTGCTGCTGTTTTTTAATTTGATAATCAACGAAAAAAAATATTTTTTTGATAATTATCAAAACGAAATTTTTTTTTTGAAAATATGTTTGATAATTAAGAATCAACGAAAAGAAATTTTCCGTATATACAGTTGTGCAGAAATAATCTTTTTTCGCCAATCTGAAATTTAATACCAAAATAATTAAAAAAAAAAATTTGTTTCTTTCATTTGCTTAGTCTAATGTATATGTGTCTTTGTTTATTCACATTTGTTTTTATAAAATTGTTTTTGATTTACAAAGTTAAACAAACTTAAGGATCGCATGTCATTTGCGCCACATGTGCACTTTATACAAAACTTTTTAAATTCACGTCAACTTTAACTTTGAGTTATTTTAAAGGCGCAGTGCATGCGATATTGTGATATCAATTGCAGCTTTCTGCACTTTACTAAGGCAAGTAGTTGCAGCAATATGTCGCTCTGGCACAAGTTTTTATAGCAACAGCTGAGCTTTTTAACTTTTACTATCGTAATGAAGTCAAGATTGTATACTTATGCTTTTTATTTTGGAAAGTGAGAAAACTTCAAACAATTACTGAGACATTTGATTCCAAACTAAGAATTTAATATAAAGGACTCTTCTACTATAGTGGGATGTCTGTGAGCATACCATAATGGATATTAGTCACATATAGCAGTTGCGATTGTCGAATTTACTTAACTAAAAGTGGCGCCGCTAAGCCCATTTTTGAAAACTTATTTAAGCCAAGATATCATTTTGCATACCAAATTTGGTCATCGTGTGTATAATGCCTTGAGTATTCTCTATTTTACTGGCACCTCATAGCACGTTATAATTAAATGAATTAACCCCTTATGACCCACAAAGTCAGTTCAATTATTGTTTCTCTTCTTTCGATGGGTATTAGAATAATTTTTATGGATATCCTTTTTACGATATTTTTGGCTGATAAGCTTAATAGCCAAAACGTCCTTCAATCAACACTTAAATAGTGGGCCATAAGTTAATTGATATTTCAACTGCCCCTAATTGGTTGCTTAAATACTGCAGAAGGCGTTCGTGTGCTTGTTTTCTAACTCCAGCACCTTAAACGCTTCATTAGGCAACTTCAACTCAACCCAACAAATGAAACTCTATTTTAGTGCAAAATGTCTTATACTCGAATGCTACCCTCATCTGCTTGGCTCTATTGCTAATGGTCGTCACATAGTTGAAAGAGTCATCAAAGTCCTATTACCTCACTAATGGGCCAACTAAGCGTTGTCATTCACTCGTTTTCATCCCAAAGTCGCGAAAAGTTTACAATCAACAGATTGTCGCAGGCCTTGGCTTGGGTTCATTTGTTTGTCAAGTTATTTATATTTTTTACTTGTGCCATGCTTCGTTGCAATATTCGCCGCAAAGTTTAATATTCTTTGAAAGTCCATGCTGTGTTTCGATTTTGCAAGTGTTTTAAGAATAATGCTCCTAATGGCTGTATAAATTCACGGAGGACTTTGTTTTATGAATGCACAATTGTATCAGAAAATTTTGTTTTTATTCCTGGCAGTGCATTTGTGCACAATTATTGCATGGCTACTAGTTACATTACTAGTTCGAAATGTTTTCTAGAGTTCAGGTAGAAAGAAATTTATCAAGTCATGTCCGCAGGTCCCTTCGTACGATAACTTGAGAAAAAATTAATACATCTTAGCGTAGTTTTGTATAAAATGTTTGTAAAAAGTTTGCCAACCCTCCGAGTTTATTCCTGCCATGGAAAGCTTTGCACTAAAAATTCTTCTGCATTTCCAGTTACCATTGTAGCATGTAGGTCCCGGAAATTTGTAGAAAAAATTAAAATCGGTCCCGAATTTCTAGACGAGAGCGAGTGATATTTCCAAATATTTCCATCAGCCGTTTGCTCGACCAACACAAGCGGACCTAAGCACTTGTCAACCCTGAGAAAACACAACAAAAAATCAATTGACTTTCACGGTAACGCCTTTGATGCCCTTCAAATGGAACAAGTATTGATAGGCTTCAAGAAGAACAAGCATTTCGTTGGATTATCAACTCAGCTTCGACCAGTATTCAGCTTAGCCCGAAATGCCCTGGGGTTGCCATATGGCACCGAGAAACGAAGATGTTTTCAAGTGAGCATAACATTAAAAATAATGCAGATATCCCTACATAGATACCTATTTTTGCCTCTTGCAGACAGGTTATTCCAAGGCCGCCACGCCCAGCACATAAAATCTAATAATGAAGTTTGTTAGTTCACACATAAGGCTACTATTAGTAAACAATATTTTTCGAATTCAGAAATTTAATAGGGTGCTAAGGTTATACTATTATTATATCGCCAGGTGGAATACCGGAAATTCCTACGTAGGGAAAGCAGTAATTTCTCGCGGTATTTACATTCTCTTAATATCAACAATATAGAACAGCGCTTACTCTTAGCTTAGTTTTAGAAGCATTTTACTCATTGAGTTTAGACATCGGGGTCTGTCCGCAATTCCTACGGAACACATTACAGCTAGCCGTTGGTAGAATACTATCACCAAACCCCAAGACTAATATTCCAATTGGTATGGTACTGATCCAAAAGAGGATAATTGCCATCTAGTAGGACAGCGCCGTGTTAAAAATACCAGTTGCTTATATGCAAAAATTACATAACTTCCACTAGTTGAGCCGTTTGGGAAACTAGTATTTGACTAGTATACAACTAGTTTATTTGACTGAAGGGATATTGTTACATCGGTAGTCTACGAACTCTAAACCAACATACCAGTGGTGATACCGAGAAAATTGGTGATTTTAGTCCTGATCACACAGTTAAAAATTTTGGAATAAAATTTTTTGAATAATTTATTTCTGTTTAGATTAATTTGTAAATTTTTTTGTTTAAAATCTTAATCTCCGTGTCCGAGAAGGTGTCTGATGAGCAGTTGGGGACTTCGAAACATGTCACACCACATATGCATTGCCTTACAAATCGTTGTAATTTTTCTCTAATAGCAGTTAAAAATAAAATCTTGAAATTGTTTGAAAACTGAACTAAAAAGTTTGAACGCTCTGTAGAAAAAAGCAGGAAGTTTTTTTTCTTTCTTCCAAATACCCAATATAGATATTTCTGCTTTCAAAAGGGGAACCCTTTCATCACAGCCTATAGCTCGAAAACTGACCATTTTTAAATTTGAAATCAAAATTCGGTTTGGTCATATTCTTATGTAGCCCCAGAAGTCTCAGTTTGGGCTAAAATATTTAACTTGCACTGTAGTCGTTTTCATAACTAAACCACACTTAGAATTTACTTATTTGAATAATTTATGTTTTATCTTTTTAATCTCTAATTGCATTCTATTTTGAGAGTCGTATAAATCTATACTCTCTTTTACAAATCGCTTTGCGGGTTATAAACTGTCTAAAAATTTTTGGTACGAAAAACAAAACAAACCCGAGAACACGCGGTCCTGCTAATGATGATAAAACAGATCTGGCAAAAAATCCATCATGATCACACTACTAACTGTCAGATGGTGGAAGTGGTTCATTTATATGGTAAAGAAAAATATAATTAGGAGTTAAGATGACATTAAAACCAATTGTTAGCTTAATGGTTAGCAATGCGTGCCAAAATTTATCTAATGCAAAAGCCTAGCAGCTTCCAAAATGGCTCTATAAGAAAAGCTATGGCGGTTGTCTCTAAAAATGTTTCCTACTCTATTCAATTAAAAACAACTTTTAATAATTAATGTAA
Organism: Merzomyia westermanni; assembly: GCA_949987695.1. Lineage (NCBI taxonomy): Eukaryota > Metazoa > Arthropoda > Insecta > Diptera > Tephritidae > Merzomyia > Merzomyia westermanni. Next base: position 124,839,556 of record OX465291.1, on the reverse strand, counting down.
AAATGATTACTGAAAAAATAAAAACAATAATAATTTTCATAAAAATTAAAATGTGAGAAATTATTATTCTTGGCCTTGAACTCTTTCATGAATACGTGAAGAATAAGGATAGCACAGCTTTCATAACATCGAACAACGTAGAATGGAAACTAAAAATCAACACTAACTCTGAGGATCGGTTTAGCAAACACGGAGTATACAAACTAAATTGCGAATGCTAATACATAAGACAAACAGGACGAAAAATTAGTACACGATTCCGAGAGCACATCAGGGACTACAAAAAAAAACACAGAAAACGAAGCAATACCACAGGTATAACCAACCAAATTGAAAAAATCACCGGTTTCTACCTTACTCAACCTATCACTTAGGTACGGAGCGTGTTAAAGCAACCCTCATTAGAGGCATCCAATTAGACACATCATAATATGCTAACGCATATTGACATTACTTGCTCCAGCGCATGCACACACACACCTTCTATAACATCCAGAGACTATAAATACAAGGCAATGGTTAGACAAAGATCAGAACGAAACTGAACACTGAAGAATCTGGCAACTCCTATTAAGATCGACCATCACTGACCGAATAAAGAGAAGAAGGAACATCGACAATAATAAAGCCGTACTCGTGCAGCGCGAATCGTAAGCGCTAGTATCCTTTTTAACGAATAGAATTAAATACCTTAACTCTGCAATTAAAATACTAATCATTAAAGTCTGAATTATTCAAACATATAAACCAAAAACCATATGTCTGTGACAATCCATAGCTAGGCATTGTTGCATTAATACCGCATAAACCTTGCGGTAATTCACTCACCTAATTCTTATAACATTTCTCTTCTTAGACTTTTACCAAATAAATATCGACAATATTAAATTTTCGTATGATAGAATAGCATGCAATAAAACCAATCAAATGAGAATTGACCAAATCGAGTTAGTTCTGAGCGGATGTATAAGTGGATTTATTTGAACGAAATAAAAGGAAATAGAAAAAGCAAAGTCAAAAGATGCTATTAAAAACCCATAAATGTCATTTGCCATCCGGCATACGGAAATACTTTTGGCAATGGCAGTCCTTACATACATATCCACATATTCACTAGACTGGGCAAAAGAAAAAAACGTGTGAATCAGCATATAAAAAAAGACAAATACAAATTCTTCAAGGGAATTGAGCACTGAAGTGGACATAAGTTTTTAATTACGGGCACAAGTTCGGTGTTAAATCCCAAAAAATCCGCCAGTTTTTTGAAGTTAGAGCGGGATCAGCCCTGTCAAAATACATGAAAGTAAATATATATATCATATATATCGCCTCACCAAAACCGCCAACTTCTTTTGCGGCTGTGTAATTTTAAGGCAGTAAGATAATTGGTTAAATAATGATTCAAAATTTTAATAAAATTAGGTCCGGAACAAAAAAGTTTATTTCTACTGATTATTTCGGGACGGCAAGTCTGAGAAAATCTCTTTCAGGTAAATTAATTCCTTGTTAAGCTACACGAAGCTTAATTTTTTATTTCAGCGGTTTGGCAGTTTTAAATTAAAATGTAGTCCTAAAAAAACCCAAGTAGCAATGATATACCTTGAATTTAATACTAAGGTCTGAAATTTCCTAAGTTTTTTTTTTTTTGGAATTCTAAAACAAAATATCAATATATGGTTCAGAAAAACAGATTGTTTTGGCCAATCTAATTTACATACATATAAAAATAGATGTAAAGCATCAGCTTCTTAGAATTGAAATTTATATTATTTCATGTTAAATTCAATATTTTTCTCCTAGAAATCTAATTTAAAAGTGACATAAATCTACGTTTTAAGCCACGAGTGGTCAAACAATATCCCCTTTTGGTTCAGAATGGGGCACAACAAACTTCATAAGGGTATTTTTTATTCGCACGTCTTCGGCAGAAACATTTCGCATGTCAGATAATATTTTCTGAACCTTTCTCTACAAATAAACTGAGAATCAAATTATAGATATGCACCCAAAACACAGGGGGTACAAATTTTTAGGTATCATACCCGTTTTGGTGAGGAACAAGACAGGATAACGTGATGTATATTGAAACTGTTTTCTGTCATCCCTTGTCAAATTTGATTTCGTTTCTAAACATTGAAGATGCCGGAAACCCGAAACCGGTTTGTTACAAAACTAAATTTGACAAGGGATGACGGAAAATCATTCCAATATACATCAACTTTCCACCCTGTAGGAAAATGAACAAAGCAGAATAAAATATGGTAGGATATTTTTGACCACGGATTAGTGTTCAACATAGAAAATGCTATAGCAAACATTCGGTTTTATTGTTTCATTAAAAATACGCTGAAGTGTAACAAGTGTCTGAAATAAGAATAAATAAATTATTTTAGTAGTAGTTTGTTTAAAAAGTATCGCTTTTGTCGATAAAAATTGTCTACTCAACAAATATAAAAAACAATTATTATTAATGTATCCTTTTGTGGAGCTTTAGAAGGGTTAAAAAGAAATATTTCACAAAAACGAGCGGGCTCGATTTTACGTAGATTGATACTCTGGATGTTTGCGGACAATACCTTATTCACACTATTAGTGCCCATTTTCGTTAAACATATTTATGACAGGAGAACTGAGTGTTATCTTTCAAGCTTTTTTAAGCACAAAGCGGAAAGAACAATGGATGAAGCCATCTAGTTCGAGTACCTGTTAATACCTTCTGCATTAAGCAGAGAAGGCGACATTGTTTTCTCTGTACCATGATCCAACTACAACAGGTCGTAGCAGCTCGACAAACATACAGACACATAAAAATTTTCCATGTATTTTGTTTTTGTAATTTGTGAGTTTAACGTCAAAATCATACTGAGAAATGAGTGTAATGTCAAAATTCGAGACAAAAGTAAAAATCAGCTGGTCTATTAACACGACCTGTATTATTGGATCATTCTCTGTACATTAATTTTACTTTCTTCCTGTCACTGTATTCGTGTTGCGGCTTCTCCTGTCAAATTGCATAGAAATTTTTTAATTTGACACTAAACGCCGCTGCTCATATGTTCTTATAATATCACCTGTAAGTGAAATCGCCTTGTATACTTGAAAAAAATTATTCACATTTTTGAAATAAAATGTATGAGGAAATATTCCATAATGTCTAATGCCATATTGCTCAATGCATGCATGAGTGTTGGCACAACTTTCATCCATTAACCTTAGAAATGTATGGATAACTAAACATACCGAAAGGCGTTCGGTCCTATTGCTGCCTTACCTCTATCGAAGAAGAATATTGCTCATTTTGCAAGAAAACTTTTTAAGATCGTATCAAAACAATTGTGTAAGATCGGTAAATGTTTTAATTGTCCTTCTAGTTCTATATTGATGGCTGAAAGTTTTGAAATCTGTTTCATTTTTCAGCTGTAGGAATAAGACCAATATTTATTTATTATGCAAAACCAATACTATTTCATTAATGCAGAATTAGTGCTTCTATACTTATAAATCATGTTTATGTACTAGTGCGTAGGCGTAGGCGTTCAGCATCAATGCAGTTACATCCATACAGAAGTAGTACAAAAGAAGGGATAGAGTATGAATGCTCTCTGAGAAAAAACTTCTCTAAAATGAAAATGAAAGAACATTTATACTGGTATGCATACAGAGCTCCAATTCATGCCTGAAGTACTGACTCCGCATGCATATATTTACACCTTTCATGAGTGCGCGGTAGCTCAGTAGGTAAAGCACTCGATTCTGATGCGAGAAGTCTCGATTCGAGTCCTGCCAACTGACAAAATTTTTTTTTTATTTTAAATTTGTATTTAAAACATTTCTGGTTAAAACCACCATAGCTTTAATTTTAAACTAAATTTATTTTGGACATATATGCACTCGTATGTAGCCTAAAAAAGTTTGAAATTTAGGCTAAAATTTAACTGTAAATATTCCCCAAGCTTCCAAGAGGATGTCAGTTAGTCAGGAGTTAACCAGCAAGATACTCTGAAAATAGAAAATGAAAAAAAACAAAACCAAAATTCGATGAATAGGGGATAAATAGCGCATATTAGTTTCCAGTATGATGAGCTTAAAGCAAAAAGTTTTCTCCAGAGATCGAAAACAAAACCAAAAGAAAATAGCCAAACAAATGAGTCTTATAAGAAGCATATGAACAAACGAGAATCAGTAAAGCGATATGAGTCAACATGGCATGGAACAGAAAATATCTTCACTACTATAGATAAAAGCACGTGTGCTCGCTGCAAATGAAATTCCATACACACACACACACTCGCGAAAACATAAACAAAAAATTGAGAAGCTCGCCAGCAAAGTCAAAACCAATCAGACGTTAAACTGAAAGTAGTTAAGATTGCACAAGCATAAAGAAGAATTTGTGATCCTCTTCACGTGTATATCCCAAACCTGCACACATACATGCCCTGCAGGGAACGCAATAATTAGTGCCACAAATTTCTGATTCAGAACCAGATTTAAATGCCAAATAAGAACTACTTCGCTTGTGACTACATTTTCAGCAGTTTAAAATCCGCATTCCCGTAACCATCACAAAGAATTTTGAACACTTTTTTGAAATAAAAATGATTAGGTTAATGTTGATAAAAAAATAAAATAAAATGCAAATATTAGGTCAAATTTTATCTTATAAATAAAAATAATTGTGTGGCTGTGTGTCTGTGGGTCTGTGTGTCTCGATGTCCTTTATAGGCGTCCAAAGTACTCAACCGGTTTTTATGAAATTTTCACAGTATATTTTTGGGATCACTTTTAAAAGCATAGGATATATATAGTTTTGAAAAAGCGGGAGGTGCCACGCCCCCAGGCTATTTAAAATTTCAATTCTTCATAACTCTGAACTTATTTGGTCTTTATCAATGATATTTGAATATATATGTCCTTTAGTCGAGATTTACATAATTTTGTAAAAGTGGGCGGTGCCACGTCCATATTTCTTGTGCTTGGTTTGTTCTTCATTAATGTCCAAAGTTTAAAGTCGATCTCTATGAAACTTTCACGATAGGTTCAGAAGTTCGCTGGGTATGGCATAGGACATATCTAGTTTTGGAAAAGTGGGCGGTGCCACGCCCACATTTTTGTGTTTTGTTTGTTCTTCATTATTTTCAAAAGCTTAATGTATCTGTGAAACGACACAGGCCATATTTAGTTTTGGCAAAGCCTCCAAGCTAAATAAAGTAGTGATTCGGCATAGCTAGGAATTTTTTTGGTTCAAGTTAATAATATTTTATACATAGATATGTGTTCTGTATATCAAAAAACCTTGGAAACAGAAAAGGGTACCAGGATCAAATAAAAATAAATTCGATATATCCTCGAAAGTATGTACATATCAGTAAGAACAGAAATTTGGGACATACAGGTGGTGTTAGAGGAAAATTAAGAGGGTAAAGAAGAGTAATGGTATATGGGGATGAGGGAAAAGCAAAAGTTGAAAGAAAAAGAGGGAGATAAGGATAAATTCAGAAGAAGCGAAAATTTGTTAAATAAAGGCAAGTAAAATTTTAGGCAGGACAACGTATGCCGGGTCTGCTAGTATTCTATAAAAACTAAGCACTATTATTTTGAGCTGGTTCGGAGCTATGAGACTGAGTCGAAGTGCACTAGGGATGTGACCTCGAGTCGGAAAAATCAATTGTTCAATAATCTTTTTTTTTTAGAGATAAATCAATTCTTAAAGAGAATGTTTGCTTTTTGCGCATAGATAAATTCGTATTCGATGCACGTATTACTAAAAATTCAGTACAGTAAAAATAATACAAAAAACTAAGTTTCAAGAATATAGACATTTTTTAGTTTAGTTAACTAACGTTTATATTTATAAAATGGTAAACAAAACACCGCGATGGAATCGTGCTACAATCACTACGTAGAATTTTTTCTGGTACGAAACCAAGGAAATAGTACAAATAAACAAACTGGTAGTTTGTAGCTGTAGAATATTTCCCTAGTTCAAAACTGTGGACAATATCCACCGCCTAGGACATCGCCATTTCAAATTCGACAGTTAGGGGAAGTTTAAGGATGTTGCGGACGAACTAGTTGTGGTTCCAAATGCACTGGAAGCACACTTTAAATTTTCCCTACCAGGTATGCGTCCATATATAGGAGTGTGTGGTCAGCTGTCTGTTGCTAGAAAAATAGCGATGCGATACAAGCAGGAGGCAATTTCTTTTCTTTAATAGTAGGGCTGAATCATTGAACATTTTAAAGTCGGAAGGAATAAATTTTTATATTTCGGTTGTGTGTTAAATTGAGAAAAGATAAGCGGCAAACAATTATAAAAATTCAGGCAAAGTTTTAAACCACTTAAAAGAGATTTCAAATATTTCATAAGATATAAAACCTTTTGCTAATAATGTGAGTCAGTTTTCTTTATTCAACTAACGTTGTCCATCCATCTTCTTCTTCCTTACGGAAGGAGCATTGACATGACTTAGAAGATTGCACTGGTCATACCAAATCGCTACCACGACAGTCTGGCAGTACGTCAAGTAGTACCGGAGCGTAGCGGGTCCATATTCGGCAAAGGACTGTCACTTTCGACAACGCTTCATAAAACCTTAGAGGAGTGTTTTTGTCGCTAAAAACAGCAACAACAACAACCAGACAAACGTCAATGGTTTATATTTTTTCCTCTCATTTTGTAAACTCACTCAAATCATTGCTGTTACCAGTTTGCACGGTACATTTTGTTTTAGCATTTTTTTTTTTCAAGCCAAAACTACTAAGTGAAATTCTGACCTCTCTAGTTAACTTCAAAATTTGTCAAAAACGTGTGAGTTAAACTCTTCATTTGAAGTTAACTCTGGTTAAAAACATAAAGTTCAATTTATTTTGCTTTGTTCTCGTTGTGCAAGTGGGCTTAAGTGTATTTGACTTTAAATTGTTACTATACATTTTTACTTTTTGATTATATTAATAAGTTAAGAGTCATGAATTATTCTCATGCATGTTTTGGTAATTTTTCTACAAAATGAGTGGTATTATAAGTTTCTTAAATCTATTATGTATATTTCTAGGTACCGACTTCAAATATTGATCAACTTCAAAGAAAGGGGGCGTGGCACCTCCTATACAAATGGAATTTTTCAATATAAATATCTGTTATGTTAGAACAATTAAATTCGGAAAGTAGTTGTATGAGGTTAATCTCTAGGGCAGGGTGCTATAAAGCCATAGCCAATAAAGCCATGTGGCCTTATTTCTCAACATATTAATTTATTGCACCCCGCCAATCCTTAATACCTTAGGGAAAATGTGGGGTATGGGGAAAAGTGAGCGTACTACTTTCCATACAAATGGGTTTTCTCAATGTAAATAACTATGGAAGCATTTATGTCAGAACAATAAAACTCGGGAAGGATTTATATGAGGTAAATCTCTAACACCCTATTAAAAATATGGTATACTCATTTAGAAAATTTGCCCTTTTAGAGAATGAGACTTTGCACTTCTTACACAAACTGAATTTCTCAAACAACATATCTGTAGAAGTTTACATGCTAGATAACAGGAATTTGTTGGCGAAATATATGAAGTCAGTTCAATTCCTGAACAAAAAATGAGAGTTGCTCGAAAATAGGGCGTGATTATTTATTTCCAAAACAAAATAATGATTGACCTCTAACTCATCTATTATAAGTTTCGGGAAGCGAAGCGTGGGGCTGCTTATTATTAATAAAAAGGTGAGTACCGATTCGTCAAGCCTCGAATTAGACGCATATTGTAAAGAATTGTATCTAGTTTCTTAGCAATTGGTTTTAGCGCATGAAATTCCAAATTTTTGTTTGCTTTTAGTTTTCTTAGTTTTTCCATTTTTACTTTCTTGAAAGAAATATTTCGAGCAAATTGTATACTCAGCCTAAAGATACTTTATGGTAAAGTCTTCGCATTGTTGATAGCGCGAAAGAAAAATTCACAAAAATTATGTTATCTCAGGGCATATGTACAGGCTCCCTAAATCACTGTAGTAACTGAAGAGTACTTGTTTTGAGTTGACAATAGGAATCACCACAAAAGCACATAAAATAAATAGTGCCATGGACAGCCAAAATATTAGTAGTATAAGCTCATATTTTCAAACTACTTTTCTGGGTTTCTACCTGAAGGGTCTACCTGGGCCATGCTCGAATAGCAACACAGTTAATCATTACCTGCCCCGGACCCTAAACATATATATTTATAACAAACACAATAATCAATATTTCCATTTCCATCCAGTCATTTGCTATTATCAACATCCTTACTTTATTTCGACCGCTTCATAGCTATTGCATCAAATATGAATTTACATAAATTTCTTTTTAAAATCCCCCATGTATTAAAACACTTCGTTATGAAAACAAATCATTAAATTTTATAGTTATCACTAATTGCTTATTTTATGGCGCGCTTGTGACTAAGAACTAAGTCATTGTTACGGTCTGCAGACGTGGCTTTAAATCAGCAGCTGTTCCTTGAAAGCTTTTGTATATTAAAATTAAATAAATTTACGGTTACTGTTAAAAAATATTATTTTTGTACTACAAAAGTATATACATAAATACATTAACAGTAATATATGTATATGTATATAGTGTGTAGGGCGGGGCTTCATCAAATTAATTTCTTGCAACACTTCAATACTATTATGAAAATATTAAGCGATCAAAAATGACAACTGAAGTGCATTAAATATTCATCGTAAAAACAGTGTCACTGAACAATGTTGGCCGCAAGGATATCATGCAAATGTTAACAGTAAAACACAAATGCAATCATGAACTGGCAATCACAACAACAAAAACATTGAGACACGTTGGCATGTACGGATGCGTCGGAAAGTATGTAAGTACATAAGTCAGTACAGTCAACAAATGCAGGGGAATAAGAAATTATTATTCGAAATGGAGACATCATTCAAATGCAGAATATTTGTATGTTTTTTGCATGATTGTAATTGGAAACGAGCCTTACTTAGGTCTGACAACGGTTTGTAAGAATAAATTGAGAGAAAAAAATTTAGCTCGACTTGCCAATAGTAAAAGTACAGATATAGCTTAGCGAGTTTTAAGAGACACTAGACTGTATCAAAATTAATATATTTAAAAACACGTTTTACATGATAAAATTTTTATAAAAAGATTTCCTTTTAATTTTCGCCAGTTTTTCAGATTATAGCGGATAATAATATAATAAGTATTAGGTGAAAGCCCAGGTGGTAGCCCTACCACGTAGAATACCATTCGTTTGATAACCATTTTTGCATATCCAATTTAATTGTAAATATATTCATATAGATGACAGCACTGTAAAATATCATAACTGGCAACATTTAAACAGGAGAGCGGGAAATATGGCATACTACCTTTATTAAAAAACCTTACTATATGGAATGAATTAAGAATGTTTCTTCAACCGAGAAGAAATGAGTTGTTGCGTCGAGTTGCGTTTTACATAATGAGTCCGTAAGTTAAAAAAAAATTATACAGACAACCTTGTAAAAGATCCTTAGTGACAAAACCTAAGTAGAATATCTGAGAATGTATCACACTAGCTGGATACCAAATGTAGAATACAAAAGAAGCAGACTAATTTAAATATTTAAGAAGAATATGGATAAACACCGTTTCTCAAGATAATGGTAAATGATCTACGTTATAACCGCAGCAATACCAACAAAGGCGTTGATTGTAATCGTAACCTTGAACTTAGCAGTGAGATGAATGGTAGTAACAGCAACCGTAGCTATAACCGTGACTGTTACTATAAAAAGGAGACTACGTACACTTCCATTTTTTCCATACAGTTCCTGGTATAGTGATTTTGATTACTGCCTACGGTTTTGGTTTACGGTTTTGGTAACAGGTGCTTTACTTTACGGCTACGAATATTATTACGGTTATGAACTTTTTCGAGTCGATGTAACATCTTGTAAAGAAACAAAGTTATTTGATATGGCTTTCCTTGGAAATATGGTAATATGCCTGGTACTGGCTTCGGCATAACCCAAGCGCGATCCCCTGGTTAAATTAATGCTGTCGTGATCGTCAACTAATAGTTATGGACATACATACTTATTTTATTTCATTTTAGTTTATTTTTTTTTATAGCATTTTAATTTATTTTATTATACTTTATTTTATTTTATTATATTATGAAATTTTTTGCGACCTTTTTCCTTAAATTTGTATTTCTTTGCTGGCTTGAGGTCCGTGTTCAATAATTATAAAAATTAAAAACACATTTTGATTTTTTTGTTAAAATCGATATATTTCGATTGCTCAACGGCAATCATCTTCAGGATTGTAGCAACTAACAAAAATAAACAATTAACAATAAACAAATTTTGCATTTTAAATATCACATAAATACATACTTTTATTAACACATCTGCTCTCTGTGACGTGGAGTATGGTACTGGTGTTTATAAATAGATATGTGCTGTGTGATCAACGTCGTTCTTATAGTTGAGTCTTGTGTTAGTCGGAGTATTAATAATGTGTAACATTTCTAGTGTGAAGCGTTTGTTATAGTGTTGTTCTTGTTGCAGTATTTTAGTCTCATCAAAGTTTGGTGTGTGGCCGCTATCTGCACAGTGGGCCATGAGTGCCGTTTTTTGATTATTTACTTGATGGCAAAATTTAAAATCAGACTTATGCTGGGAAATTCTCGTTTTGAGCTTGGACTTTGTAGTACCTATATATATATTATTGCACGTTTCATCTCTATTGCCTTTACATGGTATCTTGTAAACTACGTTATTTTTTTCCATGATTGGTATTTTCGATTTTGTTTTGTTAAATATGTTTTTTAAAGTGTTCGTAGGTTTATGCGCAATTTTTGTGGTTTCTTTATCATAGCAGTCAGATTTTGCTAGACGCTCTGATAGATGCGGTACATAAGCCACCGACTTGAAAATAATTGGTTTATCGGCGGTTTTTGGACTATTTGGATTTTTAGTTTTTCGTAATAAAGTTTTTATGGTTTTTTTCGGAAAATCATTGTTTGTTAGTAATGTAAAAATGTCTTTTGTAACTTCTTTGTGGTATATTTCATCTGAGGTCTGCAACATTTTCCGTATACAGCCCTTTGCTGTATTCATAATCATGGTTTTCGGATGTTTTGAATTAAAGTTTATAATTCGTCCTGATGCTGTAGGCTTTTGATACCACTTCAGTTTTAATTGATTTCCTCGTCTGTTTATTATGGAATCGAGGTATGGTAATTCCTCATCGTTCTCTAGCTCTATAGTAAATTTTATATTTTTGTCAAAGGCGTTTAGTGTGTTAAGTGTGTTTTGTATTTCATTTTCTTTTATTATCGCGAATAAATCGTCGACGTATTTTGTAAGTATTCTTGGCTTATGTCGTAACTTCAGCATGGTATCATCTAATAGCTTTTCCATAACTATATCCGCTATTATTGGGGATGTGGGTGCTCCCATCGGCATTCCTTTTAGTTGCGTATAGATAGTATCATTAAATTTGAAATATCTGCTTTCTTGAATGCAGAATTTAATTATTTCCATGAACAGCTGTTTTGGTATTTTTGTGTATTCTTTAATTGTTATCCATTTTTCTTGTATGATTTCAAGTGCCAGCTGTATCGGGATGCTAGGGAAAAGCGAAACTACATCAAAGGAAATAAGCTTTTCATCATCAAATATATATGTGTTGTTTACTCTTTCTTTAAACTCAATTGTGTTTTTAATATTGTACGTAGAACTTGCCTTTACGTTTTTTAAAATTTCTGCCATATATTTGGACAGTGTGTAAGAAGGTGACCCAATTGCTGAGCATATTGGTCTTAATGGAGTTCCTTCCTTATGAATCTTCGGGAGGCCGTAGATTCTGGGTGGCTGTGCGGTGGTTGTTATCATTCTCTTTCTCTCTCTCTTTGTGATTAATTCCATTTTGAACAGTTTGTCTACTAGTGCATTGTTTTTGCTTTGTAAACGTGATGTTGGATCCTGTCTCTGTACTCTATATGTTGCTAGATCCATTAATATATCCTCCATTTTCTTGTTGTAATCATCGATTTCCATTGCCACCGTTTTATTCCCTTTGTCGGATGTTAAAATTCTAACGTTTTTATTTTCCTTCAAGAATTTCTTAGTTTGCTCCACGGTATCTATAATTGCATTGTCTATTACACTATGTTCGGTTGTAGTTGTATGGCTTGATATTAACAAAGAGAGTTTTGTGCGAGCTTCGTCTTGTTGATCTTTGTTTTTTATGCTTTGTACCAAATCTTCACCGTCTGCTACGTATTTAAAGAGAGGGAAATTCTTGTTATCTACAGGTAGTGCGAACTTCGGCCCCTTTGCTAGCAATGCTTGAATATCTCGCGGGAATTCCAATTTGGTTTTGTTTACAAACCACTCTTCATGCTTGATGTTGTTGGTGAATACTTCATTTCGTTTCGCTCTAATTTTCTTATATTTCAGCTCTTGACGCTTTTTTAGTGTTGTTGTGGTTTTTTCCGCGACATTACTCTCGTTTTCCAATAATTCTTCGAAATCTTTTTCACTCAATTGTTTTTTTAATTTGTTGGTTAATTGCTCTCTCTGTTGGTTTAATCGTTGTAATGTATTGTGTTTTTGTTTTATAAGTAAGCTTAAGATTTTTGTAAGGAAAAAGTGTGTATGTCTGTGTAACATTTTATCTATGTACGAGTGCTTGTCCGAGTCAGATACAAATAAATTCTTACATCTGGTGGAGTTTTTTATAAAATTCGGAATAATTTTTGACTTTCTACATTTTAATAGGAACTTAATACTTGATTTTACTTTTACCAATTTTTTAGATGTTAATTGCAGTTTGTTGATTGTTGTTTTAGCGTTTTTGTTGTTGTTTTTTATTGTAGCATATCCCATGTTTGGTTGTTTAACAAAAAAATCAAAATGTGTTTTTAATTTTTATAATTATTGAACACGGACCTCAAGCCAGCAAAGAAATACAAATTTATTTTATTATATTTTATTTTATTTTTACATATCTTTGTAAGTTCAACGAGCTCAAGACCAGTTGATAATAATTTCTTAGTTAATTATTATTATTTTTGATTAGAGGAAAAATTGAAAGCAACAAACATATACAGTCAGACTTATTCTTATAGTTTTGCTATTTCAGAGGATCTTGTGGAGAATCGAACCCACTCACTCTGCTTGCCAGCGCAGCTGCCTAACCCATAGGCTATGCTGCGTGTAGTTTTGCAAGCTGCTTAATTCAAGTTTTCCTCGAATTGTTCTTTGCTATCTTGCCCACGGTATACACAATATTTTAGACATTCTGTCTATATGTAAATCATGTATGTTGAACTTTGTTTTTGTACATTCTTCTTTCTATTTTTAGAAAATAGTTATTGTTTTATTTTATTTTATCTTATTTTATTTTATTTTAATTAATTTTGTTTTGTTTTATTTTATTTTATTTTGTTTTATTTTATTTTATTTTATTTTATTTTATTTTATTTCGTTTTTTTATTTGATTTTATTTTATCTCATTTTATATTATACTATTTTATTTCATATTATTTTATTTAAATCTTTTTTTTTAGATTATTTAGTTTTATTTTTATTTTTTATATTATTTAATTTTATTAAAATATTTTTTATTCTATTTTGTTTTATTGCACAAAAATTTTACCGCAAATAGAACAAGATCAAGATTACCTGTAATGCTTAGTATTTGCTTTTATAAAACATCATTCGTATTGGGATTGCTTCATAAATATACTTTATTTAAGTCTGGTCTAATGTACATGTGTATGGCTTACCTAAGAATATGCAAATCTTTATGTGCATTCTTTTCGTTTAGGAAATGAAAACAGAATTGACAAGTACCATAGTTTGATTTGTTACACTCATAGCTTTTTTCTTTCGGGACGTCTCCTAAGCGATTTAGTAATAATAAAAATAGTGGCCAACATAAAGCGATTGCCGACACACAGGAACCAAAATAATACTTCCGGCATTACTAAAATCGGTTCCAATTTATTTTGAATGATGTTTAAGATGTCACATTGCCTGGTGAAACTTCGTAAAATACAGGCAGCCGTTGCCTTTCCTTTACTCTAAGTGAGATAGCATGAATAAAAGATCAAAACTTAAATTGAACATTGCTCCATAGACTTCTATCGCTAAATGGGTCTACATATAATCAGCTAAGAAAATCACCTCAAACGTCGACTTATAAGGCGTTATCTCTGCTTTGGAGAGAGGACTATGCTTCTTAATTTTAACTATTCAACTACTATCATTGTAGCCCTATGCGAAATTGGATAATATTGTATGCGGTGGCATAGTTCACCCATTTTGGAAATGTTTGAGTCGGCTTAGGATTATGGATTGCGCATCATAGAACCTCAATTAATACATAGGATATTTCGGCATAACGGTGGAACATCATGTCCAAAGTGGTATAAAAGGTCAACCTCTATGAGTATTAAGGGGAGACCGAAGTAGAAACGACATCCAAAAAATTTGGTTACTTAAAAATGAAAGTACTTGCAATGAACTTAACGTTCAAGTATACGGACTAAGTCCTGGTATTTTTAGTCTAATGCCAGTGACAGGCCAGGATGAAGCGTAACGCCTTCTAATGTTGAGCTGAATTAATTTCGATATGTATAGTTCGTTACTTTGGCCAGAACAGGCAAACAAAGGAAGACCACCACACCGATACAAAGGCAAAGTACAGAGCGATTTGTGTGCCCTTGTGGATTCAACTGGTGCCATTAAAAAAACCGAAGAAGCGATCGATGCACTCAGTTGCAGAACTTAAGCCGTTAAAATAGCTAAGATCGAAATTCTTCTTTTTTAAATGGTCTTCTAACTGCCTGGGCGATTGCGATCGTCCAATATAGCTCGCCAGTCATATGCGCGTGAATTATAGACACCGTCGGGATCCCAAAACGGTATCCACTTGGTCCTTAGCTTAAATTAGTGAATTATTTATATTCAGTTAAATGGGGGTGTTTGAGCTCACATAAATATTATTGCTAGGGAGCAGCTTTCTTTAGTGTATCCATTTGCGTCCATAACCAACCTATTCTAACCTAACTCTGCCCCACTTTAGTACATTTCGTTGGTTCCTTATTAAAGAACATGGAACAAGTCAGCCAACAGAGCATCGACAACAAAATTATTAGATTTACTCTAATTTGAAATTCATCCAATTTATTTACAAAATTCACTCTAACAATCTGTTACATCACTTCAGTTATTCATTACGCTAATTTTTAGGCGATTTGCATATTTTATATAAAACAGAGAAGCGCATAAAAGTGGAAATTTTTTCAGAAACATTAAAACCGCTTTACCGCGCATGCACACGCCCTTTTTGTACACACACACACCCTTAAATTGAAATCCGCCGTACCATTCCATGGATTTGTGATGTTGTAAACTGTTGACAGCTTAAATGGCAAGTGTCTTCGTCAAGATGATAAAATAAATTATGGAAATGTTTCTGACAATTTACTTAGCATTTTTTATTCACTTCATTTACAATTTTATATCCCCTTCCCGTCCACCGCTTGGTAATGGTATACGAATAGTTTTCTGTGGACTTGATTCGGAAGTCGAAGTCTAGATACGAGTTTACCTTTTAAAAGAAAAAAATAAGCACGATAAGAAAATATCAGCTGCAAAGTGACACCACTACAAATGCCAAAATATATGCCCAGCTAACCAAAAGTAGGAAAAAAGGCTCCCTTCGGAGCCATAAACACAATTTTTTTGGAATCTTACGCTCCTCCCTCCGGAGCCATAAAACACAATTTTTTTGGAGCCTCACGCTCGGAAATGAGCTCTTTTCGGAGCCCAAAAGGACCGAAAAATCGTTCTTTATTGGCTAGGGTGCCCGGAGTCATAAAAAATAATTCAAAATGGCTCCGAATCCAATGAATTTGCAGCTTTGTATGGCTCTTTTTAAATGAACTGCGGAGTCTTTTTGGACACTGTTTGAAGCCTTTTATTGATGCTTTTCTGAAGGTATTTTGGAGTATTTTTTGACTCTTTTTAGGCACATTTGTTCCTACATTTTAATTATTTTTGGATCCTTTTTGGTGTCGCATTGAAGGATTTTACTGACTCTTTTATTAAGATTCCTATAAGTTTTTTGGAATAATACCTGTGTTTTACTTATCATAAGTAAGTACTCTTTTTAATCGTTTATATATAGTTTTGTTTATATAATTGTGAAAATATAATGCTATTAATACTTTGTTTTAAATACATTTTATGTAAAAACATTTGTATAACTAAATATGTAGGAACAACCAAGCGTATACATTTTTCGTGTGGAAGTTATCAAAATAAAAAAAACGTCATTCATACATATAATTGAACTTTGCCGTTCATCCGCTCTCCAACGTTTATTTTCTCACAATTCTCTTTATGCGTACAACCAAAAATGTCAGAAGATGCTCTCCGCTCTACAATATTCAATTTTTTTCTCAAGGCTCCGCGAATCTGCATATGCTGTGGGTTGTTTGATGTTTACTAAAGAACACTCCAAAGCAGTTTAAATTACGTACTCTTTTTGGATCATTTTCACGGAGCGCTCCGACTTTTGTTAGCTGGGTATTTGTACTACAGAAACTCTGTAGTCTGTGTGGGCATGGCTTCTTGAAGTGTTGTTATTGTATTATTCGCTAGCTGATTTAATCTCGTAACCTGATAGTTTCTTTGGTGGAAAGTCAGCAATAATAAGTAAATACATGACTTCGCTCACGATACATAAAGTGTTACAAAATACGTAATTAGCAAATTGCAATTATTGGAGCTAAGGATACTCAGCACAGAAATTTTATTTTTTTTCCCTTCCTTTGATAGACAAATGTCAAATAAAATAAAATCAAACTACACGCAGCATAGCCTATGGGTTAGGCAGCTGCGCTTGCAATCAGAGTGAGTGGGTTCGATTCTCCACAAGATCCTCTGAAAATAGCAAAGCTATACGAATTAGTCTGACGAGAAATCGTTGGCTGTTTTCGAAATATTACTATAACTATAGCCTGTATATGTTTGTTGCTTTCAATTTTTCCTTTAATCAAAATAAGAATAATTAACTAAAAATTATTATCAACTGGTCTTGAGCTCGTTGAACTTACAAAAATATGTAAAAATGAACAGACCATAAAACCAACAACAAAATAAAATAAAATAAAATAAAATGAAATGAAATAAAACAAAATAAAATAAAACCAAATAAAATAAAAAAAAATATAATAAAATGAAATGAAATAAAATAAAATTGATATTAGGAAAAAATTATAACGATTTTCACAGCGCTGGACAATGAGGAGTTGGTGACTTCAAAACATGTCATCCCATACCATCGCTGTGCAAATCGTTGTAATTTTTCTCTAAAATCAATTAACAAATAAAAATTAAAAACGACCACTGCCCCATACAAAATTAAATCTAGTAAGGAAAGGCATGGCTTCGACTGTGCCGAAGACTTTATAACTTTCATGAATACGCAGCACGGTTTTAAGTGTCCGATCCTTACTTGCAATTAGCACAAACTCTGCAAAACTGTGGAATTTAAAGATACATAGCCCGAACCCCCTTTATCGGAACAATTGATTGTAGGGGACCTATATGTTATGTAGGTCCGATTTGGCTGATTTTCACTAGACACATTACATATATAATAAGTACCAAACCTGCAAAATTTAAATTCCTAGCTCTTAAATTTCAGGATTTATAGGCCATAGGGAGCTATGCGTTGTATTGGTGCGGTCTTACTGGTTCCGACAAATGGCGGCCCCTTAGCAAATTTCATAGAGATATCTCAAAAACTGAGGGACCAGTTTGCGTTCAAACAGACAGACAGACAGACAGACATGACTTAATCGACTCAGCTCATCGCCCTGATCATTTCGGTATACTTAGGGGTGGGTCTATCTCTTCTCCTTCTCATACTTACAAACATCGGACCAAAGTTAGAATACCATTTCATTTTCATGAAAGGTATAATAAATGTTGCCACGTGTTGCTTCCTTTTAGACTCCAGCAGCGCGCTGTTGTCTTCAATATGTGGGGATCTCCGGGATCTCTAGAGAAGTTCCTGACCTACACAAGTCATGCCGCTACTAAACTTTCGAAACTTTTCCAGCCCAAATTTGTTGAACATTTGATGAAAATAAATGATATTTTGAATAGGCTAAGTTCTACGCCTGTTCCTCTTTCTAACCCAATTAAGATCAATCAGTTTGTTCAAGCTCTGAAGATTTTAGTGGGACAAGAAATATATAACTAGCGGACTTGCATGAACTTGTTATTGCCGACTTACTTGTGCAATTGGTTTAAAATTCCTAACGTATCCTCATACTACCCTGCTACAAAGTAATTGCGAACACATAAACCAAACTCACCGGCATTATTGGCTGTGCAGGCGACAGTTGTGTGCTGCGAGAAGTTACGGTTCGCATAAGAATGTTGACAGGATGTGTGCGTGCATGGAATTTCAGTACGTTTTTGTAAAATTTTTGTTTGTATAAAAAACGGTTTGTACGTTGCAAAGCACACAACAACAAAGATATCCGTACAGGGCTTTATTGAATTACATGCTGCATCTAAGTGCAGTATTGCAATCTCAAGTTGCAGGCGTAGGTATGTAAGAACTAGAGATGCCAATATAAGTGGCATGTTGTGATCCGGGACTTCGCGATATTTTTTTAAATAGTGTCGGGATCGTCTTTGAGGCATGGTCTTTATGAAAATTACACTTTATCCTACCGTAGAAAAAATCTGTGACAGTATTTTTCTCAAGAGATTTTGGTGGTATTTTGCAACAGATAGGACTGAAGAGGTACCAACCTAGTGATCGATGTCTCTCTCGGTATATCATCATAAACCTCCTAAGAGATTTTTGCGCCAAGCTTCTCTTCCAATTTGTGGTGTGCCGATTTGAATTTTCCCTACAAATTGGTGGGACCTACAGTTATTTGCCGACTCCGAACGGCATCTACAAAAGGAGACGAATTTTTTGCTGAGAAGCCTGTCATGGCAGAAATACACTCGGAGAGTTTGCCAAACCACTGCCGAGGGGCGACCCCGTTTTGAAAAACTTTTTTCAAATCACTTTTGATGTTACCTGTACCAGGGCTCGAACCATGGACCTTCGGTGTGGTAGGCCGGCAACACTACCTTCACACCACGGCGGCCGCCAACAACAACAACAGTGATCGATGTATCTTCTTAAAAACAACAAAAGAAGCTTAAAGTAATTTTTGCTTCATAGCGGTCGATGACTTCAAAAGAAGGATAGGCAAATATTTTCAGGGCTATGGAACAAATTAAGTATCAAGATCACAAATGGGTGATTCGGGTTTCCTTAAACAGTTTTAAGTTACTTATGGGTCAACACTGACAACCACTTTATCGAAATTCACAAACCACTTTATCAAAATTCACTGCCAAATTCAAATTAAAACAAGTAAGGAAGTCTGAGTTCGTGTGGAACCGAACAATTAATACCCAGCTGTCTAAAAGCGTTTGTGGTGAATTGGTAAATTGTTGTGGAGTTATGACCTATACAGGTTTCAAACTTTTTCTACTATCATGTGGGCAATCTCAAAAATAAAAATGAATGTGTTTCTGTGTGTTTGTGTATCTGGCGTCGAAAGTACTCAACCGATCTTTATGAAATTACCACAGTAGGTTCTTGGATTCAGTGGTTTCAGCATAGGCTATATATCATTTTGAAAAGCGTAGATAGTAAGTATACCTCGTATCATGTTTCGTAATTTTATTTAACCCGCTTCTGAAGTTAATAATAGCTCAAATTTGATATTTTGCTCATTTATATGTGGGCGGTATCACGCCCATTTTCCAAAATTTAAAAAATCATTAATAAGATCATCAGGTCATTGTAACTACAAGATTCTAGCATTCCATCTGCATCAGTGAAGGAGATATGGCATGTTCCGTTTTCCTGCCTCCCTTTTAGAAAGCTTTGGTCCAAAAGTAGGCGTGGTCGTCCACAGATTTTGGTTATTATCCGTGGGCGTACTCTACATGTCTATAGCACTCCTCGTATTCAGTTCCGTGATTCTATCTTACACAGTTCTGAAGTTATTAACAGTCGAATTTGAAATTTTCTTTACTCATAAGTGGACGGTGCCATGCCCACTTTCCGAAATTTTTCAAAACTCATATAAAGAATAAAAATATGTGTGTAAGCCCCAAATTATATTATTATAACTATATCAAGTAATTAGATATGGGCAGTTCAATATTTCTACCTCCTTTCCAAATAACTTTTATGAAAAAGTAGGCGTGGTCGAAAAGCGATTTCGCTTATTTTCTATGGGTGCCTTTATCACAACAATGGTATGCCTCCTACGTAAACGGTTCTGAAGTTATTAACAGACAAAGGTTGAAAAACTTTGTTAAAATCGTCAATGGGACTACCAAATTAAGAAACCTAGCAAAATTTCATCATTGTAGTTTTTTTATACCGATTTTATACGTTTTTCGAAATTTTCGATATCGAAAAAATGGTTCGATTTCGCCCATTTCAAATGGCAACCTACCTTGGGCGGAAAGCAACCTGTGCGCAAAATTTCATTCAAATGTCTCTAGTTGTGAAAAAAATTCTGAGATGGAGCGTTTTTGAATCAAATTTTGAAATAGGGCGTTATTGAAACAAACTTTGATATAGCGCATTTTTGAAAAAGATTTTGAAATAGGGTGATCTTCCACTCAGCAGTCGACATGAGATTTTCATTTCCATTCATTCATGCAAGCAAACCTGAACAGAAAAGAAAAACTGCGGGATCCCAAGATTGGCATCCCTAACACTTACGTAAGTAAACGGAAGCTTGGCCAATGAATTCTCAAAAGGTATGGGCAGTGCTGAAAAGCAAAAAAAATTCCATTTGCCCAAAAGCCATCTGTAACAGCAGCATTCCCCGAACATTTATTTTATTTTGTTTTTGGTGCTGCAGGTAAAAAAAAACCGTAATACATAGTTTAGCTTTGTCTGTTCATTTGGCACGCTTTCCGGTGTTTTTGTGGATTTTTCAATTTTCTATGGATAAAAGTTGGCTCTCAGGTCTTTATACGTGTTTCACCGTCATTTTGCCAAACTTTCACAGCGTTTCTTCGTTCAATAAAAATACATATTTTTCTCCTTTGACTGCAATATCTAAGACATTTTTGGTTCAATAATAAAAATGGTGTCAAAGGTAATTTATCAGTCATATTGTTGCTTCATAGTTTTCCAGTTTGCCTTCCGTTTATTAAGTAGACAAGCGAAAATATATTGACTACGAAATAGCTACCAGTAGAAGTCCAAAAGTAATTGTATGTGTGAGCGTTGTTCGTCAAGATTATTAATATTCCGAGTCAAACTATATACATTTTTTCCAGCATTTCAATCATTTGTACTTTTGTACTGGGTTCGGTCATAAAGCCTTGCTTTCCTTGAAAAGCGGTGCCGCAATATTAATCACCCCTATACTCACCGTCATCAGTTTTGACGCACTTTTGAATATAGGTAATAGAAAATATGACATATTTCATTTTCTACTACTTAAATGTGGCCATTTAGAATGTCTTACAGGGCTGTCATTTATCTGAAATTGTTTTAAATGAAATGAGATCTTGCTCCATTTGTATGATATCTTTAATAAAGATAGTATGCTGCATTTAAAGATCTCCTTCTAAGTGTTGCCACTTGTAATGTTTTGACAGAGTTGCCAACTATCTTTAACTTTTTAAAAGAAATGAGATATTCCCATACGGATATCAACAAACGTGTTGCTATCTGAAATGTATATGTGATCTTCTACAGTCTAATCTCTCTATCTTCTGTGTTGCCACTTATCAGAAATTAAACAAAAAAATCAATTCAGAATTGCTAATATTGGTATCAAGAGAAAAATATTTTACGTCGTATTTGAACAAGAATATTTCTAAGTAGTGCTATAGATTTTTACAAATCTTAAATTAGAATTGTATTTAAAAAAATAATAAAAATGATATGAAAGATAAATTATTAAAACAGAGCTATAGTAATGAAATGCACTGTGGAGATGAATAGGTTGTTTTTACTGATAAGTATCTAGAAGAACTTCAACTATATGGCAACACCGAAAAAATAATATCAAAGCTCGGCAGCCCAGGTACTAACTTTTATGTATGAAACTCTAAAAATATATCGATTTTTTCATGCTTTTAGAAACCCCAGTTATGTGCAAAGTTATGTGACACTGTGTACGAATAGAGCTGAATATCAAAAAAGAAAGTGGACAGGGGCATCGATAGACATAACATAACAGATCTAGATAAGAGATTCAGAATCACAGCCAAAATTAAGGGAGGCGGGCTACTGGGTAAGCTTGCTGAAAGAAAAGTCCTCCACATTAAAAAAAAAAACGAAAGTTACAAACAAGTTATTTGGTGTAAAAGAGGACAGTGATGTGCACCCGTATGGATCATCGATGACTACCTTTCTATATCAATATCATACATTAGCTACAATTTAGCTGACAATCTGAAAAACATGCATATTGTGGCGAATATTCTCAAGCATGTACCATATCTCACTCAATAACACTACCACCACTAGTTAAACACAACAGAGATAACGATGGCTACGCTTATGCATGCAAGCATGTACCAAGCAAGAGGGAGAGAGAGAGAGCGCGAGTATTTGCGAATACGTTGCAAAGAGGAGATGCCAAAAAATAACACCGACCCTCCAAGAACACGAAGAGGAAACAACCAAGAAACTTCTAGGTGCTTAGCGTAGCACCCTGTCGGACTATATAAGGCAGTGACCAAGCAAGGCAGGTTGATCAGTTTGTATTCAAGTATTGTATAGTGAACTACTGTGGAGTTACCCACTCCGGAATTTGTATTGCGTTTATACCAGTAAATAAACCTAGCTATTTGTTACAGTATATGCGCGTGTGTTTATTTGACTTTGCAGTGATCGAACTCAGAAATATTAATCGAGGAATCATCGAATTGGTCACAATATATTTGGAAGACAAATCGGTTCGCATTCTAACCAAAGACTAAACCGAAACCGTAGTCGATTAAAATCGATTCATTTTTCGAAACCGTAACCTTTATTTTGATCTGAAAAACAACGAAACCGAACCCGTTTCAAGTGGGGGATCGGTTCAAAATGGCCTTGACTTTTTTTAATATATTATACTTCATTTTGTGGACACACATTTTTTTTTACCAGATTGTACTCTGGCTAATTTTCATCGAAGATAATCGAGCGAGGTTACAAAAGACGAGGTCAAACTAGTAGGTCAAACCTTCTGAAGTGATTATTAATATTAGTGTTTTGAATTAATTTGGTCAACTGTTAAAGTTTAGATTTCTCAAAGAGCCTATGGTCAAATTCGATTAGATTTTATAGAATAGACGGAATCATGGTACAATAAACAGGTAAAACAGAAATAAAAATGCATACTTGCTGTGTATTTTGTTGGTAGCTCAGGTTCGTAGACTGACAATAAATATTTACAATTCCTCGTGTCAAAGTCATGTCAAAAAGTGAAAGAAACTAAGGCTGGGGGCTGGTGCAAATTTTGTTGCGCTGATACCGTGAAGCCAGTGCAATGTGCTTACGCAATTGTGTTTTTGCTTAGAATAAATCCGGAAACCATTTTTGTGGCGGCGCAGTTTACGAAGCACCACCAAAAACTTATACCAAAATTTTACGATAAGTAACCGGAAGTCGGAACCTAACCTAAAAATAATAGGACAAATAATGTTTGCTCCTGTAATGAAGCAGTTTAGGAGACACCGAGGTCGAAGCATAACTTTTTCACCCGTTCAAAAGTAATGGACACAAAAAAAGGCAAATGTTTTGTTTTAATTACTTTTAAATGATTTTATATAGTAGTTTCCCAAAAGGGGATTATGATTCC
Source organism: Merzomyia westermanni (assembly GCA_949987695.1). NCBI lineage: Eukaryota > Metazoa > Arthropoda > Insecta > Diptera > Tephritidae > Merzomyia > Merzomyia westermanni. The sequence goes on along the minus strand of OX465291.1, from coordinate 124,815,631 downwards.
TTGGACCAGAACGCAACTTCGGTACCGCCTCGACATTTTGTTACGGTTTGACAATTGAATGCTACTATTTACATGTTTTATGTATTTATGTTCTAAAGGGTGTTTTTTTAGGGGTATAGAACTTCGAATTGAAATAAAACACAAGAAAATCGTTTTAAGGTCCATCAATTTAGCTTTATTGGAAGGATAATTTTATGCCATTAATGTTTAAATATGATTTCGGGCATGTGGCCGCCGCGGCTGGCTCGAATAAAGCCAATTCTACAGGTCCAATTTTCAACCACTTTTTCGAGCATATGGGGCCGTATGTCGGCAATAACGCCACGAATGTTGGCTTTCAATTCCCCTAACGTTTCTGGTTTGTTGGTGTAGACGAGCGACTTCACATATCCCCAAAGAAAATAATCCAATGGTGTCAAATCACACGACCTTGGTGGCCAATTGACAGGTCCATTCCGCGAAATTATGCGCTCATCGAATGTTTCCTTCAATAAATCGATTGTGACGTGCGCTGTGTGGCATGTAGCGCCGTCTTGTTGGAACCACAACTCATCCACATTCATGCCATCCAATTCGGGAACAAAATAGTCGGTTATCATGGCTCTATACCGGTCTCCATTAACGGTAGCTGCCTCTCCAGCATTATTGCGGAAGAAGTATGGCCCAATGACTCCACCAGCCCATAGAGCACACCAAACAGTCAGTTTTTGTGGATGTAATGGCGTTTCAAGGGTCTCATGTGGATTCTCTTCACTCCAAATGCGGCAATTTTGCTTGTTGACGTAGCCATTCAACCAAAAATGAGCCTCATCACTGAACAAAATTTTGCGATGAAAATCAGCATCGAAATCAATCTCATTTTCGGCCCATACACCAAAATCACGACGCATTGCATGGTCTCGCGGCTTTAATTCTTGCACAAGCTGGATCTTGTAAGGTCGCAAGCCAAGATCTTTGCGCAAAATCTTCCATAAAGTTGATGGACAAAGCTCCAATTGCTGTGCACGGTGGCGAATCGATTCATTCGGGTCCTCTTCAACACTTTGCTCTACAGCGGCAATTGTTTCTTCGGTGCGCACTGTTCGACGTCTCTGCGGATGCGTATTATCACATAGAGTAAACGTAGTGCGAAAACGATCCATGGGTAACCGAATTAATTGCTCTGATGGACGATTATGTCGACCATAAAATGGACGGAGCTCACGGTAAACTTCGCGAACTGAACCATTATTTTCGAAATAAATTTGCACGATTTGCAAGCGTTGTTCTTTTGTCAACCTGTTTATGATGAAATGGCAAACCAAACTGAACATAAATGACATTAGAGTTGCCAGATTTGAGCACAAAATGCCAGTTTTATCTCTATTCGAAAAACAAACCTGTAAAAAAAACACCCTGTATTTGTTATGTTTAAATTTATTTAAGTTTTGGAGGAAGCCATGGTTTGGCGGTAGTGTTGCTAGCCTCGAAGGTCGAAGGTTTGAGTACCGGGACAGATAACATCAAAAGTGGTTTGAAAAAGTTTTTTTTAAATGGGGTCATCCCTCGGCAGTGGTTTGCCCAACTCCCCGAGTTTATTTTTGTCATGAATTCATCTGCTTTGCAGATGCCGTTCGGAGTCTCAAAAGTACAAACAGGAAGAGAAGATCGGCCCAAAAATCTACTTGTGGTAACTTGGCATCACTAATTTTTATTTACATAAAAAAATACAATGCGAAAATTAGAAAACAATTTTAATATCTAGATTAAGGGACCGCTTAGCACTAGCCAGCGGTTAATTTTGTAGCTATCCGAACGATTTACGTTAATTGCTATGTAGGCAGCATTTTTCGGGACTGCGTGACAGTAGATTTTTTTACCTTCGGGAGCTCCGCTTTAACTGCTTATAGACCACGTTAAAAAATTTGTTTTCAATTATTTTGTGCCTTGATTAACATTTTAACAAAATATCAAGTTGATGTATCCGCGCCAGCAGCGGTATCAACGCAATAACCCTATGTCGCGCAGCTTCACACAGCTTTCATAGAAGAAGTTAACATTTTAGTATTGTTTACATGTTCACAAAAATAACGAAACGAAAGTTAAAGTTTTTTTAGATAAAATTCGTAATTTTGCGCGTTCCGTGGTTATTTTTAGAAGTGCGGCGGTTATATATTAATTATAAACATGTGATAGGTCAATTGCCTCACCAAAATCTGATGTTTTTATTTAGTACTTGGAGGCTCAAATATGCAAGCTTTGTCCAACTCCCGCTTCCTTCTGGGATCTTTGGGAACTGTAAAAGAACTATCACAGAGAGTCCACGTGTGTAGCACCTTTCGATCATTCAATAAAGTGTTTTGTGAATTGTATTTTATTTTAAAAGCAGAAAAATTAGGAACTTACTGCTGAACTTAAAAGACCACTTAGAATGAAAAACAAAATAAAATATGCAACTCTGGTGCATCTAATACTTTTCTAATAAAAAATTTGTTAATTTTAAAAATTTATTTTACCTATATTTTATCCATATATGGTATGAACAGTATTTATTATTATATTAGAAAAAATCTATGATATCCGCAGATAAAAAACTTTTAGAAAATCAGACCTTTTTAAACCACTTCAATTTTTTAGCAAAGTAATAAACTTAATAAATTTTTTTTTGTTCACAAACTTGTGTTCGTTCTTTTTTTGAAACCGAAACTGCAACGAAACCGAAATAAGTTTTAAAGAACGAAACCGAAGCCGAAACCGAAACATGTTAAGAAACAGAAACCCAAATTGTGAATTCTTAGTATGATTGTGTCCTATTTTACATACAAAGCTATGAAGTGAGCTTTTTATAAGAGCAGGAGCAGAAATAATGAGGCTAAAAACATCTTTCATAATTATTTCCAAATTATATAATTTTCTTTAAGGTTTGCGACGCTCATCAAACTCAACAGCTGAAAGCAAATAACCGGTACATTTCAATTAAAAACCTTCAGCAGAAATGTCAACATAAAATATGTAGCCACTTACATCAATGAAAGCAAAATATACCACTTTATGAACCGCATTTCACTCCAATCAAAAATTATTTACCTAATTAGCAGTCTCCGTAAACAGTTACGTGCTTATGCCCGAAGACATAAAATAAATAGAGACACCTCCGGTGAGAATAACTTAATGAGCTATTAACACTCTGCTACAGATGTACGTACATGACCGAACAGATAAATCTGTACATGCGCACGCAATAACCCCACCAACCATGGGTAACCGTGGTGAAACTCCCCCACCAACCATGGGTAACCGTGGTGAAACTCCCCCACCAACCATGGCTAAACATGGTGAAACTCTAATTCCACAAATTCACGAATTTTTACTAACACCAACGCATATTTTTGGAATTTGTATGGAAGTGATGCACTAATTAGAACGACAGAAATGTAATAAACATAATAACAGGGTCCGATGAAACCTAATAAAGAGAAGCATCGAACAATAGTCACGGAACATTTCCTTGCTTGGGTTTAAGCAATTCATAAAAAATTGCTAAGCTTTCGAAAATTCCAGCCATGACCCTGCGGGTTAGGGGTTTAGAATATGCCCGAGGGTGGCATAACGGTCGTAAGAGGTGACTAATATGCACAAAGGTAATGACGTGCAAATCGATGGTTGATCTACGGATATGATGCCTCTTACCTGTCATTACCCATCTTATCCTTCCTTACGGAAGGAGGGGTGACATGACCTAGAAGGATTCACTGGTCAGAAATCGCTACCACGACAGTCGGGCAGTACCGCAAGGGAGTACCGGAGCGCACCGGGTTCAAATCCGGCCAAGGACTGTTAATTCGACAACACTCCGCAACACTTTCGGGGAGTGTTTTTGTCGTTACCACAACAACAACAACAACGCTCGAGTCTCTTTATATGGTTGCGCCATGGGTTGAACTGTTCACATTTGTTTGAGTATATCTTAATGAGGGACGAATTGCACCAATTTATATCCGAAGAAGTACGATAGTACTGGTGATCTGTCTACGAGGTACGGTTCGTTATGCCTTTCTACACATATGAGTGAGATTAATCAACAGATTTTTTGCTGGCTATGTATATAGATTTGTACATAAATGTGTACTCAAATTACTTATAGATCAAATAGCTTAGCCATTTAATATTTGTACGGACAAAACGACAAGTAAGGAAAGCACTGTCCTCCGCTGTGCCCAAGGCTTTATACCTTTCATGAATATGCATCACAGTTTTAATTGACCGATCCTTACTTTCAATAAGTACAAACTCCGCGAAATGTGATGGTCTTACCCAGTTAATTTAAAGATATATAGCCTTAACCCCCTTTATCGGAAAAATGTTTTGTATGGGGGCTATACTATATATTGGCTTATCTTGAAGATTTTCACTACACACATTACATATGTAATAAGTACTGTACTTGCCAAATTTTGTGTTCCTCGTTATTAAATTGCAATAGTTATATAATATGTACCAAATATGCAAAATTTTACAAACGTAGGTTTTTAATTAAGTTATAGGTCAAAACCCGTTTATCGGAACAATCGACTGTATGGGAGCTATGCGTTGTATTGGTTGTTGGTTCCGACAAATGATTAATATATTACAAAAAAACCTGAAAACTAAATTCTATTTAAACAAGTAAGGAGGTCTTAGTTCGGCTGGAACCGAAGATTATATACCTAGTAGTGATCTATTATGGCATACCTATTTACGCAGGTCTATTTTAATACTTTTCAGCTCGTATTATAAAGCCAGCTGATTGTTTTCAATAAAAACACTTCTCTTAAGAGTTTTGAGGTGTAAATTAATTTAAAAAAATATTAGTGTATGGCGCGATATACAATAGGTATATCATCATAAACCTCCTAAGAGATTTTGCACGGAGTTTCCCTTCAAATTTATGGTATCCCGTTTTGAATTTTTTTATAGAAATTGGTGGGACCTACAGACTTTTACCGACTTCGAACGGCATCTACAAAGGAGATGAGTTTTTGCTGAGAAGCCTTCCACGTCAGAAAGACACTTGGAGAGTTTGCCAAATGACTGCCGAGGGGCGATCCCGTTTTGGAAAACTTTTTCAAACCACTTTTGATGTTACCTGTCCCAGGACTTGAACCTTGGACCTTCGGTGTGGTAGGCCGGCCACCACGGCTTCCGCCATTAATTTATTGTATATTGTGATAGCTTCCCTACCAACCACTGCTAACCACATTTTTTCAAAATACCAACATGCACATTTTATGTTTGAAAAATTTGCGTTCAAATATACAGACGGACAGATAGACAGACGGACGGAGAGACAGGCATTGCTAAATCGACTCAGCTCGTTGTCCTTATTATTTCAGTTTACTTATTGATGGGCCCATCTCTTCTTCTTCTCATATTTACAAACATTTGATGTTCATTAAACGTATGAAAATCAAAAAAGGTATATAACTTCCCTATTGCAGTGGGGTATTAACAACTTGCCCGGATATTTAACTTGTGTGTAATCCGATTTTCTTAATTTATGGGAAAAGTATACTACATACTATTGAGAAGCAGCTGACCAATTTTGATTGAAATATCTAGTTCAAACTACAAGCAATCGCCTTGGAAAGTAGCAGAATTTCTATGCTGAAAAGTGTGCGGCGCCACGCCTACTTCCCCAAATTCCTCAAAATTTATTTGCAGTCGAGTTTTGCTTAAAAAGGGTATCTTAATGGGGGTGTTCGCGCCTTGCACACACCAGCGCCACCCCAAACCGTCGACTCGTAGGTGCTTACACCCTCCTCCTCCAAGCGGGGGAGGAGCCTCCTCGTGGTGATACCTGGTAACGCTACGGCGGCTAATTCGAGCGGCGACCTTTTCAACCCCAAACTCCCCCCCTTTTCCTTCCTTGTAAGGGCTGGATCAAGGTGTCATACGACCCGTGCCGATGATCAACCTGGCTGGGGGCCCTTAAATAGCGCAGTCGCGAACGGAGTGCTTCGGACACCGGGCGACCTCCGATTCTATTTAGCCTTACCCGGGTAATGCGGATCTCTGCCCGGGTGGACCGTCCCCTTCTCCGCCACTCGTGGGTCCTAATTATGGAAAAAAATATAAATAAAAATGTAAATAAAAGCAAGGAGTCTGACTCTCCTAATAAAAAGTCAGCAGGAGCTCGCTCCGCTAAGATGGTCACGGGGAAACCGGACCGAAATAAAGATACGAAAGCCGAGAGGACACCCCGGCGATTCAGTGCTGCAGCGGCAGCTAGACGGGATAGGGCTGAGTGCAAAACCGGTCCGAGTAGTCCGATGACCGGTGCCTCTTCCAGGGGTGCCGATCGGGAGGCCAGCAACGCAGCTACCACCAATCCTGTAGCTTCCACAAGTGGCCTTGCCATTCAGCGCAAAGCGTCTGGCGAGTCCGTAGCTGGGGGCGCCAAGGGTGAGGGGGGTGCTAGCGATAGGGCCAAGGACTCGATGCCTAGGCAATCCACAAAGGCCAGCCACCAGGATAAGCGGTCTGCAGCCCGGATTCTCTACAGAAACGCGACCTCACCGACAAGGGAGGAAGATGTTTCGGCGGAGGTTTGGGCGAAGCTCCAGCGAGACCTGGCGTGGGCTCGGGGGGTAGTGCCGGATTTTAAACTGGAGTTGTATGGCGCTAACAAAGGGGAAGCCTCTAAGCGCAATCGCTCAGTGGAGGTGACTACCCCAACGGCACCGAAAAGGGCCAAAACGCAGGGAGGCTATACACGGTCTTTCGCGGCGGTAGCCAAGGATCGCAAGATCATTGGCGTTATCGATGAGGGAAGCGTAGATGGCAGGATCCCGAAACAACAATGGAAGTGGATCGAAGCCGCGCTCGCTAAAGTTGCCATCCAGGTGAAGAGGGAGAACCCTGGACCGCCACCATCCTATACCGATGCAGGATGGTACCAAGGCAATGTCAGGCTGATCGCCTGTGGAGACGCTAGGTCCGTGGACCTATACAAGATTGGCGTGCAGCGAATAGGGGAAGTGTACCCTGGCGCGCGCCTAAAAGCAGTGGATGCGTGCGACATCCCGCAGCGGCCAAGAGCTAGAGCCTGGGTTCCAGTGACGCCAACGGAGCCAGATGAAATCCTGGAACAATTGCAGGAGTTTAACCCGGGTCTACCGACCCAAAACTGGAAGGTGGTCAGCGTGGACAAAGCAGCCGGACAAGCGACGATGCAGATAGTTCTGCTGCTAGACCAGGTAAGCATCGAGGCCCTGGACCGGTGCGACTACCGCGTAAGCTATGGTTTCAAAAATATAAGCCTGAAGGTGTACAAGGCGGACGCCGAAGCCCTGGCTAATTTTTCATCTCTGGCGGAGGTGGAGCCTCCCCCCAGCGATAACGAGATGGAGGTTGATGACAGTGGGTCGGATGTGCGGAGCGGCTATGCCTCGTCCAGCTTGGACGGTAGCGGGACTCTCAGGAGGCTTTACTCCGAGAGTCAGCTTCTGAGCGAGGACGACGCCGACGCGACGCTCACGGAGGAGAGTGCTAAAAAGCAAGATGATGAGGGTCCTCCAAATCAACCTTCATCACAGTAGAGGAGCGTCAGCTGCGCTTCTACTCCAACTTTCGGCAGGGGGAGTAGATATCGTTTTAGTTCTAGAACCGTGGATCACTGGAAAAAGGATTTGTGGTTTGAGGACTCCCACTTACAAGCTCTACAGCGCTTAAGATAAGGGTAAGCCTCGTACGTGTATTTTAGCTAAGTCGAATATTAACGCTTTTCTTCTACCCCAATTTAGTGACGGAGATCTGACAGCGATTAGCGTCGAGGGGTTAGGTAGAAGTTGTAGATTTGTCTCTTTCTATCTGGCCCACGATCACGAAGGTTCACTACCGCCACATAACTTCAGAGAGCTCGTGAGTTCCACTAGGCCACGAAATAATCTAATTGTGCTTGGAGGCGATGCGAATGCCCATCACACTCAATGGAGCAGCACCGACACAAACGACCGAGGTGAGTCACTATATAACTACTTATTAGGCACTAATCTAAGTTTATGCAACAGGGGAAGTGACCCCACATTCATAACAAGGAACCGCGAGGAAGTCCTTGATATTACACTGGTCAGCGACTCCTTCAGCGACCTCATAGAATCATGGAGGGTTCTAACAGAACACTCCTTCTCAGACCATAGATATATTAGTTTCTCAATAGCAGATACGCACACATGTCCAAAATTCATACAAAATATAAAAAGAACAAACTGGGGCTACTACAGGAAGCTCATTGATATAAATCTATCAAAACAAATGGTCACACCTAGAAATGATAAGGAACTAGACGAGCTAGTCAACACTTTTAATCAACAATGCAAGCTTGCTTTAGATAAGGCCTGCCCGATCAAAAAGGTAACGGAAACCCATAAGCCACCTTGGTGGTCGTCTGATCTAGATAGACTCAGGAAGGCTTGTAGGGTTGCCTTTAATAAAGCCAAACAGGACGGCCGCGAGCTATCCTGGGCTGTTTACAAAACTAAGCTAAGTACATATAAAAAAGAAATCCGCAAGGCCAAACGAGCCTCCTGGGTGGAATTCTGCAGTGAAATTGAATCCACATCTGCTGCCTCGCGCTTGAGGAGGGTGCTCTCAAAAGCGCCAGCAACACTGAGCCACGTCCAAATGCCAGATGGGCAGTGGACGGATTCGACTACGGATACCATGAATCTGCTCCTGCATACACATTTCCCGACATGCACAGACGTGTCTACTACTACCGGCGGAAAGGTGCCTTCCGATCAAATGATAAGGGAGATCACCGATGAGAAGAAGCTAGATTGGGCTTTATCTACCTTCAAGCCCCATAAGTCGCCTGGACCAGACGGAATATTCCCGGCCCAGCTACAACATACATCCGGGCTTATCATGCCCTGGTTGAAAACTATGTTTATAGGCTGCCTAAGGCTCAACTACGTACCCACTTCATGGAGGGAGGTTAAGGTAGTCTTCATCCCCAAAGCCGGGAAGCCATCTCATACTAAACCTAATGACTTTAGGCCTATAAGCCTATCCTCATTTCTTCTTAAAACCCTAGAAAGACTTCTGGAGGACTATGTCAGAAGATCGATTGACCCAACTCAGCTCTCGCGGGCTCAGCATGCCTACAGTAAGGGTAGGTCAACAGATACTGCCTTGCACTCTCTTTTATCTGTTATAGACAAGTCACTTAACCTAAAAGAATATACATTGGTGGCTTTCCTCGATATTGAAGGCGCTTTCAATAACGTCCTTCCGGAAGCTATCACCTCTGCGCTGACGGGTCTGCGGGTCGATACCTGTCTGGTGGAGTTCATTCGTAAACTGCTTACTAGCAGACGGATCACAACCGAGCTAGGTGGGAACTCGATTCACAGACTCGTTAACAGAGGTACCCCACAGGGAGGTGTTCTCTCACCGCTACTTTGGGTGGTTACTGTAAACCAGCTTCTACGCCTCATGGAAGCGGAAGGCCACCAAGTGATTGCGTACGCCGATGACATCTGCGTTATGATGCGGGGAAAATTCCCTCAAACTCTATGCAACTTAATGGAATCAGCCTTATCTAAAATTTGTGACTGGGCAAAGTCAACAGGTCTGGGGGTTAACCCCGAGAAACCCGAGCTAGTCCTCTTTACTAGAAGGTACAAAATACCGAACCTTATACCACCAAAAATTGGTAACACGACTTTGGCATTCAGTGACAAAGTCAAATATTTAGGAGTTACTCTAGACAGGAAACTACTCTGGGGTGACAATATAACAGAACGGGTTAAAAAAGCAACGTGCGCGTTGTTTACTTGCAAGAGAGCAATTGGTGTTTCGTGGGGGTTTTCTCCCAGGGTAGTGCACTGGATCTACACAGCCATTGTTCGCCCGATTCTACTCTACGGAGTGCTAGTCTGGTGGCCTGCACTAACTAAGAATACGTACCTCAAACAGATACAAAAAGTCCAAAGGAGTTCAGAACTCTGCATAACCGGCGCCCTTGGGTCCACCCCGACAGAAGCACTCAACACTATGCTGCATCTACCACCGCTTGATTTGGTGGCGAAGGAAGTAGCCACGATCACAGCTTTGCGAATAAGGGAGACTGGCGTCTGGATAAATGGACAAAGTGGGCACGCCACAATCTTGGGCAACCACGCGCCTGTTAACATTCCACCACACACGGACTACTGCGCGTCAAATAACGTGTTTGTCAGGAACTACGAGGTTATAATACCGACAAGACAAGAATGGGACAACAGACCACATACGGTTCGGGGCGCCATCAACATCTTTACTAATGGCTCCAAGCTTGAGGGGAAGGTGGGGGGAGGAATCTTTTCACCGGACCTGGGACTAGAGATCTCCTTCCGTCTTCCCGACCACTGCAGCGTGTACCAAGCGGAAATGCTGGCAATACACGGCGCGGTGAAAAGCTTGGTATCCATGCCCCAAAATGGTAAACAGATCTATATCTTCTCAGACAGTCAGGCCGCACTTAAAGCCTTGAACTCATATGTCGACAATGCAAAGTCGTTAACTGAATGTCGCAGATCTCTCAACGAGATGGCTCACCACTTCAGTATTAGCCTTATTTGGGTACCTGGGCACAGGGATATTGAAGGCAACTGCAGAGCGGATGAGCTGGCTAGACGGGGTACCACCACCCATCTCCTTCCAGGAAATAGCTCGGTAGGCATACCCATGGCCTCCTTTAAATTTAGTGTTAGCACAAAAACAATGGAAATAGCAAATATGCTCTGGTCAGGGCTCTCGACGTGTGAGATATCCAGGCTAACCTGGCCTTCCTACAACAAAAGACGTACAAACTCCCTGCTGTCCCTCAATAAATCGGGCATTTCATCCCTGGTAAGGGTTCTAACAGGGCACTGTTTAATAGGCACTCACGGTGCCAGAATGGGCGCAAAGTCTAATGATTACTGTCGCAGCTGCAGATGTATTGAGGAGGAGGAAAGTGTTCAGCATCTGATGTGTCAATGCTCTGCACTCAGCAGGCGACGGTTAGCTATCTTGGGCCAACCGTTTCTCAATAACCTCGCTGAGGTATCACAAATAGAATTAAAAGCGTTATCTAAATTTATTGACTCCACGAAGTGGTTCGATCCCCTGCCTTGAACAGGGTGTGAGTTGGTTTTCCCTGGCGTCGACGGCAGCGCAACCGTGTGAGTCGACTGGTCCTTCTCAGCTTTCGGGAGACCTTTGAACTCGGATACTCTAGGGTTGTTGGATCGGCTAACTGTTAAGCGGCTGAGCTGCTGTCGGCGTCGGGGATGACTTGCTCGCATCTCTGGGGCATAGAGGTGCGTAGAGACCGTATAGGGTATCACAATGGGCCTATTTAGTGGCCTTAGTGTCGGGCAGAGTCCAGGTACTCTGTCCTGCCCTTGCAACCTAACCTAACCTAACCTTTGCTTAAAAAGCTTATTGTATGTGCAATAACTTATTGATATAGCTTGCATGGTTATAAAAATATCGCCTTTTTGATTTTACAAGCAAATTTTTCAGAACTATGTTAAAAAGCTGGGCGTGACCGTTTGGCCGATTTCGCCCATTTTTACCATAAACATTTCCCTTTATATATTCGACATTTTCACCAAATATCGTTTCGATAAATCAATTTTTGCAGGAGTTATATATAAAAAGTTTTGTGGAATAATCCACTTTAAAATGGGCGGGGCCAACCCCACTTTTAAAAATTTTTGTTTTTCGACTTTCTTCGTTCACGGACACTTTGAAAGTGAAATAGAAGCGATATAAAGCTTTTGTATGCAAAATTATATCCTTTTAAATATGTCTATGATTCCTTACGGAAGGAGGGGTGACATGACTTAGAAGGATTCACTGGTCCTAAATCGCTACCACGACAGTCGGGCAGTACCGCAAGGGAGTACCGAAGCGTACCGGGTTCAAATCCGGCCAAGGACTGTTAATTCGACAACACTCCCCAAAACCTTCGGGGAGTGTTTTTGTCGTTACCACAACATCAACAACAACAGATGTGATAGAGACTTTTTTAAATTGGTCTTCAGCTTACAAATTTTTAATAATTGAATATGTCAGAAATATCAGCGAATGTGAGAGCAAAAATTTAAAAGTTACAAGTTTTTGAAAACAAATAAATTCAATAATAATTGATAAAATGGATTCTGTGGCGTTGAGAATGAAACGATTGAAAGGCGTATTATACGTGATACCCCTAATATAATGAGTCTCAGCGACAAAATGTAAATGCAATTGTTTGCAAGTTTTTCAATAACTAAAAGCACATTTTTGTAACTAGCTTTGTACAAAATTTTCGGCTAAGCAAGACGCATTTTTATATGTTTTGGATACTATCAAATCAGTACTTAAAGCTCCAGAAAGGTCCACCGCAATGCCCAATATTGTGAAGCTATCGACCAGGTTAAAGTTTCTTGGCCAGGGAGCGTACCAATATTTGATTGGTCAAGATCGTCATTTGTGTTTGGTACAGCAAACGGTTTCCGGTTGCCTCTTTGAGATGTGTGGTGCCATCGAAAAGATGCCTTGTCCAAAGCACATTATATTTCCATTGTCCGAAGTTGAACAATTTGATGCCAGAACAGGTTTCCTTTCGGCTTGCGGAATACCAGGAATAGTTGGAGTGATCTATGGAACGCACATGCAAATGATACGACCTACAAGAGACGAGCATTTATATTTTAATCGAAAGCTAAAACATAGCATTAATGGAATGGTGTCAAGAATGATGAAGTAAATACAAATTGAAATATTTAAGATTTGTGACCACAAAATGAGGATCAGGGCCATGAATGGTAGGTTGCGAACCTATCAGCTGCGCTTAAATGTTTCAGAAATAATTTTCCAAATGTAGATAGAGGAGTAAGAATACTTGGTAAGATTACGATTATGTTATAGCATTTCCTTCTTTCTTGCATATCTTTTCTGACCTTAAACGCATAACTTTTATTATTGTAGTAGGCTCTGGATATCCCCTTGAGCCGTGATTATTAACATCTTTTAGAAACCCTGCAGAGAACTCCGACGAACTTTTCTTCAATGGCCACTTTTCAAAAGGCAGATCACTTATTGAACGTGCCTTTGCTGGAACAGCTGCATTCAGCTGCGAAGATAACTTCTTGTATAAATTTGTTGAAACGTTACGGCCATTTGCAGCTTTTAATAATCCTTTGGATAAATCGGGAAGTGCTATCATAAATTCAACAAGAATTTAAAACTGCTTCTGTTGCATATGTTCAATTTTTGAAGCAAAGAAAACTATAATTTTTAAGGCATTTGGGATTTGCTTTCGAGACCCAGAGTACAGGGAGTCGAACAGGGAAAAATTGAATGCGAAAATGTCAATTTTAGGTTGCGATAGCCGAGTTACAGAGTGTGGTTACAGCAAATGCGAAACATTTTTCGTTTGCATTGCGATACAGAATAACCCCCCAGATATGTTGAACCTTTTAAATACACTACCTTCCACTAGGGAAGCATATCCATAATAATTTAATCCATTATAGATTTGTCGATTCGAATGGTCACTGGATGATCGCTTAAGTAACAAATAATTTTTTTTTTCTCTCTAGTAAGCTCGGCAACGTTTCTTGGACTTTTCTGGAGGTTGCCTCGTGTAAATATTCCATTCACCGTTATGCGCTGCCTGCAAATACCTTTTTATGTGAGCCGTTGTTTGTCATTTTTTTTCATTACCAAGCAACATTTCAGTTGAAAAGTAAAACGTATGTACATATATATTCAAATGAGAGATGAAAGATAATAATGAAAATGAATTGTGAAAAAGCAACGCAATACAGGAGATTCAAATGATGATAAATGAGACAAGAAAAGGGAATTAACATCAAATTATGTATAAAGCACGTATGATGAGAAAATTGTACAGAATCGGGCAATAAAAAATGCTAACTCCAATGATTATGCCGATACCGATTTTTTTTAGCCAATGCCGGCCGATGCCGATTTATCGTTCGGACTCTTATCAGAGTTTCACCACGGTTAGCCATTGTTGGTTGGGTTGACGGGCCTAACCACCATCGCCACTACATATCAGCCAAAATTGTAGTTTACTAACACACACAAAGCCTTCTGTCAATTTTGTCTTCTTCTTTTTGCAGCTTCTTCCCTACCAACCATGGCTAACCGTGGTGATATTCTGATCCCAAAAATTCAAAAATTCTTACTAACACGAACGCATATTTAGGGAATTTGTATGGAAAACAACAAGTGCCTAAAAGTATGCACTCACACGTACACGGAAAAACATTTTAAACATGGTTAAAAAGTGAATCTCGCCGAACAAAATTGCCCACTTTTTTATTCACTTGTGTGCTACGCGCGACTCAGTGTTTATCCAAACTTTTATCCATTGCTGGTTGGCAGGGTTCTTTGCCATTGCGACCAAATTATAAGTGCGTCAAAAAAAAATTATAAAATATTTAACAAGGAGTTTTTCAGTAAAATTGCAAGTTATTTACGAAGATAAGGGAGCAATTTATTCTATATGTTCCAGTGTATGGTATCAAAATGAAGGTATAACAAAATGCAAAATTGTGTATTTTCAGGTGGACGAGTTCAACCGGAGGAAAATTTGAATTAGTTTTGTAATTGTTTAGTGCTATTAATTATGTATCTGTTAATGGTAGTTTTAAGGTGAAATGTGAATGTTGTGTTATTTTCAAATATATTATATTAAAAAGAAATTAATTAGTTGGTACCTGGGCGACGGAGCTTTGCTCGCCATTTTCATAGGTTGCCACGCAATTTAGTTTACTTTAGATCCTCATCAGTAAAGAAATTCTGGTTGTATGTATGAATAATTTTACTTACCAGCAGTGGAGCTTTTCAAAAAGGGATTTTAAAAACATATCTTAGTAATAGAAAGATGTTAAATATTTTTTTACTGGTAGCAAAGTTTAAATACACATAATTACAAATTGGTGGCTGCTCAAAAAGCTTTCCTCATGTTTTCGACAAGTTTTGTTAACAAATAATCGCGAAAGAATAGGGTCGCATAGGTATGTTTGTCGGTTAGTGCTTTATATATCGGTCAACATTCTTTGATTTCTTCTTTATTTTTCAAAATAGAACTATTCATAGCTTTTTATATTTATTACTTATGAAATCTATGCGAACACATGCTTCCATACCATGCTCCGAGTACATATCTGACTATCTTTCGGAAGCATTACTTCTAACGCGTTTGGTCGCTTAACTCTTCAAAATGCCACATATAACATACCATGCATGAAGATCGATGAATTTAGCTCCACTCCGCAAAACTCAAGAGTTTGTCCTGAGCCTTATGCGCAGTCATGGCAAATGTTGGCCTTACTGGAAATTGATCCCGTTGCATGGTTCACTCTAGCGGCCCCTTGGTTGAATTTTATTCTCGGTATATGTACTTCTTTTCCGAGATTTGTTGTCGAACAAAAGAAATGTCTTTTCTTAAAACGCAGGAAAATACCTATTTTTTGATACCCATATTGGCATTTTTCATCCCATTAAAAAAACTGAGATAGGTGGCAACCCCGTAAAAACATCCTATCTGGCAAGACCTAGGTAAAAATTCTTACCCTATGTGCATACCAAATTTTAGCAAAATCGGGTTAGCTATTGTCGATATATTCCAAATATAGAAATATACAAGAATAACTCGTCAAAAGTTATAAGATATAATAACCCCGGGTGCAAAAAATAAGTGGCAAGCCTACCTACTTAGAAATGTTTTTTTCTAAATACGCAGGAAAATACCTTATTTCATTTCATTTTTAAAAAAAATTCATATAGGTGGCAACCCCGTAAAAACATCTTCTGTTGCAACACCCCGGTAAAAATTCTTAGAATGTAGTACACTATGTACGTACCAAATTTTTGAGATAGTCTGTACGAGGTGTGTTCAAAAAGTATCGCGAACTTTGTGTTTTTTCTAAAATTATTTATTTATTCATGAATATCTATTTTGTCCCCTTCAAAGTAATCCCCATGAGATATTATACACTTGTGCCAACGGTTTTTCCAATCTTCGAAGCACTTCAAAAATCATTTTTTTGTATCTTGTTCAGCTCCTCCTTCGATGCCGTCTTTATCTCGTCAAGAGAAGCGTAACGTCGGCCTCTTCAGTTTAGGGAACAAGAAAAAGTCACAGGGGGCCAGATCTGGGGAATACGGTGGCTGCGGCATCATTAGTGTGTTGTTTTTGGCCAAAAAGTCGCGCACAAGCAACGATGCGTGAGCAGGGGCGTTATCGTGGTGCAAAAGCCAATTTTTGTTCTTCTTTGCACATCTTCTCGGCCTTCTGAGAACATTTTGTACCACCGATAAACGTTGCTTCGGTCCAAGGTAGCTTCACCGTATGCCACAGTCAACATTCGGAATGCATCCGCGCACTTAATTTCGTTTTTCACACAAAATTTGATACCAGGTTCTTTGATCCATTTTTTTGAATAGGTAAAAATCGAAGACGATCCAAAACACGTGCACGCAAAGCAGCTGTCAACAATTAACTGAACATTCAAAATGGCCGAGCTTGTCGGCATAAGTGAGAGACATGAGTACCAACATAACGCCGCAAAAAATTCGAAATTCGAATATACGTAACCAGCGAAAATTCGAAATTCGCGATACTTTTTGAGCACACCTCGTATATACAAATATATAAACATACAAATACACAAGAATAGCTCGTTTAAAGTTAGAAGATATATGAAGTTTGCATCGTGCATAACCATCATATCCGCAGTGTTTTTACGTCATTAGCTCTGGCGTGTGTTTGCATTATTATAATGAGAGTATAGAGGCCGCCGTGGTGTGGAGGTAGTGTTGCCGGCCTACCACACCGAAGGTCCATGGTTCGAGCCCTGGTACAGTTAACATCAAAAGTGATTTGAAAAAAGTTTTTCAAAACGGGGTCGCCCCTCGGCAGTGGTTTGGCAAACTCTCCGAGTGTATTTCTGCCATGACAGGCTTCTCAGCAAAAATTCGTCTCCTTTGTAGATGCCGTTCGGAGTCGGCAAATAACTGTAAGTCCCACCAATTTGTAGGGGAAAATTCAATTCGCACACCACAAATTGGAAGAGAAGCTTGGCGCAAAAATCTCTTTGGAGGTTTATGATGATATACCTGTTGTATATCGCGCCATAAAGAGAAAGAGATAGAGTGCAGATATATCTTTGTTTTTATGAGCTTGAAATTCGCATAGAACTGTATGGAATTTGCAGCTTCTCAAAAATTTGCAGGTTTTATTTTCAGTATTTTTTAGCGATTCTGAACAATGAACACGTAATTTGCTTTCACTACCCAGTGCAGAAATCTCCCGTCATTCCAGCAGTATCAAAAATTCGTTATTTATATATAAATAAATTAATTTGCCACTCAAAACTCATAACAGAAGTTTTTTTATTGAAAACAATCAGCTGGCTTTATAATACGAACTGAAAAGTATTAAAATAGACCTGCGTGAATTGAGATGCCATAACAGATCACTATTAGGTATATAATGTTCGGTTCCACCCGAACCAAAACTTCCTCACATGCTCTACTTGGAATTATGGCACTGTAGGGGTGTATCATAGTCACAAATAAAAAAGAGACATAATCACAACCCAAGAGATATAATGCTTACTAACCCGATCCAACACCGGGTTCGATCAACTACTTTTCTGCATAAATCCCCTTCTGTGCAGGGGGCCTGAGGCGACGTTTATAAAAAAATTATCTTAGCCAATCCAACACCGTCTTCGCGATCCACAGCTTCTCTGCACAGAATCTTCTTTTTGATTTGGTAGAAATATGTAAATTGTTTTTTTTTTGGTATTATGATACTCCCGCTGCAGTGATATAATACCAAGTAAAAAACATTACGTAGAGTGTCATTCTATCTCAATGGCGCGATATACAACAGGTATATCATCATAAACCTCCTAAGAGATTTTTGCGCCAAGCTTCTCTTCCAATTTGTGGTGTGCCGATTTGAATTTTCCCTACAAATTGGTGGGACCTACATTTTTTTGCCGACTCCGAACGGCATCTACAAAGGAGACGAATTTTTGCTGAGAAGCCTGTCATGGCAGAAATACACTCGGAGAGTTTGCCAAACCACTGCCGAGGGGCGACCTCGTTTTGAAAAACTTTTTTCAAATCACTTTTGATGTTACCTGTACCAGGGCTCGAACCATGGACCTTCGGTGTGGTAGGCCGGCAACACTACCTTCACACCACGGCGGCCGCCGACGTAGAGTGTCATAGTCCCAAGTTTTTTAGTTGGTGTTATGCTCCATGGAATTATGTCATGGGCACCAGTGAGACATAACACATATGTACAGCTGTAGTGGTCATATGAAGTCTAGTAAACCCGGCCCGCTTCGTTGTGTCTCGAAACTAGTAATAGACTGAGTTCGATTTTAATCATTATATCCCATACCACATAAGATATGAAACTTAATTGCTTCGCTTATTGCAGCACTCGTTATCACCTTTCGTTTGATAACCATATTGTACTAAACACATTTTGGGTCACCTTGGTGCACACAGCGCTGATGTCTCCGAAACTGGTAGAGCTATCGTAACAACGGTAAAAGTTCCATTCAATTCCATTCAGCAGTTTTTGACTGATGCACCACGAAACATACAGACAGACAAACAAAAATTCGAAAAGCTCTTTATTTGGCTTCTATTGGCTTAATGACCCATCCTATCGATTTTTTGTAAATATCTGCAATGTAGAGACATCGGCCTGTTATAATTTTATTATATGTAGAGGTAATGAATTTATGCTTTTGTTTGAACATAGCTTAATATGGAAACAGCAGTCAGCCACTTAGGAGGATGGGGCCGTGTGCAGAAGTCCACGTAAGTGGGGAAAGTTTCTGATCGCCATTCACCTGGGAATGGCCAGAGCGATTCTTTTGCATGCGGTTCAAGCAGCTCACTACCTCCGGGCTTTGCGCCCAAGTATCCTTTGGGTAACCACCGAACACCCGTTTGGTGGTGAGCTAAACGTGAGAAGGCGACAACCTGGTAAGGCCACTCCGACATAATCGGTTTAAGGGCTCGCTGGGGGTTCAAACAGCAGCGTCTGATCACCATGTGGTGCGGCTGCAAGCGGGCGTCTGTCTTGGATCAAGCGGCTCGCTATACAAACGTGTAATAGAATTCAACCTCCCGTGAAACGGGTTGTGCGTTGGGTTTGGGACCCACCACATAAAACAACGTTCCAATGAAATTCAACAACAATCCCTCGGATATGAGAACCCCTTTTTTAGATGACAACACCCGCAAACGAAATAAGGATTATGAGATAAGGGCATGTACCTGGAATGTCCGGTCCCTTAATGGGGAAGGTGCCGCTGCCGGGCTGGTTGAGGTCCTGAGGAAAGCAAAAGCTGACATCACCGCCATACAAGAGATGCGATGGACGGGGCGAGGAAACACGATCAGAACACCTTGCAACATCTACTGGAGTGGGCATGAAGACAAGCGCAGATTCGGCGTGGGATTTGTGGTGGGAGAGAGACTCCGTCACCGAGTACTGTCGTTCACATCCGTGAACGAGCGTCTCGCTGCAATCCGCATAAAAGTACGATTTTTCACCATATCGTTTATCTGCGCTCATGCACCGACGGAAGAGAAGGACGACGTGGAAAAGGATGCATTCTACGAGCGCCTGGAAGAAGCATACGAGCGCTGCCCCCGTCATGATATCAAAGTCGTGCTTTGCGACTTTAACGCCAGGGTGGGTAAGGAGGGTGTATTTGGCCCCACTGTCGGGAAGTTCAGTCTCCACGATCAGACTTCGCCAAATGGATTCAGGCTGATCGACTTCGCCGGTTCCCGAAACATGGTCATATCCAGCACCAGGTTCATGCACAAGCAGATCCATCAAGCTACATGGCTGTCCCCCGATCGAAAAACACGCAACCAGATCGACCACGTTGTGATAGACGGACGGCATGCTTCCAGCGTTTTAGATGTTCGCACAATACGAGGACCTAACATCGACTCTGATCACTACCTAGTAGCAGCCAAGATTCGTACCCGCCTCTGTACGACAAAACAGGTGCAACAAAAAACGCAGGGAAAGCTGGACGTCGAAAAGTGGCAATCGCAACAGACCGCCAATTATTTCGCAGATCGCCTCTCACACCTGCTCTCCGAGAGCACAATTCAACCTAGTGGCATGCATGAGCAGTGGGATCATATCTCAGGAGCACTCCGTACCGCAGCCGAAGAAGTAATTGGATTCCGGCGAACGCGAAGAGACAACTGGTATGATGATGAAGAGTGCCGCGCTGCAACGAAAAGAAAGGACGAAGCCTACAAGGCAACGCTGACATCGAATGCAACGAGGAGTGTGTGTGAACACTACCGCGAGTTGAAGAGGGAAGCGAGGCGGCTTTTCCGGGCGAAAAAAAGAGAGGCAGAAAAGCGTGAAATAAAGGAGCTTGAGATGCTGGCCAACGGGAATATTTCCCGAAAATTCTATCAAAAAATTCGGCGAATGACAGAAGGTTTTAAACCCGGGGCAAACTCCTGTAAGAATGAGAACGGCGACCTGGTGGCCGATGTTCAGAGAGCGCTCAGAATATGGAGGGATCACTTCTCTGCCCTTTTAAATGCAGAAACTGAGCAAGAAACCAGAGAAGATGCCGAACCCGAGCCCACAATCGAAGATGATGGAATTGACGTTCCACAACCCGACTATAATGAGGTGCGAATAGCAATATCCCGATTGAAAAACAATAAAGCAGCTGGCGCTGATGGTTTGCCTGCTGAGCTATTCAAACACGGAGGCGAGGAGCTGGTAAGGCGCATGCATCAGCTTCTATGCAGAATATGGTCGGATGAATGCATGCCTGAAGATTGGAATCTAAGTGTTCTCTGCCCAGTCCACAAGAAGGGCGATCCTGCAAACTGCGCCAACTATCGCGGAATCAGCCTTTTGAATATCGCATATAAGGTCCTATCAAGCGTATTGTGCGAAAGACTGAAGCCTGATGTGAACAGACTGATTGGACCTTACCAGTGTGGCTTCAGACCTGGTAAATCTACCATCGACCAGATTTTTACAATACGCCAAATCTTGGAAAAACCCCGTGAAAAGAGAATCGACACACATCATCTCTTTGTTGATTTTAAACCCGCTTGCGATAGCACGAAAAGGAGCTGCCTATATGCCGCTATGTCTGAATTTGGTTTCCCCGCGAAACTTATACGGCTATGCAAAATGACCTTGAGCAACACCGCCAGCTCGGTCAGAATTGGGAAGTACCTCTCCGAGCCGTTCGAAACTAAACGAGGTTTCAGACAGGGTGACCCCCTATCGTGCGATTTCTTTAATTTAATGCTGGAGAAAATAATACAAGCTGCAGAACTTAACCGCGCTGGAACAATATTTTATAAAAGCGTGCAACTGTTGGCATATGCTGACGATATTGATATCATTGGCCTTAACAACCGCGCCGTAACTTCTGCTTACTCCAAATTAGAAAAAGAAGCGGAGAAAATGGGATTGGTGGTGAACGAGGGCAAAACGAAGTACCTTCTGTCATCATGCAAAGAGTCAGCGCATTCGCGCCTTGGCAACCAAGCCATTGTTGGCAGCAATAATTTCGAAATAGTAAAAGACTTCGTTTACCTGGGAACCAGCATTAACACCAACAATAATGTTAGCCTAGAAATCCGACGAAGAATTACTCTTGCAAACAAATGCTACTTCGGACTGAGTAGGCAATTGAAAAGTAAAGTCCTCTCTCGACGAACGAAAATAACACTCTACAAGTCGCTCATCGCACCCGTCCTGCTATATGGTGCAGAAGCGTGGACACTAACAACATCTGATGAGGCGGCTCTGGGAGTATTCGAGAGAAAGGTTCTTCGAAAGATTTGTGGACCTCTACGCGTTGGCGACGGCGAGTACCGAAGAAGATTTAATGATGAGCTGTATGAACTTTACGCAGACGCCGACATAGTTCAGCGAATTAAAACACAGCGGCTTCGCTGGCTAGGCCACGTAGTGCGAATGAGCGAAGATGCTCCAGCCCAGAAGGTATTCTTATCGGCACCCGCCGGTGGAAGCAGAGGAAGAGGGAGACCACCACTCCGATGGAAGGACCAAGTGGAGACCGATTTGCGATTCCGCGCTGTTTCCAATTGGCGCCAGTTGGCGCAACGAAGAAACGACTGGCGAGCTATGTTGGACGGTCAAAATCGCCCAGGCGGTTAGATGACCATTTAAAGAAGAAAGTCAGCCACTTAGAGTGTAGGTATTTAAATAGAACAAAACCGAACTGCGCTGACTAAAGCTACCCCAAACAGTCTGTGTAGTTTTTTCTTTATTTAGCGATACAGACTCTTGTTCGTAATTGCATTCAAAAGACCAGTAAATATTGATTTAATCAGAATCCAATATAAGCGTATGAAACACTTGATTTGCTTTGGGATACACAGAAAATCAAATTAATATCGTAGCATACTTTAAGGAGCTGGGCAATGGTAAACAAAACTTTGTTGAGTAGGTTTCCGTCCACAAAGAAATTACAGTCACTTTTAAAATGCTCGAATAATCAAAGAACGTAGATTAATTGGACCTCGCAAACCTTTTATGTTTTGCGCACGATGTTGATTGAGATTGTGGACGGAGGAGTATTGGCCTTATAAGGTTGCACTACACTTTTTATACCTTTCATGAACATGATGTTATAACTTTGGTCCGATGTTTGTAAATATGAGAAGAAGAAGAGATAGACCCACCAATAAGTATACCGAAATGAACAGGGCGATGAGCTGAGTCGATTTAGCCATTTTCGTCTGTCCGTCTGTTTGTTTGTACGCAAACTAGTCCTTCAATTTTTGAGATATCTTCATGAAGTTTGGTATGGGGCCGTCATTTTGCATGAGATTAATCATTCGTCGGAATCAGCAAGGTCGGAGCAATACAACGCATAGCTCCCATACAATCGATAGTTTCGATAAATGGGTTTTGGGCTATAAATTTTGCAATTAAAAATCTAGGAACGTAAAACTTTGAACGTTTGGTACTTATTATGTATGTAGTGTGTGTAGTGAAAATCAGCCCGATCGGACCTACATAACATATAGCTCCCATACAATCGATTGTTCCGATAAATGGGGTTTGGGCTATGTATCTTTAAATTAACAGTTTTGCCGAGTTTATACTAATTGTGAGTAAGGATCGGACACTTAAAACCGTGATGCGTATTCATGAAAGGTATAAAGTCTTCGGCGCAGTCGAAGCAATGTCTTTCCTTACTTGCTTCACCTTACGTTTCTCTTAACACAAATTAATGGGCGGTGTTTTCTTTTTTTGCATATCCTGTAACGAGTAATAACAAATTTTAAGTTAAGAAACAATTTTCCGAAAAACAAAACTTTTTATGCAAGTGTTCTTCTTCTTTAATTGTCTAGCCACTTATTCTTGATTTTCGTTAATTTTTTCGAATACCAAAAGGGTATAAGTCCTTCTTCACCTAACATTTTCAGCAGAGCGTGAATCTCCATAGCAAACCAGCTCGAGCTATCGCCAATCGAATAGCGCGACTTCAGTGGCAACGAATCCGATTGTAGAAATCTAACCAAGGACAAAGACAATGTTGGATATACTTCTCTTGCTATTGGTCCAAATCTCCTAGGAACATAAGGGAGAGTGAAGATCAAAGTGATGAATATCACTCTGATTCGAATGACCTTCAAAGGACAAAAGTATATATGGTAAAGTTCAACCACATATCTGCACATACAATAAATGTAGTAGCCACATAAGTCATTCATGACCACCTCGTGTCTCCAATAGGCAACAGATTCAGATTCAGATTTATTTATTCATTTTTTCTTACGGTGATACGAAGCAGCTTACATTAACAACACTTAAGTAAGTTAATTGTAGCAAAAAAAGTAAGGCATTCAGTAATATATAACATAGTAGTGTCGAATGCCTTCTTAAAGATAAATTCTTAAACTAGTGGGTGGGGTGGGTCGAAATTAGAAGTGCAAATACCAATTTAATACATAAGGCGCGATAACTGTATAGCTAGGTGTATTAACTTGTACGATGCATAGGTATACTTACTATACGAGTATATTAACTTGTGAAATTGAATAGTGCTAGACAAATTCGTGTAATAACTGCATTATATAAATACGTTTTATTAAACTTTCTTTTCCACACTGCATGTCTGCTAGAGCAATCAAGTAACTTGGGTAGTAAATATTGCCACTTTAATATGACGCATGTTTGTAAACTAATATCTAACATTTCAAAAACCACATAAAAAGAGATTTGTTCAGTAACTGATTTTACTAAATAAGAAAATGTAACTGCACCGAAATGGTATGGTACCGCTCATATGGTAGTAAAGTTTTAAACCTGTACAGGTCATAACTCCACAATTAGTTACCAATTGAAGACGCCTCGTTTCCACAGTTGGGTATTCAATATTCGGTTTCAGCCCTACTTAGACTTCCTTACTTCTTAAAGTAAACATACTCGTATAACAAAATTGTCTGTAAATTTCAGATATGAAACATTTATAGGAGGAGCATCATTGAGCCACTGGAATCCAAGCAGCAGTTTATAGGATTTTTTGCTATCTGTTTGCTGGAGGTCGTATCACTTAAAACTGCTTAAAAGAAGTGAATGCAATTTTCACTGTTGCACTACTAGACGTCTCACTTAAAATTTAATTTATCCTTTTAATTATCCATTGACTTGACAGGTTGCCGAGTTATCGCCCAGTATGTGGACCAGGGTGATCCCAAAGTTCCATATCGTAACAGGTTTCGGAGTTATAATGACTGAAAATAGGTTCAGCGACGAATCGAATCATAGGCGGATTTTCTCTTTTATGAATAAAAGTGCGAAATTCATTGTGTTCGGTTCTTCAAAAAGTTTCATCTGAAATTGCTCTTTCTTTTCTGATACCATCATTTTATATTAGGAATACCAATTATTTAAGATATATTTGGGTTTTCCCTATTCTATGGCAGTTTCCTTAAAAACAATTACAACAACTTTTGAAAAACTTTAACACAAGTAACAAATAATTGGGCTTTTAATAGGTTTTTTAAATTTAATACTCACAAATTAAAAAATAATATAGGTACCCTAACTTTTTTGCAATATTTTTGGATTTATTTTTCTATGCAGTTTTAGGAATGAACCGACATGGTTAAACAAGTTGTGTAAAAAAATGTGTTTATAAGGCCTACAAATTTTAAATTGACGTAAGAAACGGCAATTGCAAATATATAACAAAATTTTATCTCTACAAATAATTAGGTAATTTATTTTAGTATATGGCGGCATTCGATACAAAATACTATATTTACAGAATGCCCTTACTTTTCTCTCACTTAATATTAACCTTTAAGTTACTATTGTAATATACACATGCTTGTTTTGAAAGAAAATAAATAAATAATAATAATATTAAAATTGTAACAGGTCGATGTTTGTATACGTACCATGAGTGTTTATCCTCAGATTATAATTATCTGAAACTAGGATGTGTAAATAACCGCAGCGAATGAAAAATATTTTTAGAGTCTTGTAGTGTGTATTGAGTATGAGTAAAGTGTATGAGTAGACCAGCTTAGGTTTTGGTCGAGAGACAAAATCATTCACTATATCAATTGCGAAACACATGTCACTACAATTAGCTTTGGAATTGACAGATTTTTTATGGCACAACTAAGCATGTAGCTCAAAGGAACTTCAGTTTGGTGAATGAAACACAATATCTATGTTTGGCAAACTTTTCGCATGAAAATTAAAATACAATATCTGTTTCTTTTTACTTACAATCAGCTTATTTTTAGCAAACCAGGTTCTTAGCAAGTGGACATCATGGCTGATATCAGCCACTAAATCTTATTAATTCGTTGATCCATAAGCAATCGCCAGGTCATCGGCGAAAGCGGTAACTCTTCCAAAAAAAGGGAAATTGAAAATTTAATTAAATTTAAATTAAAACCAATATTGGACCTAGAACAGATCCTTGTGGAACTCCTAAGCAGAATGAAACATAATCACTTATGCCCCCATATACTTTTACCCTCTGTACTCTTCCTGCTAAATAAGAACTAAGTAAACCAATTGTGGATAAACCCACGAAACCCGGCATAGTCCAGTTTGTCCAGTAATATTTGGTGATCCACCATGTCAAACGCTTTGGTAATGTCAACAAACAGCAAAGCCATCTTCCGTATACCTTTGCTTATTTGCAAGAAACGCCAGGATTCTACTTTTAGTGAATTTTTAAAAACTTTCGATATGGACGGAAGCAAAGAAATTGGTATGTAATTGTTTTTTACGTTCTTGTTGCCTTTTTTAAAAAGGGGAATGACAGTAAGCAGAGCGAAGAAAAGCCCGACGTGCTAAGTTCCTAAGACTGTTTAGACGGTAAAGTGCCATTTGAGTATCCTCAAGAAAAATTTAAAGCTAACATTTGACTATAGAGGAGAACTATTAATATTGTGTACCATACCATATGAAAGTCTGGTGAGTCTGCGATTATTAAAGGAACTAGTTGAAAACACGGTGGCCAAGGTGGTGGAAGAACTGTGAAGCACTGCCTTCGAGGAATATACTTACATATAATGATTAAAGAAGAATGCTTTGACTTGTGCGTGGTTCTATTCTAGTTTAAGGTTCAGATTAATGCATGTTTTCATTAGCACTATTGCAACAAGGACTAATAGTAATCTCTTCTATAAGGCATCTTGCCCAGTTTTAAGTCCCAAGACTGTCAAATCATACCCAACCATTTTTCCAAAGGACATGGAGGTCTTCCCTTTCGGCGGACAGATACCTCTAGGACTTCAGTCCTTCACTTAAGGAACCCCTTTATGTGCTCTTAAAGTCATCGCTTTTACCATAATTAGCGTTGTTTGTGATGATTCAATTCGAATAAAACATAAATGTCAGTTGGCTAGGGTCCAATTACCTTCTTAAAACAAAAAGAATTTATGTATTAAAAAGTAACGGTACCAAAAACTCACGGGCGACCGGTAAACTTTCAACTTCCTCTTACATAATTAGCGAGCAAACCAGCATAACATTGCAACAATTTCTTATCGACATTTTCACTTTCCTTGGCAACAAAAATTGCTTTCAAGAAATGCAGACATCAAGAATTTATCTCAGAGCCAAGCAAGCACAAACAAAGCTTGTGCCCAACTAACCGTACCACTAAGTAGCCACAAGGAACAATGTCGGTCAACGCCTTAAAAGCATTTTCGTCGTTGTGTTTGTGGTTCGCCTTAACGCAATGGTATCTCTAGCTGTTGTGATCACCGATACCACCACACACATGTATCTACGTGGCTGTAGGGCTTTGAATATGGTAGGTTTGCAATACCATATGTATTAGACTGTGCCAAAAAATATTTTTTTAATATTTTTTTACTATGTTTTTTTCAGAACGGGGACAAAAATTCTAGTATATAGAAATACTTTGTAGTTTAGTTTTTTTGCTTTGAAATTACAAACCGCTAAAGTATAAAATATGTGTATATATCTAGTTTCATAGCATGTTAAATTCACCTCATTAAGTTCTTAATGAAATTTCCTGAGGCGGGCCGTTCCCGAGTAATGGAGTTTCTTACATCGGTATGGTTTTTTGATTTCATGTTTTTATTTTGAAACTTTGTGAACAAAACAAGCATCAATACAGATTCTTAAAGGATAAGAATGCGGTACTGGACCACCATCAGACTTTAATAACTAACTTCGGCGTGGACAACAAAAAATCCGCAAGAATAAGCTTGAATATTTTATGAAATAATATAAAAACGATAATGCTTTTAGATAAATAATATAAAAAAGTTTTGTTTTATGGAAAAGTAGATAGATTCGAAAGTGTAATTTTATAAACCAAAAAATGTGTTGATACCGTTCCTGAGACCAATACATTTCTTTAAGATTCTGAATTTACGTTTTTGCCAAATTTAGCAAAGTATAAACGTGAAATCAAAAAACCATACCAAAGTTTAAAGCTGATGCGAATTTACATTATTAAATTATTCCTGAGATTTCATTTTTTTTAAAAATATGCACGCATATAAATTATTTATAGCAGTTTTGCAGCTTTAATCAAAAATGAGATCAGTCCTCAAAAATCTAAAACAGCAGAGATAGATCCCTAAAAATATTTGTATGGAAAGTCTAATATGTATGTATCTATGTATCAGGGTTGACGATCCCGTGCACTTGTAGGTACCGAAAATTCTGGGATTTCTATAAAGTTTCCCAGTTGAAGGCCGATTTTTCGTTTTAGTTACTAACCAGAAACTGTGGAATGTCACACCCACTATCGATAGTTCTCAATTTATTTATTTAATTTTTTGTGTAACTATATCATAAAATTTTTCCACAAAAACCGTTTCAAAAATTCATATAAAAAAAAAATTTTTTGGTACCTATTTGCTTTGCTCTTATTAACGAAACGAATGTTCTAAATAACAAAAAAAAAAACCAATATATTAAAAGTCATAGTACCATGACTATAAGCGAGCTCAAGGCCAAACATAATAGCTTTTCTTTTTATTTAAGAAAATTATTATTGTTTTTATTTTTTTAATACTTAATTTTAATTAATTATTAAAAGTTTTTATTAGAATAGAATAGGAAAATTTGTTTTCTTTCTTTTTAATAACTTTTAATAATTAATTAAAAATAATTATTGAAAAAATAAAAGGAATAATAACTTTCATAAATAAAAAGAAAAATTATTATTATTGGCCTTGAGCTCGTTTATAGTCATGGTACTATGATTTTTAATATATTGTTTTTTTTTTTTTTTGTTATTGAGAGCATTAGTTTCGTTAACAAGAGCAAATCAAATAGGTACCAAGTCATGGCACTTTCAACAACAATTCCATTCAATTGAATTGTATAAATTAAAAATCATATTAACTCTGATATTTTTTAAGATGACGTATTTTTCAATTAATTATAAATATTTCCAACCTAAACAGTTCATATTACCCAAATCCTGGGACTAATACAGTAAGACAGGAATCCCGGGATTGTTAAATAACATCCCTAGAATCCCGGCATTTTAAAAATCCTAAAAATTATCATTCCTACTACGCACATACGAGGTGTGTTCAAAAAGTGTCGCGAATTTTGAATTTTCGCTGGTATATTCGAATTTCGAATTTTTTGTGGCGTTATGTTGGTACTCATGTCTCTCACTTATGCCGACAAGCTCGGCCATTTTGAATGTTCAGTTAATTGTTGACAGCTGCTTTGCTTGCACGTGTTTTGGATCGTCTTCGATTTTTACCTATTTTTTTACGAAAATTGCTCAATTGTGACCAAAAACAGCATCGCATGAACATTGCTAATGAGATGGTAAACTCTGTCCGCGACGACCCAAATTTGCTCCAGAGGGTCATAACTGGTGACGAATCGTGGGTTTATGGTTATGACGTGGAAACCAAAGCTCAATCATCTCAATGGAAGCTGCCGCACGAACCAAGACCGAAAAAAGCGCGCCAAGTTCGGTCGAATGTGAAAGTTTTGCTGACAGTTTTCTGCATCATGAGTTCTTGCCACAGGGAAGAACGGTCAATAAGGAACATTACCTGCAAGTTATGCGCAATTTGCGCGAAGCAATCCGCCAGAAACGCCCGGATTTGTGGAAGAACAAAAATTGGCTTTTGCACCACGATAACGCCCCTGCTCACGCATCTTTGCTTGTGCGCGACTTTTTGGCCAAAAACAACACACTAATGATGCCGCAGCCACCGTATTCCCCAGATCTGGCCCCCTGTGACTTTTTCTTGTTCCCTAAACTGAAGAGGCCCATGAAAGGACGACGTTACGCTTCTCTTGACGAGACAAAAACGGCATCGAAGGAAGAGCTGAACAAGATACAAAAAAATGATTTTTTGAAGTGCTTCGAAGATTGGAAAAACCGTTGGCACAAGTGTATAATATCTCATGGGGATTACTTTGAAGGGGACAAAATAGATACTCATGAATAAATAAATAATTTTTGAAAAAACACAAAATTCGCGATACTTTTTGAACACACCTCGTATGTACATAATTTGTAACCTTAATAGTAGACGACACATGAAACAAACAATTGAACAAAGCGGAGAACTACAGAGCTAGTCAAAGATTGTACATACAAGAACCAAGGCATCCATTGCGAGATGTTCCCAGCCGGTTTGCAAGACATTTGCAGCGTACCATAGAAAGCATAAATTGTGGCCCACCAGCAATAAACCGAAGATAAGAACAGCAAGCTAGCAAGAGGGCGTTAACAACAGGCTATTTACAACAAGTTTGCAACAAGCTGTGGATTACTTTATCGCAGCCAGTGGAACCATTGCTTCATGGAAAAGTGAACAATGAACAGAGATGAGACACACGGAAAATCGCAAAAATAAGAAAGTGAAGTCGAGTAGCTCCCTTTCCTTATTTATTAATCAGCATTTAATATTGGAGTGCGATGGGGTATGGCTGTGTCGCTTGGCAAGCAGTTCCAGTTGCGTGGCCGTACTCAATGCCGACTCTAGTTAGTGCACTTTGTCCAAAACGAGCTATCTAGCTCGCATGAAAGAAGCAGGAGCCTCGGTGAGGCCTTTCTGACATGCTCGACTTAGGGGCGCAAATACCTTTTGGTTATGGCCACATAGCAAACTATTTCAAGAACTATAATATTACAGCATGGATCTGGAATGTCAGGCTAGTTGATGGCCACGCTAATGCAAAGACGCACATCACCGCTCTGCAACAAGTACAATGGACGGGACTCATGCTATGTCCTGTATAGATTTCCAAGCGAAGACGGGGTGTTTGATTCGCTGTAGAGGGTCCTGCCGCAATCCGTATAGAAGCAAGCTACGTCATTATAGCGTTTAGGTGCATCCTGTTTGCCGACGGCTTTACTTCCAGGGTGGGGAAGAGAAGTTAAGTTTACATGATGTAATATCTGCAGCAGGTTGATTGATTTCGATGCGTCTCGATATGGTCATCAGTAGTACAAGCTTCAAGCATAAAAAATACCTGGCCATCTGTCTGTCTTACCATTGATCAAGAACCGAGAAACCTAAAT
The DNA here is from genome assembly GCA_949987695.1 of Merzomyia westermanni. Taxonomy (NCBI): domain Eukaryota; kingdom Metazoa; phylum Arthropoda; class Insecta; order Diptera; family Tephritidae; genus Merzomyia; species Merzomyia westermanni. Next base: position 124,784,543 of record OX465291.1, on the reverse strand, counting down.
AATCATGTCGTAATCGACGGTACACATAGTTCCAGCTTCAACTGGGACCCTGGGTTGCTCTAGACCGTTTGATTGAAAATTGCTCTCAGAAAACCTGAGCTAGAGAACAACACTGGTGTGATTAGATATGCAATGCAAACCTACATTATTATATGTATGTATCCAGTACCAGCCCATTTAGCAAAATCTTGTATCTCCAGGACTTCAGAATTCGAATAAATCCATGTTCTTAATCACTGTAAAATCCATTTTTTATTCGCATAGTTTAATCTCAATATATAAGTACGACTGCAAGCGGAGTTTATATCCTGTCAGAGCGTCCCATAGTCTACATCCTTGACCTTTTAGTAGTAGCCAGGGGGTATTGTTGTTCTTGATGTACAAATCCATAACTGGCGTAAGGGGTAGTCAAGGCCATTCATGTAAAATAGCTGATGACTGATACCAAAAGTATTTTAAACTATTAGGCATTCAAGTGGCTTGAGCACACCGTTAACTGATCCCTTTGACTAAGCCCAAAAATGCAGTCTAATCATTAAAGCTACCAACAATTAACGACAGTCAAGTGGAAAAATTAATGTTACAAGAATAACAACATATTATAAAGAATATTTGAGAAACTCTAAACGAGCTGCTGGATATAGAAAGTCCAAATTGCCCTTTTGCCAGCAAATCAACCGCATGACTGAACATAAAACCTAGCCACACATTTATACTTACCCGAACACTCCAATAGATGCTGTATGAAAACAGTAAGGACTGTGTAGATGTTCAGTCTTCAACACAAACTTGTGTACATAAAAGAATAAAACAGTTAAAGCGATACTTCTCTAAGGGAATTAAGGCCAAGCATCTACTCCAATTCTGGTTATGCAGTCTTCATTTTTTCACCCACTAAAATTTGCTGAAAAGCTTTTAAAGACAGAAGTAGACTCGTAGGAGTTTCAAATGCCCAGGCCTAGACCTTGCTGCCAATTGTAAGAGAGGCCAGCACTCTACCCATTGCTGTCGTATATACCTGTCATGTGCATTGAAATGTTTGGATGTAGCGTTTGTCAATTTTAAAGTGTCGTTTGTCCTTAGTCTTTCTGCTCTCTTAGTTTTAATTTACTTGAGTTTTCATGTCCATTTGTTATATCTTAATCTGTTATTTGTTTTACGCTAGACACCCTCTTCTATCACGCCTCCTTATCACGTCAATTACATGTCTACATACATACGTATTCATATAAGAGAAGTTGTTGTCTTTGACTATGACTACACCCCGAAAATGTATCTTGTGATGTAACGCAAACGGAAATTGGAGCTGGTGTGCGCGTGTGGGTGTTTCAAAAAATGTTTAATTAACAAAGTTCACTTGGACTTTTTACTTACACACGCGCAACTTTTACACCCTGTGTAATTAACGACTCTAAGCCAGGTATAGAGTAGAGGAGGCATAGATAGGCTGGAGGTATTGTGGAGGTAGAGGTAGAAGTATAGGTGGGAGAAAATAAATTAAAAGAAAGCAGGAGAATGAAAGGAAAGTGAAGGAAAAAGGGTATGAAAAGCAGTGGGAAACGGAAAAGGAATAAAACAAGAAGAAAGGGAAAAGATGGTAGCGATCTTTTGGAGAACAGATAACCAAGTTGGGACTACAAAAACCTTCTGGTCATATTCACTTAGGCTCTCTTTCGTAACACTTTCGTAAATCGACAAGGTAATGTTGCAATGCTTGTAACAAACAACCAGAAGATAAGATAAAGGAGTTAGACACGGTTACATCGAAACCATATATTCACCTGCTCAACAGAGCAGACTGTTCTAACACCAATCTTACTCCGGCCCAAACAGGTTCAAGGTTCTTGCGACTTCCGTTAGAAGATTTTGATGACAATGCTAGGTAAAGAATGTGACGACTAGGTAGGGTGAAGAATTGTTACAACAAAAAGGTGAAGGAGCATTTCCACCACAGCCTTGTCAACGCACCGGATTAACTCAGGTTTTACCCGACAAAATTATGTTCATTCAAATTAACCCGGTTTAATTCGCATCAATAAGTTAACATTCCAGTTAGACATGGCGAAGTACTGCTACTACAACAACAACAACAGGGCAAAGGAGGAAAAATGGAATGGAAATAAACAGGAGTAGTACAACAAAAGAGAAAGGTAAAATTAAACGGAAATCGAATGTGAAAAGGGAGAGGCTTATAATGAATTAGGGACCTAGAGAGCTGACGTAGAAAAGGGAAAGACTTGATATTTCAGAAGACGCTTTTTAATTATCAAAATACACCCGATGACGTATGACCAAATTCATCTTGAATATATGGAAAGTTACAGGATTTAGGAATTAAATACGGAAGGACGGAAGGATATGCTATAACCGATTTCCTTTCTAATGCTTATAATTTTGACATAGAAGAATATATCTTTTTTGTCAGGAAAAATTAAAAAACTATTTATAAAAAAAGTGCTATTGATTTCCTCTTGAGATACTCTATGTCGAACCAATGGTTTCCTTAATTCGGCATTTTTAAGAATTACTTTGACTTTTTAGTTTTTAGCAAAACTTTCCTTACTTTGACAAAAATATATAATATTTAACGAAAGTAAGCGTCGGACCAAATCACCACCGAAACAAAGATGATAGAAAAACTGAGTGAAAGTGCCAACTTACCTTAAGCCTTCTGGAATAAACCTAAATGATAGTAGTAACACTGGGTATAAAAAAAGCGATTGCATGTTTTTTTTGCATAACCCTCACTCTTACTCCATAAGCAATTGATATTATCTAAACACATGTTTCTAAGCTGTTTTTTAATTAAAAACTGACTACATTGGAAAATTATTGAGGTATTTTATTTTATTGTTTTAACTACAAGTTTGGCGGAAATTCGTAAAGTTACTAGCCACAAACTATGCTAGTGGAACAACAAAAAAGTTTACACGTGAATCATTAGTGAAAGAGTAAAAGCAAAGGTTGGTATAGAACTAAATGTTGTCTGTCCCGTGTATGTTTTTGGAACTTTGTATTAGCTTATAAACTTTTCTAATTACTTTTGAGAATTCATTAACCCTAGATACGTTACCTTCGTCGATTCGACGAATACGCTATTCAAAATGTTCTTTCTCTTCTTAAGACTGCATTTCTAAAAACTTAAAAAAATATATCTGAATTGTTACAAAATAATGAAAAAAAAAAATGTTTCATTTCGACTATTAAAAACTGGTACACATATGTGTACAATAAATGAAACCAAAAATTAAAAAAATATATTAGAAATAAGTATGTTAAAGAATGTTCGTCGAATCGACGAATGGTTAGGTCTTATAGGTTAAATAACTACAAGTTGCAAAAAAAAGTTAATTTTTGATGGGTAAGCACCTTTCGGCTCGGTAGAGGGTCGCTGCTGTAACCGTGATTCTGCCGCTACTCGAAACTGCGTTTCTCTCTGTGCCTTGTTGTTGATGTTGGTTCTATACATACGAGTATATGAGTTTGAAGTGAGATTTAGTATGCATGTATAGAAATCTTGCCTGACTGCTTCTTAATATGAGTGTGCATTGCTTGGCTTCCTGTTGTTTGCATTTTGTTATTTGGAAATCGTGCGTAAACACGATGAATACATACTTACAATGGGAAAATAGATTACCAAAACCCCAAACTGCGCTTATACCAAATATACACAATGTTTACAAAAACAAAATAAGAAATTATTCATGTTAAATTTATTTTAGCTCAGAATAATCAACATCGTAGTTAATTCGTTTTATTTGTGTAATCTTTGCTTTTATACTTATGGGATGAAATTCAAGAAAATTAACTGTCTGTATGCTTGGTCGCGCATCACTCAAAACTGTTCAATGGAATTGAATGGAACTTTTACCGTTGTTCCGATAGCTCGACCAGTTTCGAAGATATCGAGCGATATGTGGACCAAGGTGACCCGAAATGTGTTAGTACAATATGGGTATCAAACGAAAGGTGACAATGAGTGCTGCAATAAGCGATGTAATTAATATGGGATATAATGATGATAATCGGGCACAGTCTTTCATTAGTTCTGAGAGGCAGCGAAGCGGGTTTGTTAGCATGAAATAAAATAAAATAACAACGTTATGCACAGCGATGGTATGGGATGACATGTTTCGAAGTGCCCAGCTTCTCATCAGACCCCTTAGAGGAAAAATGCATCGTGACGCTACAGGGCATCATAGCTTAGTTGTTAGAGTACTCTAACAGCGGCTTTGGTGCAGACATTTGGGTTCGTATCTCAGTGTCCGAGAAGGGGTCTGATGAGAAGCTGGGCACTTCGAAACATGTCATCCCATACCATCGCTGTGCATAACGTTGTAACTTTTCCTCTAATATCAATTAACAAACAAACATAAAAATTCGAGCTTTGCTCCAACAACAATCAAAATAAAATAAGTTGAAACGAAATAAAAAAATATTAAATAAAATAAAATAATTATGATAACCGGAAGGAAGGAAAAAGATAGTAAATGATAGTAGTAACACTGGGTATAAAAAAAGCGATTGCATGTTTTTTTTGCATAACCCTCACTCTTACTCCATAAGCAATTGATATTATCTAAACACATGTTTCTAAGCTGTTTTTTAATTAAAAACTGACTACATTGGAAAATTATTGAGGTATTTTATTTTATTGTTTTAACTACAAGTTTGGCGGAAATTCGTAAAGTTACTAGCCACAAACTATGCTAGTGGAACAACAAAAAAGTTTACACGTGAATCATTAGTGAAAGAGTAAAAGCAAAGGTTGGTATAGAACTAAATGTTGTCTGTCCCGTGTATGTTTTTGGAACTTTGTATTAGCTTATAAACTTTTCTAATTACTTTTGAGAATTCATTAACCCTAGTTACGTTACCTTCGTCGATTCGACGAATACGCTATTCAAAATGTTCTTTCTCTTCTTAAGACTGCATTTCTAAAAACTTAAAAAAATATATCTGAATTGTTACAAAATAATGAAAAAAAAAAATGTTTCATTTCGACTATTAAAAACTGGTACACATATGTGTACAATAAATGAAACCAAAAATTAAAAAAATATATTAGAAATAAGTATGTTAAAGAATGTTCGTCGAATCGACGAATGGTTAGGTCTTATAGGTTAAATAACTACAAGTTGCAAAAAAAAGTTAATTTTTGATGGGTAAGCACCTTTCGGCTCGGTAGAGGGTCGCTGCTGTAACCGTGATTCTGCCGCTACTCGAAACTGCGTTTCTCTCTGTGCCTTGTTGTTGATGTTGGTTCTATACATACGAGTATATGAGTTTGAAGTGAGATTTAGTATGCATGTATAGAAATCTTGCCTGACTGCTTCTTAATATGAGTGTGCATTGCTTGGCTTCCTGTTGTTTGCATTTTGTTATTTGGAAATCGTGCGTAAACACGATGAATACATACTTACAATGGGAAAATAGATTACCAAAACCCCAAACTGCGCTTATACCAAATATACACAATGTTTACAAAAACAAAATAAGAAATTATTCATGTTAAATTTATTTTAGCTCAGAATAATCAACATCGTAGTTAATTCGTTTTATTTGTGTAATCTTTGCTTTTATACTTATGGGATGAAATTCAAGAAAATTAACTGTCTGTATGCTTGGTCGCGCATCACTCAAAACTGTTCAATGGAATTGAATGGAACTTTTACCGTTGTTCCGATAGCTCGACCAGTTTCGAAGATATCGAGCGATATGTGGACCAAGGTGACCCGAAATGTGTTAGTACAATATGGGTATCAAACGAAAGGTGACAATGAGTGCTGCAATAAGCGATGTAATTAATATGGGATATAATGATGATAATCGGGCACAGTCTTTCATTAGTTCTGAGAGGCAGCGAAGCGGGTTTGTTAGCATGAAATAAAATAAAATAACAACGTTATGCACAGCGATGGTATGGGATGACATGTTTCGAAGTGCCCAGCTTCTCATCAGACCCCTTAGAGGAAAAATGCATCGTGACGCTACAGGGCATCATAGCTTAGTTGTTAGAGTACTCTAACAGCGGCTTTGGTGCAGACATTTGGGTTCGTATCTCAGTGTCCGAGAAGGGGTCTGATGAGAAGCTGGGCACTTCGAAACATGTCATCCCATACCATCGCTGTGCATAACGTTGTAACTTTTCCTCTAATATCAATTAACAAACAAACATAAAAATTCGAGCTTTGCTCCAACAACAATCAAAATAAAATAAGTTGAAACGAAATAAAAAAATATTAAATAAAATAAAATAATTATGATAAGAAAGAAAAGAAAAGACAAGAAAAGAAAAGAAAAGAAAAGAAAAGAAAAGAAAAGAAAAGAAAAGATAAGAAAAGAAAAGAAAAGAAAAGAAAAGAAAAGAAAAGAAAAGAAAAGAAAAGAAAAGAAAAGAAAAGAAAAGAAAAGAAAAAAACATAAAAAAATAATATAAAAGAAAATAAATAAAGAAATCAAAATGTAAAGGAAACAGCATCATACAAAAGAACGGAAATAAAAGTGAAGGAAAGGATCAGCAAGAAAAGGAAACAATAGCGTGTAATACAATAACACAAATTAAAAATTTAGACTGCTGAAAAAGAGAAAATCAAATAAGAGGAAAACATAATAAATAAAGGGGAGGAACGGCAAAGAAAAGAAGGGATAGTGTGCGGCTGAAAGGAATAATAGCTAATAACTAAAATAAAACAAAGTTTGTAAAAGTTTAATAACTTTTTCGTTTATAAATTTTTTTTAATTTTTTCTTTCAAATTATATAATATACAAAAGGGAAATTTTTTTACACTAAGTATGAAAAATGATGTCTCTTAAATGACCGCCGTTTTCAGCTTCGCACTGATGGGCTCTTTTTAGAGCATTTTCCATAACATCTTAATAAGCAGAACTGTAGGTTCTGGGGTTCTCAAAATCCAAGAGACATTCATCAACGCCAATTACACCCCATCAGGTGTACAGTATGGTGTGGGATCACATCTGAAAATGTCATTGGCCTTACTTCTTCGAGAATGAAGATGGAAGTGCTGTAACCGTAAATGGAGAGCGGTATCGGTTTATGATAGAAAATTTTTTACGTCCTGCTCTTGAAAACAGACCTGGTATGTGGTTTCAGCAGGACGAAGCTACTGCCCATACTGCTCAAGACACAATGGCACTTTTAAGTCAAATTTTTGGAGGGCGAATAATTTCCAGAAATTCGGAAATTATTTGGCCAGCGCGATCGCCAGATTTGACAGCACCCGACTATTTTCTTTGGGGTTATTTGAAAGAGCGAGTGTATGTGAACAAGCCAGAGACAATCCTTGAACTCAAGGCAAACATTGGTGCAGAAATTCGAACGCTACAGCCACAAGTTTTGAAAGATGTTATGGAAAATGCTCTAAAAAGAGCCCATCAGTGCGAAGCTGAAAACGGCGGTCATTTAAGAGACATCATTTTTCATACTTAGTGTAAAAAAATTTCCCTTTTGTATATTATATAATTTGAAAGAAAAAATTAAAAAAAATTTATAAACGAAAAAGTTATTAAACTTTTACACCCCTTGGTTTCTTTTGGCCCACCCTGTATTCTCGTTTCATCTCTGGGGCTGAATTTTTAGACGGTAAGAGCCGATCGAGGCCGAACCAAATTAACTCAAAATATACCGTTGAAATCGGAAAAATAGGAAATACCCTATAAGTTGGGGAGATATTTCAAAACGTAAAAGTTGTGAGCCATATTTTAAAACTAAATTTTACAAAAACTTCCCAGCAAACCATCGGAGTCATAAATGAGTCAGAAAAGAGTCCTACATTGGATTCGTTACGCTTTTTATGAGCTCACTTATGAGTTCAAATGAGAATATTTCCCTTCTTGTGATGGTCGTCCGATATGAGTCGAAAAAAATTTATTTTCGGGTTTTGGAAAAGTCGATTTTTCGACAAAAACAAGTCCCAAAACCCGAAAATACAATTTTTTTTCAAAAACCCGTTATCGCCAACGTTTTTAGCCAATAATTTCAAGTGGGACAGAAAATATGAGACAAATTCGTTTTCATCGAAAACATTTTTGCATGTACGAGGTGTGTTCAAAAAGTATCGCGAATTTTGTGTTTTTTCAAAAATTATTTATTTATTCATGAATATCTATTTTGTCCCCTTCAAAGTAATCCCCATGAGATATTATGCACTTGTGCTAACGGGTTTTCCAATCTTCGAAGCACTTCAAAAAATCATTTTTTTGTATGTTATTCAGCTCCTCCTTCGATGCCGTCTTTACCTCGTCAAGAGAAGCGTAACGTCGTCCTTCATGGGCTTCTTCAGTTTAGGGAACAATAAAAAGTCACAGGGGGTCAGATCTGGGGAATACGGTGGCTGCGGCATCATTAGTGTGTTGTTTTTGGCCAAAAAGTCGCGCACAAGCAAAGATGCGTGAGCAGGGGCGTTATCGTGGTGCAAAAGCCAATTTTTGTTCTTCCACAAATCCGGGCGTTTCTGGCGGATTGCTTCGCGCAAATTGCGCATAACTTGCAGGTAATGTTCCTTATTGACCGTTCTTCCCTGTGGCAAGAACTCATGATGCAGAAAACTGTCAGCAAAACTTTCACATTCGACCGAACTTGGCGCGCTTTTTTCGGTCTTGGTTCGTGCGGCAGCTTCCATTGAGATGATTGAGCTTTGGTTTCCACGTCATAACCATAAACCCACGATTCGTCACCAGTTATGACCCTCTGGAGCAAATTTGGGTCGTCGCGGACAGAGTTTACCATCTCATTAGCAATGTTCATGCGATGCTGTTTTTGGTCACAATTGAGCAATTTTCGTAAAAAAATAGGTAAAAATCGAAGACGATCCAAAACACGTGCAAGCAAAGCAGCTGTCAACAATTAACTGAACATTCAAAATGGCCGAGCTTGTCGGCATAAGTGAGAGACATGAGTACCAACATAACGCCACAAAAAATTCGAAATTCGAATATACGTAACCAGCGAAAATTCAAAATTCGCGATACGTTTTGAACACACCTCGTATACCGAAAAAACCCTTAAAAAAATTGCCAAATGGTACAGTTTTTGACCAAAACACTCCCCAAAACCCAAAAAATATTTATTTTTTTCAAAAAATTGTTATCGCTAACGTTTTTACATGAAAATTTTAAAATCAAATGAAAGTAGTTCATAAAAAAAGCCTTAAAAATCAAAGTCGAAACAAGTAAAAAAAATGAAATTTCGCAGGCTCGAAAATTATTTTTCTGGGTATGCGTAGTGGAACTTTTTTTTCCTAAGCCCAAAACCTTTCGTCCATACAACTCGACCCACCCTTATATACATACATATATACAAATGTCAGGAACAGCAAAAGGCATGTTGTAAAAATTTTTTATGGAAAACAATTTTGCTTTTAAAAAAAACAATATGAATATCTGATCCAAAGGTGCTCGGTTAAGTCAACACTCTATGTGTAAAGGTAATAATTTAATCTCATCGGAGTCGTAAGAGACTCCTATATGCTCATTTTTTTTTATTCTTAAGGTTCATATTTTTCACATATTTAGGACTCATATCGGACTTCTAGATGATGAGCACTCCAAGAATGTTTGAAGGGCTTGGACGAACAGCAGGAATACATCTCTCCAAAATTGACTTTGAAACAATTTTCATCTGGTTTTTGATCTTTAAGTATGACAATAATATGTAGGAACTTTAGTTTTTCCTAAGGTTAGGAGCTTAGAATATACACGCGATAAGAAATAACTCGCCAAAATTCGCCACCCTCGGGCTCCGCTACATCAAATAAATGTCAGCATTGGTTTAAGTACTAGAATGGGCTAGATCTGGATTTTCCCGGATTCATAATCCGCAAAGGACTGACGCCGTTGATAGAGCGAAGCGAAGCTAACATTTCGGGAGTGTTTTACCTTATGACAATATTTTCTAGCTGATCCCTTATCTAATCCGGTGTAAGTAGAACTTTAAACAAGAGTTCTAACGCCACATATAAGCTTATTCTTTCAGAGCTTCCATTCATCTTCACGGCGCTCTGCTGGCAAAGATAAGTTCAACAAAAATAGCTACAAAAATTGTGAATGAGGTGTTGTCTGTATCGAACTATGTGTTGAGTAAAATCGCGGCCACTCGTTTCGGTGAAATGTCTCACTTCAACCCTTGCTCACTTTAACCCGTGCTCCAAAAAGATACATTTGACGAAAAAATCTTTTCAAAAATAGATCTAGCATGTTTATTGGTGTAAATGGCAGTGTGACCAGGTTAGCCTTTTCGAGGCTAGATCCAGCCTTTTTTTTTATCCTTTAGCCTCATAATTTTCATTCTAGCTTCGTGGCTTTTTCTAGCCTTTTTTTTACGCCAAACCTTTTCTGGTCCCAACACTATATTTTTCATACAACTTCGAGAAATATATAAAATTTAAGTTGAATAAAGGTAGTATTGATGACGAAATACAGGAAATTATTCGTAAAATTTCCCAACTATTTTTAATGGAGTTGATAACCCAATTGCCTACCTAATAACATGAACTCTTTACAAAAGATCAATATTTTTTTCAGTTGATAATTTATTGAAAGTTACAAAGTCGGATGTATTTTCTCACTTTCAAAAAGAAAAGTCTAGGTATTCTCCAAGTGGCGAAAGCTAATAACCGTAAAGTGGACAAGTGTGACCTCTACCATAGAATTTTGGGCGGAAGTACGATAACATAAAAGTTCATTAAACTAACCGCTTTTTAGAGCTGGTTGAATTCGTATTTAGCTTTTAGGTATAACCTTTCAGTAATGCGGAGGTTAAAAGAATTTTTACTGCCATGAACATTTTAAAAACTAAGTTAAAGAGCAGTTTAATATTAGATGCTCCTTACAACGCTTATCCAAATGTTGCACTGATTGTCAAATTACCGATGATCTCATCTCTATGATAAATACCCAAACTTTGTACGAAGACTCAAGCTCTTGTGATTCATCAGACTAAGAAAATATTACAAAATTAATTAGTTTGTAGTGATTTTTCTATAGTACGTGTTTCTTCGAAAAAATTCTTAGTCAAGGAAAATGTGCCCGATATGTGATGAAACAAGAATAGTTCCTTTAAGTTATGGCTACAGCTTTATATACAAATAGTTAAAGCTAAAATAAAAAATTTGAAATGGATTTCGTAAAAAAATTTCTGACTTTTTTTATCTCCTTTTTTTTCTTAATTTAGCCTTTGCCACCCTTTTTTTTGTCGATTTAGCCTCTTTTTTTCTAACACCTGGTCACACTGGTAGATGGTTCCTATTCCTCACTCAAATTGACAAAAATTTGGTTTATTTCTTAGTATATTAATTAGTAATAAAGCTTCGAAAGCTCTTTCTTTACTAAAGCACTTCAGCGTATACTTACTGTAAATGCGGTTTGCAAGCTGGAAACATGAAGCCCAAAAGCTTTAGTAAATCAAAGCTTCCAATCAAGCAGTTTTCCTGCTTATGACTTAACAGAGCGCTGGATTGTATCTCATTTTTCACATGGAGTGGTTTTAAGCTCCTGTGAGCATTAGAGGATAAAGTTAATGGGAGCTTTGAATTTTTTGGAGAAAAATAGTTTTCAAAGTTTCAAAGTTTGATATGTCTAGATATTCATACTGTGTGAGTGATACATAACATAAAGGATGGTTATAATTGTATCCTTCGCTTTTAAAATTTCAATTGTTTGACAACCAAATGAATTAATTTCGCCGTTATTTTCATTTTCATTTATATTTAAAGGCTTTCATAGCAAGGCAAATTAATGTCCGTATGACACTACGTATTTTTCTTGTATTTTTTTTTATATATTTTGTGCGAATGAAACGGTCTTATACAACTTTCATATTGGTGCAAACGGGCCAACTATGTTAAAAAAAACTAACGAAATACAATCTAGGCTGTTAAAAACAAACGAAAAACTTATTATTTCGTTAGTTTTTTCTGACAAATATTTTTGTTTTGAAAATAATAAATATTTGTTTAAAAAAGAAGGATTTGGAAACTTTAAATATTGGAAAAAATTGCTTGTTAAATGCTTCTGTTTTACTAACAGATTTAAAAGAAAATCGGAAAAAGAATAATTATTGTTCGCACTATGAACTCTATTTATCAGGTGATGTACATACGCGTCTTGCCATTTAAGCTTCATTTTTAGTTCGAGCACAAAAATTATCAAAATCAAATCTTTCAGTTTAATTTTTTATTTGTTTATTTTTAAATTTGATTTTCGTTCAGCTTTCAACTAAACGTCGACTCAATTGAAATTACAGGCACTGTTTGCCCCCCTTCAACTACCGTGAAATTGTTTTTGCAATTTTATTTTCGTTAGGTTTTCGTCAGTATTTCAAACAAAAAATACAAGAAAAATACGTAGTGTCATACGCGCATAAACAAGTTAGAATTGGACAACTTAAATATTTTGTTTTTGTAGAAATTCTTACATCAAAAATATCAACAAGCGTATTAACACTTTGGGCCCGATAACAATATGTGGGTCCCATACAATTTGTTTGTTAAAAAATTAGATCGGATTTTGCTGAACCAAAGAACCATTGCATTATGACAATGGCGAGTATAGAACATTTGTCGACTTCCGCCGGTGACACCGCAGGAAGGAGGATCCCACTCAAAAACTGGTGGATAAGGGCTTGGTTTCTCATAGAGTTTTCTATCGCCATCAGTGATTGAAAAAACTTTATTAATATAAGGACCTTTGTAAACTTTTTTGTTTTTAAATGTGTTTTTTTTTTTATATTTTCTTTTACTCAATTTTTTGTTTAAGTGCTTCATTCTAAGAAATACATTATTATGATGAGAAATTTTTAGGCCGTTGCATTTTTTTAATTACAATTTCTAATGATTTTATTTTATTTAAAAATGCATGCTTAGGCTTACAAAGCCTTACATATTCTCTCTTGTTTATCCATTCGTAAGAAGATGAATTTTCTTCCTCATACATTTTATCTTATTCAAGAGTTTCATCGATAACGAATCGGTGTTATCTCATTTCTGTAAATATCGCATCTATTACCTCGTCCTTACCATAATTTTTTGAACATATCCCAGTACTAGCAGAGGGAACATATAATCACTATGTTACAGCCGTTCCAAAATTTCCTTCTCCAGTTAGCATCTCGACATTGCTTGCTAACATAAAAAGAAGAGTCTTGATATCAATATGGAACTCTTGATAAAAATAACAAATTTTTAAACATAATGAGTTAATAATTTTTTTTTATTTAACGCAAGAGTTCCTACAGAAAAGAGAACTGTCAAGTTCACTGCTACTTTGTTTAATATACTTCGCGTTCATAGTTCCTTCCTCGGTAATCGAGTACTGACTCTCCAAGGACAATGGCATCAATCTCTAGAAGACTTGTTTTATCCTAAAAAGTGCGATTAATAAACTAAACTTTATTATTTAATTAATTAGATAATAATCAAAGCGACATGCTTGCCCACTTTCAATAACCGAATTTGATTGAAATGTTGAGGACAAAAAAACAAGCTTTATTGATAAATTTAACTAAAAAGAGAGAAATAGGTTGCCTAGTTACTGTTACAATTCTGCAATACGTCATTATTTTATGATTTAAAATTTTACTTAAACCCTTGGTCTTTTGAAACTTGGCTGTTAATGCTACCTGTAAAGTGGCAAATTGTAACTTACCAAATGGAATGCAGACTCTTAGATCTTAAAATCACCACTGGGGTTTAGTTAGACGGTTATATAATTAAGACCATATTCATTCAGTAGGTACAGAGTGATAATTTGTTCCCAGGTCCAAGTGCGGCAATATCTAATCTGTATTTAAAAATGGATCGACTCAAAGAACATGTGCGGCGATATAAGATCTGAATGAGCATTGTATGAGTACTACTCATTAAATTAATCACCCTTATATCACTGCAGAGTGGAGTTAAATTTATTAAATTTTATTCATAGCTTATTAATGAGGTTTGATAGAAAAAGATGTTAGTCATTTTGCTTATAATACGAATACTAAGGGGCATGGAAAGAATATCTGCAATAAGCTTCCGACACTGATAAAGAACTACTTTAGAAATATTTTAAACAGCCTTATCACGGTTCACCGTAGCGATGAGTTCTTAAAGTATTTCCCTTTAAATAGTTGTATGAGTTGCTGCAAAGTCTTGGTAATTGCATTTAAAAAAATATTCCCCACGATCTCCGAAAAAACATGAAACCATTTGTTTTTGCGTTTTGGTTTAGCGAAAAATATTTGACAGAAGAAAATATTGAGGTGGCGTTTGACTGACTTTTTCTTGCTAATGTCATCAACAAAAAGCTATCGCGGTTGTCTCCAAAGTTTTCCTACTCTATTCTAATAAAATTTTTTATTAATTAATTAAAAAATAAAAACATTAATAACTTTTATAAAAAAGAAAAATTGTTATTCTAGGCCTTGAGCTCATTTACAGTCATGGTACATTAGTCAAAAAAATTTTCAGGAAAGTAAGGTGAAAGGCCTTCTACTTTGGCATAAATTAAGGGCTAACAACTGGAGACAGTGCCTAGAAACTCTATGTCATAAACCTAAATCTTAAAGTTTTAAATATACCGCAGTGGTTTTGTTGTTTGCTTCCGTCATCCACTACAACACGCTTTTAAGGGAAAACACTTAATACGTAGCTGCTTACTCTGAAAATTTCATAAATCCAGAAAAAACTATCGATACTTTAAGTACAGAGTTTTCGCAGAACATAGCTCAATGTTCCTTCAAACAAGAGAATAATAAAGAAGTGTATGGCTCACCTTGTTTCATCATAACCCTCCAACGAACGAAATAAAAACAACAATTTTCTTATTAACATTTTTCAAATATGCGCTTTATAATATATATATTGTTATATCTTTCTTTTTTTTTCTTTTTTCTCTATTTCTTCTCTTTATTATCATCAACTATTTGTTGTTGTTTTTTTTCTTATTACTTATAATTTTACTTGATTATATGATACAATACATTTGAATTAATATTGACGTCGTTTATTATTGCAATATTTTTATGTCTTAAATACTCGTACTACTGATTATATAACATAACCAACTCAGATCTCAAAAACCCATACAATAATATGACTATGGATTTCGTTCATACACACATACATACATTTGTGTAGCTAAGGAGGAACTTTTTAAATTAGTTTTGTGATGATGCATATAAGACTTATGATAAAAAAGTTCAGCTTTGAATAAAAATTAAAAAAAAAAAGTATATCATTATGGTGCAGTTAACATAAAAAATCGTATAGAGTGTACCAGTACAGTCTTCGTATGGCGTTCCTATATTTTTAATAACCATCTACAACAGCAAAGTCAAATTAATTACTAGAATCACCTTTAAACGTTTAAACGGTAAAAAGTAGATTATTTTAAATATTAAAAAAATCCAATTTAAATCTCAAAAAGGAAATAGGAGATATGCTTGATAAAAGAATCAGCACGCGCCACGAATAACGTCGACTATTGTTGAGTATTCTTGACATTATATAAATAGAAGCTTTCACTCGCGGCTCCGCCCACACGAAGAAAATAAGCAAAATAACCAAAGTTCTTCTGAAGGCCTTTTTATTTATCAGCCAATCGCATCATAAATAAGATTTTTTTAATAGGTCGTCCACGGTCCACTTTTCCGGAATCGCATCAATCTATTATCTATTCTATGGTCCTGGGAATAAATTTCGTGGAAATCGGTTAAGTAGTTTTAACGTTAAAGACTTGCAAACAAACTCAAAAACTTACACAACTTTCACACGCATATACATCTGCGTCTTGCGCATAACAGATCAACCTAATATAACTTCACAGCGTTTTTACCGCACGAAAATAAACGACTTTTTTGGCTCTAACCCGAACAAATTTGCGTGCGTGAGTAGCTCTCATAACACAACCGACGTGCCAGCTGAGCGTAAATGTCAAATCGATATGTCACGCAAAACAAAAATTGAAAATTGAGTTAGGTGCTGTTAGTTTAGGTTGCTCTCATACAATTTGTATGTGCATGAGACATTTTTGACAGAAAATTGCCGGAGTGCGTTTGTATTAGGTTGGGGTGTAATCCATAACACTATTTGTCACCACTGCTCCTCAAATGTCAGACAAACAGATATTTGTTTATGAAGTAGAGTACCGCGCAAAACATACATACATTTCCTCTGTTGTCATTCCGCTTATTATTAAGGGATGATAAAACAGTTGCTGAAAGTTGGTAAAGCAGTTCGCAAAATGTAGATAAAACTATTTGGAAGTACTGATTTTATCCGCCACTATTTAATAGTGGTAGATAAAACTAGTAGCAAAGAAAACTGCGCTTAACAGTCCATACAACTATTAAGCGCAAACGCATAATGCGTGTTAAAAAAACACAGTGCTAATAGTAAGATAAGATAAGATGGCAAAAGCAATAGAGTTACAGGATATAATAATATATGAAATAAGGAAAAATATTGCAGAGTAAGCTAAATTATATACGTTGTACATACGTTGAGAATAGAATATTATGTATGAAACGTTGCATATGAAAACGAAATAAGGAATGTGAAGTATGAAGTATGAATCATTAAATGAGAAAACAGAACTATGCATGAAATATAAATGATATTACGAAACAAGAACCACGCAATATGAATACGAATGAAATTCAACAAGAAACCTGGCATATGAAAGCAAAACATGAATGAAAAATGCAGTAACAAATATGAAGTTATTACCAGAAGTAAGAAAAGTGATATAAGAAATGTGGAATCTAAAATAAAAACCATGAAATGAGAAAACAGAACTGTTTATGAACTACGAAATATGGGACAACGAATATGCATTTAAGTGATATACGAAACAAGAAACACGAAATATAGATGTGATGGAAATTAAGAATGATATTTGAAACATGTGATATTCGGCACAAAACATGAAATATTACTGAAAAGTATTAATAAGGTATGAGACAAGAAAAATTGAGATATGAAAGTAAAATATGAATGAGATATGATACAAGAAATATGAAATAATAAACATCAAAGAAGAAATGTGCTATGTGAAATAGAAAACATGGCAATAAAAATAAAACGACTTATTGACTACGAAATATGAACTTTAAAATATGAGAAGTTTGAGCTAAAAATTAGAAAATGCTTAATCATACAAAGTTTTGAATCTGCAATAAGCAATAAACAGTTCCATCTTGTGCTGAAAAGCCGTTTAAAAAATCGAGTGTGTACTAAGTGATCATCTTTAAACCTTTTTAAATATGACTTTTCGACTAAATATTTTGTTTACAACAATTCAGTAAGTGATTAAACCACTTTTGTTGGCCTACGAGTTTTCGTCTTCTTTCGAATTAAAAAAAGTCTTTGAACTGTGCCTAGATCGTATATTTGCAGGCGTTGTTTCAATATGGATATAACAAAGTAAGTCAGATTTAAATAACAGTAACGGTAAAAAAGTCATACAACTTAAATCCATTCTTTAAATTTGATTTTGTTTAGTTAAAAAAGTGCTCATGTAAATTCCAAGTCGACTTTAACATCCACAGTATAATATTTGATGAAGCATTTTAGATTACAACTTAAGAATTATTTATAATTACAACAAACAGAGTATTAGCCCAAAATGCATATATAAGAACTATAATTTTTGAATTTTCAGATATAAAGTATGTATGTAGCATGGAAATTCATATAATCCATAGTTTATATTAAAGCAATCGTCAACCTTTAATTTAGATTAACTACTCTTCAAATATATAAATAATAAGTAAATATATTAAATGATGTTTTAAATAAGATTATTTACAATCAATATATAGCAACAATTCGCTAATATAACTAAATCGTTTGCCCAACAGCTTTTTATATAAAAAAAGAAGATAAAATTAAATTGTATAAAACTTTAGTTCGTAAAATCTTAAAACTAAAATGGACAAAAATTTTGTTTGCCGACATGTATAATCACATACTAAAATGATCAAGCGCACACCTGGGTTTGAATATACAAATATTTATGAGTAAAGGATTTAAAGCCAACAATTTCAGAGATACATTTTGTATCACTTTAGTTCGCATATGTAATTTCTACATACTAGTACTCGTATGAGAGGTAGATACTGAGATACGATAGAGTATTGCATGTGTTGAGCTTGACAGTATTCCAATCCATAGTTTTTAGTATGCACTGAGACTTAGTGACAAGCTGCACAACATATTTCAGGACAAAAATCCGGCAGTTTGGATACAAAGGAAAACATTTTATTTTTTATTTTTTTAATATACTGAAATTGTAATACATTGCTTTCCTATGATCTTAAATATTTTTTTTCGTTTTACGAGTACTTGATATTTTTCAGGGACTTGTAACGCGTTTCTGTTTCGTTATTGTTCCACAGGTAAGTAACGAAACAAAACTGTAACTTTACGTTACATGCTACACAAAAACGTGTAACGAAACTCTGAGAAACGATACTCCCTTGTAACAAAACTAGTAACAATTTCCCTAGAACGGTACCAGCAGAAACAAAACCTGTACCAAAACTGTCTACAGATTTGATCACAATAACAGACCTGTAACATAAACGATAGATATAGCAACAAAACTTGTAACGAAACCTCGGGAACGTAATCAAAATTATAATTGTGACAGTAATTATATCGTCGGTGACACCGCAAAACCGCTTAAGTGACATTTGTGTCAAAATCGATATTTGCTCACCAGGGCCTCAGGGGATCAGGCCCCATTCGATAGTACCGAAAATTTGTTTTTTCTACTATGTAATGCCAAATAATGCCATCAATGCAAAACCGCGTATGTTTTAGCACGTTCGTTAAAATAAAAAGTACGTTTATGTACTTTATGTTATGTACTAATGTAAATAAAGTTGAAATAAAAAAAATGTATCTCATTTAAAATGTTACTGAAAGACTATTCCGTGGGAGCTGCCGACGGGAGAAATATCATGAGAGAATTCCATCGATTTAATCAGAATTTGCAAGTAAATTTCGATAAAGTCGACGGAGATCACAAAACTCTATTACAATTATTCCCCGCCGGCAGTTCCGCCGGAATAGCTGATAGACCGCATTATACTTCTGTTTGATTCTGGTGAATTCAAGGCATTATCTTATCGATATACAACTTTAAACCAGCCTAATAAAGCAGCAAAAAAAATTCCGAGTCAATTTCCAATATACGTTGAAAGCACTAATTTATTTAATTGACGGATCTATAACTTTAAGAGTCCAGGTGTAATCGGTAGGTTTCCTACCTTACTTAATGCTCAAGGATCTTTGCTCAAGAAGTTGATATAAAAAATGTAAGTGCTTCGGACAATAGATCGAAAAATAGAAGCTTTCAATATGTTTTTAATAAAAGTGTAAAATTCGAATATAAGCCTACAACTCAGGAAACCAAATGGATACATCGCAAACTGTTTTTAAGGATATTTCTGATAGGAGCCTTGAACAAGGATAACCGAGAAAGTACCTGAAAATATTAAATTAGACAATGAAATGGAAATATAAGTAAATTATATTACCAGAAGTTAGAGTCGGCGTTATTACTTATGAGACAGTTTGTCAGACTAACTTTCTTTTTTAAATGTAAATGAAAGTGTTGGCTTTTATTTAACGTTGGTCTAAGGAATTTAGTTATACGTCCTGCCAAAACGCTTTATACGTCCTTGGAAAGTCCGATTTTGGAATACATTTATTACTGTGTAAGCCGCGTTTTCGAATTTATTCTGACTAAATGGACTCTTAGCAAAAACTTCAGCTGCCTAGATAACAAAGTCGCAAAGAAATTATTGGTGTTTTATTCATAGGGAAATTTTAGAGAGGCATGTTGAGTAGTCCATTCTATCTTGGCGTGATTATGTGTACTGTCGCTAGCAGCTACATCTGACTCGATTTCCTTAGTTAAAAGACTTCACCACCATCTTTAAATTAATAAATTGATGTAATGATAGGATAGGTCCTTTTAACCTATATAGTCATAGCTACCATTCGAAACTCTGAATCTACAAATAATAGGAATAGTTTTGCAGTGCTGCTCGCGCCACTCAATGATCCTACACTCTGTTGCTAGAAATAGCATATACTTCAATATGAAACATATATTAAATACGTCAAACTGCCTTTAAGATCATGCTAAATTGTTAGTTTGTATTTTCGGGTTTTGGAAAAGCCGATTTTTCTACCAAAACAAGTCCCAAAATCCAAAAAATATTTTTTTTTTTCAAAAAACTGTTGTCGCCAACGTTTTTAGTGGACATTTTTGGGTCGGACGGGGTATACATGAAAATTTTAAAATCAAATGAAAATTTTTTTAGTAGGTCATGAAAAAACCTTAAAAATCAAAGTCGAAAAAATCAAAAAAATTAAATTTCGCAGGCTCGAAAATTATTTTTTTGGGTATCCGTAGTGGAACTTTTTTCCTGTGCCCAAATCCTATCGAAAAAATCGATGGCGCGATATCGGTTAATAGATCGACACAGTCTAGTATACATACTTATAAACCACAATTATTTTACAAAATATTTGGATGCAAAAAATTAGAATCTTGCAGTATTGTTGGGCAATAAAAATTATCTTAAATAGTACTTTTTTGTATTATATAACACACATATCTACATATTTTTAATTTCTTTCATATTTTCGTACAAACGCACTATTTATGTTTACACACTCTTATATACTAGCTGTACTAAATATAATTATATGTTAATATATATTTCTTTATTTATATATTTATTTATTTATAAATTTGATGCTGTTTTTCTTTCTTTACAAAGCAAGTAAAGAATTTCTACACACATAGCACACAAATCACATCTAAGTGTTGTTGTTGTTATTATTATCATTGTTATCCTGGGAAAGTAGGCTTGCATTATAAAACTGTAAAATTGACTAAAAAAAAAATTTTAGCTGTTCAAAAAATCACACACAAACAATTTACTTTACTATTTACATACAATTATTGCGGTTTTTTTTAACTGAGTTGTTTTTAAATTCTTTTGCAGTTTGCACATACTAGCTGTGTTCGAAAATCAGAAAAAAAAATGCGTTATTAGCATTCATACTAATTTTTAGGTTTTTCGAAAATTTTGCATAGCACAGTTTTTTTCATTATTTATAAAACAGCTGCTTTTACGCGAAATATGATCAATTTTGAAGCGCTTTTTTAATATGGAAAAGCAGTATTTTCTTAGTTCTACGCACACTCATATAAATATTTTGTTATGTTTTATACTGTGTGGACATTGGGGTGCCTCATTAAAAAACAATTGAGCCTTTTCCACAGAGATGCTAAATTTTATTGTTTTTTTTAGACATTAAACAAAAGATTTCTAACAAAAAATACGAAATACACCACTTGCAAACTACGTCCAAATTTTGTTTTGTTTTTTATAAAATGAGTTTCAAAAAGTATTTTCAAAAACAAAAACCTCTTAAGAAGAAAAAACAAAAGAAGATGCTCAGGGGTTGTTTAAGTAGTTCACCATAATACTTTGCATCGTAGTCACACACATTCACCTTTACCCATATGGAATACCAAGCAAATTCACATAAAAACTCGCATTTACTGACAGTCACTGAAGGGGATGAACGACTTAATATAATACAATTTTTGATGTAAAAGAAAAGAAGTGACTCGTTGTGACTTACATAATGAGCCCGTAAAATGTTAGAATACTAGTGTTTGGAAATTTTATCAAAGCAATCCTAACATTGAGCCTCAATGATTTGACGTACTGATTATGTGAGACAATAAGACACTCTGCAACTCCCATTTATTGTTAGTAACAAAAGTGAATGAAAGCACTTATATAAGACCAATTTTGCTTCAAACGAGAAAGTGGCAGAAAGAGCCAGTTATGGTGCAGTATTTGACTATTTCTTAGATTTATGGAGATGTTTAATAACTAAACAAAATCTATAGATTTGTAAGGCTTAATTTAATAGGTATTTTTGAAAGAACTAACCCTGCAGTCAACTGCTAAACTGGTTAGTAAACATTCTAGTTTATTAACTAGAATTTCGTGGTCTTATTCATACCAGTTTGAGCGACGGCAACGTTTCCGTTATCATAAGCAGCAACAACTTTCTAAAATTGTCGATACATGCATACGCGAGCGAAAAAGAAAACAATTCAGTATTCGAGCAGCAATCGTTCAGTTAACAACGACGTCCTACATTTTAATTTTCTGTTCAATAATATTCTGAGATCATTTACGTATGTGCATGTCAACAAAATCACCCTTATTTTTTGCGACGTCGCTATTGCATAACGGCGTACCGCGACGCAAAAACGAGTAAGCAGTGCTCAAATGTAACCACGATAAAAAGTGAAAACCAACCGATCGCTTGTCAAAGCAATTGAGTAAGTAAATAACATTTCTTTTTGGAATAATCAAAGTAACATTTTGCTGATAAAAAAGTTTTTAACAAACTCATAAAACATGATTGAATTGTTTTTATTTTCCAGGGTTGACTTATTGTGATTGTGAAATGCTGTGTTCATAAATAAAATAATAAGGAATAACGGAATAGTTTAGAAGCTGCAAAAACGGAAATGGCGAGCAGAGACACGTACAATAACAAGGTGGTTAAAAAAAAAACTATTACAAAAATTTAGTTACTAAGAACTTCCACATTATGTACTAGAATTCCATACTCGAGTTACCTGCATACATATAATTATCTCCATAAAAAGCTAATCTTTCCTTGAATTTCCTTAATTTTATATAAAGATATTTTTACAAGTATGGATTAGATTCTATCTGACATTATTACTTAAATTTTTTTCATAAAATGTTTCCAGGAAATTTAAAGATCTCTGCCTGTGAAATCAATTACAAAATTCATTGGAAAAAGGACTATTTAGAAAAGAAGAAAATTACTTTTTAGAAATGTTTTCCAAGGCCAAAATTGCTATGAAGAGCGACTATATTTTTATTGAAATTTGTTTCAATTGCTTACTATAGTGAAGTAATATTTATTTTGATAGACAAATACCAATTGCTAATATGGAAAAATTACAGAACTCTAACTAGTTGAGCCGGTTTGGCAATCTAGTATTTGACTAGTATAAAACTAGTGAATTTCTGGTCAACAGGTACGATTAATAACAAATCCGATTTAGACCACTAAATAATTATTTATCATTATAAATTTAGAAATGTTAACATATTTTAAATGAGGCGCTTGAAAGGAGTAGATTTTTAATTACCGTTGGGAAACCCTCAAGTTTTTTTCGGTGTGGCACCCTAATGTGCATGCATTCGTAACTTCATATGCATATATATACTAATCGCTAATATATGCCTATGTTTTTTTTATCATTATTTACTTTAATTATTTACATTTTTGTTAAGGTAATAATTTCGTGTTTTTGGTTTCGGTTGATTTCTAGCGGCCTTTGAAGGGCTTAAATGATTCTAATTTCACATTGGTTTTACTTCGAATATAGTGCTTATTATTTATGGTATATATAATATTTTAAAGCTTTATTTGCATATATGCTTAAATACAATTTCGGTAGTTTACATAAACTAAAATTAAACATAAAAATGTGTTTTTATTTCTTTACAAACAAATTCGCAAAACAAGTAATATTTCAAAGCGGTTTTCAAAAACTTGAACAAAATTACTTAATACTAAGTCAGTAACAGTTTTTTTGCGGTTATACAACATTATATATATTATTTGTTCTACTCCCGAGAACTTTGTTTCTAACAGAAGACTTTTCACATTGCATTTATAGTTGTACAGCTGTATTTAATGTAATAGAAGTGAAATTAAATTGGATATCGTTCGACGAAATAAGAAGATGTGATTTTAATCATTTTCATAACAGAAGCCACATAAAAAGGAATGTTAAAGTTTACTCAGGAAGGTTAATTAAACTTTCAAAAATGGCTATTAAAATCTGAAAAATTTTTTAGCAGAATTTCTAGAAAATTTTTGAGTATGCAGTTGTGGCTCAATCAAGTTTAGCATAACATTGTGGAAGTAGGAACTCGCGCTAAAATTTCCTAGAATTTTTAGAATATTTTTTGTCCAGGGTGTTGAGTGATTTCTTCCATACAAAATTAAAAACACAATGTTACATTAAAATAGATTGGACTACAAAACTGACAAAAAATTTTCAGATTTTGATGGCCATTTTTTAAAGTTTAATTAACTTTCTTGAACTTTGTGTAAACTTTGAGATTCCGTTTTATGTGGTTTCCGTTATGGAATTCGCTATGTATTAAATGAAAATTAATTAAAACACAGCTCCTTTTTATTTCGTCAAACGATAACCAATTTAATTTCACTACTATTATTGTGCACACAACTGTAGGTATAGTTTTTGTTTTTTAATAATTTGTTTGTCTAATTTATTAACCTAACTGTACATTAATTTTTTAATTATTATTTTATAATTTTACTTACATATTTTTTTAATAGTTTTATTTTTATTTTCTTTTAGTATTGCATTTTACTTATTTCCCCTTCTACGCTTCTTCGTTATATGTATTTAATTATTTGTCACTTGAAATTTTGTCAGATCTACCAAATGCTCGTAAAGTAGATCCTCATGTGGCGTAAGACCGATCATAATCCAACCACAGATCGCGCCAATGCTGCGCGTCACCGACAGACTGCTCCATACGCTCAATACGCTGTTGCTATACTGCTCGAAAGAGAAAGAAAATTATTTAAATCATTAAATGCCAAACGAAAAGGGCAAAATTCAGTTTATAGAAAATTTAAGGATGTAAACAATGATGCTGGATTGCAAATCATGATTCAGAAAACAATGTGAAACCATTGAAGATGTTCTGGGGTGAAGGTTCTATGTTTGCGATTTGAATTTCGATGAGTTATTGAAAGTGTGTTCTTTGACAGACAACATCCGGGCTCAATGGATAGAAATACAAGTTTAGCTTAAGATGTTGCTATAATGTAATAATTACCAAAAATTCGAACATTAAGTCCTGCGGCTGACGAAAGGTTTAAAGACTATGGGGAAATTTTACCCAAAAAAGCATTGACAGAGTGTAAAAGCAGTACTGCTCCGATTTCTCTTATCTGGATAGAGAAACTAAAAAAGTTGGTATTGCGGTAAGCAAGGGAAAGGCGAAGTAATAGTTACAAATTTGTAGCTTTGAAGGACTTTGTCTATTTGAGAAGCATTGTTCACTACAGAAATACTGTCAACAGAGAAATTTAGCAGAAAATCACTCTTGCCAACAAATGCTCCTTTACACTGAGTAGGTATTTAACAGCAAAGCCACGGAATGTTTATATGATATCATTTTTATGTGTTTTTCTATATCACAACAAAGTCTTTTACTCTTAAAAGAAATTCCCTATAAATTTTCTACCTCTCTGCGTTTTTTGTTACTTTGCTAATACCAACTCACCAGTTCTTCTTGTGCTAGTGTTATATTCGCATTGTTGCTGTAATAGAGTCGTTCATCTATCGAATCGGAGCAAATCGTTAATATTATTGTCGCTATATAAATCATTGCAATGATTAACCAACGAAATGAGACAAAGTCAGTCGCATTACTAAAATCCCAACGGCAAATATCCATGCTGTAAGAAAAATTAAGAAGAAGATAACATTTTAAATTTATTCATTTTTTTTTAAATATTCTCACGATAATATTCGACTAAGAAAAGTAAGTATCTAAGAATTCAGCTCTATCATATTTTTGCACTTCTAAGGCTTTAGATACTTCTGAGAAAATGTTACATTTTTGAAGCGTATTTGTTTTATAAATTTTATAACTGGCAACACTGTGCAACAAGGGCAACCTTTTCAAACATATACCATTAGATTTCACTTTAAAAAAGTTTTGCGTGTTGCAAGTTGATAAAAAATCTCCAACATATGTATCTCTATAAGTATAAATAAAGCGATGTTCAAACAACAGCATAAACAAAATAAAATAAATTAAAATAAAAAATATAATAAAATGAAACAAAATTAAATTAAAGAAATAAAATAAAGATAAATAAAATCAAATAAATTAAAATAAAATAAGAAAAAATAAATATTTATTTAGTATTTGTTACCATCCTAAATATTATTAAACGTAAAATTATTCTGTCCACTTTTGTGGTTATTTCACACATTCCAAAGTTGGCATTAAAAAAATAACTTAAAAAACAAAGACAAGAAGGACCACTTAGCACCACATGCGTTTTGAACAAAGGGGCCCAGGAACAACAGAAGTGAAATGAAAAGATAGAATACAGGCACACAACGCGATTAACGATGTGAAAAGAGTACATAAACAAAATAGGTGTAGCTAAAAATGTTGGTGTGTTAAAGGTCAAACAGTTTTATTATTACGAATTAGCTGTTTTTTGCACGCAACATAGCACACTAACAACAACCGTCCTTCAAGTTGTTGCACATGGACATAAAGAGCCACTCTGTTGAACAAATGTTTACTTGTGAAAGCACTAATTTAATAAAAAAAATTTATTTTTTTTTATCTCTTTTCAAGCAACAGTTACTTGTTGAAGCTACTAGTTTTAATTGTCTTCCTAAGGGTACAAATCGGCCGCTGAATGGAATACCACCCTATTTAAAATTATTTTCCAAGCACGCTTTATCTCATCATTTTTTTTTATTTTTTTCAACTACTCAATATCTCAGCGAAAATTCAATAAGTTCTCAGCTGAGATAGGGGTCGTTAGAAAAACAACTGTGATAAAGAGTTCTTAAAAAACATTTTGAAATTAGGTGATTTTGAACTCAGGCGTCGAATAAAATATACTAAAAGTTTCATACACGTACTAAATTTGGTCATTATACACGCATGTATACCAAAACATTTCTGAGTATGTAACCTGGATTCGCTGCCTACACTCATTAAATTTATAAATAACTATTTCTACATAGAGTTGCCACGTAATACTAATATATTTATTTTTGATATGCTTTGGAAATATGTAACATCCTACTTTACCAGCTTTTCCCCTTTAGTGCTGCCATTTAGGATGTTCTTTACTGATAAATGTCTCGAATAAACCAAATTATATGGCAACCTCGTAATATGCTAAACAAAACCCATCTACACCTTTTCCAGATTGAATTCAGAAAACTCCAATTATATTTCAGAAAACGACAATTGAATTCAAGATTTGGCAATTGGATTTCGGAACATGTCAATTGGATTTCAGAATAGGCAATTGGAATTCAGAATGTGTGAATTTTATTTCAGAAATAGACAATTGGATTCCAGAATGTGTCAATTGGATTTTAGAAATCGTCAAGTGGATTTCAGAAAATACCTTTCGAACTGTTTTTGCGATGCTAATACTTGATTTTGTATAAAGAAGGCCATGTAATACGCGAGAATGCACCTTGTCACAGCAATCTTGAAAGAGCAATAAATGAGTACGCAAGTGGAAGAGAAAAGTTGGTGCGCTTAGGACCATACAGTCCAATGCTTAACCCAATTGAAATATGGTCAAAAGTCAAATGCCACGTAAAGACTAATTTGCTTGTCTCGGAAGTGCAAGGCCTCAGTGTAATGGATCAACGGCTCCAATACCTTGAAGGCAAAATAAACCAAGCAAAAGCTACAATAACAACAGGGGACTGTGCTCGGGCGGTGCAACACGCAGCATCGTTCTATGCTGACGCATTAGCAATGAAAGATATGAGGGTCGGAGAATGATATATTTTTATGTATGTACATACATATGTCTTCTTTTAAACTATATCTGTATAACATAATTTACTTAAATGAATTTATAGCCTCTCTTGAACTTACAAATTATTTTCCAACTTTGCGTAGTAAATTTGTTTTTATCTGAAATCCAATTGACGCCTTCCGAAATCCAATCGTCTATTTCTGAAATCAAATTCACACATTCTGAATTCCAATTGCCTATTTTGAAATCCAATTGGCAAATTCTGAAATCCAATTGCCTAACCTGAAATTCAATTGATGTTTTCTGAATTCAATATGGAAAAGGGTAGTTAATAAACTCAGTGAACTCAACTGAGTATGAAAACTGAATTTATTTTACTCAGATGTCACAGAAGCATTTAATTCCGCACGTCATAAAAAATATCAGCAAAGCTAAAAATACAAATTTCATTGAAACTGATGTGTGATTGAGATGTGATAAAAAGCCAAAAATAAAATTGTCAGTAACAATTTCATATTTGTAGACGTTGCATGTTACATTTATTTTGAGATCATTTTCATTTGTATTTATAGTATTTAATATACTTTCGAATGAATTCCTATATATGTACACTGCATGTATGTATGTTTATTTATTTAAACAATTTGTAAGGCATGTATTCGGACGAATAGAAAAGGGGCCGAATACCGATTTCCCTCTTACATTTTAGAAGATATCCAGTTGAGATATTAAAATTAAACACATATTTATATTGTTGCGGCACTCATTAGCACCTTTCATTTGGTACCCATATTATACTAACATATTTTGGTTCACTCCTGGTCCACACATTGGTCGATAACTGCGAAACCGGTCGAGTTATCGAAATGAGCGATATCTTAAATTTTAAGTTAGACGTAAAGTAATGCAGCTGTGATTTATAGCCCATTCAATTTTAGCATAATAATGTGCAAGTTAGGAGTGTCACAAAATGTCTCCTAAATTTTTAGATTTTTTTTTTGTCAAGGAAGTTGGGTATATTTTCCATACAAAATTCATTTTTCTTCTTGCGTAAAGAAATCACAAAACACAATTGACGAAAAAATATCTGAACATTCAGGAAAATATTTGAGCGAGTCCTAACTTGCACTAAAATCGTACTTGTGAATTTTCTAGAAATTTTTCCAAAAAATGTGAAGATTTAATCAATTAACTTTCCTGAACTTTGTGTAAACCTTGAAATTTCTTTTCATGGGGTTTCTATTATGGACTTCGCTTTATTTTAAATGAGAACTGTTATATTGAACACAGCTGTACGAAGAGATGGCGAGCTGTAAATTTTAACCCGTGCAAAGTATTAAGCCAAATATTATGGGCTTCGGTATCCCGCAAATAAGTATTCGTGTCATCTCTAATCCATTTTATTAATACAAACGCCACAAAGAGGCGTATAAATTCTTCAAATTAGTGACTTAATGAGCAGTTCATGACAACTCCCAAATACCTTAAAAATATTGCAAAGCCTTTAAACCTAACAAACTTGTATACGGGGGTTGCCTTTTATATTTTGCGCCTAATAATGAAAACACAGTCAAACAACTTTTATATTTACTAGAATTGTACGATAACGAAGTACTTGCGAGTTTAAATGAACTATCACATTCCCTTGAGAAGTATATGTAGGGAATTTCTGGCTGTTGTTCTCGGAGTCGTACTCGACACAGAGTTATATCCTAATAACAGACTTTGGAACAACGTGCTGCACCTAAAAGGACTAATTCATTTGGGACTCTAAGGGCCGTTTTCTCAAGTAAACTTCAAAATTTAGCCTCCCGATAAAAATCTTTTTGGTATAGAAAATGTTTGGTTACCAGGCAGATACATTTTAAAGCTCATTTGAGAAAATGACCCTAAGCCTAGTGAAGGGGTTATAAAGGTCGGCAACATTTTGTCAACATTTTGGGAATTGTACATCTGACTTTAATTTGAGCTAATCACCTCTATGATACCACAGCTTGTGAATTAACAAATGAAGAGTTTTATTAGAAAACTAGAATATGTTCCAAGAACGCTCCATATCTGAATAAAAATGCAATACATTTTCAGCTGAGATAGGGCGTTCCTCAAAAATATTTTCAAATAGGGTGATCTTCCACCCAGCCGTCGATATAATAGATTTCGGAGAAATCTTCTGCTGGACCAAAACATTTACATATTCAATTCTTTGTTTACCTTCTTTCTGCATTTTTTCTGAAATGTGTGTATTCGAAAGACAAGCGAAGTTAGACTATACGATATTTTTAAACTTCTTGATATGTGAGCCATCTACTGCTTCATTTCCTAGCCTACGTCTGGAGCAACGTCATCAAGTTTTGAACTGTGTTAAGAAATTAGAGCGTCTAGCTCACCAGTAAGTTACATGGAAATTGAGAGCGCTCCCCCCACTTGCGGCAGAAATTTCTAAATACTTCGAAATCTGGCATTCTTACCCGGTTCTGAACAGGGTTTCAAGTTGGAAGACTCTACGGCATGAGTCAGTTATTTATAGAATAATTGGAATGTACATCAGTTTTGCACGAATTTTCTAAATATATCAATGCACGCGCCACCTAACCCAATTTTGTGTTCTTTATGATGAACTGTCAACGAATTCTAACAATAAATCTCATATTTAAAAAGTTTGTAAAGCTCCTAAGTTCAAAATTTGTATGGAAATGTCATTTTAAAAAGCTTTATAAATTAATCTTATTTTTTATGAATATGAAGGTAAAAATATTTATTTTTATAAGAAAGTCAACTTTTATTTATAACTAAAATATATCTAGGGCTTCATTATTTATGGCGAACGAAAGCTCAGACGAACGATTCGTCTCTTGACGATTTCGTCTAGCAAGCGTATTCTCTACCATTTTCGTTCGCCTCCATTGTTTCTTACGTCATGTTAAAAATAAATGGGAGAGCATATCTGAAATGAATATTGCCGTATATAATTGATGTAAAAACTTATATGAATCTGTTAAGTTTTATAAAGTTTTGCATGTTATTCCATTAAATTTTAAAAATCTGGGAAGCGTAAGTTGATTTGATGACAACTAATTTATTTTATTTGACTTTTGTTTTGACTGAGAGTCAATTATTCAACATGTCATATTTTTGAAATTTTGTTTCCACGTAATGCATTCTAATTGCCACAAGAATTGAATTCATCCAGAAATGTTGTATGTTATAGGATATATGAGGGAATTTTATTACTAATATTTAAAAAAGTTATACTTGATTTGGAAATGAAAAATCTGTACTTCTCTACGTTTCTAAGTTAAGTTATTTTTTGGGTAACCACGTACACGTGCTTCTTATAAAGGATTAGGGGTTTAGAATATGCCCGAGGTAGGCATACCGATCGTTTGAGGCGAACAAAATGCCCAAAGTTAATAACGGGTATATCGATGGTTGAACTACGGATATGATGCCTCCCATTACTCATCTTCTCCTTACTTACGGAAGCTGCTACGTCATGTCACTCAGGTTGCACTTGTCATACCAAATTGCTCCCGCGACAGTCGGGCATGTACCACAAGGGAGTACCGGAGCGTACCGCGTTCATATCCGACAAATGACTGTCACTTTCGACAATACTCTCCGGGGAATATTTTTGTCAAGTCAAGTTAAGTCTAAATCAAGGCTAATTCGGCTATTAGACTTATGATGCCGAAACTTTTCTGCGAGAGATGCCAATCCCGGGATCATGTACTTTTTTAGTAGAGCTCTTGATAATCGATTAATCGAATAGTCGATTAATCCATTTGAAGTAGTTGTTTGAAAAATTAATCGATTATCACTAATCAACTAGTCGACTAGTTGTTTGCATTCGACTACTTGTATTTTTTATTAACAATGGATGCTCTATTCCATGGAACTGAGTTCCATCACCATCACAGACATGCGTTGCAACTATAGAAAATGTTGAATTTTTTATTTTTATTTTAAAAATTTTATTTATCAACCGGCAATATTCGATTAGTTGATTAGTCGAAATCGAAAATTTGCCCTTCGATTTTCAAACAGCTCGGAAGTTGCTATTCGACTAATCGATTAGTCGGATAATCGATTGTAAACAAGAGCCCTATTTTTTAGGTACCGAAAATGCTTTTATTTCTTGTTTATAATCCAGAAGTTTTCGAGATTCTAAATATGTTACTAAAAACTAAATATGTGTGCTTGGTTTAAGATAAATATAAAAATGTTTGCTAATGTGCAATACTTTTGATGTTTTAGTTTTCCTTGTTAAATGTAACATCTTATATAAGACGCAATTAGTAAACAAGACTTTTGAACTTTACAAAATAATTTTTTTCTCATGTCAATTTCTGTTTGTCAAAATGATCCATTTAAAAATTGCATAACAGCAATGCAAAAAATTTCCTTTAAAATTAAAAGCCTTTGAAACCTATTTATTTATTTTTAAGTAAAAAAATATGTTAAAAAAAGAACAAGTATTTATTTTAAAGTGAAATAATATCTCAAAAATTTCGTCACTTTGTTCAACTTAAACTTTTAGAGAACAGTACAAATCCAAATGC
Organism: Merzomyia westermanni; assembly: GCA_949987695.1. Classification (NCBI taxonomy): domain Eukaryota; kingdom Metazoa; phylum Arthropoda; class Insecta; order Diptera; family Tephritidae; genus Merzomyia; species Merzomyia westermanni. Next base: position 124,752,319 of record OX465291.1, on the reverse strand, counting down.
CGACACTTATTTATGCCGGAACCACGGGATTGCAAAATCAGATCACCAAAATCCCAGTAATCTAAAAATCTTAAAAAAAGGGCATCCCCAATTCTGACCTACGATTCATAGTATCTAAGAACGTCAATTTTCGATACGAAATAGAGGGCTTATTTCTACTAAATTCCCTCCATCAGTTAAAGGGGCCAACTCATAGTTGGTTTAAATTTTAGTATTAAATATCCATAGGATGTGAGTATGCCCTTTAATGGCTCACCACTTAGTAATTTACTAATTTATTCATTTTTATTAAATTTTAATTTATGCGATGTTAAACTGATTGGTTTGTCCTTGCTTCTTGACAAAGGTCAATGATATGTTCTTGAAATATTAAATAACTGCAATTTTGCAGAATGGCTGGTTTTGGTTGCATAAAAAACAAGTAAGGAAAGGGCTGTCTTCGACTGTGCCGCGTGACGCATCACGGTTTTAAGTGTCCGATCCTTACTCACAATTAGTACAAACTCTGCTACTTAAAGATACATAGCCCAAACCCCATTTATCGAAAAAATCGATTGTATGGAAGCTATATGTTATGTAGGTCCGAGCTAAGTGATTTTCACTACACGCTTTACATATATAATATGTACCAAACCTTGTGCGTTCCTATCTTTTTAATTGCAACAGTTATAGGCCAAAACCTGTTTATCGCAACAATCGACTGTATGGCAGCTTTGCGTTGTATTAGTCCGATCATGCTAGTTCCGACAAATGATTAATGCTTTACAAAATGGCTACCTCTTACCAAATTTCATCGAGATTTCTAAAACTGAGGGACTAGTTTGCGTTCAAACAGACGGACAGACATGCCTTAATCGACTCAGCTCATCGCTCTGATCGTTTCGGTATACTTATTGGTGGGTCTATCTTTTTTTCTTCTCATACTTACAAACATCGGACCAAAGTTATAATACCATTTCATGTTCAAGAAAGGTATAAAAATTGTGTTGGGTATAGTGCATGCGATTGGGTAAGTTGGTCGCAAATGCATTTGTGTAATTACTCAACAAAACTGTTGTATATTCCTCTTATGTACCGAAAGCATGTACATGTAGGTGAAAGAATGGAGCAAAGGGGGGTGCAAACTTTAATCTCCTTACCTAAGGGTGGCAAGTTTCATTGGAAAATTTTAATTTGGAGGGAAAATTTTGATTAGTCTTTCCTGAAATCTGCACTTTAGATTTTTCAGAATTGATCTAAGTTTCAACATCTTGTTTTGCTTTACGCAACTGTTAACTGTAACTTTTTTTGGAGAACAAAGAAGCCAGTTGAGCGGCCTGAAGGTTCGAGGAGTCAGCCAAATCGCTTCCGCCATGGGTGGACTTTTATCAGAACAATAGTGGCGTTTGATTGGTTTCGGAACCCTCAAAACGCAATTTATCCGTAGACTGGCTCTAAAACGTTGAAATTAATATTTTTAATATACCAACCACGAAAGAAAATCTTTAATCGCGCCAACTTGTAAATTGACACAAACTTTTAAGCGCTCACGTTACACATTTCAGTTGTATTAAGATTTTAGCTCTCCTTGTAAGTCCACTGTCGTAACGTTAAAGGTTAATTCTGCATGCACTTGAAAATATGCAACGTACTATGTGCTGGTAGTAAATCCTCGGAAATGCTGCAAAAGGCAATCAAACAGCTGGTGACCTTCTTAACAAAAAATTATTTATACATACTACAAATCAGTGACGTAGTAGCTACCGTATAACACACAGCTGCCTGAAAGGTTGAGGGCGCCTTTTATACATACAGTTGTGTTCAATATAATAGTAGTGAAATCAAATTGGATACCGTTCCACGAAATAAAAAATATAGCGAATTCCATACCAGCAACCACATAAAAAGAAATTTCAAAGTTTACACAAAGTTTAGCAAAGTTAATAAAACGTTTGAAAATTTACATCAAAATTTCAATATTTTTAGGAAAAATTTTTAGAAAATTTTTGAGTACGCAGTTTTTTAGCTGATTCAATTTTAGCACAGTAATGAGCAAGTGAGAAGTACCTCAAAATTTCACCTACATTTTTAGAATTTATTCTTTCAAGAATGTTAGGTATTTTTTCCATAGAAAACATATTTTCCTTCATGCGTTGTATGAAAGAAAGCACTCAACACCCTTGACGAAAAAAATTCTGAAAATTTAGGGAAATTTTTAAGCGAGTTATAACTTGCACAATCTGGTACTAAAATTGATTGGTCTACAAAAATGCGTACTCAAAAATTTTCTACAAATTCTGACAAAAAATTTGAAGATTTAATGATTTTTTAAAACTTGGAAATATCTTTTTATGTGGTTTCTGTTATAGAATTCGTTGTTTTAAATTAAAATTATTAAAATCACAGCATCTTCTTATTTCGCCGAACGATAGCCATTTTAGTGTCACTACTATTATATTGAACACAGCTGTATGTAATAAGTATGAAGGCGCTAAGTTGCGTATGTTTTAGTATGTATGTGTGACAGAACTTAGCACTGAGCTCTTATGTGTATGAAACAAGCCCCACAAACAATTTAAGGTAACCATGTGTACATATGTATGTATCTGTATATTTGTTTGTGTTTGTACGCTCAGATAGTGGCATGCAATTCTAAGGTAAAATGTGTTTCAAATATAAAAAACCCAATTTTTAACTCTTTCCCCGCTTTTTTGATAGCAAAATTTGTTGTATCTGCTAATTTTAACTTTACATTTAAGTAAGCTACCATGCTCCAGGCTCGAAGGTTGTTACAAATATAATAGCCAGATCTCTGCTATTTCTACAAAGTATAAATACTTAATGTTTAATCAGGCATATTGTATTTTGTGAAGTTAACTGCATATTTGTGTTACAACACTATATGAACCCGGAGGTGAGCCATTTAGTTGTGAACTACGTCCCAGTTAGTATGAATCACAAGCAAACTAGTCAGCCACCTATATTTTTCCATTGTTAGCGAATGTCAAAAGGATTTCCACAAAGTGTCAATTTTAATAATTCGCATCGCAATATACCCGCCACAAACTAAAAATTTTCCTACTGTGCTTCAGAGAATTAAAAATATATTTCGGAAAATAGTATTTTCAGTATTCAGAAAAGTCAAAATGTGTAGAAAAAGTCAAATGTGTTTCAAAATATATAATATTTCATATTAGAAAACCTGTCGACTCTTCACTATGTCTCAGAACTTATAATAAACTGAGCCCGAATTTAAACATTATATCTCCGAAACCAGTTGAGATAGGGAACTTAATTCAAACGCTTATTGCAGCACTAATTAGCACCTTTGGTTTGATACCCATATTGTAATAACACATTTTGGGTCACCGTAGTCAGCATATTGGTCGATAACTCTGAAAGCAGTCGATTTGCTGAAATCCAGTTATTTTAAACTTTAGGGTAGATGCTTAGTGATGCAACTGTAAAAGTTCCATTCAATTCCATAGAGGAGTGCTTAAGTGATCTGCGCGCAAACATACAGACAGACAGATAAAAATTCTAAAAACTGTTGAATTCGATTATATTTTCTTAAATGAACCATCTATAAATTTTTCTTGAATATCTGCAAGGTACAGACATAGGCCCGTTACAATTTTACTATACGTAGAGATAGTCCAAATATCATTTAAGAAAACTTCTTTCAAAAAATTTCAAAAGTATTTCGTACGTTGCAAATCAAAAATAATAATAATTGACTAAGAATTATTACCAACTGATATTGGACTCGTAAAACTTACAAAAGTATGTAAAAACCAATAATAAAATAGAAAGCAGAAAACGTATTTTAGAAGATCATAAAAAAAAAAGGAGAACGTATTTCATAAAAATTCAAATCCATTTCAGAAAACCAAACCACAAATGGGCTTCAGAACACCTTAAACAATTCTCTGAAAAGAACTAACCAAGTTCAGAAAACCTCAAATGTATTTTATACAAACCTATTTTATTGCAGAATATTACTATCAAATAGTTCCAATGTATTTCAGATGTTCCAAATGTATTTGAGAAAACCTCAAAAGTATTTGAGAAAGCAGAAAATTTATTTCAGAAGATCATAGATGTATTTCATATAACCTTAGTTTTACTACAATAAAGCACAAATGCACTCTGCTTGATTGTGCTTGAGTATTAGAGATGCCAATTGTTTTGGATGTGATTTTACAGTGTCAGGCTCCCGAGATTAGTCCCGTGGATAAAAAGTGAAGAAATTGTTCGAGAAACTGTCTAACCTTGAAATATGTAACAAATAATAAAAAGTTTTGAATTTTTGAAGCAGAATTTTTCGAATTGTTAAGCATTGTTTCTTTTTTATCTAGTTTTTAGTATGGAGCATATTGATAAAGAAAGTTTTTTTGAAAAAATCTAATGTTATACTAAAATAAAAAAATTAAATATTTAGTGAATAAATGGGGAAACTTTCAATAGTGATTGAGGTAATCCCAAAGGTTCTTGTTAGTTGCTCAAAGGCTAGTGTTACTTTCACCCGAAACACTCTGGAGTTGCCATATGGCAACGGCAGAGGAAGATGTTTTCAAATGACTATAACATTCAAAATAATGCAGATACCGTTATATAGGTACTTAACGTTGCCTTGTGGCGACAGGTCATTATAAGGCCGCCATGCCCCCCATACAAAATCTAAGGATGCAGTTTGTTAGTTTACACATGAGGAAACTATTAACAACCAATCTCCTTCGAATTCAGGAGTTTTTGTAGGGTGATTCGAATGAAGTAACACAATCAACAAAAAAAAAATATTCAAAAGTATTGCACATCACAAAAAAAAAAAGGATTATTTTCATAATAAAGTTACACAAATTCAGTTTTTAGAAACAAATTAGATTAAAGTATTCTTCAAATTTTAAATTTTTGTTGGTAAAATTTTGGTATTTTCCGGACTAGTTTGAAAGTAGTCACACATTTTCAGCTGTAAATTAGTCAATTTTCAGAATAGTTTGTTGCTCCACTACTACTAATGCAAGCCTTTCCTCGTACTTGTGCATGCTATTACCATCTCGTAAAATCCTATTACTTTTATCACATTTTGTTCTAGCAAATTTTCTATATTTATTCACTCGCTGCTGCTCATTGTATGCATTTTCAAATAAATAAATTTTTCGTTGAAATTTTCTCCATCTAGCCTTTAATTTAGAGGTCACTTTAAATCTATCGGTCATTCAATCTGACCTTTAAAAAACTACTAATTTGGAGACCTCAGAACAATTTTCGATAAATTTAAAATTACCTTCAAAATGAATGGTTGCACGGTTAAAAATGTTAGCCTAAGTTTTGAACTTTTTGTACGACATATATGATATCGTTTCGAGTTTCAAATAGACTGCAACAAATAGGGTTTAAATTTCAAATCAAATGTTTCTTACCAATAAAAAAAAACACTTTCTCAATTGCAACAGAAAGTTTGGAGAAAAATGCAATGTTCAACATTTTTAACAGTATACTATTAAAGTTTGTACTTGAAAATAGCTATTTGCCCTTGGGTTGCACGAATGTGATATTTTAAAAATTTAGTAAGAGGAATCGCCGCAACCGATAGGGGGTTTTACTCCTAGACCGATTTTTTGTTTTAGAGATATAGTATAACAGCGAAATTCGGTTCAGTAGTTCCCTCTCAGCCTAACCCTAACCAATATTCCTCTTAACTCTGTTTATTAATTATTTGTATTTCTATTTATTAACTATTTGAATAGAAACTTACCGATCGAATACCGAAACCATGCATACCATAGCCAAACAGTAGAATGTATTCAGATAGATATCAGCGAATGTTGCATAGTCCTCTACAAATCTAAGTGTCGATTTTGCGAAACTATCTGCACCACCGCCGTCGTTCGCCATTGTTTTTGCCGTAGCTGTTGAGCCCGCCACATCCGCATCGTGCGCCTTTGATACAGTCCCGCCAGCAAGACTGAGTACGCCAGACCAATTCATCGGATGGCTACTCAACACGAATAACAAATGGGCTAAGGCTAGGCCAGCTAGCAAACCGTGGCAGATATTCGAGATGAGTATCCAAGTTCGTTGAATCGCGCAGGCTAATTGTATCTTTGATGTGATTTGACGGTTATGTCTGTAAAGAAATGGAAAATAAGTAAAGAGTTCGTGAGCGCATGCATAACATCATATAGCTTAAATACCCCCATGAAAAGTTTGCCAGTTTTACCTAAACTTTACTAACCGAATTGTGATTTCGAGTTAGTACCGAAATATTTTTTATTCATATCCCATCATGGACCATCACAACATTTGTACTTATCAAAAGCTTGGGGGAAGGATTCTATGGCTACAACTAAAAAAATACCGAACCACATTCTCAGGGACTTTGCTGGGGAAGTAGATCCGTAGTCTAAACAGGGAAACTATTTTGAAGGAGGCGGATCGTACTTCTAGTTTACGTAGTAATTTTCTTCCCTTAGCTGTGTTATGTGTAAAGGGAACAGACTCCTTACAGTTGCACCGCATGGTTTCTCTACACTAATCGGGCATAAAGACGACAACAAAAAAACCTAGTGTATACGTGACAGCGTCATCTTAGAAGTGCACAAAAATACTTCTTCTCCTCTCTTTAAACTTCGTGTCGTACTTATTTTGAGCTTCTTTGTGGTAGAGGGGTAGTAATATACCTGCGGTAAGGTATGCCTGATATAGGGGGGCAAGAATATCCACCACCCGAAGGTTTCATTTATAAAAAAAAAGAATTATCGGGGCAGTCGGCTAGTACCAGAAGCTATTACTACCGGAGCGTACCGAGTTCATTCCGTAAAAACCTTTCGGGGTGTTTTGCGTTTAGAGCAATAACATCAAACCGCTTGTGTGTTTTCTGTTTTCGGTGTCAAAGCCCTTGCCTGACTACTCGACTATTATTTCTTACTTCGCGAAAGTAGAACTGAAATGAGATCTATCCTATGGCAACAGCAATCTTTCGAAGATAGAGGATAAAGAGGGAAAGCAGCTCAGGTGTTGAAAGAAGCTATGTAAAAAATGTTTCATACCCCTGCTTTCAAATCGTACTCATTAGGGTGCAGCTGAAATTTTTACTTTATAGGAAAAGAAATTATTCTTGGCCTTGAGCTCGTTTCATGAATACTTGAAAATGTACAGGCCGTAAATCAACAAAAATTGTTGGTATAAAAAAGCAATGGAAAAGAAAATTTTTATCTAATCTTGAATTTTTGTACATATTTAAATAACAAATATTAGTTCCATGCTAAGTGAAAAAGCAGATTTGAACCTACCCTAATCTACATACAAGGGTTCAGAAGAAGGAAAATACCAAATACCTTGTAAAAAAAAAAAATTGTCAAAAATCAACGTAATTTTTAAGAGCCTTCAGACTTGCGACGAGAATTTGATGTGCTACAAAACTGCATACTGAGAAAAGATTTTATAATTCTTGCCTAAAAATTAAAAATTATCGAACGAATTTTAGATGAAGAAGTCTTGACTCGAACTAGTCCATTAAATAATATAACAATAAGACCACTAAACTTAAATAAAACTGAAGTCAAACAGCATACTAAATATGTGTCCCCTCAGATTAATACTGTTTTTCAGGATAACACACAAGCGCTCACATTTGGTTTTGCTACTGAAGGGGTTTTCAGCATTCATGGGAGGTTAAGATAAGTTGTATTTAGAATATATCTGAGGCCAAGTCAGAGGAAACATTGGTTCGGCTGAACCAACTGTTTCGGCACAATGGTCGGCTATCCCCTTTCTAAACACCTAAAAGTAAGGATCATAAATCCACCTAAGTACGTAGTTAATTGCAATTAGTTATACCGGCTTCCTAACGCTTTAAAAATAAGTGTAGTCTAGCATTAAGAAAATGGAAAATGAATTCGCCCTTTTTTACTTTTAAGCATTAAGATCTCTCATCTAGATCTCCTGGCAATGCCGTGTTCCAAGGAAGATGGCACGATTAATTCAATAAATAAATAAAAATGTTTTTGCTGTGCTCAATTATTCAAGAGCTATAAATTATCTCTATATGGGCCCACTGGGGGTAGTATAAGTAGATGGCAAGTAGTACTTTAATACAATTTGTCTTAATATTTCTCTTATGCAATTTTATCGTCATTGTTCTTCCTCTTTCATCTCATGTATTGTGTTCGGCTTATTTTCAAATTTAAAGTAAAATTTGCCGAAGGCAACGAAAATGAGACTAAAATAAAATCCCTAAAATCTCAAACACATTACATCAGCGTATTAATGCCTATAAGAAACTTTCGCCGACCTTGAAACATCAACTTCTTTGCACAGACGGGCATTATGCCGACGCTACATTGTATATTTATCTACCAGGAAATGTCCTTAAACACACTCAGGACCTTCTTGCACACGCAGAAGCTCTAAAATGCATTGATTTTATGGGCTCCTTCTTTTTTGCCAACAAATTTGTGTAGGTGTCAGCAATATTTCTAGGCAACTATCGTTAATACAAGGAACTCAAAGATTGTACATACTCAAGACATATTCACACTCACACATTTACATAGCCTAACAGGATTTAATCTTAGATTTGTATTTATATGCCTTCTTCATTTGATTGCCTAAGAATAGCAACCATTATTATTCATTGACAGCCAAAAATAAAGTCGACCAATGTAATTTATACTTCAGTCAACATCAGCCAATGACTTTTTCCCACGCACTCTGTGAAAAGTATACATATAACACACTTTGAATGCTTGTAAGCTTGAATATTACTCGAGTATTACTTGATACGAATGTTTATTAAGTGAGTATATCGAGCCCTACCCGCACACCTGCGGTTAGGGGTTTAGAATATGCTCGAGGTAGGCATACCGGTCGTAAGAGGCGACGTGCAACTCGATGATTGATCTACGGATATGATGACTCTCACCTCTCATTACCCATTACTCCTTCCTTAGGGAAGGATGGGTGCCACGACCTAGAAGGTTCCACTGGTCATACCAATTAAACAGTGGGGCAGTACCGCAAGGGAGTACCGGAGCGTGCCGGATTCGTATCCGGCCAAGGACTGTCAGTTCGACAACAGCCCTAACAGCAATTTTGGCGTAACCAACAAAATTCTTAAAATCCGGATTGTGACAAAGCCGTCTCACAAGATATTACAAGATATGTACCATTACAAAAATAAAGCAAAGGCAATTATGATGTAAGTAAGATTTTGCTTTAAAATTTTATATATTTCGATTGCTGCGTGGAAGATCACCCTGAGATAGGGCGTCTTTGAATAAAATTTTGGTATAGGGCGTTTTCTAAAAAGATAATAGGGTAATCTTCCACTCAGCAGTCAATTTGTAAACTAAAAAGCCTTCTCCTGTGAAATTTTATTTTTTTGGTTACATTAAATGGCTGTTAGGGCCCCATATATAGCAATCAGGCAAACGATCTAGTGGAAGAATACCCCACAACTGGCATTTTTTATCTGAATATATCAAACTCTTTCTAGTTCGACTATATTAAGTACAAAGGATTTCATTTTTATCAAAAGCTATGTTTCTTCAATCCCCACAGGCTTCATTTTCAATAGTACAATGAGTTTCAAAAACGCCCTATCTGGCACATGTTTTAATCAAATGCTGAGATAAGGCATTGTTGAAAAATATTTGGAGATAGGACGTTCTTAAAACAACTTCTGAAATGGGCCACTTTTGAAAATAATTTCGAGACAGGGTGTTCTTCAAAAATATTTTGTAATACGTATGTATCCGATATGTGATTGCCATTGCTAACCTTACTGCTTCCGAACAATGTAGGATACAAAGCCAAGTGGCCACTGATTTTTGGTCACCTAACACCACAATATTCATCTGTAGGTCGATTCTGTAACTATTTTAACGCCAGGTGTTAGCGTTAACTTCGCTTAACGCCATTTTTAACGCTTTTCTCTATTCACTAACTTTTAACCACACGAAAAGTGTTAGCTAACACTTTTTGTGTGGTTAGCTGTCGCGAATTATTTTCGAGGTGTTAACAATAGCGTTAATATATTTGCAAGTGTTTTAGCGTTTGGAAAAAGTAAAAAAAATAGTTTTGAGTTTTTTGCATGTAATTTAGTGCAAAATACGGCGAGAAGAGAAGTATTGCCATATTTTATCACCATCAAGAGTCAGATGTTTAGCGGCGTTTAAGGAGAGTTACAGAGTCGCACTTTCGTTAAGAACAAACGCCGAAATTTGGCGATAAGCTTAACGCTCGGCGAGTTGTTAAAAGTTACATAATCGGGCTACTGGTATTAACTTTCGATCAAACCAAGCACAGACCAAGGCTTGCTGGTAGCAAGAGGAGGAGCACGACTGAAGCTTTGACCCCAATTACTACTGTCGTGCACAGATCGGCAATTTCATTTAACGGCTGTCTGCAATCGATTGCTACCTCAGAGGCCGGGTTCTTTCCTTAAGTATTTTGATTGTCGTAGTAAATTGAACCTGATAGAGTATTCTCAAATAGTATCACTCATTATTTTCATTTGATGCATCACGCAAGAAAGTTGTTGGTGGATTTGCCCACAGATTTAAAAATACGTCAGTTGGCCCCGTGGACCTATTGTTGCAGTCACATTGAAACAAAGTGATCAACAAACTGCTTAATGTGAAGTCAAATAAAAGTATAAAAGTTATTTTTCGAAGAAAATATAGGATCAGTTAATCGACTAACTGAGTTATTCCATTACGACAGTAGTCAAATAAAGTTATTCGGCATCGGAGGACAGTTTAAAGTATATTAACGTGCATGTCTCGTCATGCTCAACGGAAATCTGCATTGATTGAAGAAAAAGTGAGTGAAACCTATATAAATTACATCTAATCAATCTTTTTTGAGTTTTATTTTTTTTTGATCAAAAATAATCATAATCTTTGGAGTTTTATTTTATTGATGAAAAAAAAAACTTCTTCCTTGAGAGGTATTATATCCTTCAAGAATAAAAATTGAATGTATGTATCTATAAATATGTTTTAGTTATTGAGTACATATGTTGGCGAGACTATTCCACCCAATATTTATTATCAATTACTTGCCAAAACGGCGCAGCGGCTTTTCGAGTTTTTCGATCCGTGAAAAAAATAAGAACTCAAAATTTAGTTTTTATTCTTAAAGGATAAAATATTGCTCAAGGAATAAGTTTTACTTTCATCAAAAACATAAAACTCATAAAATAAACATTACCCTTAATCAAAAAAAAAATAAAACTTGAAGATTTCTATTATTGTCTCCAATAGCTTTCGGGCCAATGACGATAACATCGAGCGTTTGTAGAAAGTCGGGGATGCCTTTTGCGAGTATATCAGAGGCCGATTTTATCAGTTAATAATAGGTGGAAAAAGTTGCAGATATGTAGCTTCCGCGGACGTCTGTGTCCTTCATTTAAAGAAGATTATCTGCTTTATACAAAGGTCATGGGAGTACTGATACGCATTGCACATTAATAGGATTTAAATATATCTCCTCATGTAGGAGCTGCATTCATCCGCTTGAGGAAGATACAAGGAGCACAGTGCTCTTATGAATAATAATGAAATTTCTTCGAAGCCCTTTTGTAAAGGGATTTTTGAAATCAAGGATATCAAGACTGGGGTTCTTTGATTTACAGTGGAGACTGGCAAGAGCAATCAACTACCAAAACCATAAACACCGTGTTGTTAGGTCAATATTATACATAACTTCTGATTCTGCGTCATAAATAGGATATTTTTGGGGCTTCGAGTCATGGAGGCTATGAAGAGTATGTAGCTCCATACAAGGAAAACTTCATTGCCTTTTCTTCCAGTCTTTTTCTTAAACGTTCCCTTCCCAAATTTTTGTGTATTTCAATTTTTGTACATGTTTCAAACTTTTTTTAATGCGAATGTCATTAACTGATTATGTAGTGCTCACGGTTGGAAACTGCGTAATCGGTTAACCGATTAGTCGAGTAATTGAATTATTGCTTCGAGTCCTACTTTGCATATGAAATGTTAAATCTTTAAGTTGCATTCCCGTAAAATCAATAATAATGGTATGAAAAGCAGCTATTAGCGAAAAAATTCATAGCACGCTGTTTTCCATAAATCCGCTTACAAGAAATTTTTTAAGAAAACCCAACTCAATTTCTATAAATAAATTAATACAAAAGAATCCTACTCGCCATTCCCATTGCTTCATCTACCATTAAATGATGTCGCCCATCACAATTTTAGACCATAAAAGCGCAATTCTAACTCCCACACAATCTCTATATTTATTTATATGTTCTATAAGTGTTTTTTGCATAGCCGCATAAAGCTCACCTTCCACATTCGGCATCGAGTAGACAACGATTATCACCATAACTACCACTCGCCCTCAACATGCCCGCATGTTCTAAACCACCAGCCAAGCTGCCGCCCGCGGCAGACAAACGATGTATTGCACCACCAACTAAACCATAACGCCCACTGCCACCGGCGCCAGTCGTACCACCACTTCCGCCACCGCCACTGCCACCTCCACCACCACTACCGCCTCCACTTCCGACACCCACAAACGAATGTTTATAGTAACAATGTTCGACTGGTCGATATCCTGATGACGTCTGCAGGAACATTTTGTCAATGTGTGCGGGCGTATCCTCGCTGGGCGAAACAACCGGTGTGAATGGATTGTAGATTTCCTCACCCTCCGCAGGTACAATGTCATCCGAAAGCTCACGTAATATAGAAGAGAGTCCACCAGCTGAGTAAAGCTTGCCTGTAACAAACATAAAGAGAACAATTTGCATATTAGAAAACTGCTTAAAGCGAGACGTGTATGGTGTAAGCAGAAAGAGCGCAACTGGTTCTGCGAACAAAGTAAAAATAGCACAGTATTCTTTTAAAATAAGCATATTTTGAGCCACTGGTGTCAGTTTATCAACATTATTAATTATTTAGCGAAACTGCTAAACACTTGAATGAAAGGAAGTAAGTATGAAATTAATTGAAACGAATTGGCTTCAAAATTAGAGAAAGAATTTAATGAATGAGATGCTAATACTTGAGCACATAGTCTTAAATAGCTAGGTTTTATTGTTTTCTCTTAGAGTTGATTAATTTAGAATATCCAATAAATGGGCTTGTTAAATAACTCTGTAGTTCATATAGTTGAAAAATCGGAGTTCTGTGTTTATTTATGGCTTGTATATTCTGCAAGTGGTATACCCGAGGCAAAGCGCTGAAGTTCTTAGACACCCCTATATTTGTAAAAATGTCTATAAAATAATTGTTTAATAATAGTTTAAAATATAAGTTTTCTTGGTTAAAGTATGCAACAGTTTTATTCATGTTGCGATTTTTTTATGTCTAACGAGTAATACGTATAGCACAGAGAATGTGAATATGTGTTGCACATTTCACTGCAATTCGGGTCATTTCTAGCACGCAAATTTACTAGACTGGCTGACAAGACTTCGTCGAACCTGCTGGGTCATGCCACTCCCAAAGTCCCTAAGCAAATTTGCATGAGCTCTCACTGTCAGGCATATACACCGAGCTAATCTATTTATTTCTACGAAAAACGCCTATTCAATCTAGAATTAGCAAAAATCAAGTATTACTCATTAATTGAAGTGAAAATCCTTTTAAATAATCAGACCTTTTAAATTTTATTTGTAACTAACTCATGCCCGTTGGTGTCACCCCACATTTCTATACAAAAAAATGTCAGTTGTATGGGAGGAGCCACGCCCCCTTTTTCTTTATCCCTAGTTTTTTTTTGAAGGTGGTAGAGATTAATCTCATATAACCCCTTACCAAATTTCAGTGGTCTAACGTAAATACTTCCAGAGATACGAACTATGAAAAATTCCATTTGTATGGGAGCTGCCACGCCCCCTATATATATCAAAATATTGTTTAGCCCATGACCATGCCTGGGAGATATCCAGTGCTTGTTTCATATTTGGTGACGATCGGTGTGTACGTTTAGGACACAAGTCGGTCTATAGATACATACATAATTTGAATTTTATATATATAGATTAATAATCAATAAATTAGATTATTGGTAATGATCACTTAAATTTTTTTAAAAAAAAAAAGAATTATTATCAAAAAGTAATCATGATTTTTTAAGATTATTAAAAAAAATCAAAAAAAAAGTTGTTTTGATCACTTTTGATTCCTCTAGATTTTTTTTTGATTTTTAATAAATTTTTAATGATTTTTTTCAGTATTGTTGATGTTTATATTTCCGTTCTTCTACAACAATACTGAAAAAATCAGGAATAATCAAAAATAATCAAAAAAAAACTCTAAATTAATCACTTTTTTTCTTATTTTTGATTTTTATTTTATTTTTTATTTTTTTGTTAATCATAAAAAATCATTATTTTTTTTATTATTTTTTATTTTCCGGTAATCATTGCGATTACTAATCATTATTTAACAGGTCTCAAAATAATAAATATAACAAATAACCAGATGGAAGATTTTCACATTTCAATGTTTCAGATTCGAATTATTCACTTACAAATTTAACAGTTTTTTGGCCTCAAGCCAAGATATAAATAAATCAATGGCTACAATTTAGGTATAATGAAAACAACAGTCGACACGGCACATACAAAGTTTCCTAAAGATGACTTAAATTGAAGTCAAAATATCGAGCACTATAATATAGCACTATAATATAATAGCACTATAAATTGTATATAGAAAAGAAAAACTCAAAATTTTATTTTTTCATACGTGTGGTCATAAGCTCGAATTGAAATAAAAAAAATTTATAAAAAAGAAAAAAGAGGAAAGCAGACTTAATGAATTGTTATTATAACAACTGATAGTATATTGTTTAAAATTGGAATACACTTAAAATGAGAATTGAGTCATTTCCACTTAACTATGTGTTTTTGGCTATGTAGTGGTAAACTGGTCACACAGATGTCATTATTTCAAAAATCTACTTAAGATGTATAATTTTCATAATAGATTTATTAATATTCGATAGTTACAATTAACTCTAACCTTCGCCCACTCTCTATAAAACCTAACCATTCGTCGCTTCGACGAACATTCTTTAAAATACCTATATCTAATATAGGTATTTAATTTTTGGTTTGATTTATTGTACGCATATGTGTATCAGTTTTTAATCCTCGAAATAAAATATTATTTTTTATTTTTGAACAGTTCAGATCTATTTTTTTAAGTCTTTTGGAAAGACAGTCTTCAAAAGAGACAGAAAATTGTCAATAGCGTATTCGTCGAATCGACGGTTAATAAATCGACCCAAGAAATCGATAGTTAAAAAAAATAATCGATTAAAACAAAGATCGATATATAACATATATTCACAACCATAGATGACAAGCATTATGATACCAAGTGCCCAAGTTTTATAAAGGATAAAGGTCAAGAAAACATAGCAGTTTGATAACGGCCACAAGCAGCTTTTAGCCATTCATATAGAGCTGGAAACAAGTTCTTGTATTGTATATACATGTGTGTAGGTCCCCCATTTTTAATTTTATCGTTCATCGCGTATCGGACTAAGCCTGGAGGGTATGCTGGACGATATAGCAGTTCGTAACCGATTTCAGGAATTTTTTAGACTACCGAAAACCTTATGTTTCTACTTCAAGTCAATATCGAATATACTTGCAGGGAGTATACAGGCATATATAGCTATACCATAGCCAAATTTATTTGCTTTTTGGAATATTTATTTTTCGCGGGTTTTAATTTAGCGATTGTGCTGAATTGTGCAACTAATTTGCTATTTTTCAGGTTACAGTACTAAAAATGGATGACAATATTTACGGTTAAGTATATGGTATGGTTATGACTTTGGCGTAATTGATATGCAAGTTTAGTTGCAGCTCAAAGCACCGGGAAAGATACTATGGAAGAAGTGTAAAATGTAAAAGCCTGTGGCCCCCGAATCGTGGGCAATTTCGGAAACTTTTCTCAAATTAAATTTCTCAGAAAGAAAAACTTGCTGGAAGCTGAATTATTTGAAAATGTGAGAAAAATCGGAAATCGGTGAAAAAATTGTAAAACTATGCCTATATTGAAAAACATTTTTTGGAAAAAAAATTTTGAACTTTTTTGTCATTTTTTTAACTATACAAACTCAGCTTTTGTTTTTCTTAAAAATCAAGCCTTTTAGTGATTTTTAGATGCTGAACTCGCTTTTAATACTTTAAACTCTACCCAAGTGCATGTTTTGTTCAGCGAACTTCTTCCTCAATATTCACAGGAAATTGAGTTCTCTACGAAACAGTTATAAAATATTATAAATGAATTTTAGATATTTACATAGAAAATAAAGCGCTCTACAAAAATGATCCCACATTCTTTTTTCATTTATCTAGCCATTTAAGAAATATTCACGGTCAAAATTTGGAATATTTAAAAACGGTATTAAAAATGCATCCTTTTGCGGGTGAATAGTTTGTAATTTCCTACATTTAACTAATCCTTTATTTGAAAAGATCTACTTTAGTCATTCAGGAGTCAAATTATGCTATACATTCCGTTATCGAAAGAGAATTTTTAAATCACAATAGCTCTAAACACGTAATTCGGAATGAAGTCATACGTGAGTAATTGGCTGGAAGCAAGGCCGTGGAGAGGGGGCCAGTCAGGGGAATTTCCCTGGGGCCCGGAAGGCTTTTGGGGGCCCGGCAAGGCAAAGCAGTATTGACAGTGCTCTAATCAGGATTTCCAAGAGAAAGAAACCCGAACTGTCCTCGGGGCTAGGATTGGCTCTCTGTGGCCCTGGCTGGAAGTCCCTCTCGATTCAGTTATGCATTATTACTCTTTTAAAAAGTTGGAAAGTTTAAAAGTAATTGAGCTTAAAAAACAGTTTACGATCACGGAAAGTATGTCGTAGTTCCTGAGCATTAGGTACGTGCTTGTATGTATAGTATCGGATCTCTTTTGTATAAAACTCGTTGGTACTTTCGACTTTGAATTCATTTTTGTAAAGATCACATTATTGAAAAAATCAGCTAAGGTATTTTTTGTAAAGCGTTCATTTTCCTATAAATGTTGAGGAAGAAACTCTCTAAACGATCTTTACGTGATAAGATGTGATCATTTTGCATAGAAGACAAAGCTCATGTCAATATACCCCATTTTCAACTACGGATAAGAACGATCAAAGAACGAAAATCGATTTTTTTGTCCATCCTAATAACTATAAGTTGCATATCTAGTAATAATTGAACAGTAATTCTCATCATTTGGTCTTGAGCTCGTCAATATGTTGCTGAGAAATTTGATTTTGAGACTACTTTTGAAAATTGCCCCATAGTGAGCCGCGCATTGGGTACAATGGTTCAGCGCTAAATTATTATTAGAAGCCGGAATTAAGTTGTATCTCGTTAGGGAACTCAGTTTTCGTTAAATAGCCAAAATCAAATCATCAAACACGGTTTTAAATTTTTATTTCTCTCAGACAAACTTTGTTTTTAAAATGATATCTTTCGAGGATACATAAAGTCATGTTCAATGAGGGCCGAATTCGCTAAATGCTTTTTACAAGAAGTAGCATTTCATAAACAGATCCATAGTCCCAGAATTCGCTTTGAAGACCGTACTTTGCGATAAGAAAAAAATATTTTCTCACTATGAGCAAAGGAAAGGGGTAGAAAACTATAACTAGCTCTCTTTTATCTGAGCGTTCGTATGCTCTTGTTTTCACTTCACAGAGCTCTCATTCTAAGAGATACACTGCATGAGAGCAGCTTCGCAAATGAGAGTGGCCTTTATTGTTTCTTAACACTTGGCTATATCTCAATATCAAAGCTTTTCTTATGTTTGTGTTGCAAGTAGCTTATATATCCTATAAATGTGTGTATAGGAATATTTTGTTACGTATAGATTGCTGGCATACGCGGGGATGAGCTACATATGACAGCTACCTCACTGCAGGTTACAAATAGAAAAGCTATTAATAGATTTGGGTTTGTTCATATAAAATATAAAGAAATTAAATGAATTTGCTGAGGGAAAAAAATGTCACAGTTCACTTTTCAAATTAAAAACGTATTTGTGCAAATCTTCTGTGTGTGTCTCTATGTGCTGCAAGCCTAGAAGTTTAAAATTTGCACACACCTTCACTGTCTCCAAATGCACTCTCTATTCTACTCCCTGCATTCACCACAATACTCACTTATTAAATGCCCACGCTTATCACGTTGCGATTTCGTTTTTCGGTGCACCCGTCTCTCATCATAACTTTGATCTATTTCCAGCTCACCCGACAGCGAGGCGTCGTTCATTTCTGAACATTGCTTCAAATAACGCATTAAAGTCTCATTTGCTTGTCGAACTTCCATTTCACCAGCAGCGATAAGCTTACGTTCACGTCGCCTACGCGATTCCGATTTGCTACGCTTACGACGCGGACTCTTATCCAAACTTGAACGCGAACGTACCGAACGTTGTGCGGGACTTGCTTGCGGGTCGGATAGTGATTGTAATTTGCGTACAGTACCGCTGGTGCCACCGCTACCGCCACCACCGCTCGCTGCACTACCACTACCCACACTCAGCGCTGAGGGTGTCGGTGAACTATGCTTCAACTCACGATCCATGAAACCCAATATACCACGATGAAATGAAGCATCCACTTCCTGAGTACGTCTCGCCGGTGATTGTGGTGAATGTGTGCGTCGATGACGGTGTCCATGTGTGATCGTAGGTGGTAGCTGTTGCAGGGTTTCACGTAAACTGAGTGCATCGCCGGAAGAGTTGCGACTGCTACCAGCACCACCTCCATTAGCTTGCGGTGCTGTAGGCGAATCTAATTTCGTGGTGCCGTCTTCTTTCGTTACAAAACCTACACTACCACCTCCACCGCCACCGCCAAAGTCTGTATTTGCTGTGAGGGCGTTGTCCCGGGTAATTTCGGCGTCGCACTCTTGCGGTGGCGGTGCATGTCCATTTACCAGCAAAACTGTTTGCTTATTTGTGTTGGATTGACTTGCGGTTGATGTGTTCAATGGATCAATTGTTTGTCGTTCATGCACTGTAATAACACTCAGACTTGCTGATATATCTTCTGAGCCACCAAAAATGCTGTCCTCTGCAGGCTCATCCACGTGCTCATCAACTAAATGTGTTAAAGCTGTGGGAATTTCAATTGTTGTTGAGTTTACACTAACAGCAACACCGGGTGAAGCAGCAGCAGCAGCAGTGGCGCCGTTTCCCACTACACCACTATGGGTTCGATTGGTCCGCGTTTGACCACGACGCTCACGCACTGGCGTTTGAAATGCGTTTGATTGCGTTGACTCTAATGTTGGCGTTTGTTGCAGTTGCATTGGCATTGTTATCGCATTCGCTGCCAATGCGCCCGTCGTTGTTGCTGATGTTGTTGTTGTTGCTGTAACCATATTATTTTGCCTTTGTTGCTGTATGTTATTGTTGCTGCTGCTTGTATTTGTGTGGCCGCTACTATTGCTACTTGAATTATTGCTCTGACGTTCGTGTCGTTGATGACGCGAATCCGAGCGTCGATGGCGATGACGATGTACTTTCGGGGTGGCTTCCATAGCACCAGCTATAAGTAGGCGCTGTGTATGACAGCAGCGTCGCTTCAACCTACGCGAAATGGATTAGCGCTTGCGTTTTGGTTGCTTGTGGGCTGCACTTTGCTAGAGCTCGTAGGGTTGATGATGTTTTGTTGTTGTTTAGCTTTCTTTATATGATTTTTTAGTTTGGCAAGACTTGCTTATATACAATTATTAGACGTTAACATCTGCAAGTAAGGGTCCTTTGAACTGTTTTCAATATCGCTTGTTGTAAGAAGTTTGGTTGTCTTAATTCTCCAAAATTATTGATGTGTTTAGAATTTTAGCTATTTTTATTTGTTTTCCTTGTATTCAATGATCTGTCAAGCTCACAAAATGCCTTTGAAGATTAAATTATAAACGTATTAGCATCTAAGTAAACAATAAATGGAAAATAACTATTAGGCACTACGATCAAGTAACAGTTATAAGTATTAAGGAAAAACGACTTCAAGTCTCGACATAAATGAAAATGTAGTTTCCCATAAGTAGCAAAGCTCTAGAGACCCAAAAAGCACAGAGGTCTGATGCACAGAAAGACTTCAGCCGAATCAAGCTCTGTGGCGAAACCTTCTCGTACATATGACCACAACCTAGCTCTAACCTACTATCTGGCAATACGATGTAGGTAGCTTTCATAACGAAAATAATAATGGACTATTCAGATGTACCCCGATTGTGACGAGTCAGTGCTATATGCTCTTCTCGATAAAAACAAGTCTCAACTACGCTTTTACTTCAGTGTCATACTTATAGTTGATTTGAATTTAATGCTTGGAAATCTGAGATCTATTAATATCGGTTTGATTGGAAATGTCTGAGTTTCCATTAATGTCAATGCAGGCAATTTTTCACTATCTGAGTGTTAATGGCGATCAAGTTCCATTAAAAATAAATTTTTGTGCTCATGAAAGTTACAATCCACTCACAATTTAATAAATTTGGAATGAGTTTGAAATTGAAGTTTCACTCAAAAATAATACCAAGGAAAATGGAAGCTGGCTATCATTAAAAATTGCGTGGTTTGAGTCTACTGCGTTCAAATTGGAATGCAGGCTAGGCATGTTTGATCACCAATTTTACTGCAATGTATGGCAAAGCTCCGTTAACAGGTATATGAGTGGAAATTTAAAGCGAACGGCTTCGATATCTGAAATGACCATTACCAGTAAATACCCTTTAAAAAGATTTGTATGCTAAATTAAATGCAATTTCACTAAAAATAAAAAAGCACGAATGTTAAGTGAAGTATTCACTTCATTCAAATTTGAATGCAGCCTACTCTTGTTTGATACAACCTATCCTGGAATGTGGAAGCAGACTTGCTGCTCGCAACTCTATTTCACTAGACTCGGACGAGCTAAACTTTACGTTGGATACGATATCATAAATAAACTCTGGGAATATGCAAGGAAACTTAGAACGTAATGGCTTGGTTTCTCATTAGGATATCCCCTCAGAAGATGTAGCGTAATTTTCCCATTACTTTCGAGTTACATGCAAACCTCAAAATAGCAATGGATACCGCATCAGGGGTAGATCCAAAGCCTTCGTTTTGAATTGTCAAATCTATGGCTGATCCAGTGATATCCTTTCACATCTCGCCATCAACTCCATGACTTTCTCCTCTACAGATGGTTCTTTTCATTCCAAACACTATTTTCCAGAACAATTAAGCAACGTGAGACTACCGGCAGGTTTGGCTACATCAAACAAATTACAACCGCTGTAGTTGGCCTAGTACCAGAAGCTGTTTCTATTGCAGTGAACTGCATCAACGTTAACCCTAGAAATCACTTTTAAAATTGGCAGCACTACTCTAAACATGTTGGGAGTGTTTTTGTCGTTAATACGACATCAACAACAAAAGTGTCTGACCCGTTTTGAGTCGGTTTCTGTCGGCTATCCCTAAAATGAAGCCCAAAAACTATCTAATAGCAAAGAAAAACTATCATATCAAAACTCCTGGCAGTGCTTTAGCTTTTTGGTAGATTTAATAACAGTCAGGGGCCCCCCTGGGGGCTCTTTGAAGCTTTTCTATTCAAAAAATATTGAATTTTAGCTTTATGTTTCCTTTCTAGTTTTGCCTGAGCTTCTCTTTTTCCACAAATCTCACAATTCTTGCATTTTTTCAAACTCAAAAATTTTTTAATTTATTAATTTTAGTACTGGCTGTTTTACATTTCTAGCACACAACTCAAACATTTTTCACTTTTCTTTCACTAATTTTTTTTGCTTGTTTATGTTGTTCTCATAGTTTGCATGCAATTTTGTAGCTTTATTTATTTTGCTTTGCTATAATATCAATTTGTTTTTGTTATAGTTTAAAATTTTTTGGTTTATTTTTGCGAAACCTTCACTTCTCATTGACCCAAAAAAATTATCGAAATTCATTCAAAATGTCCACCAAGCTGGCTGTTCGTGCACTTTATAGTGACTCTCTTCATCTCTTCTGTACATGAACCTGCTTATTCTTCTTCTCCTTCGTCTCACTTATTATATTTGAATGTGGTCGCCTGCCAAGCGCCCACCTTTGTTTATTGATTTTTATATTTAATTAAGTTTTGACATTTGATTTAACTGTCACTTTGCGCTTGCATAGCTCAATCAGTGTGTAGTGTTTTGTGTTTTAACGCTTTTGAAATGCTTTCACATGCATTTCCTGGCAATTTCAAATTATTTTCCTATTTTTTTCACGTTACTTCAACACTTGTTTTGTAGTGTGTTCTATGATTTTTATTGTTTTTAAATAGCTCAGTTGCGTTCTCGTGTGTGTTTGCTGTTGATTCAGTTCGTTTTGACCTAAATAGCATTTCTGGGTAAGCAAAACACTTAGTATTTCGAGCGTTCGAGTTGCAATTGCCTACAAAGTTTTAAAGTAATAAGTGGAGGTTTGCATAAATATCCTTCATATCGTTTATATCCTAGACGCCCGTTTGTAAACCCCAAAAATTTTGATTTTTTAAATATTTTCAAATTTTACATATTAATTCAACACACCCTCAGAATGCTTTCATCCTTTGATAACTGTGTCACATATTCACTTGTTTTTATTTCCTGCTTCCCCTTCACAACACACAATTAAGTATTTTATTTAGCTCTGAAACACTTTCCCCTTTAAACACTTCTACAACGCAAGCGCTCTTGTACGCGACACGTTCACTCGCGTTCACAGCTACTAAGCTACTGAACTGGCTATGCATTGCTTGTGCCCAAAATGGCTAAAGTTTGGTGCTTTCGTATTTTCCTTTCCTTGTTAACTGCTGTCTGCTGCCATTGACAGTTTGACTAGCGCATTGACTACTGCTTGGTCGTCTACTCTGCTAGGACACTTTCTCTTCCTGCGTTTGAAAGCTATGAAACTGGTTTGTTGTAGTTAAAGCTTTATGATGACGTCAGCACTGTACATAGCTATTACCCAAACAATGTAAGCAAACCCACTACCCAAGCAAGTTCGCATAGTAGGCTTCAAACATGCCCAACAAGCAAAGTAAACATGAAGAAAGGTTGAAAATTTTAAAAAGCTTAATGGAATAAACATTGAGCTCAAATTATTTAAAATGTTGATAGTCATATGGTTTCCGCATTACAATGTGTACTACAACAAAAGCTCAGGCAACCATGTACTATGATAGTGACACACATGGGGTTTTCTATGATTATGACATTCAAATTTAATTCACGATCTCTAGTGTCCGATCCTTATTTACAATAAGTACAAACATCACAAAATTTGACTGTCTTAACCTGTTAATTTAAAGATATACATCCCAAATTTTGTTTATCGGAACAATCGATTGTGTGGGGGCTATACGTTGTATTGGTCCGATCTTGTTGATTCCATCAAATGACATCAGGCAGATATTTCAAAAACTGAGGGACTAGCTTGCGTTCAAACAGGCAGATCGGGTCTATCTCTTCTCCTTCTCATACTAACAAACATAGGACCAAAATTATAACAACATTTCATCTCCATGAAAGGTATAATAATAAATATTCAACAGGAAACTGAGGGCAATCTCATGCTTATATGCAAAAGACCAGTTGCTACGTAACAAAAATTCAGCCACAAAACCTTTTTCGTTAAATTATTTTCTGTTAATTTCTTTTCTGCTCCTCGTCTTTATTATATTTAAATTTCCTTTTCCGTTGCCTTTTTATGGTGTTCCTTTCTTTAAAATATTGCGCTTTCCTTTAGTAATACAATATCAATTTCGGTCTTAATTAATTTAATTTTATTTCATTTTACTGTGTGCTATTTTAGTCTCTTTTATCCTTTTCTTTCCTTTTCTTTCTTTTATTTTATTTTATTCAATTTTATTTAATTTTTTTATTGTATTTTATTTCATTTTATATTATTTTATATAATTTTTGATGTGTAAACATCTTTGGGCTCGGTAGGGGTTGTCGCTGCTTGTAAGCCTAAGTGTAAGAACCTGGCATAGCATACCTTACGCGTAGCGATCTTACGCGTATATCAGCATAGCACTCGCATACACACACCAACTATTGTTATTATTCGGCAACCGTCAGTGAACACGAAGAACTCTATCAACCGGCAAAAGGCGAAGGCAACTGCGTTTATCATAAGCATACACAGTGTTTACAAAAACAAAATAAGTGATTATTCATGTTAAATTTATTTTAGCTCAGAATGCTCAAGACGGTTGGAGATAAATTTGTTTTTTTTTGTGTAATCTTAGTGGTTATACTTATGGAATGAAATGCAAAAATATTACCTTACATAACATAAAATAAAATAAAATTTAATTAAAAAAAATAAAATTAAATAAAACTAAATTAATTAAAAGGAACTATAGCAACGGGAGGTAAGAAAAGGAAAGGAAAGGAAAGGAAAGGAAAGAAAAGGAAATGATAAAATGTTTTATTTTATTTTATTTTAAAGTATTCATGAAACGAGCTCAAGGCCAATAATAATAACTTTTCACTTTTTAATTTTTATGAAAAGTATTATTGTTTTTATTTTTATTTTTATTTTTTTTCTCTCTCTATGGCGCGATATACAACAGGTATATCATCATAAACCTCCTAAGAGATTTTTGCGCCAAGCTTCTCTTCCAATTTGTGGTGTGCTGATTTGAATTTTCCCTACAAATTGGTGGGACCTACAGTTTTTTGCCGACTCCGAACGGCATCTACAAAGGAGACGAATTTTTGCTGAGAAGCCTGTCATGGCAGAAATACACTCGGAGAGTTTGCCAAACCACTTTTATTTATTTATTTTTTTTTACTTTTATTTTTTTTATTAATAATCATTTTTTAATTAATTACTAAAAATTGTTTAATTGAACAGAGTAGGAAACATATTTAGAGACAACCGCCATAGCTTTTCTTATAGATCCACATCGGAAGCTGCTAGGCTTCTTCATCAGAGAAATTTTGGCACGCATTGCTAACCATTAAGCTAACAATACGGTGGTTTTGATGTCATCTAAACTCCTAGTTCTGTTCTTCTTTACCATATGCATGATGGATTTTTGACAGATCTGTTTTATCAGCAGAACTGCCTTACCGCGTGCTCTCGGTTTTGTTATTCCTTTTTTGTACCAACAATTTTTGTTAACGTTCACACATGAATGTAATAACAACAACTTATGCCCCTGCAAAAAACGTTCCATCATCCAAAGAATACTCCTTAAGGAGTATCAGAGTATCTTATACTCCATCGCTTTTTTATAGTGGCCATGTCTAAACAAAACAACGCCTCTATAGTGGGAATGTATGTTTGGCATTTGTAGTGGTGTCATTTTCAAATTGATTGTTCTGTATTATAATTAAGTTTTTTTAATGTTTTTTGTAGTCAGCACTGCAGCTTAAAAAGGCCTATCAATACATATATTACAATTCTTTACACCATAGATGTATAGTTTGGCCGAAACGAGGGACAAACATTTTGAACTTACGCATTTTTATTATAAATGTTCTGCGTTTCAGAACTTATAATAGACTGAGTCCGATTTAAATCATTATATCTTCGAAACCAGTTGTGATATGGAACTTAAATACAACGCTTATTGCAGCACTCATTAGCACATTCCTCTTGATACCCAAATTGTACTAACCAAGTACCGTAACTGTTATGAGTTTTATTATAAAATTCGAGATTTGATCATTATTTTCATATTTATGACAAAAATAATACTTAATCCTTGAGCCATATTTTGAAAATTATGATTATTTCTAATCAAAAAAATAAAGCTCAAAAAGGATTAATTATATTCATATAGGTTTCGCTCAAATTTTCTTCAATCAATGCAAATTTCGGTTGAGCATGACGAGACATGCACGTTCATATACTTTAAACTGTCCTCCGATACTGAAAATATGAAAATAATCATTATCGGGGGTCCCTGGTACTAACAAATTATGGATCACCCGGGGCCACTTATTGGTCGATTACTCAGAAACCAGTCGAGTTATCAAATTAAGGGATATCTTAAATTTTAAGTTAGGCACCTAGTAATGTAATGGAGAACGTTGCATTCAAATATGTTTAGCAGTTTTCGAGTAATACGAGCCCGCAAAAATACTTTCGTTTGGTATTGGCGGGTCTCATTTAATTTAAAAAAAAAATTATACGGATGGCAACCTCGGAAAAACATCAACAGCGTCAGCACATACATAGGTAGAAAGTCGCAGTACGCTACCCACATGCCAAATTTCATCCTAATCGGCTGAGCCATTTTTGAGATATTATAAGATTGGTATGAAGGTTGCTAAATTTGGGCTAAATAAAATATGCTTTTTTATTTACTCTGCTACAATTTACTATTTCTAATATATTTCAGTGTGAGACAATTTCTCAAAGAATATCATTCATAAACATGAAATGGTATTATAACTTTAGTCCAATGTTTGTAAGTATGAGAAGAAGAAGATATAGAACGAACTAGTCTCTCAGTTTTAGAGATATCTCGAGGAAATTTTATAACAGGTAGCCATTTTGTAAAGCATTAATCATTTTTCAGAGCCAGCACGATCGGACCAGTACAACGCATAGCTCCCATACAATCGATTTTTCCGATAAATGGGCTTTGGCCTATGTATCTTTAAATTATCAGTTTTGCAGAGTTTGTACTAATGGTGAGTAAGGATTGGACACTTAAAACCGTGATGCGTATTCAAGAAAGGTATAAGGTCTTCGGCAAAGTCGAAGCCAGCCCTTTCCTTACTTGTTTCAAACTAAACTCGTTCTAAGAAAATTGTGACTACCCTAGATTATCATTGCCCAAATATGTAAATCAATAAAGTCTCGCATTTTGCTTTCTTTGTTGGAAGACTTTCGCAGGAAAAAACGTTTTCTTCAACAGAATCACACGCAACTTTTTCCACCGTGTAAAATGTAGGTATACAGGTATTTACTAGAATATGCATGCATGAATTTTCCAACTATCTTTTTTTCTTTTTTACTTCTATCCACCTTCTGTCGTCACTGTCACAGCACATACATAACTTTATGACGTCCTCCTTCCCATGTAAAGAATATAACAAAACAGAGGAATACCAAACAATTTTACTCACTGACTTACTCTTATTACCAAAGCTTTCCACTCTCTTCATTTGAGTATAGATAACTTTAACGGTCGCACTGAAAGCTCGCTTTCAAAACAGAATCTGTTAACGCGCTTGCGCCATTTTTTTACGCCAAAACAATGTATTTCCTTTTCTTTTTATCAAAACACACACACAGCAGCACATCAGCAACGCGCATGTGGCGCACATTTTTGCATGATGACGTCAATTGAAAAAGCTCAGGATATAATAAATCAACGAATTTCTTGCAAAGCAACAAAAACAAAAAACAACCATCACATCAAAGTACTCTGGCAATGATACAAACAACAATAGAAAGGTAGAGTGTAAGGTATGAGGGCAGCTTAGTGGGCGTATAGATATTTGGATAGCAGCTGTACTCGTAACAACAACACAAAAAGCCGGCAGCAAATATCCGAAATTCAGCATAGCTTTTTGCAACATTGTAGGTAGGTTCGTTGCGCAAAAAGAAAGCGTAAATTAGTTGTTTGCTGTAATTGTGTTTTTGTTGTGAATGTTGGGCAAAAACAAATATCAGTGACTGTCGTGGGTGTATGCGCTATTCGAAGCTATGGTGGGTGTGGGTGTGCGAGCTGCGCTCACCCAGAGCAACGGAGGCACAAAACATATGCGTGAGGGTGTTCAGCTGATGCGCAGCTCCATTGCCCACCAAAAAAGTCTCGAGTGCCTATTTAATTGCGCTTGAGATATTTTCGAAAGGTCAACCACGCCGAAACCATGCAGAGATTTTTTTTTTTTGGCGAACGCAACAAAAACAGTTGTTATAATAAAGGTTGTTGGTATTTTTGTGATTTTTGGAATTTGATAGTCATAACCTCAAGTTAAACCAAAGTTGATGTTCATTTCATTATAAATGGTCTCTTCCATGAATTGCACAAACCACGGCATTAAAAAAGTCCAAACAATCCGATGAGCTGGTCATGCAGAAGGTTTTCAATTGATTCAGTCTATCCTTTTTAGATGTAAATGGGCCGAGCGTGATTTCAGCGGTAGACATTTTCGTATGAATATGTTTCATATTTTACATATTTCTAGTAGAGTTCGCAGATCATCAATTAGTATTCGGAATTATTTTACATTACTCATATTTTTTAAAGCTCCAGAATATTATTATTTCTACAAGAAGCTTTGCCATGTCCACAATTTCTTGCATTTATTGCTCGCCTTTCATTACATACATCTAATAAATAAAGTGGGCGAAGGGACCGCAGAATGGGCGCCAGATTATAATATGCGTTAAAGGCTCGGGAACTACCGGCACTCCAGCTTACATTGCTTCTGCGTGCCGGTTTTTACCTAGGTGTTGCCACATAGGATATTTTACGGGGTTCACACCTATATGAATTTTTTTGAAATGAAATGAGATAAGCCAATATGGGTATCAAACGAAAGGTATTTTCTTGAGTCCTACAAAAAAAACCATTTATAAGCAGGGTTGCCACTTATTGTTGCCACCTGGGCTTATTATATCTTATAACTTTTAACGCGTTATTCTTGTATATTTTTATATTCATAATATCTCGACAATAGCTAAACCGACTTTGATAAAATTTGGTATTTACATATAGTACCATATTCTAAAATTTTTTAACGGAGTTGCCACCTATCTGATTTTTTTTTTAAATGAAATTAAATATGCCAATATGGGTATCAACCGAAAAGTATTATCCTGCGTATTAAAAAAAACACTTCTAAGTAGGGTTACCACTTTTGTGCGACAACAAAAATCCGGCAAAGAAGTACATATAACGAAAATCATACTCATCCAAGGGGCCGCTAGGGTTTAACATGTAACGGCATAAATTTCCAGTAAGGCCGACATTTGCCATGACTAGCTCAGGGACAAACTCTTGAGTTTGTCGGAGTGGAGCTAAATGTATCGATGTTAATGCATGGTATGTTATGTGTAGCGCTTTCAAGAGTTAAGCTACCAAATACGTTAAAAGTATTGCTTTCGAAAGAAAGTCAAATACGTACTCGGAACATGGTGTGGAAGAAAGTGTTGGCCTAGATCTCATATGTATTAAATCCAAAAGTTATGGATAATTCTATCTTGAAAAATAAAGAAGAACTCAAAGAATGGCCATACAATTTAGCAAGAAATCTTGTAAAGACTTGTCAAAAATATGGGTAAAAATTTTTTGAGCAGCCATCAAATTTGCTACCTATAAAGAAAAATACTAAACATCTTTCTGTTATCAAGATATGTTTTTAAAATCTCTATTTGAAAAGCTCCACTGCACGGTTGAAAATTTGAACTAAAATTTTAAACCATATTTTAAAATTTTTTTCATTTATTTCTGAAAGCTTTTTCAAGTCATTGAATTTTTTTCTTAGCAGTTTTGTGTGCGTCGTAACTCAGTGGGTAGAGCAGACGATTTTGATCCGAGGAGCGTTGGTTCAAATCCTGACAACTGATACAAAAGTTTTATATGTTTTTTTAATTATTAAAACATTTCTTAAATTTAAACTCTTTTCTTCCCGCCCATTTTCTCGAAAACTGGCATAATTTAAATTCTAAACCAAATTTATTTATTTCCACCAATACCAATCGGCCATCATTTTTGTGCTCTTCGTGCTGTCTCTACGTCCAGTACATCCCAACATACAACCGCAGGTTATAAGTCTTTAAAAACCTTGCCTCCATCTGCTTCAAAAGTTTCTGCTCTCTTTCTTGTTGCCATGTAATTTGTTGGTCTTACAAATATCCGAAAATCCGAATCCTTGATTGCGTAGGCTATGTCTAATCATGTCTTAGCATAACCTAGTTCATTCGCTTTCTTGTTGCCATCAATATTTCCGTGACCCAGATGGGTGCCATGTTGGCTACCAATGGTCTTAGAGTGATGCCCCAGTTGTTGTTGTATTAGCGACTATTTAACCTGCCTAAAGTATCACCTCTGTTCCAACATTCTCATCAGGCTCTTCTAACGGAAGACCCAGAAACCTCGTAGGCTCGGTTGAGCAGATGAACAGATGGTTATTATCGTGGGTAGACACGCCGCATGACGGGCAGACATTTGGCATGTCAGGGTTCAGTCTGGGTAGTTAAGAGTTTAGTCTGTTACAGTATCCAGAACGAAGTTGAGCCAGCGTGACTCTTGTCTCCCTGGGCAGTTCGTGTTCCTCGTCGGCAACAGGTGGAACTTGTGCATGTAGGACTGCATTCACCGCACGAGAATTGACAAAGGAGTTTACCGACTCCGTGTGGATGAGATTAAGGGACCGCCGATGCACCTTTGGATCAAACGGCGAGAAAATGTGATGCCGGATAGTGCTCACGGAGATGACTCCTTATTCTCCTGGGAGGCGGATTTTCGTTGAGCAGGTTCCTGTTCGGATGCTGCGGCTTATAGCAGTTGAACAGAAATTGTGTGGTCAAAATCTCGCTATGCTCTTTTACATCGAGCATTTTAGCCTCACTGTGAAGGTGATGCTCAGGAGACATAAGGAGTCACCCCGTGGCAGTTGTGAGTGCGGTATTTTGTCAGGCCTGCAACCTCCTCCAGTGTGTATCTCCTAGCCCCGGCGACCATATAGGTGTCGCGTAGCTCAGAACCGGCTGGCCGATTGCCTTGTACGTTGCCAGTAACGTTTCTTTATCTTTCCCCCAAGTGCTGCCTGCTAGTGACTTGAGGATTTTGTTGCGACTTTGTACTTTGGTGGTAATTGCGGTGGGGAAGGGAGCCTCGATGTGTAGTAATTAAACAAAACCTGGGATAGGACACCACCCTGTGGCACCCCTTCTTTAATTATGGTTTTGATATTTCGCCTCTAAATTCAACCGACGATTGCCGACCACTCAGATAGTTGGCGGTCCAACGCTTTAGACAGGGAGGAAGAGTTGAATCCTCCAGGTCGTTAATGAGTTGCGCATTATTGACAATGTCGAAGGCTGTCGACCGGGCAAGCGCAACTAGCACGGTCCTGTCATTTGGACCATGTTGGCTGAGACCGACACCTATCTGAGTAGTGATGGCGTTTAGTGCGGTGGTAGTGCTATGCATTTTACGGAATCCATGCTGATGTTCGGCTAGTCGCCAGTTAGCGGTGTAGTAAGGGAGCAAGACCGTCTCCAAGGTCTTCACGACTGGCGCATGGTGTGATATCAGTCGATAAAACTCCTCTCGTTGGCCGGCTCCCCATCAGCGATGACCCAGCCTATTATTCTACCACCACAGGTAGAGCCCTTTGCGTTACAAATGGGAAGCCCTTTCTAGTACACAACTTTTTTCAGCTCAACAGCGTCACGATTAGCGGATTTGTTGGAAATCTACAAACTACCCTCAGGGTTTTAAAACTAAAAAATTCTTTTCTTTTGACTTTTCTATGTGCTGGCATACGAATTTTGCCTGAGAAGAACAAAATCTCATAAAGTTTGTGTTTATGAAGTCACGCAGAGCCAACAACAAAGCTCAACTAGATAAATATTGGATTTCATGCCACACACACGTTCTTCTATCTTGATGTCATCAACAGAGAGTGGATGCCAACTTATTTTGCCACAAATTTATTGAGTTGGCAGCTGCCGGCTGCCTGGCTACTGCTGAGGCATGGAATCTCTCTTTGTCCTCTACTCCTTTTAGTAAGCCATTTAGTCCGAGCCAAGCGTTTTACTGCCAACTAAATAATCATTGCCTCGTTGCTCAGTGAGCGCACGCATTTGTTGTGACGTCACGCAGGCAAACAACACAAAATAAAAGTGTAAAGCACACACACGCACACACACATGAGCCCACATTCATACGCACACACCAAAGAAAAACGCTGACGTCAGGCAAGCGCTCCTTTAACCCTAAAGAGCAACTCAGGATAATAAAAGCAAAAGCCTCAGCGCTCAAGTACCTCAAGGCAGCAAAATGGCTGGCAATAAAGTCATTCAAATGTGTCAACAACGATACGCTTCGCACATGCAAACCGAGGAAAAACGCTTTGGCATACAAATTTGCGATTGTTCAGCTTTTATTTATGCAAAAATTTTTCCAAAAGCCCAGAAAAACAAACAGTTGAGGACAATAAGAAAAAAGAAGACAAATACTAAAACAAAATTAGAAGTCATGTCGAGTCCATAGTCCATATGGAAGAGTCTAATGGGAAGTATGTGTTCTCCTGCGCTAGTTCCAAGACCAAGCGTAATCCCTACTCCCAAGGCACGAGACTAACACGTCTTTAAGCGTTCGCTACAGTGAACATGTGAAGAAGAAAAGCGAAATCGTGTGGAAGAATGTTTGTTTATTTGTAAGGGAAAAAGAGAATGTTAGACTATTAGAGTCTATCGGATCAAATACTCGGAAGTATCATGCAATCCGTAAAAGGAAGACCGTTGCAATCCCGTAATGTGAGGTGGTACGTGGGACGACGTTTTGTAAAGAAGAAAAGTAGTTCCGATTGTCAATAACATACGGGTTTTTATAAGATGCCTGTTTTTAGTAATACTGGGAGTTTCCAGACCCGTGAAAACTCCGCCTCTTGGTCATGTTTTGCCTTGATAGCTCATCTGGCATGCAGTTTTTCCATGAGCTGATGGACAGATGAGGTGCAGTCTGCTCTGCTCCACCATTTTCTGTAGAGATTAGCTTCAGTTAAGTAAAAGTTTTGAATTATACTATAAGGCGCCAAATTATCTTATCACTGCCTGTCTATCATCATCGTTTGTTGGCGCTTAACCGGCGATTCTGGGCGGTGCATATAAAAGCACTCCAAGCATCCCTAGTCATCGATAACTGACGCCAATTGAAAACACCAAGGGAGTTGATCCCCCAGTTTTTTTCCAATTCAGTCGGTAGGAAAATCTACCGGGATTGAATTCGTACAGCTACTCGCCGTTGGCATTACGGCAAGGACCATAAATCTTCCGGAAAACCTTTCTCTCGAATACAGCAAGGGCGTCTTATCTTCTCTCGAAAATGATTGATTCCAACCGTATATGAGGACAGATATGATGAGAGACTTAAGCTTGATCTTTGTCCGTCGTAAAAGGACTTTTTTTCGCAGTTGCCTATCTAGTCCAAAATAGCATTTGTTGACAAGAGTGATTCTCTGTTGAGTTTTTCGACTGACATTACTTTCCGCGTTAACGCTGGTTCCTAAATAGACGAGGCCACTCACAGTTTGAAATTTGTAACTATCAACAGCGACGTGGCTGCCAAGGCGCAGGTGCGCAGATTCCTTCTTTGATGACAGCCGCAAGACCCACTTTCTTCACTTCTTCATCCAGGACAGGGAAGGAGGAACTTACGGCGCGTTACAAAGACCAATAATATTAATACTATCGGCATATGCCAGCAATTAAACGCTCTTGTAATAGATTGTACTATTGCTGTTCAGCTCTGCTGGTCGAGTTATCTTCTTAATCATCAAATTGATCGCACGAGAGGGATTTGGTTTCGAATAGCACGGAGAGCTCAGTTATGACGGAGCTGTTGCTACTGCTCCACGTCATTTGGCATAGTTGTATAAACTTTACAGGAAAGTCAAATTCAGGCATGGCAGCATTTAGGCAATCCCTTTTCGCACTGTCAAATGCAGTTTTTAAATCGACAAAGAGATGGATGTCTATTTTCTTATCATGCGTCTTCTGTAGGATTTGGCGTATCGTGAAGACCAAGTCGATGGTAGACTTACTGGGTCTGAAGCCACACTGATAAGGTCCAATCAGCTTGTCTACGATATTATATTAAGGAGACGGATTCCGCGGTAGTTAGTGGGGTTCATGGGGTTGCCTTTCTTGTGAACTAGGCAGAGCACACTTAACTCCATAACTTAAGTACGATTTGTGATTCATTTACGAGGTTTCCATCATTGTCCCAGCAGAAATTTTCGCCGGTTTTGAAACTTCCGTCATTTGCAAGATCTCCTCTTCACACTCACTTAAGTCTCTTTTTCCTAAAAAGGCGGCTCTTGTTATTCTTCCTGGCTAATATTCTTCACAGCTTCCGTTTCACCAGAACTGAACAATACGATGAATCTAGGATCTTTTAAGAAAGCTCCACTACTCATTCTACCCTTAAGCTTGAAATCCTCAGTATAAATATATCTACACCCAATGGAAGCCGTCTAATTAATTGATTACTAATTACTTATCAACTTTAACAGGTCTCCTAGAAGCCCTACATCGTTCGACGCGTTGCCAAGTCCACTAATAAAAAGACAACATGCAACAGCAAAGAAAAACTGTATTCTATATTTTAACGAAGACCTCTACTAATACATCGGTGAAGAAACCATTTGATTCCCTTCAGGTGTTACTAAGTGATGCTCGTGCAAACTAAAATATCGAAAGATAGGCAGAAATTAAAATAGCTTTTCCTTAAGTCACCTTTTGCTTCTCTTGCTCTAATTAGAACTACCCTCGTGTATTTTTATACCTAGTAGTGGTACGCATACAATATATACTTCAATCGCGTCGCGGTGGTATTAAACGGCATAAACGGATCGAGATAGATATTGACTTATATACTAGTATATCAAAATGTTCAGGACGAAAAGAGAAATTGATTAAGCCATGTCCGTCCGTCCGTCTGTTAACAAGATCTTAATAAAATTTGGTATGCAAATTCTTGGCACTCATCTCCGAGCGCTATTTCAAATGGGCGAAATCGAATGATAGTCATGCCCATTTTTTATATATAGAATATTTTCGAAAATACAAAAAGAGTGATTATTAAGTATTAAGGATAAAATTTGGTGTGTATATTAGCTTTAAGGCAGATAATAAATTGTTCAAAAAAATTTTTAAAGTGGGTTTGGCACCGCCCATTCTTGATTAAGTCAAATTTAGAAATAATATTTAAAATAAATCAAAAACCGTTTAAGATATCAAAACGAAATTCAGCACACATATTTATATTATTACAAGGAATGTGCTAGAAAAAATGGGCTAAATCGGTTAGGGTCCACGCCCACTTTTATACGAAAGATTTTGAAAAGGTTCATAGATATATTTAATAGGCAATAACTCTGCGTACAAAAGCTTTATATCATATATATTTCACTTTCAAAGTGTCTGTGAACGAAGAAAGTCGAAAAATATAAACTTTTGAAAATGGGCGTGGCCCCGCCCCTCTTATAGTGGATTATTCCACAAAACTTTTTATGCCATAACTCCGGCAAATATTGATTTATCGAAACGAAAAGCGAAAATATAAAGGTAAATGTTTGTTGTAAAAATGGGCAAAATTTAGATTTTCAAAAGATTTTTAACATAGTTCTGAAAATTTTGTTTGTAAAATGTAAAACGCGATATTTTTATAACCATGCAACCTATAGCAATATGTTATTGCACACATAATACACTTTTTAAGCAAAACTCGACCGCAAAAAAATGTTGTGGATTTTGGGGAAGTAGGCGTGGCCCGGCTCACTTTTCAGCATAAAAATTATGCTATTTTCAAAGGCGATTGCTTGTAGTTTGAACTAAATATTTCAATCAAAATTGGTCAGCTGCTATAGTATACTCCTGCCAAATATTAGGAAAATGGGATAACACACAAGTAAAATATCCGTGCAAGCTTTAATAACCCACTGCAATAGGGAAGTTGTATATATTTTTTGATTTTTATACCTTTAGTAAACATGAAATGTTTGTAAGTATGAGAAGAAGAAGAGATGGGCCAATCAAAAAGTAAACTGAAATTATAAGGACGATGAGCTGATTCGATTTAGCCGTCCTTCTGTATGTCTGTCCGCCTGTCTTTTTGAATGTGCATGTATTGGTATTTTGAAAAAATGTGGTTACAAGTTGTTGGTAGGGAAGCTTTTTATATACAAAATAAATTAATGGCGGTCACCGTGGTGTGGCGGTAGTGTTGCCGGCCTATCAACCGGCCAGGTAACATCAAAAGTGGTTTGAAAAGGTTTTCCTAAACGGGGTAGGCCTCGGCAGTCGTTTGGCAAACTCTCCGAGTGTCTTTCTGCCATGAAAGGCTTTTCAACAAAAATTCATCTCCTTTGTAGATGCCGTTCGAAGTCGGCAAAAATCTGTAGGTCCCGCCAATTTGTATAAAAAAAATTCAAAACGGCACACCACAAATTGGAAGGGAAGCTCGGCCCAAAAATATCTTAGGAGGTTTATGATGATATATCTATTGTATATCGCGCCATACATTTATATTTTTATTAATTTAATTTACCCCTCAAAACTCATAACAGAAGTGCTTTTATTGAAAACAATCAGCTGGCTTTATAATACGAACTGAAAAGTATTCAAATATACCTGCGTAAATTGGTATGCCATAATAGATCACTACTAGGTATATAATTTTCGGTTCCAGCCGAACTTATACTTCCTTACTTGTTATGGAATGTCTATTATGTTCAGTTTCATACATTGGTTTTTAATTGATGCGCGATTAAACAGACAGCCTGACAATAATTTCAAAAGCTGTGTTCTTTACTTATATTACTAAAAAAATTTTCTTTCATATCTAGAGTTTTCATACCTAGGCCTTTTGCATATTTTATTATATGTAAGAATGAAGTATACATATACATATAGTTATGTACATTGATTGTAAGGTCCAGCCCAACTACGGCACTCTTTTTGGGTTCAGGCATTGCTGTCGCTAGATATTTGATTCTCTAATGCAGCTGACCGCATTTCGGAACTGTCGTTAGGAAATGGTGAATGTATGGATGAATTTGACGAGGAAGTATTCGAAGATGCAGTCCAAGCCTGGCGACGTTGTCGTCGATTTCGGCGAACTAGGCTTAACACTGAACCAACGACCGGAGCTCCCATGGATAATGCACTGCGCCGTGTGTCATTAGCGTGAGATACTAAACAAAGAGAATAGTAATATATTATTAAAACTAAAAGATGGAGGCACGCTACAAACCTGAGGCTGGTCGCGGTATTTGATCGGCAGCAAGGCTTTCAGAAGCTGGATTATGCGGAGCTGTGGCAGGTCTGCACGTGGAAATCACCAAAGACGACGCATTTGATTCAGCATGCGAAGTATCCGAGTATAACTCGCTAGATAGCGATGAAACCTCACAATCTGTGGAGGAGTGCGTTTCGGCTGGTTCAATGGTAACCGTCGCTTGAGTCACTTGCGTACCCCCAAGGGTTGTGCCGTCCAACAAGCGCAGCGTCGGAATGCTACGTTGCAGCGTACTGCGGTATAGGGGCTGATGTATGACAGGATTACCCTGTAGCTGTAGCTCTAACAAGTTTGGACACAGGCCAAGAAAAGTGAGTAGACCCAAATCGCTAATGCGATTATTTTGAGCGCTCAGATGCTGCAGAAGTGGCAATTCGGTAAGTGGGTCCACTCGCTGTATCATATTACCATCGGCGATGAGGGTGCGTACATTGGGCAAACCTCCAGTGCCATCAAAACTATTCAGTCCACAATTACTCACATTGAGATAGGTCAGATGCATCAAACCATAACCGAGATCGCGGAGGGAGCAAAGAACGCTGCCGCTTAAATCGAGATGTTGCAGACGCGGCAAGAAGATTGGCAAATGAGCTACGCTAATGGTATACGAAATGACACGCAGACGCACAGTTTCCACATTGTGCAAATCATTGCGACCAGTGACGCGACGCTGTAAAGGTTAAAAGGACGGTATCACAAGTAAGAAGAAATCACAATCTCATTTTCGCTTACCAGCAATTCATCCAGTGAATGTTCCGGCATTTGTGGCGGCAAATTAATAGACTGCAATTGTACCTGTGGTATCGCGGGCCAATAGTTATCCTCCTCGAGTGCGGCTAATTCGCGATCAAAGTCACTGAAACGTGGCAAGGGCCGTACATGTACAGGATGCGCACTCAATACAGGTAAGCGACGTGTATTCGCTGGCGCCTCGGGTGGTTGTACACGTATTCCGACTGCCCCAGCGGGTAATGGTTGCATAGGTTCACCAACAGTTGGCAAATCAGCCACGTTTTCGGCAGAGTAAGAGTTGTCCGGCGAAGATTCATCGAAACCAATTGGTGCCTCTAAATTGGGCATTTTTATGATTTTTTCTTGAAATTCCGGTTCGTAGCTGCATTTATGTGGCGCTTTTTGAAAGAAACTAAAGCGAATGAAATATGCTCTGGGGTTATCGATCAAACGAGGGTTCATGTTGTAGGCAAGGACACGTGGAGCTAGCTAAACAAATATTGCCATCACGAGTAAACAATATGAGCGAAAGCTTATGAAGAGAATTGGCTTTAATACTGCTCTTGCTGTTTTAGCTGACTGTTTGAGGCAGAGCTAGGCAATAAGGTTTACGATTACCATTACAGTAATAGTAATTTCTGCTTTTTTGAATTAGGATTACAGTAATCGTAAATCCATCAAGACACGATTACGTCATCTTAATTTTAATAAAGTTGAAATTACGATTACTGTAATCGTAATCGTGGTTTTTGCAATTAACGATTCCGTAATCGTCATTTTAGTTTTTGTAAAACTAGCATTACTGTAATCGTTCCTTATGATGTATGGTGCTACAATAATAAATAAGAGGTGTATTGAACTTAAAGGAAGCCTTTTCAGCAAATACTATTTCACGAAAAACCCAAAACTAATATGGAAGAATTATTTAAATATAATGTTTGAATCATTACCGCCGCTTATTTTGGATGGATCTCTCGATTTTCTTAAACGTATATAATTTAATTTTAAAAATTTTCTGCTGCATGATTTAACGGTTACAATAATTGTAAATAAAAAAATTGAAAAATTACGATTATGTAATCGTAATTCTAGGTATCTATATTAACGATTACAGTAATCGTAATTTAAAAAAAGTTGAAATTACGATTACAGTAATCGTAATCCTATTTGTAATAGATTGCGGATGTAATCCTCATCGCCCAGCTCTGATTTGAGGTTATAGTATGAGAGGCAAACAAGTATTTGAAACCGCCTACTAGTAAATTCGAAGGACGCTGTATTTTGCCTTGCTAAAATGAAATGTCAGGGCAGCAAAGAGCATTTGAATAATCGGTCGCTTAGTTGGGAAAAGCGGGCATACGTCACTGCCCTATATAGACAAATATATACGATATTCTATGTTTTTGAAGCAAAGCAAAGAACTGTTATTGGATATTAGGTAATCGGCTGAAGCTACACATCTCACAGGACTGCTCTCTTTATGAACCTAGCATACCATATATAAAGTGATATACAAATCATCAGAGTAAATGCCCAACATATTACCTAACTCCAAATATAGTTTGAGCAACAGATAAGCAAGGGGTGCAAGAAATCCGTACCAGAAGGAGCTGGTATTGAAACGTACCGGATTAAGTCCGGTTTAGGTTAATTTGACTGATAGCCAGCATTTATTAGAGGGGCCAAACTATGAAGGTGCGTTTTGATAACACATCAAATTATATTGGCATCTTTAATTACTTCAAGAATAGCTAAATTGTATTAATATGATTCCTAATAAGGCTTACCTA
Organism: Merzomyia westermanni; assembly: GCA_949987695.1. NCBI lineage: Eukaryota > Metazoa > Arthropoda > Insecta > Diptera > Tephritidae > Merzomyia > Merzomyia westermanni. Next base: position 124,712,798 of record OX465291.1, on the reverse strand, counting down.
GACCTCTAAAAAGTTTTAGGGTAAGCCGAGGAGTCCAAAGCCGAGGAACCGTCAACCAGGGATAAATGCCAGAAGAAGCCCACCACACTGAAGGATGTAACATCAGGCCGGCTTTTGATCACCTGTCTCGTGGTTCATCTATTCAACAGTAGACTGCAGGTCTTGAAAGTAACAAGAAGGACAGTCACCGCGACATAGTAATCTGGTCGACTTGAGATGTCGTCAATATATCCCGAAGCCTGTTTAGCGGTTGCTTTGATAACAATATTCATCGAATTTATATTCGCCAGAATATTGCAACCCAAAGATTTTTTAGCAGAGCTCCACTGATACCTTACTGAGCAGATCCTTATACAGATATTTGCCTTCTATCGGTGTTATCCGTATCGAGTTTGATCCGGTAAACAAGCATGGCATTGAAGAATATCGGCTTGTGTATTAATCTTGGCAAGAAACCTGTGCTCTTGCCGATGGCTCACAACAAAACGACCATGGACTTTTTAGTAATTTCTTCAAAATTTGTTTTTTCAATAAAGATCATGCTCTAGGAAGCCCTTCTTCGACCTGTCCATGAAATAGGCATTATATCCCTTTCGTACGGATCAATCAGAAGGTCTAAACGCTTCCTGCTTTAAATTGCGATGCAGTCTCCATAAACAAACAGTCTACAGCTGCACACGTCGTGACCCGTTCTTTACTGGTAACAAAACTGATAATCAAGAAACGTTTGGAAATATCGGATAAGTTTGCGTGCTTTCTGTTAAAATCGTTTGTGCCTTACGGCACAGGCCAACTTAATTACAGCAATCTAAATCATAATCTAATGATATTTTGGTAACAACTACAAGTACGCATAAAAGACATGTTGGTAGGCTTGTTGGATTACAACACTTCATTAGCGCCCTCAACTCAAGAAAAGCTACTAATAGATTTATATATGTACATATATGAGAAGTTTATATTATACATGCTAAGGTATGTATGTGCATAATACAATGAAATACCCTTCTGGACATGAACCAATTAGTCCATTATCGAAAGGAATTAGAAAAAATGGTATTACTTACTGTTGGTGGACCGAAGACTCCAGTAAAAACTAGAAGGAGACTTTCCCAAAACGCAGTTAGTACTCAATACAGTCTCAATACTCTCATCAATTGAAAGTACCTAATGCTACACAGTTAATGCTGTCGCAATGTGCTATCGAAGTGCTTGGACTACTCAATTTCCAAAAAGAGACCGCGTTCTTATTGCTTTGGGGTGGTGTTCCATATTTCTAATTTCTTAAAAGCCTTCTATTGTACCACGAAGTTACTTATTTGTTAGCACACTTCTGGACACCCACCATCTTCCCTATAACATTTTCGACATACGTGTTCAGTATCTCCTTGCAAGCAGATGGGAACTTCTGGTTTTGTCAATCCTTATAAGTATTACCCATACCATGGACCATACATAAATTGGCGAAATATTTAAAAAGTATGTTAATCCAAAAAAATGTGTTTCTTCCTCATATTTATATTTTCTTTCCCTTTACAAAAAAATGTAGTACATCGGAATTTCTTAAATATTCTGTGGCGAACATGATGCCCCAAAACTATTATTATAACTATCTGTCAATCCTTTCTCACTATATTTCAATCCAAACCCCACATTTACCGCACTAACTCTCCTCCTCTCACCCGACATCTTCCTTGCCGCCTTAATCGCCATAAAACATGTAGGCCGCTCCAAATCGAAGGAAAAGTTAAAGGCAGCACATCACAAATTGTAAGATTAGCTCAACCCTAATCCCCGCGGAGGTATATAGCGACGTATTGGTTTCCCTAGCTTCGTCTCGTCTGCCTCCTTTCTCTGCTTCGCTCAAACTATTTCCAACTTTCTCTTCGTATCTCTTGCTATCCCTTTTCACTTTCTATATCTCTCTCTTTATTTACCGTTATCCATACATTTCTACTGTTGTTGTTTTTAGCCGTGCTTTGCTTTAAATAAATGGCACGATCATTCTTAAAATTGTAATCAAATTCTTTTAAAGGAAATCCAAGGAAACTAGACCTTTCACAGGGTTACGCCAAAGGGAAATTGGTGATAGAATGGTAGGTCCTCTTGAACAGTTTAAGAGATGTTTGTATTTTGTATGGTGGGGTTGTGCCTGGACAAGTTAGAGTTAAAGCTGTTACAGTATCCAGATTGAGGTAAAGCCAGCATGACTCTAGTCTCCCTGGGAAATACAATCTGCTCTTCAACTATTTCAGGTGGTTGGATGTCAATGACGGGGTTTACCTGCCGATACCTAACAGAAACATCTACCGATTCGATGTAAAGGTAACTAGGCTAAATTTTTCCCCCTATCTCCCCTCTTTACCTTTCAGTTTTCATTAAATCTTCTAATTTGGTATTTTGGTTTGTGATTATGTCCGAAATATATAAACGCTATAATATGAATCTTATGAAGATCTTGAATTCAGTGCCCCAATCAGGAAACTGTTTGCGTTTAATATTCATTTAATTCAAATTGAGTACCTACTAGTATTACAATACAGTATAGGTAACATCGAGTTTTTCTATCAATATCTTTGACACTGTTCATTAAAAAAAAATAGCAGCATTTTATTCGGTGAGTTTTAGTATAAAGGGTATTTCATTAAGAGCATGTAATACTTAAAAATTAATAAGTAAATAAATAAAACAAAATATTTGTACCGATTTTTTTTAGTATAATATTAGTTATTAAAAAAAGAAAAGAAAAACTTTCTTAAAAGTTAGTTGTGATGAGTTGGAGGCCAGGTTTCTATGTTGACTTCAAACTGCATACGCCAAATACCCCAGCTAGGAAAAAAGACTTCAAGGAGCCATAAAACGCACATTTCTCGGAGCTCTACCCTCAGAAATGTGCTCTTTTCGGAGCCCAAAAGGGGCGAAAAGTCGTTCTACGCGGGCACCCTAAAAGGAGTTACAAAAAAGAATCCAAAATGTCTTCGAATCCGAGCGTTTTATGACTCTTTTAAAATGAACTTTATAGTCGTTTTGGACTCTTTTTTGAGCCTTTTACTGATACTTTTCTGAAGCATTTTTGGAGTTTTTTTTGACTCTTTAAGGCATATTTTTTCCTCTATTTCGATGGACTCCTTTTGCAGCATTTTGTTAATGCTTTACTGAAACTTATTTTGAGTCTTTTTTGAATTTTTTTAGACAAACTTTTTTACTCCATTTTGAAGATTTTTGGATAATTTTTGAAGTCATGTTCATATCTGTGTTTTCTAATCAGAAAAAAAAAATATTTGTACAGGTAAATGCATCTAAAAGTATAAATTTTTCAATTATACAATCCCCAACAATCATTTCTGTAAATGTTTTTAAAAGTAATTTAAAGTAAAATTGCTACAATAAGCGATATGTAAGCTTTTTCAGTTTCAATTTATTTGCAAGCTTAAAGTAAAGTTTTTATATACTTCAAGAACAAACTGTTATAAATCATTTTACTTCAGAAGTGAAACACAAATATTTACAAAAAATCCAGGGAAACCTATCTATCAATTTTTTTCTTTCAACTTAAAAAATTTTGCAATTTATACTACAATAGCTAAATAATATAGAAAATATGGTTTGAATAAAGTTTACAAAAAACCTTATAAAAAGCTTTCTTTGAAAATTTTTTATAGGCTTAGATTAATAAGCTTTTTATCAACGTGTTGTTTCAATTATAAAACGTTTATTTTCAAACGTTTTATAAACGAAATTTCAGAATTTTGTAAGCTTAATATTTATTTCGGAAAGCTTTTTTAAATGTATTTTAAGTTTACTTTGCTTGTTGGTACCACTCTTTACGTTCTTTTAGGCAAAAAAAAACACAAACAGAAAAGCCCTGACAACATTCATATAATTGAACGTGGCTGCTCATCCGCTCTCCAACTTTTATTGTTTCTCATAACAAAAACGATCAGAAAATGCTCTAAATCATCTGCTTATTGTATTGAGCCTTGCAGTTTATCCGCTCAACAATATTCATTTTCTCTCCCAAGTGTTTTGATGTTTACTTAGTAACACTCCAAAAAAGCTCAAATAACTCTTGACTCTTTTGGATCATCATTTCGGAGCGCTCCTACTTTGGTTAGCTGGAATTTCATTATTTTTAGAAGCTTTTAATTGCGCGAATACGCTCAGAGGGTTTGTAGAGACACTTCGAGACCTTTTACAAGTTTTGTGCTACCCAGCCTTGGAATCAAATACAGCACCGTTTGTAATAAGTCAAAGGGCCACTATTCCATGTCGGCTGACATACGAAGGGTTCAGTAAAATAAAAATACCGTTAAAACATACATGGCATTGGCCACCAACAGAAACACCCTGTATGTATTTATCATTTGCCATTCAGCAAACAAGTTTAACAAAATTCTTTACTGGATCGTATGAAAATGTCGAGTGTAAATCATTTATGTGAACTAGTTTGAATCAGTGCATGTTTTTATTTATTCACAGTTACATAATTTCAGCACTGAGGGTACAAATTTTCCCTGCAGGGTAGGCAGCTTCTTACACATACACATATGTTTATGCTTTTCTTATAATTTATTTATTTACTTTTGTCAAGCAACTCCCAGTAATACATTAAGATATTGTATGGGCGTGATGGAATACAACGAAAACGCAGAATAATATTTAGTGACAATGCCGCCTATTTCTTAGCGACCACATTTGTGTGTTTATTATTGAACATTTAATTTAAGTGAATTAATATATAACGTCAAACTAGCCTTTTGTCAACATTGTATTTTCTTGTCCTGAAATGAAAAGGTTGTTTATTTGTTATTTTATGTCAGGGTTGGAACAACTCAAGGACAAAATCGTGGTAAGTGACAAAATATAGTTTTCAACATACGTGTTATGCTCTGATGGACTTTCTTAAACCGATTAAGAATCCCTGAGTATTAAGATTCCAGTTTTAGATTTAAAGAAACTAGTGAGCAAGTAGTCAAAAGATCATGTTTTTGAGAATGTTTAGAAGAAGATACTCAAACCGGTAGTGCTTATCCTCACTATACTCCAAATCTTAGAGACGGCTTATGAAAGCATTCCCACGCCAACTGGGTCTACGAGTCGAAATGACATTGAGTTAGTTATTTGCTACACTGATGGACTTAGATATTGGGTTTCGCCAAAAAGCTCGCTGTTAGCATTTCTGGAGCATTTGGACACATCTCAAAGGTAGGACAAATTTACGTAGGGTTTTGTGCCTAATATGAGCTAGAGTTGGGAATACGCAGAAAACCCCAGATGACATATTCTTGTAACCTTATTAGCCACAACTACTCCTTGAATCGGATTCGCAATCCCTCCGCACTTGCTGTGATTCTGGCGATTTGTTTTCTTGACCTTCTTAGCAGTGTCTTGATTCTCCTTCCATTTCAGTAACAAATTCTATGTCCGTGCTGTACAAGTTTAGTTTAATAACTGAAAGAGGACAGCACCGTGCGTTACCCTCACAGCTCCTGGGACCAGGAACCCGTATGAGATTGATGGTTGCAGAGCCCATTGCTGTATGTTTCATCTTCTTCCATTAACCGACGGAATTAGGTTATGTCATGTCGAGTTAAGGTCCATGAGCACTGCTTGCCTCTCTGATTATCTACATACCTCCAGTCGTCTTATTGACTTTTCTAACTTGACTCTCTACAATATCGCGATACCAGGTACTTCCGCTTGGAAGATACGGGATGAGCTTTAAAGACGGTTTAGAGGGAAGCTCAAGCTATTCCGAAAAGGCCCACTGCACCAAAACCCCACCTCATTTTCGCCCAATAGTTGTTGAGTGAAAAGTCCCTCTTTAGAAACCCTTCCGTCCGTTCAACACACTCGCGATGGCCGTCAACGTTCAGAAAAGACGAAAGATAGTGTGATATTAATGCAACCTCTCCGCTGTCTAGTCCACTTTTTCATTTCAGGAACCGTCATCAATCTCTTCTACCGGCAGTTCTGGCAAACTAACACTACCACTACATTCCTACAATAGCCGGTTCTATCGTACCGTAATGGCCCGGTTTTTTTTCTACCCGGCCAAGGACTGATATTTCAGTGTAACCCTGCCTAAGTAAACTCTTATTTATCCAGACTGAAATCCACCATGCCCTGCATATGGAATGGCCCTGATGATACTAAACTTCTCTTTTCCTGTTCAATTGAAGCTATTCTAACACCGATATCACTCTGGTCCAACCCTGTTGAAACTGCGCGTTTACTTGGACTCCCGTTAGAAGAGCTTGATGACCATTCTCAGAGTGACCATGCCCATTAGCAGGGCCAAGCACTGTTAATAACAACAGCAACAACAACACTAGATCTGAGTGAGTTTGATGTTAGCTTGGCTACCATATCAGGTACCCAGGCCAATGATTTGAGTGTTTTATAGCGTAATGGCATGGATTTTGATGTCTACTATCACAGTCATCTGATCCAGGTAGCCAAGGATCTAGTAGGTGAAATAACCGGAAAAAAAGGGGATATAATCATTAAACTTGGAGCTCAGCTCAGCAATAGGAATACCTTAACCCACCCGTCTTAAGAAATAATGCAATAAAACGGTTATATTTTATTTGTTGCAACTGATTACACTATGCAACAAATTCAGAGTCATTGTCTGGGAACGGTATACTGCCAAATCTGCATGAAAGAGGTTCAAAGGAATTTTTTAGTCGAAATATCCAAAAAGGTGCCGAAAAGACCAATTCGGCTTGGAAATAAATAAAATTTTAAGGTTTTGATAGAATGGTCTGAGTCTTTCATCCATAGCTCGTATTATTCCGCTTCTAAAAATGCTGTTGCACAGTTTTTATTCGTTACTCCACTAATAAACATTACAGTTGTGAATAAAATACAGTTCATAAGTACATAGAGAATAGAGCTCTTGAAAATTTACTTATCAATTAATAAATAATCGATTGTAAGAGTCCTAATAAATATAAGATTTCTACAAATAAATATAAAATGTGTTACCGGTAGAAATACATAACAGATACTTTAGATTCTGACAACAAATTCAAATATATTAAAGCTAATTTGTATTTGTGAGTCTCAAGGCACAGAGCCCATCACATTGTTACCCTCGTCACAACTCAGTTGTTCACATCACTCTGTGTAGGTATATTGAAATAGCGCCGCTGAGGGTGCACGCACTGGCACCAATTGACTCTGACCATTCGGATTACGAAATACCATATAATCACGTCCGTTAATTAAACGACGTACACCACCACCCGCACCACTACCACCTGGCAGCTGTCCATTACCCAACAATATACCGCCAGCACCATTGCCACCGACGGGTTTGGCGCCAAGTAGCATAGCACCACCGCCGCCAAATTGTCCAGGGCGCCGCCAACGATTTAAGCTGTTATCTTTGCTTAGATATGGTGCAGCCCCATCATCATGATGTTGATGGCGTGGATGGCTATGACTGAAAATACTTTGATATGGTGGTGGCGGCGTGATTGTAGACTCTGAGGGTGACGCCGCCAAACGTTGCTTATCACTATCCGTTTCCAATTGACGTAACCAACGTGGTGCACGTATTGCTAGTCCATTAGTTGTACGTCCCACACCATGTCGTGCCCACTTGTTGGCTTCATGTCGGCCATTCAAATAACGGAATAAAAGTTCGCTGAAGAAAACGACCATGGCTGTGGCGAAACCGGCAAACATGATGTAGTAGGTCATCATGAGATCGGTGTTGCGTAGCTGTCGTTCTGTGCCAGCCAGATTTTGTGGACAAATTTCAGCATTGGGTAGATTTTTTGTAGATAAGTACTTTATGATGCCGGATTCCACGAGATTTAGTAGCCTAAAATGAAAGAAAGGAAATTATAAGAGCTCGCCGAAAAGTAAAGCGGACCCAGAAGTCTTAATCAATCAAATTTTCTGACGCATCGGAATAAAAAAAGAAGGTCCTTCATAACTATAGCATTCGCATTCATATTGGTAATAGTATTCAGGTTAGAGTGAAAATATCTCACCTATTGGGAATATCTAACCAATGAGACCGAAATTTTTATAGAAGTAGAAACCGAATCCAAAACTGAGACCGAAACTGTAATAAAAACCGAAAATGAAACCAACCCTGAGACCGAAACTATAATAGAAGAAAAAGCTGAGGTCGACACGGTAATAGAAACAGACACCGAGGCCAAGGCTGACAGTGAAACTATAATAGAAAGAAAAGTCGAAACAAAAACTGAGACCGAAATTGTAATAAAAACAGAAACCGAAGCCAAAACTGAGACCGAAACTAAAAGCCAAAGCTGAGATTGAAATAGACACCGAAACCAAAACTAAGTAGGAAATTTTTATAGAAATAGTAACCGCAGGCAAAACTGAGACCGAAATTGTTATTGTATAGTAACTAGCTGAAACTGAAACTGTAATAGAAACTGAAACCGAAACTATAATGGAGGCCAAAGCTGAGATTGAAATTAAAATAGAAACAGACACCGAAAGCAAACTGAGACCAAAACTGTAATAGAAACCGAAAGCGAAACTGTAATAGAAACAGAAACCTAAGCCAAGTTTGAGACCGAAACAATAATAGAAAAAGAAATCGAAGTCAAAACTTAGGCCGGGTTATTGAAATGGAAACCGTAATCAAATCAAACCCTAACTTTCAGTTGACATTTAAATTTAGGCCTGGACAGATCAACGAACAGCTTATGTCAAAAAAAATTACTTGCTTCACTTTTGTATAAATTCTTACCAAAAACCAAAAACGAAACATGAACCGCCTAATCCGCAGTCATTACCGAAGTAAAATCGAAAGTTCGAAGTAAATAAACTGACCTAAAGCCAATCGTTAACGTAAATGAAATTAAATTGTAGAACAAACCTTTATTTCAGCCGTAACTGCAACCATAACAGAAAATAAACAAAATCATAATTTAAAAAAAAACCTAAAACTAAGCTGTAAATACAACCGAAGCTTTAACTGAAATAACCTTGAAATTTTAAATCTAAACATAAAACAAAACTTAAACGCAACAGAAAACAAAACCCGAAACGAAAACAAAATCAAATCATATTAAATACCGATGATACATCGTTCTAGTTTGGGCTCATCTTTTGTTTAGACTTTGTTTAATTTTTCCAAGTTGAATGTTAGAAAAATCGAGAAAATGTGTCCGAACATGAAAAATATATCCGCCTTAACCGTACCCATACCCATAACCGTTACCGTTACCGTTACCGTTACCGCCACAAAATCAACATTTCAAATACCAACAAACGAATGTAAAATTTTATCAAATTCGATTTAATCGTCCCCTTATTTTCAATCAGACCTGTTAAATTTGATTAGTAATTAGTTAATTAGACAACTTTTTTAATTGGTAATGATTATTTTAATGGTTTTCGAAGAAAAGGAAATCATTAACTGATAACGATAAGAAAACATAAAAAAAATATAACAAATTTAAAAATTTTTAAAAAAAATCAAAAATAATCAGAAATAGTCAAAAAAAGTTGTTTTGATTACTTTTGATTATTTTTGCTTATTTTTGATATTTTTGATTTGTTGTAGAAGCACATAAATATACCCATCAGCAATAGTGAAAAAATCAAAAATAATCAAAACAACTGTTTTTGATAATTTTTAAAAAAATTTGTTTTGATTATTTTTAATTTTTTTTTTAATAATCGTAAAAAAAATCATGATTTTTTGATTATTGATTTAATTTACTGGAAAATAATCATTAAAAATTAAAGTAATTGGTAATCGATCATTAAATGGACTCTCAAGAAAGTAAAAAACCGGTAATCATTACGAATATTAATCATTATTTAACAGGTCTGTTTTCAATTCGTGTCAATGTTTGTATGTGCTCAACCAATCATATTCATATTTGCAACTTAAACTTACTTGGGATCAAAAAGGTCACTCAAATTTGAACCTTTCGGATAAGCAAATGAACGATTCTTCTTCAAAAACGGCTCTTTTGCCATGGCAAAGGGACAGTGAAGTTTCTCATTTGTCATGCTTATTGTTTTGCGATAACGGTAATCTGAATACAGCATATGATCAATGGCCGGACGATCGCGTACAAATACATAACCATCCTTCTCTACAAAATTTAAAAGATTGAAGGTATCATTGGAGCTTCTCGAGAATACGGCGTGATTGTCACGTAACATTTTGCTCAGCATTGAAAGGCTCTCATTGGTCTGAAATAATAAAACAAATAGTAATACACGGCGTATGAGTAACATTTGAAGGTTCAAAAATGTATAATTATTTTTTATTATTATTACTTAAAATCAATACAAATACAATTAGTTTCACTATATTCATAATTTAAATCGTTAATCATCATAGATAGTTAGAATGAAGTTATTAACACATATACAAACAATGAATAGTTACATACATACTTACATTTCTTATGGCATATTCAACGCCCCCACCACGTGCCGTTACAAAATGTTTATTCTTATATAATATATCGTTAACTGTATTGTAGGGTAAAGTAAATTGGGATAGCGTGAGAAAAGCTGTTAAATTGGCTGTGTAGAATGAAGTTAATATCGTAATGAAAATCCACCAGGTGGCAAAAAGTAAACGTGTTGAATCTATAGGAAAAATAATTTTTTAATATTAATCAATGTATGTATGTATGTATATGTGTGTATGTTTAAGCATCTTATACTATTTATATTAGGCAAACATGTGCACCAACAATCAATTTAAGATTGCAATACCCACACTACTGAGTCTTATTGCTTTTCATAGTGACCGTGTTAGTCAATATTTGTATTTATGTAAGCACAAATGTGTGTTATTTTAACATTTATGGTGTCAAAAAAAAGTTATTGTTTGGTGTAACTAAACATTTTCTACGCATTTTCAAAATAATTTACATTATGAATGTATACCGCGATAGAACAAAACCAGATAAATACGGTTTTGTAAACTATGGGAAAATAAAAGATGGCGTCCGGCCAAGCAAGAAAATTTCCGAAAAAAATATATAAATAAAATTCAGGTAACTGTTGTCGAAGCAGTGCCCGTTTTTTATACCCACCGTGTACTAGTACACAGGGTATTATAGTTTTTCTGTATAACGGTGCTTTGTAACGGTACAAAATAATAGAGATAGATATGGACCTTCATATATCAAAGCCACTGGACACGACAACTTGAGTAGAAATTTAAATATTTGAATGAAATTTGGCACACAGGCTGCTTTCTGGGCAGGGTAGGTTGCTATTTAAAATGGGTGAAATCGAGCCACACCATGCCCCTTTTTTTTAGATATCGTAAATCTCGAAAAACGTTTAAAATGAGATAATTCAATAATAAAAGCAGCTAAAATAATGAAACTTTTAAAATCGGTGGACCACCAGGCCCACTTTTGGGGCAAAATCTGTCTAAAATAGGGGTAGGAAACCGGAACATGCCATGTCTCCTTCACTGATGCAGATAGAATGCTAGAATTCGATTGTCACAATAACCTTATAATCTTATTAATGATTTTTTTTTTAACTTTGGAAAATGGGTGTGGCACCGCACACATATAAATTAAAGTTCAGTACCGCTCACTTTTTCCAAAGTTTTTTTTTTTTTTGATATATAAGACACTTTTATAATTTATAATAATTATAATTATATAAAATATCATTATTTGGAATCAGATGAATTCCAACTTTAATTAGCGCCCCACCCAGAGGCCCCCTGAACCCACTCTGAAAGTATCATAAGTATCCACCGCCCAGTTTACTAAAATATATAGCATATTCTGTAGCTAGTGAGTACTTTGGAAGCCAGACACACAGGCAAACTTTAATTTGTATTTACAAGATTGCCCACATGGGAGCAGAAAAAGTTTAAAACCTCTCAAGGTCATAACTTCAAAACAATTTACCAATTTACCAAGACCACTTTTACACAGCTGGGTATTTAATGTTCGGTTGCCCCCGAACTTAGACACCCTTCCTTGTTATTGTTAACCAATAAATCTAAAACAACGCCTGCGCGGATTATTAAGAATGGGTTTTCACATGCCAGGCGCATTATTGTTTTCTCGACAATAAAAGTTCAGAGCACTGATATGAAAACGTCCATAGATATTCATTTTGAAAAATTCATGTACTTGTCCCCTGTTATTCTTGTGGTGTGAGACTTCAGTTCCCTTCCATAAACACGGCTGGGGATTTTAAATTTTGAAAATTCTGTTTAAATGGGAAGTGCCACGCCCTCTCTTCACATATCCCCCATTTTTGTTAAGGTATTGGAGATAAGGCTCTTATAACTCCTTCTCACATGAACACTTTCAAATATTTATTTACATTGAAAAATCTCATTTGTACGGGAGGTGCCACGCCTTATAGTTGACCTTTCGGGATATTTTAGAAGTAATCTCCTCCTAAACTGTTTGACTTTTAGCAGTAGAGGTAGAGAGAGGTAGAGGTAAAATAGAAGTAGAAGTATAGGTGGAGGTAGAGGTGGGGGTTGAGGTAAAGGTTGAGGTGGTGGTGTAGGTGGAGGTAGAGGAGGTAGAGGTAAAGGTAGAAGCGAAGGTAGAGCTAAACGTAGAGGTAGAGGTCCCGGTAGGCAGAGGGTCAGTTGGAACAATAATAACAATTTAAGGACTACTAATAGGAATATAAAATGGGGACAGCAAGAGTAAGAGGCCGAGCCAGGTGAAGTTGATATTAGGGCGAAGTGTGAAAGCAGAAACAGAGAAGATAGAGAGTCAGAGTAAGACGACGCAACAGTTGCGGAGAGAGAGTAAAATTTTTATATCTAGGCAAGCCAAGTTAAGATAACGTCTGACAGTTCTACTGGTATGATTATAAAAAACAATTTTTAAGTCCAATTACCTGCTATTGGTGACAAAGTACTGCCTTGTCTCATTAGTGCACCATAAACAAACCAAGCACAATGACCCAAGGAGTAAGGTTTCTGTTCGGTATCACCAGTCAAACGATTTCGTAATATTATCAGCATATAGATAGCGGGTCCAACAGCTAGCAGCGATATGAGAATCAATATCCATACCCAAAAATCGAATGGAGCCATTAGGCCTGAACCAGTAGCTGATTCGTTTGGACGTTGCATCACCATAATCCATTCGCCCTCATCTAAAGTCGTGGTCGAGTAGAAAATAAAGCCATGCTGTTCACTAAGCGTGGGTATAAAAGCAGCAGCTAAATCGGCTTCCTAAACAATGAAAAAGAGATTAGTAGTTTAATCCCTCTACACGACAAACTGGAAAAAGAAAAACTGGACAAAAATTGGAAAACTTTCATATCCAAAAAGAGCTTTCAAACTCTACATGGAAGATTAGCTCCATCATTCTTTTAATAACAATTTATTCTTTGCAACACTAACCGAGTTATTTAGCATTTTTATAAGACTTCTCTCATAATCCTCTCTTGAGCCAATGATGTTTTCTTCAGGCACCACCACTTCATAAGTAAACTCATATTGTTTCTGTAAGAAGTCGATCAACTCAAAGGCTACACCCTTTCCCACTTTTTTATCATTCTCAACTACCGTATAGCTAAGTGGATAATCCTCGAGTGTTGCTATCACCAGCTTTCTTCCCTTAATCCATTCCTTTAAATCTTCCAGCTTCTCCCTTTTGGCAAAAAGTGTTTTAAGCGTTTCTATCGGCGCATCTTCCAGTGATGGATCCCCAACCACCACATCGGGCAATGTAGTAACCACCTCACCATTTTCTCCCAGCTGTATTAGATTTGCAGGCAATCTTGTTTCGTTAGACGGTGTACAAGAGAGACACAGCGCTGCAGAGAGTATCAATTCGAAACCAGTCATTGCCATAGAAGTTCTTAAAAAGTTGGGCCGTATTCAAGTTGATTGAACTAAGCTTCAACTATTTCTTATTTATATGTTTGTTAAGTAAATATGTCTTTAAGTAATCTGACGTAATTAAATGCCACCTTAAAACTTTAAATTTACACATAATGAAAAGTATCGGTAGCGTTATAACACATGCACTGTTGTGCATTTCAGAAACTACAACTGGTAGTCTGTAAAGACAAGAAAAAGTTTAATTTTATTCTTAAAAATACAAAAACATAACAAATCTATCAGCTTCACAAAATAAATTGATCCATTTTCAAGTTCACTTGAGTAAAAGCTTATCTATTCTAACGGAGAGGTTTTTTTTAATTTTTTGAGTTTTGTTTAAACTTGCCCTTATCAAAAAGTTCCGAATAAAACGAAATATTTCACATCCTGTTGATATAAGCGGCCTGGCTGAAGCTCTAAAACTCTAATTGAACACAGTTTTCGTTTTCCTTGTCAATATATTTCAATACAACAGTACAATTCTCACGATCACTAATGATGGCTTTGGTTAAAACCCCGTCTATTCGTCTGTGATCCTTCCAAAATATTTTTATATAAAATTGGGAGTAGTTTTTAACCGATTCTTCTTTTTTCTGGGTGCCGAATATTGTTATATATCTTCAATATTTTGAATTTATGATCAATAATTTTTGTAATTAATAGAAGCGGGATATGCCACTATCATTTTCAAAAATTTCCAAAAAAAACATCAGTTGGGTGCCTTAATATACGAGTATAATATAAATGCGCAAGTTGAAAAATTTTGTCCCGATTTTCGGCCAACTAGACATCTAAGGTATAAACAATTATGGCTGGGTGCAATAAAGCCATATATTAATCAATATGGCATTATTTCCACTATGCGAAATGTGAAATACAGACATATAAATTGAGAAATGAAGCCATACTATATCAGAAACAGTCAGATTTCAAAAAACTGAAAAACTTTCTGTTAAACGCTTCGGGATAGCTTATTTTACAAAACCAAGCACGAACGTAGCTAAATATTACTGTTATTAAGAAAAAACTGCAATTATTGGTGTACGTTTTGGGAAGCGATTTGTGGGGAAAAAGCCCCGCAATATTTATTTGAGTTATGACTGTCTCTGATGTAGTGTGAAATATTTCAATACGAAAAGTTAATTTTTTCCTCTTTGATGGAATTTTTTTTTAAAGAGCGCAACAGACGAAAATTTGGAATAAAAAATCGGGCAAATTTTAATTTATTTTAAGAACTTAAAATATTTAGTCCTATTAATTGCACATTATTAAAAAAAAGCTTGATTTTTGTATTCCAAACTTTCACTTCATATTTTGATATGAATTTAAAATATGCGAAAAGTAAATTTTGCCTTTTTTACGGTTGTTCCGGAAAATAGTCGCCTACTAGTGAGTACTTGATAGTTTTTTTCAGTATTCATGCACCACATAGATAAACATCACACAAGAAATTACCATTTAAAATTTGAAATTAATAGGACTAAATATTTTAAATTCATATCATAATGAAAAATTAAAATTTGGAATTAAAAAACGTTGCCCGGCACGCTTATGTATCTAGCTCTTCCCGTGGCCGCTGCAGAAGCCGCCTCTCAGGAAAATGCTGTTTGAATTATGCGATGTCATTAAGATACATCATACATATACTTCACACGTGATATCACCAAAAGTGCAATAATGCCATAATGGCTTTTTTTCACGTTCATTGTGGGAACAAATCCATATTGATTCGTATGGCCAATATGTCGAGAAAGAGGGCCATATGGCTTAATTGTTTATGGCTTTATTGCCCCCGCCAACAATTATATATGCATTGATAGGATTGTTCAATCTGCAGTGCCGTTAATCAAAAAAAAATGTTTAACAAATATTAATTATGATATAGAAAAATTTGTTTAAAAATGACACCACTGCAAGTGCCAATGTCATGGATTTTTTCCTTAGTTGTTGTTATTGTATTAATCACTGGCTACGATGCCAAGTGTCAGCGGCTCTCCTGAAGCACTAAGAGTTGCTTTGTTGGAGACATTAAGCAAGCAATGTAAAACATGAGCAAATATGTATGTAAGCTTCATTGAAAATACAGGATTTACAAAAACAAAATAATTGATTATTCATAAATAGTAATTAACACCGAAGTTAGTTTTGTTTTTGTATTTTTTGTGATTAGGTTTGAGTGAATAAAATAATAAATAAAAAAATTAAATTAAATTGAGCAGATAAAAACGAACCGTATTATTAAATGACAAAGAAATAACAGGAAAGGAAAGAAAAGGAAGCTAAACAAAAGAAATAAGAGCACAGCAAGCAAAGGAACGGAGAAATATAGTAAAACAAATTAAAACAAAATAAAATAAAATAAATTGAAAGAAAATAAATAAAATTAAATTAATTAAAGTAAACCTAAATTAATCAAAGGAAATGGAGGGAAGGAAAGGCAAGGAGGAAGCTAAAACAAAAGAAAGAAAAGCACAGAAGAGAAAGGTAACGGAGAAACAAAATAAAATAAAATCAAGCTAATTAAAACAAGTAAGGAAAGGGTTGTCTTCGACTGTGGCGAAGACTTCTTAGCTTTCATGAATACGCATCACGGTTTTAAGTGTCCGATCCTTACTCACGATTAGTAAAAATTCTGTAAAACTGATAATTTAAAGATACCAAACCCAAACCGCATTTATCGGAACAATCGATTGTATTGGAGCTATAAGTTATGTAGGTGCAATCTGGCTGATTTTCACTACACACATTTCATACATAATAAGTTACAACACTGTAAAATTTTACTTTCCTACCTTTTTAATTGCAAAATTTATAGCCGAAACCCCACTTATCGAAACTTTCGATTATACGGGAGCTATGCGTTGTATTGCTCCGATCTTGCTGATTCCGACAAATGAGTAATCTCATGTAAAATGGCGGCTCCATACCAAATTTTATCAAGATACCTCGAAAACTGAGGGACCAGTTTGCGTACAAACAGACAGACGGAAACAGAGAAATATAACAAAATAAATAAAATAAAATAAAATAAAATAAAATAAAATAAAATAAAATGAAATAAAGTAAAATAAAATAAATTAAAATAAACTTAAATAAAATAAAATAAATAAAATAAAATTAATTAAAATAAAATAAAATAAGCAGGTGAACGAATACTAAACAAAAACATGCAAGGAAAAACTAGATATACACTGGAAAGCCTAATAATTCTACAAAATAGAGAAAAAACGATAAACAAAAAGGAAGTTACCGATGACGTCGCAGCAGCTTATGCTTTATGCCTTTAGTTATTTTAATTAGTTTAGTTTGACAATGCTTCCAGGAAGAAATGGTACAACAATTTTAGAATAATAATTTAATATAATTCAACGTCATATTAAGTGTTGAAAATGTTTGTTAGTGTTTTTAATTGTTGAACTGTGATTTTGATTATGTAGTTATGTGCAAAAATTAATAATTGTAATATTTGTTTTTCATGTCTGTGTTTTTTACAAAAAATTGTATAATGTTTTTTTTTGTTCTTTTAAATAAATAGATCGCCCCTGAAGAAGCTAGGGAGACTAGCGAAACGTCGGGTTGAAATGATGAAATAAGAATCTTTTATTTGCATCAAAACCACAATGGTCAAAAAAGCCTAAACAAAACACAATATATATTAAATTGACAGGAAAATCTTCATAAAATAAAACAAGTAAGGAAATCTAAGTTCGGGTGGAACCGAACATTATATACCTAGTAGTGATCTATTATGTCATCCCAATTTACGCAGGGCTATTTTAATACTTTCAGTTCATATTTGCGTTCAAATAGACAGACGGACAGACAGATAGACGTATGGAGAGACGGACATGTCTACATCGACTCAGCTCATCCTCCTGATCATTTCAGTATACTTTTTGATGGGACTATCTCTTTTTCTTCTCATACGAACAAACATTTCATGTTCATGAAAGGTATGAATATCGAAAAAGATATACAACTTCGCTTTTGCAGTGGGGTATTAACTACTTGCCCGGATATTTTACTTTTCATCCTGAACGCTTTGATATACATTAGTAAAAATATATCTCGATTCGTTTATGCCGAATGAATTAATATACCTTGTGTGCGTAACAAAAATAGATATAAAAAAGGGTGTCTTTCATAGGCGCCAAAAAACTCAACCGCTCTTTATGAAATTTTCACATCACTCGTATATACTTGGGTTCACTGGGTACAGCATAGACAATATATAGTTTTGGAAAAGTAGGCGGAGCCACGCCCCCAGGCTATATAAATTTCAATTCGTCATAACTCCGAACTTTTTTAGTGTAAATTAATGAAATTTGGATATATGTGTCGCTTAGTAAATATCTACATAATATTTCAAAATACATACTACTGAGAAGCAGCTGACCAATTTTCATTGAAATATCAAGATTGATTGCCTTCGAAAATAGCAGAAATTTTATGCTGAAAAATTGACAAAATTTTTTAGCGGCCAAGTTTTTCTGGAAAAGTTTTGTATGTGTGCAGTTGTAAAAATATCCCTTTTTAAATTTTACAAAAAAAAATTTCAGAACTATGTTAAAAAACTGGGCGTGGGCATTAACCGATTTCTCCCATTTTTTTGAATTTCAGCCACTAAGCGATCTCTTGTTTTAATAAACAAATCGATATTGCACTGAAGGAGAAAGCTCAACAAAATTGTGTTGCCCTGGATTTCCGTGCAAATTATTATGTTTTTGAGTACCCAAATTACGAATATAAATATTTATGAACGTACTGAATGTGCTATTATTTTTCTGATTTATACATACATATTTATCTTATATTTTGAACAACTACACAGTGCTACAGTGATTTCGTACTTTTAAAACGACCTAGTAGAGGTTGTTCATCTGGTCGAATACTTAATACACGAAACCATGTTCAAAAAATTGTTATCACCCCCAAAATCTTTTTTTAAAGTCAAAAAACCGTTTTTTTCAGTTTTTTCGTGTTAAAAAATTCATTGTTGACACTTTCAAAACATATATAGTGTTCATTTGAAAAGAGTAAAACGTGTTTTTTATATGGGAAGTTGAATTTTTTGGAAATTTTCCCGTTTTTACGATTTTGACTTTATTTTTTTCGCACTAATTGGGAATGACTGATAATTTTTGGATATATATAATAGACAGGTTTCACTACCAACAATTTTTTTTTTTGGAATGGATTTCAAGTTTTCAAGTTATGCAGGATAATCCAAAATATACCATCTTGGTCTGAAGTGCCTTGTGTGTGTAAGTAAAAAAAATAGGATAACTGTAAGGATATTGATTATAATTTTAAATAACAAATAGTCGCTTTTGAGGATAGTTTGATTCATAGCATCTATTTTTCATAAAATTTTACACTAATTTTTTATTTTTTTTTTTTTGACATGAAATACATTTTAGACAAAACAATGTGTTTTTACATAGAATTATGCTGCATAACTTGAAAACTTAAAGTCCTTTCCAAAAAAAAGGAATTGGTATCTTTATAGTAGTAATAGCCTGTCGATTATATATATCCAAAATGTATCATTCATTTCCAGTTAGTGCCAGAATTCTCGCGTAAAAAACACTTCTTACTCTTTTTGAATGAACAAACCACTATATATATTTTAAAAGTGTCAACATTCAGCTATTCAGCCGTTGAGAATTTTTAAATTTATTGAAAACTAGCTGACCCGCCGAACTTTGTTCCGCCTTAAAAGCACAAATCATACAGTCACCCTGGGTCCACATTTAGGTCAATAAATTGGGAACCGGGTAAGATATTGCGGTGAAAGATATCTTAAATTTTAGGAGAGACGTCTAGAGAATGATTATTGAAAGTTTCATTCATTTCTATGTAGTCGTTTTTGTGTGACGCGGGCGTTATGGTAAAAAAACCACATTTTTGGTCACATTTTTCCCACATTTTGGTCAATAACTCCGGAACTGGATGAGGTATCCAAATGAAAGTTGTCCTAAATTTTAAGTTAGACTTTAAGTGATGGAATGGTGAAAGTTTCATGCAATTGTATTCAGTAGTTTTTGCGTGATACGCGCACAATCATGCAGACGGACAGACAGACAGACAAAAATTCTAAAAGTTGTAGATTTGGGTTCCGCTGGTCCAATAACGACCTCTCCTCTCAGTTTTTCTTGAATATCTTCAATGTACAGACATCGACCTGTTACAATTTTATTAACTACATGTAAAGATTTGTTTTTTAATGCATTTTTTAACACGAAAAAACTGAAAAAACGGTTTTTTGATTTTAAAAAAAAATTTTGGGGGTGTTAAAAATTTGTATCAGTCGACCAGATGAACAATCTGTACTAGGTCGCTTTAAAAGTATAATAAATTTTTCTTTTTTTTTGTAGCACTGTATTATCCGCTTGTTAGTCGTGCAACCACAAACGACTATAACCAGATAACATGGTTACAACCACGGATAAAATAAAGCGATCGGTGCCCGGGATAAACAAGTTTGCTACAATAATTATTAGTTTTATTTGATATTTTAACTAGCTGACCCGCCGAACTTTGTTCCGCCTTAAAAGCACAAATCATACAGTCACCCTGGGTCCACATTTAGGTCAATAAATTGGGAACCGGGTAAGATATCGCGGTGAAAGATATCTTATATTTTAGGAGAGACGTCTAGAAAATGATTATTGAAAGTTTCATTCATTTCTATGCAGTCGTTTTTGTGTGACGCTGGCGTTATGGTAAAAAACCACACTTTTTGTCACATTTTTTCCACATTTTGGTCAATAACTCGGGAACTGGATGAGATATCCAAATGAAAACTGTCCTAAGTTTTAAGTTAGACGTTAGGTGATAGAATGGTGAAAGTTTCATGCAATTCTATTCTGTAGTTTTTGCGTGATGCGTGCACCATCATACAGACGGAGAGACAGACAGACAAAATTTCTAAAAATTGTGGATTTGGATTCCGCTGGTCCAATTACGACCTCTCCTATCAGTTTTTCTTCATGTACAGACATCGACCTGTTACAATTTTATTATATGTAAAGATACATAGATCTTCTTTATTCCGTTTATTAAAACATTGAATTTATATTGAATTGTTATTTCCAAAAATTGTATATCATGATTTAATAAATCACCTCAATCAAATACTTGAAATATTTTTACAAAGGCAACAATTCAGACATTTCAATGTTTTGCAAATAATTATTTGCAAGTTTTAAACTCACAAAAAAAAAGACCGCAAAATATAGCAAATAAAATCGCCAAAATGTTTGAAAACCCTTCACGTTAGTTTACAAAAAAGGTGCCCCTCATTGCGGTGACAATAGCTAACGTTATTTGGCTGCAACTGCCAAAATCTGTCACTCGATTTTGTGATTGAATCATGGGCAAATATATTGAGTCTTGCCTTTTAAAGCATGAGTTCGTCACGGAGTGTGACTCATTTTGTTACACTTTTTGGTATTTATTCCTGGAACAGGTAAGATCAAAAGTGGTTTGAAAAAGTTTTTTCAAAACGGGCTCCTTGGCAAACATTGGCATCATTGGCTCAAATAACCGCGCCGCAAGCTCTAGCTATTCCAAACTGCAGAAAGAAACGAACAAATTGGGTTTGGAGGTGAACGAGGGTACAACGAAGTACCTTCTGTCCTCATGCAAAAAATCAGAGCATTCGCAGTTCTTCAAAGGATTTATGGTCCCCTACGCGATGCCGATACGTTGGCTTGGCCATGTAATGCGAATGGAAAAAGATGATCCGACCTGTAAGACATTCTTGTCGGAACTCACCTATGGAAGCAGAGGAAGCGGGAGTCGCCGATCCGTTGGAAAGACCAAGTGGAGAACGATCTGCGATCGCTTGGCGTTTCTAATTGGCGTCAACTGGCAAAGTACAGAGTAAGGTGGCGAGCTTTGTTGGAAGGTCAAATTGTTTAGACGGTTAAACAAACAACTATTAAGGGCTGTTGACCTATATTTGTACATACGTATGTACTATGTATTCCTATTATCTAGATGTAGCCTACGAATTATTCTGTTAGTTCTTACTTTAGCGTAGTAAATGATAAAAGTCTAAATCGACTAATCGATAGACCTGTAGACTACAAAATGTCCTGTTCTACACATTGAAAATCTCGCTTGGACTATAAACATTTTAGAAGTAGTTCGCTTGCCCTCAGAAAAACTATGATGTGTCTGAATTTACAGAATTTAGGGTCTACCAGTGGAAGTGAATGAGGTGATGAAGCATCTAAACCAACGTTTTTTTGGTGAAATGCATTAAATTTGTATGACAAAAAATACAGTTCAAGAAAGTAGTATGTTTTTGACAAACATAAAAAAAATTTTTATTCAGATACAGATCTTCG
Organism: Merzomyia westermanni; assembly: GCA_949987695.1. NCBI lineage: Eukaryota > Metazoa > Arthropoda > Insecta > Diptera > Tephritidae > Merzomyia > Merzomyia westermanni. Next base: position 124,690,592 of record OX465291.1, on the reverse strand, counting down.
GGAAAGAAAATTCTGTATTACTGCAAAAAAATTTTAATTTTTTGGCCGAATATGACCTGGCAACTCGAACATCTGTAATTTTGGGGTTGACTTGCAAGCTTTCACCAGACCATAGCATAACCGTACCAATATCAAACATTTTTTATGACTCTTCTGATGTACAAAACAGTAACGGTCTTACTGCTGATTTAAATTGAAGTTATATTTGTAATTTGCTGAATAATTTTAGGCGCCAAATATTCACAATAGTGCGGCAATCCAAATTAATTTTTTTGTGAGTTCTCTCTCTCTATGGCGCGATATACAACAGGTATATCATCATAAACCTCCTAAGAGATTTTTGCGCCAAGCTTCTCTTCCAATTTGTGGTGTGCCGATTTGAATTTTTCCCTACAAATTGGTGGGACCTACAGTTTTTTGCCGACTCCGAACGGCATCTACAAAGGAGACGAATTTTTGCTGAGAAGCCTGTCATGGCAGAAATACACTCGGAGAGTTTGCCAAACCACTGCCGAGGGGCGACCCCGTTTTGAAAAACTTTTTTTCAAATCACTTTTGATGTTACCTGTACCAGGGCTCGAACCATGGACCTTCGGTGTGGTAGGCCGGCAACACTACCTTCACACCACGGCGGAGTTCACAATCGTTTATTTTTAACAATCCAAATGTCAGCAGAAAATTTGATGGGAACACTTAACTTTAATCAGTAATAATCTGTAAGATGTTTCCTTCATTTTTCTGCCTATTTGCTTCGATGTATTCCGAATTTTCCGATTTTTGTAATGTAAAATGAAAATATAGATTTAAAGGAAAAAGTGAGTAAATGTTAGGAAACCATTGATAATTTCAATTTGGAAGCATAAGAACATCCAATATCAATCTTATATCTAGCGCAACAAGACGACTGAGACCGCGAGGTCAATTCTGGTTTTGCGTTGTCGTGAAGTGAAAAAAATCGTATTACTTTAGTTATCACTTGACGTTTTCCTTGCTTCACTTCTCTGAGGTCTCAAGTGCGATTCTGATAATAGGTGCGGTGAAAACTGTTTGCTGAAAAAGATTTTAAATTGCACTGATACAAGTTGCTCTTGCGAAATAATAGTTTATTGTAAAAATGTAAAAATAAAAGTAATTTTTATTATTTAGAACCTTTAAATTTGTAAAAAATACGATGTTTGAACTTTTTGAAATTTTGACGTTAACACCAAATTTATATTTGCATTAACTTTTTTCCCTTCAATTCAAATGGAAAATTGTAAGTAAAACGTGAATTGAAAATCCAAAGTCGTGGTGAATTGACATATTTACTTTTCACTTCACGATAACACAAAACCAGAATTGACCCCAAGTGTAATATCTGTACATATAATAAAATTTTAACAGGCTGCAAATTGCAGATATTTAATACAAATTGATAGCCGGAATCATTATTAAGACAATATAATCCAAATCAATAGCTTTTGGAATTTTTGTCCGTCTGCTCAAAAGCTTCTGAATGGAATTGAATGGAACTTTTACCATTTCATTACTAGACGTCTAACTTAACCAGTTTCGAACAATATTTGGACCAAGGTGACCAAAAATATTGGGATAAAACGAAAGGTGTTAATGAGTGCTGCAATAAACGATATGAATAAGTTCCATGTCCCAATGGGTTTCAGAGATACGATAATTAACATCGAACCCAGTTCATTTTAAGTTCTTAAACGCAAAGAGGTGTGGGTGAGGCTTCTAGTATAGTATTTGTCTATTAAATATTCGATATATAAAAAGTGGGATCGGCTATCATCAGATTATGCCAATTGTAAATAGGAATGCGGAATGAGTGCCAAGAAAAATACCAAATATCAATAAGTTATTTCAAGAGAGACCAGCACTCCGATGGAAAGAGAAATGGGGACCCATTTACGATTCCGTGGTGTTTCCAATTCGTGCCAATTCACACAGCGATGAAACGACTGGCGCTCTAAGTTGGACGGTCAAAATCGTTAAGACCGTTAAGCGCCATTTAAAGAAAGATTTAGCTCAAGTTTGTAAAGAAAAATTACCACATCAAAACTTTAACATCTACCAAAGGGAACAAAAATGTGTCACTGAGAACGGATGAATACAATGAAGATATACTAAATGAGAAAACCCTAAGTCGAGATTACAAACAAAAACAAACAATATCTTAGTAAACAAAGCCTTTTTAATTGGAACAAATTTCGAAAGCGGAAAGACATAAACTGATGACGACCACTGCGTTAGCTCAAGAATTTATGGGTTTCCCAAAAACCATAAACCAACAACACCACTTAGACCAATATATTCAGCTGTAGAATCCCCATCTCACGATCTATGCAAATATATTGTCGACATTTTGAACAACGTATCAGCCAATTCAGTATGCAATGGAAAAAATAATATCGATTTTAAAGAAGTGTAAGTTGTGAAGACGAAAAACTCATTACGCAGCTGGCACTCGACGTAATACGAGAACAAAATTAAAAATACAAAAATACCGAAACAATTATTTATGGAGATAGTTACATTAACAAAGGTCACCCTGGTGTGGTGGCTGACCTACCACACCGAAAATCCCAATTTCAAGTGCTGGGACAGGTAACATCGAAATGCTTAAGAAAAGTTTTTCTTAAAGGGTCGGCCTTGGCATGTTCTGGCCTCATATTGAGCACGTATTTGCAATAGAAAACGAAGACGAGATACAGAAAACACTGGATGCATTCAATTCGTTGATAAACACTTAATGTATTACTATGTTTTGCAAATTTTTTTTTTAAATGTAGTTTTTCTCAATATATATGTAAGTACTGGTACCCCTCTACTCCAACAAATGCCCAGAAGCTATTGTTGAAGAGAGGCGACTAAAATGCACAAAGGTAATGACGTGCAACTCGATGGTTGATCTACGGATATGATGCCACTCACCTCTTATTATCCATCTACACTTTCCTTTCGCTACCACGACAATCGGGCAGTACCGCAAGGGAGTACCGGAGCGTACCGGGCTCATATCCGTTTGAAACAACAACAAAGGATTTTTTGGGCAAATGTATCATTTTGTGGAGCTTCAGAAGGGTTAAAGTGAGATATTTCGCAAAAACAAACTAGCACGATTTCACTGAAAACGAAATGGATACCTTGGATGTTTGCGGACAAGATCTCATTCACACTTTTCATGTAAATTTTTTTTAACTCAATTATTCCAGCAGAACACTGTGTCTAACTCAAAGATTTTTACAGCGTTATGAATTAAAAACTCAATTTTGTTTAAAAATCACAAAGCAAAAAGTGTTCAAGTTATGATAGATGGCAGCCGAAATTTTTTTTTCTCAACGGAACATCTTAGAGCGTGCTATTTTACATCTGGTATTTTTTTTTTGTATGAAAATTTGCTCTGTAAAAAATTTTTATTGCATGGTTTTTGCACCGATTTTAAAAATATATATATTTAAAGTTGAGTTTTAAGGAAATAAAAAATGTGCTCTGGAAGAGTTTATGGAAGCGAGAATACTGCCATTTGAACTATCAAAATCGGTTCAGTATATCGGAAGTTAATTAATTTTGATCGAAAAAAAGGGCAACAATTTTTAAATGGTCATAAACCAGGATAAACATTTTCTTTCCAAATAAGAAAGACAGGCATTTGTTTGTATTGTCAATAGGCAGCTATAATTTGCCATTATTGATCAATCCTTTTCAGAAATTCTTACCGAACTACAAAACAAAATCAAATCCATTGTTTTTTAGGGGAATAAATGAGTTTAAAATTTAAATAAACAAAACAGAGCAAACTCAAAATTTAAAATTTTGCCAGCAATAAAGGGACAATTCAAAATAAAACAAGAATTTCACTCATCTTACCATGAAAACAGATCTAATTAAAAATGAAATTTAGATTCTTTAATATTAACCACCTAAACAGCGACAACTCAAAATAACTTCACTAGGTTTTTCTTGATTAGACCAACAATATAGAATCAATTCGAAATCTTTCTATATTGCTTGTGAAGCTTGCAAGAAGTGGGGCTCATTTTACCAACAAAAAGAACTTATAACGCCACCAAATGCTGATTATTGACGCTATTGTAGAACCGTTGACATTGGTCTATAGGTAACAAGCCAAGGCATCCGAAGGCATACTTAGCTCAAAATGTAAGATTGTTGAGTTAGCTTCCTTTAGATCTAGGTGTGCGATATTACAGTGTTCAGGATAGGTGCAGCATACGATAGTTGCAGCAAATTTTTAAATATCTTGTTGAAATTTGGTAAGCAGGTTCAGTGATAGTCATTTCCTATTGGTATTTTATATCGGTGGATGAAGGCCACGCCCTCTTTTTACATATCGAATTTGGCGTGCGGATTAAATTTTAGACACACGATTGATCATATTTTTTGATTAAATAAATTTTACATAACAAAATTCGGCAGACAGTTCCAGGTTTAAGAAAATGGACGGAATCAGCTAAGGACCACGCCCACTTTTATACGAGATATTTTCAAAAACATCATACCCAAACATAAAAGGCAATATCTCAGCGAAAAAGATTTTATTTTATTTTGTTCTATTGTATTATACTTAACACAAATCTAGCCAAAAAGTATACACAAACAAATTTTTCCAGGGCTGAGTTTTCTCAGGCCCATGATATTCAACATGAATAATCACATGTTTTGTAAACACTATATGTTTACGTGCATATTTCCAACAAAGAAACTCTTCGTACACACTCACGATCTATTACCCCATCAGGAAATAATAACAATAACATCAACTGAAGCAAGCATGTCTACACCCATAGGGTCTCAATAGAATGTATACGTGCTTTAGCTGAGTTCTTGACATTGTGTATAATTTTTGTGGATTTTCGTTGAATAGATTTATTAGTCTCAAAATGCACTTTTGCTATTTTTTAGTGGTAAACTTCTGCACTTTAGAAAGGCGGTTTATCTAAAAAAAATTTCTGCTTTTTGGGTAATCATTTTTTAAATAAATTTTTTTAATTACGTTTAAATGTATCATTATTTTAAAACTTCACTTGCACACACATACATAAAAATCAATTTTTGTGAGCACTTATATTCATTTTAATAAAATAAACTTTTTTGCAAACTGTTTTCCCTTCGCTTTGTGTTTATTTATTTATATTTAAGTGCAAGTTTTCAGATATTAAATTTTTTTCCGAATTTTCCAAGTTTGCAACCGTTTCTCACCATTAGCCGACATTAACTGTTCAACAAATCTGTGGATGAAATCTATAATATGTTTCACTATTTTCACAAAAAATTATAATCCACTCGGCCACCAACACAAACGTAACTTCAGTCACTGTAAAGACAAATACAAATTATAGTAATAATCATATGCATACTTATGTGCACATATATATATATCAAAGGCAGGAGTGAATATTAAAAATGAGTTGAAAACAGTACATACAGCCATGTGCAATAAAATAAAGCTGCAGACTCGCCGTAGAAGACACAAATTGAGAATAACTTAATGTGAGATGGACTAAAATGTTGCAATAGAGAGATCAGGCCTCTAGATCATGTTACATATATGAGGTCGGTACTTCAATAATTTTAAATAAACGCAAGATTTGAAGATAAAAGAATACTACATTTAAACTCCAAATCAGATGAAGAAAAAAATTACTTATTTTTAAATGAATAAAATTGCCAAGACTTGTGGAATTAAGAAAGAAGGCGTGATTCATTTCCTAAGAGCTTATAAATAATAGAGCCACTTTGATAATGAAGTTAACGTTCTCTCATACGCTTAGATGCCGGACATTTTTACTACTAAGAACTAAACTTTTCTTCTTAAATTAGATAATCTTAATGTTATCTTAAATGTTATTCCCAAGAAAATAAATGTGTTTCCCAATATAAAATATATAAAATGTCGACTTTCCTGATGGCATGGCTGTCGTAAACCTAGACAAAAATTAATAAATATCTAATTGGCGCGATATATGCCTCCTGAGGAGATTAAGGTCGAGCTTCTCTATCAATTTGTGGTATGTTGCTTCCAATTTTTCCTACAAATTGGCGGGACCTACAGTTTTTTGCCGACTCCGAACGGCATCTGCAAAGCAGATGAAGTTTTTCCGCGAAGCCTTCCATGGCAGAAATATACTCGGAGAGTTTGTCAAACCACTGCCGAGGGGCGACCCCGTTTTGAAAAACTTTTTCAAACCACTTTTGATGTTACCTATTCCAAGGCTCGAACCTTGGAACAGGCCAAGCAACACTACCGCAACATCACGGCGGCTGCCTGAATAGTTTTGGATAATAGCACTGAATTCCGAACAAATGTTAGAAGCCCAATAATAACACTATGTGACAGTGAAAGGCAGACTAATATCTTTATTTTTGTTATCAGTTCTCTTGTTGTTGTTTCTGTTTATTATTGTATTTTCAGTTAAATTTGGTGCTCTTTCCTTTGTTTCTGTTTGTTCTTGTAGTTTCCTTTGTTGTAGTTTTCTTGCGTCCGTTACTGTTGTTGTTCTTATAGTTTCCTGTTATTATTGTTGTTTATGTTGCTTTTACTGTCAGAACTGTTTTGTGTCTGTTTGTTGCTGTTGTTTCTTCTGTTGTTGTCTTAGGTGCTGTTATTTCTGTTTTGGATGTTGTTGTATTTCTTTGATGATGTTTTTGCTCTGATCCTTTTTTGTTTTTTTGCTTCTGTTTATTGTTGTTGTATAAATTGGTGTTTTTAACAAAACCTTGCCTCAAATTCAACTTCGAATTTTCACCGGCGTATTAAATTTCTGTTGTTGTTGTCGTTTGTGTTGATGTTTACATTTATTTTCGATGTCTCTATTTGGCTTTGTTGTTGTTTTTTATGTTTGTTTTTGGAGTTTCTGCTTACTTTTGTTGTTTATGTTCTTTTTGTTGTGATTTCTTTTGTTCCTGTTGTTGTTGTGTCTGTTTGGTGTTCTAGTTTCCATTGTTTTTGACATTTGTTTCTCGTGTGGTTATTTCTGTTGCTGTGGCCATTTCTATTATTGTTGTATTTTTCTTTGTTGCTGTCGTTTTTCTTGTTGGTTTTTACCGCGTTTGTTTTGCCCTTTATTGTTTACTAGTAAAGCCCGCTCGCTTCGCTGCGTGTCTGAACTAATAATATACTAAGTCCGATTTTAATAATTATATCCCATACCAAATAATATATGGAACTTAATTACATAGCTTATTGCAGCACTCATTATTACCTTTCCTTTGATACCCATATTGTACTAAACACATTTTTAGTCACCTTGGTCCATATATCGTTCGATATCTCCTAAATCGATTTTAAGTTAATGTCTAGTAATACAACAGTAAAAGTTCCATTCAATTCCATTCAGCAGTTTTTGAGTGATGTGCGTTCAAACATACAGACAGACAGAGATTCTAAAAACAGTTGATTTGGCTTCTATTAGCTTAATAATGATCCCTGCGAACGATTTTTATTAAATATCTGCAATGTGCAGACATCGATCTTTTACAATTTTATTATATGTAGAGATTTTTAACCGTATAAAACGCTTCCAAATTTTCTTCAAAATTCGCTTGTGAATTCTGTTTTCTTGTTCTCCTTGACTTCACTTATCGTCCTAATGATTATCATAACCAAAACGATCTATTTGTGTTTTTCTTTTTCATTTTTCCTAATATAATTTTTCTCCGTTTTTGTTGTCACCATTTGGTTTATATCTACTTGCTGAGTGTTTCTCTTGTTGTCTTATTGTTTATGAAAAGCTCAGCCATGATGATGCCAGCGCCACGAGCAAAGTTGTTTACACTTTAAAAACAACTTGGACGTGTTGGACTAGTGAATAGTTCGGTCAAAAATTACTTGTACGATTTTTCCTACCATTAGCTGTTGCACAGTGTACACAGTAGTAAACTACTGACTCCATTGCAAGACAGCACACTGTACCTGTGACTGTTTATAATGAAACAATGTTACCAAACAGGCAAATTCTACACACAAAAGTGAAAGCATGCATGTACTCGTTTGTGTGTGAGTGTGTGTGTGCAGTGTAAACAAATCTACGTGGTCAGCAGTCAGCGGTCAGAGAATATAGCAATTGCAATGAAATGTTTTATAATGAGTTCCGCATATATGTATAACCATGTATTTATATATACCCTGCAGTGAAATATCAAAGTAGTCAGTGAACATACTAGTATCCAAATATAATTTTCAGATTGAAGTTTTACTAGTCAGAATAAGTTCAATCCATAAGTTCAATCCATACTACAATTTTCATAGTATTTGTTTAAGCGACATAAGCTGTAATTATTTCCTTCGTTTATTTCACATGCATTGCATGCTATTGTAATTCGCAACCAGCTTATGACATATTGCAAAGATATAGTTAATGTTTTGCAATCCCAAATCGGGGTTTTTCACAGCGAAAACGATGAAAAATTAAAATGATGTATTGATGAGTTCATTTTGCCTTATTTTGATCCCTGCTAGAGGTTTTGGTCCACATTTGGACTAGTATTATTTTATCTGTTTCGAACTAGTATGATACTGGTATGATTAGACTGCAATTTTACTAGTACATTCCCTTCCATTTTGAACTACTATGAAACTGATATTTTATGACGAGTATGATACTAGTATATTTCCACTGTATACACACTAGTATTTCATGAGTAGAAGATGACTGGTATGTTATGGTCGAAATCTGATAATTGACATCTCGTAGGACATGGCCATGTTAAAAATATCAGTTGCTTATATGGAAATATGACAGTTGGCTGACTAGTTGGGATTGGTGCATATACTAGTTGTAAAGTAGTTTCCAACTAGTTGGTTTGACTGCAGGGCAACCACTCATATATGCATGTATGTACATATGTATGTAACAATAATGCATTAATAACAACAAAAGCAAACAATGACAAAACACTAAATACAGCAAAACACACATACATAGATACCATTGAAGTTTGACAGACATGACAAAAAAGAAAAATATGTGTTAGCCAGTCCAAAAACAACGGAATTGTCACCGTATTGTAGGCCTCGCTGAATGAGACCATTGAGTTGTCTATAAAAAAAAGTATACATTTTGAAATCAAAAAATTCACATTTTCTTTGACAGGATTCAGTAACTTTCATTGAGAGTGGGTTGGACGGAAATTGAGAGTGTTGAAAACTTTGTAATTTCCATTTAGATAGTTAAAAATGCCGCCATAGCAGCTTAAGAATCCTACTTTGTTAAAACTGAATACATTCTGGCCTGAATTGAACTAGTCCGATAAAGCCTAACTACACATTGTTCAAGAAGGTTTACCCAGCAATAAAAGAATGTGGTGGCAGATGAAGGGGAGACCGCTACTACATTTCGTGTCAGTTATAATTAAAAATAGCTGCCAGGTGTGCTTAGCGCCATCTACTCTGCAAAACAGCGGCGTCCTAAATATTTGGCAGTTTCTCTGAACTAAGGTCTGTTCTGGTTAGCAATGACTGAAAATTGTTATAGTCTAATTAGAACTTTTTCTATCATTTATATTGGGGCAATGATAACTGAGTTACGACAATTGTTAGTAGTCACGTGGTTGAATCAGGCTGTAATTGCTGTAATTGCTAAGCAAAAAATGCGATTAGTCTAGGATGCATCCGGGATGAGTCGCAAAGGAGGACGGTGGCTTGAACTGTTCACATTTGTTTCAGTATGTTCTATGGAGAGACCAATTGTACCCATTTATACCCGAATGAGTACGAAAGCACTAATCCACTTTCTACTAAAACGGAAACTTTTAGCTACTATAAGTATGCTACAAAAACTGAAATTGACTTACACTCCTATGAGTATGCTACACAAATAAGAATCTACTTATGTACTCGTATATAGAATTATAGCCAATTGTAGACTAAAGGGAATAATCGTGGATCGCCCTCTTTAGAGATAAGTCATACGTAGGGACACGATATCGAATGCAAAGTATCGCTGTACAAATATCGGGTATCCGATAGTATCGAAACTCGAAACTCAAAATATCGATTCTAAATTGCAAAGTTGTACCTAACATAGATATGTTATGCTAAAACTGGAAGTTGTGGCTTATTCTGGAACTCTAGATATCCTAACGATGATAATAATCATTTACATGTACACACATAATCATTTATATGTACATACGAGGTGTGTTCAAAAAGTATCGCGAATTTTGTGTTTTTTCAAAAATTATTTATCTATTCATGAATATCTATTTTGTCCCCTTCAAAGTAATCCCCATGAGATATTATACGCTTGTGCCAACGGTTTTTCCAATCTTCAAAGCACTTCAAAAAATCATTTTTTTGTATCTTGTTCAGCTCCTCCTTCGATGCCGTCTTTATCTCGTCAAGAGAAGCGTAACGTCGTCCTTTCATGGGCCTCTTCAGTTTAGGGAACAAGAAAAAGTCACAGGGGGCCAGATCTGGGGAATACGGTGGCTGCGGCATCATTAGTGTGTTGTTTTTGGCCAAAAAGTCCCGCACAAGCAACGATGCGTGAGCAGGGGCGTTATCGTGGTGCAAAAGCCAATTTTTGTTCTTCTTTGCACATCTTCTCGGCCTTCTGAGAACATTTTGTACCACCGATAAACGTTGCTTCGGTCCAAGGTAGCTTCTCCGTATGCCAAAGTCAACATTCGGAATGCATCCGCGCACTTAATTTCGTTTTTCCCACAAAATTTGATACAGGTTCTTTGATCCATTTTTTTGAATAGGTAAAAATCGAAGACGATCCAAAACACGTGCAAGCAAAGCAGCTGTCAACAATTAACTGAACATTCAAAATGGCCGAGCTTGTCGGCATAAGTGAGAGACATGAGTACCAACATAACGCCACAAAAAATTCGAAACTCGAATATACGTAACCAGCGAAAATTCAAAATTCGCGATACTTTTTGAACACACCTCGTACATATTTATTTATATCATATAAGGCTAATTTATGACAAATAAGATTGCACATATTGATACGCAACTGAAGTTTCGGTTTACAATGGCTTGAATCTAAATACACTAGGCAGAATAAGTCTGCGTTCAAGTAGTTTTTTGCCATGTTCACCAATTTTGGCTTTAGTGTAATCTTTTTAAATTATTTTTTCCAAATATATAGGCCGATATTAAATACGAAAAAATTTAAATTATGTCATAAAAATGTCTCCGTAATTCGCGAATTCTCGACGAATTTTCATAAAAACTTTCAGGTTTTTTCAGAATTTTTAGATTTTTTTGAGTTGTGCAGTTTGTAGCCCATTCAATTTAGTACAGTAAAAAATGTGTCTTTTCAATGCGATTTTATTTTTTCGCAGTGGAAATTTAAAACGAAATAAGTACTTGTTGCAATAAGAATGATCAACGATCAACAGAAACTCTTAGATACTTTCCTTCGATTCCCGTAACAAGTTAGAAAAGGACAACCAACAAAGCAGTGTCTTTGGTCTATTTTTTTGTTCCTTTGTTAATTGCCACATTTTTCTACAAATTCAATACGATACCGGTATCTAAATAGTCGATGCCAAAAAGTATCGCTGCAAAATGTATCGAGTACAAAATATCGGTATCGAAGGGCAAAAGTATCCATAAGGTTTCGTCTGGTAGCGTGTCCCTAGTCATTTAATTTTTTGCATTGTGTCTAGTTCCCTTGGTGCTCTGACTGGACCTGTAAGTTTGGATAATAATATCATATAGCCTTTGACTTACCACAACGGGACTATTTCTGATCGAAAACTGATAACTTGATAGCATATAATTATATATAAAAAAGTCTGCTGGCTGACTGTTGGATTGGTTGTTATTGTAACGATACTTAGTTCTGCACATCCATTCCCGAAATTGTCACAAATTACTTCTGCCGGAAGCTCAAAATAGTTTACACTAGTTCGTTTGACTGCTGGAGTAAGTCCAATACGTACAACAGGTTCTAGTTTTGCTTTATATTTATAAATATGTCTATGACTCTTTGGCACGCAAAACTCTTGTTTCCATGCACATGTTTTGCGCCAAAACTTTACCATCATGATTTTAAGCAAAAACAAGGCTTTTTGCTATATATCCCCATCAAACATTTTAGTAAATTTTTATCAAACTAACTTAAGCAAACGTTCGATAGCAAGCTATATATAAACGTTTTCAATATAAATTTATTTAATTGTTTAAAGCAAGCTTTTTATAAACTGCAAGAACTTTTTTTTTAACAATTTAATTTTAAAAGAGATATTCAAATGTTAACAAGAAAGAAAATAACGGTCAAATTGTGTCCAAAAATTGTTAATACTAAGCTAGCTACAAGTCATCATAAAAGTAGCCAACATATAGTTAGCTGAAAAAACACCGACAACTTTTTCGACTCCCTCACATGGTGAAAGTAGTCAGCTAGAGGCGTTGTATAGTTGTCGATGGAGACCACAGCTGGTTGAAAAATAGTGAACTTGTAGCTAACTTAATTCCCTAGAGGCCGATGTGCCGTTTTTATTAAATAATACTGGCTTTAAAACATTTTGTAAAAGAAAAATCAGCGTTTTGTAAGCTTGGCGTTAATTTCAGTAAGCCTTTACAACATTTAATTTGAATTTACATTGCTTGTTGGGTCTTCATGTTGTTATCATTAAATTCCATTGAATTTTACATGCAGACATGTAGTTAGCCTTTGGCGGTATTTAGCTTATAAAAAGTTTACAATATTACATTTTATTAGCTCCTTCACAAGGTTAGAATAGGGTGCGAGGGCTGGGCTGAAACGCTAAAGGTAACATCCCGACACTTAGTCCACCAATGGGGCCGTTGTGATACCCTATACGGTCTATATCCCCTTCTATGGCTAAAGCGGAGGCTCAAACCACTTCGTGGACTCAAGGATGCTAAACCCCATTTGTGTAGAGTCAGATGCGCTCTTGTCAGCCCCCTATCTTATGAAGGCCAAGTTAGCATAGATATATCACACGACGAAGAGGCTGACCATAGGCCATTTTCCTTCCATTAGGCTGATACTGAAGTACTGAGCCATCTCGTTAAGAGATCTGCGGCATTCAGTGATCGACTTTGCGTTGTCGACGAACGAGTCCAAAGCCTTTAGTGCGGTCTAGCTGTCTGAGGTTATAAAACCCCGTTTTGCTATCCTTAAGCATAGACGCCAGTTCATTCACAGCCCCGTGTATTGCCAGCATTTCCGATTGGTACACCCTACAAGCTCAGCAAGGCGGAAAGAGACCTCTAAATCCATATCCGGTGAAAATAGCTATTGGTGAATATCCTTCACAATTGCCTATTATCCTTCACAAAGAATAATAATCAAATTTAGTCCCTTCTCGTGCAAAACGCAATATCACAAATGGGTAAAATTTGTGAAGTGAGCCGACTAACACTTTTTTGAAGGAAATGAATCTTAATGAAATTGGGTTGTATGGCTCACATCGACTAAAAAAAAATACATACTTCACAATTTTTCGAAACTCGAATTATTTTCTAAGTTATAGCTATAAACATATTTTCGAAGCTCCATAGCTTTTACCAATTTCCTCACGATTGACAAGTCTGTAATCATATATTAATATTATGTTAATTCCTCTAGCTTACGATTAGTTCCACTTGAGGACCAAATAAAAGGCATCAAATACTTTCAAAGTCTGGTATAGCATGAGTTACATCACTCATTATCACACATCATCATATTAGTTATATATATTAGTTATTCCTTTATTTGTGATTACGAAAATCGCTTCAGGGCCGTTCGTTATTCGATGACATTCGCTACAATAGCCAACTCGTTTATACCGCCGTTAAGCTAAATGTCCAATTGTGAAGATTATTTTTAAAAATTTTAAATTCCTCTAAAGGTTTTTGTTCGTTAAAAAGTGTTTAAAAATAAATAATATTTAAGATTTGTATCGAGAGTGTAAAAGCTAACTATCTATCTCGCTGAAATTAAAAATGTTCTACATATTACTCGGCTACGCCCTTGGGTGCTCTTTATGTACATATGTATACTGTATTTTACTTATAAATATAATGCATTAATTTTTAGTTTTCATAGTTGAAAAGCGAACATTTCACCCCGCTCATTTAAATGATGGCGTTACATTGCAAATTGCTTTTAAACATCAATTAAGTGTCATTAAAGTTTTACATTTGCTGGGCTTCAGCTCGTGGTTTACTAATCGAGCAACACTTTTAACGCCAATATCCAACACAACGTTTAGTTTTGCATTTAAACAAAAGGGCATATACACTCATATATTTGTTTATTGCATTTGTATGAACTATGCAAAAAAATCGTGGGACTAATCTCTAAATAGACCCAGCAAAAAATCGTGAGACTGAGCTCTAAAGAAAGTGATTAGTGATCAATACTTTTCGTCTACAGTCGGTTACAGTTGATCCCCCAACTATTCCGTTACAGGCATAGTTGGAATAAGTCGATTTTAATTTATGTAGCCTACTTTTAGGCGTTGAAAGAAAAAGGAATCTGTCCGACACTACTCGGGCCCAATTAGTCTCTTCATTGGGCATGCTCAAACAAAAGGGATCACTTCAACCCATACAAACGGATCAAAACTGGCATTGGCCGCATGCTCCTTTGCTACACATCCCGGATTCATGTTATACTACTATATACTATGCAGGAGAGTGATGTGCAATAAATAGTCTACAGAGTGCTGCTACTCTACTTATAAGGGTAAAAATATTCCTGCAAAAAATCGTAGGACTGATCAACAAAGAGAGTGATCCGGGATCAATACAGCGATTTATCCTAACTATTCCGTTATAGGCATAGTTGGGATAGGTCGATTTAAATTTCTGTAGACTACTTTTAGATATTGGAAGTAAACTTTTCCGATCGTACCCGTAGAGGAACAAAGGAAACCTGTCCGACACTACCCTTTTCGGCATGAAAGGGACCAATTAGTCTCTTCATAAACAGGGTATGCTCAAACAGACCATACCAGTTTGAGTACAAAGATGTTTAGTCTTATCGTACCCGTTCGGATATACATGAGTATAAAGAGATCAGAACTGGCGTTAGTCGCATGCTCTTATCCCACTCATCCTAGACTAATCGAATTTTTCAGCAGGGTATGAAGGATGTACGTTGGGGGGCGTTAAATAAAAAATGGTTTAGCATTTACTGAAGTTGCCATGCAAAGCATCACAGTTTCGTTGTCGGATTTGTTTTGGGAAAGAGACTTTGTAAACAAGTATTGTTATTCACACCTGTGGATGAGCGTTTTGCGGTGATCCGTACAAAGGCAAGATTTTTGAAACTTTAATTCATCAAAGCCAATGATTTCGCAACTCAACTCTCACACCTGCTCTCTGAGGGCATAACTGAACCTATTGGGTTATTCGAGCAGTGGGAGCATATCTCTGGAGCGTTGATGAAGTAATGGGATGTCGGCGAACCCAAACAAAAAATACTTGGTATGACGAAGAATACAGCGCTGCAATAAAAAGAAAAGACGCGGTATATAAGGCTAAGTTAAAGACAAATGCAACGCGAGGAGTATACGAAGGCTACCGTAAGAAAAAAAGAGAGGCAGAAAGGCGGTGGCCTAGTAAGCAATGTACAAAAAGTGCTTAAATTATTTAAGGAGCAATTCTCTACCCTTTTAAATCCACAATCGAAGTGTTCCCCCACCCGATTAAAAAACAATAAAGCCGTGGTAGCTGACGGATTGCCGGCTGAGCTATTCAAGTATGGCGGCGAGCAGTTGGTGAAGTGCATGCACCAGCTTCTATTCAGAATATGGTTGGGGGAGTGCATGCTTGCCGATTGGAATCTAAATGTCCTCTGCACAATACACAAGACCAGGAGCTCCTACAATCTGCACCAATTATCGCGGGATCAGCCTTCTTAATATCGCATATAAGGTCCAATAAAGCGACCCCCCATCGTGCGGGTTCTTCAATTTTTTTCTGGGGAAAGTAATATAAGCCGCAGAACTTGACCGCGCTGGTGTATGCCGATGATATTGACATGATTGGCACAAATAGCCGCGCCGTTTTACCTACTCCAAATTGGAGAAAAAAGCGAAAGAAGTGCGTGCCGCCTGTGTTTACGGGAGAGGATTTAATGATGAGTTGTATAATCCATACGCAGACATCGACATAGACCAGCGAATTAAAACCCATCGGCTACGTTGGCTTGGCCATGTAATGCGAATGGAAGAAGATACTCAGTTCGAAAGTCCAAGTGAGAGCAACCTGCGATCCCTTGGCATTTCTAATTGATGTCAGCTGGCAAAGGATTGAGTGAGCTGGAGCGCTTTGTTGGAAGGTCAAATTTTGAGGTGGCCCCCTCGATTTTTAAATAAATTATTGAGGTAGTTGCAAGGAAAAGAAACATGTTAAGAAATGTGTCCTACACTGCATGAAGCAATCCGAAATGCAAGGTAAAGACAGTAAAACATGGTGGTGCTTTCATTATGGTTTAGGCGTGCTTTACCTATTACGAAGTGGGACCGAGTTCAAAATTTCTGGAATAATGGATAAATTTGTCTATATAGACGAACTATGCTAATACAGGGTGGCGCAAAAGTAATCCTCCTATCAGAAAATGCTATAAATTTTGCGATTGGCCCCTAAAGTCAGTTCTGTTTTGACATTTGCGTAGTAAACACATGCGAAATACACGTTAATAAACAATGTTACGCTACACTGCTCCAGAACGCGGAATATTGCTGACTATTTATTTGACCAATAATCGGTCGGGGCCAAACGGTTACTGTGAATGGTGAGCGCTACAGAGCAATGATCAACGAGTTCTTTTTGCCGCAACTTGATGAATTGGGATTAGAAAACATGTGGTTCCAACAAGACGGTGCAACAGCACACACTGCACGTGCCACAACCGATATGCTGAACATCGGAAGCTTACTTTTGCGCCACCTTGTATATGTATGCTGAAGATATCATCCCAACTAAACGGGTATATCAGCAAGATAAGGCCCAAAACACTTCAGTAAGCATGTTAAAACATGGTTCCGGGAACAAGAAGTTTGTGTAGTGGAACGGAAAAAATTTTATGCAATAAGTGTTTTTATATGAATAAAAATCGTGCTCAAAAGGTGTGTACCATTAAAGTCGCTGGGCGCTTAGTTTACTTATAGCTTACAATCGTTCGTAACTACACGTGCTTTTCTTGTGTAACTATGTTTTTTTGAAGTGTACTTCGTGGCAAAATTATCAAAAGGTAAGTTTTATAAGTTTTCTAAGAATAGCATAAGTTTTGCATTTTGAAAAGGCTAACTTTATAAACGATCAAATTTAAGGTAAGTCTCCGAACACTTTTAAGGTTATAAAAAAATGCACGTGTTTGCACGGGTTGGAAATGTTAAGAAAACATAGCTTAACCCTTTAGCTTTACTCATCAACATAAATGAGAACTTTCTTCGGCTTTCTACAAGGTGGGCAAAAGTAAGCTTCCGATGTTCAGCATATCGGTTGTGGCACGTGCAGTGTGTGCTGTTGCACCGTCTTGTTGGAACCACATGTTTTCTAATCCCAATTCATCAAGTTGCGG
This sequence comes from Merzomyia westermanni, assembly GCA_949987695.1. Taxonomy (NCBI): domain Eukaryota; kingdom Metazoa; phylum Arthropoda; class Insecta; order Diptera; family Tephritidae; genus Merzomyia; species Merzomyia westermanni. The sequence continues at coordinate 124,673,073 of OX465291.1, read as the reverse complement.
CAAAAAGAACTCGTTGATCATTGCTCTGTAGCGCTCACCATTCACAGTAACCGTTTGGCCCCGACCGATTATTGGTCAAATAAATAGTCAGCAATATTCCGCGTTCTGGAGCAGTGTAGCGTAACATTGTTTATTAACATGTATTTCGCATGTGTTTACTACACAAATGTCTGATAGGAGGATTACTTTTGCGCCACCCTGTATAATTATAAAAAAAATTTTTTTAGGGTGCTCTCAGGCAATCACCCATATGGAACTGTTTGATGAATGGCTGAAAGTTAAAAATGTAACTAGGAAAGACTGCTGTAGTTTTTCATTGTTTTGTTTCTGCAAAGCATAATATAAATCCAAATGACTGTGAGAAAATAATAGAAAATGTACTAAAAGTGTGGAATAACCGTGAAAAAGTACAATAACAAATTCAATACGATTTTTTTTTTCTTTATTGATTTATGCTTTCAATGAAAGCTATTTCTAAAAAAACATACATTTCGTACGAGAAAATAGCATAACTTAATTCTAATTTTATGGCGCTATCATGTGCGTTAGCAGGAAAAAGTATTCACTTAATGCTATGTCAAAATGGTAAGACAAAACTATACTATTTTGATAATAATTGTAGATAACAATAAAATTAAATTTTATTTATTTATTTATTACGACTCTTAGAGCCTAGTTCAGTACTTAAAAATAATATTGGATTAGTTAACAGGATTAGTAATAATTAATAACCTACTGCCAATTGAGATCGAAGTTTTGAATTATAAAATCGTTACTTAATTTTTTAAATAGTTTATTGAACATTTTAATGCCATAGTTCCTAATGGATCTGGAACTTCTTTCTGTCCTAAAAAATTTGGCCTTCATTTCATTTTGGTTTCGAAAATTATAGCCTGAAACTTCAATGAAATTTATGTCGATATCATGCTTAATTAAACGATTTTTTATTATAAAAAGACAGTTATTAAAGTTTGCAGAACGCAGTAGCTTTTTATATCTAATCTACAGGTCTTCTAGATGGTGTAAGCTTGGGAAGAAGTAAAATATTTTTGATCACTCTATTTTGAAGAACTTGCAATTCATTAATTCTTTGTGTAGAACAGCGATTCCAAATTGCATTTAAGTATTTTATTTGTGACATGAAAAGTGAATTGTACAGAAGCCACAGCTGTTTTGTTGGTATAAAATTTTTATTTCTTTATGTGGCAAAATTAAGTGGTATTAGCTTCAGTTTTAGCTTTTTAATGGGTTCATTCCAACTTATGTTTGAGTTTAAAAAAATTTCAAGATATTTTAAGACCTCGACTCTTTTCATTAGGGTGTTATTAAAAAGTATTCCTGGGAGTTCATCCATAGTTGGTATTTGTCTAAAGTTATACGTTTTATTTAAATTAATTTTGAGCAAATTTTCAAAATTATTTCCTGTAGAAAGTGAGGAATTTGAGCCTGGACCTACGAAAAGTTTTAGTAAAAGTGGAACTAGAGTTAAGCAAAAACAAGCAAAGAGCGCTCACCTCAGCCTGTACCACTGAATAACTTTCTGTCGCTGCGCAGGCGAGCTTATGAAAAAGAGGACAACGAAATGCAGCCACAATTGTTGAAAAAGTTACTGCTACTAATAAACATGAAAAATAAAGGGCAAGGAAGAAGATCATTCAAGAGAAACTAAGGGACCAGCTAATTATCTTAGTCGACCTGCCGTAAACAGGATATGATTCTACTAACACGGGCAATACTGCCCGAGTATTCTTTCAAAATTCAAAAAAAAACTGCAGATATTACAAGAGTTGACGAAGAACTCATTCACAGGTTTCACATCATTTTGCAGGTAATATCTTGTGGGTGTGGAGTAGATCATGAAAAATTCAACAAGTATGCCATGGGCACTGCTAAAAAGTTTGTTTCTAATTTCCCATGGTTCTATATGCCCCCTACAATACATAAAGTGCTAGTTTACGGAGCTGAAATTATTAAATATGCAATTTTGCCCATCGTACAGCTAGGAGAAGAAGCACAAAAAGCAAAAACTAAAGACTTGTGTTGTTGTTGTGTTTTTAATGTTATTGCAAGTATATACGTAAATTTGTTAATAAGTGTCTCATATAGTTTTGTTGTTGTTTTAATTGCTGTTTTTGTTGTTGTCCTTAAATAAGTAGATCACCCCTGATGAAGCTAGGAAGTCTAGCGAAACGTTGGGTTGGAAAAGTGGAATATAATCTTTTATTTGCAATTCAAAACTAATGGTCAAAAGAGCCTAAATCCAAAAATTTTAAGTTATTACACAATTGACCGGAAAACATCCATATATAAAGACTTTTAATTTATTAGATAGCACAGAGCCAAAAAGATTCTGCAAACCTTACTATTGAAGATTTATTTAATTCCTTTTTCTTATCTTCCGATCCTATTTCCGATTTTTGACCACAGTGTGACAGGGCTGTAGTAGTATTAAAATTGATAGTTGGACTTCTACTGGCCAAATTTTCGGGTTCCTAAACAGTATTTCTACTATTCCGAAAAAAAAAAATTTTTTTTTTACCCACCCTAAATTACAAATTTCTCCTATGAATTTTAATAGAAACCATTTACATCTTATTTATTTAATTCACAATGCGTTTCTACATAATAAATTAATAGGTATTCCTACAAAACATTAACTTTATTAAAGGTAGTGATTTAATTCGCACTAGATAAGGGTTTAGACCTTATCGCAGTTGAAAATCAGGGGGGAGATGCGAAAAATTCAGGAAGAGCTTTTAGGCCAAAAAACAGCGCGGAGCTATGGGAAAAACTTCCTGAAGGCTGGTGTGCTATACTCACTTAAAAGTGTTAAAAGTAGGTGTCTTTTCAGTCATCAAAACCGCTGGTGATGCCTAACAACTCTATCTATCTATGGCGCGATATACAACAGGTATATCATCATAAACCTCCTAAGAGATTTTTGCGCCAAGCTTCTCTTCCAATTTGTGGTGTGCCGATTTGAATTTTCCCTACAAATTGGTGGGACCTACAGTTTTTTGCCGACTCCGAACGGCATCTACAAAGGAGACGAATTTTTTGCTGAGAAGCCTGTCATGGCAGAAATACACTCGGAGAGTTTGCCAAACCACTGCCGAGGGGCGACCCCGTTTTGAAAAACTTTTTTCAAATCACTTTTGATGTTACCTGTACCAGGGCTCGAACCATGGACTTTCGGTGTGGTAGGCCGGCAACACTACCTTCACACCACGGCGGCCTAACAGCTCTAATCTGGGATTAATGTTTTCTGTTTACATTTAATAATCAAGTGTAACATGTCGTGCCTTGCTTTTTATATTATACTAGCTGGACCCGTGCGCTCCTTGCGCAAAAAAAAAAAAAATGGTTTGAAACCTTTTGTTAGTCCAGGTCCAGGATTTTTCAAACCTTTTTCTCAAATTATAAAAAAAGATTTTCAGCTACACTTGTTGTGAGACCTCAAAAAATGGTAATTCTATACGACAGCACGTAACTGCTAATATAGGTCCAAAAATATCGGGAAAGGTATCAAACGACGCGTTTTGATCTCTGTATCAATAATCCGAAAGCGGAAATTAAATAATTTGTTTCAGTGAAAAGTTATTAGTAAAAAACCCAAAAATTGCCTAGGTCCGATCCCAAATAGGGGACTTGATCCAAGGTATTTATGTGCACAACACCTTTCTGCGTAGGCTTCAAAAAAATAACCTTAGCCGGTCCAACACCGGCTACGCGGTCCACAATATTTCTGCACAGAACACATTTCTGCACTTTTCGGTACACCCTAATCTGTGATTACAACAACCACATGAAAATGACAGAAAAATGTCAACTTTTATTGCAAATATCTCTAAACAGACATAAAATATCGAATTTCCGCTTTCGGATTATTGATACGAAGGTTAAAACCCGTCGTTTGATACCTTTCCCGATATTTTTGGACCTATATTAGCAGTTACGTGCTGTCGTATAGAATTACCCAAAAAATTATACAAATATGCGCAAACAGCTTTTTGAAATTCCACCAATTATATTACATTCACATTGAGCCATAAACTTGAGTTGATTGCCAACATCAATATGAGTTAACTCAAAAAATGTCGCTTTAACTCGAGTTTATGACCCAGTGTGAACGCAGTCTTATTCACTTATTTTAGCAATGTTCAAGTGTAGATGGCGCGCTCGCCTTTAATTATTCTAGCACTGTTCAGTCTTACTATTCAACTGTAGATGTCGCGAGGCATATGAATGTCACAGTCACAATAGCGTTGCAGTACAAATTGATTTTTTTGTGCATTCACAATCGTTTATTTTAAAGAATTTATTTTTATAAAATACGCTTAAACAAAAGCACTCCGCTAATTAAAACATGGTTTCGCATGTAGAGCTAACCCCCACCTTTAAAACGATACCTTATTTATTAATATTGGTTCCAAATGAGAGCAGAAAATTAGGAAATAACACAAAAAGACCTTACAGAAATAATATATATGATTAAATTGGCGTAAGCTGCAGAAGTCATTTTCACGCACATAAATGTGCATACACGTATGTTTCTTAAACAAGCACCACATGGCGTATACGCAACATTAAATTCAGTATTGACTTATTAGCCGATTTCTTTCCAAGCACTTAGCGACTTATACATACATAAAAAAAATAAAAAATTTATCGTTATACGTTTCATGAACATGAAATAATCCGATATTTGTAAGTATGAGAAGAAGAGATAGACCCACCAATAAGTATACCGAAATGCTTAAGGCTATGAGCTGAGTCGATATAGTCATGTCCGTCTGTCCGTCTGTCGGTCTGTTTTAACATCGTCAAATTTTGCACAGTTTGTACTTATTGTAAGTAAGGATCGGACACTTAAAAACGTAATGCAAATTCATGAAAGTATAAAACCTTCGGCGCAGCTTTCCTTGTTTTTTTTTATTTAAATTTGCTTTAAAAATCAAATGTGGGTTTGTCGATGGGAAGATTGCAACTAAACTAACCTTTTCTGCATGCTTATTTTTTTGCTGCATTGAATTGAAACAATTTTTTACGTAAGCAGTCTTACGGCCTATATTTTTTTGGCATAAACTACAGAAGTTATTTGATGTTTTTAATTGGAAGTAAAGCACTGCTATTTTCATTACCACAACTGTACATACTCGTCTGTTTGCTAAGCAAACACAATTACCAAGTGTAACGTGTCTTAGTGACTTATAATTTTATTACGTCGCCTATCTAATGTTAACCTAACCCAATATGTCCCAAAGCACATAAATATTATTTATTATGTTATTATGCTTTATTACTCTTCGTATTTACACACATACGTTACACTTAACCTTGCAATATCCTTCTCCATGACTTTGAATTTTTTCCGATCAACGACATTTATTAAAATTTCTGATTGATTTTTGCTTGTCATCAGAAAGAATTTTCAACCTTACGAGGGTTGTTTGATAACTAGGTGCCTTATTGAATTAGTCAACTAGTAATTTTAAATTAGACACTGTTTACTTGAAGTACCATTTCTTAAAAAACTACTGTTATAGTTTGAGCAACCCGAATACTTTATGAGCTTTTATAAAAATGAAAAAATATTTTATTTCCTGCTCTGATTAAGCATTAAATTTAGCTTAAAAATCATCAGCGAAATCAATCAATAGATTTATAAATAGTACGGGGACGCTGCTATATCAGCTTCAACGATTGAAAATTGGTTTACTGAGTTCCATTGTGGCCGTAAGAACCCAAATAGTGGTGAATCTTCAGGTCGCCCATAATAAATAGTCACGCCAGATGTCGTTGATAAAATACATGAAATAATATGCGGCGACCGAAGAATGAAAGTGCGTGAAATAGCTGAAACCACATGTATTTTAAACGAGCCAAGATATCACATCTTACATAAATATTTGAATATGGGAAAAGCTATCGTCGCGATGGCTGCCGCAATTGCTCCCACTCAGTCATAAGCGTAACCGTGGGAAAACTTCAAAGGAGTGTTTGGCGATGTTCAGCCTCAATCCGAAGGAGTTTTTGTGGCGCATAATCGAGACAGCGGGTTTCGCGGAGTGAAAGTGCGCCAAAGACGGCCAAAGTGGGTATGTCGGCCAACAAGGGTATATTGTGACCGCAAAGGTATTTTGGTAACAAATGCTTATTTCGAGATCTTGAGAAATGTTATCACTTGCAAAAAATACAAAAATTTTAAAAACACCTTTTAAATTGATTAGTGATTCTTTTAATTGTTTTTCAACAGAAGGAAATTAGTATTTGATTACGATTAGAAAAAATTAAAAATAATCAAAATAAATTTAAAAAAAAAAATAAAAAGTAATCAAGCCCACTTTTTATACCCAGCGTGTACTAGTACACAGGGTATTATAATTTTGGTCATATAACCACGGTACAAAATATTGGAGATAGATATATCTTATCTTACTTATATTATAAATGCGTAAGTTTGTGAGTGAGTGTGTTAGAAATATTTTCACGCCCAAACTACAGCACCGATCTGTACGAAATTTTATTTCCCGATGTCTCGGATAGGTAAAAAGTTTCATGAAATCTCAATACCTCGCATGGTTATGGAGTTATGGGCACTAATGTGACCCAACTAACCCAAAAGTTTATTTAATCCAATGAATTTATGCAATTTGGTGCCCTAAAACCTTAAAATGTGCATACAATATGGGTATTGAACGAAAGGGGAAGGCGACAGTATTCTTTTGGACTCTGCAATATTTCGATCAATAAATCGATAACTGAGTTATCGGTAAGAATGGGGCTGCTCCAAAACCCCTGAATTTGCATACAATATGGGTATAAACCGAAAGGGGAAGGTCACAGGATTATTTTGGACTCTGCAATATTTCGATCAATTCATCGATATCTGAGTTATCGGTCAGAATGTATCTGCTCCAAAACCCCTGAATTTGCATACAATATGGGTATCAAACGAAAGGGGAACGTCACAGGATTCTTTTGGACTCTGCAATATTTCGATCAATTCATCGATATCTGAGTTATCGGTCAGAATGTGGTTGCTCCAAAACCCCTGAATTTACATACAATATGGGTATCAAACGAAAGGGGAAGGTCACAGGATTCTTTTGGACTCTGCAATATTTCGATCAATAAATCGATAACTGAGTTATCGGTAAGAATGGGGCTGCTCCAAAACCCCTGAATTTGCATACAATATGGGTATCAAACGAAAGGGGAAGGTCACAGGATTCTTTTGGACTCTGCAGTATTTCGATCAATTAATGCAGAACTGTCGTTGCCGCTTTCAATATTATCATGTCGTCGATGCTTGGCGGTGAATAGTGGGGCAGGTGGCCTCTATTTTCTAGATGCGCCAGGTGGGACTGGTAAGACCTTTCTCTTGAACTTGCTGTTGGTGCAGTTGCGCAAGGATAAGAATGTTGCTATAGCTGTTGCTTCGTCGGGAATAGCCGCGACCCTGCTAAGCGGGGGAGAACGGCTCATTCCGTATTTAAACTCCCGTTAAACCTTGCCAATCAAGAATCACCAACTTGCAACATCAGCAAAAGCAGTGGTAGTGGCACCATGTTACAAAAATGCAAACTCATTGTATGGGATGAATGTATAATGTCGCACAAGCGTGCAGTTGAGGCACTTGATCGAAGCTTGCAAGACATTCGTGGTTGCCAAATGTTGATGGGTGGGGTTGTTGTCTTGCTCGCAGGAGACTTCCGACAGACGTTGCCAGTCATCGAACGAGGCACTGTTGCGGACGTAAGGAATGTGTGTCTTAAAGCCTCACCATTATGGCGAAATGTACAAATTTTGCGTCTTACAACAAACATGCGGGTTCAGCTTTATAACGATGGGGAGTCCGCGGCCTTTGCTCGAAACCGCCTCGAGATCGGTGAAGGTCGCAAGAAAATAGATGCTGATAGTCTAATGGAATTCGAGGATAGGTTTTGCAATGTTCTTAGCTCGGAAGACAGTCTTATAACAGAAGTTTTTCCGAATTTGCAACAGAATCTTCAAAAGGAGATGTGAAAGGGCAATATTAGCTCCCAAAAATGAAACTGTCGGAAATATAAACAGAAAAATGGTTGAGCAAATACCGGGTGAGTCGACTATCTATATGTCTGTTGACATGGTAATGAGCAATGATGACGCAACAACATATCCCATCGAATTTTTAAGCTCCCTAGAGCTTTCAGGGGTACCTTCTCACAAATTGGAGTTAAAAGTGGGGGTACCAGCTGTTTTCTACTTTTTTATTTCGCTCAGAATATAAAAGTTATTTTTCTCATTTCACGAAGAATACAAAATTTTTAAAAAAAATTTTTAATTTCGTCCAGCGTGATTTATTCATTTCAGTAGGAAAATAAATGTATTTTTTGAACTTCTTCATATCTCTGTGAAAAAAGGTTATTTTTCGATATTTTTCAGTTCACTTGGAAAATAAATGTTCTTTTTCAATTTTTTCATTTCATTCGGAAAGTAAGAGTTACTTTTCAATTTTTCACTTCGCTCTGAAGAAAAGTAATTTTTAAATTTTTTTATTTCGCTCAGAAAATTTAAGTTATTTTTGATTTTTTCATTTCACTCCAAATATAACAATCATTTTTCCTTTAACTCGGAAAATAATAATTTTTTAAATAATAGCATAAAAATTAAAAATTGTGTCTATATCTTTTTAAGAAAGACTTCAAATACACTCACTTACAGCCGTACGTATTTATAATAAAAATAAGAAATAAGATTATATTTAAAAGGATATGTTGCTTAAAAACCCGATATTAAAAAAATATAAATTGAATTCTATTTTAAGAGCCATTTTCTTACATAAACGTTTAACGTTAGCAAAAACTATATATGTGCTATGTAGACACACAAAATTTAATGTTACTGTCTAAGATTCATTATAAGATATTTTCTTTTCAATTTTATTTTTACTTTTTTAATGTATTTGATAAGTTAGGCAGCTAAACTTATCAAAAAATTCTGTTTCCAGACATGGTTGCCGGAAAAATTAATGTAGGTATGTAAAAAATAAATTTAACATTAAATTGTGATAAGTATAAGGGTTATTTTCTTATGTAAGCTTTATCATTATTTTAAGGAACATGTGAACTTTAAAACTTATCTGTTTGATAAATAAAAATGTTTTCAAAAGAAGCTCAGTTATTTTGCTTATTTCTTTGATGCGAGCGGAGCCGCGGGTAAATGCTAGTAGTTCCATATATCAAAGTTCTTAGAATGAACAGACGAATCCAATAAGGCATGTCTGTCCGTCCGTCCGTGTAGTAAAAATTGGGGTAATTGAATGAAATTTAGCACACAGGTTGCTCTGGCCAAGGTAGGTTGCTATTTAAAATTGGAGAAATCGAGCCATAACCACGCCCCTTTTTTCGATATCAAAAATTTCGAAAAACGTTTAAAATGAGATAATTCAATAACAAAAGCAGCTACAATAATGAAATTTGATAGATTTATTTAGTTCGCCGTCCTATTGACGATTTTACCAAATTTTTGGAAAATGGGTGTGGCACCGCCCACATGAGTAAAAAAATTTCAAACTTCGACTGTTAATAACTACAAAATTATTTATGATAGAATAACGAAATTTGGTAGGAGGTATACTATGGTTGTGGTACATACACCCATAGAAAATAAGCGAAATCGCTTTTCGACCACGCCTACTTTTTCATAAAAGTTATCTGAAAAGGAGGTAGAAATCCTGAACTGCATATATCTCATTAACTGATACAGGTATAGTAATATAATTTTTTCAAATTCTACTGTTAATAACTTCATAATCGTGTAAGATAGAAATACAAAACTTGATACGAGTTTTACTATAGGCAAGTCGAGAACACTAACGGAAAATAAGTAAAATCGGTGGATGACCACGCCCACTTTTGTACTAAAGCTTTTGATGCACATAGAATGCTAGAATTTTGTGGTTACAATGACCTGATAATCTTATTATTAGTTTCTTTTTAAAGGGCGTGGCTCCGCCTACATATAAATGAACATTTAGTACCTCTCACTTTTTCCAAAGTTTTTTTTTGATATATAGGACACGTTTATATAAAATATCACTATCTGGACTCAAATAAATTCGTAGTTATGCTGAGTTCCAACTTTATATAGCGTCGCACCCAGAGTAGAGTACTGTGGACGCCAGAGACACATTCATTTTTATTTATAGGATTGAAATTTACCACGACCACTTTTACACAGCTGGGTATTTAATGTTCGGTTTCACCTGAACTTAGACTTCCTCACTTTTTATTATTAGTTTTATATTTCTTGACAACTCAGACCAATAGCATTCGCAATGATTGGGTTGTAATAAGCTGAAGTGGCCCGCTAATGCACTGCAAAGGAGTACTATGCGAGTACTCCAATATAACACAGGATCCAACAGTTTCTGCAATCGGAGGGTTGCCGACCACCTTCGAGGGCGAACTTGTTTTAAGACCAGTTTTTCCAAACATTTTGATGTTCCCTGTCCTGGTATTTGAACAAGGGATCTTAGGTGTGGTATACTTGCCCACAACCACCACATCACGGAGGCTGCCACGGTTCACAACTACATCTTTAAAATACTCCCAAATGTACTGTTATTTACATGTTAGCATGCGCGTGCAATTAACGGCGATGTTTCTTCAAATCAAAAATAACCAAAAAATCCACAATAATCAAGAGAAATCAAAAACAAGAGATGCTTCAACCCCAAACAAATAAATTTCTCTTTCTTGTCGCTGGTTTATAGCGATCAGAAACTGTCCCCACTTGAGTGATCCTCTGCACACGACCTTGGTAGGGTTCAAGCATTAAAACGACAGGACTAACGTGATTTTGCTAGGTAAATTTTTTAGTTTTTCAATTTTATTAATAGCTAAATATTGCATTGTAAAAAAATTTATCTCTAGGGGATATCCAATCATTACATGTGCAACATACCATTCATTGGATTTTTCTAGTCGCTGCGACTTTAGTTCAGGCAGTTGTGATATAATGGGCAAATTACCACAAGGGTTTGTTATGTCCAACAGGATGGCTGATCTACAAATATGATGACTTTCACCTCTCACTATCACTCTGAGGATTTCCTTTACGTAAGGTGGTAACATCAAAAATGAATATGCATTACGAAACAATTTATTTATTTATTATTCGGAGTTATATCGCTACAAAGATTATTATTATTGGCTTGTATCTGGTATTTCCTTTGACTCAGTTTTAGTTCCACGCGTGACCGACAGTTGTAAACGCCAAGCTGGGAGCTAGTCACGTTATAGAACATCCCGATATTTTTCTAGCCTTGCATTGGCTTTAAAATATAGATTTCTACTTCTATTAATGGCGTCAAAGTGATGGCTTATGGAAATGGCGGCTTATGGAATGGTCACAAAAACCACTTGTAGCTGTATGAGGTAAGTTCTTTCGAAAGCTGAGGTAAAGCTCAGTCTGTCCAAGGTTAATAAGAGGTCCCAGAAATCCGATCATAACGGCTCGAACCTACCCGCCTAACGGGGTAGAAGCTCTCCGTACCCATCTCATGAGAAGGCGAGATGGGTGTATAGGCAAGGAAGCAGTGTAGAGGGATGTAGTGTAGAGATCAGACAATGGAGCGACTGACAGTCAGCAAGCAATGCGCAAAATATAAAAGGTGAGAGCCGCATAACAACTAATAGCCGATAGTGGAGTGGGTTAATAAGCAGGTGGCTGATGTCGGTGCTGTCTTGGTCTCTCTCCAGGTAAGACGATTAGCATCGTGATAATCTACGACGATACTAAAGTGTATCGTTAGAATGCGGACTCTTTAGCTAGACGCCACCGCCTCCATAAGCTCTCGTTACAAATGGTAAGCGGAGTTATACCAGCTAGGACTTCGTAGGCTGATCCGTGGGCTTGGGGGAACTACACCCTAAGTGCGCAGCGGTATCGTCCCTTGCGCGCCTCAATATACGCTAGAGCAAAGCGGAAAGCAGTACGACTACAAAGCGGCACGATCTTTACCCTTAGCTAATAAGCGGTCGAAAAGCCAAAAGGTCACGCCTGCCGCTGTCTCACCTAAAATGAATGATTTGGAATTGGTAAAATGAATCTTTTACATAGGGTCTATTAAGAAACGGCTGAAAATTACGTAGCCATAATTGCCTATAATAAAATTGCATTGACATAATACTAACGCCAAGATACAGCTGCAGCAATTTTCACGCTCGAAGTAAATGGTGTAGCTTGTACTTTTCACCTCTGTTCGTACACTCGTTCTAGGATTGAACATGTTTGAGTTTAGATATTTTTACAAACAAATTGTTGTTAAACGATTTAAAATGTATTTACTTACCAATTCCACAATTCCAAAAGTAAATAAAACTCGATAATTTTGTGCACAATTTTGTTAGCATTACATTTATTATTTATTTAGAAATTATAATCTCTTTTAGTAAATTTGCAATTTTTTTATAAGTGTATGTGTGTATCCATATATGTATGTGTGCTTGTTTTATAATTATATTTGCATAGCTTTTGGTAGCATTTTTTATCGAATGACAGTTTAGAAATCGCGCATGTCTGGACATTTAAACAGTTTACAGTTATGTATATGTACATAAATGTATCTGATAGTTACATACAATTACATATTTAATTATGTACAGTAATGTGAGCTAATAACATATCCATTACTCTTGAATATTTTATAGAAATTATTTGTTCATTAGAATAATGGGAGTCAAATAGAAAATCATTAAATTATACTTAGAGACTAGAAAAGTTTTAAAATACAAATACAAATGCATAGCATTAATTTCTAAATTCAGTGCGGTTTTTAGCTGTACAACACAGCGCTTACATTACTGCCACAAACTAAACGTAAAAGTGATAGGAATTTGCCGTTTTCGAGTTCTTAATTTTTTTTTTTTTTTTTTTTTGTCTTTTTGATGAACATTTTATTTTCTGGCAGAAGTTTGTTTTGAATTATAAACTAATTTTTATACTATGAATATTTATTATTTTTAATTTATTTTCTTAATTCAAGTCTTTTAAAAGCTTAATTTTGTTGTTGCCAGTATTCACAGGCGACATGACCAATATAGGTCATGGAGGAAACGTGCCTGGACTCACATGGAGAATAAAAAAAAGTACGCTACAACACCCGCTTATTACACGGCACGTTCGATTGTGCACTCGAAAATTCAAGGAGAGGCAGCCGATATATTAATAAATCATGATACAAAGTTTAATTTTTACTCTATGATTAACCGTCTCGAATACACATATGCGGACCAGAGACCTCTGTATGTGTTGCTTAAAGCTATGAAAAGAATAAAACAGGGAAGAAGGACATTGGCGGAGTTTCATAGCGAAGTTAGAAAATCGCTTAGTCTTGCTCTGACCAAAATTGAGATGGATAGCTCAGGGGATCCTTCAGCAATGAAAGAGTACGCGAACCAGGAGGTTGTACGGACCTTCATTCTCGGTCTGAACAGCAAATATACCAGCGGTACTCTCTATAGCCACAATCCAAAGCACCTGGAAACAGCTTACGCCATCGCAAGTACGATATATCACGACAATGTGAACTTGCAATTCGGCGGCCCACAATACAGTCAGCACAGACAATATAACACATCGCAGTATCAAAACTCAAGCAGAAGATATCACGAGGAACCACAAAGGTATAAACCTAACGTGCAGGTGCAATACAATCAAACTGCACCCCGCCAACAACAACACCAACCAATGGATGTAGATCCATCACAGCAATACATGAGATCCGCAAATTACAACAGGAATCATTCCGCACCCCAAATAGCTATGACCGCCAAATACAAGGACTACCTCCAAACAACCCATTTCGCGGGGATCCACAGAAAAGGGAAAGAAATCCTTCATCTCCAAACGTACCACAGAAGGTACAACGTGTCAACCAAACACGGGACGAAGAATGAACATCGCTTTTACCAGAATATGAAAATGAAGAATACGAAACAGGCAGTGTTTTTTTAGGCGCATGAACGATTTGCCGTGTTTGCCACGCCACTGCAGGGATACAGGCAAACTTATCTACATCCTTATTGACACCGGAGCAACGAACAATTATACAAAGTGCAATATAGGTAAGCCAATTAAAATTAAGCCAGTAAAAGTGAAAACCCTTAATGGTTACTCTATAACCAAATCAAAAAAAATTATTACATTATTAGAGCATAATCTCACATTTATTGAAACAGATGCATTAGAAGAATTTGATATGTTCTGGGCGAACAGGGACTTAGAAAAATTAAAGCAGAGATCAACCTTTTCGAGTACAAGCTCAGTTATAAATATAGGGCCAAGAAAGAAAGTGAATCTGTGCAAAAAATAAATCATACAATTAATAGTGAAAAATATAGAGCAGAAATCGAAGAAATTATGCAAAAAAATGAAAGCACAAACGAAGTGCTACCTTATACTACCGCGATACAAGCTACCATTAGGACGAAATCTGAAGATCCTATTTGGACCAAGCAATATCCGTACCCTATATTAGATAACGACTTTATTAATAAAGAAATTGATAAACTTTTAGAAAACGAGATAATTCAGCCCAGTAAAAGTCCATACAACTCAACCATTTGGACAGTCGCTAAAAAAGGTACCGATGAACAAGGGAAACCCAAGCGCAGAATGGTCGTAGACTTTCAGAAGCTAAACGCTTAACCTATCACAGAAAGATACCCCATACCTGATGTGGCTATGAGCATACAGAATTTAGGTAATGCAAAGGTATTTACAACTTTAGATTTAGAGTCTGGCTTCCATCAGATCCTTATTAAAGAATCTGACAGGGAAAAAACCGCCTTTAGTGTAAATGGAGCTAAATACGAATTCCTTCGTATGCCGTTCGGCCTGAAAAATGCTCCATCAATTTTTCAAAGATGTGTAGATAATATTTTGAGACCATATATCGGCAAGTTTGCATACGTATATATAGACGACGTTCTCATTTATTCCTTCTCTCCCGAAGAACATATCGAACACATCCTCATAATCATAAACGCACTTCACCAGGCCAACATGAAGATCTCCAATGAAAAATCTCACTTTTTCCAGGACTCAGTAGAATATTTAGGGCATATAATTAAATATAACAGGATCACAGTTGATCCTTCAAAAATACAAACCATCCAAGATTTTCCTATTCCAACAACGCTTAAGGAACTCAGATCCTTCCTAGGCCTTACGAGTTATTATCGGAAATTTATACAGAATTTCGCAGCCATAGTCAAGCCACTTACCACGTTCCTCCGAGGAGAGAACGGTGGCATATCCAAGAATCAAAGTGCAAAAATAAAAATTAGCTTAGACGAACATGCACTAGAAGCAATGAACAAAATAAAAGAGGAACTACAAGCCCAGGTTGAACTCTTCTAACCAAATTTTACCAAACCCTTCGAATTAACCACAGATCACGAACACTCAGCGAAACAGAACAGAGTTACTCCACGAATGAGAAAGAGTTACTGGCAATTGTATGGTCACTACAGAAACTGCGGAATTACTTATATGGTATAGCAGATTTAACAATTTACACCGACCACCAATCTTTAATCTTCTCCATATCCGAAAAAAATCCCAATACAAAACTAAAAAGATGGAAAAATTTCATTGAAGAATACGGCGCAAAACTTGTTTACAAACCAGGACATCAGAATGTTGTCGCTGATGCAATTTCTCGCCAGCAAATAAATAACACATCAAATTCTGATGACTCCCAACATTTGGCTCAAAGCTCCCCAACACAAAAACTCAAACGAGTAAAGCAGCCATTAAACTGCTTTAGGAATCAAATTATTATAAAAAAATTAGATGAAAACCTCGTCGAAATATCTTCACAAAATATATTTACTAATTGCCGACATACGCTTTTTTTCAACACTAAACTCGAATTGCTAGACAGACTAAAAAATATAATTCGACCAAAGGTCACTAACGCACTTCATATAGACGAAGAAATATTATTTTACGTCGAAAACGACATTATCAACACATTTCCGACTGTAACAATTGTTCTAGCTCAAAAAATTTTAGACGATGTCACCAATAACGAGCAACAACTACAAATCATACAAGACACAAACAAACGAGCTCATAGAAACTATACAAATAATGCTCAGGAAATTTCGCTTAGATATTACTGGCCGAACATACGTGACGCTTGTGAAAAAGAAGTACAAGACTGTGAAATATGTCTCACCAACAAGTACGAACGCCGACCAAATGAACAACCAATAGGTTCAGCACCAATACCGAACAAGGTAGGCGAGTACATACACCTAGACTTGTTTTTTATGAGCAATAATATGTACATTAGTTCAACCGACAAATACTCAAAATTCTGTCATTTGAGACAAATAATATCAAAGAAGGACACATACAAATACGTTGACGAGATACTATCGCAAATATACCCAAACGCAAAGTTTGTAATGACTGATAACGAGTCAACATTTACAGGCATACGAAAACTCCAGCCTATCATTCGACAACAAACGGTCAAGTTGAACGGACGCATAGTACGATAATTGAACTCGCGAAAGTTTTGGCACATCAACACAGTTCGGCACCTGATGAGCAGATATTCGAAGCAGTCCGACAATACAACAAGACAATCCATTCGGTAACCACCGAGAAACCCGTGGACGTGTTTCTCAATCAAAGGGGGTATCCTGACGTCAAAGAGCGTCTCCAACAAAACCAAGAGAGAGTTTTGAGATCCCATAATGTAATAGACCGTTTAGATAAGCTTCGACTCGTGCGTACTGAGCTGGTCAAGAAAATTCGAACAATCGGCCAAACGCTACAATCTTCGTAGCAGAGCTAGGACTTTCAAAGTAGGAGACGAAGTATATCGTCGAAATTTTGCTTTAAGCAACAAAGCAAAGAAATTTAACTCGAAGCTAGCTCCAGTATTTGTAAAATATTCGGTTCTTGCCACAAAGGGCAGCAATATGTTCAAATTACAAGATAGAGAAAATGGTAAGGTTGGCTGGTATCATATGAAACATATAAAGGAATGCAAGGGTTAAGAAAAAGTTGTGCCAAGGATTTGCAAACTTCGTTAAGTTATATATATATATTTTTTTTCTATCAAAATCACGCCACCGTTTTTCGTTGCTATATAAGCTGCGGATTCTGCTAGATCGGTCTCTTCTTCCTGGATACATTCTTCAAACGGATACGCTTGCGAGTTTCCGTCAAGTTTCGGGTAATATATTTATTCGTGCGAAAAAGTAAATTTTTGAATTTTCGATTAGTATTGGGCAAATCAGTAGATTTTGCAGCCAATTACGCGTTTTTTTAAATACTAAACGCGAAACTTCAATTTCCGCCTAACTAAAGATGTTCCTGCTCTGGACTATATATTGAATGGAGAACTACAACGCCTGGATGAAAGCTGAGAACCCGCATGGCTCAACGAAGTTGCAGTCCACCTCCGGATAATTGTGTCAAATAAATTTTTTTAAATTAATTCTTTTCGCTAAATTTTTATTACGTTTTAAAAAGAAAAGTTATTTTCTTAAAATTAAAGTTTTGCGTGATTTTGTGCAGCTCATGTATATCTATCTGCAAATATATATGTACGAGGTGTGCTCAAACAGTATCGCGAATTTTGTGTTTTTTCAAAAATTATTTATTTATTCATGAATATCTATTTTGTCCCCTTCAAAGCAATCCCCATGAGATATTATACACTTGTGCCAACGGTTTTTCCAATCTTCGAAGCACTTCAAAAAATCATTTTTTTGTATCTTGTTCAGCTCCTTCGATGCCGTCTTTATCTCGTCCTTTCATGGGCCTCTTCAGTTTAGGGAACAAGAAAAAGTCACAGGGGGCCAGATCTGGGGAATACGGTGGCTGTTGCATCATTAGTGTGTTGTTTTTGGCCAAAAAGTCGCGCACAAGCAACGATGCGTGAGCAGGGGCGTTATCGTGGTGCAAAAGGCAATTTTTGTTCTTCCACAAATCCGGGCGTTTCTGGCGGATTGCTTCGCGCAAATTGCGCATAACTTGCAGGTAATATTCCTTATTGACCGTTCTTCCCTGTGGCAAGAACTCATGATGCACCACGCCCCTGCAATCGAAGAAAACTGTCAGCAAAACTTTCACATTCGACCGAACTTGGCGCGCTTTTTTCGGTCTTGGTTCGTGCGGCAGCTTCCATTGAGATGATTGAGCTTTGGTTTCCACGTCATAACCATAAACCCACGATTCGTCACCAGTTATGACCCTCTGGAGCAAATTTGGGTCGTCGCGGACAGAGTTTAACATCTCATTAGCAATGTTCATGCGATGCTGTTTTTGGTCACAATTGAGCAATTTTGGTAAAAAAATAGGTAAAAATCGAAGACGATCCAAAACACGTACAAGCAAAGCAGCTGTCAACAATTAACTGAACATTCAAAATGGCCGAGCTTGTCGGCATAAGTGAGAGACATGAGTACCAACATAACGTAACAAAAAATTCGAAATTCGAATATACGTAACCAGCGAAAATTCAAAATTCGCAATACTTTTTGAACACACCTCGTATACATACAATCCTAAGACAAAAGTACATCAATAGTAAAAGAAGAAAAAATAAAATATCGTAGTAGCCAAAAACAGTAAAATATTTCCTATCAAATATCAGTTTATAGTGAGTTTAACGAAGTGTAGTCGTGCCACGCTAGTTAAAGCCCAATATTTTATTTCTCATTGTTCGATGAACCCAGGTGCAAAATTTTGCATTTTTTTGTAAATTTAACCTGAAAATTCTATTATCGTGAAACCCAATATAAAAATTTTATAAATAATGTCGATAAATTCTTATTTATCAGCAACAAAACTTTTTCATTAAATACTGTATGTCCACCAGTAAAAATGTCTTAGGAATCGTAGAGAGAGAGAAAATAATTGAAAGAGATAGTGAAAAAGAAAATGTATAAAAGTTAAGTTAATTTTTTTTTGTTAAACCGATTTGTACAAAAATATAAGAAAAAAGAAACCTGTTTCTAAAAAAGTTTAAATATGCTTTAAAAAAAATATATAATTAATTAACTATTTGCGTTTTAAAAATATAAAAAAAATAAAAGATCTAAACCAATTTGGAATTGAAATACGTAGTGAGGGAAAGAAATATTGAAAATTAAAAGTTTGTAAAGAGATACCTACTATTAGCGCGAGATAGAGGGAGATGAGTGATATTAGGAAAGTGACTAGTGCGGAAGAAAAGAGAGGATTGCAATATCGTATTGGAAATTCTTAAAAGACAATTTAAAAACCTTGCAAACAAAAATTAAAAGGTTATCCAAAGGAAATTGGACTAAAAATGTGTATGTGCAACTAAAATTACATTTTCAGCTAAGCAGAAAAGTCGTCGAAGGCCTTCAACGAGTTCATGCAGCAGATATTCATGTAAGTCATTGATTTATTATTTTTTTGTACCTAGTGTTTTTGGGTTTTCTTATAGTATTGTGATTCGTACTCTAGTTAATAATCATTAACTCTCTCACTGTGGGATTGTGGAATCTAAGTGAGCTAATGAAACGAAATAGAATATGAATCACTAATTTTTGTTATTCTTTTTATTTACCCTTAAATAATATTGAATACGAAGATTCAAGAAGAATCGTTTAGTATTCCTTTTATATTAACCGTAAACTACTTGTTTTCGCATTTTATTCAATTTCCTAACCTCACTGATCTCTATAGTCAGATAGTAGGTTTGTTGTTTAAAATTAGTTCTATTCCAACTTGTTCCTATAGTACATACATATGGACAGTCATAAAGTAGGCTTGTTATTTCAAAAAAAAAATGTTCTAATTCCAAGTTGTTCGTTTAAGTGTTAGGACATATACAAATTAAGTACTTTTTGCTATTCACTACAAAAATAGTGTTGAGCTGTAAAATAGAATGATACCTCATACTATTAAATACAACTCTGCTTTGTATACTACCATATATATACTGTCAAATAAAATGACTTTTTGTACACTCTCTCACTTCCGGTTTGTACTACCATTAAACGTGTCGTGTTTTGATTCACTGCTAGAAATATTTAACTTCACTACAGGTTATGGGCCTATAATACGCAAAAATAATACATGCTTTAATTGGAAGAGTTAATTTACATTACGGATTAGTAAGTAACAAAGGCGGATTGACTGTTTTATAATAAATAAACGAAGATTGAGCTCGCGAAAATGGCGACAAACGCTGTAACTTTTCCCTTCGAGAAGCTGAAAGGTCGGGAAAACTTCGACATCTGGAAGCGACACGCAAAATCGTGTCTCATCATTAAGAACTGCTGGAAGGTGGTTGAAAGTGAACTACCTGCAGATGCTGCCGAAAAGGATAAGAGTTGTGATGAACGTGCCCTAGCCGAAATAACATTAATGGTAGAACCAAACAATTTTTCTCATATTGCTACTGCCACTACGGCACATCAAGCATGGAAAGCTTTATTTGCTGCATATGAGGATACGGGCCTCACTCGTAAAGTTGAATTGCTGAAACAATTAGTTCAGTGCAAGCTTTCTGACTATGTATCAGTACAAGAGTATGTGAATTCAATTGTCATGACGTCACTGAAAGTGAAGAATGCTGGACTCAACATAGACGATGAACTCACTGCATCGTTAATGTTAGCAGGGCTGCCAGATGATTTTCGTCCACTAGTGTTCGCCGTGGAAAATAGTAAAGAGACACTCACCATTGATAGTGTAAAAACTCTTTTGTTACAAGACGCTAAGTTCGATAACAATGATAAAAATAGTGAAAATGCGCTTTATTCAAAGGACAAGTGCAGCTTTAAAAATAAATCAAATCAATATCGATGCCACGCTTGTAAGCAAATTGGTCATTTTGCAAGAAACTGCCCTAATAAACCAAAACGAGATGGCAGCACGAGAAAAGGCAAAAATGTATTGTTTGCATCTCTGCTTTCGAATGACTTTCGTAAAGATGAATGGTTTGTTGATTCGGGTGCGACGTCGCATATGACGAGAAATTGCAATGCGATTATAAATAAAGTGCCTGTGGAAAACAAAAATATTTTAGTTGCTTATAATCAAACTATAAAAGTTGAAGCAAAAGGTGACATAAATATGTGCTTGTTCGCAAATAACTCACAAACTGAAGCTGTAATAAAAAACGTTGAATATGTGCCGAGGTTGTGCGCAAATCTCTTGTCGGTGAGACAAATGACCAAAAATGGAAATACGGTCATATTTAAAGGTGATGAATGTAAAATTTATAACAATAAACAAAATTTAATAGCAATAGCAAATGCTGTGAACGATCTCTATCGTTTAAATTGTGACATTTCATCCAATCAAGAAGTGAATACACAAAGTGTTTATCTAGCTCGAAATGATTATGAGTTGTGGCATAGAAGAATGGGTCATATTTGCGCTGAACATTTAAAGAAAGCTAAAAACGCTTCTGTTGGCATTGAATTTGGAAAAGTTAGCAATGAAAAATGCGTAGTTTGTGTAAAATGAAAACAAACCCGTTGCTCGTTTAAGAATAGTGGAACTAGAGCAAAAGATTTGCTTGATATAGTTCACTCAGACGTGATGGGTCCGTTTGCTGAAAAATCTTTTTCTGGTGCTCGCTTTTTAGTCACATTTGTTGATGACTTTTCGCATATGCTATTTGTGGTGCCAATTAAACGCAAATCAGAAGTATTTGATGAGTTTGTAAAGTTTAAAAAAAGAGTTGAAAAGCAATGTTCACGAAAAATAAAAGTGCTTAGGTCTGATAATGGCACGGAATATGTTAATAATAAATTTAAAAAACTTTGTGAAATAGAAGGTATAGTGCACCAAAATACCTCACCGTACACTCCAGAACAAAACGGAGTTGCCGAAAGACTTAACCGCACAATAATTGACCGAGTGCGTTGCATGTTAATAGATTCTGGTTTGAAATACAAATTTTGGGCTGAAGCTGCAAATACAGCGGCGTATATTCTTAATCGAATACCATACGCCTTGAATGAAAAAAGTCCTCAAGAAATTTTACAAATAAAAAGCCAGATCTAAAATTTATAAAAGTGTTTGGTTGCAAAGCCATGGTGCCTCGCGAAAAGCGAAGAAAGCTTGAACCGAAATCGGTTGAGTGCGTAATGGTTGGCTATAGTAATGATTCAAAAGCGTATAGGTTATTTAACCCTAAAACACAAAAAATTGTAATAAGCCGGCATGTTGTTTTTATTGAGTCGCATAATAATAATGCTAAACAAAACTATATATTTGATTGGGAATCGGGGTGTGAATCTTTCAATATTGTTGATTCAGGTGAGGAGGTAGATATGAAAGAATCGCCAATTACTGAAAATAAGCTATCAGAAGTAGTACGTGAAGAAACTGATACACTTACGCCACTTAAACTAGAGTCTGATAGTGAACTAGCCATTCAGTTCGTGCCTGATACAGCAGAGTTCGATTCTCCCTATGAAAGCGCAAACGATGCCGACGACTTCGAGGACGCAAATGGTCTAAGGCGTTCAAAAAGAATCGCGGAAAAACAGTTTGGCGCAAACTTTTCTGTGACTGACTTTGTTTCCAATGAACCTGAAACTCTGGCTGAGGCGATGTCAAGTGAACATGCAGAGGACTGGAAAGCTGCAGTAGACGCGGAAATGAATTCTTTGCATTTAAACAAAACTTGGCAGCTGAGTGAATTACCTCCTGGAAAGAAAGCAATCAGGTCCAGATGGGTATTTAAAACCAAAATAGATGGTAATGGCATGGTTGTTCGACGTAAAGCCAGGTTGGTAATCAAAGGATATAATCAAAAAAAAGGTATCGACTATGAGGAAACGTTTGCCCCTGTGGTCCGGTATACCTCTTTACGTTTTCTATTAGCACTAGCGGCAAAGCATGACCTACTGATTCATCAAATGGATGCGGTCACAGCATTTCTCAATTCTGAGCTCAAAGATGAAATTTACATGGCACAGCCCGATGGTTTTGATGATGGCTCTGGTCGTGTTTGTAGACTAAATAAATCTCTATACGGGTTAAAGCAGTCAAGCCGACTGTGGAATGAAAAATTCAATAACGTTTTATTAAAATTAAACCTGATACGCAGCAATACAGACCAATGTGTCTACTACAAGGTTGGAGATGACGTGATGCTATTTGTAGCTGTTTATGTTGACGACGTGTTACTATTCTCGAATGACGAGTCAAGCTTAAATACCTTAAAGAAACAGTTGGCATCGGAATTTAAAATGAAAGACCTTGGTAAAGTGTCAACAGTTCTTGGCATGCGTGTTACGAGAGATTTAGTTAACGGCAATATAAAAGTTGACCAGTCCCAATATATCGCTGATATGCTCGAACGCTTTGGAATGTTTGATAGCAATTCAGTTGCGACACCAATCGACTTAAATCAGCACATAAGCACCAAAATGTGTCCAGTCAGCGAAACGGATCAACAAGAGATGGCAAAAGTTCCCTATATGCAAGCAATTGGGTGTTTACTATTCGCTGCACAAATAACACGCCCTGACATCAGTTTTGCTGTAAATTTGCTTAGTCGTTTTTCCACAAATCCAGGAAAGGCACACTGGGCTGCAGTGAAACGCGTCATGCGATACTTAAAGGGTACCATAAACTACGGTATAGTGTTCAGCAAAGAAGCGTGCAATCTGACTGGGTTTTGCGACGCAAATTGGGCTAGCGATCTCGATGAAAGACGATCTACAACGGGCTATGTATTTAAATTGCAAGGTGGCCCGATTTCTTGGTGCACTCGAAGGCAGCGAACTGTCGCTCTTTCTTCTACTGAGGCCGAATTTATGGCCATGACGTCGGCAATCCAAGAGGCAACATGGCTAATGCGCTTACAGAAGGAGCTGACACCACACAGTGCAGAAACTATAGTACTCCATTGCGACAACAAAAGTGCTATTCAAGTGGCTATGAACAGTTCTTATTCACCTCGCACAAAGCATGTTGATATAAAAGGCAAATTTATCCGTCAACATTTGGAAAGTGGCAAGATCAAGCTGGTCTACATACCAACCAAGGAGATGTTAGCTGATATCCTGACAAAAGGCGTATCTAAAGTTATTCATACTAATCTTTGTAAGTCACTTGGTCTTAATTGAAACTAAATTCACATTGTTAATTCTACTGTAGTTTGATTTGCAAATAACTATTTAAAATAATTAAATGAAGTTTTTCTTTTTTCTGTTTATTTAATAAATGAAGTATCCTTCTGGAAAGGTGTTGAGCTGTAAAATAGAATGATACCTCATACTATTAAATACAACTCTGCTTTGTATACTACCATATATATACTGTCAAATAAAATGACTTTTTGTACACTCTCTCTCTTCCGGTTGGTACTACCATTAAACGTGTCGTGTTTTTATTCACTGCTAGAAATATTTAACTGAACTACATTTTTTTAATTAATTCTTTTCGCTAAATTTTTATTACGTTTTAAAAAGAAAAGTTATTTTCTTAAAATTAAAGCCTTGCGTGATTTTGTGCAGCTCATGTATATCTATCTGCAAATATATATGTATACATACAATCCTAAGACAAAAGTACATCAATAGTAAAAGAAGAAAAAATAAAATGTCGAAGTAGCCAAAAACAGTAAAATATTTCCTATCAAATATCAGTTTATAGTGAGTTTAACGAAGTGTAGTCGTGCCACGCTAGTTAAAGCCCAAAATTTTATTTCTCATTATTCGATGAACCCAGGTTCAAAATTTTGCATTTTTTTGTAAATTTAACCTGAAAATTCCATTATCGTGAAACCCAATATAAAAATTTTATAAATAATGTCGATAAATTCTTATTTATCAGCAACTAAACTTTTTCATTAAATACTGTATGTCCACCAGTAAAAATGTCTAAGGAATCGTAGAGAGAGAGAAAATAATTGAAAGAGATAGTGAAAAAGAAAATGTATAAAAGTTAAGTTAATTTTTTTTTGTTAAACCGATTTGTACAAAAATATAAGAAAAAAGAAACCTGTTTCTAAAAAAGTTTAAATATGCTTTAAAAAAATATATTATTAATTAGCTATTTGCGTTTTAAAAATATAAAAAAAATAAAAGATCTAAACCAATTTGGAATTGAAATACGTAGTGAGGGAAAGAAATATTGAAAATTAAAAGTTTGTAAAGAGATACCTACTATTAGCGCGAGATAGAGGGAGATGAGTGATATTAGGAAAGTGACTAGTGCGGAAGAAAAGAGAGGATTCCAATATCGTATTGGAAATTCTTAAAAGACAATTTAAAAACCTTGCAAACAAAAATTAAAAGGTTATCCAAAGGAAATTGGACTAAAAATGTGTATGTGCAACTAAAATTACATTTTCAGCTAAGCAGATAAGTCGTCGAAGGCCTTCAACGAGTTCATGCAGCAGATATTCATGTAAGTCATTGATTTATTATTTTTTTGTACCTAGTGTTTTTGGGTTTTCTTATAGTATTGTGATTCGTACTCTAGTTAATAATCATTAACTCTCTCACTGTGGGATTGTGGAATCTAAGTGAGCTAATGAAACGAAATAGAATATGAATCACTAATTTTTGTTATTCTTTTTATTTACCCTTAAACAATATTGAATACGAAGATTCAAGAAGAATCGTTTAGTATTCTAAATTTTCCTTTTATATTAACCGTAAACTACTTGTTTTCGCATTTTATTCAATTTCCTAACCTCACTGATCTCTATAGTCAGATAGTAGGTTTGTTGTTTAAAATTAGTTCTATTCCAACTTGTTCCTATAGTACATACATATGGACAGTCATAAAGTAGGCTTGTTATTTAAAAAAAAAAATGTTCTAATTCCAAGTTGTTCCTTTAAGTGTTAGGACATATACAAATTAAGTACTTTTTGCTATTCACTACAAAAATAGTATGAATTTGATTTGTTCATTAAATTTTCTTATTAGTTGATTAGGTTATTATTTAAATAAATGGATTGTTAATTGATACCTAAAATAGTCTGAAATTTAGTTGTTGTGATTTTTATATTGGGACTCTTCGCTACCATCTGAAGAGTCATGGAGGGTGGGTAAAAAGCGGTGAGGAAATCGGAAGTACAACCGCAAGATAGGGAAAAGGTATGTAGCTTTTGCTAAAATATGATACGTTTTTTTGTTGGCCATTGAAAGTGCTGTGGAAATAAATCCCGTGAACCCTTACGTGTGCGTATAAATTTTTTTCTGGTTAGGTCTTGGGTTTGTCATAAGTGGTGATTCTGTTGGTGTCTGCTTCAACGAACCCACATTAGTGGCTGAAGCTACGGGACAGCGAGACGCACACGGGCAGACATCAACATCTTCTACTCGTCACCATCTAAACATGGTACAACTAACAAACAATTGTCGACCCATGGTGGATACACATAAAGGTTCCATAACAATAACCGCAATCGAAAACAACTGACGTATAAAGAAGGTGACGTTATATATTCGAAGACGCACAGAAGGAATAAAAACGTAAAAAAATACGCGAAACACATAGTTAAGGAAGATAACGGGAAAACAATAACGACCACTAAAAGAGTTATTATACATAACGATAATATCAGAGTAAAGGCATGTTCGGAATAGTATTTATCTCACTTTTCTCTATCGTACTTTGCGATAGTATAATAGATTTAACCAATAGGAAATATGTACTTGTAGAAACAGATCCTGTTTACATATATCAGGATACAGCTTTCTTGTATCATATATCTAACCTTACAAAAATAATGGCGCCATTCAAAAGTATAATGAAATCATCATACAATCTAGAAAATCAACCTGAAACTCAAATATTAGTTAACAAAATAGAATCTCTGAAAACACAACTCATTCCAAATATTTATAGACCCAAAAGATCACTTAATTTTCTTGGCTCCATGTTAAAATTCATCACTGGCACACCAGACCACGATGACCTTATAGAAATCAAAAGTTCACTTAATATGCTAATAGAAAATAACAATAAGCAAAGAATAATTAATTCACAGTTCGAAAGAATACTCGAAATCCTTGATCCCAAAGCAATTACCGAAAACATTGTTATGTCAGAAGTTATAATGAATCAATAATGAACACTATAAATTTTGCAAAAACTAATAATTTTTACTCTGGCACACTAAATTTAAAAGATGTACATGATTTAATATAGCATGAAAAATTGGATCTTCCATTAATAAATATATTAGAATATGCAGACATTCATATCTGTTACCTACAAGAAGCAATTGTAACAATATACAAATATCCTATCCTCGGAACTAAATTTAGCCTATTTAATGTATACCCTTTAGCACATAAGCATGGTAAAATTAATTTAGACCCTAAGATCGCAAAATGCAACAATTATCAAAGAATATCCAAATGTAAAAATTATATGAGTAACTTTATTTGTAAATCAGAACCCTCTGATAATTGTACTATAAAAATATTAGAAGATAAGTCAGCCCAATACGAAACAATCCATGAAAATAATGCTCCACTCCGCATCCTAGAGAATGGATATATTCTGGCAAATTACCAGCATACTTGGAACAACATACATATATCAGGCCCTAAATTGATACATTTTAATGAATCCACAAACATCGATAATATCACTTACTACAATCATGAAAGCCAACTCAGAGAAATCATACACAATCAACACAGTGAAAAATTTGAAGTACTCCGTATCCTTTCCTCAAATTCAATCTACAAATTCAGTAATATCCAAAAACTCTCAACATTTTTGATACCTATTGAAGAAAACCCAGTACAGTTTACGTTCTTGATCATAATGGGATTTCTTACCTTAGCAGTCATTATTTATGGTATTGTAAATCTCTGCCGAATAGAAAAATTCTTAACAGACAAAGGCAAATAGACGAGTTGTACCAAATCGAATTGAACCGTCTTCAATAGCAACTCGTAGCAGCAGCGTAGCGAGGACGCTCCGTTTTAAGAGGGAAGACAGTTAGCGACGCTGTACACACTTACATATGTATGTAAGTTTATACACCACATACATATATACACTGCATCCATACATACATACATAATTGTTGTTGACGAACGATTATTCGGATAGACCTATAACCTTGTATGATAAGAATACACACAACATCTAAACAACAGAATTTATCTCAACATGATTTGTAAGGAACTGTACCGAACAAACATTATAAGAATAGAACCGCACTATCGCTGCAACAAACAATAAAAACCCAAATACGACAGCAACCGACGCATTCATCAGCAAACAAGATAACAAGCGAGGCATCTTCCAGTAAACAAGATAAGAACCGTCGCATCTCAATAGTATAAGTAGCAATAAGATTTATGTAAATCCAACAGTTTTTAGAATATCAATAAAGAGCACGCATTTCAGCGTAGCAAAAATTATATTCTTCGACTCAAGTTATTAACTCACGTGAGCGAACTAAAGATATATCACGAGGAAACGAAGTAACGGACCAGAGCATGACAACGACAACAGGTGGCACGTTCGCCCAAATCCCGCAGCCGAAACGAAGTAAACGCGTCTACTAGTAAGGCGAGTGTACATTTCATAATCAAATAGCAAACCAATATGGATACGCGCGATATCGATACGTGCACAAGCGAGAAGGCAGCAGACGGCTCCCACCGCCTTAAGATTAGGCGGATAGACCAACAGCAACAAATACCAGGGAAGGAGATATACGATGTCGAAGACCTCTTAACAGACACCGACAGCGACTTGGGAAACGATATCCAAAGTCCGACATACAGCTCAGGCGAAGAACCTGATGGTGCTCCGTCCGAGAATCGACGCCGATCTCTATATCGTCCAAAAACAAGTCGGATGGCGACGAAGATGGCCGAGCTGTCCATCCGGTAGAAGGATGAGAGTCTACTTCGGTAACATATTGGGAGAAGAGCGCACTCCGCAAACCGTAACTCCACAGATTTGGGGCCGTAATGAGGAAGAGGGCATACCTGCAGGTCAGAGCGACGTGCCGAGTCATAAGGCGAGCGACGATATGGCACTCGACGCTGAAGGCAGCAGCAATATTGGTGCAGGGAACGGCAACTTGGAGGACATGGTGGGACAGATAGAGCGATGGCTAGGAGAGTCCACAAGCTCCACGCCAAGTACATGGGAGAACCAGTTGGGGCGAACCCTTTTCAGAGGCGCATCGGCGCGGGATATCCGAGGCCAAGGATTCCGTGTTCGCATCACCCGAACGGGCCTTGTAACTATAAGCCTTATTGCAACAGGTGAGGGGAGAGTGTGAAGACCCCAATATTAAATATATTGAATTTTTATACGTTAACACTACATACACACAAATTGGTCTACATAACCTGCCACATATAAATGTGTAAGCTAATATGCCGCTATCCCACTGGCAAACGACACCACACGCGCATTCCTTCAAATGCTGATGGTGCTTTACCGTTCATGGGAACGACCAACTTAGTTATTTCAAGAAACAACAAAAATAAGAATCACCTGCAAGGCCAACGTCGCTTCATAGAATAAATAAGCGTAAGATTTATTATGTTAGCTCAGTCATTAAGTTTATGTCTGTTATGTTATGTTTTATTCGTCCAAAATATATTTTTTTCGGTGTTTTATTAATAATCTCATTAACTGGAGCCCAACGCCTCAGTCGCGTTAATTTGAAACTAAGTAAAAGCACTTAAGTAGTGATCGTGTTTAACGTCTTTTAAAAAACAATAAGTCCAACTTAGAATCGAGGAAGCGGCACTCAAGAAATGTCCCAACGCGTCTGGAATAAGTAATAAAATCCTGTAGTAAGTCATCACGCACAAAGGGGGTGCGCATCACTGGACCCAAGTAAAGCAGCAACGCTAAGTTAAGAAATTAAGCCAAATTGTTAAGTATTAATCAATGCCAATATAATAAGTGAATTTGATTAGAAAGCTTGTATAATCAAAAAAGAAAAAAATCAAAACAACAAAAGTACACATTAAAAATACTGCATAAATTTTTTAGATTCATCGTTTTTTCCCAAATAACAATAGGCCTGTACAGCAAATAAAATAAAATATTGTATAAAAATAAATTTAAAACAAGTTAGGAAAAGGCAGACTGTGCCGAAGACTTTATACCTTTCATGAATACGCATCACGGTTTTAAGTGTCCGATCTTTACTCACAATTAGTACAAACTTTGCAAAACTGTTAATTTAAAGATACCAAACCCAAACTCCATTTATGGGAACAATCGATTGTATGGGACTTGTTGGTTATGTTATGTTGGTCCGATCCGCGTGATTTTCAGTAAACACATTACATATATAATGTGTACTTAAACTGCAACATTTTACGTTCCTAGCTTTTTAATCGCAACAGTTATTGGCCACACCACGTTTATCGGAACAATCGATTGTATTGGAGCTATGCGTTGTACTGGTCCGATCGTGCTGGTTCCGACCAATGATTAATGCTGTACAAAATAGCTGGCTCTTACCAAATTTCTTCGAGATATCTCTAAAACCGAGGGACTAGTTTGCGTTCAAACAGACAGACGAACAGACGAACAGACGGACAGACGGACATGAATAAATCAACTCAGCTCATCGCCCTGATCATTTCGGAATGCTTATTGGTGGGTATATCTCTTCTTCTTCTCATACTTACGAACATCGGCCCCAAGTTATAATACCATTTCATGTTAATGAAAGGTATAAGAACAACTCGACGATTCGCCACAAAAGGAACCCACCCTTAAATATACACTTAACATTACCTAACCTAACATCCTCAAACTAATTACCTGATCTAAAACCACAACTAATGACTTCTACATGACTAACGAGCGTCAAAACCCACCCTTAAGTATACACTTAACATTACCTGACCTAACATCCTCAAACTAATTATCTGAAATAACACCACAACTAATAAACGAGCGTTCAAAACAACCCTCATTGCAGGTACCCGTTCGGATACGTTCGTAAGACACGACTCACATACACGAATACTAACACTACCTGATACAGCATCCAGACTATAAATACATGACAACGGATAGACACAGATCAGAACGAAATCAATCACTGAAGATGGCGGATCGCCGAAACTGGTTTGTTACAAAACCAAAATTGACAAGGGATGACGAAAATTCGTTCCAATATAAAAACAAAAGGAACCCTTCAGAGATTGATTTAGATGTCTGAGGGATTTTTCAGGCGACCCTAGAAAATTCGCTTCCTCGTAAAAAATACCGTCGAAAGGTTATCAAGGATATACGATAGTGAAAAAGGCACTCCTCGTTATTTTGGTATTTTAAACCACATAGGGAACAAAATAACTGGAAGTGTAGACGTAGCCTTGGAATCTTAGAAGACTTCTCTTAATTGGGATGCTATCTCCAAATGCCTCAATGCCCATTATGGGGATAAGAGAGATATTACTATTCTTGAGTACCAAATATCTACTCTCTTCCAGGGAAATAGATAAATTAACGAATTCTATCAGGATATATTTTCCCACCTCCCGCTAATTTTAAATAAAATATCTTCCCTCGAAATAGGCCAAGAATCCCTTATCGCGATAAGAGTCTAGACACATTCATCAGAGGATTGAACGGCAAACTTAGAAAACGCACCTTCACTTCCGCCGTGGAAGCAGTTACCTTTTTGCCCTAGCCTGACTAACCTACCCCAGCCAATACCTCGCGTAGGAAACACAGGACAGCCAGGAGGATATAGTAACACACACCCTCAATACAACCAATTTCCAACCCAATATAATCGGCTATACCCATATCCCCAATATCAACAAAATTTCAGCTACATCCCAAATCAACAACTTATTTCCACTCAATTCACAAATCTTCCACCAAGACCCACTCAACCAAAACCACCAATCCCAATGGAAATAGACGAATCACTTTAAACTGAGAATGTCAATTACATGAATCGACCGATCAACCCTCTCGCTGGAAAAAGACCCATCACACCTCTAAACCAAATACGACAGCCCAAAGCAATGAACCAGAGGCAAACATTTCACGATTTTTATAACCAATACACCGCCTATTATAATAGCACTAACGACAATATACCAGAAGGGAACACCTACGAGTTCCCCGATATCCATTTTCTAGATTAACGAAATCCAAGTTACCGAAATTTTTAAATTTTTAATTGATACAGCTTCGAATAAAAATTATACTCAGCCAAATCTTGCCAAAATTGCAATCCCTAATAAAGTAGGAGGAAACATAAGGATAACCCACCACACTTTCATTAACCTTTACGGATTGAAAGACGAAAACCTTAAATTCTTTTACGGAGTTCTTGGCAACGCCAGCTTAAAACAATTAGAAGCCATAAAACTCTCGAGTTTGAATATAAAACACATTAAATCTTATAGTATGTTTATTAAATTCACTATCCTTGTATGAAATTATTTTAATTTTAAAGCGAAACACTTTGAATCTAATATACAAATATTTCATCAACCAAACCAGTATTCACCAACGTGATATTAACATATTCGCATACTTAATCTAATATTAAACAATATTTAATTTAACTATTGTGAATGCCTTACGCCGAACTCTAATTAACCGACGTACGAAACGAAACGTCATCTGATGCATATCTACGATCTGTACCAGAGTGGTAACGCTTGAAAATATTTACCTAAAAAACCAAAAATTTGATCAAGAAAGGAAAATTGCTCTAATATATGAACTTTAACCTTAACAAATCATTAAAATTTGCAAATTTAAGTACTAAATATAGTTCTGAAGTTTATCACGAAACTTAAAGACCGAACAAAGCAAATTATACCCTTTAAATAAAAGAAATCAGTATGAGCAACAGCAGCGACGCCCTGAGTGGCATTGTGCATAGTGCTTTCCTAACATACCGACGTTGTAAGGTTTAAGGGGTAGGTAACATTAAAAAATTGTTGTAACACTCCACAAATTGGAGAACACCCTCCTCTGAAAGATTTCCGGAGCTATGTCCTTACTATTATTATTATTAAGAAAATTTCTGGATCTTTATTTTATTCGGAGATAATCGGTTATTTTCTGCGCGATATTTTTTAAGAACAGAATAAAAGTCCTTTTTAATAACTAACTGTTGAAATAAATTGAAATTAGTAGTGGGACTATTTCGAATTTTTTTTAACGAATATTTTTATTAGTTTATTCGAATAGTATTTATTCGAATAATATATCCGTTTATTCGAATAGTGGTATTCGAATAGTGGTATTCGAATAGTTGTATTATTCGAATAGTGGTATTGGAATAGTTGTATTGAAATGCGAGAGATGTCGGAAGCGAAATTCACTGTCTTCATCGCTTGTGCCTATGAGCATGCAAGTTAACACCACCACTCACACAGCGCACTTAGGCATAATATAAACAAAACGGTATCAAGCATTGACAATTAGGCAGCGGCCATCAACTCACACCTATGGTCCACTTTCTATAGAATTAAGAATTCAGAATAAACTAAGCTCGTTTTAGCTAGGCTTAAATTCCTAGAATGTAAGCTTGAATATTGTATCTAGCCTTAAGAGAATTTTTGTATATAAGAGGATTAAATAAAGATAACACATCATTTCTTAGCGGTAATGCTCCCAAAATAGATATTTTTATTATTTCAAGCCAAGGGCTTAAAAAGTTTTTTTAAAAACTTATCGCGGCCGGGGCAAACTTTAAGTGGCGATCCTGCCAGGAGATGTTTTAAATGTTCACATACAAGACATTCACATCAAACGTTTACGATAAACTTATAGAAATTTGGAGCAAACTGAATATCGATTTATTCGATAAAAGAGCCGTCACAAAAAAAACTACATGCATTACTTGACAAATACAAGGAATTGTCTAGATCCGGACGATATTTGGAAAAATTTCAAAGTTTTGTTGATGGTACAAAGAAAATATTCTTCATCGCACAATGCAAATGCCCACTGCAAACATATCTTTGCAACTGTGGTAAAATTCTCGACAACCTCAAAGACTTCATTTTTGACCAGCATAACGATAGAACACTAACCTGTTGTTGAGGATCTTTCAGAGACAGAAGTGTCTACAATACGAAGATCATTGCCATCATCTGGTGATGCAACGTATCAGTCTTTACGCTACAACCAGCACTCCATCAGCGAATTTGAAAATCTTGGCAACATACATAATGTTCGTGTACGTTCCCATGTATTTTAACGTTAAATATTATAAGTCGTTTACATACGGTAGTGCTTTGCTTGGAAAATTCATACGGTGGACGCAGTATTTGCCAGACAATTTACGTAGAGGGATCAACAAAACAATTGATAATAATTCCTATTTTGCACATTGCGAAAAGGTTTTACTCAGCATGCTCTTCGACGAACGAAAACATATTCGGAAGTATGCACTGGAAAAAATTGTATATATTCGGGATAATTTATTTTATCCATCTCTCCGTGCCTGCGTAAAACCAAAAATTAATTTTGATTGCACTGATTACGTTCATATGATTGATTTGAACGACGATAATGAGCTGTCAGAACCGCCATTCACAAGAGGCATACCGTATGAACATTTGAAAGCTTATTTTGAAGATGAAGACGATGAAGATCCACCGCTTCCGGATCCGAATATTCCATGCCATATTCAAGGCACCGAGCGGTACGTTCAGCTAGTATCCAATGTATCTAAACGTGCCATTCATAAAAATCGCGAAGGGATCATGGCGACTACAGTAGAAACCCGAAGTAAAGTGAGCCGAATGGAATCCAAGCAGGATTTGCAAGGAAATTTCTGAACTTTAAAATGAATTCCCACATTTTTCACACTTTTTTTGTGTTAGAAACTATTTGCAAGCTGTCATTTTCATAATTTCAATAAATAGTTCAAATGAAGGTTCAAACAAAAATTTCACTGTGTGTTAATTAAACGTAAAATTTACATATACAATTGTCAAATGAGGGAAAATTTTTGAACTGACGCTTATCATAGTGATGATTTAGGTAAGGAAAATATTAAAAATGCTTTTTATTTGCCAAATGAATGCTAAAAATGAGCTTTGACAATTAAAAATCTATGAAAAATCGTTTTTTCGACCAAAATTCTTCTAAAACTCCACTAAATAAATTTTTTTTCAATAAACTGCATTTACCAACGTCTTTAGCGCATAAATTCACTTGGGACTACGCCAATTGACACGGAAAAAAAATACATAAAAAATGATTTGGAGCCTTGAAAATGAAAAAAAAATGCATAATTCGACCAAAACAAGTCCCAAAACCCGAAAATTACATTTTTTTTTTTTTCAAAAAACTGTTATCGACAACGTTTTTGGGTTGGACAGGGTATACATGAAAATTTTAAAATCAAATGAAAATTTTTTTAGTAAGTCATGAAAAAAACCTTAAAAATCCAAGTCGAAAAAAATCAAAAAAATTTAATTTCGCAGGCTCGAAAGTTATTTTTTTGGGTATGCGTACTGGAACTTTTTTTTCCTGTGCCCAATACCGGTTAATAAATCGACCCAAACTAATGTATATGCATATGTATAAACTCGTACGTACATATATAAAGTTTGAAAGTAATAAATATACAAGTTAACGCCACAAACATTCAAACTCATTCTTGATTGCAAATAAGTTAAAGCCAAACACATAAATACATATTCCTGACTACAAACAAGTTGCCCAGTCATAGACAAACGATCACGTTGCATTACCGTTTCATGGGAACATTTTGACAACACCGCTCAAACAACTCACCCACATTCCCTACTTCAGGTGCCAAACGCGCATTAAAGGAAAGCGCTGACGTTGCACTACCGTGCATGGGAACGAAAAAATCTCAAACAACAACAAGCGTGACATCGGGGATAAGTAGAGTTATAGTTGTAAGAAATATTTTTGTAAAGATTAGTTATTAAGTTTGCTTCAATAAAGTCAGACGACTTGCCTCGTCCAAAAAATAAATATTTTTGAGGATTTGATCAACAATCGCCATAACTTACACATATCTTGTTTGATCAGTGTTATATAAGTATATTTTATTTCAATAAAAAATGGTGAGCATTAAAAGATTTATAAAATACCTACCCACTCCCTTATGCAGACACCTCTGTTGGGCGGACAATAATTTACTGCCGTTGAGTGTCCGCCCAAGGGGGGGGGGGTTCACTGTACTTTGTCAGCTGCTGTACACTCCGCAAATATTAGCATAAGTGATTTATTGTTCATTTTTAAACTTGTCACCTGGCAACCCTACCATGCATTGACACTTGGCTACTGAGAATGATCTATCTATGTACTTTGAAGAGATAGTACCATTCGGGTCGTCAACGAAGCAACATGAAATTATCAACTTCAATTAATTAAAAATCAAATTAATATATTTGAATATACTTGTAAACTATCAATAGATACATTGGAATTAAATGTATTAACTATTTCTGATCGTATTACATATATATTTATTTACTCGGAAGAACCTGTCGTAAGTTAAGCCATCCCTGTTACAAACTTAAGATATTCCATGATATGAATTGCATTTATTTTGTTAATAAATAAACAAGAATAAATAGACTTTATAATAATGTAAAGTTGCTGCCTGCAATCCATGACGGGAAAATAATATCTCTAGAAACGAATATCATAGCTGAGTACACCTGGAAATATACCCCACTCTACAACTGCAAGGAAACCGTAACAGCAAACTTTTGTCAACCCTTAAAAGAAAGAAAATGTACACTACAACTGCTTAACCAACACTCTGCGAAATGTAAGTCAGAATCCGTTGAAGTTGGCGATAGAATAGTTGTAATCAACGATGAACCAGCGCTTATACAAACTACGAACTTAACAAAGTTGACGAAAGGGTCCTTGCTTGTAAAATTAGATGGGGAGATTACAATAAAAACGGCGACTTATGTCAGGTGCAATAAATTTGTTCGATAGGATTTTCAAGATTAGGAATTTTAGGAAGAAATATAATAACAAACAAAGAAATAAATAAATTTAACATCAATTCTAAAAAATTAAAATATATAAAAAGTAATGTGTTAGAAATTAGAAAAAAATTAATTTTAGTAATAATTGTTGAAATGTTATAAGGCAACTTTGCAATTCACATATTTATGCAACACTAAAACTTGACTGATGTTAAAATCTATTCCTTAAGATTCATTCGTTGAAATTTGGAATTTTCCCACTTTCTATCCAACTTTTGTAATATACACATGAATATCGTTTCTCTTATTAAATGTATTAAACTAAAAGAACAGTGCGTTTTACTTTAAATACTTGGAATCCAGGTTACTGCGCAATAAGAGATCTGTATATCCAACAAGTTATATACAGATTTCCAACAGGTTATAGGCCCAGGTACAAATTCCAGGAATCTCAAGTAATAGTGAGTTTCGTGTATATTACGGGATCGTCTATGTTCAACATTGAAAAGTTGAGTGAGTCCAATTATGACTCGTGGCATCTACAATTGAAGAGCGTACTAATTCATCAGAATCAGGAGCTGATGAAAAAGATATGCTGATGTGGAGGGCTAAGGACGAAAAGCTAAAGCGAGGATAATTCTGACCATAACGCCCATGCAGATTCAACATGTCCAGAACTGCAAAACAGCAAGTGACGCATGGAATTGTTTGGAGAAGGTACACCGACCAAAAGATCAGTAAGAAGTCACATTGTTCAAGCAATTGATTAGTGCACGCATGAGTGATGGTGAATGCGTACAGCAATACGTTTGCAAGTTTACTTCAATTGCAGAAAAACTCGCAGAAATTGGTTGTCTACAAGAAAACCTTTTTG
Organism: Merzomyia westermanni; assembly: GCA_949987695.1. Classification (NCBI taxonomy): domain Eukaryota; kingdom Metazoa; phylum Arthropoda; class Insecta; order Diptera; family Tephritidae; genus Merzomyia; species Merzomyia westermanni. Next base: position 124,635,263 of record OX465291.1, on the reverse strand, counting down.
TAATCATGCTTCTAGCAAGTCTGCCAAAGTCATTCGAAAATTTTGTTGCAGCGCAAGAATCACGTGACGATTGCCCAAATCTTAATTCAGTGAAAATTAAATTGATAGAAGAGTGTGAACGCCGAAAATCAGAAAGTTCGCATATAAGAGCAATCGTTGCACAAGAATATGCAGGCACAAAAAATAAGCCTTCGGCGCATACGAATTCTGTTGTAAGTTTTAAGTTTTGAGTTGAACGGTTGTAAATTTTTTGCATAAGTGTTGAGTGCAGTAACAATAAACTAAGAACTAGAGTTGAATTAATAAAAGTATAAACATTTATACAGTTAAAACTAAAAAACCGAAAAGTGACTTTTTACTTAAAGAAAATAGTTCAAGTGTCAGTCGCATTAAGGTGTTGTTCGACTTGGAACACCTGCTAGGCACCCAAAGAATGCGGTTAGTAACAGCAATCATATTATATGGCGACCGTGGGCCGGAGCCCGAAAATGGCGGAAGCACTACCATGTTAGCTGGCGAGATATGGCAGATTAAGCCTTAATACAAAGATCTACAAAAAAATTAAATTAAACAAAATGTACAAAAAAAATTATTTTACAAAATGTGAGGAAATAACCTACACAAACAAAAATTACAAAACTTACAAAAATACAAACAAAAAAATTATAAAATTATCAAAAATACAAAAAAGTTATAAAATAATCAAAAATACACAAAAATTATAAACTTATCAAAAACCCAAATCTGTTAAATTATAAAAACGCATACAAAAACTTTTTTTAAGAAATTACAAAAAGCTACGGCAAAATTCGGTTAACAGCTACAAACTTTAAAAATCTGGAAGAAAAAACACGTGAAAGCATAAAACTCAAACAATTAAAACTTTTTTTGAAACGAAATTTTAAGTTAGCACTTTTGCGTACATTTTGACTAGTTGGTGGTACAGTTTTACGGTAGGCTCACCAAAAGTTAGCACGCCTTGCGGTGGTGGTGGCTTGTTAACGGTGCATGGCACCACGCCACGAAAATAAAGGCGAAAAATACATACGCCACTAAATACAGTTTTGTCACGCCAAGCCGGCGGCAACGCAGTCGATGTTACAGATGTGCAACGCGGCAAAGCAACACAATCGAGCAGAGTAGTAGAGTGCAGAAACGGCAGCCGCGGCAGCGACATCGATCGGTGAGGCGGTATAATACACATTTATGTTGTAAGGATAAAATACTTTAGTAAGTATATATGTTAGCACGACACACGCCAAATAATAAATATATTTACATACATTCCTATAATTACGCAAGAAGACACCTGTTGCACAAGCCAGGCAAATAAATTACATAACGGAATATAACACCACGAAAAAAAGTAGGAATGCAGCAAACGGTGGGAAATGCACTGTCAGCAAGTTCACAAGGAGGCAACATCAGCGCAGTTGGTAGAGCGGCGACAAAATAAGCTAGATGTAAGAATATAATATTTTGTAAAGTTAGTTCTAATTTGGGCATTAACAAATAAAGGAGCTTTAGCTCCCAATAAAATCATTTTTTTTTTCGAATTAATAACGTTCCGTAATTTAACTGGCGCCCGAGCAGGGACCAGCGCGAGTGCCGTAAAGTAGTAGTGCCTGAAAACAAAAAAGGAAGGCCACGCGAGTGACGTATGTAACAAAACGGTAAAAGTGCCTGAAAAATAACCAGTAAGGCCACGCGTCTACAGCGGCATCGGGAAGTGGCATAAGCAGTACGACCGAGGTACCCAAGTACTAGGAGGGAAGGAACCCAACATCCAGCGTTGGGCATGATATTAGCGTAAGATTAGTAATAAGTAAATAATTGGAAACAAAAAAAAATAATAATTGTAATAAAAAAAAAGAGAAAAGTAAATTTAATTGCGTTTTGTGAACCAAAGGAAAAATTAACAAGAAATTAGCAAACAAATCAATAAAATTTAAGAAAAAAAAGGTATACAGAAATCACTGAGAAAAGTAAATTGAGTTGAGCCTTGTGAAATAAAAAAAGGACTAACAGGAAATTAGCAACAAAATAAAAAAAAAATTAGGAAAATGTCAGGATCCGCGGACGAACTCGTTGATCAACTGACCCAACTTAGGTTGGAATATAGAGGTTCCCATCAGGGAGATCCTCCCGTCGCGAATCCGACGAGAATAGAACCAGCAGTTAGGGAGATGTTAGGTGAAGTGAATAGGGCTTCCCTTAACGATCTGCCACCAGATCATAGCGTGACACTAAATGCACAAAACATAAATGATTTAGACAGGGTATCAGATAAGGTAAAATGCCTGAGACAATTCTCAGGACGACCAGGAGAGTTTAGCTCCTGGAGAAAGAGTGTTGATAGGATACTAAAAGCATACGAGTTCTTGCAAAACACACCTAAATATTTCGCCATATTACACACAATTAGACACAAAATTGTCCCCGATGCCGACACGGCTCTCGAATCATATAGCACTCCACTAGATTGGACACACATTAGAAAGTGCCTCATGATGCACTATTCCGACAAGAGGGATATCGGTACTTTAGAGTACCAAATGACTACATTAGCCCAACGCCACGATGATATTTCTACATTCTATCAGATGGTCTATCAACACCTTTCACTAATCCTCGACAAAATTTCCTGCCTCGACTTGGGCGAAGAGTCCATCAGAGCCATGACAAACTCCTACAGGGAGAAAGCTCTGGATACGTTTATCCGCGGGCTTACCGGAGACCTAACCCGCCTCCTCAGTATTCGTGAACCAACCACCCTACCACAGGCACTGCACCTGTGTCAAAAACTTGATAATATGTCCTTCCGAATGAGCCACGCGAACACTGTGAATAGATCCATTAACAACGGACCGCCACGACCACCACGAAATACCACAAATTATAACAGACCCTTCTATCCCGAGCTGACTTATTCCTCAGCATCAAAACCTAGTTTTACACCGAGGTCGCAACAGTTAAATCGACAACCAAATAGGTACCCAAACAATCCATTCATTCCACAGACAAATCGTCCTAGCAACTACGATTACCCCGGATATGATCAAGGATTCCGCACGGGATATAACGGTCAAACAAATTATCCACAGTATAACCCAAATTTCCGTTCGAACCCAACAGGATACAATAATCAAAATAATTACCCCAATAAAAACAGAAGCAATCTACCACCAAAACCACCAGTACCCGTGGACGTAGACCAGTCCATACGTTCCAGACAGGTCAATTACCAAAACCGGCCGCAGAAAAACCAAAACAATTTGGCGCAGAAGCGTCCCCTTTCTACCCAACATCGTCACGCACCGAATAAAATGCAAAGAACTTTTTACGCCGATACGGGCTACACTAAACCGGATGAATACTATGATCAAGCTGATCTTCACCAAATCTACGAGGATAATCCCGTCCCAAATAATTGCGGAAGCGAAAATCAACTGGAACATGTACCAAAAAGCAACCTTAATTTAATCACAGACAACAATCCGGCCCCGTACGAGCAGGATTGCACCGAACTAGATACTATTCATTTTTTAGATTAACGCCATCTTCACTCCCCTATTACGAGTTCATTGCTAAGAGTGGAGATGGACTAGACTTTTTAATAGATACTGGCTCAAATAAAAATTACATACAATCCTCTAGGATAGGAAATCCAATTCCTAATGAGCATACCTTTAAAGTTAACTCTGTCGCAGGAGACATAGAGATCACTCACCACACATACGTGGATATCTTCGAACACGGCGTAGACAAAATTAAATTTTTCATTTTACCAACATTAAACTCCTTTCATGGAATAATAGGTAACGATACGCTCAAACAACTATAAGCAACAATCCACACCGATAAAAATATGATGACAATTTTCGAGAATATAGTTATCCCTCTAAAACAAAGAGCGTCACAAGAAGTGAATAATGTAGGAATAAAAATGCCACATCTTTCTGCCGAAATGCAATCAAAAATTAATAACATAATTAGGAAATGCCCCAATCTATTCTCGGATCCCGATGAAAAACTAACATACTCGTATACTACCTTAGTGAAGGGCGAAATCCGCACTACCAGCGACACACCCATATATTCCAAGCCTTATCCTTATCCAATGGCGCTTAAAGAAGAAATCGAACGACAAATAGAGGAACTTCTAGATAACGGGATAATTAGGAGATCGAAATCCCCCTATAACTCACCAGTCTGGATAGTCGACAAAAAGTTGGATGCCTCCGGTAAAAAGAAATACCGGATGGTGATCGATTATCGCAAGCTCAATTCAATTACAATCCCCGATAAGTACCCCATACCAGAATTAAATGAGGTTCTTGTAAACCTCGGAAACAATTCACTATTTACCGTTATTGATCTTAAAAGCGGATTGCACCAGATACCACTCCGTGAGTCCGATATCGAGAAAACGGCATTTTCCGTAAACAACGGAAAGTACGAATTTCTCCGATTGCCATTTGGGCTTAAGAATGCTCCGTCCACATTTCAACGAGCACTGGACGACATCCTCCGGCAACATATCGGTGTAAGATGTTACGTCTACATCGACGACGTGATAATATTTGAGAAAAACGAAGAGGAGCACTTAAAAAAATATTGAAATGGTGTTCAAAACCCTAGAGAGAGCAAACATGAAAATACAGTAAGATAAGTGTGAGTTTGCTAAAAAGGAAGTCGAATTCCTGGGGTACGTTGTTACTCCGGGAGGAATAAAAACAAACCCAAAAAAGGTAGAAGCCATAGTCAATATGCCTCCTCCTAAAAATCTTAAGGAACTTCGTTCGTTCCTTGGCATGGCAGGCTATTATGGAAGATTTATTCAGAGCTTTGCCAAGATAGCTAAGCCACTTACGGCCATTTTGCGAGGCGAATTCGGAAATATTTCCAAAAACGCATCAAGAAAGCGATCCATTACCCTAGATCAGGAAGCATTAAATGCATTCGATAAAATAAAAAACACCCTTACTTCACGAGACATCGTTCTGTCCCATCCGAATTTCGAAAATAACTTCGAACTGACCACAGACGCATCCGACTTCGCAATAGGCGCCGTACTATCACAAAATAAAAAACCCATAACATACATATCTAGAACCCTCAACAAAACCGAAGAATCTTATGCAACCAATGAAAATGAGATGCTGGCCATTATATGGTCCTTAAGCTCCTTAAGGAATTACTTGTACGGGTCAAGAAAAGTAAATATATTTACCGATCGTCAACCGCTTACATATGCCTTAAGTACAAGGAATACGAATAGCAAAATGAAACGATGGAAAGCCATCTTAGAAGAATGTGATTACGAACTAAGATACAAACCAGGAAAATCAAACGTTGTAGCGGACGCACTGTCAAGGATACCGAACCAAGTTAATTCACTCACACCCACCACTCATAGTGATGAGAGTTCAGGTCATAATTTACCAATAAATGTTTTCAAGAACCAGATTTTTCTTAGGGAAGCAGAAACAGCATCATACCAATTTAGAATAGTCTTTCCGACCATTCACCGGCATATAATAGAAGAAGAAACGAACAAAATATTGTGGCATTGTTTAACAAGTTTAAAAAGAGCAAATTAGCGAAGTGGTAGCCCCACAGATCAAATTATTAGATCAGTAAGACCTCGGAGAGGCACTCAAAGCGTATAAACAAAATATATATTTAAAGCGAATTCTCAAGCGTAATATCTGAGCGAAAATGTCTCGATATAATTTTAATAATCAGAATAGAGGAAGTGGAAATTCTCAATGGAGAAGTCAAGTTCCCCCTCAACAATACCAGTATCCACAGCAGCCTATGATGAACCAACAAGAGCAGTATTCTTATGCTGAACAACCGCGTCCCTCCAGGGGTAGGGGTGGTTATCGCCGAGGAGGCGTCTCAAATAGGCCAAAAGAAAATGTTCGTGTACCGCTTGAAGCAAAAGAGCGTGGTACAATGCCTACTGGTCAGCATTTGTCAAAAACAAATTCTGAATTAAAGAACGATCCTTTATATCTTGAAGCGTTCTTTCCTTCACCAACAGAGGAATTAGTCCCTGTTGCTGAAGAGTTGAACCATTTTACGGGTTTTGATGGTTTAACTACATTAATAAATGAGACTTATGAGAGTTTTTCGTCTCATAGTTTAAATTTTAAGCGTTCTGTTTCTTTATCTTCTTATGCATATTATATATCAGTTTTGTCTTGGGCACGAGTTTTACATATTAAAAGGTTAAATAAATATAAGTTAACAACTGAAGAAATTGAATTTGTTGATATGATATATACTCAAGGTAATTATTTGTTACCTAAAACTTTAACAATATATCTTTCTGGTTTTGGCAATTTTACCATACCTTCAGGTACTGAATCGAAATTTAATACAAAGAAGTATGCTTATGGTGAAAATGGATATTTTCAACATTTTGATGAATTATACTATTTATGTACTTCTTATCCTTGCATTTCTATCTTTGCAGAAAGAATAATGCGTGATATTACGTATACAGCAAATCGTAATGTCGGTCCAAATTGGAACCCAAATGATCTTGAACATATTTGGAACACTAGATGTTTAGGATATTCACCTGCTGTTGTTCTTTCAGAAATGCAATTAGCTATTTTGTCACGTGCTGGTATCTCTGCAGAAACTTTTCCTACAGATTGTGATACCTTATTAATAAATGTTAGATTAATGAATGCAGTTCAAAAATATTTACTAGAAATTCCAAGTTTTGAATCCGGTCCTATACCTGCTAACTTAACAGGCTCTTTAGGTCAGTTTGTAATTCAAGTTCCAAATTCTACTTTAGCACAGACTGCGGCTGCCGACGACATTGGTTCGGTTTCTTTTATTTCTCAATCACCTTTAAGTTGTCCTGGTTCAGTTTCTTATCTTGGTGGTAGTTTTCTTTATCGTATTGATCGTAAGATTTCTACATCTAGAGTTAAGTTTTTCTTTCCATTTACTATTGATAGTCCATCACAAGTTGATGTTACTAATTTAAACTTTTTAAATACTGGATGGTCGCCTATATTCGATCATATATATCATTATTCAAACGTGCCTTTCAAACCTTCTTTACGAATTAAGAAGTTTTGTTCAATTGATGTTAAACCCGTTAGTATATAAGCTATTATCAATTATTATATAAAAACCAAAAGACTGGCGTCCTGTGGAGTAACTCCAGATAGAAATAAGCTTGAGAGAAAACTCTAAACCCCGCAAAAAAAAAAAAAAAAAAAAAAAAAAAAAAAGATATCTAAATCCGTCCATAAAAAACGGTATCCATACAAACGAAAGGGCAATGGGAATAATCCAAAACATTTTCCCACAACATTTTAGGAATATCAGGTGCAGGTAGACGCAAAAATTGGTCGAGGACATTACCAGCGAACAAGAACAGGAGGAAATTATCCTGAAAGAACATCTCAGAGCCCATAGAAATGCTAAGGAGAATAAAATACAGATTTTGGAGGGCAGCTATTTTCCCGGTATGGTGAACAAAATTAAACGAATCGTGGGAAATTGTGCAGTGTGCAAGGAAAACAAATACGAGCGGCACCCCAATCAGCCAAAATTGGCAGCCACCCCACTGCCAACCTTCCCGGGACATACAATACACATAGATATAATTCTGACTGAAGGAAAAAGAGTCATGACCGCCCTAGACAAATTTACAAAATACGCGGTAACGTAAATGCTAAATAGTAGGGCAATAGAAGACGTTAGGAGACCGTTACGAGAAATTTTGTTTTCATTTGGCGAATCAAAACTTGCCTCTCCCTACACTACGCTGACCAGCGCAATCTTAGGACTCTAGAATACGAGTTAACATATCTAAACCAAAAGAACTCTAGCGTAGATTAGTTCTACGCTAGAATCAATTATCAATTATCTCTCATTATCAATAAGATCAAGGCCCAGGTGCACTCAGAAGAGGCTATCTGCGCTCTGATAGATATCTATAGAAATAGGGCACTCGAAGTTTTCGTCAGGGGAGTCCAAGGAGAACTTTCAAGGATGCTAATCATCTAAAAACCGGATACATTACCTGAAGCCTATGCTTCATGTCTAGAAATCCAAAACCTGAACTTAAGAAACCACTCGATCTACCCAAAAAATTTTGGCAATACGAACTTCAAGAAAACTAATTATTCTACACCAAACGATAAAGAAAAAATAAAATTTACAATCACCAATACAATGCTAGGCAATCCCCACCACAAGGACCACCCCAAGGCCTACACAGCCTAAACCCCCTAGTCCTATGGAGGTCGATCCATCAATTCACTCTCAGAGAGTGAACTATATAAACAGTCCAAATTATGCGCCTGCGGCCGAAAAAACAACAAAGGTTGTTTAATATTGAGCCAGGAAGCGAACAGGCTGACGAAGAAGAGGGCGGCGAAGAAATAAATTTTATGATAGACGCCTTTCAAGCCTTCCTTACATAGAGTACCATAGCAAAAACAAAGGAATTCTGAAGTTCCTAATTAATACTGGAGCCAATAAAAATTTTATTTGTGAAAAAATTTCTGAAGGCTCAATTAAGTTAGATAAACCATTTACAGTGCAATCTTCTGCCGGACAGATACTGATAACTCACAAAGTAAGTGGTAAATTTTTTAAGAATCGGGGCATTATGACTAAACTCGACTTTTTCGTGCTGCCCAACCTTAGGTCCTTTGATGGTATTATAGGGGACGATACGTTAAAGTACTTAGGAGCTATAATTGATAGAAAAAATAATAGACTACGTTTAAATGAAACCGAAATTAAACTGCAAGAAAAAACAGTAAAACAAGTAAATAATATTCAATCCACTCATGCTAAGGATAAAGAGACCATTATGCGAAAATATGCAGGAATTTTTGGTCCAGTTTCAGGCAGCGGCACCGTTGATACGAGTGTCCGCGCAGAAATTAAAACAACTACGGAGGAACCCGTTTACACAAAAGCATACCCCTACCAAGCAAACCTTAGGGAAGAGGTGGAAAAACAAATTGAAGAGTTGTTAAGGGATGGTATAATTAGGCCATCAAAAAGTCCTTATAACTCTCCCTTGGGAGTAGTGCCAAAGAAGCCAGGCCCATGTGGGGAAAAAAGGTATAGGGTAGTTATAGATTTTAAACGCTTAAATGCGATAACTATCCCTGACGCATATCCTATACCGGATATAAATAATACATTGGCAAGTTTAGGTGAATCCAAGTACTTCACCACACTTGATCTAGCATCTGGAGAATATAAAGAAAACAGGGTTTTCAACTGCTAATGGTAAATATGAGTTTACCAGGTTGCCGTTTGGACTAAGAAACGCGCCATCCATCTTTTAAAGGATGATTAATGATGTTTTGAAACCCTTAATTGGTAAAAGTTGTTACGTTTTTATAGATGACATTATCATCGTAGGTAAAGATAAGGAGGAGCATCTTAGGAACTTAGAATGTGTGTTTGACTTGCTCCAAAAATCAGGATTAAAAATCAACCACGAAAATCGAAATTCCTCAGAACACATGTGGAATTTCTGGGACATGTTGTCATGCAGGATGGAATCCTGCCCGATCCGCAAAAAATTTCTTCAATAAAGAAAATATTGCCACCCAAAAATGTTAAGGAACTGAAAAGCTTCCTGGGGTTAGCTTCTTATTACAGAAGATTTATCAGGGATTTCGCGAAAGTCGCTAAACCCCTCACAAACTTAACAAGGGGTCTTTACGCTCAAACGAAGGCAAATCAATGTAAAAGGGTGAAAATTTTATTAAATCATGAAGCAATGAAGTCCTTTAATGATTTAAAAGAATTACTTACGTCTTCAGAAATTCTTACATTTCCAGATTTCACTAAAGCCTTCGTCTTGGCCACAGATGCGTCCAATGTAGCCATTGGAGATGTTCTTTCTCAAGGTGAAATCGGCAAAGATAAACCAATAACTTACATCTCCAGGTCGCTTAGCAAAACCGAGGACAACTATTCTACAATTGAAAAACAGATGCTCGCTATTGTATGGGCACTCGACAAACTTAGGACCTACTTATACGGTGCGAAAGAAATAAAAATATTAACAGACCACCAACCCCTTACCATCGCCTTAAGCAATAGTAATAATAATGCTAAACTAAAACGATGGAAGGCAAGGATAGAGGAATGCAACTATAAACTAATATACGAACCTGGGAAAACTAACACAGTAGCTGATGCTCTATCGCGATTACCTACTGAAGTTAATGTTTTAACATCCACAGACGATAATTCCCAACATAGCGCAAATGAGGACAACACTGATTTGATTCCTCATTGCGAGGCTCCCATAAATGTATTTAAGTCTCAGATAATAATTTCTGATGGACAAGAAATCGAGCGGCATGAAGAGCCATATCCAAATTATAAAAGACACTACTTAGCAAAAACAAAGCTGAAAAGGGTGGTTATAAAGGACATAATAAAGGATTACCTCAATCCAAACATAATCAATGGAATAAAAATCCAAGAAAAATACATTCCCATATTACAGAAAGTTTTTAAAAAGTGTTTTTCAAAATTTAGAATTAGAATAACCCAAAGGGTAGTGAGCGATGTTTTCGATGATGAAGAGAAGTTCCGCATTATCAAAGATGAACATAAAAGAGCCCATCGGAACGGAGGAGAAAATAGAGAGCAAATATTGGAAAAATTCTATTTTCCTGTAGGAAAAAACGCACTCCTCTTCAAAATAAAAACTTTATTATTTTTCAGACAAAATGGACCACTATAAACTCTTCATTCTCCTTATTACGATTTCTACTTCTTCATCGGACATACAAATTCTTGATTATAGTAAATCTCAATTAGTAACAATAGACAACGGACAAGCGAAAATACAGGACGGAACATTCAGACTTATTCACCTAATTGACTTAGAAAAATACGAACAATTCCTAACGGAAACCTACGACGAAATAACTGGCCAAATTCCTAAATACAACCTCCTATATCCCGTCCTAAAACATGAAACAATCCAAACCTTCGAAATCCTTAATACCCTAAAACCCATTAATAACATTAAAAGGAAAATATCAATTGATATGTTAGGAACGGCATGTAAATTCATAGCCGGATCTCCTGATCACGAAGACTTAAATATAATAACTAATAATTTGAATAATTTAAATGAAAACAATAACAACCAAGTAGTAATAAACAATATATTTGAAAAACGTATAAATAATATAACTGGTATAGTAAATAAGATGTTGAACACCATTAGAAAGGATGATAGTATTGTAATGGAAACTATAGTAAATTTGCAAAACAAAATTAGATTAATAAAAGAAGAACTAATTAATATAGGATACGCCATTCAATGGGCAAAAAATTATATAATTAACTCTGTATTACTAAGCAAAGAAGAAATCGAATTTTTAATTAGCAAACTAAAAAAGGAAAAAGTTCTATTTACGAGTGCGGAAGACGCAGTAAGATTAGCAAAAATAAACGTCTTGAGTAAAGATATGAAAATCATTTATATTATTAAAATACCCCTAACATTAAGTGAAACATTCAAAGGAATAATTGTAAGACCTGTTAAGAAAATGAATAATATTATAATTGAAACAAAATACAAAGAAATTCTAAAAGGAAAAGATAAATTATATGGTATCAAAAATAAATGTGAAATTTACAATGACTCAATGATTTGCAAAGAAACAGATGTCATAGATATTAGTAATGATTTATGTATAGCTAGAATAATAAATAGCTTAAATTCTACATGTAATACCACCAATGACCAACAATAGAAAAAATAAATAAAGGCGTAATTCTACTCAATAAATTCAGCGGTAAAATAGAAGCCGATAAAATGGCACAGGAGATAAATGGGACCCATGTTGTAACATTTTACAACACAACCATTAGAATCAACAACAAAATATATAGTAATATATAGGTAATGCCAATTAAATCCAACCCAGCAATATTACAACCGACTCCATTAGAGAAGGACCATATCGAGATACTTTCGCTCGAGTCTCTAAAAGATTTACACATAAACAACACTCATAAAATAAATTCTCTCAAAAAGGCAACACTATCCATCGGAGGCCTAATATCAATAACATCCGTGATAACTATTTCGCTTTTGATGAAGAAAAGATCAATAAAGATACAATACATCGAGAAGGAGGTGTCGAAGCCCAAAGCAGATAGCTCGCCACAAGAAAGTAATGACATTCCAACATATGTAAAATTCAATGACCTACCCTTCTATTAATGATCGAGGACAATCATACTTAAGAGGGGAGGAGTTAACACCACACCTTACAATACCTCGAATTGGACAATAACCCCACGGGTTAGTGGCACCAATAATACATCCGGTGAATTCGTTATAACCGCTGACGCCTGCATCAGCATTCCACGAACATTTACATCAAATTAGTAAATGTATCGATCAGCAACAATAGTTAGTCAACAACAGTCAGCATATTGATAAGCAACATTATGGTAAACAACAGTCAGCAAATTGGTGGTCCACATAGGTGTAATGTAGAAATAAGAAACATATTGTAAAAAATCTTAAGTTGAACTTAAACGAATAAAGTCAGTGAGCGGACAATACTTCGCTTGGCCTTTTTTAAAAATAAAGATTTTAATGTAAAACACTAATTTATATAAGAAAAAGACCAGATAGGAAAAACACATACATATATTTGAATGAAATACTATCACAAATATTCCCATACGCAACGAACCCAACAACCGATAACGACCCGACATACGTTAATGTAGTAGCAAAATCTGTATACGATCGACTACATATACAGCACAAAGCAGTGCCACCACAACATTCGACAACGAACGGTCAAGTAGAGCGGACGCACAGCACAATAGTGGAGCTAACTAACTTACCAGTAAAGGAAACCAAAGGTAAACACGAAGAGGTAATATTCGAGCAGTGCGACAGTACAATAAAACCATTCACTCGGTCACAGGACATAAACCCGAGGACGTGTTTTCCAACAGAGGAGGATACGACTATAAAGTCATCGGAAATAGAATTCAATATAATCAAGAAAGAGATATCACCCAACAGAAGGCACCGAACAAACAAATTACTTACAAGAAAGGAGATATTATTTACATTAAGAAAAACCGAAGAAATAAAAAACACGATAGATTCATGAAAAAAATAATTGAACAGGATAACGGTAGAACAGTCACAACAACTGATAATAGAATAATACACAAAGATAACATCCGTACGAACTAGAAATGATACTCATAATAATAATAATGTTGCTGTGCATAAACAGAACTAGTTCAGACACAAATATTACAAACCTAAAAGGAAAAGATTATATATTAATAGAAACGAATCCAGCTTTTATATTTAATAGCTACGATTACTTATATCATATTACAAATTTAACTAGAATATTAACACCAGTTGGTAGAGCGGCGACAAAATAAGCTAGATGTGAGAATATAATATTTTGTAAAGTTAGTTCTAATTTGGGCATTAACAAATAAAGGAGCTTTAGCTCCCAATAAAATCATTTTTTTTTTCGAATTAATAACGTTCCGTAATTTAACTGGCGCCCGAGCAGGGACCAGCGCGAGTGCCGTAAAGTAGTAGTGCCTGAAAACAAAAAAGTAAGGCCACGCGAGTGACGTATGTAACAAAACGGTAAAAGTGCCTGAAAAATAACCAGTAAGGCCACGCGTCTACAGCGGCATCGGGAAGTGGCATAAGCAGTACGACCGAGGTACCCAAGTACTAGGAGGGAAGGAACCCAACATCCAGCGTTGGGCATGATATTAGCGTAAGATTAGTAATAAGTAAATAATTGGAAACAAAAAAAAATAATAATTGTAATAAAAAAAAAGAGAAAAGTAAATTTAATTGCGTTTTGTGAACCAAAGGAAAAATTAACAAGAAATTAGCAAACAAATCTATACAATTTAAGAAAAAATTTATACAGAAATCATTGTGAAAAGTAAATTGAGTTGCGTTTTGTGAACCAAAAGAAAAATTAACATGAAATTAGCAAACAAATCAATAAAATTTAAGAAAAAAAAGGTATACAGAAATCACTGAGAAAAGTAAATTGAGTTGAGCCTTGTGAAATAAAAAAAGGACTAACAGGAAATTAGCAACAAAATAAAAAAAAAATTAGGAAAATGTCAGGATCCGCGGACGAACTCGTTGATCAACTGACCCAACTTAGGTTGGAATATAGAGGTTCCCATCAGGGAGATCCTCCCGTCGCGAATCCGACGAGAATAGAACCAGCAGTTAGGGAGATGTTAGGTGAAGTGAATAGGGCTTCCCTTAACGATCTGCCACCAGATCATAGCGTGACACTAAATGCACAAAACATAAATGATTTAGACAGGGTATCAGATACGGTAAAATGCCTGAGACAATTCTCAGGACGACCAGGAGAGTTTAGCTCCTGGAGAAAGAGTGTTGATAGGATACTAAAAGCATACGAGTTCTTGCAAAACACACCTAAATATTTCGCCATATTACACACAATTAGACACAAAATTGTCCCCGATGCCGACACGGCTCTCGAATCATATAGCACTCCACTAGATTGGACACACATTAGAAAGTGCCTCATGATGCACTATTCCGACAAGAGGGATATCGGTACTTTAGAGTACCAAATGACTACATTAGCCCAACGCCACGATGATATTTCTACATTCTATCAGATGGTCTATCAACACCTTTCACTAATCCTCGACAAAATTTCCTGCCTCGACTTGGGCGAAGAGTCCATCAGAGCCATGACAAACTCCTACAGGGAGAAAGCTCTGGATACGTTTATCCGCGGGCTTACCGGAGACCTAACCCGCCTCCTCAGTATTCGTGAACCAACCACCCTACCACAGGCACTGCACCTGTGTCAAAAACTTGATAATATGTCCTTCCGAATGAGCCACGCGAACACTGTGAATAGATCCATTAACAACGGACCGCCACGACCACCACGAAATACCACAAATTATAACAGACCCTTCTATCCCGAGCTGACTTATTCCTCAGCATCAAAACCTAGTTTTAAACCTAAAAGGAAAAGATTATATATTAATAGAAACGAATCCAGCTTTTATATTTAATAGCTACGATTACTTATATCATATTACAAATTTAACTAGAATATTAGCACCAGTTGGTAGAGCGGCGACAAAATAAGCTAGATGTGAGAATATAATATTTTGTAAAGTTAGTTCTAATTTGGGCATTAACAAATAAAGGAGCTTTAGCTCCCAATAAAATCATTTTTTTTTTCGAATTAATAACGTTCCGTAATTTAACTGGCGCCCGAGCAGGGACCAGCGCGAGTGCCGTAAAGTAGTAGTGCCTGAAAACAAAAAAGTAAGGCCACGCGAGTGACGTATGTAACAAAACGGTAAAAGTGCCTGAAAAATAACCAGTAAGGCCACGCGTCTACAGCGGCATCGGGAAGTGGCATAAGCAGTACGACCGAGGTACCCAAGTACTAGGAGGGAAGGAACCCAACATCCAGCGTTGGGCATGATATTAGCGTAAGATTAGTAATAAGTAAATAATTGGAAACAAAAAAAAATAATAATTGTAATAAAAAAAAAGAGAAAAGTAAATTTAATTGCGTTTTGTGAACCAAAGGAAAAATTAACAAGAAATTAGCAAACAAATCTATACAATTTAAGAAAAAATTTATACAGAAATCATTGTGAAAAGTAAATTGAGTTGCGTTTTGTGAACCAAAAGAAAAATTAACATGAAATTAGCAAACAAATCAATAAAATTTAAGAAAAAAAAGGTATACAGAAATCACTGAGAAAAGTAAATTGAGTTGAGCCTTGTGAAATAAAAAAAGGACTAACAGGAAATTAGCAACAAAATAAAAAAAAAATTAGGAAAATGTCAGGATCCGCGGACGAACTCGTTGATCAACTGACCCAACTTAGGTTGGAATATAGAGGTTCCCATCAGGGAGATCCTCCCGTCGCGAATCCGACGAGAATAGAACCAGCAGTTAGGGAGATGTTAGGTGAAGTGAATAGGGCTTCCCTTAACGATCTGCCACCAGATCATAGCGTGACACTAAATGCACAAAACATAAATGATTTAGACAGGGTATCAGATAAGGTAAAATGCCTGAGACAATTCTCAGGACGACCAGGAGAGTTTAGCTCCTGGAGAAAGAGTGTTGATAGGATACTAAAAGCATACGAGTTCTTGCAAAACACACCTAAATATTTCGCCATATTACACACAATTAGACACAAAATTGTCCCCGATGCCGACACGGCTCTCGAATCATATAGCACTCCACTAGATTGGACACACATTAGAAAGTGCCTCATGATGCACTATTCCGACAAGAGGGATATCGGTACTTTAGAGTACCAAATGACTACATTAGCCCAACGCCACGATGATATTTCTACATTCTATCAGATGGTCTATCAACACCTTTCACTAATCCTCGACAAAATTTCCTGCCTCGACTTGGGCGAAGAGTCCATCAGAGCCATGACAAACTCCTACAGGGAGAAAGCTCTGGATACGTTTATCCGCGGGCTTACCGGAGACCTAACCCGCCTCCTCAGTATTCGTGAACCAACCACCCTACCACAGGCACTGCACCTGTGTCAAAAACTTGATAATATGTCCTTCCGAATGAGCCACGCGAACACTGTGAATAGATCCATTAACAACGGACCGCCACGACCACCACGAAATACCACAAATTATAACAGACCCTTCTATCCCGAGCTGACTTATTCCTCAGCATCAAAACCTAGTTTTACACCGAGGTCGCAACAGTTAAATCGACAACCAAATAGGTACCCAAACAATCCATTCATTCCACAGACAAATCGTCCTAGCAACTACGATTACCCCGGATATGATCAAGGATTCCGCACGGGATATAACGGTCAAACAAATTATCCACAGTATAACCCAAATTTCCGTTCGAACCCAACAGGATACAATAATCAAAATAATTACCCCAATAAAAACAGAAGCAATCTACCACCAAAACCACCAGTACCCGTGGACGTAGACCAGTACATACGTTCCAGACAGGTCAATTACCAAAACCGGCCGCAGAAAAACCAAAACAATTTGGCGCAGAAGCGTCCCCTTTCTACCCAACATCGTCACGCACCGAATAAAATGCAAAGAACTTTTTACGCCGATACGGGCTACACTAAACCGGATGAATACTATGATCAAGCTGATCTTCACCAAATCTACGAGGATAATCCCGTCCCAAATAATTGCGGAAGCGAAAATCAACTGGAACATGTACCAAAAAGCAACCTTAATTTAATCACAGACAACAATCCGGCCCCGTACGAGCAGGATTGCACCGAACTAGATACTATTCATTTTTTAGATTAACGCCATCTTCACTCCCCTATTACGAGTTCATTGCTAAGAGTGGAGATGGACTAGACTTTTTAATAGATACTGGCTCAAATAAAAATTACATACAATCCTCTAGGATAGGAAATCCAATTCCTAATGAGCATACCTTTAAAGTTAACTCTGTCGCAGGAGACATAGAGATCACTCACCACACATACGTGGATATCTTCGAACACGGCGTAGACAAAATTAAATTTTTCATTTTACCAACATTAAACTCCTTTCATGGAATAATAGGTAACGATACGCTCAAACAACTATAAGCAACAATCCACACCGATAAAAATATGATGACAATTTTCGAGAATATAGTTATCCCTCTAAAACAAAGAGCGTCACAAGAAGTGAATAATGTAGGAATAAAAATGCCACATCTTTCTGCCGAAATGCAATCAAAAATTAATAACATAATTAGGAAATGCCCCAATCTATTCTCGGATCCCGATGAAAAACTAACATACTCGTATACTACCTTAGTGAAGGGCGAAATCCGCACTACCAGCGACACACCCATATATTCCAAGCCTTATCCTTATCCAATGGCGCTTAAAGAAGAAATCGAACGACAAATAGAGGAACTTCTAGATAACGGGATAATTAGGAGATCGAAATCCCCCTATAACTCACCAGTCTGGATAGTCGACAAAAAGTTGGATGCCTCCGGTAAAAAGAAATACCGGATGGTGATCGATTATCGCAAGCTCAATTCAATTACAATCCCCGATAAGTACCCCATACCAGAATTAAATGAGGTTCTTGTAAACCTCGGAAACAATTCACTATTTACCGTTATTGATCTTAAAAGCGGATTGCACCAGATACCACTCCGTGAGTCCGATATCGAGAAAACGGCATTTTCCGTAAACAACGGAAAGTACGAATTTCTCCGATTGCCATTTGGGCTTAAGAATGCTCCGTCCACATTTCAACGAGCACTGGACGACATCCTCCGGCAACATATCGGTGTAAGATGTTACGTCTACATCGACGACGTGATAATATTTGAGAAAAACGAAGAGGAGCACTTAAAAAAATATTGAAATGGTGTTCAAAACCCTAGAGAGAGCAAACATGAAAATACAGTAAGATAAGTGTGAGTTTGCTAAAAAGGAAGTCGAATTCCTGGGGTACGTTGTTACTCCGGGAGGAATAAAAACAAACCCAAAAAAGGTAGAAGCCATAGTCAATATGCCTCCTCCTAAAAATCTTAAGGAACTTCGTTCGTTCCTTGGCATGGCAGGCTATTATGGAAGATTTATTCAGAGCTTTGCCAAGATAGCTAAGCCACTTACGGCCATTTTGCGAGGCGAATTCGGAAATATTTCCAAAAACGCATCAAGAAAGCGATCCATTACCCTAGATCAGGAAGCATTAAATGCATTCGATAAAATAAAAAACACCCTTACTTCACGAGACATCGTTCTGTCCCATCCGAATTTCGAAAATAACTTCGAACTGACCACAGACGCATCCGACTTCGCAATAGGCGCCGTACTATCACAAAATAAAAAACCCATAACATACATATCTAGAACCCTCAACAAAACCGAAGAATCTTATGCAACCAATGAAAATGAGATGCTGGCCATTATATGGTCCTTAAGCTCCTTAAGGAATTACTTGTACGGGTCAAGAAAAGTAAATATATTTACCGATCGTCAACCGCTTACATATGCCTTAAGTACAAGGAATACGAATAGCAAAATGAAACGATGGAAAGCCATCTTAGAAGAATGTGATTACGAACTAAGATACAAACCAGGAAAATCAAACGTTGTAGCGGACGCACTGTCAAGGATACCGAACCAAGTTAATTCACTCACACCCACCACTCATAGTGATGAGAGTTCAGGTCATAATTTACCAATAAATGTTTTCAAGAACCAGATTTTTCTTAGGGAAGCAGAAACAGCATCATACCAATTTAGAATAGTCTTTCCGACCATTCACCGGCATATAATAGAAGAAGAAACGAACAAAATATTGTGGCATTGTTTAACAAGTTTAAAAAGAGCAAATTAGCGAAGTGGTAGCCCCACAGATCAAATTATTAGATCAGTAAGACCTCGGAGAGGCACTCAAAGCGTATAAACAAAATATATATTTAAAGCGAATTCTCAAGCGTAATATCTGAGCGAAAATGTCTCGATATAATTTTAATAATCAGAATAGAGGAAGTGGAAATTCTCAATGGAGAAGTCAAGTTCCCCCTCAACAATACCAGTATCCACAGCAGCCTATGATGAACCAACAAGAGCAGTATTCTTATGCTGAACAACCGCGTCCCTCCAGGGGTAGGGGTGGTTATCGCCGAGGAGGCGTCTCAAATAGGCCAAAAGAAAATGTTCGTGTACCGCTTGAAGCAAAAGAGCGTGGTACAATGCCTACTGGTCAGCATTTGTCAAAAACAAATTCTGAATTAAAGAACGATCCTTTATATCTTGAAGCGTTCTTTCCTTCACCAACAGAGGAATTAGTCCCTGTTGCTGAAGAGTTGAACCATTTTACGGGTTTTGATGGTTTAACTACATTAATAAATGAGACTTATGAGAGTTTTTCGTCTCATAGTTTAAATTTTAAGCGTTCTGTTTCTTTATCTTCTTATGCATATTATATATCAGTTTTGTCTTGGGCACGAGTTTTACATATTAAAAGGTTAAATAAATATAAGTTAACAACTGAAGAAATTGAATTTGTTGATATGATATATACTCAAGGTAATTATTTGTTACCTAAAACTTTAACAATATATCTTTCTGGTTTTGGCAATTTTACCATACCTTCAGGTACTGAATCGAAATTTAATACAAAGAAGTATGCTTATGGTGAAAATGGATATTTTCAACATTTTGATGAATTATACTATTTATGTACTTCTTATCCTTGCATTTCTATCTTTGCAGAAAGAATAATGCGTGATATTACGTATACAGCAAATCGTAATGTCGGTCCAAATTGGAACCCAAATGATCTTGAACATATTTGGAACACTAGATGTTTAGGATATTCACCTGCTGTTGTTCTTTCAGAAATGCAATTAGCTATTTTGTCACGTGCTGGTATCTCTGCAGAAACTTTTCCTACAGATTGTGATACCTTATTAATAAATGTTAGATTAATGAATGCAGTTCAAAAATATTTACTAGAAATTCCAAGTTTTGAATCCGGTCCTATACCTGCTAACTTAACAGGCTCTTTAGGTCAGTTTGTAATTCAAGTTCCAAATTCTACTTTAGCACAGACTGCGGCTGCCGACGACATTGGTTCGGTTTCTTTTATTTCTCAATCACCTTTAAGTTGTCCTGGTTCAGTTTCTTATCTTGGTGGTAGTTTTCTTTATCGTATTGATCGTAAGATTTCTACATCTAGAGTTAAGTTTTTCTTTCCATTTACTATTGATAGTCCATCACAAGTTGATGTTACTAATTTAAACTTTTTAAATACTGGATGGTCGCCTATATTCGATCATATATATCATTATTCAAACGTGCCTTTCAAACCTTCTTTACGAATTAAGAAGTTTTGTTCAATTGATGTTAAACCCGTTAGTATATAAGCTATTATCAATTATTATATAAAAACCAAAAGACTGGCGTCCTGTGGAGTAACTCCAGATAGAAATAAGCTTGAGAGAAAACTCTAAACCCCGCAAAAAAAAAAAAAAAAAAAAAAAAAAAAGATATCTAAATCCGTCCATAAAAAACGGTATCCATACAAACGAAAGGGCAATGGGAATAATCCAAAACATTTTCCCACAACATTTTAGGAATATCAGGTGCAGGTAGACGCAAAAATTGGTCGAGGACATTACCAGCGAACAAGAACAGGAGGAAATTATCCTGAAAGAACATCTCAGAGCCCATAGAAATGCTAAGGAGAATAAAATACAGATTTTGGAGGGCAGCTATTTTCCCGGTATGGTGAACAAAATTAAACGAATCGTGGGAAATTGTGCAGTGTGCAAGGAAAACAAATACGAGCGGCACCCCAATCAGCCAAAATTGGCAGCCACCCCACTGCCAACCTTCCCGGGACATACAATACACATAGATATAATTCTGACTGAAGGAAAAAGAGTCATGACCGCCCTAGACAAATTTACAAAATACGCGGTAACGTAAATGCTAAATAGTAGGGCAATAGAAGACGTTAGGAGACCGTTACGAGAAATTTTGTTTTCATTTGGCGAATCAAAACTTGCCTCTCCCTACACTACGCTGACCAGCGCAATCTTAGGACTCTAGAATACGAGTTAACATATCTAAACCAAAAGAACTCTAGCGTAGATCAGTTCTACGCTAGAATCAATTATCAATTATCTCTCATTATCAATAAGATCAAGGCCCAGGTGCACTCAGAAGAGGCTATCTGCGCTCTGATAGATATCTATAGAAATAGGGCACTCGAAGTTTTCGTCAGGGGAGTCCAAGGAGAACTTTCAAGGATGCTAATCATCTAAAAACCGGATACATTACCTGAAGCCTATGCTTCATGTCTAGAAATCCAAAACCTGAACTTAAGAAACCACTCGATCTACCCAAAAAATTTTGGCAATACGAACTTCAAGAAAACTAATTATTCTACACCAAACGATAAAGAAAAAAATAAAATTTACAATCACCAATACAATGCTAGGCAATCCCCACCACAAGGACCACCCCAAGGCCTACACAGCCTAAACCCCCTAGTCCTATGGAGGTCGATCCATCAATTCACTCTCAGAGAGTGAACTATATAAACAGTCCAAATTATGCGCCTGCGGCCGAAAAAACAACAAAGGTTGTTTAATATTGAGCCAGGAAGCGAACAGGCTGACGAAGAAGAGGGCGGCGAAGAAATAAATTTTATGATAGACGCCTTTCAAGCCTTCCTTACATAGAGTACCATAGCAAAAACAAAGGAATTCTGAAGTTCCTAATTAATACTGGAGCCAATAAAAATTTTATTTGTGAAAAAATTTCTGAAGGCTCAATTAAGTTAGATAAACCATTTACAGTGCAATCTTCTGCCGGACAGATACTGATAACTCACAAAGTAAGTGGTAAATTTTTTAAGAATCGGGGCATTATGACTAAACTCGACTTTTTCGTGCTGCCCAACCTTAGGTCCTTTGATGGTATTATAGGGGACGATACGTTAAAGTACTTAGGAGCTATAATTGATAGAAAAAATAATAGACTACGTTTAAATGAAACCGAAATTAAACTGCAAGAAAAAACAGTAAAACAAGTAAATAATATTCAATCCACTCATGCTAAGGATAAAGAGACCATTATGCGAAAATATGCAGGAATTTTTGGTCCAGTTTCAGGCAGCGGCACCGTTGATACGAGTGTCCGCGCAGAAATTAAAACAACTACGGAGGAACCCGTTTACACAAAAGCATACCCCTACCAAGCAAACCTTAGGGAAGAGGTGGAAAAACAAATTGAAGAGTTGTTAAGGGATGGTATAATTAGGCCATCAAAAAGTCCTTATAACTCTCCCTTGGGAGTAGTGCCAAAGAAGCCAGGCCCATGTGGGGAAAAAAGGTATAGGGTAGTTATAGATTTTAAACGCTTAAATGCGATAACTATCCCTGACGCATATCCTATACCGGATATAAATAATACATTGGCAAGTTTAGGTGAATCCAAGTACTTCACCACACTTGATCTAGCATCTGGAGAATATAAAGAAAACAGCGTTTTCAACTGCTAATGGTAAATATGAGTTTACCAGGTTGCCGTTTGGACTAAAAAACGCGCCATCCATCTTTTAAAGGATGATTAATGATGTTTTGAAACCCTTAATTGGTAAAAGTTGTTACGTTTTTATAGATGACATTATCATCGTAGGTAAAGATAAGGAGGAGCATCTTAGGAACTTAGAATGTGTGTTTGACTTGCTCCAAAAATCAGGATTAAAAATCAACCACGAAAATCGAAATTCCTCAGAACACATGTGGAATTTCTGGGACATGTTGTCATGCAGGATGGAATCCTGCCCGATCCGCAAAAAATTTCTTCAATAAAGAAAATATTGCCACCCAAAAATGTTAAGGAACTGAAAAGCTTCCTGGGGTTAGCTTCTTATTACAGAAGATTTATCAGGGATTTCGCGAAAGTCGCTAAACCCCTCACAAACTTAACAAGGGGTCTTTACGCTCAAACGAAGGCAAATCAATGTAAAAGGGTGAAAATTTTATTAAATCATGAAGCAATGAAGTCCTTTAATGATTTAAAAGAATTACTTACGTCTTCAGAAATTCTTACATTTCCAGATTTCACTAAAGCCTTCGTCTTGGCCACAGATGCGTCCAATGTAGCCATTGGAGATGTTCTTTCTCAAGGTGAAATCGGCAAAGATAAACCAATAACTTACATCTCCAGGTCGCTTAGCAAAACCGAGGACAACTATTCTACAATTGAAAAACAGATGCTCGCTATTGTATGGGCACTCGACAAACTTAGGACCTACTTATACGGTGCGAAAGAAATAAAAATATTAACAGACCACCAACCCCTTACCATCGCCTTAAGCAATAGTAATAATAATGCTAAACTAAAACGATGGAAGGCAAGGATAGAGGAATGCAACTATAAACTAATATACGAACCTGGGAAAACTAACACAGTAGCTGATGCTCTATCGCGATTACCTACTGAAGTTAATGTTTTAACATCCACAGACGATAATTCCCAACATAGCGCAAATGAGGACAACACTGATTTGATTCCTCATTGCGAGGCTCCCATAAATGTATTTAAGTCTCAGATAATAATTTCTGATGGACAAGAAATCGAGCGGCATGAAGAGCCATATCCAAATTATAAAAGACACTACTTAGCAAAAACAAAGCTGAAAAGGGTGGTTATAAAGGACATAATAAAGGATTACCTCAATCCAAACATAATCAATGGAATAAAAATCCAAGAAAAATACATTCCCATATTACAGAAAGTTTTTAAAAAGTGTTTTTCAAAATTTAGAATTAGAATAACCCAAAGGGTAGTGAGCGATGTTTTCGATGATGAAGAGAAGTTCCGCATTATCAAAGATGAACATAAAAGAGCCCATCGGAACGGAGGAGAAAATAGAGAGCAAATATTGGAAAAATTCTATTTTCCTGTAGGAAAAAACGCACTCCTCTTCAAAATAAAAACTTTATTATTTTTCAGACAAAATGGACCACTATAAACTCTTCATTCTCCTTATTACGATTTCTACTTCTTCATCGGACATACAAATTCTTGATTATAGTAAATCTCAATTAGTAACAATAGACAACGGACAAGCGAAAATACAGGACGGAACATTCAGACTTATTCACCTAATTGACTTAGAAAAATACGAACAATTCCTAACGGAAACCTACGACGAAATAACTGGCCAAATTCCTAAATACAACCTCCTATATCCCGTCCTAAAACATGAAACAATCCAAACCTTCGAAATCCTTAATACCCTAAAACCCATTAATAACATTAAAAGGAAAATATCAATTGATATGTTAGGAACGGCATGTAAATTCATAGCCGGATCTCCTGATCACGAAGACTTAAATATAATAACTAATAATTTGAATAATTTAAATGAAAACAATAACAACCAAGTAGTAATAAACAATATATTTGAAAAACGTATAAATAATATAACTGGTATAGTAAATAAGATGTTGAACACCATTAGAAAGGATGATAGTATTGTAATGGAAACTATAGTAAATTTGCAAAACAAAATTAGATTAATAAAAGAAGAACTAATTAATATAGGATACGCCATTCAATGGGCAAAAAATTATATAATTAACTCTGTATTACTAAGCAAAGAAGAAATCGAATTTTTAATTAGCAAACTAAAAAAGGAAAAAGTTCTATTTACGAGTGCGGAAGACGCAGTAAGATTAGCAAAAATAAACGTCTTGAGTAAAGATATGAAAATCATTTATATTATTAAAATACCCCTAACATTAAGTGAAACATTCAAAGGAATAATTGTAAGACCTGTTAAGAAAATGAATAATATTATAATTGAAACAAAATACAAAGAAATTCTAAAAGGAAAAGATAAATTATATGGTATCAAAAATAAATGTGAAATTTACAATGACTCAATGATTTGCAAAGAAACAGATGTCATAGATATTAGTAATGATTTATGTATAGCTAGAATAATAAATAGCTTAAATTCTACATGTAATACCACCAATGACCAACAATAGAAAAAATAAATAAAGGCGTAATTCTACTCAATAAATTCAGCGGTAAAATAGAAGCCGATAAAATGGCACAGGAGATAAATGGGACCCATGTTGTAACATTTTACAACACAACCATTAGAATCAACAACAAAATATATAGTAATATATAGGTAATGCCAATTAAATCCAACCCAGCAATATTACAACCGACTCCATTAGAGAAGGACCATATCGAGATACTTTCGCTCGAGTCTCTAAAAGATTTACACATAAACAACACTCATAAAATAAATTCTCTCAAAAAGGCAACACTATCCATCGGAGGCCTAATATCAATAACATCCGTGATAACTATTTCGCTTTTGATGAAGAAAAGATCAATAAAGATACAATACATCGAGAAGGAGGTGTCGAAGCCCAAAGCAGATAGCTCGCCACAAGAAAGTAATGACATTCCAACATATGTAAAATTCAATGACCTACCCTTCTATTAATGATCGAGGACAATCATACTTAAGAGGGGAGGAGTTAACACCACACCTTACAATACCTCGAATTGGACAATAACCCCACGGGTTAGTGGCACCAATAATACATCCGGTGAATTCGTTATAACCGCTGACGCCTGCATCAGCATTCCACGAACATTTACATCAAATTAGTAAATGTATCGATCAGCCACAATAGTTAGTCAACAACAGTCAGCATATTGATAAGCAACATTATGGTAAACAACAGTCAGCAAATTGGTGGTCCACATAGGTGTAATGTAGAAATAAGAAACATATTGTAAAAAATCTTAAGTTGAACTTAAACGAATAAAGTCAGTGAGCGGACAATACTTCGCTTGGCCTTTTTTAAAAATAAAGATTTTAATGTAAAACACTAATTTATATAAGAAAAAGACCAGATAGGAAAAACACATACATATATTTGAATGAAATACTATCACAAATATTCCCATACGCAACGAACCCAACAACCGATAACGACCCGACATACGTTAATGTAGTAGCAAAATCTGTATACGATCGACTACATATACAGCACAAAGCAGTGCCACCACAACATTCGACAACGAACGGTCAAGTAGAGCGGACGCACAGCACAATAGTGGAGCTAACTAACTTACCAGTAAAGGAAACCAAAGGTAAACACGAAGAGGTAATATTCGAGCAGTGCGACAGTACAATAAAACCATTCACTCGGTCACAGGACATAAACCCGAGGACGTGTTTTCCAACAGAGGAGGATACGACTATAAAGTCATCGGAAATAGAATTCAATATAATCAAGAAAGAGATATCACCCAACAGAAGGCACCGAACAAACAAATTACTTACAAGAAAGGAGATATTATTTACATTAAGAAAAACCGAAGAAATAAAAAACACGATAGATTCATGAAAAAAATAATTGAACAGGATAACGGTAGAACAGTCACAACAACTGATAATAGAATAATACACAAAGATAACATCCGTACGAACTAGAAATGATACTCATAATAATAATAATGTTGCTGTGCATAAACAGAACTAGTTCAGACACAAATATTACAAACCTAAAAGGAAAAGATTATATATTAATAGAAACGAATCCAGCTTTTATATTTAATAGCTACGATTACTTATATCATATTACAAATTTAACTAGAATATTAACACCATACCAAAATATATTAAACTCAAAATATAATTTAAATTCAAATCCTGAAATGAAAATATTACACCAAAAAATTTAAATATTAATAAAACAGATAAATCCAGTTAATAGATTTAGAAGAGGATTAAACGCATCAGGGAGAATATTAAAATGGATAACGGGCACACCAGACCACGATGATGAAGTAGAGATACAGACAAGAATCAATCAATTAATTGAGGGACATAATAAACAAAAAATAATAATTGGTAATTTCGAAAAAATGTTAAAGAAATTAAACCCCAAGGATTTCTCTGAAAAATTAATACTCACATAAGTCTAAAATAAACTAAATACTCTCCTAACTACAATTAATTTAGCAAAAAATAACAACTTCCTGTCAACTTCATTAGACTTGGAAGAAATCACAAAAATCATTGCGAAAGAAAAAACAGATGTTTTAACCATAGATATTTTAGAATATGCAGAAATTAAAATTGTTAAATTCAAACAAAACTTTGTAACAGTTTACAAATACCCAAAAATCAAAGAAAAATGTGAACAATTCTACATCCATTCATTAGCTTCAAAAAAAGGAAAATTAATTATGGAATATTGCTTTATGCAAAGGAAATCAATACGTAAGAATCAATAAATGTAAATATTTTATAGATCAAACTATATGTAAGCAGAATAAAAGGGACGAATGTACAATACAAATATTAGAGAAAAATAATGCTCAATGTAAAATGATAAAAGAAAAGAATCCATCCTTTATTAATTATGGTAACGGAAACATTATTATTAGCGGATTAAATATATTAAACGAGATTTTATATAGAGATTTTTAAATTTATTTCAAAACCAATATAACATTAAATAATGAAGAATATATAAACATTAAGGAAACTATGGTAAAAATACTCCATAAAAAGCATAAAGAAAATCTAGATATATTAGAATACTTAGAATCTCAATCAGAATACAAGTTCAATAATCTTGACGAAATGTCATCCATATTTGTACCAATTGAACAAAATTCAATTAAGGCTACATTTATAACTATATTAATTATAACCCTATTAATCACAATAACCAAACTATTATTACAATTTAGAGTAAAGAGAAGGAATATACTTTATCAAAGAGCACTAATACAATGTCAAAAAGACCATGAAGAAAGAAAACGAAAATTACTAGAGTCCAAATTGTAAATGAGGACATTTAATTTTAAGAGGGAGGAGAGTTAGTGTAACAGAAAATACACTACTGTACCGATGACATCATCCAATGTATGATACAGAATCAGTAGTTTACATAAAAGATTCCTATTAAACATTATCAGCAAATAAAAGGTTGAACATTATCAGCAACCAAAACATTCCTATTGAAGATTATCAGCAACCAATAAACAAAAGAAACCAGAGCCTATAAATAGAGGATTAAGCATAGAAATAAGTTAGTCTTCTTTGATACTGAAGCATATGAGCTTCAGGTTAGAATTGATTTAAGTACATCTTGGTAAAATTATATTTATTTATGTACATCAAGAGTATGAATTTAACTCGCAGTCCCAGAATCAAAATCAAACAGAGCATGAGTTGCATTTGGAAAAGGTTGAATGCGTAAAACATCAAAAAAAAAGCTAGCCATAAAGTATGGGACACAAAATC
Organism: Merzomyia westermanni; assembly: GCA_949987695.1. NCBI lineage: Eukaryota > Metazoa > Arthropoda > Insecta > Diptera > Tephritidae > Merzomyia > Merzomyia westermanni. The sequence goes on along the minus strand of OX465291.1, from coordinate 124,606,342 downwards.
CAGCAAAGGCTCGAGTGATTTGCTTTGATCTGCAAAAAACCTTACCCACACCAGTAGCTACTACGAGCAAGGCTTATTATTTGCGGCAGTTGTGGACATACAATTTTTGCATCCACGATATGGTTAGTGGAATATCTCACATGTATATTTGGAATGAAACTATAGCTCATAGAGCTTCACAGGAGATTGGTTCTTGCATACTTAAGGTAAGTTTTGCAAAACATAAAGACAAGTCCCTATTTGTATCCTTTTTTGTTTTAGTATGTGAAAGGTCTTCCTGATACCGTCACCCGTTTGATTTGTTTTAGTGATCAATGCGGAGGCCAGAACAAAAACAAAAATATTGCTAAATTGTTTATGTACGAGTATCTTGTCCAATCTACCAAATTGGAAAAAATAGATCACATTTTTTTTGAAATTGGGCATTCATACATGGATTGTGACCGCTCTTTCGACCGCATTGAAAAAGCTAAGAACTCCTTATTATCTGTTTTTGTTCCAGAAGACTGGACAAGAGTTATAAAAAAAAACCATCAAAAAAATTCACTGTGTATGAAATGAAACAAACTGATTTTGTTTCATTCCGTTATCTAAACAGCATATTGATTGACCCAAAAAAGGATGCTGAAAAAGGGCCATTAAAGTGGCGTGAGATTGTACGGCTTCAATACAAGAAAGAGAACTTCTTTTAATTTTGCTATAGTTTAGTAAGAAATTTTGATGCTCCCGTGAACCAAAGCGGAAAATGCTCAGCGCTTAAAGTCGGAAGACCATCTTTCCTGCTAAACGAAGATGTGTTCAAGCCATTACACCCAACTCCGTTGAAGATTCCATACCTAAAATGGGAAAACTTGACCAGCTTCTTCCGTACATTCCACCTGTCCACCACGATTTATATGAATATTCCCCATGAGACAAACATCAAAAATTCACACAAAAAAGTCAAACTAAGAAGGAAGATGAAAACGATAATTAGACACACGGTGGTTCACAGCCCAAATCGTCCACCATGAGAAATGCAAATTTCTACAAGAACTACTTCTTTTGACAAGATAGAATGGTTTATAAACAAAATATTATGGGGAGCGTGTCATTATTCTGTATTACAAAATTCTGTGTGACAAAATTCTGTAAATTGCAAAAAAATTCTGCTTGAACAAAATTCTGCTTTTTTAAAATTCTGCTTTTTAAAATTCTGCTTTTTTAAAATTCTGCTTTCTAAAATTCTGCTTTCAATGTTCTGTATTACAAAATTCTGTATTAAAATATAATGTTAACAATGTTAAAGAGGTAATGTAATTATTTTGAAAAAGTGCGCACATGTACATATGTATATATTTTATTTGTTTTGTCGCAAGTTTTCATGTGGTTGTTGTAAATTATTAGGCTGTACTTAAAAACGCGCAAAAGAGTCGGATCGGTGGCATGTTGCCACCGATCAGGGCAACCACCTGGACTTGGCATGGCGTAGCCCAGGGTTATTTAAATAAGCGCGGCCGAAGGCCGCCTATGCAGAAAGGTCTTTTGTACAGAATAACTGTAGTTCGCGTAGCTGCGCACTTTTTCAAAATAATTACATTACCTCTTTAACATTGTTAACATTATATTTTAATACAGAATTTTGTAATACAGAACATTGAAAGCAGAATTTTAGAAAGCAGAATTTTAAAAAAGCAGAATTTTAAAAAAGCAGAATTTTAAAAAGCAGAATTTTAAAAAGCAGAATTTTGTTTTTAGAATTTTGTACATACAGAATTTCGACACCAACCCAATATTATGATAGTGATTAAAGTTTTGCAAAATTACACGATTTTGTTGCTGAAAATCGCCACAAAAAATTTGTGCGAAATTTCCTGAAGTATTGAACCCAAGTCTGCGGCACATACGAGAGAGGGGAGAGGCTTCTTCAGCTCTTTCAAATCAGCGATACATTCTACGAACTTAAGTTTAGCACTTTATTATACTAAAATTAAACGGGCTACAAAACTGCATTCTTGAAAAAATTCTGCATGTTCTTTTGGCCGAGCAATTAAATTTTATTGCTTGGAGGAGCGCACTTCGATCCTTTTGGCTCCAATCATTAATGCAATAAAATTTAGTACGTTTTTGGCCTGGCAAATATATGGCACTAAAATGTCCAAAATGGCTTGGATCGCATTGTCAACAAATACACTATATTAAATATACAGATATGGGTATAACTCAATTTAAAAAAAAAAGTCACTTAGATCCTTTTGGTTCTGAGCCCTTCAATTGTTAGTTGTATAGGAAGCCGGCGAAGAAGTTCCACTCGAAACTTATTTACATTTTTTAAGGTTAAGTGGCATATAATTTAAATCGCACCAAGTAACTAGTGTATGTAGATCTGATCGCAGCTTATTTCTATGTTCAAATGACGCGAATGACATAAAAATATTTAGGTCGTCAGCATACATTATTATTTTTGAAAATTTTATTATTGTAGAAATATCATTTATAAATAACAAGAACAGAATCGGGCCAAGATGGCTTCCTTGAGGGACCCCCGAAGAGACATAAATGACATCGGATACTAAATTTTTAAACATTACTCTTTGTGTCCTGTCACTAAGGTAAGAAGAGATCCAGCGATTGAGACCCTGGGCTTCCAGCCTGATCGAGTTTATGAATAAGTAATGAGTGACACACTAAGTCAAAAGCTTGACTGAAATCCGTATAAATAAGGTCTTTCCACGCAGTTGGAAAAACACCACACTTTTGTGATAGGTTGAACAAATTGGTAAGGGGTTGGTAAATATGGTTCGCACACTTTTTCTAGAAACGTGTAGGAATCCTATCAGGACCATATTTAAAAGATTCTTTTAAGGTTTTAAGGTAAATTAGAACACCTTTGGCGCATATAATTGGTGAATTAATTAAATTTAAAGTTGTTGAGACATGCGCAGTAAATTTGGAAAAGCAAACCAGCAACTGCTAACAAAAGGTCTTGGTCATTGATCAAGTATTATAAAAGTGGACATGTAAAAGGCGAGTCGCATCGTCATAAATATAATTGTAAAACTAAATAATCCAACTTGTGTAAATTAATAAAGAGTAGTCGTGTTCATATGTAAAACAAATTGTTTAATATAAATGAACGGAAAACCTATGTAAAATTAACTGATATAAGCATAAAAATGTAAATTTAATTCTGAAATAAACGAATTAAAAAAAGGGCTCTTCTCGGAAATATTTTATTATTTCTCTACTCGCGCAACATCGCACGTATAAAGCGCGCTACAACTATCACCACCAGCTTATAACCAGTACTGGCAAAAACAACCAGCAGTGACAATACCAGGGACTACCCTAATATAGGTTCGCTGCACTAACAACAACAAGAACCAGACCAGCTGTAACAAGGCTTGACAGACATACTGATTTTGGCAGTACTTTGCTGATTTTTGACCCTGAAAATTGAAATGTACTGATTTTTCGTAAACTCGAAATCAGTACTGATTTTTGCATGTTTTTGAGAAAATTGTATTAATTTTGCACGCGAGTTATGTGGAATGACCTTCTACCTATATAGCACAGCAAAGGGAAGGCAAGCATATTCTAGGATATGTTTGTTTTCTTAATACTATGAGAAAGGCGACACTCGGCATTCCACATTTTAAATAAACAAATAAGCCAAGTCTGTAGCAAGGCAGACTGCTGACAGAAACAGTGTCTTTACATACATATAGGCATTCAAGTGGCCTTTAAGTATTTGAATACGATATTTGTGAGACTGCTGAGTGTGCCAAAACGTCTATGTACGTTGAGTTACTTATATATTTTAGGCTAAGGAAATAGCTTATGTATTTTTGAACATAGCTATGTATTTATGATCATAACTATGTATTATGGGTTGGAGAAGACGGAGTTGAACATTGTAAAGGCAGTTGCTGCTAATCCCTCCGTCGACCCAGTTATATCTCGGTTGAAAACGAAACATATTTTGATTAATAAACTTAAACTTCTTTTATACCAAAAGTTGAACGCCTACTTAATTTTTAATAAGACGAAGTGAAAGTAAGTACTCATATTCAACCAACAATCACGATCAAGTGATTGCTTGTTGTTGAAGAGAAAATCTTTAAGTTCGGTCAAGGAAATCGTTCGGTGTGACTTGTATTAAGTAAAAATCGTAACCTTCCTCCTGCCCCAGTTTACCCCCTTGTGGTAAACATAACTCGCGTGCACTAAGCGTCGTAGCCAAATTATGACTAGGGCACATTTAAATAAAATTGACGCCGTAAAGTTGCAATCAAAGCGGCGCAAGGCTTTTTCGGAGCCGTTCAATAGTGTTTTATAAAAAGATTTAAGAAAGAAACAATAATATTGAAAGATTTAAACAAGGAGTTATATTAATTTCAGGCGAAAATATTGTGGAAAATCAAAATTTAACAGAACATATTTAGTAACATTTGAAAATCAAACAATAATAAATAATATAACTTATGTAAATGTTGAAACGAAAATCTGGAATTATTTAACACATAATTATGTAAATAACTTTGAAGTTTTGGAATATATCGAATCAAACAATGAACATTTAAAGTTAGAAAATATAAATCTCTTAGGTAAAAAAATGGAGATATCAAAAGACATACCTTCTTTTTTTATATTTTTATAACTTTTTGCATAATGGGGATCATTTATGCGTGCAAAAAGTTAATTACATCAAGTAAAATTGAAAAACAGAACGAAAATGTTGAATTGCAACAAATTTCGTGCAGTGTAATTTTAGACCAAATTCATAACTTAACAAAAAATAAAATCGAATCGGGGACGATTCATCTTAGAGAGGGGGGAGTTAACGGCAGGCGCCACACACCAGCCTTACGGTAATTGCAAACAATTATTGAGATTTTTCCAATATCCATAGTGGCCTGCTACTGCAAGTTTTAAGTAAACAATCCAAGTCACTTCTGTTACACATCGAAGTATTAAATAAACCCAAGCTCAATTCGCAGTCTAAAAATAATCGTTTGTTATTTCAGCTAAAATAACAAACTCATTCTTTGTTTTTGCAGTTGGCTACTTTTGCATCTTTAAAGATACAACGCAATGCAATGATCCGTTAATTGGTGGATATTGATATCTTCATTTCAAGGCTAAGCCTATTTCATCGAATGATGAAATTCATTTTAAGTGAACATTTAAAGAATGTATAAATAGACGTAAATTAGAAGAAGCAAGTCAGTTTTTCTGAGTACCGATTGAAGCACGCGTTTGAAAATCGTTACGGTTAATAAAACGAATTTTAATAAATAAAAGCTAAGTGTTTTAATTTGAGTACGAAAACTCGTTCGCTAACGCGAACTGAAATAAAGTTTTTAAAAAACGTTTAGAATAAACTATAACTATGTATTATGGGTTGGAGAAGACGGAGTTGAACATTGTAAAGGCAGTTGCTGCTAATCCCTTTGTCGACCCAGTTATATCTCGGTTGAAAACGAAATATATTTTTATTAATAAACTCAAACTACTTTTATACCAAAAGTTGAACGCCTACTTAATTTTTTATAAGACGAAGTGAAAGTAAGTACTCATATTCAACCAACAATCACGATCAAGTGATTGCTTGTTGTTGAAGAGAAAATCTTTAAGTTCGGTCAAGAAAATCGTTCGGTGTGACTTGTATTAAGTAAAAATCGTAACCTTCCTCCTGCCCCAGTTTACCCCCTTGTGGTAAATATAACTCGCGTTCACTAAGCGTCGTAGCCAAATTATGACTAGGGCACATTTAAATAAAATTGACGCCGTAAAATTGCAATCAAAGCGGCGCAAGGCTTTTTCGGGGCCGTTCAATAGTGTTTTAGTTTTGCACGCAGCCATGCAGCGTTAACTCTCTGTAACGCAAGTGACAGCTGTTAGTTAGGACTATATCTACATATTTTTTCACAAATATAAGTTCTATTTGTAAAAGTTTTCTTCTTTCAAATAAATTATATGCTGGAATAAGTCGGTAATTATTTAAACAAGGAGCACCCAGTTGCTTAGATACTTATATGTATATTATTTTCACAGTAGTTTAGTGGTTTCAGATTTAATGTCATCATCTGGAATTTTGAGCGCCGATTCTGGTTGCAGTAAGCAGAACCACAAAACCGACTCATTAGAAGTTGGTTGCCAAGCCGAGCAGAGATGAATTTAAGGCAAAATGCATAGCTTGCGGATCTGGTTTTTCCATACTCAACGGAGGAGCTCACATCTTTTTCAAAACAAAGATCGGTCACGTATTATTCGAAGAGGAACTTAAAAAAGCAGCTTTTACTTATCATACAATAATACATAGCCACAGTTATAACTCAGCAGATTGTTCAAGTAAGCTTTTCGCAACACTTTTTCCAGATTCCGCTGTAGCTCGGGAATTTTCCTAAATGTAAATGCAAGTAAAAATCACCCATACTCTGTATCTGCAGACGCGTCTAATAAGGGTAACATTAAAACCTTTCCAATAATTTTAAGGTACTTTAGTAAAGAGAAGGGTCTTCAAATAAAACTTTTAAGCTTCTTTCAGTTAGAGTCAAAAAAATCTCAAGATATATCGAATATGCTAAACCTGAAAAACCTGAAACCTAAAAAAGTGGTTTAAGTTTGCTCAATGCAACAAGTTTTTGCGCTGACAATGCTAGCGTTAATTTTGGAAAAAATCAAAGCGTATTTGTTGAGCTAAAAAAAGAAAGCCCTCGAGTGTTGGGAATAGGCTGCTTATGCCACGTTATTGACGATTCAATTAAAAACTTTTTGCAGATTCTTGTATTTGATGTGGAGGTTATTGTTATGAAAATTTATAATCATTTTAGCTTATCTACGAAAAGGACAGCTAGCCTTAAGGCAATATTTGAATTTTGCGATCTACAGTGGTGCGAAATGTTAAGGCATGTACCAACTCGGTGGCTTTCTTTAGTACCTGCCGTTGAGAGGCTTTTGAAAAATTTTGAAGCAATCAAGTCATACTTTACCTCTTTGGAATGTTGTCCGCCAGTTCTTAACCAATTTTTCGAAAATGAAATTGCTGAAGCATATTTGGGTCTAATAGCGAATATTGGCAATTCATTGCAACAAACAATAAAAAAGTTGAAAGAAACCTTTAGTTATAATCGACATGTTCAGCGTTATGAAAGTTTTGCGCGATAAAATTCATGAGCAAAGAGAGAAAGCTTTCTCAATAGCAGCGGCTCAATTGCAGATAGCATTTGCAATAAGAGCGATAACATGAAACCGTTAGGCTATTTTAGGAAAGGGCTAGTGCGTTTTTACTTTCTATTGAGACCTATCTACAAACCCATTTCGACTTTAATAAAGAAAAATCCGTAGAAGAAAAGTGGATGACATACCTTAATAGCGGTAACTAACCAAATTTCGAGAAAATATTTGAGTTCATATTTTCCATACCATATTCGAACGCTGCAACGAAGCGTTTATTTAGCGTCATGTTCAATAGTTGGCGAGATGATAAAAATAAACTTTGCTTGGAAAATGTTGAGTCTGAATCACAGGTTAAAACAAACTACAAACTTACCTGAGAGGAATTTTACGACTTTTTAGGAACCGCACAGGGTATAAAAATAATTCAACAAGTTCAGAAAAGTGATACATATTTGAATTAAGATCAAAAGTTGTAGTTCACTGCGACAATTTATTAGTTTTTACATAAACAGTAAACATGTTCATATAAACACATATGTATTTATATATGTAATAAAATAAGTTCCTAGCTTCAAGCAAAAAAGAATAACGAAAGACTGTTTCTTAGACGTGAAATATGCATATTTTTACTTTTGTTTACAGTTTATTTTTATTTATGTTAATTTGTTTTATAGTAACGACGCAGTAATATGTACCTAAATAAATATTTTTAAGCCTGTTAAATCAAAAATAAACTCTTTGCACACAATATTTCCTTATTTGTACCGATTTAATAGGTGAAGTACTGATTTGTTCTGATTTCACTGTTGTTTTACTGATTTGTACTAATTTTTGATCCAAAGTATCTAACCCTAGCTGTAACCACCACCACCGGCAACCAGCAGTGACACCAACAGGGGCTGCCCAAATATAGGTTCGCTGCACTAACAACAAGAACAATACCAGCTGCAGCCACCACTGGCCATAAACGCCAGCAGTGACAATAGCAGGGGCAGCCCTAATAAAAATTCGCTGTACTAACAACAACAAGAACAAGGTCACCTAACTGGGCACAACCAGCAGGGGCTGCCCTAATATAGGTTCGCTGCACTAACAACAACAAGAACAAGACCAGCTGTAGCCACCACCGGTAACAACAACCGGATGTGACAATAGCAGGGGCTGCCCTAATATAGGTTCGCTGCACTAACAACAACAAGAACAAGACCAGCTGTAGAAACCACCGGTAACAACAACCGGATGTGACAATAGCAGGGGCTGCCCTAATATAGGTTCGCTGCACTAACAACAACAAGAACAAGGCCAGCTGTAGCCACCACCGGTAACAACAACCAGCAGTGACACCAACAGGGGCTGCCCAAATATAGGTTCGCTGCACTAACAACAACAAGAACAATACCAGCTGCAGCCACCACTGGCCATAAACGCCAGCAGTGACAATAGCAGGGGCAGCCCTAATAAAAATTCGCTGTACTAACAACAACAAGAACAAGGTCAGCTAACTGGGCACAACCAGCAGGGGCTGCCCTAATATAGGTTCGCTGCACTAACAACAACAAGAACAAGACCAGCTGTAGCCACTACCGGTAACAACAACCGGATGTGACAATAGCAGGGGCTGCCCTAATATAGGTTCGCTGCACTAACAACAACAAGAACAAGACCAGCTGTAGCCACCACCGGTAACAACAACCGGATGTGACAATAGCAGGGGCTGCCCTAATATAGGTTCGCTGCACTAACAACAACAAGAACAAGGCCAGCTGTAGCCACCACCGGTAACAACAACCAGCTGTGACAACACCAGGGGCTGCCCTGAAATAGGTCCGCTGCACTAACCAACCGTAACAACAACACTAGCAAGACATAAGTAGCGCCACAGCAATGGCCTATCACTGCATCCGGGTGAGTTCGCTTCAAGTAGAATGTCACAAAAAAAAACAAAGTAAAATTTTTATAATTAAGATTATATAGAGTGAACAAAAGGAAATGAGTTAGTTAAAAAATCCTTATAATAAGGATAATAAAGCGGAAGTTGGACAAGAAATCCTTATAAAAGGATAATTTCCATATAAAACGTTGTGGCTCGTTTCGAACTCCACGACCGTCGTGTTAACCAACGTGTTAGCCAAAAATTTAACATTCTAATATCTAATAAGGGAACAAAGGTTCTTAGAAATTCTAATTTACTTGCACTGTTAATAACAACAACAACAACAGGGGCCTAGCATGAACGGGGTGGAATAATAGTTATAAAGATCGAAAATATACTGAATTCGAGGCCGCTTACTGAAGTACAATTGTCATCGGAGAAATATGGAGGAAGTGTTACAACTCGATGCAAACGCCGGAACCAGTTGGCGACCGTGACAGGACAACGCGAAGTCTTTATCTCTTAAAGTAAAAAGTAAGTGCCGTGAGTTATTAAAAAAAATAAAAAAGTTAAAAGTAAAAAATTAAAGCGACGCGGTTAAGTGGCTTAACAGAAAGACATAAAACAAAAAACGTTAGATTTATAACCACAGCTACTTGGATTTTTAAAAAAGAAAAATAAAAATACAAAATTTGGTGTTGTTCAAGACTGCTGGGTGCGGTTGTTGCTAAAAATTGATAGCTGGTTCTGTTGCTGGTTGGATCTATTGATTGGTTGTTGGTAATTGCTGCTGTTTTGATATTTGACTGTTAATCACGAAAGAAATGTATATAGGATTACCTCTTCCAATCCTATGCCAATGTGAAATATAAATGTAAAAAATCATAAAGTTTGAATATCATAACAGTCAGTAAATCGAAAGTAATAAACTAAAACCTTGAAATGAAATTAATAAAGGAAAGAAATGTTAGCATTAGTCAGGATTCTCAACATATAATAAAAGGTCATATGTATGAATAAGAGAGTTAGTGGAATTTTCCAGAAATTAGACATCACTAAAATAGCGGCATTTTTATTAAATAGTCATCGGTAAAATTATATATATAACGCCACTAGAAAAGGACCCAGCAACAGGAATGCAGGAGACAGGTATATACATAAAAGAGCGGTAAATGTAAAAAAAACCGGCTACCATGAATGCCAGTACCCTCGCTTAGCGAAATTAACGCTATTCCCGTCGGATACCTGCTTTACCGACTCACGCAACGAGTTGTGTTTGACGTTTGACTGTCAGTTATGATTCATTTATGTTTGGAAACAATTAATTTGAGAAAAAATGGATTTAATTGCAATTTATTTCCACTTAAGTGAAGCGAAAAATAATGCAGCTTTTGTCAGACGGGTTTTGAGGGATAGAGCACTTATCGATTATAAATTATTGATCATAATAAAAATGCATAAATGCACATTTTAGGCCTAATTTGCAGTAAAATCCTTCCACTGATTATATCGAGAGCAGTTAACAAAACCTATATTTATGCCTTCGAGTCTTAGCTGAAGGAAGTAACCAAATGCAGTTGGCAAAGACTACATGCTTGGAAGGGTAACCACCAGTTTGGAAAGTATTTTCACAACTTCTTGGTGTAATGGAATGTGAATTGTATAAAAAAGGGATAAATATAAAGATAAGTGACGTTGAACAAATGAAATCTCGTAGTTACTTTTTCTATAAGCACGTTAGAATAGCAAAGCCTTTAAGAGCAAATTCTCATCTACATTCTACAAAAGGATTTTGTTGGTGGTCCCAAAGGATTCAAATTTGTGCTCACGTTTGTCCAATAAATTGCTATAACGTCTAATAGCTGTTTGGACTTATTTCTGCGGTATTCTCGTTGAGCTTCATCTGCTCAACCAAAAAGCGAACTGCTCTCGGTTTGCGGGGCTACTTCTGTTATAAAATATAATTAGCGCATATAATTTTATTCAAAATTAAATTAAATTCATTTGCCTATTCATTCAATTTATTTCAATTCACAATAGCAGTTCTTCTCAATTCGATTCGCATTCCCTGCGAAAGGCATCCGCCGGATATCGTAATAGGCATGATAATTTCAAAGGCATGCCTTTTAGTAGTGTATACATATATGTGGCAGCACTTCGATTACCAACGAGTTTAGTGCAACCCTGCACAAATGTATCAGAGGAAAATAAAAAATTCTGATCTGGCATCCCTATCAATTTTCATCTTTCTTTTTTCTTGCGAACAACGAAGCTAATCGAACGTGCTTGCTTTTACAAATTAGAACATTTCAATAAAGCAATTGATTTCACTAAATTTTAAGTTTTTATAATTAAATACTTGCTTAAACTTTTCATTTTTACAGAGTTTGGAGAGGTAAACTCAACAAAACCTCCAAATATATGTTACATAGCCCACGCAGCAACATCTTTATTTCGCGACTGTAATTTTCTCAAGTTTTTCGGTCCGCGCAAACTAGTGCGGAAACATTTTGGCTGTGGATGCAGCATTATTAGCCCCAGTTACTTTTGCATTAAAAATGGCATGAAGAAGTCTAGCCATTAAAAGTAAATGATTTGTTGTTGATATGTGTCGACAATCACCAGCAAACACAATTTGGAAACGCATCGTACACACGTATAAAGCAAATTTGGGAAACATACAAGGTACATACAGTCTAATAATAACTTTAGCTTTCAGAAACACTCTGCACCAGCAACTTCACATTTTGTTTTGACGGAAGTGATCGCAACGAAATGTGAAGAGCTCTAATTAATTTACTTACCTGCTCTATTTGCAAAATTGATGATTGAGCAACTTCCAAGTATAACAACAAGAACAAAACATAAGAAATAAGAATTATTGTAATTTCCAAGTATAACAACAAGAACAAAACATAAGAAATAAGAATTATTGTAATTTAGCAAGTAAGCAAAATAATTATATAAAATATTGGAATAGATAAAACAAAAAGGTTGTTGGGTTCTGTTGATGAAGGTAATCATTGTGTTCAATTCTGTTATTGACGGCGCACAGGATGCCAAAAGTCCAAAAAACAATGTTCTCCAATCTCGAAAATTTTTTGACATGCAACAGATTAATAACCAACTGTTAAGAAAATGTATACAAAGCAAAGTAAAAAACCCACGATCACCATGATAAGCATTATGAAATTTGGATAACTGAAACAAGTGTAAAAATCGTAGTAATGAAAAAGCTAAAACAAAAATTTTATTTACAATAAATTACTCGTAGTAGTGAAAAAGGTAAAAAAGCAAAACCAACACTGCTACAAGAGAAAGTTTTATCAAAAACCCAAAGAAAGAAATAATACTTTATAAAGCTTGCCAACTCAAAGCAAGAATCGGACCGACACAATGCAAGTGATGGTCTAACCAATTCAAAAAAAAACGAAACAAAAACTTCACAATAAAAACATCCGAAGAAGTATGCAACAGATAGTAAGCAGAAACTCATTCGCAAATAAAGTGGGATAAAATCACCCCGGAACGATTGCAGAATCCGGGTCAGCAGCAGCGTAACGGGATGATATCCAGTATAATTATTTTGTAACAGCCACCGATTCGATTAGGTTCACTTTTAAATTTTATAGAGTTCCAACTCCATCACTCGAAGGAGAAGATTCTGAAAAATTATTTAGTTCAATGCTAGATTCAAGCAGTGATAGTTCCAGTTGCAGCTGTAATTATTCTCCTGATATTCAACAAGTGACGAGTAGCATGAGCGCAGGGAGAGCGAGAACGGCTTCTCCAAAGAGCCGTTCTCGCGATGGCGGCAATTAATACTCCAACTTTCGGCAAGGCAATACGCCCAAAATGTAAAGTCATATAAAATAGTAACTAACAATTTGTGGAAATATATTTGTACCGATAAACAAAAAGTTTTAAAAATAATAACAAAATACTTAATAACAGTAATCAGGTTTTTATTTAAAAGTAACTTTTGTTCGTCTCATTATTGAAAGTGAAACTAAAACCGCAAGTACCAAACACTTTGCGTGTAATATCCACATGACCATAAATATTCCGAAGAAGGCAGTAAGGGATCTTCCCAGCGACGACGAGAGCAATACAAGCTACTCAAGCGAAAACATAAAGGAAGTAACGCAAGCAGAAAAGGTAATATAATACCGGAAACACAAGCTGTGATGGAATAACTTGGTCTGCAGCAGACAAATTTTGTTGAATTAATATTTAGATGGCAACTCTGATATTCATTTTGTATACATCTTGATTCGCTCTCAAGTTTTTTCTTTGTATTTCTTAACACAGCCATTTTTATAATCTCTGTGCAACTGAACTGAATTTATTCCAAATAAATCTTTTGTACCATTCGGATGTGTCTCGTGTTCTAATTTTTATACGGAATCTAACAGGTTATGGGCCCAGTCTCTACCTAAAGTACACAATTTAAAATGAATTCTTCATGGTTTAATGTAGAAAAGTTAGATGAGTCTAACTATGACGCTTGGTGCGTTCAAGTAAAAAGTATACTTGTCTACAAGGAGCTCTGGGACGTGGTTTCAGGTGAGATAATACAACCAGTTGCCACAGCCACCAATGCGGCGGAGCAAAAGGCGTGGAAATCAATCGACGAAAAAGCTATGGCGGCTATAGTACTGAGTTTGACGCCAATGCAAATTGTCTACGTAAAAAGGTGCAAAACAGCTAAAGAGGCATGGAGCGTATTACAGGAGATACATCGAAAAAAAAGGTCCCGCCAGGAAGGTTACACTGTTCAAGCAGCTACTAGGACTGCGCATGGCAGAAAGCGATCAGGTGCAACATTACGTAAGTAATTTTTCTACAATCGTCGAAAAGCTGGCAGAAATCGGCGTGGATCTGCAGGAGGAGTTATTTGTAATAATGTTACTTGCCAGTCTTCCCAAGTCTTTTGAAAATTTAGTGGTCGCGTTAGAATCGCGTGATGAGCTCCCAAAGCTAAGTGCATTAAAGATTAAATTGCTTGAGGAGGAACAACGTCGCAAAATGTGCGAGTCGCCTATCGCTGAAAGTAGCGTGCAAGTTTTTATGGCACATGAGCAAGTGGTGGCGGTGGAAGTAAAACGTCAAACCAAAGCAAACATTCTAGAAATCGATCGAACTTAAAATGTTTCAACTGCGGTCGTAAAGGTCATTTCGCTGCACAATGCAAAGTAAAAAAGCAGGAACAACCAGACAAATCAAACGACAAACCGAGAGCATTTACACTTTTCTCAGCAATTGAAGCGGACGCTTTACATTCAACTGTATCAAAGAGCATGTATGAATAAGAGGCACCAACACGTATGTTCGAGCAGAGCTACTCGCTACACTTGCTCGCCGATATCTATTAGGGTTTCACGCATTCCCTTTTGTGCATTTTCTTAATTTATTTAGAGTGACTTTGCCAAATATCAGCTGATCGAAGGAGTAGCAAATTTTTATTTTGAGTAGCTGACTTCATTGACTTTTTGATGAAGTTGAGTCTTTCCGGACATTGCGTTTTCATGAAGTTGAGGGTATTTGCCTATTATGTTTGTGCAAATTGATCAACTTAATGGAAATAAAATATTAAACATGACAAATATCAAAATATTGGAATATTTTCATTTTATTAATTGAAAATGTTTTCCAATAGATATTTGAAGATATTTTTATTTTTATTTCCATAAAATATGCATACAAGCTTCCATTTGATATGGTGGCTTGGCTTACCAGACCCAGGTTCAAGTCCCATCAAAAGGAACAAAAATTTTGTTTTCCCTTTTTTTTATTAATATTTGATACTTTTTTTTAACTAGAAAATGCATTTTAGATTGAAAATAAAAAATAAAAAAAAAATTTTCAACTAGATATGAAAAGCATGCTTCAAGATATGCAAGGCATGCTTACAAGTATGAAATATTTGATTGCAAAGTGTTCTGCTATACATATGTATATATGTATGTGCAAAAGTAGAAATAGATATCAAATAGCTGAATGTACAGACTATTTCAATAATATTATTATAACTTTTCATTTATTTAATTTAAAATTTTTATATTTTTCTACCGAATTTGAATTAAATTTTCAAAAAAAAAAATCACTAGTCCATAGTTTTCAAAAAAGCCATACCTACTTTTAATGGCAATTTTCGAATTTTATTTAAATTAGGTAATCTATTTTTTCACCTATTTTTTTGAAAAAATTCATACCTTATAATTTTATATTATCAACCAAGTTTCAATTAAATTAAAAAAAAAAAATTCACTAGTCCATAGTTTTCAAAAAATCCATACCTACTTCTAATGACAATTTTCGAATTTTATTTAAATTAGGTTATCTATTTTTTCACCTATTTTTTTGAAAAAATTGATAGCTAATTCTAAATATATATTTTTTCCGAATTTTAATTAAAAATACCTAGCCATAACCTATTATTTTTTATAATAATATACTAATATAATAGTTTTATCCAAAAAAAGATTCATTCATAATCAGATTTGATAAGAAAATGTTTATTATCACATAATTTTGTACGTACAAACGTCAATACGTATTATGCCATCTAATAATATACATATGTATGTAGATATTTGTGTATGTCCGAGGCTGCTGGCATCGTTGAATGGATGAAGGATATATGTGCAAACATTTAAATTTCGCGAAAACTCAGTTGAATGTTCTGAATTTTCATAGACATAGCGAAAATGCTGAAATTCCACATAACACCTTCATTTATGCAATATGAACATTCACACATAAATACATATGCATGTGCGGCAGCCAAGAACAATGTTGCCGTTGCAGCTTCTAGTAAAACGCAAGAAAAAGGGACTAAATAAATTACTAGTGAAAACGCAAAATCCTTACTATTTTCTTGTATTATGTTCTGTAACTTGGCAAGACTATAGCTAGTCGGTTGACTACACTTTTATTTGACATATCAGAAATGTCAATAGCTTAGAAGTCTCGAAAATATCCAAATTTGCAAAAGGCAGTCACAAAGGAAGCTGGTGCCGAAAGGGTAAAATTGATAATTAGTACAACATTGTCAAGCAAATCAGTCGCTCTGCTACTGTGATCTACTTTTTTAAGGGCTCTCATCACAAACCTCAAAAATTGAACCAACGACATATACTGCGTACTTTGGCACGTTTAAAATAAAAATGCCAATTTTGTATGAAATATATAAAAAATATATAGAAAATTTTGAAAAATAACTTTTTCGTGTTTTAGTATAGATTTATACCAATTGCTGGTCAATATCTGTATTTTTTTGTTTAAATTTTTGGAAAGATTTCCAATATATTGGTATATATGTATAGTAATAATATCAACATATTGCATATATATATCTCGTGTCTTACTTTCAATTTCTTTATGTCACCTGTCCCGGTACTTGTACCTGGAACTTTCTGTATGGTGGGTCAGAATTTTATCCAATATACAATGCTGGTTGCCTAGCAAAGTACCTATAAAGTTCCTAAATTAAAAATTTGTAGCAAATATGCCCAGTTGAATTTAAGTTTACCCCGTCACTGAATACCCCCAATATGAATTGAAGTTGGAAATTAAGATTTTTGTCAGATTTTAATTTTGTCGATCAGGAAATAATATTTGATTTATGAATGAAATAGTTATTGTTGTATTTATGACGACAGATTTGTAAGACAGATTTCGCTGCTGCGACTGTGCGTAGAAATGGTTTTTGTTTTTGTATCATGGTAGTTGTCGACAGCACTTGCATTAGAGGGGATGTGAGGACATGTGTAGGTATTTATGTGTGATTGTGCGCATACGTTTGTTTGTTTTTTTGGACATATGTATGTACACAAATATGTGCGTGCGTGGTAGCTTTACGCATGCAAGTTAACACCCAGCTTCACTAGGCCGCCTAATGGCAAATATAAACAAATGTTGAAGAATTCAAGTACCTAAATGGTACTCAATAAGTTACACAAATTCATTGAGTCGCATAACTGCAAATGTAAACAAATCGATCTTTCCAATGAATTCGTTCTTCTTTATTATCCCAGTAATTTGAACTTGAATCAATGATTCAAGTTACTGAATTATAATAACAAAAACATCCGTATTTTGTTTACTAAGTCGGATGCTGGCATTAGAGTATGTTGGAGCTAACTAATTAACTTTGTCTCTATCGACACTATGCATGTCATCTTTACTTATTTCCTCATACATGTCATTCTAAATGTCATCACATATTACTTTATAATTTCCTTTTTCTTTGAATAAAATATTCTTCTGGATTTTGCAACTCATCGAGTGAGGTTAACTTTTGGCTAAGTAATTAAAGTAAGTACAATTATTTCCATCCAATAGCATCAGAGTATAAGCAATTTTGTATCTTATAAATAAAGGAAAATTAGGAGTTAAGTTAGTTCTTGGCGGAGCACTGTTGAGTGAACTCAGCTGCTTGAGTAATAAATAAACTTTTCAAAAACACTAATGTGTTTCTAGTGTTCTTAATTTGCACACTTTTTGGTGGATTATATGGGAATATGAATGTGTGATTTGCCGACGGCAAAATGCATTCTTCCCACAATGGTTTATTGATATGATATTCACATGCATATCTCCTTTTTTCTGCTATTTAATTATCCTTACATAAAATCCTACTCCCTATATTTATTTTTTATGTTCAATTATTCAAATTTATTTCAAATGCAATTGCTATGAAACTAATTTTGGTAATTGTTTCCTTTAGAAGACAACTGCTAAAACACGTCCGAAGTTATCGGGAAAGGTATCAAAAGAGGCGTTTTGATTTCGGTAACAATAATCCGAAAGCGGTTCGATATTTTATGTATGTTCAGAGACATTTTCGATCAAAGTTGAAAATTTTCTGTCATTCTCATGTGGTTGTTGTAATCACAGATTAGGGTGTACCGAAAAGTGCAAAAAGTGTGTTCTGCGCAGAAATTGGATCAAGCCCACTATTTGTGATCGGACCTAGGCCATTTTTGGGTTTTTTGTTAATAACTTTTCACTGAAAAAAATTATTTAATTTCCGCTTTTGGATTATTGATACAGAGATCAAAACGCGTCGTTTGATACCTTTCCCGAGATTTTTGGACGTATATTAGCAGTTACGTGCTGTCGTATAGAATTACCAAATCCGCTTTCGGATTGTTGATACCGAAATCAAAACGCGTTGTTTGACAGCTCTCCCGATATTTTTGGACGTTTTTTAGCAGTTGTCTCCTAAAGGAAACAAATACCATAATTTTTTGTTTTATATTAAATTCTTATGTTTCTGTATTAGGTATCATTAAAACGTATTTTAGGTTTTCTTTACCTATAACCAATTTATTAGAAATGGAAAGCCAAATTAACAGCCTTAACAAAAAATTTTGAACAAAATCAATCTATATTTAAATTATTATAAAAATATCTTAAATTTCATACCTAATGAAATTTATCAAAGCTAAAAATATCGAATAATTACAGATTTAATGTGTGAAAGGTAAAAACTTTATACCTACCTACCTATATAAATAATATACCTACGACTTTAATTTAAAAATATGCTATTTAAAAAAATTACCTATTGGAAATTAACAAACCAACAATTTTTTAATAAAGGGCGGAAGTCATAAATATACGTAGATTTAGGATCGGAAATATCGAATAAACATTTGGTGTCATTTAATTCAATTTTTGCATCAAAATTATTTTCAAGTAAAATACTTGCATTTTTTGGCAAACGAACGTCAAAATCCACGGCCATCACATTAAAATGAGTCGTTTATTCAACTCATTCCGTTTGTTTACCTTTTGGGTTTACGCGATTCCCACTCATAAAGTACAAACTTTAACTCAAATAATTTGGAAATATTAAGGACAAAGCACAAAGAGGACTCGCTGAAACCCTAATAGAAAACATCGAGTAGCATCGAACATACGAGTGAAAATTCTGCCGATTTTCAAATGAGTGAACTGACGCCTCTTATTCATACATGCTCTTTGCTTTGGCTAAGCTTAGAATTTAGGTAAATATGTATTATGATAAATAAGTAGTATATAGGAATTTATTGTATAAATAGAAGGAAAATATGTTGAATAAATTAATTCATGTTTGGTGCCGAATGATGGCACTATACGAACCTATTTCACTTTAAATAGTTTTATTACATGGCGATCCTGCCAGTCTTGAGCTGCTGAGATCCTGCAGTCTCCCTCCTAAAATCCTTTCCTTCAATTTTTTCCAAAGGCTGCTGCTTGTAGTAACGGCAGACCTATTGTAAAGTCATCCAGTATTTTATTAAACTGACAAGAAACAATGAAAAAAAAAGCCGGACACATTGAGGAATTGGATGCAGCATTAAACGTTGCAGTTGAATGAATTGGTATACATTTGGACGCAATTGGGCAAAATAGATGGCAAAATTTGACATGAGCTGATCCAAATTAAACAAGCATAAACAGGGTGGAATACGCATATCGGAGTGGAATATATAACGATTTCGGCCTGGGGACTAATCCCGTGACGAGGGTGGGCAAAACAGGGAGGCAAATTTAACCGTATCCTGCAGCAAGGGAAAGCATATTGGAAGCAGTCAAATCCTGCAGCAAATCAAGGATAGTCACGAGGCTATCGCGGTATCCATGATAAAAACAAAACTCAAAGGGACAGCTAGAAACATAATAAGCACTGAATCCTCTATTCAGGAAATTAAACAAAGATTGAAGTCACAAGTTAAGGGTGAATCAGTAGAAGTTTTGTCGGCAAAACTCCTGAACATCCAACAACGCAGTAAAACTGCAAATCAATACACTGCTGAGATTGAAAAACTCACAAAATCATTGGAAGGAGCATACATATCTGACGGACTAACACCGGAGTTAGCTACCAAGTATGCTACACAGTCAGCTGTAAAAGCTATGTGTAAAAATTGCTCCAACGATAAAGTAAAGACTATAATGCAGGCTGGAACGTTCACCACGATGAACGAAGCCATATCAAAATTCACTAACAGTTGCACAGAAGTAACTGGAAATCCAAATTCACTGTTACATATTCGCCAACAAAATCATTTCCGAGGTAACTTCCACAGGAGTTACCAAAACAGTAACTATAGAAGAAATCAGAGGCGTACATTTTACAATTACGGCAATAACAACAATAATAATAATAATAATAGTAATAACCGAGCAAATAATCAAAGATCTGGTCGAAACTTTGGATCAAGAGGTTATAACCGTAATAATACCAGAAATGTAAGGAATGTTAGCCAACAGGAAAACCAGCAAACTCCACCTCAATAAATAAAAAATGATATGTTTTCAATTTACACTTAAATAGCTACATAACTTCCAAAACAACTCTGAATGATTCCATTTCAACCCTCCTAATCGATACAGGAGCGGATATATCAATTATAAAAAAGGGTCAAATTGACAGTCATGTCACTATTAATAATTCACAAAAAACAGATTTAAGAGGAATTGGTCAAGGCATAACGAGCACTATAGGCACAGTTAAAACAGATTTAAAGGATGATTACCTATTGATTAGACACAAGTTTCATGTAGTAGAAGACAATTTTCCAATCCCATGTGATGGAATATTGGGTTTGGATTTTATTAAAAAATATAATTGCATTTTAGATTACCAAAAAGATGGGGATACCCTAATATTAAGACCATATGATTATCCAGAAAATATAATAATTCAAATGACTAATAAACCGACAATGAATAGTATATCAATTCCCGCAAGATCGGAAGTAATCCGACAAATCCACATTAAAAATAAAAATTCTGATTTATTAATTCCACAACAAGAATTATCTGAAGGCATATTTATTGCAAACACCCTAGTAAATTCACAACAAACATTCGTCAGAATTATAAATACAACAGATGAAAATGTAACACTTCATGATTTTAATATAAAAACAGAAAATTTGGATAATTATTAAATAGTTAAATATAATAATCTAAAAAATGAGCAGAACAGTAAAGAAAAATTAGAAAGATTAAATAAAAATTTTCCACACTTTGCCCATGAATCCCTTAATGCATTATGTGCAGAATTCATTGACATTTTCTCATTAGAAACAGACCCAATTACCACTAATAATTTTTACAAACAAAAACTTCATATGAAGGACAATAACCCAGTTTACGTAAAAAACTACAGAATACCAGAAGCCCACAAGAGCGAAATAAATAAACAAGTAAATAAATTAATTAAAGACGACATAATAGAACCTTCAATGTCAGAATTTAATAGTCTAATTTTATTAGTACCCAAAAAATCACTCCCTAATCAGCTTGAAAAAAGATGGAGAATGGTTGTCGACTACAGACAAGTAAATAAAAAATTAACCGCAGATAAATTCCGGCTGCCAAGAATTGATGACATACTAGATCAATTAGGAAGAGCTAAATAGAACTCAGTTCAGAGTCAAGGGATATCACATCCTTTACAGCAGATAATGGCACCTATCGATTTAAAAGACTACCTTATGGCCTTAAGGTTGCCCCAAATTCATTTCAGAGAATGATGACATTGGCATTCTCAGGTTTAAAACCTTCACAAGCATTTCTATACATGGACGATTTAGTCGTATTAGGATGCTCCGAAAAACATATGATTAAAAACTTACGGAATGTATTCGAAACTTGTAGGAAGTATAATTTAAAATTACATCCGGATAAATGCATATTTTTCAATCAAGAAGTAACATACCTTGGTCATAAGTGTACAAGCAAAGGAATTTTACCAGATCCCAGTAAATTTGAAACTGTTAAAAACTATCCAACCCCTAAAAATGCAGATGAGGCGAAACGATTCGTCGCATTTTGCAATTATTACAGAAGATTTATTCCAAACTTCGCAGAGTATTCTAGGATAATAACAAGGCTTTGCAAGAAAAATGTAGTTTTCGACTGGACAGAGGATTGTAAAAAATCCTTTGACTATTTGAAGGCTGCGTTAATAAGCCCTAATATCTTACAATACCCCGATTTCAGTAAACAATTTTGTATAACAACTGACGCAAGTGGATATGCTTGCGGAGCAGTGCTAAGCCAAGAGTATGAAGGAAAACAATTGCCAATTGCCTATGCATCAAGATCATTCACAAAAGGAGAAATTAACAAAGCAACAATTGAAAAAGAACTAGCGGCCATTCATTGGGCCATAACATATTTTAGACCATATGTTTATGGTAGAAAATTTTTAGTCAAGACAGACCATAGACCTTTAACATTCCTATTTTCGATGAAAAAACCCTCATCAAAATTAACTAGAATCAGACTAGATTTGGAAGAACATGACTTCGAGGTGGAGTACATAGCAGGAAAACAAAATTATGTAGCAGACGCATTATCACGCATAGATATCAAAGATCTTAAAGAAATTTCAGTAGAAGCGTGCAAAATATTAAAGGTTACAACCAGATCTGAAACAAAACAAAAAACCAGTAATATATCCAGTAATAATACAAAAGAAAAACAAAGTCACAATGAGAACCCTATAATATATGAAGCGCTTAATAAATACGAAGTTAAAAGACATGTCAAGCTCGTTTTCAATCCTCCGAAATTATATTTCAAAAAAGGAAAGAAAATTTGTAGCGAAATAAATATAAAAAACCAAATTGTTGAGGCGAAGATTGACTTAGGACAATTCTTTGCCAGGCTAATGAAAGAAGCCGGCAATTTGAAAATTGTAAAAATACAGTTGTCCTTAGGAGACAAATTGTTTAAAGATAACTATACTCGAGTAGATGAATTTAAAGAAATAGGTACCCAAGTTCTCAAAAATCTAACTATAGCATTAACTCCGGAGGTTATGCATGTGACGAATAACAAAGAAATTAAAGAAATTCTTTATAAATATCACGACGATCCTGTTTTTGGTAGCCACCCAGGAATAAATCGTACGTCAAATAAAATAAGACAAAAGTATTACTGGAATAATATGAAAAATGACATAAGAAAACATATCAAAAATTGCATTCACTGCAATAAAAATAAAACCAATAAACACCTGAAAGAACGAATGACTATAACGGAGACGCCACCAAAGGCTTTCGATATAGTACAAATCGATACAATAGGACCATTTCCAAAATCGATACAGGGAAATGAATATGCAGTTACTATTGTATGTGACCTAACCAAATACTAGGTTACAGTACCCGTCCAAAGCAAACATGCCGTAGCAGTTGCTAAGGCAGTATTTGAACATTTCATTCTAATTTATGGTTGTATGAAAACAATTATAACGGATATGGGAACCTAATACAAAAATAGTTTATTTAAGGAATTGTGCAAGCTCTTAAAAATAGCGCATAAAACCTCAACACCCTACCACCATCAAACTTTAGGTACTGTCGAACGCAGTCATAGAACATTCAATGAATATGTGCGTTCCTACATATCAATTAACAAAGACGATTGGGATGAGTACCTTAAATACTTTTCGTATTGTTACAATAAAACACCTTCAACAGTTCACGGCTATTGTCCTTTTGAACTAGTTTTTGGAAAGACACCTCTGACTTACGAATTTTTAAAAGAAAATGTAATTAGCCCAGTATATAATCATGAGGCTTACGACAAGGAAATAAAGTATAGGTTACAGTTAGCACAAGAAAAAGCTAGAAAATTAGTACAGGAATCTAAGCAAAAACAAAAAGTTAGCTATGATAGGAAAATACAGTATAAGGAAATAAATATAGGATATTTAGTATTAGTCAGAAATGAAGCAGGTCATAAGTTAGACAATAGGTATAAAGGGCCCTATAAGGTAGAAAATATTGATAGAAATAATAATTTTACTCTAGTTCCTTATAAGGTAGAAAGCATAGATAGAAATGATAAGTATATTATAAGTAATGAGAATAAGAAAATCTTAATACACAAAAATAGGCTTAAATTGTTAGAATAAATACAGTGCATTTTGACTCACATGTTTACTCATAAATTTTTATTGTACACTTACAAACAAACCCATAAATTAGGAAATTTAAAAAAAACTATCAACTTACACTTAAGACGTAAAGTGAATAAACAAAAAATCTAAGCAAGTTATAAAAATTAATCAAATTAGAGTTTTACATATTTATACATATAAAACTTTTTGAAAGGGTAGATGTAGTGTAGCCAAAATAAATGCATACATAAATGCATGCATACTTACAAACAGTCGGCCCGCAGCTATTAAAAACTGTCGAATACGCTTTGTCAGCAAAGTCACACGCTATGAGGCGATGCCCACAAATGCGTTGCAATCATACGAATATATGTATGAACATATGTGTGAATGCACAAGCCAATGTTTGTGTAAGTTAACACAACACTTCACTAATTCTAAAATGTTCAATAACCCCGTAAGTTGCGACATGTTCCGGTCAATTTATTAGTAAACGCTGATTATGCGTCTGAAGAATATTGACACAAACAACCGTCAGCACTAACCGGCGTAAACAACAGTCAGCAATCAACAATTGACCTATTTAATAAGAAATTGGTTGTCAGCAAATTTATAACAAGAAGCTAGGTGTAAAGTAAGATTAAGAAGTAATTGTAAATTAATCTTAAGTTTTACTCGAACGAATAAAGTATCGACAGCGGGCATAGTCCGTTCGCTCTTTTTTAAAAATTAATTTAAGGAGGTAAAACTTTAACTGGCGCCCGAGCAGGGACCGGTTAAAGTTCGTGTATCCGTAAAGTCTTTTGGCAAAATAATTAGCCAACGCGTCGTTAGTGTAAAAAAGCCTGCAGAAAATCAGACTAATAAAACATAACCAACGCGTCGCGAGTTTAAAAAAAAAAAGCCTGTAGAAAAACAGCCGAATGAACTCAAAGCGAAGGACTAACAAATAATCACCTGCTAAATCGCAGCTGAAGAACGTGAACACAAACTTGCCGGCCAAAGGTGTTAGGATCCTGTGGGAATAAAACACCCACCTCTGAAAATCAGTGTGACACGGTGCTACCGCGTAGCCGCAGCAGCAAAAAGGAATAATACCCCATCACCAAGAGGTGCTTAACAACAGTAAGAATAGGTTAAGATTAAAAATAGAAAATAAGAAAATTTGTTTTGAAGAAATTTGAGAAATAAAAAAAAAAAAAGGCGAAAAGTGAAATTTTAAAGTTTTGTGAAAAACCACGTAAACAATTTGCAAGAAAATATTCCAGGAAAATTTTTTTTTTCTTTCCTCCTTTTCTGTAAGAAAACAAGAAGTAAAGTTAATAGTTTCAAGAAAATAAAATATTCAAATTTTTCCAAATAACTAACACAATAAAATCCGGCTCGTACAGCCAATAAAATAATATATAATTTGAAGCTGCGATTCACCACCTACGGGGGGACCCTCCAGCTTATAATAAAAAAATTCTCTGCGATTCACCACAACCAAGGGACCCTCCAGAAGAATTATAAAATAAATAAAAATAAATAAATAAAAAAAAGAAAAAAAAAAAAAATTATTAGTTAATAAAATAAAACAACCACATAATGTCCAACTCCAACAACTTAATCCGCCCACCCACGCTTAACGCACCTGCCCCACCAAATCCTGCTATTCCATTCAATATGGACCAACTAACTAATATAGTGACAGGACTAGTAACTGACATAATGAGACAGGAAGGACGAACCATGGTCCAAGCGGCCCTCAACCCAAACGCTAATTTCGCGAATATAACGGACGTGACAATAGACGCAAACCATTCCAATAACATAACTGAGTTAGACAAAATTCCGGACGTAATTAGGTGCCTACGTGAATTCTCAGGCAACCCAGGAGAGTACAACTCGTGGAAGAAAAGCGTAGATCGGATTCTTCAGATCTACGAACCCATGAAAGGTACACCCAAATATTATGGCATTCTAAATGTCATTAGAAATAAAGTCGTGGGCAACGCCGACATCGCCCTAGAATCTTACAATACCCCCTTGGACTGGAAGGCTATTTCAAGATGCCTTACCCTCCACTATGCTGATAAACGAGATATAGGTACCCTTGAGTACCAAATGACCTCATTAGTGCAAGGCAACCTGACCATTCAGGAATTTTATCAGCGCGTGTACTCCCATCTCTCACTTATTTTAAATAAACTTGGATGCATGGAAGTCGGCATAGAATCGATGCATCTACTGACACGCACATATAGGGACAAAGCCCTTGATACCAGTTAACACGCGCTTTGTTAATTTCTGACCAATAAATGCTGACTTGACATTTGGGCCGATTGTTGACCAAAATCAACAATCGCTGCGTCAGTTAGCTTTCGCAATAAAAAGACACAACCAATAATGGCTGTGTCAACAGTTAATAGTAAAATAAGTTGTAAACAAGAAATTGTACTTTCTTTTGTAAAACTTTCTTTTGTAAAATCAGCGTCTGCTATAATTTAACAAAACTTGTAAACAGGAAATCGCGTTCCTATTATTTTGTTAAATTTATTTAGTAAGCAATCTATCATAGTTGTAAATAGTATAAAATCAATCAATTTAAGTTGTTAGTTTTAAGTTCGTTTTGACTTCAATAAAGTGCGGACACGCTGTCCGAGAAAAAAATTTCTTATTTTGTCCACTTCAATTAAAGGGGACTTAACTGGCGCCCGATGCCAAAGTCGCGGATAAATCCTGAAATATATTAAAAAGTAAGGATACGCGTGGGCAAACCCGAGCTTAATAAATCCCGAAAATACGGAGTGTAAAAACCCGAAGTTAGAAATCCTGAAAAAAAAAAGTAAGGATACGGGAGTGAAAAAAAAATCCGAGCCAAAGAAATCCCGAAAATAATACGCGAGTGTAAAAACCCAAGCTTAAAATAGGAAAAAATCCTTTAAATTAAAAGGGATAACGTGGACTCAAAAAAATAAAAATCGCGAGAATCGCATGAACCTTGGGGCGGCACTCCAGTAGCAGCAGCAAAAGAGAAGATATTACGTATCAGCCACTCCAGGTTCAGAACCAAAAATAAAACAGGATCAGCAGAAATATCGTGATAAAACAGGATCAGCAGAAATATCGTGATAAAACAGGATCAGCAGAAATATCGTGATAAAACAGGATCAGCAGAAATATTATGGTAAACCTATCGTGATACAAGATCAAAAAGGATTTGGATTTGATCAAGAAGGATTTGGATTTGGTAAACATATCGCGATACAAGGACCAATAAATATTTGTATTTGGCAAATTTATCGTGATACAAAAACCGAGAAGGATTTGGATTTAGCAAACCTATCGTGATATCAAAAAGGATTTGGATCGTGATACTAGAACTTTTATTACAAAGCAGCAGCAATAATCCGGCAGCAGCAGCATAAGGGTAATATTAAAGCAACAACACTAAAGTATTGTAATACAGATTATTAAGGATCAAATCAAATTGTGAGTAATAAACACATAGGAGCTTACCCAAAAAGAAAACAAATGGCAAACCCTAACAATTTAGTTCGTCCTCCCGTCCTTAACCAAAACACCCCAGCCCCTCAGGCAACAGATAGGTAATGTTCAATTAAGTGTGGACGATCTAAGAAACTTAATAACAAATATAGCAACTAACATTCTCCAACAACAGGGTCCAGGTGTAGTACAGGCCACACTCAACCCAAACTCCTTTCTCAGTACAGCAATCGATCAAACTATAGAAGATAGGCATCGGGGTAATCTGGGAGAACTGGATAAAATTCCAGATGTAGTAAAATGCCTTAAAGATTTCTCCGGTCGCCCTGGGGAGTTTAATTCCTGGAAAAAGAGTGTAGATAGAATTCTTAGCATTTACGAACCACTAAAGGGAACCCCAAAATATTACGGAATTCTTAGCGTAATCCGAAATAAGATAACAGGCAATGCCGATACGGCATTAGAATCTTACAATACGCCACTAGATTGGCTGGCAATTACGAAATGTCTTGCAATGCATTACGCAGACAAACGCGACATTTCCACTTTAGAATATCAGCTCACGACCTTAGTACAAGGTAACAGGAGCATAGCAGAATTCTACCAACAGGTATACACATACCTTTCATTAATTCTAAATAAATTAGGATGTGTAGATATGGGTAACGAGTCTCTGCGCATGATGACCCAATCATATAGAAATAAGGCCCTTGATACCTTCATTAGAGGTCTAAATGGGGACCTACCTCGACTACTGGGCATCAGGGAACCGGCAGATCTTCCACAGGCCCTTCAACTATGCATGAAACTAGATAACCAGAACTACCGAACAAATCATGCACAAAATATAAAAAAAGGATATCCAAATTCGGGAAAATATCCCACCCAACAGCAGCCTTTTTACCCACAATTGGCTCACGAGCCACAAATCAATCAACCAAGATGGAGGGCCAGACCACAGTCCTCCAACCAAATTCAACCTACAGGTGCCCCTCCAAGGCCACCGAAGCCTCAACCTAAGCCAGAACCAATGGAAGTAGACCAGAGCTTACATTCACGACGAATTAACTATATGAACAGACCACCGCAGAATCCGTTTCAGGGTAAAAGACCGCCACAATCGGTCAGCAACCAACCCCCTCTCAAAAATCAAAGAACATTTCACATAGATACGTCAAGCGAAGAGACCCAATCCAAAAATGAGGACGAGGATGAATTTGAAGAATACAATGATGTCCATTTTTTAGCATAATTAGCTCTTCGCTTCCATACATTGAAGTGAAGACGGAGAGCGGGAATGTTTTAAAATTTTTGGTGGACACAGGTTCCAGTAAAAATTATGTAAAACCAAGTTTAGCAAAAAGGCGACTACCAAACGAAAAACCTTTCCGTGCTAAATCAATTACAGGAGATGTTAAGATAATGGAATACACTTATGTAAAACTCTTTAACATAGAAGAAAAAATTAAATTTTATCTTATGCCCTTACTGAAA
The DNA here is from genome assembly GCA_949987695.1 of Merzomyia westermanni. Classification (NCBI taxonomy): domain Eukaryota; kingdom Metazoa; phylum Arthropoda; class Insecta; order Diptera; family Tephritidae; genus Merzomyia; species Merzomyia westermanni. The sequence goes on along the minus strand of OX465291.1, from coordinate 124,577,411 downwards.
TCATTCGATGCCATTCTGGGAAACGACACCCTTAGGGCACTAGGAGCAGTAATACATACGGCAGAAAATAAGATGGTTCTAAAGAATGGCCGTATAGTCAAACTTAAACAACAATCTTCACATACCGTCAACGCGATAAAAATTAAAGAGGAAGGATTATCCCCCAACCAAAAAAATATTATGAAGGATATTGTGAATACATATCCCAATCTCTTTTCCGAACCCGACGAAAGGCTTACGTATACTACGAAGGTTATGGGACAAATCAGAACACAAACTGACTCCCCTGTATACTCAAAATTCTATCCCTACCCAGCAACGCTGAAAAGCGAGGTAGAATCACAAGTAAAGAAATTACTGAATGATGGTATTATAAGGCCATCCCGATCTCCGTACAACTCACCCGTGTGGATTGTACCAAAAAAACCAGACTCAGAAGGTAATAAACAATACCGCATGGTAATAGATTATAGGAAATTGAATTCGGTTACAATGGCCGATAGATACCCAATACCGGAAATATCGGAGGTAATCTCGAACCTTGGAGAAAGTAAGTTTTTCTCCGTTTTAGACTTGAAAAGCGGTTTTCACCAGATCCCCTTAAAGGAATCTGACATCGAAAAAACAGCATTCTCAATAAAGGGCGGCAAGTACAATTTACCCGTTTGCCGTTCGGGCTTAAAAATGCTCCCTCTATTTTTCAACGAGCTCTAGACGATATATTGCGTGAGCATATAGCAAAGTACTGCTACGTCTATATCGATGACATAATAATTTTTAGCAAAACTGAGGACGAACACCTCAATCATATCAGGAAAATCTTTGAAACCCTAGAGGAGGCCAACATGAAAGTCCAGTTGGACAAGTGCAAATTTTTTAAGAAAGAAGTCGAGTTCCTAGGGTATATAATATCTCCAAAGGGCATTAAAACCAACCCTGCGAAGGTCGAAGCAATTGCAAATTTTCCGCAACCCGCAACTTTAAAAGAGCTTCGAAGTTTCCTCGGTATGTCAGGATACTATCGTAGATTCATAAAAGACTACGCAAAGCTAGCAAAACACCTAACATCTCTTTTAAGAGGGGAAGAGGGTAGAATATCCAAAAATAAATCTTCAAAAGTCAATATAATTTTGAATGAGGATGCCATAAGAGCCTTCAACAATATAAAACTCTCACTTACTTCTGAGGACATTGTACTTGCATATCCCAATTACAATAAAAATTTCCAGCTAGTAACAGACGCCTCCAAGTTCGCTCTCGGAGCCGTCCTATCCCAAGATTCTAAGCCATTGGCGTTTATTTCAAGAACTTTGAGTAAGGCTGAGGAACATTATGCGGCGAACGAAAAAGAGATGCTAGCCATAATCTGGGCCTTAAACTCATTTAGAAACTTTTTGTACGGATCAGCCAAGGTGGAAATTTTTACCGACCACCAGCCACTCACATACGCGCTTAGTAATAAAAATAACAACTCGAAGATGAAACGATGGAAGGCAGCTCTCGAGGAGTACTCTTACGAGTTGTTTTACAAGCCAGGCAAACAAAATGTTGTGGCCGACGCCCTATCAAGAATTCCTCATAAGGAAACACAGATTAACACTTTATCTACGGCAACAAATTCGGATTGAGCTCATTCCATAATCTAATATATAGTGTTGAAGCGCCTATCAACGCTTTCAAAAATCAAATATTTCTTAAAAACGACGAAATCTCCTCTTATCAATTCAGAATAATATTTCCAACATACCATCGACATATAATTATGGAACCAGACTTCTCCCAACAAACACTTACCTCAATCCTCAAAAGATACCTCAACCCATCAGTAATAAACTGCATTAAAACAGAGGAGTCCATAATGGGAAAAATACAGGAATTATACCCAGTACATTTTAGTAGGTATCGCATCAGGTTTACACAGGTAGAGGTTCAGGATATAACTGATGAGAAAGAACAGGAGGAAATAATTATTGGGACACACAATAGGGCCCACAGGAATAGTAAAGAAAACAAAACACAAATTTTGGAAAGGTATTATTTCCCTGGGATGACAAATAAAATTAAGAAAATTATCAAATCATGCGTTACATGCAAAGAAAATAAATACGAACGTAACCCACCAAAACCTCAAATACAAGCTACTCCTATACCCCAATTTCCAGGTCAAATAGTCCATATAGCCATATTAATAATGGGTAAACAGCTTATTCTAACAGCTGTGGATAAATTCTCTAAATATGCAGTAGCAAAAGTTATTCGCTCCAGGGCCACCGAAGATATAAGGCAGCCATTGAGGGATATTCTTTTCACTTTAGTACCGGAAACTATAGTGATGGACAATGAGAGGTCCTTCAACTCAGAATCAATAAACTTCATGATTAACAATGAATTCAATACAGAAATATATCGAACACCCCCATACTCTAGTTGCTCTAACGGACAAGTTGAGCGCTTTCATTCCACCCTGCAAGAAATAATGCGCTGCCTACAAGTGGAAAAAAGCCACAGATCCTTCAGCGAATTATTGGAAAAATCCGTTAAAGAGTACAATTACTCTGTGCATTCTACAACCGGGAAAAAACCAATTGAAATATTTTTCAGGAGGAGAATTAGTACCGACCCCGACCTTCTAGAGAAAGATAGACAGTATTACGACCCACATAAATAAACAACAAGCTCTTATAACCGACTACATAGGTACATTTAAATACTCTACACTGAACAAAATACAAACAATAGAAGACGAAATTCAATTCATCGAACATACGTACAGGGTTAACAATGACATAACACTCTTAAGAAATCACATAGACGACATAGAACAAATCATATTTTCTAGTAAGTTAGGCATAGTTCCCACCGACATAGTAACCCAAACAGAACTGGACCTAATCAAAGACTACGACAGTTATAGGAATATTAAGGTAGCCGTCATCTTTCAGGAAGACACCATTATACTCACCTTACTAATCCCACAATTTACCACCAACATCCTATCCAAAATAAGATTCGAACCCCTCCCCAATCCTTTAAACAAGTCCATTGTTCTTAGCGAGTACGAAGTTCTTGTAGACGATAATAACTATATCTACAATTTAAATGTAGAAAATAATTTAGAGAAGAATTTAATCAGGAAAAACGATGAATGTGTCAGCAATATTTTAGAATTCAAAGAAGCCCGATGTAAACAAAAATATTTAACGGAAACTTCAGTTGTAGAAATCGAACCGGGAATATTAGTTTTGAAGCACTTTAATAAAAATGTAACTCACAATTGTAGTAAATTGAAATTTATGCAAAAGGGCACTTTTTTAATAAAATTTGAAAATTGCAAAATTACAATATCCAACATAACTTACAACAACCTAAATCTTAAAACTTATGACACATTTGTTCTTCCAAATTTAATAACCAGTATCAAAGACAATAATGAAGAAGCAAATCTAAATTTGAAACTCGAAACTTTATATGTAAGCCATATGCAACACAAGACGGATATTCAACTATTGGTAAAAAATAATAAAATAAAACACATAATTAGCATAAGTACCAATATAATAGTTATTTTAATTTTTATTATCATCATTCTGATTTTTTACAACAAAAGTAAAAAAAGATTTTATGTAACAACAGAAAACGTAGCAGACATACCTAAAGCTCCATATCTTCAAGTTACTGTATAATTTCGTAAAACTTGTGCCGATTGAGGGCAATCGACTTAAGAGGGGAAGAGTTAACACGCGCTTTGTTAATTTCTGACCAATAAATGCTGACTTGACATTTGGGCCGATTGTTGACCAAAATCAACAATCGCTGCGTCAGTTAGCTTTCGCAATAAAAAGACACAACCAATAATGGCTGTGTCAACAGTTAATAGTAAAATAAGTTGTAAACAGGAAATTGTACTTTCTTTTGTAAAATCAGCGTCTGCTATAATTTAACAAAACTTGTAAACAGGAAATCGCGTTCCTATTATTTTGTTAAATTTATTTAGTAAGCAATCTATCATAGTTGTAAATAGTATAAAATCAATCAATTTAAGTTGTTAGTTTTAAGTTCGTTTTGAATTCAATAAAGTGCGGACACGCTGTCCGAGAAAAAAATTTCTTTTTTTGTCCACTTCAATTAAAGTGGACTTAACTTACCTTTATAAGAGGATTAAAAGGAGACTTACCAAGACTCCTTGGCATGAGAGAGCCGGCAGATCTCCCTCAAGCCCTTCACTTGTGCCTAAAATTGGAAAACCAAAATTTCCGTTCTAATTACGCCCTAAATACCAGCTGTCAAAATAGGAAACCTCACGATTTCCGACCACCGCTCCCACCAAAAAAATTAACCAATGAATTTTATCCCCAATTGGCATACATGCCCAAGCCTCCAATTAACTTATCGAACCAGTATCGCCCTCAAGTTCCATTGAACAATTACCAAACCCCCAAAGACAACCTCCTATATCCCATCCTTAAACATGAAACCTTCCAAACCTTCGATATCCTAAATACCCTAAAACCTGTTAGTTATAATAAAAATAAGAGAGCAATCGATATCTTGGGAACGGCATGGAAATATATTGCCGGATCTCCAGATCATGAAGATTTGAAAATAATAGATAACAATTTGAATAATTTGAACGAAAATAACGATAATCAAATATTAATAAATAATTTATTCGAAAAACGTTTAAACAATGTTACTAACATAGTTAATAAGATGTTAAACACAATACGGAAAAGTGATAATGTTTTGATTGAAATTCTAGTAAATTTACAAAATAAAATAAGACTAATAAAGGAAGAATTAATAAATATAAGATACGCCATACAATGGGCAAAAAATAATGTAGTAAACTCTGTAATACTAAGCAAGGAAGAAATCGAATTATCAATAAATAAATTAAAAAAGGAAAAAATCCCATTTGAAAATGCCCAAGAAGCATTAAATTTATCAGAAGTAAATGTATTAAGCAAAAACATGAAAATTGTATACATGGTAAAAATACCTGTAACATTAGAAGAAACATTTAGAAGAATTATTATACGACCGGTAAAAAGACCGAACAATATTGTTATTAAAACTGAATATAAGGAAATATTAAAAGGAGTAAATACAATTTATGGAATAAAAAATAAATGCGAAACCTATAGTCATGTAACAATTTGCAAAGAAACGAATTTGGTAGATTTAGATAAAGATTTATGCATAGCTAGGATTATTAATAGCCTAAATTCAACATGCTCGACAACCAATGGCCACCAAGTCCCTACGTTAGAAGAAATAAGATCAGGAATAATATTGCTTAACCAATTCAATGGAAAATGAGAAATCAACACGGCACCGCAAGAAATAAACGGAACGCATGTAGTAATGTACCACAATTCAACAATTAAAGTCAACAGTCAAATATTCAGCGACATGAAAGCTAAGCCAATTGAAACCATCCCCGCAATACTGCAGCCAAGCCCATTAGAGAAGGAGTATGTAGAACTACTTTCCTTAGAGGCTTTGAAAGATCTACACATCAGAAACATACACCGAATAAACGCACTCAAAAAGGCGACATTCTCTATAGGAAGCCTAATAACGGCAACATCATTAATAACCCTAATACTTTTCCTTTTCCTAAGGAAACGATCCGTGAAGATCCAATACGTTGAAAAAGAAATAGTAAAACCCAGCACAAACCAAGAAATTACACCAACAAATAAAACAAATCACGTTCCGACGTACGTAATTTTCAACGACTTGCCATTTTATTGATGATCGAGGACGATCATACTTAAGAGGGGGGGAGTTAACAGAACACTTCACTAATTCTAAAATGTTCAATAACCCCGTAAGTTGCGACATGTTCCGGTCAATTTATTAGTAAACGCTGATTATGCGTCTGAAGAATATTGACACAAACAACCGTCAGCACTAACCGGCGTAAACAACAGTCAGCAATCAACAATTGACCTATTTAATAAGAAATTGGTTGTCAGCAAATTTATAACAAGAAGCTAGGTGTAAAGTAAGATTAAGAAGTAATTGTAAATTAATCTTAAGTTTTACTCGAACGAATAAAGTATCGACAGCGGGCATAGTCCGTTCGCTCTTTTTTAAAAATTAATTTAATGAGGTAAAACTTTAACTTGTATGAATGTAGGTGTGAATGTACCAGCGAGCGTTTGTATACGCTGGCTTACATACTTTGGCTAAGCTTAGAATTTAGGTAAATATGTATTATGATAAATAAGTAGTATATAGGAATTTATTGTATAAATAGAAGGAAAATATGTTGAATAAATTACTTCATAAGAAAGTAAATCATCTATCAGTGCGTTCAAGGATCATCATCATCAAAAGTAAATCATTTATCAGTGCGTTTTTCAAAAAAAAAAAAAAAAAAATTGAGGTTGAAGTAAATAGCTGACAGGCGAAGTGCTCATGTGTGTGTTATGCAACAAAAACAATTAGTGTCGAAGAGGCATATGTGCTAACAAAGAGTGAAGTGGACTCGCACTGTGAACAATCGCAAGTGTGTGTGTAAAAACTTTTACATAGCGAAATGGACGCTAATATTAATATGTTTGGCCCCTTATCGGGTGTTAGTGAGAGAAATGTAATTGAGCAAAGTAGTGGCTCAAAAAATACTGTTAACCCTTCTGAAGGGAAAAAAAAAATCGAAGTAAACGTAAACGAAATAATCAGGGACTAGGCGACGATGAGTCTTTAGATTCTAGTCCGGACAAACTCACAAAGTTATTAGAAGCAAATAAGCAATTGATGAGGCTCAATACAGAGCTTGTTCGAAAAATTAATGAACTTGAGACCCAATTCAAGGCAGGGCGTGATGAGGAAATTGCAATGAAAAAAGCAAATATTGCAGAAGTGCTAAATGACACAGAGGTACGAATTATTGATGCGGAATTTTCAGAAGGGGAGTTCACAGACATTGAGGAAGAAATAACATCTGTACCAGGCAAGATTGTTGAGAAGGAGACAGTATCCAAAGGAGACAACGGAAAGGTGGTAAATAAATTTACAGAGTCTGTGGGTAAGAATACTAGTAATAAAAGGAGTAAACCTCCTATATATGTATGCTATAATATCAATATTAAAGAAGTGGCTTCGAGGCTTGGAGGACTAATGGGTCACAAAAACTTCAGCTTCAATATTATAAGCAAAAACGTGACGCATATTAGTCCTTCAACTATTGAAGACTACAATATTATCCAAAGTTATTTAAAAACCAATAAAATCAATTTTTATACATTCACACCAAATGAGGTAAAGCCGTATACAATTATTATTAAAAAATTATCTCATATATATGAAGAAAACGAAGTATTGGATTACCTTAATGGTTTGGAATTAGAAATTAAAATTGTAAAATTAATGAAAATGAAGTATAACTGGTTGGTGCAATTGTCGAGGGACTCGAATATTGCAGAATTTAGAAAGATCCAATATATTTTAAATTGTAAAATAGAATTTGAAAGTTTCAGGAAAAATGACTCCCCCATTCAATGCAAAAATTGCCAAAGGTATTCGCACGTGGCAAGTAATTGTAACATGCCATATAGGTGCGTTAAATGTAGTGAAGAGCATGGGCCAGGGAACTGTAAAGTCCCTCCTAAACAATTGAACATAAGTGAATATGTGTACACTGATCCTTCCTCGGGTAGTGTAGTAAAGCGCGTGGGGCTTCCGGTCAAATGTGCAAACTGTTTGACAGAGGGTCATACGGCGAATGATAGGAAATGTCCAAAAAGACTAGAATTAATAAAAAGGTTGAAAATGAAGAAAGATGAGAAAATTAACAAGAAAGAGGTACCAACACCATTTGTTAATAGAAATATTTCATACGCTGCGAAAGCGGCATCTCCTGCTCGTGCAGGCCAAAGTATTTCTTTTGACGCAAAATTTAACGTAATAAATACTGATTGTAAAAGACTATTAGGCAAAGACTTCTTTGGTAGTCTGACGAAAATAGAAGAATTTTCCAAAAATTATTCACGGATGCGCAGCGATGAGGAGAAATCGCAAGCGCTTTTTAATCTCTTTCTAACGATGCGTCTTGATGGGTAGGCAACTAAAATGCATTTTCATTAACGTAAACTCAATAATATCTAAAAATAAACGACATTTTCTTAACACCTTTTTAAAAACGCATAAACCAGATGTGCTTCTCATAGCGGAGCATAAACTAAATATAAAACACAAGATATACATTGAGGGATACAAATTTTTCCCGCAATATCGCAACACTGGTAGTAAAGGTGGGGGCACGGCAATCTGTGTTAAGGAGTGCTACAAATATACCAAATTGAGCACGACGTACACAAGTGTGGAAAACGTAGCTCTTGAAATCGAGTTAGAAGGGGATGAAAAGATTGCCTTCGTGGCAATGTATAATCGACCGCAAGAAAAAATTAATTGCGAAGACTTAGACAAAATACTTAGCACTGTCTCAGCAAAGCAAGTTGTTTTTGGAGGAGATCTAAACGCAAGACATCCCAGCTGGGGTGACCTAGTTACCAACGTTAACGGTAAAGAGCTAGTTAAGTGGCTAGACTGTCCACATTTGATGCAAATAGTACCTACAAAGTACCCTTCCCGAACGGTTAGCAGTTCGTACGTAGACTTCTTTCTGGTCTCGGCATTCGTGTCGATAAAACATCATGAACATTTTCCCAATGTGCTAAGAACGTTAGACTATGATTCCGATCATGACGCTGTAGAACTAATTGTTGCAACCAATGACCCGATCAAAGTTCCACCCATTGTCATTCCTTGTTGGGATAGAGTCAACATAAACGTGTTTAACAAATTGTTAGAAAAGGAGCTTGAAGCATTTGCTCTACCGACAGACAAGAATGTAGCCATTGAGGAAATTGATGACTGCATTAAATCCATGGAATTCATTTTTGAAAACGCAATGAAGAAATGTGTGCCAATGGTAGAGTTAAGAAAAAAATGCAACCTCAACCTTCCTCAAAATATCTTAGGCTTCATAAAAGAAAGGAAGAAAATTAGGTGACAAATTTTTCGGTGTGTAGAGCCTCCACGCAAATCTACCCTGATTGCCATCAGGAGAAACATGGACAAAATAATATCTGAGCTTTTAACATTACACGAAGACGAGTACTGGACTAATTTGTTGAAAAATATTAAGATGAATAACAAAACGTACAAAAGAATAAAACAACTTAGTGCAGTAAAAAGGCAAACTATTCTACCGCCTCTTGTTGATGAGGAAGGAAGTCTGATAGAAAGTAACCTAGAAAAAATAAACAAGTTAGCGGATAGGTTTGAAGGGGTCCATCAGCAAAATCTAAACATGGGAACAGCAAGTTTCTCAGATCACGTAAAGGAGGAAATTGAATGTTTAAAAGGATACACCCCATTCTTTCAGTTTAGCGAATCATACTTAGCAGATGGATTGTCCACCATGAGCGAAATAGACATGGTTGATAAAGCCGCATACAAGCATTTTATTACACACAAAGAAGTAGAATATTTGTTGTGGCGAAAAAACAACAAGAAAAGTAGTGGTGAAGATGGAGTATCAAATTTCATTTTACGTAAAACTGGCCACCCATTTTGGAGATTCATGGCAATCCTTTTTAATCATTGTTACAATCTAGGTTACTTTCCAGCAAGATGGAAGTGTGCCAAGCTAGTGCCAATCTTGAAACATAACGCAAGTGCAAACGATATTAGAAGCTACAGACCAATATCGTTACTATCGAACTTAAGTAAGCTGCTAGATGACGTATTGCTTGAGAAAATTAAGGACCATATAACAAATAATAGTTCATTGAAAGATTTTCAATTTGGTGGAGTAGGGACTAACCACGCATTGACAGTACTTTCAGACACGATAACAACAAACCTAAAGGAAAGAAAAGCTACAATTTTGGTTAGCCTAGATCTTGAAAAGGCCTTTGACACTACCTGGATTGAAGGAGTAGTGTACAAAATGTACAAAAAATTAGGATTCGACAGTAATGTCTGTCGCATAATTCTAGATTATCTGTTAGGAAGATCGTTCTTCGTATCGCAACAAAATGAAAACTCAATAGATAAAGACATTTTAGCCGGAGTACCGCAGGGGTCCATTTTGGGACCTATGCTTTTCAATTTGTTTATTTCAGATTTGCCTGAACCTAATGAGGGACTGTCCATGATCGTGTATGCCGATGATATTATTATACTTTCTTCAAAAGCGAACTTGGCTAACGCGAATAAGGAAATAAATGTGTATTTAATTAAACTCTCTGATTACTTTAAAAATTGGAAACTAAACCTCAACACAAATAAATGTGTTTGTACAGCAGTTAAGGGCATTAAAAAGAAATTGTATCGCTCTGCGCGCACATACCTACCTACTGTGAAAATTGGCAACACATCTATTAAATATAAGAAAAGTATTAAATATTTGGGGGTGATAGTTGATGAAACCTTCAAATTTATCAGACACATAGATCATATATTGGTAAAGGCCAAAAATATGTTTTTCGCGTATGTTTCATTCCTAAAAAGGGCGAAAGATCTCAGCAATAATATTAAATTAAATGTTTACAAGCAATTGATTAGACCACTTTTAGCGTATGCTTTTCCCATATGGTTCGGAATCTCGTCCAGCCAGGCAGAAAGGTTGAGAAAGTTTGAGAGACAAATCCTTCGAATTTGTACAAAAACCAGTTACTCTTCTTATAAAAATGGTTTTAGAAAAATGATTTCCAACAAAAAACTGTATGCAAAATGTAATATAGAACGCATTGACCAATTTATTGTAAAAAATGGGCTTAAATTTATCAATAAATTACAATATTGTGAGAATGAGCAAATAAAGAAATATTTACTCAAAGAAAATGTATTAAACTTCCCCTTCGAGGGACAATATTTGTCACCGATTTATCTAAAAATATTACATAAAAACAATGCATTAATTAAAGATAAAAAACTATTTATTTATCACAGAAGATATAATTCTTTAAACGTGATTAACACTGTATATAATGTAAGTCAAAATGACCTCAAGCAAAATAGAAATTGATTTAAACCTTATTAGTTTTAAGACTTTTGTACATATTTTCCATTCTATCCTATAGTTTAAGTTAGTTTAAGTATATAAACAATATAAAAGGAAAATCCATTTTTTTGAACTTTTTTCCGGATACATTTGATATAATCGAATATAAACACAATACGCATATGTATATCGTTACGATGCAATTTAAACCTAAAATTATTCTAGAACGCTCTTAGATAAGTACTACGTACGTTAAGAAACAACTGTATAGCATGTAAGTAATAACTGTATATGAAATTATTATTCAACAAAGCAAATTGGAATTGGAATTGAATAAATTAATTCATGTTTGGTGCCGAATGATGGCACTACACGAACCTATTTCACTTTAAATAGTTTTATTACAAATGTGTAAAAATGCTAGGTTTGAATTAAGTCTTGAAAATTTGTTTAAACCACACTAGAAATTTTGTTTGAAATCAAAATGAATAACAAATTTGAGGAGGAGTGTTGAATTAATATTTAGATGGCAACTCTGATATTCATTTTGTATACATCTTGATTCGCTCTCAAGTTTTTTCTTTGTATTTCTTAGCACAGCCATTTTTATAATCTCTGTGTAACTGAACTGAATTTATTCCAAATAAATCTTTTGTACCATTCGGATGTGTCTCGTGTTCTAATTTTTATACGGAATCTAACAAATTTGCTAGAAGATCCAGTAGTACAAGAAGTAATAGTGCCGTCCGAGACTGGATTAATTCAATTGATATCGATAATAGATTTATTTGAACTTTTGTGGGAGAAACAGGTCCTTACCCAAAATATTTTAATTGTGTTAAAAGAAGTAGAAAGACATTGCGTCAAGACAAGAAAAATACCATGGAAGAAGACTATTTCCATGATTCAACTAGCGACATTGAGCGTTTTAAAGAGTCTGAAAGCTAATTTAATAGAGTTAGACAAGCGTTCGTTCGAGGATTTCAAAGGGTACCTCCAAAAAGGAGAGTACTCCACGATATTTAAAAAAAAATTTATTTCCGAAATTAACAGATATGATTTCCGAAATTTACATGAGAAGCACAGAGGTGCCGTGCTCGAGTTAACGACGTTAGTATAAAGATAGGGGAGGGGGACCAGCTGTGACGCAGCTAAATATTTTTGACATGCGGTATGACAATGACTGTTTGAGCCCTGCCAATCATGTTCGTTTGACGTTCCGCAGTTTTTGGACAGACACCAACGTTAGTAGTCGCATTGTGTATAAGTTAACACAGGTAACCACTCATCCGGCCAAAATATCGCTTGCACCGAATTCGCTGACGGCGCGTCTGCAGCTTTACACATTAATAAGAACTCGATACCGCATTAATTATGCATCCGGCCATTATGCTGACCGAACACTTTTAGCCTTGCGCGTGACAACAACAAAATAAACGCAAGACAGCAAACAGAATTGGGTAAACAGTTGCTAGTGTAAGCAACTAAGAAGTCACGCGGCTAATAACGTGCAGCGACTAAAGTTAGGGCAAGGTAGTGTAGGTATTTAGACGCTAGCGTCGCTCTTATGTTTTCAGTTATTTCAACTCGTCCGCTGAGACCGGCTACAAGGGAAATAAAAAATATTCAAACGAACAATAAAATTGTTTTACTGGCGCCCAACGTGGGGCCAAACAAAAAATCCTTATAAAAGGACACGCGAGTTACGTCACCTCCACCGTCTACTTATACACCAACAATAACCTTTACTAAATAAGAACGCAACTATGCATTTATATTTTTTGCTTATTGAACGCGGAAATAAATAAAGTTGCGAAACATCAATAAATACAACTAATGCATTTATATTTTGTTTATTGACCTAAATAATGAATAAATGCAAGAGGTGCGAATTCGATAGTTAAGCAAATAGACATGTAAGCAACAACTAAATAAGCAAATAAGTATAGCTATGTAAAAATACGAGGTGTGTTCAAAAAGTATCGCGAATTTTGAATTTTCGCTGGCTACGTATATTCGAATTTCGAATTTTTTGTGGCGTTATGTTGGTACTCATGTCTCTCACTTATGCCGACAAGCTCGGCCATTTTGAATGTTCAGTTAATTGTTGACAGCTGCTTTGCTTGCACGTGTTTTGGATCGTCTTCGATTTTTACGCGAAATTCGTACCAAAATTGCTCAATTGTGACCAAAAACAGCATCGCATGAACATTGCTAATGAGATGTTAAACTCTGTCCGCGACGACCCAAATTTGCTCCAGAGGGTCATAACTGGTGACGAATCGTGGGTTTATGGTTATGACGTAGAAACCAAAGCTCAATCATCTCAATGGAAGCTGCCGCACGAACCAAGACCGAAAAAAGCGCGCCAAGTTCGGTCGAATGTGAAAGTTTTGCTGACAGTTTTCTTCGATTTCAGGGGCGTGGTGCATCATGAGTTATTGCCACAGGGAAGAACGGTCAATAAGGAATATTACCTGCAAGTTATGCGCAATTTGCGCGAAGGAATCCGCCAGAAACGCCCGGATTTGTGCAAGAACAAAAATTGGCTTTTGCACAACGATAACGCCCCTGCTCACGCATCGTTGCTTGTGCGCGAATTTTTGGCCAAAAACAACACACTAATGATGCCGCAGCCACCGTATTCCCCAGATCTGGTCCCCTGTGACTTTTTCTTGTTAACTAAACTGAAGAGGCCCATGAAAGGACATCGTTACGCTTCTCTTGACGAGATAAAGACGGCATCGAAGGAGGAGCTGAACAAGATACAAAAAAATGATTTTTTGAAGTGCTTCGAAGATTGGAAAAACCGTTGGCACAAGTGTATAATATCTCATGGGGATTACTTTGAAGGGGACAAAATAGATATTCATGAATAAATAAATAATTTTTGAAAAAACACAAAATTCGCGATACTTTTTGAACACACCTCGTATAGAGTAAGCAATAATTAGTTATAAATATTACTTGTTAACATTAAGACAAGCAGTTCTGAAGAACCAATAAAGCGAATAGCTACAAACTTAAATTTATTTTTTGATCAGAGTAGCATCTACTCTGATAAGTCGCGAGTTTGGCCGTGGGTTCGGACCCACCTCCTTATTATTATAAAGGAATAAATAAAATCATCAGTGCCACCATAGAAGTGCCACCAAATACTATGAACTAAAATAAAACCATCAGTGCCACCAAAGAAGTACCACAATAAAATCATCAATAAATCATCAAGGAATTGCAAGCCACGCAGAGACGTTACCTTCGAGGGCCAATATAATCAAGCATCAATAATCCACTGGAGACCAAGAGCAACTTAACATGGGAATATTTATGTAAGTAGAAAGTTCAGCAGCTACTATTATAAAAATCTGAGAATCTCATTCGAGAGTAATATAGTATTTGAATCAGATAATTTGATAAATTGTTCAAATAAATACAAGTACAAATACAAAATCAGAGATATTCTTTAATTCTAAACGATGGACGCCCAAACCCTCCAGATCCTTCTCAATACCGCAATACGTACGGCAATGAAACGTTCCAGGCAGGACTTCCAGACCCGCATAGATGAGTTGACAAGCAGGCTAGCTAGAATCGAAACTCCAACCCAGGTCGTTCAATATGAACCAGTCACAATCCAACCAAACGTAGCGTGTGACGAATCTTTGGATCTGGTAAAAACCATGCCAGAATTCAAGGGCGACCCTACTCGCTATGTATCTTGGAGGCAAGCCGCGCACACTGCCTATAAGGTTTTTGAAAATTTCCAGGGTAGCTCTAAGCACTACCAAGCCGTAGGCATCATCAGGAATAAGGTGGTAGGCGCGGCAGATGGTGTTCTATCGTCCTTTAACACCGTTTTAAATTTTCATGCAATTATTTCACGGCTAGACTTCGCCTACGCCGATAAGAGGACTATCCATTTGATAGAACAGGAGCTCTCCACTTTGAGGCAGGGTAAACTATCAGTGATAGGATTCTACGATGAGGTTGAAAGGAAGCTGACCCTTACAACTAACAAAACCATTATGACCCATGGTGGAAATGCCACCCTAATAGAATCACTCAATAATAAGTATCGCGAAGACGCTCTTCGTGTTTTTATCTCGGGACTCAATCGTCCTTTGTGCGACATATTGTTTTCCTCCAGGCCTAGCGATCTCCCTTCTGCATTAGCTTTAGCACAGGAGCTTGAATCAAATCAAGCTAGGTCAATGTTTGCCCAGTCCTTTAACAGGCAAACAATTCAGACTCCCAACCAACTTCCATATTTACCACAATACCGAACGATTCGGCCGGACCAACAGCGAGAAACTCAGGCACAGAGGGTCGTACCAATGGATATAGACCCATCGCTCTCAAGGTTCAGACAAAATGGACCTCCACCAATAAACAGGAATGATGAGAGGTTCCAGCAAGGAGCATATCCAAGGGCTCCTCGTCCAGGTACTGGCAACCCCAGTGGCTTGTTCAACCGAAACACCACCCAAACCTTCGGAAAACAAGTACCAGATTCCTTGGGTAGGAAAAGGCCAGAGAAAAGACCACACGGGAGTGGCCAGCAGGCACTACCAAAGGTACAAAGGATAAACAACCTTACCCATGAGCAGGACGAGTCTGAGGGAGAATATTGGAGTAATGCCAATAATGACAATTACTACCAGAGCGAGGTTTATGAAGAATTTAGACCAGTCGAATACCAAAACGAAGCAAATGACGAGGTGAATTTTTTAGGGCAAAATCCCTCTTGCCCTACATCGAGCGGACAATCGGGGAAAGAGGTATAAAATTCCTTATCGACACTGGTGCTGCGAAGAGTTACATAAAACATCTCAACGATCTAAAGGGAATCAAACCAGCAAACCGCACCTTTACAGTCAAATCCATTCACGGCACCACTGAAATTGACAAATGTTGTACCATCAACATCTTTGACAAAAATACTCGATTTTTTATCCTACCCAGCTTGGACACTTTCGTATCATAGGTTTTGACCTATTAACCGAAGTGAACGGTAAAATAGATTGTAAGAACGGTCTTCTCAGTTATGATGGTGGACAGGAAAAGCTCTTTTATCACTATTGCCCGGACGTGAATAAATTAATAGAAACAAACGTGAGCGAGTTGGATATTCCTACACTACTGCAACAACACGCTAAAGTTTTCGCGAACGCCAATGAAGCTTTACCCTATAACACTATCATAGGAACAATAAGGACCACCGATGACCTTCCTGTTTACTCAAAAAGCTACCCATACCCCATAGCTTCAGCCAAGTTTGTCAATAAGGAGATTTCAAACCTCTTGCGTGACGGTATAATAAGACCATCCCGCTCTCCTTATAATAATCCGATGTTGGTTGTAAGTAAAAAGGGCGTCGATGAAGATGGTAATAGGAAATCCAGACTCGTGATAGACTTTAGAAAACTGAACAACAAAACAGTTAGTGACAAGTATCCAATCCCGGATACTTCTGTACTTTTGGCTAACATTGGAAATGCCAGGTTTTTTTCAACAATAGACCTCAAGTCCAGCTTCCACCAAATTAAGTTAGCTGAAAAGGATCGAGAAAAAACAGCATTCTAAGTCAATAACGGCAAGTACGAGTTCTGTAGGCTCCCTTTTGGCTTAAAAAATGCGCCCAGCATCTTCCAGAGGGCTATCGATGACGTATTAAGAGAAGAAATCGGTAAAATATGCCATGTCTACGTGGACGATGTGATAATTTTTTCAGAAAGTGCTGAGAAACATTTAGAGCCGCTAACATGCGAGTATCCGCCGACAAATCCAAATTTTTTCAAGACAGCGTCGAATTTCTGGGCTTTACACTGTCTAAAGAAGGTATAAAGACATGCCCCGATAAAGTCAGGGACATTTTGGACTTCGCTGTCCCCAAATCCCTAACAAAATACTTGCGTGGGGAAAATCGAAACATCGGTGCTAACCAATCCCGGAAAATCGAAATAACATTAGATGAAGAAGCACTTAACGCTTTTAGTAGAATTAAAAAGATTCTTGCATCAGAGGATGTACTGCTCCTTTACCCAGACTACAAGCAGCCCTTTGATCTGACAACGGACGCCTCTTCACACGCCATAGGCGCTGTTTTGTCACAAAACGGCAGACCTATCACCATGATCTCGAGAACTCTGTCTCAGACAGAGGAAATCTATGCGACCAATGAACGAGAGCTCTTGGCGATCGTATGGGCCCTACAAAAATTCCGTAACTATTTGTACGGCGTAAAACACTTAAATATCTATACAGATCATCAACCACTCACCTCCGCTTTGTCCGATAAAAACCCAAATGCAAAGTAAAAAACCCCATTAATTGTTTCCAAACTCAGATTATTCTGGAAGAGGGAGCCAAATTACCGGTTAGCACGTCAATCCTCTTTAGGACACGAGTGAGGCATCGAATATCGTTTAGTAACCTACAAGATTTACTGAAATCCATTAAACAATGTGTTAACCCGAACGTCGTTAACGGCTTGCTATGCGAACTCCCCACTTTGGCACTGATCCAAAACGAACTTACCACATCTCTCCCGGGAATAAAGTTCCGTCACACTACAAAACAGGTTATCGACGTTTTCAATAAGGAAGACCAAAGAGAAATCCTCCAAACTGAACACAATCGCGCACATAGATCCTGTCGCGAAAATGAACAGCAAGTCCTAGAAAATTACTACTTTCTTGACTTAAGGAAAATGTTAAAAGAAATGGTTTCAAATTGCAAAATTTGTCACGAAGCCAAATACCAACGACATCCCCCAAACCCCGAAATAGGGTAAACTCCCATACCTTCCTACCCAGGAGAAATTCTTCACGTTGACATTTATTCCACAGACAAACCGCATTTTCTCACAACAATAGATAAATTCTCTAAATTTGCAATAGTTTTTCCAATAAAATCTAGAGCCATAGTAGATATTAAGGAACCAATCTATGAACTACTCAACTTTTACAAAAACACTAAAATTCTGGTTTGCGATAACGAGAGGTCATTGAATTCTGAGACTATTAGAGCAATCCTAAAAAATCACTTCGGAGTCACGATCTACACCACACCACCGGCTCACAGTACGACTAACGGCCAGGTGGAAAGGTTCCACAGTACATTAACGGAAATCGCACGCTGCCAAAAGCTCGAGACCTGCATTTCTGACAAGGCCGAACTAATCCTGCTAGCAACGGCTAAATACAACCGCACAATACACTCCGTAACAGGCAAGAAACCCAGAGATGTCATATATGCAGCGCCTGACGAACTTCTTAACGAAATAAAGAATAAACTTATACGCACCCAACAAAATGACTTAAAAACACACAATATAAAAAGACAAACAAGACAATATAAGTCAGGAGAAAAGGTTTTCGTAAAGACCAACAGGAGAATAGGAAACAAATTTACTAAACTCTACACCGAAAAAATAGTCCAAAGCGATTTAGGTACCTATGTTTTGATAGACGGACGTAAAGTTCACAAATCCAACTTAAAAAACTGAAATTTCTCCCTCCTCCTTAGGATAACCCTACTCTTGGCAATGAACCATTGGACTACCGCGAGGATATTCAACTATACCACCTCTCACTACATTCCGTTAACAACAGAAAAAGTAATCCTCCATGAACATTACGAGTTTTTACTACACAAGACAAACGTATCAGAATTCGAGACGATAGCCGAAGAGACGGACACAATATTAGAGCAATTTCCGCATTCCCACACCAGGCAACTACTTCGGAACGACGCTAACGAAATATTAAAACTACTAGACGCGGTCAGAATACATCACCGACATGCGCGAAGCATCAATATCCTAGGAACTGCATTAAAGTACATAACCGGCACCCCGGACTTTGATGACTTTCAAACAATTGAGACCAGAGCCGAAGCACTAATAAAAGCAAACGAATAGCAGGCAATGATTAATTTAGTTACACAGAAACAAATAAACGAATTGACGGTGACAGTTAATAAACTTTTAGCACAGGCAAAACGGACACAGATCGACAAGGGAAATCTCTTTTCTTTAGTCAGTGCTAGAAATCGAGCGGTGATAATGGAATTAGAAACCATTATAACGTCAGTAGCTCTAGGAAAAGTAAATGTTAATGGCATGGAAATAAATAATATATTAGCTGCTGAGCTCTCTACAAATACCAGTATAACTGACATACTTTCTGTTTCTAAACTTAAGATATTTCAGAATACACAGTTTATTTTTTTCATTAATAAATACCCAAAAATAGCTAGAATTTGTAATAATGTAAAGTTGCTGCCCGTAATCCAGGAAGGAAAGATTATTTCCTTAGAAACAAATCTTATGGCCGAATGCAACAGAGAATACATCCCAGTTTATAATTGCAAGGAAGCCATAATAGCAAACTTCTGCCAACCCTTGAAAGAAAGTCCCTGTGTACGACAACTACTGAACCAGCACTTCGCAAAATCCAAATCCGCCGATCACGTGCCCGCCATTGAGGAGATCGGCAACGGCGTAATTCTAATTAATGACCAGCCCGCTATAATACAAAACGAAAATTTTACAAGATTGGCTAGAGGAACTTTTTTGATAACATTCAAAAGCGATATTACGATAAACTCCACTGTTTATAGCAACTGGAATAAGGTAATGCGTTCGCATCCCGAAGCAGTACCCGCGCAGCACGTTAACTTTACAGAACATATCGAGTTGTTATCGCTCCCACACCTACAAAGAGTGATTATAAAAAACCACAAGCACATAGCACACCTACGGAATCTTTTTGAGACCCGCTCCATACAATCGGGAACCGCCTTGCTCCTAATCCTATTTGCCACAGCTATGAGCATAGCAATATTTCTGCGAAAACGACAGAGAAATATGGTAGTACTGAAGAATATCGTAAAGGAAACCGGGGACGCTTTCACTTCAAGAGGGGGAGTAGTTAACACAGGTAACCAAACATTCGGCCAAAATATCGCTTGCACCGAATTCGCTGACGGCGCGTCTGCAGCTTTACACATTAATAAGAACTCGATACCGCATTAATTATGCATCCGGCTATTATGCTGACCGAACACTTTTAGCCTTGCGCGTGACAACAACAAAATAAACGCAAGACAGCAAACAGAATTGGGTAAACAGTTGCTAGTGTAAGCAACTAAGAAGTCACGCGGCTAATAACGTGCAGCGACTAAAGTTAGGGCAAGGTAGTGTAGGTATTTAGACGCTGAGACCAGCTGCCCTTGTGTTAACTAGGGAAATAAAAAATATTCAAACGAACAATAAAATTGTTTTACTTATACGCGCACCAAACTGTTAAGTTGTAGATTCATCTTGTACTTATATGTGCATAGCCTTAGGGTTTACACAGTGACAAATCACTATCACTTTTGTATATACCACATCTCTAGGTTAAGAAACTGTCCTTCTCTACTAAGCGATAAGAAAAGCAAGACACAATTTTGTAAGATCGAATATCTTTATTACTTATGTAAATAAATACAACTTTATATTAAATTGGAAACCTCGTAATTTATTGTGGAAACCTCGGAATTTTATACAAACATCGTGTTGAATATCGTGCGAAAAAGTTATTTTGATTTTTTTTCAAAGTACCAAAATTTTGTGAAATTAACAGTGAAAAGGTGAGTGTAATGCATCAAAATATTGTATTTGCCGTATATTTTGTGATTCTATATGGATTTATGTGATTATGTGGTGTCTATAAAAAATTTGCTTGTCATACACAAAATAGCGTCGTGACACGGTTGTGACTCAGCGGGTGGCCCAGTTATGACGCACCCGGGGATTCTTCATGAAACAGTTGTCGAAACGCATTTTAATTGCAATTTAATTCGTGTTTTGCTTTTTTTTGCGTTTTCAGCCATGTCACTTCCAAAGGAATCTCCCGCGGCTAAGAAAACCGATAATAATGTGGTGCTAAAGCCATCAAATCTTGCATTATCGATGAAAATGCAATCCGTAAAAGTGCGAGAGAGCATGGTATAAACGACAGGACCTTATCGCGATGCGTCCAGAAAACGAAAGATAATTTTGAAGATATTTCGAAAGTGAAAGATGAGGATTTGTGGGAATTCATTCGTGGTGTTGGTACAAGAACTCCATCAAACATGGTTTTCTCTCCCGCTCAAGAGTAAGATCTCGTTGGATACATCCTGAAGTGTGTCAGTCACTTCTGGTTTGAGCATCAATGAATTGAAAGAGCTGGCGTACCAGTTTGCAAGGAAGCTGTCTCTCAGGTAAAGTAAGAAAACAAAATATGATTTGTGTTATGATTGTTGTTCTAGTTTTCGTGTTTTTTTTCGACAGGTTTTGGAAATTCGGCACACTGCTGGGCTTGTGTGCGCTACATTGGATTTGGCTTTAACGCCAGAAATAATTAAGGCGGGCTTCGCTGCAACGGGCATTGCTCCACTCAATCCCGACATCTTCACAGACGCCGATTTTGTTCAAGCTGTTGCACAAAATGAGGAACAAGTTGCTTTTGATGCTGGAATCACTGAAGATGACCAGCGACGTATCGTTTTAAACAATACCATGGATATAGCACGCGCAGAAGAGGTGCTAACATCCGAGCCCTCTACCTCACGATCCCTATCTCTAATGTCATTGATTTTGGATGAGTTCATTGTTCATTGATTTTGGATGAGATTGGTCCTCTTCAGGCCGCTGCTCCAAAAAAGCCTTCGAATCGTGGACGAAAGCCGATGCAAAGGGCTGAACTGACCTCTCCTGAAAATCGTGCTGTTTTGAAGGAAAAGGCAGCAGCAAAAGCAGCCAAAGGGGCGAAGAAGCCAACACCACAGAAGCCAACACCGAAGAAGGCAACAACGAAGCGTACAACACCATCACGAGCGGCCAAGCGCGTCAAACCAACATCACCACCATCTGATGAAGAAACAGATTTTTGCTTCATTTGCTTACAGCTGTTGCCGCGGAAATTGACCGCTGCCAACTCGATCAATTGCAATATATGCAAGCGTCCAGTTCATTTGAAGTGCGCCAACATGCAGGCAAGTTATTTCACTTGCAAACACTGCGAAAGTGACGTGAACGACGACGAGGAATATTTCGATGACGATGATGAATAAAAATCGTTGTCATTTATGGCCATTGAAGGCCATTTTCTTTTGTATTTTTCATTGTTCCAAAACTTTTTGAGTAACTCAAATAAACATACTTTCTTTGGAGAAAAGTTGCGTTTGGTTAATAGTTAAAAGTGCAACTTCTTAATTTTTTATTTTGCGGAACTGAGGAAAAAATTTTACTTTTTTTTCAAAACCCGCGTCACAACTGGGCCCCCTCCCCTACATATGTATTTATATAAATTTGTACACCACATACATATATACACAGCATACAAGTTAACACATTCAGCCTCTGCCCAGTTAAGCCATTCCCACGATCGGCCACTACACGTGCCGCAGCGTCAGAGCGTCTGTATTTCACCATTCAATGCAATGCAAGACATTTGAGAACACAACGACTGTGGGGAATCAAGGCCATGGTCATTTACACCGGCGTACATATGCACACTTACGTAAGAGTTGCGTTGCCGCCGCCGACGCTGAGGTCTGAAGGTGCAGCTTAAACCAACGATCGGGCAGTTGCTGTTGGGGAGTCACCGTGATCTGACTTAATTATAAGTTAACAAATTGAATAAAGTGTGAAAGTAACCTAAAAACTTGGTGTTGTTTGTCAGGACAAGTTGGCCCTTTAATTTTTTTAAGTGAAAGGCCGTCAATGCCCTGTTAGAAAAAATACACACCCTGGAAAGGCGCGTTAACAATTTAGATACAACTGGATTAAGGCCCGCATCCAGTGGCCCAGTAGCTGCTGATATCGTGGAAGAGGCTGTGACACAAGCTCCTACAAAAGAAGCAGATTTGAGAGAAATAAGTCGGCTACCAGACTGCGTAAAAGAACTCCAGGTTTTCGATGGCAGCCCGGTACATTACGTGTCCTGGGTGCATTCGGTGGGAGCAATTCTATCGGATTTTGCCATTGTCAAGGGAAAACCCTTATACCGTGCTATTATGCAACATATTCGCCAAAAAGTACGTGGTGCGGCAGATTCAGCCTTAGTGTCGTATAACATTTTTGACAATAACTGGCCAAAAATTAAAGAGTGCCTCTCACTGCATTATGCAGATAAGCGCGACATCCGCACGCTTGAACACCAGTTGCATCAACTGCAACAAAAGGGTTTGTTACTGATAGAAGTTAGATTTAGTAATTTCATGCATAACGTATTTGTACCGAGTTACCTACTTCCTTAAATTCTGTTATTCTAACTATGTACGCTCTGAGCAGCTCTGCTAAATTGGTAGCCATCTTGTTCGTGCGATTCCGGCTCTTTCTCTTGGAAAGAAGCCATTGAAATGCACGAATAAGTAAGTTCTTTGCTACATTCCTCAAATTTAATGTAATTAATCAATTTTATCCATCCCCATCAGATATTAAAACTATACAAATCGTATTGTTCACAATATTTTTGTGCGTTTTTCATTTAAACTCCTGCCGTCTGTAACATTCTTTTAATATTTATTCGACGAGAGTTGAATTTCCACAGAATTTAATTTTGCTCGATGAAAAAAACTTCGGAAAAAGCAAAAAATCCACGAAAATATAACTTGCGCAGCAATAATAGCACAACAATTGACAAAATTCCTAGCAGCAATGAAAACAGTGGCGATGAAGCCGATCGCACCATGACACCACAAAAAAATGCCGTAGAGGAGCTGCGCGAACACATAAGACAGCTGCAATTAGCCCTAGCCTCGTCGGAACAGGAAAAGATCCAACTGCAAGACGTTATAAGTCGCCAACAAATGACAAACAACCTCAACAAACAAAGTACGGAAGCTGTATCCACCAACGCCCACGTCGCCAACAGCGCTGCCAATGGTATGTATGTAAATCAAAATACAATTTTTTCTCACACTGCCCATGCCCTTGCCTTTGACACCACTCATGCCACTGCTGGCACATGCCCCAACTTATTCGTCGCTGCATCAGGTAGCGGTGTTCATAAAATGCCTTATAACGCTAACTTCGTCAGTCCCACATCTCATTACGTTGCTCTGAACTGGAACACCCCATCAACCGCCGCTCCATCAGTATATGCAGCGGGAACTCCTTACGTTTCTAGCCATATCTCACCGACAACTCCAATAGTAAACTATAATCAGATGCCATTGGGCCTTGGTGGCCATCCACCCATACGCAAAGTTCTCGATTTACCCGAATTTCATGGTTCACCAGAAGAGTGGCCAATGTTTTCAGTAGCATACACAGATTTAGAAAATCTGCTACGTCTGCAAAAAGCGCTTAAAAGCAAGGCGCGCCAGCAAGTAGAATCACTTCTTATACATCCTGCGAATGTAAATGTCGTCATAAGCACTTTAGAGCACCATTACGGACGTCCAGAGATGCTCATTCGTAGCCAGATTGCAAAGGCACGTGCTTATCCTACCATCACTAGCCTAAAGATCAGTGAAATTCTTAATTTTAGCACAATGGTTGCAAATTTGGCAGCTTTCCTCGAAAGTTCCGGCGCTGCCCCTCATTTAAATAACCCAATTTTACTGGATTGAGCAAGCTACCGTTTAGCAAAAGAGAAGAATGGACTCGCCATGTATTAACCTTGCCACAACCATACCCCTCAGTAAGGGATTTCGCGAATTGGCTACAAAAGGTTGCGTTGTGTGTGTCAATGGCCACTGATATTATGCCCGTGAAACAATCCTCTGCAAATGAACAACCTTTTACCAAAAATAGATGGTCAACAAAGCCAGTAATGGCTATACGTAGAGATGACCAAAAGTGTTCAATGTGCGGAGAAAACCACTATCTATTCAAATGCCAAGAGTTTAAAGACTCACAATATTCTGAAAGATGGAATATTGTGAAGAAACACAATCTATGTTTTTCTTGCTTGCAGCCAGGTCACAACTTATACAGCTGCACAAAACGACGACAGTGTGGAATTCAAGAATGTGGCAGATTCCACAATCAGCTGTTACACAAAGAAATTTCTAATAAGAATTCATATGAAAATAATGAATACGATGAAGATAACACATCAGTAGCCACAGTCAGTGGCTTTCAAACTTTTCCACGTTCAACCCGTAAATCAGGTAATACAAAACATCGACAAACACTGCTGAAATATCTACCTGTCAAACTAAAAGGGCCAAAGAGCGAAGTCACTGCAATTGCCTTCATCGACGAAGGAGCGAAAATAACACTTCTAGTAGAAGAGAGTATTGCAAATGCCATTGGAGTAAAGGGTAAAAGTGACATGCTTCGCTTAAAGTGGATTGGCAATCAAACGACAAGTGAACCTTCGAAGCGAGTCTCGTTTGAAATCGCAGGTGTTTCTGCAGAATCCACAAGGAATCAAATGAGTGGTGTTCGTACCACAAAAAAACTGTATTTGCCTGCACAGTCTTTGTACTTAGGCGAATTTATATGTCAACACCAACAGCTGAGAGATGGAAATGTTTTTTATTATCGCCACTGTAATGGTCAGCCTAAGGCTATTACTTAGTTAGAATTGTACCGCATTCCGCTTGCAACAAAATTTGTCGCATGCGATACAATTGTCTTAAGATTGTCGTCGTATCAAGCTCCTTAATCCCTCAGTTTTTTATAGTAAATCTGAAAAGTAATAAAAGAAATGTCGCACTTATTTCACACGGAAATGCGACTAACTTTATGTTGTTGATTTGTCAAAAAATATAAGCTTAAAGGCAAATCCGAGGGTATAAAAAGGCTTGCGTAGCTTACAGCTAACCTCTTTGCGGAAATTTTCATCAGACCATAGGAGTGGACGGGCAGTCCAAATACACACAATTATCCCCAATACTAGGAAACTCGTGGTTTCTGCATAGTAGACAAGGTAAGACAATTGAAATTTAGGAAATCTATTCCAAAGGTAGCATAAAGTTTTTTTTTGTCCCTTAGAGTGCTATCAAATCCTCTTGGAACCATAATCTTCGACCACACCCATCACCATCAAACGTAGCTAAAAGCCACTTGGAGAAGTTAAGCTCTATCAAGCATAGGTGTGGGTGTGGTAATATTTTTTCCTTGGGATAGTGATTGGATCAAAGCTCCTCATACATCTCTACAAATCGTGTCCAGAAACACCCATCTTAGAGCACAATCAGTGGCTACTAGCAGCCATCGGAGCTTCTTCCGCAGAATCCTCCATCCAGTAGCTACCAGGCGCTCATAAAGTTAGCAGCAGCACGTCCAAAAAGGCTCCTGCTACCAACAACATCAACGCAATATAGTGCACAGTGCTTAAAAACCCTAATTGTTTGTGATTAAAAGCCCTATTTTGTGATAGTTTATACAGGCATCAAACGTAGATTTTTCTAAACCGCAAGTTTTTTTGTTAATTGAAAACCAATACATATGGTTTATTTTTAAAAGAAAAACAAATATTTAGAGATAAAATTATCTCTAAGTTAGAACCGTGAGGTGCAAAATTAATTAACGTAAAAATTAAAATTTGAAGATTTTTATGGAATTAGCACATACAGCAAATCGAAAAATTAGAAAGAAAAGAAACGAGAAAAATTTAGTGTTCCGAAATTCTAAAAAAAAAAAAAAAAACAATAAAAATAACAAATTATAATAACTTAATAGCTGAAGTTATAGAAAGTGCACCAGAATTTCTATTACGTTAACGTTTAGGGAAAACTACAAAATTTTGTTTAGTCGAAAGAAACCACAACAAAAATAATTTAATTGAAATTATGTTTTCGCATTAAATAGTTTTGTTAATTAACAGCAGTAAATTTTGTAAATATTGGATACTATTGCTAATGTGAAATTGAAAGTTGTAATATTTGCAAACAACAAAAAAAGCATGGAAATTGCATAATATTTTTTTTGAGTGTGTACGACACTATAAGGTGCCACTGTCCACGAGCCTATTCGAAATCTTTTATCATAAAAAATCAAAGCATGAAGACAATAGAATATTGCCAAAAACAACTTGTCAAGAGTATAGCTAACCGCAGTCGCATCGCTGAAGGGCCTTTCATCGCTGGAGTGCATAACATACATACATACAATTCTCCCAACATACCCATGTAAGTAATATTGTTGTTGCTAATTATTTTATTGTTTTCAATTTTTCTTTTACGCTTTGATTTTCGCTAAGCAAAGATTTGACTTTGCATTATTATTAGTATACTTATTAGAGGTAAAATATATGTGCATAAGGATGTACATATTTGGCACAAAAATATGTATGTATTTCTGTAACATATGGGTGCAGATAAAAAGGTCTACATAGCTATGTATGTAAGTTAGCACAGTTAGCACTAATCGTCAATTATTTAATAAGTTGCTTACACATCAGTTACTGCGACCCAAAATCTAATACTCAGTATAATAACAATACAACAACAACCGCTTCAGTTAGCACAGCTAGCGCTAATCGTCAATTTGCTTACACATCAGTTGCCGCGATCCAAAATCCAATATTCAGTTTAATACAACAACAACCGCCTTACATTTCGTTGCACTAAAAATGAACGGAAGTCGTGCAGACGTATGTGAAGCCGTTGGTTGCAAAGCTAAGTTACATTTGCTTACCTACTCAAAATTATGAAACAATTCGTATTAAAATTTATTTCCGCTGTAATCAATTTAATTGAAAAAATGTACAACAACAACATTGCTAACGATATCTTTTCACCGGTAAAGTAAATTTATAAGTATGTAACTTAGAATAAGAAAATTGTATAAAAGAAGAAATATTAAATAAAGAGTTAAGTTCAGTTCTGTCATTCTCTGGGTTAATGTCATATTTTGTATAGCAGAGTTAGGCAAACGTAGTTTGCAAAATTTAATAAATTAATTTTTCATGTCATGTAAAAATTATTAGAAATTTGATTTGTTCTAACTAAATAGTCTTAGAATGAATATAAGAAATCTTCTGTCAATTAATAAAAAAAAATTGTTTAATAACAAAAATAAATATATTCAACCTAGAAGAATTTAAAGAAATTTTAAGTAAACCGTTCATTGCACTTGTTTTTTGGTTCTTCTATTAAATAATTTTCGAGTTTAATTTTATTATGGATACTAGTTGAAAATATTAATTCCATAAAGATAAGAGTATTTTTTCATTTGTTTATAAAAATATTTCCAACTGCCCCACTCTGAGGAAATGTGCCTACATATCCACATACCAACATGTATATATGTATGCATATATATATTGCCTATTGCATATTGCTGAAATATTAAACAAACAAATATTAAAAACAAAACGAAATAGTAAAATCAAAATCGATTATGCTATAATTATGATCCCCTGATATGGTAACCAATATTTACAAGAATCAATCTCTCGTTATTATATTATTAACCCGATAATTTAATCGAAGTTTCTCCCGTTCGGTTCATTTTAACCTGAGGTTAGCTTAATAGGTTAGTTTAACCTAATCCTCATATAGCATTTTTGTAACTTTTTTCAAATTGACTAAATTAGTTTGAATGTTCCATTATAGTTGCAAAAAGAAAAAATACCCCCTAGGAATTATTGTTAGTGCATAAAATCTATTTTGTTAGTAAATAAGAATGTTTAATAAAGTTTGATTTTAGTAATTAAAACTCATGAGTTAAGTTATTAGTATGTTCCTGGAAGCAAAAATGTTGATGACTTAAAAGGTAGGAAATGTGTATTGGGATCTTCGAATCATTCGCACCGAAGATCATGGTAGGGTAGGGTAAAGAAAGCAAGTGTCGATTACCACCTCAGACCCCTCAGACCCCTCAGACCTCGCCCCAATAGGAACCTAAATCGATGACAGATACAACATAGAGTGATTTTAGTTTTCCCATTTTTAGTCTTTTTTGAGTATGATTTCGAGATTTTTGAGTTAAGGGAGTAAAGCTCCCGAGTTTAGATTCAGGTCAGGAGTCCTAAAATTAAAGTTTATGTAACATCGGTTGAGAAAAGGCAACAACCCACCCCATCCCGAAAGAGCTACGGTCCAGAGGACTCCCCCGCCTTGACCTCTCAACTGCCCTTAGTGAAAAGAATTGAGGAAGGTATAATGTTATGCCCGCATACCGTCTTCCACCCAATGGTAATCTCCGATACATATCTAGCTGTATTTCATTCACTTTAGGTATTAACATTTGATGTTTACATCGTATACATTACACCACGCAACTCCACAATTATTGATAGGCTTGCCACATACGCACTTAATTCGACCGATTAGCGTAATAAATATTGACGAAGGGTTTGCTGCACATCAAACCAAATTAGGATGGACCGTTTTTGGGTCAAATGAAGAATGTACCAATAATATAACTGTGGGTCATGTAAACATTGAAGCGACAGATTTATACGAACTAAATCAGCAAATCGCAGAGTATTTTGTTGCCGATAATTTTGAAGAAAAATCAGTACCAATGGTCAAGTCAGAAGCAGACATTCGAGCAGAACAATTGCTCAGGGAGACTACTACGTTCGGAAAAGGTAGATATGAAACTGGCTTGCTATGGTGCACTGACCATGTTAGTTTTCCGAAAAGCTATGATACAGCTTTAAAACGTTTACAACAAATTGAAGCAAAAATGAATGCAGATGCCGAATATCGAGATCTGCCGAATATCGAATATCGAGATTGGTACATTCCCACAACAGCCGGTTCTATCGCACCGGAATGACCCGGGTTTTTTCACCCGGCCAAGGGCTGTTATTTCAGTGTAACCCTGTCCAATCTGGGGCAGGGCGAAGCACTGTTAACAACAACAACAACAACAACATCGAGATTGGTATACTAACAAAATTGATGAATACGTATGCAAGGGCTACGCAAAAAAATTATCAGCGACTGAGGCTAACAAGGTTGATGAGCGTACGTAGTATTTGCCGCATTTTGCAGCTTGCAATCCAAACAAAGGAAATAAGCGCCGTTTGGTTTTTGATGCTGCAGCAAAAGTAAAAGATGTGTCGCTAAATAGTGCTCTAATGAAAGGTCCGGCGGAATATCAACCGAGGTCATTGTTGGCAATTTTATTGAATTTTAGAGCTGGAAAGGTAGCCGTATGTGGAGATATTCGTGAGATGTTCCACATGGTACTCATCCGCGATGAAGATAGAAATTCACAGCGCTTTCTATGGAGAGGAGGGAATTTTCACGATCATCCAGACGTATATGTAATGAGCGTTATGATATTCGGGTCAATAAGCTCGCCTTGCTCCGCTCAAAATATAAAAAACTTAAACGCGGAATCCTTCCAAAATACTTTCCCAAGGGCAGTCGAAGCCATCATCTGCCGCCACTATGTCGATGACTATATGGATAGCTTCGACGACGTTGGAAACGCTATCGATGTTACCAAGAAGGTGATAGAAATACACGGCCTTGAGGGATTTGAGCTGAGAAATATAATATCGAACTTCGATGAGCTCATGCAAGCTGTAGGAAAGAGTTCAGCACCGCTTTCGGAAAACGAAGTTAACACTTGCAAGGGTGAAGGTACCACTGAAAAAGTGCTTGGTATGCACTGGTGCTCGAAAAGTGACTACTTTTGTTTTAAGCTGTCGTTTGTTAGGGTACCAAGAGCTGTGTTGGATGGCTTGCGAAAGCCTACAAAAGGGGAAATGCTTAGCGTATTAATGTCGATATTCGACCCCTTTGGTCTGCTATGTAGCGCTACGATTTGCGCCAAGGTACTGCTACAACGGCTGTGGCAACGAAACGTCGATTGGCATGATCCCATTCCCGACGACGTATACGAGAAGTGGTTTGACTGGTACAAGGGATTGCATGCTGTAGAAGATTTGAAGGTACCACGATGCTATCATCCAGAATTGGTAAATGCCAAGGCCAACATTCAACTACACATATTTGTTGATGCAAGCGAGCTTGCATTTTCAGCCGTCGCTTACTGGCGCATCAGCTTTGAGGATGAAGTAGATGTCGTGTTTGTGGCTGGACGATCAAGATGTAGCCCGCTAAAGCCCCTGTCAATACCCCGCTTGGATTTACAGTCCGCCGTATTAGGAGTTCGGTTGAAGGAAGCTATAATCGCCAGCCACGACATTAAACCTAACATTATCCTATTTTGGACAGACTCCAAGACTGTAATCCAATGGATTAGATCTGAACAATTCGTGGCTCACCGCGTATCAGAAGTTCTGCAGTCGTCCGCGGTACATCAGTGGAGATGGGTGCCGGGCAGCAGTAATCCGGCTGATGATGCAACGCGTCCAAAGAAGTTTGACCCAAATTGTAAATGGATTAATGGCCCTCATTTTTTGAAGTGGGATGAAGATCGTTGGCCTACTCCTCCAAATGCTTTAGCTGAGAAAGATATAGATCTCGAGTTGCGATCTAAAACATTATATACAGTGCACACAAACGATGACATTGTTTCTTTTGTTAAATATACTAATTTATACAAATTTCTTCGAGTAATGACATGGGTGCGCATAGCAGTATCAAAATTTCGCTCGTTGGCACAGAAGAAAGATTTTGTCACGCATAAATCGTTATCGGCAACACAAATCAACCAAACAGAGACATTTATTTACCGCCTTATACAAAAAACTGAGTTTGTGGATGAAGTACAGACGTTGTCGAGTGGTTCGTCAATAAGTAAAAGCAGTTCAATTTACAACTTATGTCCGACATTGGATGAAGATGGGGTTATTCGTTTGAGTGGCCGAATTGAATACGCTGATTTCGTGTCTGTATCAACTAAACGACCAGTAATACTACCAAAAGGTCATCCGTTTTCTCTCTTAGTGGCTAGACACTACCATGAAATGTTTCACCACCACAATTTCGAAGCTATAGTTGCCGCTATGCGATACAAGTATTGCATTCCAAGCGTTCGCCGTTTGTTAAGAACAATTAAAGTAAACTGTCAACTATGCAAAAATTTGGCAGCTGTTCCGCAAACACCATTGATGGGTCAACTTCCCAAGGACAGGCTAACTCCTTTTGTGAGACCATTTTCCTTTACAGGCGTAGATTACTTCGGTCCAGTTATGGTATCTATTGGACGGCGCCGTGAAAAGCGATGGGTGGCAATATTTACTTGCCTTACAATCAGGGCAATCCACGTGGAGCTAGCGAAAGACCTATCTACGGATGCCGCTATTATAGTATGTCGCAACTTTATTAATCGCAGGGGTGTTCCGATCCGTATGAGGAGCGATCGAGGCACAAATTTTGTTGGTGCTAGCAAAGAAGCGTGGGTTGAGGTTGAGAAGGGTATATCTAGCGAATGCTGTCGCAGGGGCATCGAGTGGTTATTCAATGCGCCGGCAAATCCATCGGCGGGAGGCGTGTGGGAACGAATGGTTCGTACAGTTAAGCGAGTTTTGCAGTTTACGTTGAAAGAAAGAGCTCCGCAAGTTGAGACTTTATACAGTCTACTTATTGAAGCAGAGAACCTAGTAAATTCTCGCCCGCTGACGCATGTTCCGCTAGAGCATATCGACGACGAACCAATTACACCAAACCACTTCTTGCTAGGGTGTCCCAACTTCACCCAAACAGCTGATGTGTCAGAAATGGGATGTCTAAGAAAGCAGTGGCATATATCACAGCAGCTAAAGAAACCCTTTTGGAAGAGATGGATTCTCGAGTATCTTCCAACCTTGACGAGACGGACAAAATGGTTCAAGCGGGTGAAGCCGATATGCGTTGGCGACGTGGTAATTGCTTGCGACGACAACGAAAGCCGAGGACAATGGAAGAAAGGCATCGTGTTGGAGGCAAAAGCGGCTGCCGATGGTCAGGTTAGGTCAGTGCGGGTGAAAACTTCTGCAGGAAACTTGTTAAGGCCGGCATCAAAGATCGCTCTACTCGACGTAAAGGGTGATTCTCTCTGCAGTGCATCGAATCACGGGGAGGAGGATGTTACTGATAGAAGTTAGATTTAGTAATTTCATGCCGGCGGCCGCCGTGGTGTGAAGGTAGTGTTGCCGGCCTACCACACCGAAGGTCCATGGTTCGAGCCCTGGTACAGGTAACATCAAAAGTGATTTGAAAAAAGTTTTTCAAAGCGGGGTCGCCCCTCGGCAGTGGTTTGGCAAACTCTCCGAGTGTATTTCTGCCATGACAGGCTTCTCAGCAAAAATTCGTCTCCTTTGTAGATGCCGTTCGGAGTCGGCAAAAAACTGTAGGTCCCACCAATTTGTAGGGAAAATTCAAATCGGCACACCACAAATTGGAAGAGAAGCTTGGCGCAAAAATCTCTTAGGAGGTTTATGATGATATACCTGTTGTATATCGCGCCATAGAGATAGAGAGACCTACTTCCTTAAATTCTGTTATTCTAACTATGTACGCTCTGAGCAACTCTGCTAAATTGGTAGCCATCTTGTTCGTGCGCTTCCGGCTCTTTCTCTTGGAAAGAAGCCATTGAAATGCACGAATAAGTAAGTTCTTTACTACATTCCTCAAATTTAATGTAATTAATCAATATTATCCATCCCCATCAGATATTAAAACTATACAAATCGTATTGTTCACAATATTTTTGTGCGTTTTTCATTTAAACTCCTGCCGTCTGTAACAGGGTTCAAGCATCGATGAATTTTACGCTAAATTAAACCATCAATTTAGCTTGATCATAAACAAAATCAAGACCGAGTCCTACACGGACGAAACAATAAGAGTCCTTGTGCACACCATAGAAAACGGGAACTAGACGTCTTTATTCGTGGGCTAAACGGGGAGCTATCGCGGATGCTCCTCGTACAACGACCCAATACTCTCCCAGAAGCCTATTCGGCCTGTCTGGAACTGCAGAATGTCAATTGCAGGAGTTTCGCTATACACTCGAATTCTGGAAGTAATCGTGTTGTAGGCCCCATTAACAACCTACAAGAAACTAAGCTCTCTCATACAGGTAGGCCACCGGTGATCCCACGAAGGCCCAACTGGCGCCAGCAGGATCGTAGAACACACTTCGATAAACGGGAGCGATTTAGCTGCCATGATCGTACCTCACCACCTACCCAGCCGAAAACTTCTCCTGTAGAGAAGATGGAAGTTGATGGGTCCGTCCAATCACGAGCCGCAAACTATATCAATCGCCCGACAACTTCGGAAAATCGGCCGCAAAAGAAACAGCGACAATTCCATTGCACAACGGGGACAGAAGATGAACCGAATAACGAGCATGAAACAAGGAGCGGAGACGAAGGGGATTTTCTCTCGGAGGGCCATCTAGCGTACCATACCTAGAGTATACGCTTCCAGACGGCCGCACCCTCGACTTCCTCATCGACACTGGGGCTAAGAAAATTTTTATAAGTGATGCGGTGGAGGTGACCCAGTAGAAGAGGTATTTAATGTGCACTAAGGGGGGGGGGGGGGGGGGTGCAAGTTCAAAAGAAAACATCCTTAAAATTTTTTAAGGATATTGGTTACAACGCAAACATTGTATTTTTTCTTCTCCCAGGGTTAAAATCCTTTGATGGTATCATTGGCGATGATACTCTAAGGATATTAGGGGCCTTTGTATATAGGAAAAATAATTATTTAAAAATTAACGAGTTCAAACTGCCCTTGAAAGCCAAACTTTCCAATCAGGTTACTTATTCTATAGAAAAAGACGTTTCTGCCCAAACGAAACAGCATGTAGACCAACTAGTGGAAAAATATTCTGACCTATTCGCACCACTTAATGACAGTGAATTGATCGATACTAGTGTTCGGGCGGCAATAGGGACTAACACACTTGAACCTATTTACAGTAAAAGTGACCCTTACCCTGTGTGCATGAGATAGGAAGTAGATAGGGAGATAAATGTATTGCTCGACGAGGGGGTAATTAGGCCATCTAAGAGTCCTTACAACTCTCCAATATGGGTGGTGCCTAAAAAGCCGAAACCAAATGGGGAGAAGCAGTATAGAATGGTGATTGATTACAAGAGGTTGAATGCAGTAACGATCGCCGAAACGTACCCCATTCAAGCTAAATATTTTACAACGATTGACTTGACGTCCGGTTTTCATCAGATACCAATGAAGGACTCTGACATACGTAAGACAGCATTTTCTACGATGAATGGAAAATACGAATTCCTACGTTTACGCTTTGGAATGATCGACGATGTGTTAAAAGGGGAAGATATGCTATGTCTACATTGACGACATCATTGTTTTTGGTAAAGACGCGGACGAACACCTGACCAACGTAGAGACAGTTTTTTCAAGGCTCCGTGAAGCAAATCTTAAGGTTAACCTCGAAAAAACCTGTTTTTTCGAAAAAGAAGTCGAATTCCTTGGCTACGTGATTACTCCGGATGGAGTGCGCGCCGACCCAAAAAAGTTGGAGGCTATTAAGTTGATCTCATTACCGGAAAATCTCAAGGACCTAAAGAGTTTTTTAGGTATGACTTCCTACTGCAGGAAGTTCATAAGGGACTACGCCAAGGTGGCCAAACCATTGACCAACCTCACTCGGTGTGAGAATGCACAAGTGAAAGCAAATGCTTCTAGAAAGGTAAGAATTGAACTAGACGAAAATGCAATACAGGCCTTTCACGATTCGAAACAACTCATGGTATCTGTCGATGTCCTTACCTTTCCGGATTTTGAAAAGCCATTTAATCTCACTACGGATGCATCGAAGTATGCCATTGTGGCAGTCTTGTCACAAGGAACTATAGGCGAGGACAAACCTATAGCCTATATATCGCGATCTTTGAATAAAGCTGAGGAAAACTACGCCACCAACGATAAGGAGCTCCTCGCGATAGTCTGGTCACTTGACAATCTGCGTTCTTACCTGTCCGGCGCCAAGAAGACCACAATATATACTGACCACCAACCACGTATTCCTTGAGCTGCAGAAATTACAATGCTAAGTTAAAACGCTGTAAGGCCAGGATCGAGGAGTATAACTGCGAAATCATCTACAAAGCGGGGAGGTCAAGCCTAGTAGCTGACGCCCTTTCTCGCCTTGAAACGGAGGTCAATGTGTTGACCGATTTTGTCATTGTTCAGCCTCCATCTGTTCTGGGAGAAGCGCATTCAACAAGTGCTGGAGCGAACGCGGCCCGATATTGACACTGCCACTCAATGCACAATGCATTCAGCTGATCAGAATAGTTCGGATCTTATACCTCATGTGGAGGCTCCAATTAATGTGTTTAGAAACCAAATTATTTTCAGAGAGGGAGACCGCCCTCGTTGCCTTGAACATTCTCATCAAGGCTACAGTAGATATTCCCAAGGATAACGCTACACTGGTCACAATTTTGAGGGAGTGCCTTAACCCAAATGTAATAAATGGCATACAAATTCCAGAAAATGCGTATGTTAGTAACTTTCAAAGGTACAGAGTAAGAATAACTCAAAGGATAGTGGAAGATGTTACGGTTTCTGACAGGGTCTTCGAGATAATTGAGAAGGAGCATAAGGAGCCCACAGAAAACCACGTGAGAACAAGGTGCAGATACTCGAACAATTTTATTTCCCTGCCATGGCCAGGCAGATCAGAGACTATGTAAGACAATGTGATACCTGTAACTTAAATAAATATGACGGGCATCCCTCGGAGCCTTTTCTTCAATTTTGCACATCGACCTTTTTGAGATAGAGAAACAAAAATATCTCAGTGCAATTGATAAATTTTCAAAGTTTGCCAAATTATTCCCAATAAAAAATAAATCTTCGGTTCACCTGCGCAGGAAGCTTACTGACCTCCTGCATTATTTTTCTGTCCAAAAGATTTTATTTATGGACAATGAAAGAGGATTCCTTACCCCTCTGGTCTTAAATTATATTCGTTCTCTAGTCATAGAAATTTACCAAACTCCTACCCAACGAAGCGAAACTAACGGTCAGGTTGAGCGTTTGCATTCAACATTAATTGAAATATACCGTTGCATCTCCGTCGAATTTTGCAGATTCACTCCAAAAGAGCGCGTTTCTATAGCATTGGACCGGTACAACAATGCCGTCCACTCTATCACAAAGAGAAAACCGGCTTAAGGCTTTATTAGAAAGGGAGCAGGAGGTCAGGAATTCAAGGTTGAACGCTAAACGTACAACCCCACGCACTTTTGATGGCAGAAAAGGTAATATAATACCGGAAAAACAAGCTGTGATGGAATAACTTGGTCTGGAGCAGAAAAATTTACTAGAAGATCCAGTAGTACAAGAAGTAATAGTGCCGTCCGAGACTGGATTAATTCCATTGATATCGATAATAGATTTATTTGAACTTTTGTGGGAGAAACAAGTATTTCTCCAAAATATTTTAATTGTGTTAAAAGAAGTAGAAAGACATTGCGTCAAGACAAGAAAAATACCATGGAAGAAGACTATTTCCATGATTCAACTAGCGACATTGAGCACTTTAAAGAGTCTGAAAGCTAATTTAATAGAGTTAGACAAGCGTTCGTTCGAGGATTTCAAAGGGTACCTCCAAAAAGGAGAGTACTCCACGATATTTAAAAAAAAATGTATTTCCGAAATTAACAGATATGATTTCCGAAATTCACATGAGAAGCACAGAGGTGCCGTGCTCGAGTTAACGACGTTAGTATAAAGATACATATGTATGTATATAAATTTGTACACCACATACATATATACACAGCATACAAGTTAACACATTCAGCCTCTGCCCAGTTAAGCCATTCCCACGATCGGCCACTACACGTGCCGCAGCGTCAGAGCGTCTGTATTTCACCATTCAATGCAATGCAAGACATTTGAGAACACAACGACTGTGGGGAATCAAGGCCATGGTCATTTACACCGGCGCACATATGCACACTTACGTAAGAGTTGCGTTGCCGGCGCCGACGCTGAGGTCTGAAGATGCAGCTTAAACCAACGATGGGGCAGTTGCTGTTGGAGAGTCACCGTGATCTGACTTAATTATAAGTTAACAAATTGAATAAAGTGTGAAAGTAACCTAAAAACTTGGTGTTGCTTGTCAGGACAAGTTGGCCCTTTAATTTTTTTAAGTGAAAGGATCTGTGATCTTTTAAGTTACATATATACATAATTATTGTTTACAAAGAAAATGCCGATAAACAAAAATATGCCCTTTAACCATGTATGTTAACCATATGCACAACACCAAAACAACAGAACTTGTCTCAACATGCATTATCGCGAACCACAACCGACAAACATCAGAACAATAGAAACGCACAGTCGATACAACAAACAATAACAAACCCAAATAGCTATCTACAATCGTAGACAGTAATTAACAACGGGATAATCCACTGCAATAACAACCGACGCATCTCAGTAGTATAAATATAACTAAAATTTATGTAACAAGTTAGTCTTAAGAATATGAATAAAGGCACGCTTTTCGGAGTAGCGATAAATATATTTTTTACTCAAATATCGACCAAACGATATTAACTGGGGGCTCAACCGTTTTCAAGCCACTTTTATAATTAAATGTGAAAATTATAAAAAAAAAAACTTATTCCACGGGAAATAAGATTTCCAGCACTAACATTTGAAAACCAATGCATAAATAACACTATGTAACAAGGTTTTTGTCCCTGGGTTGTAATTGTTATTTCCTAGTCAGTTAGGTCCCAAAAGTATAGAAAACAGCTATTGTCGCAAGATGTTTATTTTTATGCTTGTTTGTTGAAAACTGATACACGAGCGCATACAACTTGTTTTCTCCACATTTGTGTGTGTTAAAACTAGTGTTGGGCAGTATCGATTCCAAAAGTACTCAGTACTCGATGCTGAAAAGTATCGACAGTACCCGATGCTTAAAAGTAGCGATACCAAAGTAGTAAATACACAAAAGTACTCGATACTGCCCAACACTAGTTAAAACAACAAAGTCGTCGCAATAAATTTTGCAACATTTTTGTGATTTATTGAGAGTTCTTTCTTATTTTATTACAGATAAATTCGTTCAAACATGGCTTCACGAGGCTGCAAGTATCCGTCTCTTCCTCTGGCGCATTCAGTATCTCTCAAAGAGAACTACGACAATGTCAAGAAAGTGCTGAACGCATTGAAGTATGAGCAATATGGCTGGGAAGTGATCGGAGATTTCAAAATAGTGACACTCTTAATGGGCCTGCAAGGCGGTTACACCAAGTTTCCTTGCTTTCTATGCCTGTGGGACAGCAGAAACGACAGTGCACACTACAGTAAGCGTGAATGGCCACAACGAACTGAATTCACAGTGGGGAGGAACAACGTCAAGTGGGAGCCCTTGGTGGACCCCCAGAAGGTACTGATGCCACCACTCCACATCAAACTGGGTCTTATAAAGTAATTCGTCAAAGCTCTCGACAAAAATTCTTCAGCGTTCATGTACCTACAAGACTTGTTCCCTAAGCTCTCTGAGGCGAAAGTTACAGCCGGTATCTTCGTTGGACCACAAATAAAGAAAATCCTCGAGTGTGAGGAATTCCCCAAGAAGCTCACTTCTGTTGAGAAAGCTGCTTGGATGAGTTTTATGTCAGTGGTACAGGGATTCCTAGGCAATCAATCAATTTTTTTTTTTTAAATCAACTACGTGGAGCTGGTCGAAAGTCTGGTGGAGAACTACGGCAAAATGGGCTGCAGGATGTCTCTCAAACTCCACATTCTGGATGCACATCTTGACAAATTCAAGGATAACATGGGAGCATATTCAGAGGAGCAAGGCGAGCGCTTCCATCAGGATATAATGGAATTTGAGCGGCGATGCCAAGGACAATACAATGAGAACATGATGGGAGATTACATTTGGGGATTGATTAGAGAAAGTGACTCGCAGTTTAAACGCAAATGTCGAAAAACCACCCGCTTCTGATTTACTTTTATGTTTTTGGTTTTCTGAAGTTTTAATAAAATTTTGTTTTGATTTATATGTGCTGTTCTGTATGATTTTCTCTGTAGTGAAAGACTCAAACACGTTTTTCTCATAATTTTAGCATATTTTAATGAATCACATTGTCCTGGTCACAAAAGCAAAGTTTCCGAGGAATATTAGGTGGTTTCCATACTTTTAAGGCAATAACAATTACATCCCAAGGACTGAGAAATTTTTTTTTTGTTACTTAGTGTAATTAATGAAACGAAAAAACTTTATAAAAATTTTGAACAAAGTGAAATAGTTAAGTTCAAATAACGGAAAGTGAAGTTATAAAAAGTATACTCCTTACAGCTAACGATACAACATAAAACTGGAATCGCGAAGAAAGAGACAACACATCTTTGACTCAACACGTTTATCATCGGACGCAGAAAGACAAATAAAATGTTCACATACAAGACATTCACACCAAACGTTTACGATAAACTTATAGAAATTTGGAGCAAACTGAATATCGATTTATTGGATAAAAGAGCCGTCACAAAAAAACTACATGCATTACTTGACAAATACAAGGAATTGTCTAGGGCCGGACGATATTTGGAAAAATTTCAAAGTTTTGTTGATGGTACAAAGAAAATATTCTGCATCGCACAATGCAAATGCCCACTGCAAACAAATCTTTGCAACTGTGGTAAAATTCCCGACAACCTCAAAGACTTCATTTTTGACCACCACAACGATAGAACACTAACAATACCTGTTGTTGAGGATCCTTCAGAGACAGAAGTGTCTACAATACAACCATCATTGCCATCATCTGGTGATGTAACGTATCAGCCAACTCCCTCAGATTTGCAAGATGATACTCCAATGGATGTGGGTGATACATCGACCGAATCACATTACTCTCCAAGATACAGTATAAGTTAACACCTGCTAAGCACCTATAGCAGATTCATGGGAAAAATTACATTCCCATTTGAATAAGAAACCGAGCATGAAACCCTTGACAGTGAACATTCCGTTCACACCAAAAAGCTGACACTATGTCGGTGATGTGCGCGTGACAAAATATAAAAATATCAAAAAGGCAACAACAACATCGAATGCGCTCGCTTTAGCCAAATGAAGTGAAATAAAAACCATAAGGCAACAACAACATCGACTGCGACCACTAAGGCAACAACAACATTGACTGCAACCGCTACTGCATTCGATGCCGCCTTCGGTTTGGTGTTTAATGAATGTAAAGTTAGTCTTCAGTCTTTTGCCAGGCTCTCATAGCTACAAACTGATATTGTAAATCAAACGGTTTCCTGAATAAACTTATAACAAGCATTGAAAGTTATTGGTTTT
Source organism: Merzomyia westermanni (assembly GCA_949987695.1). Classification (NCBI taxonomy): domain Eukaryota; kingdom Metazoa; phylum Arthropoda; class Insecta; order Diptera; family Tephritidae; genus Merzomyia; species Merzomyia westermanni. The sequence goes on along the minus strand of OX465291.1, from coordinate 124,536,210 downwards.
ATTTAATACGATAAAGACGGTGATAAGTAATTGGCGCCCAACGTGGGGCCGCGCGCGTATTTAATTAAATCCTATTCATTGGACGAACGGCGTGGTCGTGAGCTCGGACTCATTGGAAAATATCAGGAAGCAGATTTCAAGCAGCTAAGCAGATTTAAAGCTACACCAGGAGGAATTAAACAAAAAAGAAATGATTGTAAGGAAATAGATTTAAGAAAGTGAACTTGAATTAAGTAAATTAAAATAAGTCATAATAGACTGATTGAATTGTGCACTGAATATTTAGAGAGAAAAAGTAAGCTGTTAGCCAGTGAATTTCAACAAAAAATTAAAACATAATAGGCTCAATTGAATTGTGTATTGAAAATTTACAAAGCTGTAAGCCAGTGAATCTAAAAGCAACAGTGAAGAGTTAAATTAATAAATAAAGGCTAAAATTGCATAGCTGAAAAATTTTGTGAATTAAATTGTAAATTAAAGTAAAAAAATGGATGAAGCGCAACTTCGTACAATCATTAGTGCTGCTGTAAGAGTAGCCACTGACCAGACTAAACGTGACTTCCAGAGTAGAATTGACGAACTGACTCAGAGACTCACTATAATAGAAACACCCACCCAAGTAGAAGAATATCAGGAAACAACATTTGACCATGATATTGAGTGCAACTTATCATTGGATGTAGTGAAATCTTTGCCAGAGTTTTCTTGTGACCAGACTCGTTTCCTGTCATGGCGGCAGGCAGCTCATGCCGCCTACAAAATTTTTGAATCATACGCTGGTAGTTGTAAGCACTACCAGGCCGTAGCAATTATTCGTAACAAAGTTACAGGACGCGCAGATTCTGTGCTTTCCTCGTTCAACACCGTCTTAAATTTTATAGCTATCATAGCAAGACTTGATTTTTCGTATGCTGATAAGAAACCCATACATGTTATTGAACAGGAAATGTCCACCCTCCGCCAGGGAGGCCTTACAATTAATGACTTCTACGACAGGGTCGAAAGGAAACTGACGGCCATAACTAATAAAACTCTTATGACCTATGGAAGCGACTGACAGGTTATCGAATCATTGATGAGTAAATATCGTCAAGACGCTCTTAGAGTATTCATTTCCGGAATAAATAGGCCATTATGTGGCATACTACTTTCATCTAGACCAAAGGACATGCCATCAGCCCTTGCTCTTGCACAAGAACTGGAATCTAACCAAGCTAGATCGTTGTTCGCCTCAAGGTTTGCTGAAAGTAGAACCCCAGGCAATCGTTTGACAAAACCAACAAATGTTAAGTCCTATCCCATTGCCAATAGCCCCCATTTCAAAAGAGTAACAAATGATCAAGTTCAACAAAAAGTCACTGCAATGGAGGTTGATCCCAGTCTTTCCAAACTTAGGTATCCTACTCAACAAATGGCTTCCTCTTCTCGTAATCACCCCAATGATTCTTCGGGCAGGACTCCATTTGGGAATCCTGTCTATACTAGTGGCACCGGCACGAATGCAAAAATACCACATGGTAGTGACCAATTTAATTGCAATAAATTGCAACGAATCAATGCACTTAATCAGTATGATAATGACGAAGGAGCCTACGCAGATTCCGACGCCTACGACGAAGGCGATGAGAAAGTTTGTAATAATAACGATGAAATAGCAGAAGTACCAAGTGATGAAATAAATTTTTTAGAGTAGCGTCCCTGCTACCGTTTGTTAGCAGGAAGTTTAAAGGTAAACCAGTAAAATTTCTGATCGACACCGGCGCTTCTAAAAACTATGTAAAAGATTGTGGATGGCAGGGTGTGAAAGCAGTGGAATCACCATTCCTTGTAAAATCCATTCATGGTACAAATCGCGTAACTTAAAATAAAGCATGCTGCGGTCTTTTCTAACCCAGAAGAATCCCTTCCTTACAATACAAATATTGTAGCAACCATTAGAACCACAGACAACGAGGCAGTTTATTCGAAATCATATCCTTACCCGATGGCAGCATCAGAATTTGTAAATAGCGAAATCCACAACCTCCTACGCGATAGAATAATTAGACCCTCCAAGTCTCCCTATAACAGCCCTATATGGGTGGTCCCTAAAAAGGGATTAACCGAATCTGGCGAAAGGAAGATGCGAATGGTGGTGGACTTCAAGAAACTCAATGAAAAGACTATCAATAACAGATACCCTATACCTGACACCTCCGTTATACTAGCAAATTTGGGTAAGCCCTCAATTTTCACAACGATAGACCTTAAATCTGGTTTCCACCAGATAATACTGTCTGACCGAGATAGGGAGAAAACCGCATTTTCCGCTCGGGCTAAAAAATGCCCCGAGTATTTTCCAACGTGCCCTCGACGATGTGCTTAAGGAAGAGATAGGAAAAGCATGCCACGTCTACATTGACGATATAATCGTATTTTCCAAAGATTACTCAAGTCACTTCCACGACGTCAGCCGTATCCTTCAGAAATTATATCTGGCAAATATGAGAGTTTCTCTAGAGAAGACTCAGTTTTTGAAAACAGAGGTCGAATTTCTCGGTTTTGTGGTTTCCCAGAGTGGTATCAAAACTTCAAAGGATAAGGTGCAGGATATTGTTAATTATGAGGTCCCGAGAACCCTTCGAGCTTTGCGCTCCTTCCTCGGGCTATCAGGTTACTATCGGCGTTTCATAAAGGACTATGCTATCAATAGCTGTCAATAGCTAAACCCCTCACCAAGTACTTACGAGGTGAAAATGGATGAGTAAGTACCAACGCTTCAAAGAAAACCAATATCGAATTCGACGAAGAAGCCCACAATGCCTTTAGGAAAATTAAGGATATTTTGTCATACGAGGATGTGCTTCTTCTTTACCCCGATTTTCAAAAACCCCTCGACTTAACTACAGACGCATCCTCTCATGCTCTGGGAGCAGTTCTTTCTCAAGGAGCTCGGCCTGTTACTATGATTTCACGTACACTGACCAAAACCGAGGAAAATTATGCTACTAACGAGCGAGAATTGCTCGCTATTGTTTGGGCATTACAAAAGCTCAGAAATTACCTTTACGGTGTCAAAAACCTTAACATATTCACAGGCCACCAACCCTTGACCTTCTCAATTTCGGATAAGAATCCGAATTCAAAACTAAAGCTATGGAGATCTTTTGTGGAGGAGTTCTCCCCTAAGTTTCATTATAAGCCGGGAAGGGAAAATGTCGTCCCTGACGCGCTGTCAAGACAGCATATTAATGCTCTAAGCACTGACCGATCTGATGAAACTGCTCATAGTGAGGAATCCTCAACAATGACTATTAAAACAGTTAAGAATCCTATTAATTGCTTCAGGAACCAGATAATTCTCGAAAATGGAGACAACGAGTCGGTGACTACAAAAATTCTTTTCAAAACTCAAATGAGGCACCGCGTTGTTTTCACCAATCTTGAGAGAATACCCATCCTAATAAAAAACTGCCTGAATCCTAACAGGGTAAACGCATTGCTATGTGAACTTCTTGTACTGGGGAAGATTCAAAACCAAATACTTGTAAGCTTTCCAGCAGTCAAATTTGTTTACACGAATCTTCAAGTGATCGACATATTTAACAGGGACGACCAACTGGAGATTTTGCAGTCTGAGCACAACAGAGCTCACCGCTCACTGAAGGAAAACATTAATCAGGTTGTTGACGCCAACGTCTTCATTCCCACAGTTTGTTGGAATGCATTGCAACGAATATGATACATCTCCAATTTCGTCTGCATTTTTGGATAAACTTGTGACATCAACGCACGCTTACGTTGCAATAAAAGCGTGCGACCAGAATATATGTTTATGTACATATATACCTACATATGTATGTATACACGTATATCTTACAGCGTTCTCACGCTGTATGTTAATGATAATTCCTATGTATTTCTTTTGTATAAATAGAGCAACATTTTGTAAAATAAAGGCAGTTGTAGTCAACAAGCAAAATAAACCAATATCTTAATTACTGAACATTCTGGTGACCCCGAGGTGTAAAATAAAGGCAGTTGTAGTCAACAAGCAAAATAAACCAATATATTAATTACTGATCATTCTGGTGACCCCGAGAACAATAATGGCAGCCTTCATGGACTTGGTAAATCAACAAAACACAACAGGCAACAACATACAGGCCATTATACGAAACTTCAAGAAGGACTCCGCTGCAAGAAAAGAATCGGCGGAATACTATAAGGAGCGGCTCAATAGACTTGAAAAGGAATGGGCAAACTTCGAATCCACAGACAACGAAATTCGCTGTCTAGAAAATCCGCCCTTGGAGCACGATTACTTCAGCAATGATTACTACAACTCGATTATGCAATTGGTCTTGGAGTATAGAGACATTTTCGAGACTGCGGCTGTTCAGTTCGCTCCAAAACAAGCTCAACCCAAACCTCAGGTGGCACAAACCCAACCTCAGATGGCCCAAACTCAGCCCCAGCAGCATGTTGTACTGCAATCAGAAGCAAACAGCTTCATCAAATTAGTACGCAGGCAAGGGGTAATGATGGCGTCATTACAACGCGCATTGGATGACACAGTTTCACCTAGATGCCAACCGGTGATTGAAAAGCTATGGGCAAATATCCAGGACATCCATTTTCAAATTTATGAGATGTTCGACGATCCATCTCATGAGGGTTACAATGATAGCCAATTTTTGACCCTGGAGGAAAGGGTACGAGGGAGTTTCAAAGCGGGGGAAAGTAACCCGCAAACAATGCCATTCAAAAATCAATCGGTCACATTGCCGAAGATCACAATCCCAAAATTTGATGGCAGTTATCTTAAGTGGCAGGAGTTTTACGACTTATTCACACAGCTTGTCATCAGTCAACCACTTTCAAAGGTTCAGAAGATGTACTACCTGAAGACTCACGTGGTCGGGGAGGCTGGAAATCTCATTAAACATTTTGCCTCAACAGAGGATAATTTCGAAGCCGCCTGGTCCGTACTTCTGGAGCGGTACAACAACAAACGCCTACTCGTTAGTAAGCTTATAAACGAGCTCCTCAGTTCCATAGAAGGTTCATCAATGGACAGCATTAAGAAGCTGCATGACACTACGAAAGAGTGTCTGTTAGCGTTAAAAAATCTTAAAATAGACACTTCAACATGGGATCCACTGCTTCTTCACCTGCTATTGAAGAAATTGGACCAGCCAACACGTTTACGCTACGAGCAATCCTTGTTGAAACCCCGTGAAGTGCAAACAATTCAAGAGTTCCTGCAATTTCTTGAGAAACATTTCCAATCCATGGAAGCTATGGGTAGCAAAATTTCTATCCCTCATGCAAAGGTCTGCACTTCGGTTACGGCAAAGAATAATAACAACGACGCTTGCAGCCTGTGCAAAAAGGGAAAGCACCAATTATTTTCGTGCAGAGAATTTCTCCAACAATCTCCATCAGCGCGCTTTCAATTTATACAGAAACAGAAGTTTTGTCACAACTGTCTTAAACCCGGACATTCTGCAAAAACCTGCGCACTTAGAAATTGTTTAAAATGTAACAAAAAGCACAACACCTTGTTGCATTTCGAGGATGCTAGCAAAGACACAACAATGTCAACCACTCCAGCGGAATCAACTGATTTGAAAACTGCCAAAGCATTCACAATCAAAGCAACAATTTCAAACCAGGAAGCCACGTCACTAGCAAGCTCCAAACTCTCACGAGCAACCACATATGTACTACTCAGCACTGCAATGGTAAAAGTCAAGGGAAATGGAACAGAAGTGCAGTGCCGTGCAATCTTAGATTCAGGATCTCAAGTGAATTTTGTTACTGAGAGACTGGTAAAGCGACTAGGTATCTCAACTAAGCCATCCTCCATTTCTATTAACGGCATAGGCTCGAGTAACACTAAGGTACAAAACAGAGTCAATATTGCGTTATATTCCCGAATCAACACTTTCACCACACGGCTAGAGGCAGCAGTGTTACCTCATATCATATCCCCACAACCCTCACGGGACATCAATATCGAAGAATGGAAAATTCCAGCGAATATCACGCTAGCTGATCCAGTATTTAATCGTCCCGACAAAATTGACATATTGTTGGGAGCAGAATTTTATAACCAGTTGATGGCAGTGGGACAAATTAAATTATCCGAAGACTTACCCATTCTGCAAAATACGGTTTTAGGATGGATCGTTTCAGGAAAAGTTGGTGGCAACTACATCACAAACGCAACATGTGGAGTATGCACCGAAGATGACATCAATTTAGAAGCTGCATTTTCTAGGCTTTGGGAACTTGAGAAAGTTGCATCACGAGGAAAACAATTATCCACTGCTGAAAAACAGTGCGAAACTCATTTCGCTCAAAATACAACAATCACTGAAAGTGGAAGGTTTATGGTCAAATTGCCATTTCACGACAACATAGAGGCCTTAGGAGAATCGTATGTAATCGCATATAATCGATTCCTTGCCTTGGAACGCCGATTATCAAAATCTCCTGAGACAAAAAATCAATATATCAAATTTATGGAAGAATATGAGAGGTTGGGACACATGACGCAGGTGAAAATTGACTCCATCGGGAAGCCTAGGTACTTCATTCCTCATCATTGCATCATGAGGCCTGAAAGTCGTACCACGAAATTGCGTGTAGTATTCGACGCATCAGCAAAATCAACTTCCGGAATGTCCCTGAACGACCTCATGTATACCGGCCCTACCGTCCAGAGCGAACTTTTCACTATTTTGCTTCGTTTTCGTCTACCTAAATTTGTGTTCAGCACAGATGTGGAAAAAATGTATCGCCAGATGCTCATTCATCCGGAAGATAGAAAATTCCAACTCATCATCTGGAGAAATAATCCAAGTATGCCAATAACGCATTATCAATTAAATACAATCACATATGGGACTAGATCAGCTCCATATTTGGCGACGAAATGCCTACAAAAAATTGCACAGGAAAATATGTTACAATATCCTCTCGGTGCCCAGTTTCTACATGACAATTTTTACGTAGATGACGGAATTGGTGGGTCAGACAGTTTAACCACAACTATTGAGATTCAACAGCAGTTAATACACATTTTAAAGCAACATGGTCTCAACCTACAAAAGTGGTATTCCAATAATGCACAATTACTGAAAAATGTTGGCATGGAGGACCAGGAAGTCGATGTCGACTTCGACAATGATGTTAACCAAACCATTAAAACCCTGGGCTTAACATGGATGCCCAAGATCGATCGATTTTGCGCCAGATGCACCTGGGAAGTTGCAGTGTAATCACTAAACGGTCAGTCAGTGCAGATATAGCCCGACTCTTCGATCCTTTGGGAATACTGGCACCAATAGTAGTCACTGCCAAAATCTTTATTCAAGATCTCTGGCAACTTAAATTAGAATGGGACGAAGCATTACCAGCCGACTTGAGTGCAAAATGGGCATCATTCCGGAGCGACTTAGAAAAGTTAAACAACATGCAAGTTTCAAGGCACGTATTCGAAGGATACATTCCAACGAAAGTTCAAAATCATGTATTTGCAGATGCATCCGAAAAGGCATATGGGGCTGCGATATACATAAGATCAGAGCTGAACAACGGACAAGTAATCGTAAGGCTGTTGTGTGCCAAATCACGAGTAGCACCTTTAAAGCGGCAAACTCTTCCACGGCTGGAGCTCTGTGCATCAGTGTTGGGAGCTCAACTAAGCAAAAGGATAAAGACGGACTTAAAGCTAGATGTTCCTACGTACTATTGGACTGATTCACAAATAGTCCTGGCATGGATTAACTCACCTTCATCATCGTACCAAACATTCGTAGCGAACCGAATAGCTACAATTCAGGAGCACACTATTTCTGAACAGTGGCGGCACATAGGCTCCAAAGACAACCCGGCCGACATTTTATCAAGGGGATTACCGCCAGGGAAGCTTGAAAATTGCAGCCTATGGTTTTATGGGCCAAAAGTATTGCTTGGCGAAGAAGACACCTGGTCATCAAAATATTCCAAGGCAATATCAACAATAGACGAAACTACTAACATGGAACGCAAGAAGCTGACATCAGTACCTGTAACAAGTACCATTGTTCAGGAAAGCATGCTTCATAACATCCGACATAATGGCTCTTTCAACATATTACAAAGAGTTGTAGGATACATGTTAAGATTCATCAATCGGACCCGAAAACGATCACAGCAATCGGGCATTTCATTGACAGTACTTGAACTAAAAGCCTCGCGTATGGTCATAGTTCGAACAACGCAGCAGTTAGACTTCCAGGACGAGCTGAAGCAGCTCAAAGAATTCAACGTGGTTGGCAAGAACAGCCCATATCGCAGCCTTTCTCCGTTTCTGGACAACGATGGCATCTTACGCGTGGGAGGTCGCCTACAAGAATCAGTACTAACGTTCGATGCCAAACATCCAATGCTACTTCCTTATAAAAATCCAATAACCAAGTTGCTTATTCAAATGATCCACAAAGAAAACCGGCATTGTGGACCCCAAGCACTATTATCTTTTACAAGGCAACGATTTTGGCCAATAAAGGGAAGACTATTGACTCGGTCAATTGTGGCAAACTGCGTTAGATGTAACCGAGCTAAACCAAGGCTGATGGGCCAAATCATGGGTAATCTTCCATCAACAAGGGTAACTCCAGCACGACCATTCATCAACTCTGGCGTAGACTTCTGTGGACCATTTTCGGTTCACTTCAAGATTAGAGGAAAACGACCACAAAAGGCATATATAGCCGTGTTTTGCTGTTTTGCAACAAAGGCAGTACATCTTGAACTAGTAAGTGATTTAACGACTGCTGCATTCATAGGCGCATTAAAGCGGTTCATAAGCCGAAGAGGACATTGCCTAAATTTATATTGTGACAACGCAACAAATTTCGTAGGGGCAAGAAACCAGCTGGCTGAACTCAACGATGCGGTGCATGCCGACTCTGCACGTGAATCCATCATAAATCAATGTGCCACAAAGGGAATCACATTTCATTTCATTCCACCTAGAAGTCCACATTTTGGTGGACTATGGGAAGCAGCCGTAAAATCAGCAAAGCATCTCCTAGTCAGAAGCACCTCGACAGCATCACTGACTTATGAAGAATTGGACACGGTTGTCATAGAGGTGGAAGGCATCCTTAATTCCAGGCCCATCAGCCCAATGTCCGAGGACCCCAACGATCTTGCAGCTCTAACTCCAGGCCATTTTCTCATAGGAGAACCCATTAATGCGCAATTAGACACAAATTCTGAAACACAAAAAATGAGCCTACTAACCAGATGGAAATTAGTCTCCCACCTCAAGCAGGCCTTTTGGAAGCGATGGTCAAGCGAATATTTGACTGAGCTTCAGTCAAGGCACAAATGGAAGATCAAGCAGCAAAATGTCAAAATAGGTGACATGGTGATAGTAAAAGAAGACAGCTCACCAGTACTTCACTGGCCGCTAGGGCGAGTCGTCAATGTATACAAAGGAAAAGACGATGTGGTGCGGGTGGCAGATGTGAAAACCGCAACTGGTACTTGTAGGAGGCCAATTCATCGGCTAGCTCCCCTACCTATCGAGACAAATAGTGAGTCAGAAGAAAAGACAACCAGCATACCGGTCGAAAAAATTCCACCAAAGAAAGAAATCCATTCCTTGCACAAAGGATTTGCTACGCTACTAATATCACTACTGATCCTCCCCATAGCTTTGGGAGCTCAAATTGAAAACAGGAGATTTGGGTCAAAGCTTGGCATTCACTTTGAGGGAATTGGATCAACCGCTATATCCTCATCGGAGTGGAACCTTATAATTTACTACGACCTGAAAGGATTCACAGCAGAACTGGCAGCACTGTCAAATGGTACAATGGCGTTGCGACATTTGTGTCAAGAGATGAAGCAAAAAGGCATATGCAACGCCTTGGTAAAGCACTTTGAACAGAATGTAGATGCTCTACAACTGGATGCCTCAATAGTGAAATCCAACAGGCAGAAAAGAGGTGCAGTGGACATAATTGGAAATATGGCGTACTCATTATTCGGCATCTTAGACTCACAATATGCCGAACAAATGTCGAGCACAGTCACAAAAGTACAAGAAAATGAATCTCATTTACTTAACCTGATCAAAAACCAAAGGTCTATTGTGGACTCTACAATCAACATTTTGAAGCAAGACCAAAATGCAGTTGCCAAAAAATTCAGCGTAATAGATCAGCAGATTAGCCTCATACTAAATGGAATGCGCAGTGACACGGATGAGAGACTCGAAGACAAATTGTTTCAAATGTTTTCGTCGCTGGCAATGCAGCTAACGCTTATCGCAGAGAATTTGCAGAGAATCCAGTCTTCTATTTTGGACGTTCTCATGGATTCTCATCATGGGAAAATAAGTCCTCTGCTCCTTACGCCCAACCAATTAAAACATGAAGTGAGTAACATTAAAACTCACTTATCAGCATCACTGGAACTGCCGGTACAACAAGACGAGTTGTTAAAACTATACCAGCTCATGAAGGTCAAAGGAGGAGTCACGCAAAAGCATTTGGTGTTTAGTATCACTTTGCCGCTTGTGGAACGTGATAGATACGACCTATTCAACATCGTACCGATCCCCAACTTGACCAATGGTACATTGATTGAGATCGTGCCATGTGCCTCAGTTTTTGCAATCAATACGGCTCTCGACAAATACTTTCCAATGACGGTGTCCGAATTTCAATCATGTGTGGACATCAAGCAGGGCAGTTACATATGTCCAAAAGTTCGAATCCTTTATAGCCGTGGATCGGCCAAATGCGCATGTGAAGAAAATCTTTTCCGTGATGATACGCAATCAAAATGTCTACTAAGAAAAATAGCAAACGACTTTGCGTGGATACCACTACGGCATGACAACCAGTTTATATATGCCACATCAGTTTCATCTCGTGCCACTGTGGTATGTGGAAGAGATATCACCGAGATCAATTTAAAGGGATCAGGACTGCTATCACTTCAACCAGACTGCATCCTTAAACATCGCTTTGTATCAGTTCACTCGCATCAACTAATATCCAGTAGTCTGGCTTCTTCCTACAAAAGGTTTGGTGAAATCTCTAAGGTGGCTTCTGCAGAGCAACTAGAGCCCCTACTTCGGAAGATGGACGACGTAAAATATATACCACAAACACAAAACCTGACTTCATTACAAGCCGAATTGGTCAATCATAATCTATTAGAGCTACCAAACAAACTTGATGCTCAAAATACTCATCATATCACAGTTGGTTACACAGCGCTGCTTTTAGTTGTATGCCTACTGGTGTTTATGCTCGTCAAATGGAGATGTAAAACGAAGCACCAGCAAGCTTTGCCCAGTAATACGGATCACTCCGAACACGAAAAACCGACACCAGCCCCTCGTCATCGTCATCTAAATGAAGTTTTGGATTTTACCATTAACATTTAATCGAGCTGCGCTCATCGGGGGGAGGATGTTGACGCCAACGTCTTCATTCCCACAGTTTGTTGGAATGCATTGCAACGAATATGATACATCTCCAATTTCTTCTGCATTTTTGGATAAACTTGTGACATCAACGCACGCTTACGTTGCAATAAAAGCGTGCGACCAGAATATATGTTTATGTACATATATACCTACATATGTATGTATACACGTATATCTTACAGCGTTCTCACGCTGTATGTTAATGATAATTCCTATGTATTTCTTTTGTATAAATAGAGCAACATTTTGTAAAATAAAGGCAGTTGTAGTCAACAAGCAAAATAAACCAATATCTTAATTACTGAACACAGGTTCTTAGGAAATACTACTTTGCAGGGTATCATTTCTTCATGTAAAACATGCAAAGAAGCTAAGTATCAACGACACCCACCCAACCCAGGAACAGGTGACAAGATCAATAATAGATTTAAAGGAATCCATAATCAAAATTATGAACTTTTTCAAGGACACAAAATATCTCATCTGTGACAATGAAAAATCTTTGAACTCAAATACAATAAAAGCCCTATTGCAGGACCACTTCAATGTTTCCATTTACACAACTCCACCACACCACAGTACTACAAATGGTCAGGTGGAAAGATTTCATAGCACGCTTACAGAAATAGGCCGCTGCATTAAGTTGACCCAGGGCTTAAATGACACAAATGACCTTATTCTCCTCTCCGCTGACAAGTACAATAGAACTATTCATTCGGTAACAAAACAAAGACCAATTGACATTATTCATCACAGTGTGCAAGCATTTCATGATGAAATAAGAAATAGATTAATAACCAAACAGCATAACGATATTAGGAGCCTTAATCAGAATTGTCTGACTAGGTCTTACCATCCAGGTGACAAAGTCTTTGTCAAGACCAACAAGAGGATAGGCAATAAATTTACGAAACTATACTTGGAAGGAACAGTTACCAAAGACTTAGGCACAACGGTTGTAGTCGACGGCAAAAGAATTCACAAAGCAAACCTTAGATGACCTTTTTCTCCGTATTTCAGCGCCCACTGGTAATCTGTCTGATTTTGGCGGTCATTGGCTCGGAAGGTAAGATATTGTGAGGACCAAATAAATCCCCATTAATTTGGCCCACACAAAAACGACCCCACATAACCAGATGAACATACAACAACGCTCAACAACAAAACTAGCACCAACATGAACACAACGAGCGGTCGCAACATGTCACAGCAACACAGTAACCATGGCAACACAACCACCCGAGCCAGCAACATGTAACACCACAGCTATAAAAGCATCAACACAGCATCACAGGAGTCAGTCAGCACGGAGCTGTGGTCACGACCAGAGCGACTAGCGAGCGCATCACGATCGTAGTTGGGTCTATCCAGTACAATCGAGATTCGCCCCGTAGGAGTGAGCCGTGGGATCGAAGGGGGCTGTAGTTGGGTCTATCCAGTACAACTACCACTAGAAACCTCGCGCACACCCGCCTCAGCAAAAGTCCCGCCACAGTAACGCGCAACCGCGAACAGGCGACGTCCGCTCGCCTACGCCGACGTAGACCGCGCCGCGAGAGTGATACCCCGCGGAGTAACAGCGCGAACGCACCACACGACCGAGCAGAGCGACGAAATACCGCACGACAGAGACACGTCAGCAGAGACCGCAGCAGAGCGGCAAAATACCGCACGGCAGAGACACGTCAGCAGAGCGGCGACATACCGCGCGGCTGAGATTCGTCAGCAGAGACCGCAGCAGAGCGGCGAAATACCGCACGGCGGAGATACGTCAGCAGAGACGCCGACGACGCCGACGTCAGTACGCCAGCATAGTACGCGACAGCGACGCCAACGGAAGCACGGTAGAGTGCAACGCACCAGACCCTAACGGAATCCGTCTAACGGAACGCGGCTGGACCGTTAAGCCACGCCACCACAGCCGAGTGGCGAGGAATGAAGTCAGAGGGAGTTGAATTTTAGAATAAAATACGAATGAATTAATATTCTAGCATTAAGTAAGAATAAAGTAAAGTTTAATACAGCGAAACGATTTGCGCAGTGTCCCGAATTTACAAATTTATTGTAAGCGAACCCTGGACAAGGCGAGTATACCCCAGCAATTACCAAAGAAGCAACGGGGCAACAAGAAAGCTTCGTTACAATATTAAACTACACGAGCGCTGCATACATCGAGATTGCGAACGGAGAGGTTGCAACCTTTTCTAAGTATCATTCATCATCAAAATTTGACCTGTTACGAAGTTATGGCCAGAGACACACAAAACCTACTAGATTACTTTCCACAGTCACACATAAAGAAATTATTGCAACTGGACGCAGACCAAACTATGCGGTTGCTGGATTCAATAAGAATTCATCATCGCCATGCCAGAAGCATCAATTTCCTGGGAACTGCGTTGAAGTATATTGCAGTTACCCCAGACTTTGACGATTTCAACCGGGTATCTACCCGGGAGGAAGCCTTAATTGAATCGAATAACAGACAGATCTTCATTAATACCGAAACACAGCTAAGAATAAATCAACTGACCGATACCGTCAACAGGCTAATTAATGCAACAAAAAAACACGAAATTAATACTGAACATCTTTTTGAAGTCGCCTCATCCAGAAATAGGCACATCATAAATGAGCTTGAGACACTTATTTACTCAATAAGTTTGGGTAAACTACAAATAATAAATCCTATTTTGTTAAATAATAAAGAAATTAATAAGCTTATTGATAAAGAGTATTCCAAAAACGTTTCTGTAAGCGATCTGTTAACGGTTTCAACACTTAAAATCTTGCAAATGAGGAAAATATTTATTTTATAATCAAATATCCCATTATAAGGATAGTACCAATATTAACAACATCAGCTACACAAACTGGAGGAAAGCTGTTCGCTCCTACCCAAAAGCCGCACCAGCTCAAATATTGAATATAACCGAGCTCGTTCCGCTGTTATCTCTACCCTACCTCCATCATGCGAACTTGAAGAATCTAGAGCATATTGCAGCCTTACAAAAAAATAACACACATACAGTCAAAACAATTTTCAAATGCATTGTTAATTTTAATATTCATCGCTATCGTCTCCATTGTTATGGTCACAATTTACAAATGTCATCAACATCGCAAAAATGCAGATCTAGTAAAAAGAGTCGTAAAAGAAGCCGAGGACAGCTCCATTTCTACGGGGGGAGTAGTTAACACCTGCTAAGCACCCATAGCAGATTCATGGGAAAAATTACATTCCCATTTGAATAAGAAACCGAACATGAAACCCTTGACAGTGAACAATCTGTGACAAATTATAAAAATATCAAAAAGGCAACAACAACATCGAATGCGCTCGCTTTAGCCAAATGAAGTGAAATAAAAACCATAAGGCAACAACAACATCGACTGCGATCACTAAGGCAACAACAACATTGACTGCAACCGCTACTGCATTCGCTGCCGCCTTAGGTTTGGTGTTTAATGAATGTAAAGTTAGTATTCAGTCTTTTGCCAGGCTCTCATAGCTACAAACTGATATTGTAAATCAAACGGTTTCCTGAATAAACTTATAACAAGCATTGAAAGTTATTGGTTTTATTTAATACAATAAAGACGGTGATTAGTAATTTATATATTCGGGATAATTTATTTGATCCATCTGACCGTGCCTACGTAAAACCAAAAATTAATTTTGATTGCACTGATTACGTTCATATGATTGATTTGAACGACGATAATGAGCTGTTAGAACCGCCATTCACAAGAGGCATACCGTATGAACATTTGAAAGCTTATTTTGAATACGAAGACGATGAAGATCCACCGCTTCCGGATCCGAATATTCCATGCCATATTCAAGGCACCGAGCGGTACGTTCAGCTAGTATCCAATGTATCTAAACGTGCCATTCATAAAAAACGTGAAGGGATCATGGCGACTACAGTAGAAAGCCGAAGTAAAGTGAGCCGAATGGAATCCAAGCAGGATTTGGAAGGAAATCCCTAAACTTTAAAATGAATTCCCACATTTTTCACACTTTTTTTGTGTTAGAAAATATTTGCAAACTGTCATTTTCATAATTTCAATAAAAAGTTCAAATGAAGGTTCAAACAAAAATTTCACTGTGTGTTAATTAATGACGTTATCACGTAAAATTTACACATACAATTATCAAATGAGGGAAAATTGTTGAACTGACGCTTATCATAGTGATGACTTAGGTAAGGAAAATATTAAAAATACTTTTTAATGCTAAAATTTAGTTTTGCCAATGAAAAATCTAAAAAAAGTCGTTTTTTCGACCAAAATTCTTCTAAAACTCCATTAAATATTTTTTTTTTTTTTTTCGAAAAACTGCATTTACCACCGTCTTTAGCGCATGAATTCACTTGGGACTACGCCAATTGACACGGAAAAAAAACCATCAAAAATGATTTGGAGCCTTGAAAATGAAAAAAAATACATAAAAAATCGAAAAAGTCGATTTTTCGACCAAAACAAGTACCAAAACCCGAAAATAATTTTTTTTTTTTTCAAAAAACTGTTATCGCCAACGTTTTTAGCGCACATTTATGGGTCGGACAGGGTATACATCAACATTTTAAGATCAAATGAAAATTTTTTTAGTAGGTCATGAAAAAAACCTGAAAAATCAAAGTCAAAAAAAAATAAATTTCGCAGGCTCGAAATTAATTTTTTTGGGTATGCGTAGTGGAACTTTTTTTCCTGAGCCCAAAACCTATCGAAAAATCGATGGCGCGATATCGGTTAACTTTCGTCCATACAAATCGACCCACCCCAATGTACATATCAGTACCCGCAGAGGAAATAGGACAAGAAGGGTAATAGGAATTGAAATTTGGGATAGAGAAGTGGTGTTAGAGGAAAATTTAGAGGGTAAAGAAGAGTAATGGTTTATGGGGATGGGGGAAAAGCAAAAGTTGAAAGAAAAAGGAGGAGATAAGGATAAATGTAGAAGAATCCAAAAGTGGGGAGGGAAAAGAGTACAATTTGTTAAATGTAGGCAAGCAAGATTTTAGGCAGGACAACTTCTGCCGGGTCTGCTAGTCACAAATAAAAATGAGTGCTAAATTTTCCCAAAAATTGCCGAAGCAAAGTTTTTTTGCCAGGGTTGTTTGATAGGTACGCGATTTTTTGAATTTGGGAAGTCCTTTGAGTATATTTCGGCCATGAAAAGCTATTCACCAAAGATGTATCTGCATAGCCGTTAAAAAATATGTTGTTCCCGAAAATTTCGTCAGTGTATAAAGCTCCAAACAAGTATTACATGAATTTAATGATAATGAAGATGACGGCGATCAGGACTAAGAAAGCTTGAAAAATAAGTGCTCTCCATGCTGTGATTACGAAGAGATCAATATACTTTTATTTTCATAAAATTTATTTCCCCTATTTATTGTGTTTTCTGAATTACATTTGGCAGCTTTATTATGTTTATGTTAATGTTATCATAAAGAAGCCAAGCATAGCTAATGAGTCGACATGTGGTACGAATCAAGGTCAGCGACTATAAATGAGCTGTTGTGCACGCCTTGTTTGGCGCCAATGCTTTCGGTTAGACGACCGTACCAAAATCCGAAAATAATTTTTTTTTTTTTCAAAAAACTGTTATCGCCAACGTTTTAGCGCACATTTATGGGTCGGACAGGGTATACATGAACATTTTAAGATCAAATGAAAATTTTTTTAGTAGGTCATGAAAAAAACCTGAAAAATCAAAGTCAAAAAAAAATAAATTTCGCAGGCTCGAAATTAATTTTTTTGGGTATGCGTAGTGGAACTTTTTTTCCTGAGCCCAAAACCTATCGAAAAATCGATGGCCCGATATCGGTTAACTTTCGTCCATACAAATCGACCTACCCTAATGCCCATACAGGATTTAGGTAATGCAAAGGTATTTAGTACTTTAGATTTAGAGTATGGCTTCCATCAGATCCTTATTAATGAATCTGACAGGGAGAAAACGGCCTTTAGTGTAAATGGAGCTAAGTACGAAATTCCTTCGTATGCCGTTAAGCCTGAAAATGCCCCCTCCATTTTTCAAAGATGCGTGGATGATATCCTTAGACCATATATCGGGAAGTTCGCGTACGTTTATATAGACGATGTTCTCATTTATTCTACCTCTTCCGAGGAACATATCGAACATAACATAATAATAAACGCGCTTCGCCAAGCGAACATGAAGATTTCCAACGAGAAATCTCACTTTTTCCCAGATCCTGTGGAATACTTAGGGCAAATAATTAAATACAACAGGATCACAGTTGACCCTAAAAAAATACAAACTATTAAAGATTTCCCTATTCCCACAACACTGAAGGAACTCAGATCCTTCCTAGGTCTCGCTAGTTATTATAGATAATGTATAGAGAATTTTGCAGCCATTGTTGCATACATATGTGCACAACAAATATACAATTGACTACATTAAACCGCATACCAAAACTCCAGCCTATCATTCAACAACAAACGGTCAAGTTGAACGGACGCATAGCACTATAATTGAACTCGCAAAAGTTTTAGCACACCAACACAGTTTGGCACCTGATGAACAGATAAGTATTTGAAGCAGTCTGACAGCACAACAAAACTATCCATTCGGTAACCAACGAGAAACCCGAGGACGTGTTTTTCAATCAAAGGGGGTATCCTGACATCAAAGAGCGTCTTCAACAAAACCAAGAGAGAGTTTTGCGATACCACAACCGCTATCGCAAACAACTGAACTTCAAAGAAGGAGAGGTAATATATTCAAAGACGCATAGACGGAACAAAAACGTAAAAAAATACGAGAGACATATAGTCAAAAAAGGCAACGGCGAAACAGTAACGATAAATAAAAGAGTCGTTATCCATAACGACAATATTAAAGTAAAGGTATGTACGGAATAGTATTTACCTTACTTTTCTCTATGGCACTTTGCGACAATATAATAGATTTAACTAATAGGAAATATGTTCTAGTGGAAACCGACCCAGTTTACATTTATCAGGATACAGCTTTCTTGTATCACATATCTAACCTTACAGTTCGAAAGAATACTCGAAACCCTTGATCCCAAAACAATAACCGAAATTGTTATATCAGAAGTTTATAATGAACTCCAATCAATAACAAACCCTATAAATTTTGAAAGATTTGTACGATTGACGAAAAACTAGATCTTCCAATAATTAATATATTAGAATATGCCGACGTTCATATCTGTTACCTACAAGAAGCAATTATAACAATATACAAATATCCTATCCTCGAAACTAAATATAGCCTATTTAATGCATAGCACATAGGCATGGTAAAATTAATTTAGACTTAGGGTCTGTGAGGGCGGCATAACAGCCACCAATACCCTTACAACCGGAACAGTGTTTACCAATGTTAATAACAGCTGTAGTAACAGTGGTGGGTATCAAGTAGTTAGTGATGCTGTTAAATCTATGGGAACAAACGGAAACGGATTGAGTCTGGTAGGCAGGTATTGGTGCGTGTATATGTGTATTCGAACTGCAGGCTGAAATCGTATGATCTTGATACCGGAAAGAGCAATAACCGATGAAGGTTTGATCAAAAAAAAAACAAGTGCATGAGAAATGCATTAGCAAATTAGTTCGAAAACAACCAAATAACGCATTTTTTTATATTGACATTTTAGTTCGAAAACAGGGTAAAGATCACCTGATGCAGTTTGATGAAAATCGGTAGCCTCGGCTCGGCAAGGAAAAATAGTTGAAGAGAGTTCCGTTTAGATTCGGAACCGTGTCGGTCAAAATTTTTCGCAAGTCTCGAAAAGTGAAAATAAAGGACACCGCATGTCTGTAAAAATAGTGTGGTGAACATGGAAGGATAAGTAATATTCTTACAAAAAAAAAAATATTTATAAAAAAAAACAAGTCTTAAAAGTTGTGAACAAAAATAGTAATGTCCGGATGAAAGGACGTGCAAAAAAGGACAAAAATATGTCCACAAGCAAATGAAATTACTGTGTAAAAACAATAAAGGATGAAAAGAAAATTCGTCTAAATGAATTCCGGTTGCGAAATAAAAGTGAAATTTGCACAAGTTTCGAAAAGATCGAAAAAATTTAAAGGATTCCAGGCAAAAATTAAATAACCTAAGGTTTGAAGAATCGAAAGGATATTTGACCTTGGCCATCAGTGAAAAAAAAAATAATAGTTCAACTTCAATTTAATTTCGAAAACAATTCGAAACATTAAAATATTCTGAAAATACTTGAAATTTTATTAAATTCGAAAACAATTCGAAACATCAAAAAACATATATAAAACCATAATCAGCCCAACAAGCTACATAATACAACCGAAACATAACAAAACAGTCGTATATGACCAAGGATCGTAAGACCACATAATCAGGAGCATGAAGGATGAAACAGTAGCGCAACAAGTCGTTCAATTATATATACATATAGTGCAGATAAGTTCATATATTTACTTATAAAGTAGAATTTAGTTTTCTTCTGTGCAAAGTTAAATTTAAAGGAAAAAACAGGAAGAGAAATTTTAAAGAGCATAAACGGCCGCCGTGGCGTGAAGGTAGTGTTGCCGGCCTACCACACCGAAGGTCCATGGTTCGAGCCCTGGTACAGGTAACATCAAAAGTGATTTGAAAAAAAGTTTTTCAAAACGGGGTCGCCCCTCGGCAGTGGTTTGGCAAACTCTCCGAGTGTATTTCTGCCATGACAGGCTTCTCAGCAAAAATTCGTCTCCTTTGTAGATGCCGTTCGGAGTCGGCAAAAAACTGTAGGTCCCACCAATTTGTAGGGAAAATTCAAATCGGCACACCACAAATTGGAAGAGAAGCTTGGCGCAAAAATCTCTTAGGAGGTTTATGATGATATACCTGTTGTGTATCGCGCCATAGAGAGAGAGAGAAACGTGTATATATAGATATATTGAGAGAAGTGAATATTAAACAAAGGTAAAAAAATCAAAATTTTTTTTTGGTTACCGATGTATGTATACCTGCATAAATATAAAATTTTGCGAAAGACCTTATGGCAAACCGATGCATGGCTAAATTCACATGTCCAACTTTCAAGGTCTACGCATCCCCGACGGCTGGCCAGTGGACGGAGGAACCGTAAAACCGTAAGTAAATTTTTTTTCAATAATTTTTGTATTCATTTATTTTCTTCTTTTTATAATAATACACAACATTTTTTTTTAATTTTTCTATGCCCTGAGAGGCGATAATTTACGTACATACATCCGCACAAACATGATATTTATATAAACATTTTGTTTTTTGTCTGCATTAAGCCCGACTTAATGAAATTGTAACGACATGGTTTCGATGAAATAATTTATTCCCATATCACCCATGCTTCTTTGCTTCCCTCTTTTATAACGATAGGGAAATTCATTGAATTAATTAATTATTAATTTTAATAATATTTGATCATATGTATAAACATTTAATAACGTAATTAACTAATAGCAGTTTTGCAACATAGGATCCATATAGGTTCCACTTAAGTTAATGTTGTGGATTTAAAGAGCGAACTGAGAGGAAAGTTGTCGAACAAGTTCGAATGTTTATAACATTTCCCGTGTTCTATTTTGTAAATTTTTTTTTTTACTGGTTTGAAATGTCATAAATTTTGCTCAATCCCATTGTAAGCAATAATAAATGAAACAACAACGAAAGGAATGTTAAACAAAGTATGTTATCATAGTTAGAAATTAGGCATAGTTATGTTGCAAAAGTATTAACAGTGGATTTAAATTTTGATTTGCGAACATTCGAAGTGTGTAATGTTAAAGTAGATTGACTAGGAGAATTTGGTTTTAAAAGGTATGTAAATGGTTGCATGCACATACATACATACATACACGCCTAATATAAGTTAACACCACACCTTGCAATACCTCGAATTGGACAATAACCCCATGGGTTAGTGGCACCAATAATACATCCGGTGAATTCGTTATAACCGCTGAATGCATCAGCATTCCACGAACATTTACATCAAATTAGTAAATGTATCGAACAGCAACAATAGTTAGTCAACAACAGTCAGCATATTGGTGGTCGACATAGGTGTAATGTAGAAATAAGAAACATATTGTAATTAATCTTAAGTTGAGCTTAAACGAATAAAGTCAGTGAGCGGACAATAGTTCGCTTGGCCTTTTTTAAAAATAAAGATTTTAATGTAAAACATTAATTGGCGCCCGAGCAGGGACCGGTTAGAGTTCGCGTTCGGTAGTGAGAAAAAAAAAACAACAGAAGTATCAATGCGCGAAAATCTTAAAAAGTTACGATAAAACGCCTGTAAAAAAACAGCCAAAGTATCAACGCGCGAAAATTTTAAAAAGTTACGATAAAACGCCTGTAAAAAAAACAGCCGAAAATCAACGCACGGAAACTCACCACGCTTATTTAATAATTAATGAGATTTTCTTTAACTAATAATATTCACAAATATAATATCTGGCTTGTACAGCCAATAATATAATATAATTTGAAGCTGCGATTCACCACCTAACGGGGGACCCTCCAGCTTATAACAACAAAATTCTCTGCGATTCACCAACCAAGGGACCCTCCAGAAGAATTATAAAATAATAATAAATAAAAAAAAAATATAATAAAAATACAAACAAAAACAAAATATAGAATAGAAATAAAATGTCTAATCCCAATAACCTCGTCCGACCCCCTGTGCTGAACGCACCCACACAACCAAGTGCTTCCAATTCTTTTAACATGGACCAATTGACTAATTTAGTGACAGGACTAGTGAACAACATTATAAGACAAGAAGGACGAAATTTAGTTCAGGCAGCTCTTAACCCCAATGCAAATTTTTCAAATATAACAGACGTTACTATTGACGCAAGTCATTTCAATAACATTACAGAACTTGACAAAATACCGGACGTCGTCAGATGTCTGCGCGAGTTTTCTGGTAATCCAGGAGAGTATAACTCCTGGAAGAAAAGCGTAGATCGCATCCTGCAGATCTATGAACCTCTTAATGGAACACCGAAATACTACGGCATCCTGAACGTTATAAGGAACAAAGTTGTGGGCAATGCCGACATTGCCCTCGAGTCCTACAATACTCCATTAGATTGGAAGGCTATCTCAAGATGCCTTAACCTTCATTACGCTGATAAGCGAGATATAGGTACCCTTGAGTACCAAATGACTTCTTTAGTGCAGGGCAACCTCACTATCCAGGATTTCTACCAGCGTGTTTATTCCAACCTGTCCCTCATTCTAAGTAAACTGGGTTGCATGGAAATGAGTTCAGAATCCATGCATTTACTAACACGAACATATCGGGACAAAGCCCTCGACACTTTCATACGAGGACTAAAAGGTGACCTACCAAGACTTCTTGCTATGAGAGATCCAGTAGACCTTCCTCAAGCGCTTCACCTTTGCCTAAAGCTAGAGAACCAAAACTTCCGTTCTCATTACGCGTTGAACAGCAATAGTCAAAATAGGAAGCCTCACGACTTCCGACCACCTCTCCCACCAAAAAAATTGGTTAACGAATTCTATCCCCAATTAGCATATATGCCAAGACCTCAAATGCACCAACAAAACTTTTCAAATCATTATCGCCCTCACGCTCCTATGAACAATTACCATCAGGCTCCCATTAATAATTATCGCAATAACCAAATTTACAGGCCACTAAATCAACCTCCTACTAAGCCTCAACTCCCTCGTCCAGAACCAATGGACGTCGATAAGTCCCTACATTCAAGAGCTGTTAACTATATGAACAGACCACAGATAAATAACCAAATGAAAAGACCATCAAATTCCTCACAACAAATTCCATTTAAACAACAGCGAAACTTCCACATAGAAGCAGGTGAATAACAAGACTATCAGCAGGGCCCACAATACGATACAGATCAATACTACCAACAAGACTGGACTCCAACTCCCCAGGAGTATGAAGCTGCACTAACAGCTGAAGGAAACGGACAATCAGGCCAGACTTATGCTGAAGGAAATTCACTCCCTGAAACCCAAGATCATATCGACATTCATTTTTTAGAATGAACAGTTCTTCGTTGCCATACGTAGAATGCAAAACGAAGAACGGAAAAATCCTTAAAATGCTTATCGATACAGGTTCAAGCAAAAATTATATCCAACCCTGCCATGTCCCAAAAAAAATACCTAATGACGAACCATTTTTCGCAAACTATTGCAGGACAAATCCAAATTACTCACCATACAATTGTCAATCTCTTCGGCAAAAATGCTTCAAGCTTAAAATTTTTCATACTTCCAACATTAAAATCCTTTGACGGTATTATAGGAAACTACAGTCTAAAAGAACTTCGTGCTAAAATTAACATACTTAACGATACCCTGACATTAGGTAATGGCATTATAATTAAAATTAAACAGAGACTTTCCCCTACAGTTAATAAAATAGACGTTAGAACTGATCATATGACAGCCACACAAAAACAACATATAAATTACTTAACAAAAAAGTACCCCCACCTTTTTACAGAAGCGGACGAAAAACTTACTTACACCACTACGGTAGTAGGAGAAATCAGGACTTCCTCAGATACCCCAGTCTACACAAAATACTACCCATACCCCCTCGCTATGAGAGACTTCGTTACACAAGAAATATACAATTTGTTAAAGAACGGAATTATCAGGCCATCCCGTTCACCCTATAACTCACCCGTGTGGGTTGTACCGAAGAAATTAGATGCATCAGGCCAAAGAAAATACAGATTGGTAATAGATTACAGGAAACTGAATACATTAACAATAGCCGATAAATACCCAATCCCAGAAATGAATGAGGTTATCTCACAACTGGGAGATAACAAATACTTTTCCGTCCTTGACCTGAAGAGTGGCTTCCATCAGATTCCATTAAAGGAATCCGACATTGAGAAGACAGCCTTTTCAATTAACAACGGGAAATACGAGTTTACCAGACTTGCATTCGGTCTAAAGAATGCACCCGCTATATTTCAGCGAGCTTTAGACGACATTTTAAAGGAACATATAGGTAAAATATGTTATGTCTATATAGACGACATAATAGTGTTTGGCAAAGACGAACAGAGCCACCTCCAAAACGTCGAAAAAATTTTTTACACACTAGAAAAGGCGAATATGAAAGTCCAATTGGACAAGTGGGAATTTTTTTGTAAAGAAGTCGAATTTTTAGGATTCATCATATCCCCGCTAGGTATAAAAACCAATGCCAAGTTAGCAAAACCTCTGACATCGCTTTTGCGAAGGGAAGATGGACGGAATGGAATGCCTCCAGCAAAAAGCTAGTTCCGTTCGATAGTGACGCCCTAACTGCCTGCAAGAATATAAAGACAGTGTTAACTTCAGAAGAAGTAGTTTTATCTTACCCCAATTTCAAAGAAGAATTTCACCTTACGACAGATGCATCAAACTACGCTCTAGGTGCTGTCCTCGAGCAATCAGGAAAACCCATTACCTTCATATCCCGCTCACTCAATAAGACAGAAGAAAGTTATGCCGCGAACGAAAAAGAAATGTTGGCAATAATTTGGGTCCTTACTTCACTGAGGAACTACTTATACGGACCTTTGCATTGAGTAATAAAAACCACAATGGAAAAATGAAGAGATGGAAGTGCATCCTCGAAGAATATAACTACGAGATGAAGTATAAACCCGGAAAAACCAATGTCGTAGCAGACGCACTTTCGAGACCCCCACAAACTGATATTAATACTCTTACAGATACAGACCATAGCGACGAAAGCTCCTCACACCTCCTTATTCCGGCCAGTGAAGCCCCCATAAACGCTTTTAAAAACCAACTCTTCCTAATGATTGGCAACGAAGATAGCTACTCATTCCAGCTACCATTCCCAAGTTTCCACAGGCATACTGTTACAAAACCGAATTATTCTGACCAGGACATCATAGACATATTTAAACGCTACATCGACCCTGCACTCGTCAACGGACTGTACACCACAGAAAGACTGATGGGTAAAATCCAAGAAATATTCCCACTCCATTTTAGCAACATAAAAATTCGCTACACACAAACTCTCCTTCAAGATATTGCATCAGAAACCGAACAAGAACGAATAATCATACAGGATCATCAGCGAGCTCATAGGAATGGACGCGAAAACAAAACTCAAATTCTACGAAAATTTCCCAAGCATGCACGCAAAAAATCGAAAAAATTGTTAAACAGTGCTCAACTTGTCGTGCACATAAGTACCATAGGCACCCAACCAAACCACAAATTCAACCGACCCCCATTCCACAGTCCCCAGGTGAAATCGTCCATGTCGACATATATTCCACCGAAAAAAAGTATATTTCTTACCGCCATCGATAAATTCTCTAAGTAT
Organism: Merzomyia westermanni; assembly: GCA_949987695.1. Taxonomy (NCBI): domain Eukaryota; kingdom Metazoa; phylum Arthropoda; class Insecta; order Diptera; family Tephritidae; genus Merzomyia; species Merzomyia westermanni. The sequence goes on along the minus strand of OX465291.1, from coordinate 124,510,347 downwards.
GCCCAGGTGAAAATTATACCTTACAGGGCAATAGAACATATCAAAGACCCAATCAGAGAACTAATGATTGCCTTCGGAATACCCAAACTCGTTATAATAGATAACGAAAAATCCCTTCACTCCGCCACCATATCATCCCTACTCAAAAACCAAATGTCCATTGATATTTACACCACACCACCTTAAAGTAGCACTAGCAATGGGCAAATAGAAAGATTCCATAGTACACTTTCCGAAATAATGAGATGTTTAAAAGCAACTTCCGTAGGAATAACGTTTGAAGAATTACTATTCAAATCAGTTCAAGAATACAATTCCTCAATACACTCAACAACGAAAAAAAAAACCAATAGACACATTTTTCGGTAATAGAATCCATAGCGACCTTCAACAGTTAGAAAAACAAAGACAAGAAAACATAGCACTACTTAAGAAAAAACAAGAACTTGACCTCTCGTACCACAACAAAAATAGACCTCAAAATAAGGACTTCTCACCAGGAGAAATTATTTACGTTAAAATCAATAAAATACTAGGTTCCAAATTGACTCCAAAGTATAGAAGGAGAAAGTTTCGGAAAACCTTAGGACCACAGTTAAGACAGTATCAGGACGAATAGTTCACAAATCCCTAATAAAAACTTAATTATTTTTCAGACAAAATGGACCACTATAACTCTTCATTCTCCTTATTACGATTTCTACTTCTTCATCGGACATACAAATTCTTGATTATAGTAAATCTCAATTAGTAACAACAGACAACGGACAAGCGAAAATACAGGACGGAACATTCAGACTTATTCACCTAATTGACTTAGAAAAATACGAACAATTCGTAACGGAAACCTACGACGAAATAACTGGACAAATTCCTAAAGACAACCTCCTATATCCCGTCCTAAAACATGAAACAATCCAAACCTTCGAATTCCTTAATACCCTAAAACCCATTAATAACATTAAAAGGAAAAGATCAATTGATATGTTAGGAACGGCATGGAAATTCATAGCCGGATCTCCTGATCACGAAGACTTAAATATAATAACTAATAATTTGAATAATTTAAATGAAAACAATAACAACCAAGTAGTAATAAACAATATATTTGAAAAACGTATAAATAATATAACTGGTATAGTAAATAAGATGTTGAACACCGTTAGAAAGGATGATAGTATTGTAATGGAAACTATAGTAAATTTGCAAAACAAAATTAGATTAATAAAAGAAGAACTAATTAATATAGGATACGCCATTCAATGGGCAAGAAATGATATAATTAACTCTGTATTACTAAGCAAAGAAGAAATCGAATTTGCAATTAGCAAACTAAAAAAGGAAAAAGTTCCATTTACGAGTGCGGAAGACGCACTAAGATTAGGAAAACTAAACGTTTTGTGTAACGATATGAAAATCATTTATATTATTAAAATACCCCTAACAATAAGTGAAACATTCAAAGGAATAATTGTACGACCTGTTAAGAAAATGAATAATATTATAATTGAAACAAAATACAAAGAAATTCTAAAAGGAAAAGATAAATTATATGTAATTCTACTCAATAAATTCAGCGGTAAAATAGAAGCCGATAAAATGACACAGGAGATAAATGGGACCCATGTTGTAACATTTTACAACACAACCATTAGAATCAACAACAAAATATATAGTAATATAGAGGTAATGCCAATTAAATCCATCCCAGCAATATTACAACCGACTCCATTAGAGAAGGACCATATCGAGATACTTTCGCTCGAGTCTCTAAAAGATTTACACATAAACAACACTCATAAAATAAATTCTCTCAAAAAGGCAACACTATCCATCGGAGGCCTAATATCAATAACATCCGTGATAACTATTGCGCTTTTCATTTTGATGAAGAAAAGATCAATAAAGATACAATACATCGAGAAGGAGGTATCGAAGCCCAAAGCAGATAGCTCGCCACAAGAAAGTAATGACATTCCAACAAATGTAAAATTCAATGACCTACCCTTCTATTAATGATCGAGGACAATCATACTTAAGAGGGGAGGAGTTAACACCACACCTTACAATACCTCGAATTGGACAATAACCCCATGGGTTAGTGGCACCAATAATACATCCGGTGAATTCGTTATAACCGCTGACGCCTGCATCAGCATTCCACGAACATTTACATCAAATTAGTAAATGTATCGATCTGCAACAATAGTTATTCAACAACAGTCAGCATATTGATAAGCAACATTATGGTAAACAACAGTCAGCAAATTGATGGTCGACATAGGTGTAATGTAGAAATAAGAAACATATTGTAAAAAATCTTAAGTTGAACTTAAACGAATAAAGTCAGTGAGCGGCCAATAGTTCGCTTGGCCTTTTTTAAAAATAAAGATTTTAATGTAAAACACTAATTTGTTATAATAAGGAATAATTTGCTAATAAGTGTTTCCTGTTTTATGTTTTTATATTTAAATAAATCAGACTCCCTGAGGAAGATGTAAAAACACATAGAAACGCGTAGGAGGAAAGAGAAAACGTAGTTTTTGTCTTAAAACCATCGGCCGAAAAGCTCGTTATAATTAAAAGACAAAATTGCTTTAAATGTGCAAAATAAAATACGCTTAATAAAGGAAGAAGTTATTAATATAAAATATGCCTTTTAATGGGCAAGATTAGGAGTTCTAAACTCGATAATTTTAAACAAAAAAGAAATAGGAATATATGTTAAATAATTTAATAAGGAAAATATGCCCTTTAATACAATAGAAGAGGCACTAGAATTAGCTGATGGTAGTGTATTAAGTAACTCAATAACAATTTTGTACATTTTAAAAATACCTTTAACGACAAAAGAAATTTAATTTTAAAATCTGTAATAAAAAATAATGTTATGATAAATTTGAATTTCAACAATGTATTAACAACTTATATAACTTTGTGAAGAGTCACAAGTGTTCTGACTTTCAGAAGATTATCAAACATGATGTTCAGCATCTTTTTAGCATACGCTGATACATGGTCAAATCTTTTTAGCTCAAAGACATACCATGCAATATTGTTGTACACAACATTTACCTTTTTCCTGCAGAGTCACAATTACTAAAAGTTTCACATGCATAAAGGAGCGTAGGTATTAAGTACGTTTTGGCTAATAGTAATCTTATATATAAGGGGGTAAAATACTGCGTTGATCATAGTGTAAGAAGCATGCCATACACTTTTCCTACCATGCTAAAAATGTGAGCTCTCCATGTCAATGTATTGTTAAATATTACGCCGAGGTTTTTAGCCGAGTCAACATAGTTTATCACAGATTGGTCCAACATAATTTTAGCTAATGTGTTAGTATCTAAATGTTTTCTAGAAACTACTATGCATTTAGATTTTTCTGGGTTGATGCATAAACCGTTGTTTGAAGCTCATTCCCCTATGAGCGTTAAATTACAATTTAATTTACTTATACAATTACTGGTAAGATCTAAGGGACAACTCACATATATTTAGACATCATCAGCATAAATAGGGGCATTACTGGTTTTTAGCACATTAGGTAAATCGTTTACATATAAGACAAATGGCAGAGGACCCAAAATAGACCCTGAGGTACCCCTCTAATAGTGGGTAAAAAATCAGACATTCTGTTTCCAACACATGAGGCTTGAGTTCGGTTTCCAAGATAAGACCTAATAAATTTCGTTGACCGGCTCAAGAAATTATACAAGTTGCTTAGTTCGCAACACAGTAAGTCATGATCGACGGTGTCGAATGCCTTTGAATGATCAAGCAAGGTTAATAAGGTGACTTTATTTTCATCAAGTTGTTGTCATATGTACTCCCGATGCATCCAAAAGTTCTGTAGTACAGCTCCTCTTAGGCCTGACCCCGACTGACGTTCAGTGAGAGGTCTGTTATTATGTACATAAAAATGTGTTTGCTTATACAGTATTCGCTCTACTACTTTGGATAGGAAGGGAAGAATTACGATAGGCCTAAATTCGAGCTTTGTCTTGTGAACAGGAATCACCTTAGCAAACCTTCCAGATCTTCGGAAAAACGCAAGCTGTTAAGATATTATTTATAGAATAAGTCAAATACGGTAGGATCTTTGGCAGAATAATTTTAATAAAAACAGGGTTGACTCCATCAAATCATACCGCGTTTGATTTAATAGATAGAATCCCCTGTAAAACATCACAATCATCTACGCAGACAAAATCGAAAGGACGGATACCAATATTTAGACGTTCACTGTTACTATGCAGGCATACATTTGAATTGGAAACTGATATTTTCACGAAAGTTTTAATTAACTCGTTAACAGCTGAAATTGCAACAAATAAACGATTAATTTTTTCTATTGTAAGATGTGTGCGATATGGCAACCTTGCGATATTGCAACCTTGGAGAAAAGAAAGAGAAAAAGAAGATAATGAAAAGAAGGAGAATGGGCACTTCCTGTGGAATAATAAAAAGTGAAACACGCTAAAACCTTCTTTTATTTCTATCGGAAATTACATAAAGCATCTTGGCCATTATAACCGTCAGAAGTGGTCCATACCCACAAAAATATTGAAAGATGGCCGAAAAAGCAAATCTCGTGAACCTGCTAACTCAAGCAGGGATTGAATTTCCAACAACTGCAACGATTTCCCAATTGCGAGCACTTTGTGAAGAGGTAATTGGAGTTAATAGAGCTTCGAACAACAATTCATCTGCTGCCGCTACTGCTGTTACTACCACCATTGCGGATACTGCTGCCACTTATGTTACTGCTGCCACTGATGTTCCTGGTGCAACTTCTACCACTGCCGTCACTTCTGCCACTGCCGCCACTTCTGCCACTGCCGTCACTTCTGCTACTGCTGTTACTGCTGCTACCACTGCCGTTTCCACCATCTATAGCATGGCTGCCACTACCAGCACATCTAGTGCGGCTGCTCTCGCTAGTGCTTTACCAGTCGATGTAGTAGAATTAGATGACCTGGACCGCGAAATTGCCAAATTGAGAAAGCAGCGTGAAATTTTGAGCTTGAAGCGAGAAGTCGAACAGCTGCAAGAGCAGCCATACCGGAGCAAGTCCGTCGATGTGTCCACGCTGGACATTATGGTACCGAAGTTTTCAGGCGACGAAAGCTATGATGTGCGCAAATGGTTTATTAGCTTTAATGCAGTTGATAAGCGAATGCAACTGCTATGTGTACGCCGTTTGCTAGATGGTACCGCGAAGCTATTTGCATAGGTGACAAATCAGGAGCGGCAACAATGCGTTACCAAGCAAACAATCTGAAGGAGTTGAAAACTCAAATTGACAGGTACGAAAAGTTTCGTCCAAGGGTGGCGATTGCAGGCGTTAAAGTGGGCAAACCTAATTTTGGAGGTGCAACATCTGCACAGCCCGACGAGCCACGATGTTACAATTGCTCGCAATTTGGACATTACCAGTCCCAGTGCCCTAAGCCTAAACGACCGACGGGCTCGTGTTTTAAGTGTGGAGAATTGGGGCATTTATATCAAGCTTGCCCGAAGCGAAATGTTGTTGCAGCTGTTAACATGGCAAATGAGGAAGAAGCAGAATTAGTCAGAGCGGTTAACGAACTTCAAATGGTAAGTGTTGCTTTTGAAATCGAACGAGACAAGTGCACTAGGTTTTTCAAATTTTTATCTCTCCTTGATTCGGGTAGTCCGATTAGTTTTATTAGGCGGTCTTGCATTCCAAACATAAAATGTGGGAAGTTAGCACAATCGAAATATAAAGGTGTAGGCGATTCGCACATTTGGACTTACGGCAACATTAAATGTAATTTTAAGCTCGACAATAAATTTATTTCTCATGAACTTTCTATACTGCCGGATACTGCTCTTGATGTTCCACTGTTGATCGGACATGATCTCTTGGAAAAGTTAAACATATTTTTATGCAAATTTGAATCTAAAATAAAATATTCGAAAACTGAATTACTAAAAATTAAAAATACTACTGAATTACTAAAAATTAAAAATGCTACTAAGCTGAAACATTTGAAAAACTTAAACTGCGGTGCTCTTGATTTGGTTAATTTGGAAAAATGGGTTTGTGTATGTAAACAGTGTCTGATGCAGGGATCGGTGGTGTGTAGTAGATTAGGGCCGTCTGAAGTTTTAAATAAAGTAATAGAAAAAAGCGTAAGTGCTTTGCCGCCTTTAGCACAGAGTAAAGGCAAATCTTTAACACAAGCGGTCGTGGTGGAAATTGGCGATCGAAATCGAAACTCTGATTCAGATATGATCACTGGCGTAAATCGCTCAAACTTATATGTATCTGGTATAGCGGAAGAGAGTAAATTAGCGGAAATAAAAGTAAATTCTGATTTAAATCAGCTACAAAGTGTCCAGTTGAAGGAAGTGATTTTAAGAGATTATTTTGACCCTTTGCCCGATACAGAGAAGGAGCCTTATGACCTTAAGATGAAATTAAACTTAACTGATGACACACCGTTTAATTGCGCACCGCGTAGATTAGCATTTTCGGAGAAATCAGAGATCCGAGCAATAGTTGATGAGCTTTTAGCAAAAGGTATTATTAGATGCAGCAGTTCACCTTATGCTTCAGCAACAGTATTGGTACGGAAGAAAAGTGTGGAAGGTAGGTTATGCATTGACTATAGGTTTTTAAATAAGAAAACTGTCCGAGATAATTTCCCTCTACCCTTGGTCGAGGATTGCATCGAGTATCTGGCGGGAAAGATATATTTCACAGCGTTAGACCTGAAGAATGGATTTCACCAAGTTGAAATGGATGAAGAGTCAATTAAATATACCTCCTTTGTAACACCAGGGGGTCAATATGAGTACACCCGCATGCCATTCGGGTTAAAAAATGCACCAGCGTTTTTCCAGCGGTTTATATGTGAAATCTTGAAAGATCTAATATTCTCCAGGAAAATAGTGGTTTTTATAGACGATATAACGATAGCAACGAAAGACTTCGAAACTCACATTAAAATCCTAAGTGCAGTTTTGCAACGGTTACGTAAAAAGGGCTTAGAACTAAAAATAAAGAAATGTAGATTTGGGTTTCTTGAAATTGAGTTTTTGGGATACTTGGTGAACAATACCGGTATCCGACCGCATCCGATGCACATTGAGGCAATTCGGAATTTCCCACAGCCCCAAAACGCCAAGGAGGTGCAACAATGCCTAGGCTTGTTTTCTTTCTTTAGACGGTTTGTTCGGTCCATTTCTTCGATCGCTAAGCCCCTTGCGTCCCTTCTGAAGAAGAACGCGGTATTCAAATTTTCTCCTGAATGTACAGAGGCCTTTAATAAGCTTAAGGAATTTCTAGCTTCGGCCCCAATTTTATCCATATACAGCCCGGTTAGGGAAACAGAGCTGCATACGGACGCTAGCAAACTAGGGTTTGGCGCGATTCTTTTACAAAAGCAGGATGATGGTAAGTTTCATCCGGTATCATACTTTTCTAAAACTGCTTCCGAGGGCGAATCAAGGTTACACAGTTTCGAGCTGGAGACTTTAGCAATAGTATATGCGTTGGAACGGTTCAGAACGCAGCTTAAGGGGATTGCATTCACTATCGTCACAGATTGTAATGCTTTAGCTTTGGGATAGCAAAATGGGTTTTCACGTTTGAAAACTATAATTATAAAGTGAAGCATCGGGCGGCGACCTCTATGGCTCACGTGGATGCCCTAAGTAGGTGCCGCGTAGTGGGGTCAGAGGGGATTGTTGAAAGATTTTAGCCTACAGATCACGCAGAACAGGGATGAAGCAATCAAATCGCTGAGATGTCGCTTAGAGGAGGGACCGGTCCAGAATTTTGAGTTTGTCGATGGTTTAGTGTTTAAAAGGGGCAATGAAGGGCGTATGATGCTTTACGTCCCCAAGGAGATGGAGGATAACATAATTTGGGTCATTCACGGAAAGATAGGACGGTGGAACAACTACGTAAAAACTATTGGTCTCCGAAACTGAGGAAGAGGGTGAATAATTTCATAAGAAACTGCCTTAAGTGCATAATGTACGCTCCGGAAACACGCTCGAATCGTCGCAACTTATTTAATATACCCAAGTGCGTGTGTGCTTCTCTGCAGAAGTACTTTGATTTTTATAGTAGACCGAGGCGCATTGTCAGTGATCGGGGTTCTTGCTTTACCTCACAGGTGTTCGCAGACTTCATGACCAAGAACAATATAGCACATGTTAAGGTCGCAGTAGCTTCCCCGCAGGCGTGTTAACCGAATCCTGAAAGCCATGTTAGCGAAATTAACGGAACCAGTCAATCATTCAGACTGGGTGGGTAAGCTGGTGGATGTTGAGTATGCTGTTAACAACACGATGCATTCTACAACCAAAGATTCTCCCTGCAGGTTGCTATTTGGGGTGGAGCAACGTGGGCGGGTTATAGACGAACTAACCGAGTTCATAGAAGAGAAGGGGGATAAACAACCATGTGATTTAGTGAAGGTTCGCGAAGAGGCCTTGGGGTGTATCGAAAAGGCGCAGGATTATAACTTGAAGTACTTCCTTAAACATAGCCTGCCTGCGAAAGATTTTGAGGTAGAAGACTTTGTTGTGATGAAAAACGTGGACACCACCGTTGGCACTAACAAAAAATCTATTCCGAAATTTCGTGGTCCTTACCGGATACATAAGAGGTTACCCAATGATCGTTATGTTTTGCGTGATATCGAAAACTGCCAAATTACCCAAATGCCGTATGACGGCGTGATAGAAGCAAATCGCCTGCGTTTGTGGCTTGCACCAATCCGAGTCGGACACTGGTACCCAAGAGCCAATAAGCAACACTTAACCATTAACTTAGATTTTAAGATTCGTTTGTAAATTGATCGGGTCGATCAATAGGTCAGGATGGCCGAGCTGTAAGATATGTGCGATATGGCAACCTTGCGATATTGCAACCTTGGAGAAGAGAAAGAGAAAAAGAAGATAATGAAAAGAAGAAGAAGAATGGGTACTTCCTGTGGAATAATAAAAAGTGAAACACGCTAAAACCTTCTTTTATTTCTATCGGAAATTACATAAAGCATCTTGGCCATTATACTATGAATCGTTATTTAATGTCATTGATAAGAAAGTACGTAACGAAAATTCTATATTTATATTATCACCACCTAATGCTGGTAAAAGTTTTTTCTTTAATAAGTTCAATCGAAATCGGGACGGGTACCCTTCTAGATTAATTTATCTTGTTTAAGTATGGTCAATAAAGTGTTGTGAACTCTTTAAATGTGTTGTTTCTAGTTGTATCTCGTTAAAGACTCTGGGCGGTTTGGCCCAAGAAAATTTTGTTTGGTGAATCGGGACTAGCAGTCCTTAACTGGTGCCCGAGCAGGGACCAGTAGTGTTTAAGCAAGAATTAAGAAAAGATATAAAAACAACGCAACAATAAAAGAAATAGAAAAAAAAAACAAATAATACTTTTTAGCGACCTTTTTCTTCACAATAAATAGATATTAATAGAAATATATCGGTTTGAAAAAAGAACAACAGTGTTTTAATTTTTAGTAAATTAACACAGACCTCGAGCCAGCTAAATATCTATTTATTGTGAAGAAAAAGGTCGCTAAAAAGTATTATTTACACAGACGGAAGGCACGCCGTGGGCATAAATCATCAAACATGGGATATGCTAATATAAAGAACGACAATAAAAACGCCAAAACAACAATCAACAAATTGCAGTTAACGTCGAAAAAATTGGTAAAAGTTAAATCTAGTTTAAAGTTCCTTATGAAATGTAGAAAATCAAAAATTATTCCTAAGTTTATAAGAAATTCAGTTAAAGTTAAGAAATTATTTGTATCTGACTCGGAGAAAAACACGAACATACATAAATTGTTACACAGACATACACATTTTTACCTTATCAAAATTTTAAGCCTACTTATAAAACAAAAACACAACATACTTCAACGATTAAACCAGCGAATGGATCAAGCAACACACAAACTTAAAGAGCAATTGGGTGAGAAAGAGTTTAAAGAACTAATGGAAAGGGAGAATATCGCGAACAAAACAACAACAAAACTCAAAAAGCGCCAAGAGTCAAAATATAACAAAATGCGAGCTTAACGAAACGAAATACTTATTAATAACAAAGAGCATGAGGAATGGTTTATAAATAAAACGAAGTTAGAATTTCCACAAGAGATCAAATCATTATTGGCTAAAGGGCCGAAGTTCGGTCTACCGGTGGACAATAAAAGTTTGCCGCTGTTTAAGTATATAGCGGACGTAGAGAATTTGGTACAATCCATAAAAAATAAAGACCAACAAGAAGAAGCTCGCACTAAACTCTCGTTGATGATAAAAAGCCACACAACAACAAACAATCATAGTGCAATAGACAGAGCAATCACAGATACAGTGGGGCAAACAAAGAAATTTCTGAAGGAAAATAGCAACATACGAATCTTAACATCAGACAAAGGAAATAAAATGGTTGCAATGGAAGTCGATGAATACGATAAGAAAATGGAAGACATTTTAAGTGATTTAGCTACATATAGGGTGACAAGACAGGATCCAACGTCACGATTGCAGAATAAAAACAACTGCTTAGTGGAGAAGCTATATAAGTTGGAATTAATCACAAAGACTGAGAAAAATAGACTCACAACAACAACTGCACTACCACCCAGAATCTATGGTCTCCCGAAGATCCATAAGGAAGGCACTCCTTTAAGACCAATTTGTTCGGCGGTTGGATCACCCTCATACGGTCTGTGCAAATATATTGCCGAAATTTTAAAAAATATAACAGCACATTCAATTTATAACATTAAAAACACTTTCGAGTTCAAGGAAAGAGTAAACAACACCTACATTTTTGACGACGAAAAACTTGTTTCGTTCGACGTCGTATCACTCTTTCCGAGTATACCGATACATCTGGTACTCGATACAATACAAGAAAAATGGGAAATAATTAAAGATTACACAAGGATACCAAAACAGCTGTTTATGGAGATAACAACATTTTGCATTCAAGAGAGCAGATATTTTAAGTATAAGAATACCATATATAGCCAGTTGAAAGGAATGCCGATGGGGTCACACACATCCCCAATTATAGCGGATATTATCATGGAAAAACTGTTGGATAATAGTATGGAGAAATTGCGGTACAAACCTAGGATACTTACGAAATACGTCGACGACCTCTTCGCTATAGTACGTGAGAATGAGGTACAAAATACTCTTGACACATTAAACAATTTTGATAAGAATATAAAATTCACGCTAGAATTAGAAAATAACGGTAGCTTAGCTTTTTTGGACTCTGAAATAAATAGACGAAGAAACCAATTAAAACTAAAGTGGTATAAAAAACAAATAGCTTCAGGACGAATTATAAATTTTAATTCTAAACATCACAAATCTATGATTATAAATACAGCGATGGGCTGTATACGGAAAATGCTAATGATCTCAGACGAAGTGTACCACAACGAAATTAAGGAAGAAATATACATTTTATTAAGGAATAACGATTTTCCAAAAAAGACAATCAACAGATTAATCAAAAAAGCTAAATTAACGAAAAACATAAAAAACTCCGAAAAACCATTAAATTTCAAATCCCTGGCTTACGTGCCACAATTATCAGAACGTCTGGCTAAGTCTGATTGTTATAATAAAGAAAATACAAAAATAGCACATAAACCTACTAACACACTTAAAAGTATTTTTAATAAAACAAAATCAAAGATACCAGATATGGAGAAAAGTAATGTTGTATATCAAATTCCCTGTAAAGGTACTGCTGAGGAAACGTGCAATAATGTTTATGTCGGTACAACAAAATCAAAATTAAAAACAAGACTATCACAACACAAATCAGATTTGAAACAATGCAATCAACTCAATTATCATAAAACAGCACTCATGGCCCACTGTGCCACTAGCAGACACTCACCAAATTTTGATGAGACCAAAATACTGCAACAAGAACAACACTACAATAAACGATTCACGCTGGAAATGCTACACATCATTAACGTACCGACAGACATACGACTTAACTATAAGAGCGACGCGGACCAGTGCGCTCATATATACAAAAATTTACTTACAAAAAGACAGTACCATACTCCACGTCACACAGAGTAGACGTGTAAAGAAAAGTATGTAATTATGAAAAATGTTTTTAATACGTATAATTGTTAATTTTTGTTTTTATGTTTATGTTGTTATCAGCTCTGTAACCTCTGAAGACGATTGCCGTGGAGCAATCGAAATATATCGGTTTGAAAAAAGAACAACAGTGTTTTAATTTTTAGTAAATTAACACAGACCTCGAGCCAGCTAAATATCTATTTATTTAGAAAAAAAAACGTGAAAAAATATCTAAGCACTTAAAAATTAGTTTATATAAAAAAAGGAAAACCGTCAAAACCTATTGAATCAACATATATAATTGAGGAACTAAAGGACTACTTCTCCAAAAATAATTGCTGCATCAAACGGATGTCCACTATTAGTGTTTTATGAGTATAACTAAGAACCAATCTTCCCCTCTTATAAGAGTTAACGCCTCATACGCTGAAGTTGGTCTACATAACTTCCAACAAGTGAATATGTAAAATAAGTAACAGGTATGATGCAACGTAAGCATGCGACTTGGACGATAGCCACTGTCCCACGCGCATACGACACCACACGCGCACCCGCTCAGACGCTGACCGTGCATTACCGTTCATGGGAACGGCCAACATTAAGAATTCAACCAACAACAACATTGGAATATCACCTGCGCCGCCAACGTGACTTCTTAGGACAAATAGTTGTAAGAACAAAATTGTCAAGTCAGTTATGAAGTTGAACTAATAAAGATGACTTGTCGTCACAAAACATATTTTTTTGGGGAATCGAAAAAGAAATACCCTAACTGGCGCCCAACGCTTCCAGTCGCGTCAATACCGTATTGTTAAAGGCCCTTAAGTAGTGCCTCGCGCTTCTCGTTTAACAAAAAAAAAAAGCAACAGTTCGGAGTAGTGGCCCTGATAAGTGCCCCAACGTATTGGACAACAAATAGGTGGTAAGATCCTGTTGGAGTAACCACGCACCACGAAGAGTGCGCATCTCTGAGCCCAAGTAGATCCTCATCAAGAGAGTCAAAAAGGAGTTTCCAGAATCGCCGTGGCTATGTTAAGACTAACGTAAGCATCTAGAATTAAGTTGAATTTTTTTTAGTGAAAATTATATTTGTGAATTAATTAAATAAATTTGTTTGGGAAAGCTAAATATAAACAAAAAAAGAATATCAAGTGTGGTTAAAAGATAACGTCCTAGAAGTCTTAAGAAATACTTAATTTAAGATAAATTTTTTTTTATTATCACTATAACTGCTAAAGTTTTACAAAATAATACAAGGCTCGTACAGCCAATAAAATTAATAAAATCTAAATAAATAACAAAAAAAAAAAACAACTCTGCGATCCACCACAAAACGGGACCCTTCAGAGATTGACAATCCACTAAAACCATCACAAATAGGAATAGGAAACAAAAAGTTATATACTGTCATAGAATAGTTAACTCGATAATAAGAATAAGTCCCCCTTCTCAAAATGCCAGACAATATAATTAGCCCCTCTATCCTAAACTCAAATGCCGCTTCACTGGCCAATAATACTTAGGTCAGCCCAGAATTGGCAACTACCATTAGAAGCATAGTATCACAGGTACTTCTGGCGGAAGCGCCAACTTTAATACAAACCTTTGATACAACTTTATATGGTAAATTAAAGTCGGCCCATAGCCAGCTTAAAATAATCCCTTAATTCTGTAGCCAAAATTAAGTATGACTTAAATTTAGATGAAATTTTTTTGACTAGCCCCTATAAAATTGCGTCAAATAGCTTCAACTAAATTTGAGCCATATTTAAATTTAACTATGACTTTGGTTATAAGTTTTTTCAGCTATTCGAAATAATTTTCAGTGCACTATCTGCATTTTGTAAGCTTTTGACAGATGAAAGTGCTTTTACTAAAATTGTGCTGCATATTTACAAACATATAATATTTTTCATCACATTGTTTTTCTATTAATTGTGACAACACGCTTAAGATAACTTTCGTATAGTATTCCTAAATAAATGTGAAAATTAAAGCGGCTTTGCTCATGTATTTTAATACAGCTGTGGCAACTCTGCGTCTGAAATAGTGTGCAGTTATTTCTATGTGTAGCATATATGTAATATTTCTAGAAAACACAAAGTACAATCACGAACATCACAGTGCAGATGTATGTATGGAAAATAAAACGAGGGTCCGATAAGCGAATGTACCAAAAATGACAGTTTCACTTGTTAAAATACATGAGCGTATCAAACGTTCATTGAAAAAAAAAGCAAATTATGTGAAACAAATAATTTTAAAATTATTCAAAATAGTAAAAATAATGGTGAGACAAAGCTTTATATGCAAAAAAAAAGAACACCAGAAAAGGGGAAAGTAAATATTTTACGAAAGTTCCATTCTAGTGTACGCAAAAATGCAGAACTGCGAATTAGTTGGATAGATGCATACGATATCAGAAACACACCCAAACATGCGATTTATGTTTGCTCCAAACATTTTGAAAAGAGAAAGTGCAAGGGTAGCGGAGGCTCAGAATACTTGAGAAAAGATCATGTCCCTACACTAAATCTCCCCCAAAAGCACAATATCTGAATATGGAGCTTGATTTGGGTAAGTATTTTTCAAGGGCATTTTGTATACGGTTGTTACGGTAGAGTTCCACCTGAAGTAAGATGTTCACATTTGTATATAAGTTAGCACCCAACAACAACAGAGCAACAACACAAGCACAACAGCGGCTAAGCCAACATAAGCTAGCTGAGTCAGCAATTACAGGTGAACAGCGAACTGCAACCATTCCCACGATAAAACAAAATGCGCAACTTGATACGGCTACCGCTCATAATGAAAGCCAAATAGTCTGCTCTGACGTCTCGTCAGAGAAATAAATTAATTAAAAACAAATTTTGTCTTTTACTTTATTTAACTGGCGCCCAACGTGGGGTCACAGTACGCGATTAATTAGACACGGCTAATGATTTAAGTATACAATTTTAAACCAATCATTGGTTACGCAATTTTTTAAGAGTTTTCGCCGTGAAGTACGTGTGGCCGAACTAAAAAGCAAACGTGTGTGACACGTACAAATTAAATAAATAAACAATCAATAACGCATGAAATGCAAATCCAGAAACGCCGCTGAAATTAAATTTCAAAAAAGCCAACCACCAGAGAACGAAGTGTTTAGCATATTTAACAAATAAAAATAAAAAATAAAATTAGAAATAGTATTTGGTAGGAAGTGTGGTTTGTGAAAAAAAGGTGTCTAGAGATACGTGTTGGCTTACTTTGCTTTTGAAATGGACCAAGCACAAATGCAGGCCCTCTGGAACGCAGCAGTTCGTAAGGCGATTTATCAGGCTAGACGTGAGTTCCAAACGAAAGTGGACGAATTAAGTAGGAGACTTGTTAAGCTGGAAACCACTGCAAGTGTGGAAGAATATCAGGCCGTTACGATCCAGCCTGGTGCTACATGTGACGAGTCACTAGATTTAGTGAAAACCATGCCGGAATTTAACGCTGCACACTGCATATAAAGTTTTCGAGGGCTACATAGGAAGCTCCAAGCATTATCAAGCTGTAGGTATCATAAGAAGTTAGGTCGTAGGATCCGCTGATATGGTATTGTCTTCTTTTAATACCGTGCGGACAATGACTCATGGCGAAAACAGAACTCTAATAGATTTACTTAGCAAAAAATACCGTGAAGATGCTCTCCATGTCTTTATATCGGGCCGTAATCGGCCACTATGCGACATTCTCTTCTCGTCGCAACCATCCGATCTTCCCTCAGCACTGGCATTAGCCCAGGAATTGAATCGAAATCAGAACGATTCAAATAATAGGAACATAGGCAACCCCTTTGGACTCGCACGCGCCCAAAGTAGCTCGCAGCCGGCCCCGTCTTCATAGTCGTGAACTGTGCGACCATGAATGTATAGATTCCAGCTCCGACTATATGGCCAAGGTTATTGAGTGCAACGGCATGCTGACCAGGTAGCAAGTACAAAAAATCCTCAGAAACGAACATTAATGTTTCAAAAAACTGAAATGTATGTTTGACAAAAAATAATAACAAGAAAAAGAAAGAAATTGCCTCAAGGCTTGGCGGACTAATGCGCCGCAAAAACTTCTCACTCAAGATAATTAATAAAAATGTTACCCACATAAGCGCTTCAACTATTGAAGGCTATAGTGTTGTAAAAAAATAGAAGCAAAATAAGCTATTCAACTTTTACTCCAGAGCAGGCTAAACCGTATACACTAATAATCAAAAAGCTATGGCATATCTATAAGGAGAGTGAGGTTTCAGACTATCTGAATAGTTTTTAGATAAATGTAAACGTTATTAATATTAAAATGCTTACATTTAACTGGTTAGTACAAATTTCAAGGGAGTCTAACTTAGCGGACTTTAAAAAAATGCAATATATTTTGAACTGCAGAGTGAGTTTTGAGGGATTCAAGAACAATTCACGCATACAATGTTCAAATTGACAGAGGTTCTGTCATGTCGCAAGCAATTGCAGCATGCCTTTTGGGTGTGTAAAATGCGGCGAATCGCACGGGCCAGGGAATTTCACGATCCCCCCAAAGATCTTAATACAAATGAGTATGTTTATACTGACCCATCTTCGGGTCAAATAATGAAACGCGTAGGCCATAAGTTCAATGAAAAAAATGTCCAAAATAATCGCAGATAAAAATAAATAAAGCTACAAAGTTGCAAAATCAGCAAATAATGCAACAAGGCCGGCTGTGATATCTTTTGTGAATAAAGGCATGTCATACACGGGTAACTATGTTTGATAGGAAATTTAGAGCATTTAATGAAGATTGCAAGCAAATCCTAGGCAAAGACTTTTTGGGGTGTCAAACCAAAATAGAAAGCTTTTCTAAAAGCTTTGAAACATTGCGTAGTGATGAAAAAAAGTCACAAGCGATCTTCAACCTCTTTTTAACACTGCGCCTTGGATGGTTAGACACCTAAAATGCATTTTCATAAATGTGAACTCAGTAATTTCTCTAAAAAAGTCATTTTCTGAACTTATTTCTTAAAACACACAAACCAGATTTACCTATGATAGCTGAGCCCAAGCTCAATATCAGGCACAAAATAAAATTAGATGGATACAAGTTCGTAGCTCAGTATCGGTCTGACACAGTAGTGGATTTGAGGGGGGGAGAAGGGGTGATAAACCCCCCGAAGTCCCAGAAACCCACTATTTATATGCAGTATTTGTATAAATATAATGATGTATATTTGATCTTGACTTTTCATAATGCAGTTTTTGTATGCATGCTTTAATTGAGTATCAATTTTCAAATAATATTAGCGCTCAACAGTAAGAATGCTCATGCAAATCAGTCCAATGCTCAGATATATTTGCGCTGTTGATAACATTCTGAATCAAACCTTACTTTATTGAATAAAGTTCATCCAGAATCTTCACTCTCACTCTACACATTTTTCACCACTTTCTACTCGGCATTTGTCATCTCTGTAGAAACTGCAGTGCACATATTCAATTACAGTATAATCGCGATAAACCGTGTTTGATTTTGCTCTGCTATTCTGTAGTTTTTCTTTTTGCTATTGCTCCGGCTCTGAGCATGAACAGAGCATAGAGCATAGCCTAGAGCATAAAACGGTATACCATACCTTTTTTTATGCTCTAGGCTATGCTCTATGCCAAAGATGACTTGATACGCAACCTTTTTTTACTCTCTCGTTTGTTCGCTCTCTCTTGGGATTTATGTGTAAGTGTTGCCTACTTGGGCAAACAGATAAATCCCGGCCGTCAGCTGAAACGGTAGCCAGACCAAAAAACGTGTCAAATTATATGGAAAACTGTAGTTTGACACACAATGATGTTTTGATCACCATTTAATCTCTTTTCGTTTAGGTTTTTAGTACATAACTGCCTCTTCCACCTAGCTATGTATATATAGGAAAAGAAGTGAGTAATATTTACTACTTAAAAATATTTCAAATATAACCCAATGCTACCACTTTTTTCATAAATCTACCACTATTTTCTGAAAAATCTACCACTAAACAAAATTTTAAAGTCCGCACCCTGTTAATCGCTCGGCTAAGTTGACCGAGAACTAGCGTCCACGTCCCGCTCTAAAAAGTTAACTATGTATTGGTTAACTTTTCTGAGCTCATCGATTTTTTTTTTTGTTTGGCAATAAACACAAGTGCGGGTATTCCCCGAATTCCTGTGTGAAAAATTATTGTGGGTGTCGCGAGTTACATATAAAGACAATGACCCTCCTAGTACATACATATCATTTTCTGATGATATAGATAAATTCATTAACTCAATAACAAAATCGAAACCAACTTCCGGTCCCATTTTAACATGATAATGCAGCATTGCATTATTCAGTCAATTCAAGCTAAACTTACCTAAAAATGTAGAATTGCAGAAATCAACTAATTGTAATTTGAATAAACAAAAAAAAGCATTTCCACTTAAAGATAAGTAAGCATTTTCTACAATAACAAATAAGCATAGTTAATACAAATGTATAAGTTACATTTTAAGTAAAAGAAATCAATAAAGACAGTCTGATGTTACCACTTCAAGCGGCAGCTCGCTTTCAACAAAATAACTTCTTTTTTAAAAAGTTCGGACGTACTATAAAGTACGCAGGTGGCGCAGTCGGTAGGATTTCAATACAACTTGGAATCCAGTGATCGAACCGTAAAAGAAAATAAAAAGATTCGTTAATAAAATACATATAGTAAATTCTGCGATTCTGTAGCCAACTCAGGAGTTGACCAGACCCTCCAGAATTATAATCCTTAAAACACTTAACTACAAAAAGCGAAAATATTAGTGCAGTGAACATAAACCCTTGTTATCACCACTAAAGAACAGAAGATTTTTAAAAAGCAAAAATATCAGTGCAGTGAACATAAATCTCTATTATCACCACTGAAGAACAGAAGATCAAAAATTTTGAAAGTGTAAAGGTCAGTGTAGTGGACACAAAACGTAGCTTACACCACTGAATCGAAAACAAAAATAAAAACAAAAATCATCATTAAGCGAATCAACCGACAGCGAGCATTTGACGAAGTAAGGATGGCACAGACTCAAGAACAGTCAAATATGTATCCAGTAGAACTTGTAGAGGAACTAGCGAGAAGAGAACAACAAATCGAGCAACTTCGAAGTGCATACTTGGAACTACAACATCAACAACAACAAAGTCATGGTACCGACAGGGCTAATATATTCAAGGCGATAAATAATCTACCAACGTTCACGGGTACAGGTGATATAACCGTAAACAGTTTCTTCAGCAGCGTCGAATACTTTTTATCTACAATACACAATGAAGCATTAAAAGGAGAATCGGTACGTACAATATTCTATAAGACTATCCAGGACAGGCAAAAGATGTAGTCATAAATATATCCGAGCCAGACAATTGGCAACTAATTAAAGAAACGTTAAAATTGAGATATAGGCCAAATGTAGAACCCCACCATATATATAGGATGATATCCAATCTAAAAGTAAATACAGTGAATGAGTTAATTGTTGAAATTCAAAACATTAAATACAAAGCAGACGAACTGACAGTTTATTATAGGGGCGAACATTACATAGACTTGACAAACGTGGACAGCCTATTAGTAAACACAGTAAAAGAAATTACTCAGGGAACGCTACTCGACAAAATTTATGAGGAAACAAATTTAAATCAAATTTTAAGACTTCTGACTAGGAGAAGATTTGAAGACGCATGTATTAGACCAGAATACAGAAAAATAGCCAGAGACGACAGGAAATATAATAGACAATACCCTAACAGATCAAATAATTCAGATCATAGATATTATAAAAACAACTACAAGCAACCTAATGTCAATGCAAATCAAGGGCAAGCTAATAAAGATAATTTGGGTCAAGTTAGACAAAATCCCCAAACATATGACCAGAAGAGATGGGTTAATAATTCGGGACAGTCTAAACATAATCCCCAATATATTCCTAAAAATAAGGAGTATAATGAAAATAATTCGTTTCAAAGAAGACAGGATAATAGATCAGGTCAAAGGAAACAAAATATAGAACCAATGGAAGTAGATAACGTCGAAGTTAATTGCATAGGGACTCAAAGAGCAGGAAACAATAGTCCAAATTATAGCCAAGATCGCTTAAATGAGGATAGGCAAAGCAAAGGAGAACCTGAAGACAATTTTTGTGAAGAAGTAAATACAATTTTTTTTTATGAATCAGCCTCGGAATCCTTACCAAAAATAACGTTAACAATAAATACAAGAAAATATGTAGCGCTAATAGATACGGGAGCAACACTAAGCCTTATAAATAGCGGCATAAAAGATTTTCCAATAAAAAATTTAAAGAATCCAATCACATTTAGTACCTTAACGAATAAGGACACAATTAAATACGAAGCACATACAGAAGCACCCGAAGAATTTAATTTACCAAAAAATGCTAGAGTAAGATGGAAAATGACACCTTTAACAGAAAGAGAATATGACTTCATTATAGGGTTTGATATTTTAAACTATCTAAACGCAATCATAAATGTCGAAGAGGGAAAATTAATTCTTAATAACAAAGAATCGCTAATTTTAAATAAACCACACACATTTAATGAAATTTGCACACTAGAAACAAATGACGAAAGGATTGGAGGAATACAACTAAATCATTTAAACCCAGAAGAATATGAGGCAGTTATCAAAATTCTAAAACGTTTTAAAAAGTTATTATTTAAGGAGGGCGATAAGCTAACAAATACTACATCAGTGCAACATGAAATAAAAACAACTACAAATGAACAAATCAATTCAAAGTTATATAGATACCCACCACAACATGAAGAGGAAGTTAGGAGACAAATAAAAGAAATGTCAGAGCAGGGTATTATAAGAAAAAGTAAATCAAAATATTCAAGCCCCCTCATTGTAGTACCAAAAAAAAATTTACAATTCTGGTAAAAAGAAATATCGGTTAGTAGTGGATTATAGAAAATTAAATGAGGTCACAATAGATGACAAATATCCATTACCAAATATTGATTCAATCCTAGATAAGTTAGGAAGAGCTCAATACTTTACTACAATAGACTTAGCGAAAGGGTACCATCAAATATTAGTAAAAGAAGAAGATAGAGAAAAAACAGCGTTTGTCACTCCACACGGATTATATGAATTCATAAGGATGCCATTTGGTTTAAAAAATGCTCCAGCCACATTCCAAAGGCTTATGAATGAGATCCTAAGAGAATATATTGTAAGAAGTTAGTGGTAACTCCACTTACACTAACCACACCTCGGTTGGTGGAACCTGAACGCGTATTAAACACGGCTTAGCCGTTGGTAGCGCTGGGTTTTTAGTGTGAAGAGGGAGAAGAAAAAAGAAAGAAAGAAACGACGACCGGCAACTCGGCCATTTTGATATTGACCGCACGACTGAAAGCAGCTCCCATTAGAAAAATATATATATCGCTGAAAATAAAGGAGATCATTAGCAGTTTACAACCTCAGGTGTGTAAAAACCCACGTAAGAAAACAACACAATTGAAAATTGGAAATATTTATACGCTAACCGTCGCCAATCGCGAAATATCTGAAAATGTCCGAACGCCCACACGTTTCAACAAAACAACTTTACGCCATGGTGGCATCCGAAAGCGATTCAGACGATCTCGCCGCCCATGTCACCAATTGGGTGGTGTCGCCAAACACCGAAGACTTTGAAGGTTTCGGTAACACTACCGCGGAAACGAGCATACGTACCATGCCAAATGACACCAACACAACTGCCGTCACAATCAGAGATGGAAATGCCGAACCAGTAGAAAATACCACCATACTCACGAATGCCGGAGTTGCTTGCAAAAATATTACCGACGCCCAATCCAGTGCCGATCAGACAGTTGCTGTCCCCGCCGCCGGAACATTTGCCGCAAACAACCACCATGCCGCTACAACCTCAGCCGACAACCAAGGTAAAATCGAGTCATATCGTAATGGGCCAGGCCCCACCCAGCTAGAGCAGGAGTTGGAGCACTGGCGGCGAAAAAAAGAATTGCTTGAACTCAAAAATAGGGTTAAGCAGTTGGAAAGTGCTGATTTGTCCCCGGGGAATGGCGTACGCAAGGTAGATTTTTGCGATATCGAGCACGCCTTACCGAAATTCCAAGGCGAAGGCGGCACGCTGACGATCAAAAACTTTTTTATTGACTTTGAGGAAATTATGAAATCAGTGGAAGCTGATAGCCGTTTCAAACTTATTTGCCTACGCCGCTGCCTCGAAGGCGCCGCAAAGCTATTCCTTGAAACTACATGCGCGCTGAACTATGAGGCATTAAAGTTGGCATTACTGGAGGAGTTTACCTCCGTAATGGGCAAGCATGACATTTATAAGAGGTTATCGGAAAGGCGCTGGGACAGGCGCAACGAAAGTCTCCATTACTATATCCTAACTATGCAGGCTTTGGCAAAAAGGGGCATGGTAGACGAGAAGGAAGTCATCGATTTCATTTTGGACGGCATAAGCAACCAATTAACTAATATACACATTTTGATGGGAGCCCGCACACTTGCGGAATTAAAAAGCCTAGTAAATAGATATCAGGAGAGGTACTTATTACCAATGCCGGGAAACAAGCGCACCACCACCACCGTAGCAAAGCATACAACAAACGGGCCGCATACCAAAAACGAAATAGCAGTAAAGGAGATGCCTCTATGCTACAACTGCTCGCAGAGGGGACACATCAAGCCAAATTGCCCCTATCCAATACGACCAAATGCCTCTTGCTTTCGCTGCTGGAAGACTGGACACGACCACCGTTCATGCCCTAACCCAAAAAAAAATTTGAAACCGCTGCCGAACAGAACCGTTAATGCTGTGGATGCCGAGGAAATAGTGGGATTTGATAATTTAGACATAGTAAGTATTGCTTTCGACACTAACTCGGGAGGAAGTGTAGTGATTAACAGTGTTCTTTCTTTATTTGACACCGGTAGTCCGGCTAGCTTTGTGAGGAGATCCTACATCCCTCGTGCAAACACCCCCCTTGAAAAACCAACGCGGAATTATATTGGCATTGGAGGAAAAGATTTAAATATAATAAATACAATAAATTGCTTTGTAAACTTCAAGAATAAAATTACCAAAATAAAACTTAACGTTCTAAATGACGAGGATATGTCTACCCCACCGTCTACCGTGACTTTTTAAAAGAAAACAAAATGTTTCTAACAAAACTGAAATTTAGATACACCATAGACGAGCTAAGGTCAATCAATAATTCCATGGAACACTACACTTCCCCGCCGGGTCGATTAATGTTTATTGTCAATGGGTTTGACCTCTCGAGGGGCCTTAGGGAAGATGCAAGCCATATCGTCCATATCAGTGAGGCGAGTCAGAACGTAGCCGAGGGCTTTGAAGACACTAGCCCACCCGATACCCCATATATCATTAATCCCGATCAATATAGTACCAAAGATAAGGTTAAAACCAATGCCTTAGCCGCCGACGTACAACTTATCTGCACTAACGATGATATTCGTAATACTCAAACTAGTAAGATAGACGGTAATATAAACCCCGTAAATAGGTATGCCGATACTGAAGCTAGCGCTGATGTAAAACTTATCAGGTCTGACGATGACATTTGCAGTACCCAAACTAGTAAGATAAACTCGGTAAATAGATATGCCGATACTGAAGTTAGCACCGACGAACAACTTATCAGGCCTGACGATGATATTCGCAATACCCAAACTAGTCAGATAGGTACTTATACAAATTCCGTAAATAAATATTCCGACACTGAAGTTAACGCTGACGTTTCCGACTTAGACGCGAGGGTGCGAGCTTTAGGCGATAGGGATGACGTAGACCTTAAACGTAATGACGCAAGAGCCGACGATATACATAATAGAGAGATAACTAACAGTGATATCACCAGCGACAAGAACCAAAGGCTAACGGGAAGGAATTCAGAAGTTCCAGATAGTTTTATATCGACGTTGGGAGTAGGGAAATCGAAATAGATATTGATCCCACTCTAGGAACAAAACCCAAGGTAGAATTAAGGAAAATTTTCTCCGAATCTTACACCGATTCACAAGTAGAGATAGAGCCATACGAATATGAGATGAATATATACCTCACCTCTGACGTACCGTTCCACTGTCCACCTCGCCGGCTCTCCTTCGCCGAGCGTACCACGGTTCAAGATATTATTAACGATCTAGAGACGCGCGGTATTATACGCCCCAGTAACTCACCGTACGCCTCCGCAATAGTCCTGGTAAAAAAGAAAAACGGACAGACACGTCTTTGTGTAGACTACCGGGGCCTGAATAAAATTACAGTTCGCGACAACTACCCACTTCCGCTGATAGACGACTGTGTAGAGTACCTAGAAAGCAAATCAGTATTTTCAGTCCTCGATTTAAAAAATGGTTTCCACCAAGTCCAAGTCGCACCGGACTCTACAAAATACACCTCGTTTGTCACCCCTGGTGGACAATACGAATTTGTTAAAATGCCGTTTGGGTTAAAAAATGCTCCTGCCGTTTTCCAGCGATTTATTAACAACATTTTCAGTGACCTCATAAAAGCTAAGAAAATTATGATATATATGGACGACATCATAGTGGCAACCACCGATTTTGAAGAACACAAAGACCTCCTACGAAAAGTGCTAGAACGCATAAAAGTAAGGGGTTTGACTCTTAACTTATCAAAATGCAGGTTCGGGTACCGAAAGATCGAATACTTAGGATATTCGGTATCTGCCGCAGGCGTAACACTGAGCGATGCCCACATTAATGACATAAAGAACTACCCGATACCGACCAATCACAAAGAACTACAATCATGCCTTGGCTTATTCTCGTATTTCCGACGCTTTGTACCATCATTCTCCGAAATCTCTAGACCTTTGCTTAACTTACTGAAGAAAGACTCACCCTTCTCACTTGACGATAAATGCGTTGAATCGTTTAAAAAATTAAAAAGTTTGCTATCAGAGGCCCCTGTATTGTCGATATATAACCCACTCAGAGAAACAGAGTTACACTGTGACGCAAGTGTAGCAGGATTCGGGGCTGTTCTCCTGCAGAGGCAGGAAGACAAGAAAATGCACCCAGTCTCATATTTCTCTAAGGCCACTTCGGCCGCTGAAGCGAAATACCACAGCTTCGAATTAGAAACATTGGCAATAATATATGCCCTTCGCCGATTTCGCCCTTACTTAGAGGGAATCCCATTTCACATTGTGACAGACTGTAACTCGCTGACTTTAACACTCGAGAAAAAGCAGGTCAATGAACGAATAGCCCGGTGGGCCCTGGAATTGGAGAACTACAACTACAAGATCATCCATCGCCGAGGTACAGCGATGAAACATGTGGACGCACTTAGCCGCTGTATAATGGCAATAGACACATATTCCACGGACGTAGACTTCCAGATTCAAGTAGCCCAAGAGCGTGACGAAAAACTAAAGAAAATTCGAGAGAAATTAGTGGCAGGCGAAATGAAAGACTTTGATTTACAGGACGGCTTAGTGTGTAGGTGAAAAACAAGATGGAACCAGATTACTATACGTACCAAGTGAACTGGAAGGAAACATTATAAGGCTAGCGCATGAGAAGGTAGGCCATCAGTCAGTTGACAAAACATGCGACAAAATTACCAGACTTTATTGGATGCCTAATCTCCGAAAGAAAGTTGTCGACTTCATAGGGAACTGCTTAAAATGCATTATGTATGCAGCCCCCCCGTCTGCAAATGAAAGGATTTTATACAACATACCGAAAGTACCACTACCCTTTGATACGCTACATATCGATCATTTCGGTCCCTTACCGGCATTACGCTCGAAAAGAAAATATTTATTGGTAGTAATAGACGCTTTTACTAAATTCGTGAAACTATACCCGACTAATTCCACTAGCACGAGGGAAGTTACGAGCGCCTTAGATAAGTATTTCGGCTACTATAGCCGACCAAGACGAATCATTTCCGATAGCGGAACTTGTTTTACCTCACTAGAGTTCAGTGAGTTCCTTCTAAAACGTAATATCCGTCATATTAAAGTATCAGTGGCTTCGCCACAAGCAAATGGGCAGGTGGAGAGAGTAAATAGGCTAATTAAGGCTATGCTAGGGAAGCTCTCCGACCCTATAAACCACGCTGACTGGTCGAGCAGACTCTCACACGCGGAGTACGCTATAAATAACTCCAGCCACAGTACAACAAAGAATTCCCCCAGCATGCTACTTTTTGGGATAGAGCAGCGAGGTGAACCGGTCGACGAATTCTCAGAGTACTTTATAGAAAAGCTAAGGAATGCGGAGACGAGAAATCTAGGTAATATCAGGTCCGAGGCTAGTAAGGCTATTCGTAACACACAAGAGTATCACAAGAACTATTTTTCAAAGCACAGTAAAGATCCCAAAAAGTATGAGGTAGGCGAATTTGTAGCCATTAGAAACGTAGACACTGCCGTTGGGACCAACAAAAAGTTCGCCCCAAAGTACAAAGGGCCCTACGTAGTCTTCAAAGCCCTCGGAAACGATCGGTACGTAATACGGGATATAGAAAACTGCCAAATTACGCAGCTTCCGTATGACGGGGTCGTAGAAGCAAACAGAATGCGAAAGTGCCTATCAAATAACGAGGCCGAACCCAGTGATGAAGAAGAGAGCAATACTATTAAATAGATTAAGAGATTCATGTTGAGTAAAAGTATTCAATTTATTAAATCATATAATTAAGGAAAGTGATAGTTAGGTTATATTTAATATTAATGTCAAACTTATGTAAAACTTGATCGAGGGCGATCTAAAAGTTAAAAGTTAAAAATTCAGGTAGATAAATGTAATTTTTTAAAAAAAGAGACAGAGTTTTTAGGACACATTTTAACCAATGAAGGAATGAAACCCAACCCCAATAAAATAAAAATTATAGAGGGATTAGAATTGCCACGAACAGAGAGGCAAATTAAAAGTTTTCTAGGAGTCACAGGATATTACAGAAAATTTATTAAAGACTATGCTAAAGTTGCACAACCAATTACTAAATACTTAAAAAAGGGTGTAAGGATTAACACCAAAGATCCTACATATATTGAAGCATTCGAAAAACTTAAAAATTTAATTAAATCTCATCCAATACCTCGATTTCCGAATTTCGAAAAGAAATTTACGTTAACGACCGACGCATCAAATTATGCGTTAGGGGCGGTACTATCCCAAGAAGGACACCCAGTTTGTTTTGCATCAAGAACACTTAATAATCATGAAAGAAATTACTCAGCAACGGATAAAGAATTTCTGGCAATCATCTGGAGTGTAGGATATTTCAGACCTTACCTTTACGGTAGAAAATTTAAAATTTTAACTGATCATCAACCGATAAAATATCTTCATTCAAAATACAAAGGGAAAGACATATCTCCTAGACATCAAAGATGGCTTTTAAAACTAGGAGAGTATGATTGCGAAATAGAGTATTTAAAAGGAAAGGAAAATAAGGTAGCTGATTTTCTAAGTCGATTAGAAAATGAAAATGAAGTAAACGAAAAAGAGAAGTCGATTTCAGAATTTTTTTCCAAAAATACGGAAGATGATTGTTCCGATCTGAATATAATCGATAACATAGAGGATAATGTAACAATTGCTACTATACATTCCGCAGAAGAAAATTTAGGTGACTATTTTCCTATCAAAGAAGAAATCGTAAATAAATAAAAAATGCAAATAATCCTAACTAATAATAAAACTGAAGAATTGAAAATAATTCACGGAAAAAAGCAAATCTTTATAGCAGAAAATGATTTTGAAAATATGGGCGATATATTTAGAAGGTATATAAGGAAAGGAAATATAGGAATATTTTCTGAACTCAGCGATCACAAATATAATATAGTACAGGAAAAACTAATTTCTATGTATTCAAATGATAACCAACTTAAATTTATTAAATGCACTCACAGAGCACAAGATATAGAGACAGAAGTTGAAGCTATTAAGCAAATATCCTTCCATCATGTAAAAGAAAGTATGCATTCGGGTATACAAGAGACATATAATCAAATAAAATATAAAATTTATTATCCAAAAATTATGGAATTTATTCAAATAGTAATTAATCAATGCGACATATGCAAAGAAGGGAAATACGACAGGAATCCGATAAAAGCTAAATTCTATTATACTGAAACTCCATTAGATAAAAATCAAATTGTTCACGTAGACACATATGTGATGAAAGGATTCCGGTTTTTAACTATAATAGATAAATTTTCTAAATTCGGGGCAGCATATCCATTAAATGATAGGAGTCCCATTACAATAATCGAACAACTCGAAGACCATTTTGCAAAAATAGGGAAACCAAAGAAAATAATAGCAGACAACGAATTTAACGCATTAAGAATGAAAGAATTTTTAAGTAGTGAAAATATTGATTTGCATCTTACTAAACCAAATAGTCACACGGGTAATGCTGATGTAGAGCGATTACATAACACAATAGCCGAAAAGTTTAGAATATTATATAAAGCAAATAAAGACACGTCTATTAAACAGACACGTCTAGATACCATTCTACTATTAAATGTACTCCCAATGAGGTACACCTAGGTAAAGTAGACATACAAAAAATAAAAAATAATATAGAAAATACTAAAAGAAAAATAATAGATAAACTTAATAAAAACAGGATAAGTTATGAAGAAAGGAGAAAAGAGGGTTTTATTAAAAACTATAAAGCACTTAGACATAAGGAACAACCTAGATATAAGAAGGCGTATCTAAAGAATATTCATCCTTGTAATATAAAAAAACCTCTTAAATTTTCAGAAATTCCTAACGATAACGATGATACTACTGACATGGATATTTCTAGTTGAGGGATCACTTTCAGCGACAAAATTAACGGACCAGGTAGGGTTTGTTGACATTCAAATAAAGACAGAAGATATAGTAAAAGATACAGACATAGTAATACATGTAATAAACTTAGAAGAAATAGGCAATATAATAAAAGAAATGACCGAAAATATTAGCTTAATGAAAATTAAAAACAAAGACATATTACAAACAGAACTTGTAGACACTAGAAATAAATTACGAACATTAATACCAAAAAATAGAAGACTAAGAAGAGGACTAATAAATGCAGTAGGAAGCGTATCCAAATGGATATTCGGGACGATGGATGACGACGATAGAAAAACAATTCAAAACCATTTCATACAGACGAACGAAAATTTAAATAACCAAATATATGTAAATAAACATTTTATCTTAGCATTAGAACAATTAAAAAATATTGTGAAGAGCGATAGAAGAATAATTGAAAAAGAATTTAATGAAATTAATAAATATGTAAATGAGGATCATGAACAAAATATGTACTTGGAACAAATTGCGAAAATTCAGTTGTTAAAAAATAAAATCGAACAAATACAAGATAATGTGGTATCAGCTAAATATGGAATACTTCACCCAAACATTTTAACAAACCATGAAATAACAAAATACAATATAGATTTTAATAAACTCAAATATTTACAATTAGGGACAGCAACTTTAAATAATACTTTTCTTATATTAGGAATCAAAATACCAAAATCATTTATACAAGTAAATATAAGAAAAATCATTCCCATTCCTAATAAAGAACAAAAAGAAATAGAAGCGAAAATAGAGGAAATTTTTTCTTATGAAAATATGTCAATACAATACCAAGAAAATAAACACTTCAAACAACTAAAACCTAGCACCCATTGTGTAATAAAAAGTAATTGTAAACTTGTGACAAATAAAGAATTAGAAGTTATATCTCTTGATGAAAAAACAATAGTTGTAAAAAACGCAATTTATTTGATTGTAAATAACACATGCAAAAAAGATCACGTTACTCTTAATGGAAATTATATTTTGAAATTTAACAACTGCTCATTAAAAATAAATGATTATTATTTTTCCAACATTGTCGAAACTGTAGAAGAAAATATTGTAAGCATGAAACATGAAAATATAAAAAATTTTACACATAAAATTACATTTGAAGAAATAGATCAGCAAAATAAATTGTATAACAAAAGCATTTTTCAATTGAAATGGCATAGTCAAATAACATATGGATTAAATATTTTTCTTGCAATTATGATTTTGTTGGTTTTTGCAATTTTGATATCAAAGCACAAATACATTAAAATTAAATTAAATAGTAGAATTCAGGAGAATTCTAAGCTAAAAGGGGGAGTAGTTACATATAAAGACAATGACCCTCCTAGTACATACATATCATTTTCTGATGATATAGATAAATTCATTAACTCAATAACAAAATCGAAACCAACTTCCGGTCCCATTTTAACATGATAATGCAGCATTGCATTATTCCGTAAATTCAAGCTAAACTTACCTAAAAATGTAGAATTGCAGAAATCAATTAATTGTGATTTGAATAAACAAAACCAAGCATTTCCACTTAAAGATAAGTAAGCATTTTCTACAATAACAAATAAGCATAGTTAATACAAATGTATAAGTTACATTTTAAGTAAAAGAAATCAATAAAGACAGTCTGATGTTACCACTTCAAGCGGCAGCTCGCTTTCAACAAAATAACTTCTTTTTTAAAAAGTTCGGACGTACTATAAAGTACGCAGGTCGCGTGGCGCAAATGTAGTTAGTCACGGGCATTTAAACTTGTAAGTTGTGCACTTGTGTTTAAGCTTGTGTTTTGGTTAACTTTTTCGCGATTTTACTGTATTAACTTTAGAATATTAAAAAATTTGCCTAATTCATTCGACTTACAGACTCGTTCGGCGTCGTGAACTATTAAATCTGTTTAATTAATCGACAGTTGGAAGTTCGAGTGACAGAGAACCAGCAAACTAAAAGACCGAAGGCGGAGGAACTCGAAAATGGTAAGTACTGTAGTAGTGTCTATTTGATAGTGGTATAACACAAGGGTTAAGTTATAAACTAAGTGCAGGTGGCAACGCCTAGTAGGTAGTGTAGATTTTAACTACTACTTGTAAGCACTAATTGTACATCATTTTGGTATAGAGAGAAAGAATAAAAGTAGTCATTGGATTTAGAACAGAAAAATCAAAAGGTCGTGCTTTTTGATAAGCGTCGCATTTTTCAGCAGAAGTGGTCTTTGAGTTCTACGGTAAGAAAACAAAAATTTAATAATCTAATTGCGAAATGAGTGACGAAAATATAAATGCTGAAAAGTACACCTTGATGCAACTAAAAGCATGGTGCACCTCTGTCGGGCTAAACGCCAGCGGAGCCAAGGCTTCTCTGGCAGCAAGGTTAAGCGCGCTTTCAGAGGAAGCACGCGGTATGTGCCCAATACAAAGTCATGGCACAAGGACCCGATCAAACGACGGCGGTGCTCACGATTGAACAAAGGTGACGACGCTGGAAAAGACAATGGCAATGACAACGCAAATGACAAAGGTAGCGGCTACAACAACGATAACGACGGCAATGGCCCGAACAACGACGACAATGGCGTGAACAACGTGAAGACAACGGAAACGGCTCGAACAACGACAATGGTGCAGATGGCGCGGAAATAATTAATATCTCAAATGATGGTAACGACGAAGGCGCTGTTGGCGGCAACGTCAACGTCGTAAGTGGCAGCAACAATGATAACGGCGCTAGCGAAATTTTACATTGGAGTAACGGAGCGTTCGGCGAAGGAATTTTTCGAAGCCATAGTGTACAGTGCGCAACGTTAACACCACAAAACACTGACACGCCGAATGACTGTAATTCTTACAAGTTGAAATTAATGGAAAAGGAAATCGAATTGCTAAAATTAAAGCTCGAGATGGAAAAGGCCAACACATGCCGTAGGACAAAAAACGACGTACCATTACAAACAATTAAAGAGCTGATGCCAAGTTACGATGGCGGTGAGGGTTTCGATATATGGTGCTCCCAACTACGCCATTTTCAACGAGTCTTCAATGTTGATGACGAAACCTTAAATTTGGTGGTTGGACTAAAGCTAAAAGGTGCTGCACTGACTTGGTACAATTCCAACCAAATGTTCACCAAGAGTGTCGACGAAATCCTTCGGGAAATGACCGCACTGTTCACCACCAAACACAACTTATTAGAAGTACGTCGCAAGTTCGAAAAAAAAGTATGGAAAGCAGGTGAAAGCTTTGCAGCGTATATGAATGAAAAGCTTTTGTTGAGCACAGCTCTAAATCTAGGTGAAATCGAGCTTGTCGAGTACATAAGATGGTATCCCGGATATACAATTAAAATTACAAGCCACAATTCCGAATTTTAAGTCAGCCAACGAGCTAGTTATGGCATTCCGCACTATAGAGCTACCACAACGCGCCGCAGCCAACAAAACAACTCCAGAAAGATTGAAATGCTACAATTGCAACTGTTCGGGCCATAAATCAAGCGAGTGCAGAAAACCCAAAAGTGATCCAGGAACGTGTTTTGCGTGTGGTGAGCGAGGCCATTTTGCAGTAAACTGCAAACATTACAAAAAGTCGTCGTCCCGCAATAAGTTTGTAAGTAGTTTTAGCATAGATATTTTGGCACAGCCTAA
Source organism: Merzomyia westermanni (assembly GCA_949987695.1). Taxonomy (NCBI): domain Eukaryota; kingdom Metazoa; phylum Arthropoda; class Insecta; order Diptera; family Tephritidae; genus Merzomyia; species Merzomyia westermanni. The sequence goes on along the minus strand of OX465291.1, from coordinate 124,477,612 downwards.
TGGTAATATTTTTATAGAATGTCTAATCGATTTGGGGAGTCCAGTCAGTTTAATGAAACAAAGTCTCGTACCCAAAGGAATATATTTAAGAAAAATAAATACAAAATATTTCGGAATCAATAATTCTATGTTAAACAATGTCGGTAGTTTAAAGTGTTTGGTTAAAGTTGTCAATAAAAAGATACCAACAGAATTTATAATCACCCCTGATGAATCGATTAGTTATTCAGTTATTTTAGGCAGAAATTGTATAGAGTCAAGTGGAGCAAAGCTCCAAATTGACGGAGTTGAATTTTTAGACGAAAATCCGGGAAAGTTTGTTGAAAACAGTGCATCCATGGTCAGCGACGACAACAACAAAATGTCGTTAGTAGAAAATTACCCGAGTCAAATAATGAATGAGGCAATAAATGAAATACTAGCCATTGAAGTACAAAGTACGAACGAAGCCGAATATAAGATAGGTAATAGTGTCTGCTATAAAGATAGAAAGTCCTTTCATGAACTTTTTTGCACCGAATACTTATATGGAAACCAGCCTCACGAACCAAAGGTTCGAAAGAAAATTCGTTTAGTGTTAGAAAATAACAAACCCTTCAGTTGCACACGCAGAAGGTTGTCATATAGTGAAAAAGCTAAGTTACAAAAAATTATCGATGATTATGTGAGCAAAGCCTACATACGCCCTAGTAAGTCGGAGTTCGTATCAACGATTGTGTTAGTAAAAAAGAAAACAGGAGAACTCCGAATGTGCGTGGATTACAGGAAGCTTAATAAAATTACTGCAAAAAGATAATTACCCTATACCACTCATCGATGACTTGCTCGATAGGTTAGTAAACAAAAAGTGGTTCACTAAGCTAGATTTAAAAAATGGGTTTTTCCATGTGTTTGTGGAAGAAGAGTCAGTAAAATATACATCCTTTACAACGCCTTTGGGACAATTTGAGTTCTTAAGGATGCCATTCGGGTTAAGAAATACTCCGGCTACCTTTCAAAAGTAAATAAATAAAATTTTTGCAGATATGATACGCGAGGGCGAAGTGATTGTATACCTCGACGATATCATGATCGCGACAGTAACATTTGAAGAACATTTACATATATTACGCAAAGTCCTTAAATGCCTATCTCAAAATAAACTGGAATTGCGGCTGGATAAGTGTGAGTTCCTAATGTCCGAAATATCATATTTAGGTTATTCAATTTCTGGCAAAGGGATAAGGGCGGATAAAAAGGGCTTAAGTGCAATCGAAAATTACGCGGTGCCAACAAAGTTGCAGGAAGTTCACAGCTTCCTTGGACTTTGCTCGTACTTTCGAAGGTTCATAAAAGATTTCTCGATCATAGCCAAGCCACTTTACGACCTCTTGAAAAAGGGAGAAAAATTTCGCTTTGGGCAGACAGAACTAGAAGTTTTCGATGCACTTAAAGAAAAAATGTTAGTCGCCCCTGTGTTAGCCATATACGACCCTAACGATACCACAGAACTCCACTGCGATGCAAGCTCCCTAGGTTTCGGAGCAATATTACTCCAAAAACGAAAGATACAAAACTGCACCCGGTTTTCTATTTTTCAAAGCGCACAACGGAAGTGGAGTCTAGATATCCCAGTTTTGAACTTGAAACGTTAGCCATCATATACGCGTTAAAAAGATTCAGAGTTTACCTCCAGGGGATAAAGTTCAAAATTGTTACCGATTGCAATTCGCTCACACTGACACTTAACAAAAAAGAGATGAATCCGAGAATCGCTAGGTGGGCACTAGAGTTACAAAATTACGATTATGAGCTCGAGCACAGAGAGGGTAAAAGAATGCTACACGTTGATGCACTAAGTAGAACAAATATCTTAGTCATTCATACCAACACCTTTGAAGAAAACTTAATCGTATACCAGAATAGAGATGATCGCATTGGGAAAATGAGAAAAGAGTTGGAAATCAAGGAAAATAGTAACTATGAAATGAGAAACGGAATAGTTTATAAAAAAAAGTGGCAATGATTAACTGTTCTACGTACCAGAAGATATGGAACAACACGTGTTGTATAAATATCACGACGAAATGGGTCATATGGGTATAAAAAGGTAGTCGAAACTTTGACTAAAAGCTATTGGTTCCCGGGCGTCCGGAAAAAGGCAAATGTTCACATAGAAAACTGCCTAAAATGTATAGCATTTTCTAGCAAAACAGGTAAAAAAGAAGGGCTTTTGAATATGATACCAAAAGGCAACCGACCCTTCGAGATGGTACATATAGATCATTATGGGCCAGTCCATAGCGAAAAGACGAAAAGGAAACACAAGCTCGTCGTTATAGACGCTTTTACAAAGTTTGTTCGTCTATATGCCGCAAAGACGACTGCTTCAAAAGAAGCTATTATAGCCTTAAAAGATTATTTCAGAGCATGTAGCAGACCCAAAACTATAATTTCCGACCGAGGCACTTGCTTTACTTCGAAGGAATTCGAAGAATTTTTAGAAGGTAATAATATCGAGCACATCAAAGTAGCTACAAACTCACCCCAAGCTAACGGCCAAGTCGAAATTGTGAATAAAACCTTGGGCCCGATGATAGCGAAAATGACAAACTCTGGAAAAGAAATGGGCTGGGACAAAGTGTTAGAGTTAGTAGAGCACTCAATGAATAATATGGTACACAAAGCTACAAAAGAACATCCTAGTGTACTAATTTTTGGAATTACCCAAAGAGGAAAAGTCATCGATAGTGTGAAAGAAAATATTCTAGAAGATACGCAAGGTTCCGAAAACATTAGGGAACAAGCAGATGTACTGCCTCACAAGCCTATAATAAAGCCTATTTAGATTCCAGGCGCCAGAAACCACGCTCATTTGTTGTAGGGGATTACGTAGTTATTTCTAATATCAGTTCACAGACAGGAGCTTCTAGCAAACTTATACCGCAATTTAAAGGACTATATAGTGTCCAAAGTGTTGGAAAATGATCGCTACCTGGTAGAAGATGTAGAAGGGTTTCAACAAACGCAAATTCCCTACAAAGGTATTTGGGCAATAGAAAATTTAAAACCTTGGTTAAATTGTAAAAATGTAAAAAATTAAAGAAACAAATAGAAGAAAAGATATAATTGTTTTCATGTAAATTTTTATTTAATTCTACAAATTACAATTTCACAAATCGAAATGAAAAATTCTGTATGTAACATGAATGATTGTACATGTCAATACTTGTAACAATTTTATGTACTGTTACAAAATATATGGATACTTTGTTGTTCAATCGGCGTAGAATCAGGCGATTCTATTGTATCAGAATGGCCGAGAAAGAAAAGATATATTCCCTTTATGTAAATATTTTTATGAAATTTTATAAATCACAATTTTATAAATCTAAATGTCAAAAAAAAATGTTTGTGTATACATATGTAACACGAATGCTTGTACATGTCAATAGTTCTAAGAGTTTTATGTACTTTTGGGTTACTTGCACTTTAACGGTCAATCGGCTTAGAATCAGGCGATTCTCTTTTATCAGAATGGCCGAGTTGTAGTAGTGTCTATTTCATAGTGGTATAACACAAGGGTTAAGTTATAAACTAAGTGCAGGTGGCAACGCCTAGTAGGTATTGTAGATTTTAACTACAACTTGTAAGCACTAATTGTACATCATTTTTGTATAGAGAGGAAGAATAAAAGAAGTCATTGGATTTAGAACAGAAAAATCAAAAGGTCGTGCTTTTTGATTAGCGTCCATTAAAGTATGATTCGGGTTTTTCCATTGAGCATACATTGCTATTGTTGCGAAAGATGTGTTTCCACCTTTAGTGGTCAATCAAGAGAAAACGTTTGATGTACGGTGCAACCCTGCGCGGTTGTCAAATTTAGAGCAAATGGTTGTCGCGACCAACTTAACTTTCCTACTTCCGGTCTTTTCAACACCACCACCGACTCGAGCACACGTCCAGGAAAAAAAACAAAAAAAAAATAAATAAAAAAAAAAAGGCCAGGTAAGAATAGCATAAATATCCAGTGATGGGAAGTAGGTTGTATAAATCGCTTTTCATCCATTAGAATTGCTGGATCACTTGCTTAAACAGCCATTTTGAACAAACTTTATCCAAGCAACCAACAATACGCGGGGATATAGCAAAATCGCCAGAGCAAAGTATCCCAGCAGCAGCGCCAGCAGAGACTCCACAAAAATTGTAGCGTCTAACGGACAGAGCATCATTAGCGCTACAAAATATGTGAATGCTCTGCCGCAGCGTTCTTTTCCTTATTTACTCAATCACGTACGCCAAGGTGAAAGAAGAGTCAGTGAATCTCATCAGTACATCAGAGCGGCTTGTACAGAGTCTTCGCGCTGTTGCAGTAACGTATTCAACCCAGGCGGTCATCAAACTATTTAGTAAGAAATACACATTTGCGAGCCAGGCAGCGGTGTTATTATTCAACTCCAGCGCACGATGGTCGGGTATTTATGTGCAGGTATCTATTTTTGTTGTACAATTATATTTGGTATCGAGCGTTGTTGATCAGCGCTAATACAGACTTACGGCAAGCGGCGAACGTTGGCGCAGACAGAGGCGCATAGTTGAGCGCGCAGCACGGAGTGCTTGCGAACGTTAGCTACTGGCACATAAATCAATAGTTAGCGTGGTTATAATGTGTGTGGCTGTGCGCTGACAAAAGCGAGGGGGGTTATCACTGAAGCGAGCAGACGGGAATCTCTCAAACGAGAGTGGCAAACCAATTGGCAGGTCAGAGTATTCATCTCCAGCGCGTGGCAGCTGGATATCCAAATAAAGAGCAGGAAATATGAGCCAGTGGATTAGTTTAAGAGCGTGCACTATAGGGAAAAACAATGTTTATTGATTAGTACTAGCGTGTTTATTTTAGAGTGAACATTATCACAAGCATAGGACGGAGAGGGAGTGGTGCGTTTGATAAAAGTATGTACTATAGCCTAGCGCAACAAGCGCTATATACCCCGTTGCTAGTTTCCAAGGCGCCTTAGAAAATTCAGATGGTGGGGTTTTGTTTGGTTTGTTTGGTTAACGATGCCATGTAATCGCCAGTGCCGCCCCATTCCATCCCTGTCTGACTGACATATATTTGATTTGACATTATTATTTATATTCACCTGTACATTTTCATACATTTACATATTTTCATTTTTATATCACTTGGTGCCTCGAAAAGGCTAATGGGTGAGCGAAATATGCGGCCGTAGTCCATTGTGTATGGCGGTAGAAGATTGCGTGGATCAACGCAAAATTATCTAACTTAGTTAAAGGCGCAAAGAGGACGATCGCATATTTCGTCAGCTCAAAGTGAAAGAGTAAGTGAAGGGCGTTCGAGGATGAAATCGTAAGAGCATTTCATCGCAGTGGCTAATCATACAGGCACGTATGCATATTCGTGCTGTTAGTAGTTGTTATCCCAGCTGATATGCGGAATGCCAGTAAACGCTTCCATGCTCAAATGCTTTCCCTTAGGCTCTTGTTTAAACCAGAGTGGTTTTGACTAAATATTATTTTTCCAAACCACAACATTACACTACACATACTTATATTTGAATTTGTACACATATATTCCCAAACGTGGAATAAAATAATTTTAAGCTAATACGCTGTGAAAAATCATCGCGTGTAATAACGATCAACTGGTCGAAGAACTTAGTGTAGATTGACTTAGTTATGTAAGGATATGGTTGGTATGAATCGCCAAATATTAGTAAGGAATCTAAATAAGGGGTAATGACACCTCAGAATGTGAAACTCAATCTTGTCATACATATAAGCGCTATTATTAATTAAATGATGAATTGCTAAATAGAAAAGTGTAGTGTGTAGTGAATGGGGGTTGTTGAGGTGATCTGAGGGTGATAGACAGACGGACATAAGGACGGGTATTGATGACGGGGCCAGCCAGCTATGTCCATGGCGGGCAATGGTAGGGGGGTGTTGTGAAGGCAGAAGGGCCAGCCTTGGTTTTGTGGAGGCGAACTGCATGGACAATGATGACGATGTATCATGGTTGAGGTTTGGTTGGTAGAGGGGGATGTGTTTGTGGCAGCAAGGGGTACGATTTTTTTCTTATTGTTTCTGCGGTTTACCTGTGCGGTTTTGACACCTATGACGATTCTTAATATCCACCCCAATCCGGCGAGCTAAGTCGATAATGCAAGCGTACCCAGCGGATCATCGGGCCCTAATTTCCTTCGGGGAACTTGATCGCGGCAACCGGGGGTAACACTATTTTCATGTAATCGTTAAACATTTAATAAAATTTTGTTGTTGGTTGTTTTCATCGTCTATTCATTTTACATATTAGTAAATTTCTGGCTTCAAGACGGTTATAATATTTCTTAGTTAATTATTATATTTGTTAATTGTTGGACAAAAACTGAAAACAAAGCATTGTATGTACAGGCATGATTTTTATAGCTATTTCGTCTGGGCCTAGGAGAACTCAGCTGGAGCTGAACGAAAAATTACTAATATCACCATGTACGAAGATTTTCTGATGAGTTCTCCTAGGCCCAGACGAAATAGCTATACAAATCATGCCTGTACATACAATGCTTTGTTTTCAGTTTTTCTCCAACAATTAACAAATATAATAATTAACTAAGAAATATAACTGTCTTGAAGCCAGAAATTTACTAACATTTAATAAAATTTCATTGATCAGACTGCTTTTTAGCAGTCGAGAGATCACTCGGATATAGTATGTTTATGCATATACTGAAGTCGCGGCAAGAAAACAAGTGCCTATAGCTTTTTTTTATAGCTTTTTTTTTAATATCAAAAGAGGAATCTTGTGTCTAGGTATTTCTAATTCGCTACATCAATCAGTATAAAAAAAAATCAAGTAGGTAAACTTCATAACATGCAAATATTGCTCACTGTTTCTACGTTAATCAAAGAGAATTCTTGACGGCAAGTATGAATTTTTACGAATGCCATTCGGTTTGAAAAATGGGCCCAGAATTTTTCAAAGGGCAATGGATGATATATTACGAGAACACATAGGAAAAATTTGCCATGTTTATATGGACGATATAATTATTTTTTCAAGAAATTTTACCCAGCATTTGAAGGATATAGAAACAATTACAGAAATACTAAAAAAAGCCAATATGAAGATTTCACTTGAAAACTCAAAGTTTTTTCAAGAAGAAATAGGATTAGGATATATATTAGGCCAAAATGTTATTAAAACATATCCAAATAAATTGAAATTAATTGTAAATTACCCGATACCTGAAAATCTACGTGAATTAAGAGGATTTCTAGGAATTGCGGGTTATTATCGAAATTTTTTTAAAAATTATGCCACAATTGCAAACCCCCTAACTAAATATCTTTCGGGAGAGAGTGGAAGAATTTCTAAGAATATGTCAAAAAAATGTAAAATTGAAATAGATCAAGATGGTATTTCTTCATTCAATAAATTAAAGAAACATTTAGCGTCAGAAATGGAATTGACGCAACCAAATTATTCAAAAACATTTGTATTAACTACCGACGCATCAAACGTAACGATTGGTGCTGTGCTTTCACAACAGGGTAAACCAATTACCTTCATTTCAAAAACTCTTAATAAAACAGAAAGGAATTATGCAACCAATGAAAAGGAATTATATGCCATTGTTTGGGCATTAAAAAATCTTAGAAATTATTTATATGGTGTTACCAATCTAGAAATTCATACGGATCACCAACCTTTGACATTTGCTTTGTCACCTCGTAACCCTAATTCAAAAATGGAAAGATGGCATGCTTTTATAGAAGAGTTTGCTCCAAAATTTGTGTATCAACCTGGTAAAACCAATATTGTGGCAGACGCGTTGTCACGTCTTCAGTTAAATAATATGTCCGCTGATCCATAAGATTCAGAAAGTAATGAATCAAACCATTCCGCACAAAGTAGTGAAAGTATTCGAATACAGGAAACGAAATAACCTGTAAATCAATTTAAACAACAAATGATTTAATTGAAAATTTCGGAAAGAAAAGACACTTAATAGAATATGACACGGCGGAAAATTTGTTAACCATCTTGAAGGAATTTATTCAACCAAAATTGGTGACTGCAATTCATTGCACTATTGAGGATTTATATGAATCCAAGAACCTCTGAAACGAAGTTTTCAAAATAAATTTGTTTACACAAGTCATTTTCCAATGGGCATAACTAATAGAGAGGATCAGTCCGGAATAATTGAACAAACCCATAACAGAGCTCATCGTAGCTTTAATGAAAATATTAAACAAAAGGAAAAAATTTATTATTGGCCAGAAATGAGGAAAAAAATGAAAGAATATATTCGTAATTGCATAATATGCAGCAAAAATAAATATGATCGACATCCTAAAAAAATCCCAATAGGAAAAGCTCCAATCCCAGAAAGAGAAGGGGAACAGCTTCATTTAGACATTTTCTACGCACAAAAATTTAAATTTATCACATGTGTAGACGCATATTCAAAATTTTTAATAATAAAACATATAGAAGATAAATCCAATATTGAAGAAAAAGTTTTAGAATTGCTTCAGACTTTCACGGATGTAAAGCAGATTACTTTAGACAATGAATCAAGTTTCACAGCTCCAATATTTAAATCCTTTATGCAAAGATTGAATATCGAAATATATTTTTGCGACCCGAGTCACAGTATAACTAATGGGCAAATAAAAAGAGTCCATTCAACAATAATTCAAATAGCTAGATGTATAAAGGAAGAATACAATATAGTAAGTGATTTAGAAACAATACTTAGAGCAGCCCAACAATATAATACAACAATTCATTCAGTTACAAATCTCAAACCAAATGAAGTCCTATATAACAAGGTAAAACATGAGAATTTACCAATAATATTAAAACAATCACAGGAAAAAATGCTTATAACCCATAATAACAATAGAATAGAAAAACAATATTATCCCGGCCAAATTATTTATGAAAAGGTCATAGGAGAAAGGAATAAACTTAGACCTAGGTATAAAGTACAACAGGTTAAAGAAAATTTAGAAAATAAAATAATAATTAATAATAGAGAAAGAATTATACATAAGGATAACATTAAATCTTAATTTTTCACAGATTCCCAAAATGATACTATTTATAATTGCATCCTTGTTCGGCCCAATAATTGCTGACATTGTGGATTACACCAGACAAAATTATGTATTAATTGAAAATGGATACGTCTCTATATACGATGAATATGGAGATGTTTTTCATATCACAAATTTAACGTATTTGGAAAATTTAGTAAACGAAGACAAGCAAAATTTTTATAAGACATCATTTTCATATAGCACGGATAATTATGATGAATTAAAAGCAAATAGTTTGGATGATTAATCTGATGTTTTGGTAATTGAAACGCTATTAGGACAATTAAAGCAAAATTCTTTCAGAAAAGAGGAATAAATGAGTTAGGAACACTTTGGAAATGGATAGCATGATGATTTTGTAAAAATTAATGACAAGCTAGACGAGTTAGTTGAAAATAATAATAAACAGTTCACCACGAATTCAGAAATTTTTAAGGTTATTAGGGAATTAACAGATACAGTAAATAACATTAAAGGGGATGCATTTGCTAAAACATTGAAAAGAAAAAGAAATCAATGTATGAAACAAGAACTTCAAAATTTAATAAATACAATTACTCTTGGAAAAGTGGAAACCTTAAATCCAGTAATTTTGCATTTAGATGAGATAAAAAATATTACAGACCATCAACATGGTTTGATGGACATGTCAGAATTTAAAATTGCTCAAAAAAATAATTTAATTGTTATGTATATTAAATATCCAAAAATAAAATTTACTTGTAAATATTATGAAACTAGAGCTATAGCGCAGATAGATGGTAAATTAATTATTGACAAAAATATAATAAGTTGTAATAATGAATTTCTTAATGTCCAAAATTGTAAAACAGAAATAGCAAATACTTATTGCAGATTAAATAAAGGAAAAACATGTTTGTCAAAACTTTTGAATAAAAAACAAGCAAAATGTAAAAAGATTAAAGAAAGAAACAATAATATTAAACAAGGAGTTATATTAATTTCAGGCGAAAATATTGTGGAAAATCAAAATTTAACAGGAACATATTTAGTAACATTTGAAAATCAAACAATAATAAATAATATAACTTATGTAAATGGTGAAACGAAAATCTGGAATTATTTTACACATAATTATGTAAATAACTTTGAAATTTTGGAATATATCGAATCAAACAATGAACATTTAAAGTTAGAAAATATAAATCTCTTAGGTAAAGGAAATGTAGATATCAAAAGACATACTTTCTTTTTTTATATTTTTATAACTTTTTGCATAATGGTGATCATTTATGCGTGCAAAAAGTTAATTACATCAAATAAAATTAAAAAACAGAACGAAAATGTTGAATTGCAACAAATTTCGTACAGTGTAATTTTAGACCAAATTCATAACTTAACAAAAAATAAAATCGAATCGTGGACGATTCATCTTAGAGAGGGGGTGTTAACGGCAGCCTCCACACACCAGCCTTACGGTAATTGTAAACAATTATTGAGATTTTTCCAACATCCATAGTGGCCTGCTACTGCAAGTCTTAAGTAAATAATCCAAGTCACTTGTGTGACACATCGAAGTATTAAATAAACCCAAGCTCAATTCGCAGTCTAAAAATGATCGTTTGTTATTTCAGCTAAAATAACAAACTCATTCTTTGTTTTTGCAGTTGGCTACTTTTGCATCTTTGAAGATGCAATGCAATGATCCGTTTCATTAATTTTCCAATGAATATTGATATCTTCATTTCAAGGGCAAGCCTTTTCAAGGCTAAGCCTATTTCATCGAATGATGAAATTAATTTTAAGTAAACATTTAAAGAATGTATAAATAGACGTAAATTAGAATAAGCAGGAGTTTTTGAGTACCGCACACGTTTGGAAATCGTTATCTAATACGGTTAATAAAACAACTTTTAATAATATAAAATAAAGCTAAGTGTTTTAATTTGAGTATCTAAACTCGTTCGCTAACGCGAACTGAAATAAAGTATCTAAAAACGTTTAGGATAAACCCTAAACGTTAATTTGCACACAAAGCAATTGAATATTTGAAAAAGATAAAGACCAACTGATTGTCTTCTATTATTATTTACTAAACCAATCATCTTATAAAACAATATTCTTGTTAAAATTTACGAAATGGACAAGCTTACAATTCACGTTCAAAGTGCTGACTACACAAGACGATGCGAAGACGAATGTGATATGTGTCACCTCCATCGCTACACCCAACGGCCGGACTTTCGCAATGTCACCGAACTACTTGAATGGAGCGTATCATGAGGTGCTTATGAAAACGTCAGAATTCTCTAAGGTAAAGAAATCAATAAGTAAAAGTGGCCAGTTTAGAAAAGTTTGCATTTAAAACAACACAAAACTGATTTTCTTTGTGAAAAAATCCAAGCGTTCTCGTGGCTATACAGCGAAAAGTGTTTTTTTTTTTCTAAATGTACAAAGCAAAACTGATTTTGATGTGGAACTAATTATTAAATGTACGCCGGAGTAGCGAAGACTGTCCGCATTTATAAAAAAAAACTGATTTTGTTTATTAAAAGAAAAATCAAAGCGTTCTCGCGGCTAAACAACGTAAATTAAAAGAAAACTTTGAAAAAGAAAGAACCAGGGATATCTGATAACACCATACCACAAAATACATTTTTTTATTTTTTGGTTACGGTCCCTTAAGTGCAAGCGTACTCGGGGCTTAAACAACGAGTTTAGTGAAAAAATAATAACACAGTGTAAAAAAATCACTATAAGCAATCATCATGACAAGCCTACTGAAAAGGCAAAAGGAGTTGGGCGATCTTGCTGCAGCGGAAGAAAAAAAGATCGGAGGCGGAAACATAAGAAAAGCGTCATGTGTAGACTATATTAAACATATTAAAGCAATTAAGAAGGAATTCGATGCCAATCACGCCAAAATGATTGCCAAAAGTAGCCCAGAAGCTGATGAATACATTAACAAAAAATATTACGATCACGATCTAAAAAAATTACTTGATAAGTTAAAAAGGTGTACGCCGACCCAAACTGTGTAATCTACAATGAAATTGCAGGAAATTAAAATTCCGTTATTTTATGGCGATATGAAGCAATGGTCATCATTTCGCGATCTTTTCCAAGGTTTAGTGCATAATTCGAAGCACTTTACTGAGGTAGAAAAATTTTTAGGCTGAAATCATCATTAGCGGGAGAAGCTGGAAGATTAATTCAGCATTCACAAGTAACCGAATGTAACTACGAAGCCGCTTGGAAAATACTCCACGAAAGGTATGAGAACAGAAGGCTGCATTCAGAACACAAGTGGGCAGACTTCTTGATCAGCCAACAGCAAATGGAGAAAGTGCGGCAAGCATGAAGCAGCTGTTAGATACTACCAAGAAATGTAGCTATGCTCTTAAAGGGCTCAATTTGAACTTAGGCTGCGAACAAGCAATCATAGCTCGAATAGTTGTTCGAAAACTGGACAAAGAAAGTATCCTGTTATATGAGCAGAATGTGAGGAAAACTAGGGATATTCAAAGCCTAGATGATGTTTTTCGTTTTCTGGAGCAACAATATCAAGCTGTAGAAGCCATACGAGACAAAAAGTCGACTGAATGGAGCAATCAAAAGCAGCCACAACGAGCACCCACATTCCATACAGCCACACAAAAGATCTGCAAATTTTGCAAACTTCCTGAGCATCAAGTTGTGGAGTGCAGAAAGTTCTAGGTATTGTGTACGCTGAGTCGTAGAAATTTCATAGTAAACAATAAGCTATGCAACATTTGCCTCGATCATGTATGTGAAGGCAATTGTAATAACAAGAAAAAATGCAGTAAATGTGGAAGAAATTATCATAATTTACTGCATTATAATAAGTTCCAAAAGGAAAAAGGAGCAGGTGAAGAAAATATGAAAAAATCATCCGCTATGATGACACAAATTTCCGAAGCATCAATACTTTTAGCAACAGCACAAATAAGAGTAAAAGAAGCACATGGAGAGTACGTGATATTGCGAGCACTCATTGATCGAGGATCTCAGAAGACTACCATTTCTGAAGAAGCGGTTCAAATACTACACTTACCAAAGAAAAGAGAAGTAACTGAGCTACAAGGCCTAGGAAATACTACGGTGGGAGTCTCCAAATTTAAAGTAAATATTGAAATCAAGGCGAGATTCCTAAGCAACGAAGCGTATAATGTCGAAGCACTAATTTTACCAAAATTGGCGAGTGCGCAACCAGATAAAACATTTAAATGGGATATAGAACAATGGAGAAATTATACCTTTGCTGACCCCAACTTCAATAAGTCAGATCGAATCGATGTCGTTATTGGAGGAGACGTATATGCTGACATATTAGAAGAAACGAAATTAGGTTGGATTTTGTGCGGAGTTTTACAGCAACCAAGAAAATTGGTAGAATCATAGCAGCACTGACTACAACATTGAAGAGGTTTTCGGAAATAGAAGACACCACATCACTAACTAATAAAGCAGATGAAGGTGAATGCCTAGATATTTTTGACAAAACGACAACAAGAGATGAAAATAATAGATTTGTCGTCAATCTGCCTTTTGGAAAAGAAAAGGAATTAGGCGGCTCTCGCAAACAAGCAATGGCGAGGTTGCCTAATCTTGAGAAAAAGTTTGCGTCAAATGACGAATTGAGAAAACAATATGTTCAATTTATGAGAGAGTACTTAGAAATGGACCATATAAAAAAAGCAAGTAAAAATAATTGCGGAGAATTATATTTGCCACATCACCCCGTAATTCGAGAAGACAGCCTCACAACTAAGCTATGAGTAGTTTTTGATGCATCTGCAAAAACTACGAATGGTACCAGCTTAAATGACAGCCTTTTCATAGGGTCAAGGCTCCAAAAAGATATATTTTATATCATTATCAAATGGAGACTTTGGCAATATGTGGTAACAGGAGATATAGAAAAGATGTGTCGACAAATTAAGTTAGCAGAAGCTGATCAAGATTATCAGCGCATATTGTGGAGAGACACGAAGGAAAAGCCAATTAAAAGAGTACAAACTGCAAACAGTTACGTACGGAACAGCATCCGCTCCTTTTCTTGCAACGAGAACATTACAAGAAATCGCCAAACTTTGCGAGCCTTACAATGAGTTGCTTTCAAACATCATTAAAGACGATTTCTACATGGACGATTTAATGACAGGAGCAGACTCAATAAATGAATATAAAGTCATTCAGTGCGAAATATCGAAACATCTGCAAAATTATGGATTTCACTTACGAAAATGGATGTCCAATAATAGTGAGATTATAAAAACGATTCCCACAAATGGCGAAAATGAGGTAATAAAAATAGCAGAAGACGAAACAGTTAAGACTTTGTGTATACAATGGGACCCGATCAAATATATGTTTGGATTCAATATGAATTTTTTAACGAAAAAGCTAGTAACAAAGAGGCAAGCTTTATCTGATTTGGCGATAAATTTCGATCCAATGGGTTGGCTTTCACCTATGACTGTTATAGCAAAGTTGTTTATACAAAAACTTTGGTTTATGCAACTCAACTGGGATAAGTTACTTGACGAGAATTTGGCAAAAGAAGTTTATGCAGTACGTACCAGAGATAAAAAGAATAAAAATTCCCAGATGGTTTGAAACAAAAAATTACTTTGAAATTGAAATTCACGGATTCGCAGATGCATCTAAAAAAGCTTACGCGGCAGTAGTATACGCTAAAGTGGGATGAGTTATAACGATAATTGCTGGTAAAACCAAAGTAAACCCGTTTAAAAACAGAAAGACATTGCCAAAACTGGAACGATGCGTGGCTCACCTTCTTGCTAGAGTGCTGCAAAGGATAAAGGCAATTATCAATAGAGAGGGTAAAATATTTACTTGGAGTGACTCTACTATAACCTTAGCATGGATAAACAATTCCCGAAATAAAGACAAATTCATTAAAACGAGAGTAGAACCAATCAAACTATATGCTCCCACGGTGATATGCCAACACTTTGGAACCAAGGACAACCCAGCTGATGTAGCATCCAGAGGAGTATTGGCGAACAAACTTGTGGAGCACGAACTATGATGGAAAGGCCCCAAATGGTTACAAGAAGAAGAAAGTCAATGGCCCACACAGAATATACTTCAATTCGATGCATTGTATGTCTCAATATCAAAAGAATCACATTTCTTGGATGAGGTAATATTAAAGTATTCTAGTTTACCTAAATTAATAAGGGTTGTAGCTTACATATTGCGATTTATAAAACAAATACGAGGACAAAAATATCTTTCGTATTTAATAAAATCAGAGCTTAAAGAAGCTGAACAGATAATAATAAAACATCAGCAAATATTACAATTTAGAGAAGAAATACAGAGCTTAGAAATTAGGAAAGAAGTTAGTAATAAAAGTAACATTGCAAGCTTAAACCCAATCCTAGATAATAACGGAATCCTTCGCGTATGTGGTAGGTTGGGGAATGCAAAACTGCAATTCGATCGACGTTAGTTCTTGAAAATGTTCACAAAACAACTTTGCATTGAGGAAATAAGTTAATGGAATCAATGCTTAGAAGGAATTATTGGATAATTGGATTGAAAAATTCAATAAAGAAAACTATTAGAGCTTGTAATCGCTGCATACGGTACCGCAAGGAAGCAGCCAAACAAATAATGGGCAATCTTCCAGAATTTCGAGTGTCACTATCAATTACATTCACACATACAGATGACATGTTCGAAAGGAAGTGGGCAAAAGGCATATATAGCGGTATTTGTATGTATGGCAACAAAAGCTAATCATATAGAGGCAGAAAGTGATTTAACAACTGAAGCGTTTCTAACTGCCTTGAAACGACTTTTTGCTAGAAGGTGTAAAAGTCAGCATATAAGTTAACACAGTCTAATGCTCTGTTAATTGTTTATACTACATTGTTGCATTCATTTCCGCAATTTAGCCAAATATTAATGAAAAACGATACCCGATACTTCCACTTGTTGAATCGATTCATAATAAACAATTCGAACCATGGGAATCGCTGAGCCAGCAAACTGGCAGGCAAATACCAATACCAACGATATCAGCGAAAAGCGGCGGTAGTGGACAACATCATAAGCTGAAAGCGCAACAGCAGCGACGACGACGACGACGACGACGGTGACGGCTATAGCTCAGGGTAGAAATAAGTTAGAGTAGAATAATCAGTCCTCAATGAGACTCAATAAAGCACACAAGTGCACTAAAATAATTTATATACTCGTACTCAGATAATGGAACAAAGTTTGTCGAAGCTTGCAGAAAATTAGACTTAAAGGCAATTAAAAATAATTCAACAATAGCTCCCATTTTAGAAGCAGACAAAATTCAATGGCATTTTGGGCCGCCGGCAGCTCATCACTTCGGAGGGATTTTGGAGACTGGAGTCAAGTCAGTAAAATATCATTTAAAAAGAATGCTAGGCGATAGTAAATTGACATTTGAAGAGATGACCACTTTACTATCACACATTGAAGCAGTGCTAAATTCGCGACCTCTATGTGCGAGTGAAAGCGATATAGATGTTTCAACCCCTGGACATTTTTTAATAGCATGCCCATTAATAGACTGCAATGAAGCAAATGATGACACAACAAGAAGTTCATTAGACAGATGGAAACTGATACAGAAAATTAAGAGATTTTTGGAAACGGTGGGAGAGCGAATATGTCACAATGTTGCAACAACGGACGAAATGGAAAACTAAGTCCGACAATCTAGTAGGTCAAATAGTCATTATTAAAAATGAAGAAACTCATCCGGCAAAATGGCCACTAGGCAAAGTTATTAAAACTCATCCTGGAAGCGATGGAAAAACCAGAGAAGTAACCCTAAAATTGCAAAATGGGATACTTAAACGAACCGTTCACAAACTATGCCCGCTAGAAATGACAGGAAGCAGCAATACAGAAGAGCGAAATCAAGCAGCTAGCCTGTTGACATCAAGAATATCGAAAAATATAGCAGGTACAGGGGGGAAGAAAATAGCAAAAACAATGATGATGTGGTTCTTTACGTTTCTTATGCTAGCAGTGCAAGTTAAAGCATTCTGAACTCCAATTGCCTATTCTGAAATCCAATTGACACATTCCGAAATCCAATTGCCTATTTCTGAAATCAATTTCACACATTCTGAATTCCAATTGCCTATTCTGAAATCCAATTGACAAATTCTGAAATCCAATTGCCTAATCTAAAATTCAATTGATGTTTTCTAAATTCAATATGGAAAAGGTGTAGAATGTGATGACGATCAACAAATGCGAATGGAAATCCCTAAACAAGGCGTTATCACAATAAGAGAAGGATGTACAGCTCGACATGAAGGAGTAACTTTAACAGCATCTCATCAAAGACAATCCGAGATCACTAAAGAATATCCTTACGCTTAAACAGCAAATAGAAGTTCTCAAAAAAGAAAATATCAAATTAAAAGGTATAATTTTTCACCACATAAGTGGCCATACTTCACTGTCTTTAGTTTTAATAATAGGGCTAATCATTGTTATATTATATGTAAGATCAAAATTTAAAACTAAAAACATAGCTGTTCCATTTGAACTTCCAGTTAGATATAATTAAATAAAATGTTAGGAAACCTTTTATGTTTAAGAGAAATAGCGTAATTTTGACCTTTGGCAGAATGTTCATAAAAATATGAACATGTAATCTTGTCGGCCCTATGGCGATAAGAAACTAGAAATATAACATAAATTTGTGCATACATATGAATATGTAAATCCATACGTAAAAACTATAAATATCTACAGTCCACTTAAATGTCGAAATAAAAGATAAGCGTAACAATGTGATTGTTCATAATAACGTGCAGTAACTAAAGTTAGGGCAAGTAGTGTAGGTATTAAGCCGCTAGCGTCGCTCTTATGTTTTCAATAAAAACTATCAAACTTATTTCAAAATAGTTTTACTGGCGCCCAAGGTGCGAAAAAATCCTTATAATGGACACGCGTGTTTGGCCGTGGGTTCGGACCCAACTACTAAAGAAATAGACACAGAATCAACAAAAAGTGTCTTAAGACAAGTGCCACCATAGAAGTGTCACGATAAAACCATCAGAAAACATTGAAACAATAGAAAATATTTAAGGCTTTGCCACGCAGAGGCGTTGCCATCGCAGAGACGTTGCCATCAATACAACAATCATAATCAAGAAGACGCACAAGATATGAACATGGAAATTTTTATAGTAACTCTGCTCTTGATAATGGACCATTGGACTACCGCGAGGACATTCAACTATACCACCTCCCACTACATCCCGTTAACAAGAGGAAAAGTAATCCTCCATGAGCATAATGAGTTTTTACTCCACAAGACAAACTTGTCAGAATTTGAGGCGATAGCCGAAGAGACGGACACAATATTAAAGCAATTTCCACTTTCCCACGCCAGGCAACTTCTCCGAAACGACGCTGACGAAATATTAAAACTACTAGACGCGGTCAGAATACATCACCGACATGCTAGAGGCATTAATATCCTGGGGACTGCATTAAAGTACATAACCGCACCCCAGACTTTGATGACTTTCAAACAATTGAGACCAGAGCCGAAGCCCTAATAGAAGCAAATGAACAGCTGGCAACGATTAATTTAGTCACAGAGGCAAATTAACGAATTGACGATGACAGTTAATAAACTTTTAACACATGCAAAATGGACACAGATCGACAAGGGAAATCTCTTTTTTTTGTTACAAAACCAAAATTGACAAGGGATGACGAAAATTCGTTCCAATATAAATCCAGAAATCTCTTTTCTTTAGTCAGTGCTAGAAATAGAGCGGTGATAATGGAATTAGAAACCATTATAACATCAGTAGCTCTAGGAAAAGTAAATGTTATTAATCCCATTCTGCTTAATGGCATGGAAACAAGTAATATATTAGCTGCTGAGCTGTCTCTAAATTTAAAATATTTCAGAATACACACTTTATTTATTTCATTATTAAATACCCAAAAATAGCTAGAATTTGTAATAACGTAAAGTTGCTGCCCGTAATCCAGGAAAGGAAGATTATTTCCTTGGGAACGAATCTTATGGCTGAATGCAATAGAAAATACATCCCGCTTTATAATTGCAGGGAAGCCATAATAGCAAACTTCTGCCAACCCTTGAAAGAAAGTCCCTGTGTACGACAACTACTGAACCAGCACTTCGCAAATGCAAATCCAAATCCGCCGATCACGTGCCCGCCATTGAGGAGATCGATGACGGCGTAATTCTAATTAATGACCAGCCCGCTATAATACCGAAAATTTGACAAGATTGGCTAGAGGAACTTTTTTGATAATATTCAAAGGCGATATTACGATAAACTCCACTGTTTATAGCAACTGGAATGAGGTAATGCGTTCGCATCCCGAAGCAGTACCCGCACAGCACGTTAACTTCACAGAACATATCGAGTTGTTATCACTCCCACACTTGGCGGCCGCCGTGGTGTGAAGGTAGTGTTGCCGGCCTACCACACCGAAGGTCCATGGTTCGAGCCCTGGTACAGGTAACATCAAAAGTGATTTGAAAAAAAAAAAAGTTTTTCAAAACGGGGTCGCCCCTCGGCAGTGGTTTGGCAAACTCTCCGAGTGTATTTCTGCCATGACAGGCTTCTCAGCAAATATTCGTCTCCTTTGTAGATGCCGTTCGGAGTCGGCAAAAAACTGTAGGTCCCACCAATTTGTAGGGAAAATTCAAATCGGCACACCACAAATTGGAAGAGAAGCTTGGCGCAAAAATCTCTTAGGAGGTTTATGATGATGTATATCGCGCCATAGAGATAGAGATAGATCACTCCAACACCTACAAAGAGTGATTATAAAAAACCACAAGCACATAGCACACCTACGGAATCTTTTTGAGACCCGCTCCATACAATCGAGAACCGCCTTGCTCCTAATCCTATTAGCCACAGCTATGAGCATAGCAATATTTCTGAGAAAACGACAGAGAAATATGGTAGTACTGGGTAAGAGGGGGAGTAGTAGTTAACACAGGTAACCACTCATCCGGCCAAATTATCGCTTCCACGGAATTTGCTGACGGCGCGTCCGGCCATTATGCTGAACCAACACTTATAGCCTTGCGCGAGTTATATGTATAAGTTAGCGACACATACTTAGCCAATATTGGCACTTCATTCCCATATCCAAAATAGCCAAGAATATGGTTAAGGTTGCTTCCGGTCTCACGCTTCAACTGGCTGACATTAGGTCTACCAATTTGCGCGAGTTCCGTCACCTGGCCATTCCACTCCAAAAGAAAACAGAATTGAAGTTGACTGGACAGCGTAACAGTACACCCAATAAAGTAAACAAGTGCATTGCACCAAGACAATTTCGTAAATATTTATTAGAGAAATGAAGCAACTAGCTCACAACAAAATAAGTGCATTGACACTTACGCAATCAATAATGAAATATTTCGATACCTTAACCATTGGTTCAATTTTGATGACTAAACATAAAAATATTATAAATTAGCTTGTAAGAACTTTTGTAAAGCAATCAATGTATGAACGTTAATCAATAAAGAAGTAATTTTTTTTAAATCAAGTCGTTCGACCAGACTTGTTTCGCATCACCTTGACCATTTCACACGCTAATAAACGGCCGCAACAACAACAACAACAGCTACAACTCACACAAGCGAGCGGCTAAGCGTAAAGATAGGTAGGGTAGTTGTAAGAATTAGCTTGTAAGTTTAGTCTTAAACGGGAACTTCAATAAACGTAGCGCATAGCGCTTAAGTCAAGAATTAACCAGTGACATCATCATTTAGCGCATAGCGCTTAGGTCAAGAATAAACTATTGACTACATAATTTATATGTTAGCACAATACATGCACAACACTTAAGCATGTGCAAAACGAAACCGTGTTGCACACACCTGCATGTGACAATTTCATAACACTATACAACCCCTAACAAAGAACCAGTAGTGGAATTCACTAACTTCGATAACGACATTCGCAATCGACATTTTGTCGCAACGATATTTATAACGATATCGGTATTCATTAACTATTTTTGCTCGATATTCGTTTATTCGCAATCAGCTGTGTCGTAAAGTAAACAACACACAATTTTCTGTTGTTATCTGTGTCGTTAATGAAACAAAACATAATTTGAATTTGTGAGCAAAAAATAAAATAGTATTAGTATTTTAACATTACTATTATTGAAGAAATGGCATTTGAGTACTTAGCGCACGTTTTGTCGCGGGATGAGGAGTCTCCCAGCCCAGTGGACAGACGATTTCTTAGAGAAGTAGATGACCCTTTCCACTTGAGTGACACGGAGTTTCGAAAACTGTATCGTCTAACGCAAGACTTGGCGCAAGATATCATTTATAAGCTTGATGTACATTTGGGTATCTTTAATGGGGGTGCTCGCGCCTTGCACACACCAGCGCCACCCCAAACCGTCGACTCGTAGGTGCATACACCCTCCTCCTCCAATCGGGGGAGGAGCCTCCTCGTGGTGATACCCGGTAACGCTACGGCGGCTAATTCGAGCGGCGACCTTTCCACCAACCCCTGCCTCTTCCAGAGGTGCCGGTCGGGAGGCCAGCAACGCGGCTACCACCAATCCTGTAGCCTCCACCAGTGGCCTTGCCATTCAGCGCATAGCGTCTGGCGAGTCCGCGGCTGGGGGCTCCAAGAGGAATGGGGGTGCAAGCGATAGGGTCAAGGACTCGGTGCCTAGGCAACCCACAAAGGCCAGCCACCAGGATAGGCGGCCTGCAGCCCGGATCCTTTACAGGAACGCGACCTCACCGACAAGGGAGGAAGATGTTTCGGCGGAGGTTTGGGCGAAGCTCCAGCGAGACCTGGCGTGGGCTCGGCGGATAGTGCCAGACTTCAAACGGGAGTTGTATGGCGCAAACAAAGGGGAAACCTCTAAGCGAAATCGCTCAGTGGAGGTGACTACCCCAACGGCACCGAAAAGGGCCAAAACGCAGGGAGGCTATGTACGGTCTTTTGCAGCAGTAGCCAAGGATCGCAAGATTATTGGCGTAATCGATGAGGGCAGTGTAGACGGCAGGATCCCGAAACAACAGTGGAAGTGGATCGAGGCCGCGCTCGCTAAAGTTGCCGTGCAGGTGAAGAGGGAGAACCCTGGACCGTCCCCAACCTATACCGATGCAGGGTGGTACCAAGGCAATGTCAGGCTGATCGCCTGCGGAGACACTAGGTCCGTGGACCTATATAAGATCGGCGTGCAGCGAATAGGGGAAGTGTACTCTGGCGCGCGCCTAAAAGCAGTGGATGCGTGTGACATCCCGCAACGGCCAAGAGCCAGAGCCTGGGTTCCAGTGACGCCAACGGAGCCAGAAGAAATCCTGGAGCAATTGCAGGAGTTTAACCCGGGTCTACCGACCCAAAACTGGAAGGTGGTTAGCGTGGACAAAGCAGCCGGACAAGCAACGATGCAGATAGTTCTGCTGTTAGACCAAACAAGCATCGAGGCCCTGGACCGATGCGACTACCGAGTGAGCTACGGCTTCAAAAATATTAGCTTGAAGGTGTACAAGGCTGATGCCGAAGCCCTTGCTAATTTATCATCTCTTGCGGAGGTGGAGCCTCCCCCCAGCGATAATGAGATGGAAGTTGAGGACAGTGGGTCGGATGTGCGGAGCGGCTATGCCTCGTCCAGCTTGGACGGTAGCGGTACTCTCAGGAGGCTTTACTCCGATAGTCAGCTTCTGAGCGAGGACGACGCGGACGCGACGCTCACGGAGGAGAGTGAAAAGAAGCAAGATGATGAGGGTCCTCCAAATCAACCTTCATCATAGTAAAGCAGCGTCAGCTGCACTTCTACTCCAGCTTTCAGCAGGTGGAGTAGATATCGTCCTAGTTCAAGAACCGTGGATCACTGGCAATAGGATCTGTGGTTTGAGGACTCCTACTTACAAGCTCTACAGCGCTCATGACAAGGGTAAGCCTCGTACGTGTATTTTAGCTAAGTCAAATATTAACGCTTTTCTTCTACCCCAATTTAGTGACGGAGATCTGACAGCGATTAGCGTCGAGGGGTTAGGTAGAAGTTGTAGGTTCGCCTCTTTCTATCTGGCCCATGATCACGAAGGTTCACTACCGCCACATAATTTCAGAGAGCTCGTGAGTTCCACTAGACCACGAAACAATCTAATCGTGCTTGGAGGCGATGCAAATGCCCATCACACACAATGGAGCAGCACTGACACAAACGACCGAGGTGAGTCACTATATAACTACTTATTAGGCACTAACCTAAGTTTATGCAACAGGGGGAGTGACCCCACATTCATAACAAGGAACCGCGAGGAAGTCCTTGATATCACATTGGTCAGCGACTCTTTCAGCGACCTTATAGAATCATGGAGGGTCCTAACAGAACACTCCTTCTCAGACCATAGGTATATTAGTTTCTCAATAGCAGATACGCACACAAGTCCAAAATTCATACAAAATATAAAAAGAACAAACTGGGGCTACTACAAGAAGCTTATTGATAGAAATCTATCAAAACAAATGGTCACACCTAGAAATGATAAGGAACTAGACGAGCTAGTCAACACCTTTAATCAACAATGCAAGCTTGCTTTAGATAAGGCTTGCCCGACCAAAAAGGTAACAGAAACCCATAAGCCACCTTGGTGGTCGTCTGAACTAGATAGACTCAGAAAGGCATGTAGGGTTGCCTTTAATAAAGCTAAACAGGACGGCCGCGAGCTATCCTGGGCTGTTTATAAAACTAAGCTAAGCACATATAAAAAAGAAATCCGCAAGGCTAAACGAGCCTCCTGGATGGACTTCTGCAATGAAATTGAATCTACATCTGCTGCCTCGCGCTTGAGGAGGGTACTCTCAAAAGCGCCAGCAACTTTGAGCCACGTCCAAATGCCAGATGGGCAGTGGACCGCTTCGACTACGGATACCATGAATCTGCTCCTGGATACACACTTCCCGACATGCACAGACGTGTCTACTACTACGATCGGCGGAGGACTGCCTTCCGATCAAGTGATAAGGGAAATCACCGATGAGAGAAAGTTAGATTGGGCTTTATCTACCTTCAAGCCCCATAAGTCGCCAGGACCGGACGGAATATTCCCGGCCCAGCTACAGCATACCTCCGAGCTTATCAAGCCTTGGTTGAAAACTATGTTTATAGGTTGCCTAAGGCTCAACTACGTACCCACTTCATGGAGGGAGGTTAGGGTAGTCTTTATCCCCAAAGCCGGGAAACCATCTCATACTAAACCTAATGACTTTAGGCCTATAAGCCTATCTTCATTTCTTCTTAAAACTCTAGAAAGACTTCTGGAGGACTATCTCAGAAGATCGATGGACTCAACTCAGCTTTCGCGGGCTCAACATGCCTACAGTAAGGGTAGGTCAACTGATACTGCCTTGCACTCCCTTGTATCTGTGATAGACAAGTCACTTAACCTAAAGGAATACACATTGGTGGCTTTCCTCGACATAGCAGGCGCTTTCAATAATGTCCTTCCGGATGCTATCACTTCGGCGTTGACGGGTCTGCGGGTCGATGCCTGCCTTGTAGAGTTCGTTCGTAAACTGCTTACTAGCAGACGGATCACAACCGAGCTAGGTGGGAACTCGATTCAAAGACTCGTTAACAGAGGTACCCCGCAGGGAGGGGTTCTCTCACCGCTACTTTGGGTGGTTTACTGTAAACCAGCTTCTACGCCTCATGGAAGCGGAAGGCCACCAAGTGATTGCGTACGCCGATGACATCTGCGTTATTATGCGGGGAAAATTCCCTCAAACTCTTTGCAATTTAATGGAAACAGCCTTATCTAAAATATGTGATTGGGCAAAGTCAACAGGTTTGGGGGTTAACCCCGAGAAAACCGAGCTAGTCCTCTTCACCAGAAGGTACAAAATACCGAACCTTATACCACCAAAAATTGAAAACACGATTTTGGCATTCAGTGACAAAGTCAAATATTTAGGAGTTACTCTAGACAAGAAACTACTCTGGGGTGACAACATAACAGAACGAGTGAAAAAAGCAACGTGCGCGTTGTTTACTTGCAAGAGAGCAATTGGGGTCTCGTGGGGGTTTCCCCCCAGGGTGGTACACTGGATCTACACAGCCATTGTTCGCCCGATTCTACTCTACGGAGTGCTGGTCTGGTGGCCTGCACTAGCTAAGAATACGTACCTCAAGCAGCTACAAAAAGTCCAAAGGAGTTCAGAACTCTGCATAACCGGGGCCCTTGGGTCCACCCCGACAGAAGCACTCAACACTATGCTGCATCTACCGCCGCTTGATCTGGTGGCGAAGGAAGTAGCCACGATCACAGCTTTGCGAATAAGGGAGACTGGCGTCTGGATAAACGAACAAAGTGGGCACGCCACAATCTTGGGCAACCACTCGCCTGTTAACATACCACCACACACTGACTACTGCGCGTCAAATAACGTGTTCGTCAGGAACTACGAGGTAATAATACCGACAAGACAAGAATGGGACAAAAGACCACATACGGTTCGGGGCGCCATTAACATCTTCACTGATGGATCCAAGCTTGAGGGGAAGGTGGGGGGAGGAATCTTTTCACCGGACCTGGGACTAGAGATCTCCTTCCGTCTTCCCGACCACTGCAGCGTGTACCAAGCGGAAATGCTGGCAATACACGGTGCGGTGAAAAGCTTGGCATCCATGCCCCAAAATGGTAAACAGATCTATATCTTCTCAGACAGTCAGGCCGCACTTAAAGCCTTGAACTCATACGTCGACAATGCAAAGTCGTTAACTGAATGTCGCAGATCTCTCAACGAGATGGCTCAGCACTTCAGTATTAGCCTTATTTGGGTACCTGGGCACAGGGATATTGAAGGTAACTGCAGAGCGGATGAGCTGGCCAGACAAGGTACCACCACCCATCTCCTTCCGGGAAATAGGTCGGTAGGCATACCCATGGCATCCTTTAAATTTAGTGTCAGCACAAACACAATGAAAATAGCAAATATGCTCTGGTCGGGGCTCTCGACGTGCGAGATATCCAGGCTAACCTGGCCTTCTTACAACAAAAGACGTACAAATTCCCTGTTGTCCCTTAATAAATCGGGCATTTCATCCCTGGTAAGGGTTCTAACAGGGCACTGTTTAATAGGCACTCACGGTGCCAGAATGGGCGCAATGTCTAATGATTACTGTCGCAGCTGCAGATGTATTGAGGAAGAGGAAAGTGTTCAGCATCTGATTTGTCAATGCCCTGCGCTCAGCAGGCGACGGTTGGCTATCCTGGGCAAACCGTTTCTCGATGACCTCGCTAAGGTATCAGAAATAGAAATAAAAGCGTTATCCAAATTTATTGGCTCCACGAAGTGGTTCGATCCCCTGCCCTGGGTGTGAGTTGGTTTCCCCTGGCGTCGACGGTAGCGCGACCGTGTGAGTCGGCTGGTCCTTTTTCAGCCTCTGAAGATCTTTGAACACTATTACTCCAGGGTTGTTGGATCGGTTGACTGTAAAGCAGCTGAGCTGCTGTCGGCTTCAGGGATGACTTGCTCGCATCTCTGGGGCATAGAGGTGGGTAGAGACCGTATAGGGTATCACAATGGGCCTATTTAGAGGCCTAAGTGTCGGGCAGAGTCCAGGTACTCTGTCCCGCCCTTGCAACCTAACCTAACCTAACCTTGATGTACATTTAAAGGGAAGAAGAGTAACAGCGATATCAACGGAGAAGCAGGTAAATCTTGCAATTGCAAGTAACTTTTGGTTCTAAACACCATTGTAACTTTTTAAGGTTTTAACTGCTCTGCGATTTTTTGCAACTGGATGTTACCAGCGGCCCGTAGGCGAACAATGGGGCATATCTATGTCACAGACATCTGTCAGTCGCTGCATCCATCGTGTGACGGATGCAATAAACCATTACATGTTCTTTGAAAAAGTGAAATTTCCAATGACGCAAATAGAACGGCAAGCTGCGAAAGAAATTTTCTCTTCCGCACCTTCACCAATTGTGGGAGGTACCATTGGAGCCATTGACTGTACTCATGTGTCAATAATGAGCCGGAATAGTCATGAAGAGGCGTATGTGAACCACCATGGATACCATTCTATAAATGTGCAAATGGTAAAGTGAATCCCTCTCAATAATTAAGGCCCGGTTTTAAATTATATTTTGTTTATACACAGATTTGTGATCCAAACCTGAAGATTTTAAATGTAAATGCAAAATTTCCCGGATGTAGTTTAGTTCTAAGTTTGAGTGCAAATAAAGAAGGAGTAGCTAAGCTCCGATAAAAAATTAATTTTTTTGAAGTCAACAACTCATGTTGACTTAACTTATACGAGTATACATACGTATGTGCATATGCAAGTTAACACGGCCCCATTACTGCCTACTTCCACTGTTCCCACGTACCGCATAGTCAGCAATTCACACTTCCCATCATGAAACATAATCCCTTAATTCAAGGCCATGGCAAATAACAACGACTAACGCTTATACTACTCCAGACGCTTGGTCGGCAGAACTTCATTTCACACGGTTGTGAAATCAACGGCAGATACGCAGCACTAGCGGCGCGATAGGCTATAAGAAGGGGCAGAGCTCCAATACAGGGCAGTTGCTGTTGGGGCGTTATTTAGTCGAGTTCGGTAACTTAAGTAACTTGGAGTTTAGTTTCAATAAATCGAATTGTAAAATAATCGTGTTGTGTTTTTATTCTTGTGAAGGTATCTAGGCGTGTTGGCGCGAGCAAATTATTTTTTGAATAAAAGGACCTTCCGTCCTTTAACTGGCGCCCGAGCAGGGAGCAGGAGTGAAAGTGTTAAGCGGAAAATAAAAATAAAAAATATAAAAACCAATTTAAGAAAAAAGGCCAAGGAGCCACCGTTTAAGTTAATATAGTGAAGGAAAAATACTGCCAAGAAGCCACTACTAAAACCAATCTAGCCAAAAAAAGGGAAAAAAGGCCGAAGAGCCACCAACAAAAGACGAGCAGGAAAAAAAGGGGAGCTAACAGAAATGTGACCAGCCTAACTGGGGCCGTCAATGCCCTGGTGGAGAAGATGAAGACGCAGAAATACTCTCAGTACACCATCTCAAGCCAACGAGGTGGAAGAAGTGGTGGCTCAAGCCCCCGTAACCGAGGTGGACTTAAGCGACATAAGTCGTCTGCCTGATTGTGTCAAGAAACTTCAGATTTTTGATGGAAGCCCGGTACACTATGTGTCCTGGGTACATTCCGTAGAAACAATCCTTTCGGATTTTTCTGTAGTGAAAGGGAAACCCCTTTACCGTGCCATATTGCAGCACATTCGTCAAGATTGCATATTGCAGCACATGCCGCGTGGTGCGGCAGATTCTGCCTTGGTGTCCTACAATATCTTTGGCAACAATTGGCCAAAGATAAAACAGTGTCTCTCATTACATTACGCGGACAATCGCGATATCCCCACCCTGGAACATCAGGTGCATCAATTGCAGCAAAGAGGTTCTAGAATTCAAGAGTTTTATGCTAAAGTAAACCATCAATTCTCCTTGATAATTAATAAATTAAAGAGCGAGTCCTACACGGACGAAGCTGTAAGGGTTCTTGTGGACACTTACAGAAATAGAGCGCTTGACGTCTTCATTCATGGGCTAAATGGGGAGCTTTTCAGAATGCTCCTTGTCCAACGCCCCAAGACTCTTCCTGAGGCCTATTCGGCTTGCTTGGAACTTCAGAACGTCAACTATCGAAATTTTTCACTACATTCCAACCAGATTAACAACCGCGTAGTTGTCTCTATTAATAACATTAATGAAGCTAGACGCTCTTTCGAAGCTAAACCACCGGCGGTCCCACCACCGGACGACCCACCTGGCGTCAACAGGATCGCAAACCACAGTGTGACAAAAACCAACGTTTTTCAGGAAATAATCGCTCTCCATCAACTCGAAAAGATGGAGGTCGACGGCTCTACCCAATCACGAGCCGTGAATTATATTAATCGCCCTAATCCTTTTAAACGGGCTGCAAGTTCAGAAAACTTTCCAAGGAAACAGCACAGGCTCTTCCATTCCACCACCGGCATCACCGATGGCGATACTAAAACCGAAGATGAGGCAGGAAATCAGGAGGAAGGGGATTTTCTTTCAGAGGGCCATCTAGCGTACCATACCAAGAGTATACGCTCCCTGACGGTCGTGGCCTAGACTTCCTTATTGACACAGGTGCAAATAAAAATTTTATAAGTGAATCAGTTGCGACTGGAGGTGACCCTGTAGATGAGGTATTTAATGTGAATTCTGCCGGGGGGCAGGTACAGATTAACAAAAAGATAGGATTGAAATTTTTTAAAGATTTAAAGGATTCCCTTCTAAAATAGTGTTCTTCGCCCTCCCAGGACTTAAATCCTCCGCCGGCATTATTGGCGATGATACGTTAAGGGTGTTAGAAGCCATTGTTGACAGGAAAAATAATCACCTTAAAGTCAATGACTTTGACTTGCCCTTAAAGGCCAAAGTTTCTGATCAAGTTAATTATTCCATGGGTAAAGATGTATCTGACGATACTAGACAACAGCTAGACCAATTATTGGAAAAATATTTGGACCTTTTTCTTCCCCTTAACTGTACTGAACTTGTAGACACAAGTGTCCGAGCCGAAATACGGACCACCACTTCTGAACCTATCTATAGTAAGAGCTATCCTTACCCAGTATGCATGAGAGAAGAAGTAGTTAGACAAATAAATGAGCTGCTTGATGGAGGGGTAATACGGTCATCCTTACGGTCAGTCCTTACAATTCCCCGATTTGGGTGGTACCGAAAAAACCAAAACCAAATGGGGAGAAACAGTATCGCATGGTGATCGACTATAAGCGGCTGAACGCTGTTACGATAGCCGACACCTATCCCATCCCTGATATAAATGCAACGTTATGTAGCCTTGGCAAAGCCAACTTTTATTCAACGATTGATTTTACTTCCGGATTCCACCAGATTCCAATGAAGGATTCTGACATCCCGAAGACTGCCTTCTCCACGATGAACGGCACTTCTCCACGTTTGCCGTTCGCACCTGCCATATTCCAGAGAATGATAGACGATGTCCTGAAAAAGTACATCGGACAAATATGTTACGTCTACATTGACGACATAATAGTATCCGGTAGGGACGCAAAAGAACACCTTGATAACGTGGAGAAAGTCTTTGCGACACTTTTAGAAGCGAATCTGAAGGTAAATCCAGAAAAGACGTGTTTCTTCGAAAAGGAAGTTGAATTCCTTGGCTACATAATTACTCCCGATGGAGTACGCGCTAACCCGAAAAAGGTGGAAGCTATAAAGCTTATTTCACCTCCTGAAAATTTGAATGACTTGAAGAGTTTCCTGGGTATGACCTCATACTACAGGCAAGGTCGCTAAGCCGTTGACCAATCTCACACGTGGCGAAAATGCTCAAGTAAAAGCTAACGCATCTAGAAAGGTAGCAATTGGATTAGACTACAGAGCCCTAGAGGCCTTCCATGAGCTAAAACAACTATTGATGTCTGCGGATGTCCTGGCGTTTCCTGATTTCGCCAAACCATTTAACCTCACCACGGATGCCTCGAACTACGCCATTGGGGCAGTCCTCTCGCAAGGAACGATTGGCGAGGACAAACCTATAGCCTATATTTCGCGATCCTTGAATAAATGCGAAGAAAATTACGCCACCAACGAGAAGGAGCTCCTCGCCATAGTTTGGGCACTCGACAATCTTCGCTCCTATCTGTATAGTGCCAAAAGGATAAGAATATACGCCGATCATCAGCCACTAACGTTTTCCCTGAGTTGCAGGTCTATCACGTATTCTTCGAATGCCCTAGATCGATTAGCTTTAGAAGAAGGCTACGCAGCATTATCGGTGAGGATTACACTCCGGAAACACTAGTGGGGCACATGCTACAAAACAAACTAAAATGGACTGCAGCGTGCGACGTAATTGCAGAAACCATGAAGTGGCTAAGAAGCCAGGAAAGGCTGCGGCGCATGAGGGAGAACTAAACTAAGAGCGAGGCGGGCCATGTCTCCGAACTGTTTGTAGCTCGTGCCATGCTTTGTCTCTTGTTTGGAGATTTTTGCCGAGCTAGACAAGGTCTCTCCAA
This sequence comes from Merzomyia westermanni, assembly GCA_949987695.1. NCBI lineage: Eukaryota > Metazoa > Arthropoda > Insecta > Diptera > Tephritidae > Merzomyia > Merzomyia westermanni. The sequence continues at coordinate 124,446,391 of OX465291.1, read as the reverse complement.
CCGTCCGAGTTGCAAGCCGGCTTGGCGGGAGTCTCAGAATGGGAGATGGGGCATCGTACGGGTGATAAGCGGTTTGGAGACATGGCCTCCCTAACGGCCAGATAATGACACTGGAATTACGGACAGTTTTGGACCCACGGCCTGTCCAACTGTCTTGGCCCACAACGAGTAAGTGTTTTATTGGAAACATGGGTGAGTAGATTTCAAGCGGATTGGAGCCACGGCCCTTCCACCGCTGGTCCACGGGACCTTATCAAGAACGGCGATTACTGCCCACTGAGGACAGTTTTGGAACCACGGCCCGTCCAACTGTCTGGGCTCACATTTAGAGCCGCTATAGGGCAAGCGTTTCATTAGAACTGCCTGGGCTTGTCATTATAGCCATCGTGTAAGTAAGTGTAAGTTTTTGATCAAAGAGATGTGTTATATTCATAGAGGCGGATTAGAACCACTGCCTGTCCTACCACCTAGCTTCGGAAGTACCAAAGAGGTAAATGTAAGTGTCGATAAATCATTGCCAACGGAGTAAACATGTTTACATATATATACATAGAGTAGGTATGTAGTTATATTTATACATATATTTGTGTTGGTGGACAAGACCGACCTTCTTAACACCACTCCCGACTAGTAGAATGAAAAATCTAGTAAAAAGATCCCCAGTTAAGAACTGAAACGGACGGTTACGCCGACCAACAGACGTTGAGACTAGTGCTCAAACCACCTCCCGACGGAATACTTAACGGTAGTACCGGGGGGATCGGTACATGACGGTTGGAGTTTTAGTGCTTAGGTTCAAGTCCCACACTGACTTTAAGGCTTTCGATGTTTTCTCCACTGGAAAAAAAAAAAAAAAACACGTCGCTGTGTCAACAAAACAATAACTATTGCTATCGACTGTGGTCAATGCGCTATGATAACATCAAAAGCGCCACAATTCTCTTCACCATGTTTAGCTGCATCAGCAAAAGCAGCTATTACAACATCAACAAGTAAACATCGTTAGCGCAAAGATCGTGTCAACGTCGCTAACCGCCAGCAGAGCAGCCGCAGCGTTATCCAACGTCGTAGGTTAGGTGGGCAGTTAGGGTAACTATTAAGTTCAGTTTTTAATGGAACTCAATAAAGAACACGTGCAATAAAGGTGGAATTACAATGTGGCAGTGGCAGCACCAGTGGCAGTGGCAGCACTGCTGTCGGTGATCAGCTGTTTTGCTGTATAGTTACAATATGGCAGTGAGCAGTGGCGGTAAAATTTGTGCGAAAAAAAGGAAAAAAATTAAAAAATTGCTAAAAATTTATGTACTTTATTGTACTTATAAAATGAGACCTTCCCGAGTTTGGGTTTATGATATATACACAGAAAAGGAAAGGCAGGCGCATGGATTTTTTCACAAAACCTATAAAATCATCAAAAAAAGCTACCCCCGAGAGTTTCGTAAAATTACCAGAATGGATTTTCCTGCATTTAATGTACTTTTCAATTTGTTGAAGGACGACTTGGAGAAAGGATCATATAGAAAACCAATTGAACCAGAATGCAGATTAATCTTAACATTGATGTAAGTATGTGTTTCCCCACATTTTTAAATGTTAGTAAACATTCATTTTATCTAATAGGTTTTTATCGCAAGGTGCTAAATGGCAAACTCTTGCATGGATGTTTCGCATTGGATTATCAACCGTTCGATTGATTGTGTTGGAAACGTGCCAACTTATATGGGACAAACTACATGGAATATATCTTGCCCCACCCAATGAACACGAATGGGCCAGAATCGCAACTGATTTTTTTAACCTTACTGGGCTTCCAAATTGCGTAGGGGCAATTGATGGAAAACATGTTCAATTGAAAAGTCCTGCGCATTCTGGTTCTTTATATTATAACTATAAAGGATTTTATAGTGTGGTACTCCTAGCTATTTGTGACAGCAACTACTGTTTCACTGCTGTTGACATTGGTGCATATGGTAGTCAAAGTGATGGTGGAGTGTTGCAAATGAGCACGTTTGGTCAAAAACTATTAAATAATGACTTGGGATTGACACCAAAAACTAAGCCGTACAATTCAGATGTCGAAATACCTTACTACTTTTTGGCAGATGCTGCGTTTCCTTTGCGCACGAATATAATGAGACCCTATGCGGGACGTTTACTCCCAAACGACCAAGCATTGTTCAACAAAACGCTGTCAAAAGGCAGATCAAAAATCGAGAACAGTTTTGGGATCATGACAATGCGCTGGCGAGTACTTCGAGATGGTCTACAATGCTCTCCGGATAATTCTATTAAAATTATACAAGCCGTGGTTCTTTAACATAACTTTGCCAAAATGAATGACGGTACATATTGTCCCCCAACTGCAGTTGACCATTCAAATGGAAACAAAGAAATCGAAGGTCTTTGGCGGAAGCGCATCAGGACTTTAAAACAATCCAGATTGTTTACCAGATTTAATGCGCCAAGAGAAGCTTTTGAAGTTCGCGATATTTTGAAGGAATATATTTTACACCAAACTTCTGCTTAGATACGAAGACGTGCTATTCGAAAATCAGTGCCGCATCGTCTTGTTCATGATCTAATACTTTTCTTCAAAAACAATAGGTTTGAAACGGTAAGTCGGATTGATGACAAATCCTAACTAGTGGTCCATAATTAATTACTATATCTTTAATAGATTTGGCATTTTCGTAATCATGGTTCCAGTAAAATTAAATTTCGACCACGGTTCGAGTTACACGCCCCAGAATTTTCGTCTTGTGCATAAGGAAAACTTGCACTTAAACTAAGTTTCAACAACGTGTTTCTTAAAATGAATAATGGAAGGATATCTACTCTAGTATCAAAAACTAAAATCCAATGTGTACTTAATTATAGTTTGAGCTGAACATAATACAATTAATTAATATATAAATACAATGATATGCATATGTATGTAGCTATTGAACTGAATTAACGTATGTATAATTTGATGTAATGTGCCTAGTACTTTGATCTATATTGTAGAAAAAATGATATTTGGAAAATTGATGGCTGGAGACAAAAATTATCAAAAATCATTCTCGTAAATTGATCGTTTGTTGAATTATGACATTGTTGAAGTATAGAGTGATATGTACATACATATGTGCAAAGACTGAACTTTATATGTAATACTTTAAAATACCTCTTTAGTTTAACACAACATAATACCTCTACAGGAAGATTTTTAAAAATTACATAAAAGTTGCATGATTCCAGCAATATTTTAAACAGGGGAGTATGTATTGAAAGGCGAAGATCTTTTAAATAAAACAGTTCTTTATTGAATATGAAAAAGTTTTTAAGTGAAGAAAATTTTAGACATAAATTACATTGATATGCTGTATATGAAAATAGTAACAACAATAAATTTGGACATAGTAGATTTGTATTTCTAACAGTATGTACATTGTACACCCTTTGAAATAAATAATAAAAGAATGCAGTACAAATAAAATGGCATGTGTATATACTTACTTAAAAATTGGAAAACCCGCATCAATACCTGATACACCTCAACAGGCATTGAAAAAATATTTTATGACGCTATGATTCTCAAGTGAGGAGCAACTTGAGAAGCTACGTTGGAAGTTGGAAAACCCCCTTAATAATGAACTTGAGCTCTAATGTTTCTCAAGCCTAAATGTCTATTGGGACATACCGTACAAGCACAGCTTGTTCACATTTTGGTCGATATGTCGTAAGCATCATTTGCGTAAGCTCATACAGCTTAACATTAAATTTCCTTCAGTACTCACCGTTGCATAGTGGAGTCCTCCATAGGCCAAAATAAAAACTATATGTTTGCATGTGCTAAGCACTAGATAAGGTTTTATTGAATAAAAAATTCTAAAAATTCAAGAATATATTATAACACTTAACACTTTATACATATTCCACTTCATAACTACAATTTTTTCCGGTGATTTCTTGTCTTACTACAGTTAAAATGTTTGTTTGGAGGTTTAAGACACTCTCCAAGGGCAGATCTGCTGCTTCTATTTGCACAGCGATGCTTTTCATAAACATCATAATATGCGACTCTTTTTCTTCGCTGTCTTTAATAGAATGTATAGCATCCAACATTTCCTTCTGTATATTGCTTTCAGCTTTGCGCTTCAAAGGTACAGATTTCCGAGAAGGTGGAGTTTCCATTACAACTATGTCGGAATCGTCCGACGCATCTTCTTGTTGGAAATTGCCAACGGTTCTGGTGGTAAAAATAAATATGAAATTAATATAAACAATTTGTCTTGGTTGGAGCGTGTATACTTACTTTTCATTGCTATGCTTGACATCCTTTAAAAAGCTAAGCATTCCAAAGTATTTAAACTTCACGTAAGGGCTGGTCTGCTGCTGGCCACTTCCAGACGTGGTCTCAGCCTTGTGCTCCTTTAGCAGCCTGTAGTAGCGGTCGCGCAACGTTTTCCACCTCTTTTTCAACTCATCAACTGCAATGAACAAAAAGTAGTTAGTATTTCTAGTTATATGTTATATTAAGCACAATGAAAGTGAAAATTACCTGGCTTTTCCAATGACGCCGATATCTCCTGCCATATTCGCTCCTTCACAATAATATTTTTATACCCGCCATGGGTTTTGTCATACAGTACGCGGTTGCCACGTACCAGTTCAATCAATTTTTCTTCCATTTTCAATTCCAACTTATGATTTTTTTAATTTTATTTAAATTTTACAAATTTTCTCGAGCTTGCTTCTGCTTCGGCGCCGTCAGTAAATTTAGAAAACGCGCTAAAATTGGCAGTACTGCTTGCTGCCACTGCTTTTATGTGAGAGCTACCACTTAATTCCATGTGTTCTAAAAAAACAGCTGATCGCTGCCACTGCCACATTCTAATTCCACTATAAAGCTAAACTTATACACTCACTATATTCATGATAACGTAAGTCAATAGTATACACTCACTATATTCATGATAACGTATCACATTCCATAGAAATTAAGTAGTAAACAGAAATAACAAATAGGCGATAAGTTAATCCTCGATAACAGTAATGTTCATGAAGATATCACAAAAAACCAAGCCTAAAGCGATAACGATAATTTATAAATATATCTATTCTTTAAGATATCGACAGTCGGGATACAACGGCTGTGTAGTATATAACTCAATGTACACTTTTGATACGAATAAAATATACTTTTTTATTAATATATTAAAAAGTACATATTTAACTGGGGGCTCAACCGGGATACCTTTCAAAAAATTAAGCATCCGAAGTAAAAATAAGTGCTAAGTGTTTAAGTCCTGATACAGAGGATAGTGCAAAAAATCCTAGATAAAAAGGATATAATTTAAGGGAATAAAAAACTGTTTAAAAATTAATTCCACGGGTTTTGAAAAAGTAAACCATAGAGGAACAAATTCCAATCTGGACAAGAAAAGGAACAAGAGAAATTCTGTTTTCGATCTCCAGAGGTTATTGAAACCAAATATGCAACAACAAATTGATACACTTACTCAGCAACTAGGACAACTATCCGCTGAAATCCGGCATTTAAGGAATCCTAGGGGAGTATACATTGAACAATATCAACCAGTACAACCTGGAATAACACAAGCTTCGCAAATAAACATCCAGATATTTAAAGAAATATCGCTATTTGATGGAAATCCAGATGAGTATGGACCATGGAGAAGTGTTATAACCGATTTAATGAAACTCTTGGAACCTTTTGTAAATTCCAAAGAATATTATGATGTGCTTTGTTTAATACGATATACAAAAATAAAAGGATCTGCATTATGTTTATTAAGAAATCATAACACTCCATTAAATCTTAAAGCAATATTTAATCGACTCGACTACAATTATGCAGATTCCAAGAGTTACATTAGCATAATGGAAGAAATGAAAAAATGCAGACAAGGAAAAACATCCTTATCCGAATTTCACAGCAGAATCAGTCAACTCATGAATCAAGCTTTAACTAAGTGTGAGATTGATTATCCAAATAGCTATGAAGGTCTTCAGGAAAATACTAAAGAAATTGCGAGAATATGCTTCAAAAACGGATTGCGAGACAAATTCACCCAGCAGACATCGAATATCAAAAACAAAATAATGAAGAAGAAACACCAATGTATAACCAACGTGTAGAAAGAAGAGAATATAATACATATAAACTAGCAAGAAATGTAGGAGGCGGTCCACCAGAACCTATGGATGTGGATAGATCTTATAGGAATTAAAGCAACTATAACCAAAGAGATACCTACAATCAACAACAAAATTATAGAAATAATTTTGATCGACAAAGAGCAGGACTACAACCAATGAACTTTGGGAGAGGAGAACCAACCAAGAGGGATCATCAACCCTCATCGAGGAACTTCAATCCTAATAAAATTCAAAGGATAAATCAGGTGACGGACAATCATGACCAGGACTCATTAGAGGTAAATTTAGATGATAAGGAATATGAATTACAGGGAACTTTTTTAGAAGAATAAATAACTTGCCGTGTCTTCAAGTTATTTTAAATAAAATCAAATACAATGTTTTAATAGACACAGGTGCAACACAAAATTATATAAATACAGAAATTAGAGAAGGAAAAAGATTTTTTGTTAAACCGTTTGAAAGTAGAACTCTGAATGGTTCCAATCAAATAAAAAGTGGAAAAAAGATTTTATTGCTAGGATATGAATTATTATTCTATGAAATAAAAAGTTTAAAAGAGTTTGATATGATTTTAGGAGAGGAGTGCTTAAGAAAAATGAAAGCTAGAATAGATTTCTCTGAATATAAATTAACATATGTCGATAAATCAAAGAAGTCAATGAACCAAATTAATTATACAATCGACAATTTAAAATATAAAAAAGAGATTGAAGAAATAATGAAAATTAACGAAGAAACTAATCCAGTACTTCCATTTACTACAATGATTGAAGCTACAATTAGGACAAGAACAGAAGATCCTATTTGGACTAAACAATATCCTTATCCATATGCAGATAATGATTTCATAAATAAATAAATTGATAAAATGTTAAAAGAAAAAATTATACAACCAAGTAAGAGCCCTTATAATTCACCCATATGGACGGTACCCAAGAAAGGACAAGATGAATTAGGAAGACCAAAAAGAAGAATGGTGATAGATTTTCAAAAATTAAACAATGAAACGATAACGGATAGATATCCGATTCCTGATGTAAATATGACAATTCAAAATTTAGGAAAGGCTAAAGTATTCACCACGTTAGATTTAGAATCGGGTTTCCACCAGATTAAAATAAAGGAAGGTGATAGAGAAAAAACAGAATTCAGTATTAATGGAGCAAAATATGAATTTTTAAGAATGCCATTTGGATTAAGAAATGCACCTTCAATATTCCAACGATGCGTTGACGATATCCTTCGTCCCTATATAAAAATTCGCATATGTTTATATTGATGATGTACTCATATTTTCCCCCAAACCCGAGGAACATATAGAGCATATTCGCATTGTAATCACTGCACTCAGAAATTCTAATATGAAAATATCAAATGAAAAGTCTCATTTTTTTAAGGAAAGTATAGAATATTTAGGACACATAATAAAACACGAAAGAGTAACAGTGGACCCTTCAAAAATTGAAACTATAAAAAATTACCCTAATCCTACAAATTTGAAAGAACTTCGATCGTTTCTAGGATTAGCAGGTTATTATAGGAAATTTATTCGAAATTACGCGCAAATTACAAAGCCCTTAACAATATTTCTTAGGGGAGAAAACGGAACTGTTAGTAAAAATAAAAGTGAAAAAACAACCATCAAATTAGAAGAAAATGCTCTTAAAGCGATTGAAATAATAAAAGAAACTCTACAAGAACAGGTAGAATTATTTCAACCAGATTTTAATAAACCACTCGACTTAACTACGGATGCAAGCAATTTTGCAATACGAGCAGTCCTGTCCCTAATTAAAAAACCAATATATTTTATATCAAGAACATCAAGCGAAACAGAGCAAAAATACTCTACGAATGAAAAAGAATTGTTAGCCATAGTATGGGCACTACAAAAACTAAGAAATTATTTATATGGAATAGCTGATTTAACAATATTTAATAATGTACCGATACAGATATTTGAAAAAGGAAATATTCTAGTAACAGGAAAACATATAGTATAAGGAAATGAAAATTTTAAAAAATGAATCTCTTAAATAATATGTGAACAAAACTCAGAAGATTCTTGTACTACTCAAGTATTTGATAAAAGAAATGCTGAATGTAAATTTATAAAGGAAAATAATGTACCGATACAGATATTTGAAAAATGAAATATTCTAGTAACAGGAAAACATATAGTAGAAGGAAATGAAATAGAAGGTATAAAACTAATTCAATTTAAAGAAAATATAACAATAGATAATATAATTTACAAAAATCAAGCCAAAATCCTATCTAGAATTATACATGAACGACATGAAGAAAAACTAACTGATTGTTAGAATCAGAATCAATATACAAATTTAATAATATAGAAGAATTATCTACCGTATTTATACCTATTGAGCAGCATCCTGAAAAATATACATTAATAATTACTATAATAACTATCACTTGTATAGGATTAGTATTCCTAACACTAAAAATAATCAAGATCAGGAACGAAATGGCAAGAATAAGAGTAACCGAAGGAATACAAAGAAGTTATGAAACAGAACTTTTAAGATTACAAAGATTGTGAATCGAGGGCTATACATTTTTAAGGAGGAGGAGATTTAATAGTATACACTCACTATATTCAAGTTAACACATTCAGCCATTTCCACGATCGGCCACTACACGTGCCGCAGCGTCAGCACTTTTGTATTTCACCCTTCAATGCAATGCAAGACATTTGAGAACGCAACGACTGTGGGAAATCAAGGCCATGGTCATTTCCACCGGTGCACTTAGGCACACTTACGTAAGGGTTGCGTTGCCGCCGCCGACGCTGAGGTCTGAAGGTGCAGCTTAAACCAACGATCGGGCAGTTGCTGTTGGGGAGTCACGGTGATCAAACTTAGTTATAGTTTTTCGAATGTTGCGCTAAATGAAGTAAATGAATTGAAGGACTTGGGTGTTTATTTTGACCCTAAGATGAGCTTTGCTACCCACATTACTTTCATTGTTTCCAAAGCTTATGCCATGCTTGCTTTTATTCGACGTAACTGTTCATCGTTTTCTGACCCTTATACTCTAAAGCTATTGTACTCAACTTTAGTGCGGTCAAGGTTGGAATATGCGGTATTTATCTGGAGGCCTTTTCATAGTGTCTACATTAATAGACTGGAGTCTGTCCAGAAAGCTTTTGTGCGTTTCGCTTTACGGGGGATGAATTTTGTAGAGCCGATCCCGACCTACCCTTCCCGATGTTTGCTCATACATCTCATGTCGTTAGAGCCGAGGCGTTCTCTACTATCGATATGCGTTGTCTATGATCTCATTACTGGTTCAATTGATTGCTCATACCTTCTCGCGAAAATTCGTTTCAATGTACCCTTTCGTACTCTTCGCAGTAATGAGATGTTTTTTGTTGGTACTGCTAGAACTGTTTACGCAATGAACACTCCTTTTAGAAGGACACTTTCTCAATTAAATGATTTTTCCTCATCTTTGGGATTTGATTTTTGCTATACCAAGTTTACTTTTAAGAGCTTATTAATGAGGCACTTAACTTAACATGTACTTATACATATCTCTATCGACATATTATGTAAGCATATCTTTACCTTTCATACAGTCTGTAAACTTTTTGTTTGTTGATCTTAAATAAATAAATAAATAAATAAATAAATAATTTAACGAACTAAATAAAGTGTAAAGTAACCTAAAAACTTGGTGTTTTTTGCCAGGGCAAGTGGGCCCTTTAATTTTTTTAAGTGTAAGGATCTGTGATCCTATAAGTGGCGCCCGAGCAGGGACCACTAGTGAAAGTATTGAAAGAAATCTTTGAAAAAGATAAGAAGTGGAAAAAAAAAAACAAAAAATACGCAACCGAAAGGTGTAATAGTGAATTTGAATAGACTCCTTGATGAGAATTTTAGTGTTGTGAGTATAACCGCTAACAACTGTAAATTTTTTTTCTTTTTCTCTCTCGACAGCAGAATGGAAGAACTGAAAGCCACAGTTACTAATCTGACAGGGGCCGTCAATGCCCTGTTAGAAAAAATACACAGCCTGGAAAGGCGCGTTAACAATTTAGATACAACTGGATTAAGGCCAGCATCCGGTGGCCCAGTAGCTGCTGATATCGTGGAAGAGGTTGTGACGCAAGCTCCTATAACTGAAGCATATATTCTTGAGAGAAATAAGTCGCCTACCAGACTGCGTAAAAGAACTCAAGGTTTTCGATGGCAGCCCGGTACATTACGTGTCCTGGGTGCATTCGGTGGAAGCAATTCTATCAGATTTTGCCATTGTCAAGGGAAAACCCTTATACCGTGCTATTATGCAACATATTCAGCCTTAGTGTCCTATAACATTTTTGACAATAACTGGCCAAAAATTAAAGAGTGCCTGTCACTGCATTATGCAGATAAGCGCGACATCCGCACGCTTGAACACCAGTTGCATCAACTGCAACAAAAGGGTTCAAGCATCGATGAATTTTACGCTAAAGTAAACCATCAATTTAGCTTGATCATAAACAAAATCAAGACCGAGTCCTACACGGACGAAACAATAAGAGTCCTTGTGAACACCTATAGAAATCGGGCACTTGACGTTTTTATTCGTGGGCTAAATGGGGAGCTATCGAGGATGCTCCTCGTACAACGACCCAAGACTCTCCCAGAAGCCTATTCGGCCTGTCTGGAACTGCAGAATGTCAATTATAGGAATTTCGCTATACACTCGAACTCTGGAAGTAATCGTGTTGTAGTCCCCATTAACAACCTTCAAGAAACTAAGCTCTCTCACACAGGTAGGCCACCGGTGATCCCACCAAGGCCCAACTGGCGCCAGCAGGATCGTAGAACACACTTCGATAAACGGGAGCGATTTGGCGGCTATGATCGTACCTCACCACCTACCCAGCCGAAAACTCCTCCTGTAGAGAAGATGGAAGTTGATGGGTCCGTCCAATCACGAGCCGCAAACTACATCAATCGCCCGAATCCCTTTTAATCTAAAACTCACTACCAATACACTAACCAACAAAACTAACGACTATTAATAATCCAGTAATCACTTTCACTATTGGTCCCAACGAATCCTTCCCTTCATTTCCCGCATTTTTCCGAAACTCCCCAGCAACAACTCACTTTTAGCATGTTAAGCCTTAATTTAAAGATAATGGAAATTGAGTAAATTTTATCTGAATCACAGGAAGTTAAGATAATTAGAGTAAATTCAACATAGAAAATTTTTGATTCTATTGATTGATTGCTATTGTATTCCATACTATCTTTGTCAACATTAAATAAATTTACCTTGCAATTTTTCTCTTAAAAGTATATTGAATATGTAAAATACAATAAAGATTTAATCAAATGGGGGTAATCTGTAGATATAAGTCAAATTAAATAAATCTACTCCCAACAGCATCTGCCTCTGCGCATCCGCGCATACCTATGACGTGTTCAAGATAGACTCTCCTATTGTAACAATACGCGATGGATACGGTTGGATTATCAACGGGCACTTCAAGCTGATCCATACTATCGACCTAATTAGCTACGACAGGGTTGTAAGCAGATTAGAAGATGCAATCATCGATCTCAACATAACTGACTCCACAGCCGATGTACTTGATTACCAACTGGGCAAAATTGCAAGAAACCTCCATGACCTAAAGGGACAAGAGGTTAGCAGACCAAGACGTTCTATTAATTGGATTGGCTCTGCCTGGAAATGGATTGCCGGCACGCCTGACGCCACGGATTGGGATGAAGTCCTACAGAAACAGAATGCACTGATGAGCCAAGATGAGCAGCAATACCAGGTTAACTCTGAAATATTCAAAACAACTCACGAGCTTTTGCAGGCGATCTATGGTATCATTGCCACCACCAATGACGTTCAAAGCCACCGAAGGCTGGAGCATATTTCCCAGGAAATCCAAAGTAAGGTTATGATTCTAAAGGAAGACGTCTATGAACTGGTCCGCGCCTGTCAGATGGCCAAAGCCGGCGTCGTTAACACCAATATGCTAAGCAAGGAAGAAATCAACCGACTTACCAGTGAGATAGAGGTCCTTCCTTACAGCAACGTCGTTGAAGCCATCGAGTATAGCAAGCCTTCGATTTACACAAACGGGTCACTTTTACTTTACGTTCTATCCTTGCCGAAAGTAATGGAAACGAAACATAATCACCTGGTTGTTCGACCTATCATCCAAGATGGGCATCATGTAGACATAAAATATTCAACTAACCAGTATAGCAAACATAGGACATATGGTATCAAGGATCGATGTTTACAACTAACGTCAGCCATGGTCTGCGAAGAAGGCTCCATTGATCTGCTAAAGGAAGAGGATTGCCTGCCGCGCCTGCTTAAAGGAGGTGAAGCCAGCTGTCAGTATTTGACCTGCAATGAATCCACTATTGAGGTCATCAAGGAAGACACTATATTCCTTAGCAATTTCAACGGCACAGCATGGTCAGGTAATAGTACGAACTATCTTTTGGGCTCATTTATTCTACAGATACACAACGAGACTGTGAAGATTGACAATCAAACCTACCAAAGCGTGAGCAGGTCAGAGCTCCAACTACTCCCGCCAATCTTGACCCGTATGAAGAACAAAACACTGGCAGTCAACCTTAACCTTGTCCATGAGATGACAACAGGAAAAACAAATTGGTTCATCACGTCGGAAGTCATGGGCTTTGAATTATTAGTCTCGGTCATTTGGTTAATTTGGAGCAGGATGACGGCAAGATTAGATATCCCTAACTTGAATATTTCACTGCTCAACAGGAGTTTCCGTGGACATAAACGCGAGGACTCCCCCCAGCCACCTAATCTGCGGGACGCAGATCTTTAAAGGGGGAGGAGTTAACACATTCAGCCGCTGCCCAGTCAAGCCATTCCCACGGTCGGCCACTACACGTGCCGCAGCGTCAGCACTTTTGTATTTCACCATTCAATGCAATGCAAGACATTTGAGAACGCAACGACTGTGGGAAATCAAGGCCATGGTCATTTCCACCGGTGCACATAGGCACACTTACGTAAGGGTTGCGTTGCCGCCGCCGACGTTGAGGTCTGAAGGTGCAGCTTAAACCAACGATCGGGCAGTTGCTGTTGGGGAGTCACGGTGATCAAACTTAGTTATAATTTAACGAACTAAATAAAGTGTAAAGTAACCTAAAAACTCCCTTTAATTTTTTTAAGTGTAAGGATCTGTGATCCTTTAAGTTTCATGATAATGTAAGTCAAAAGTATACACTCACTATATTCATGATAACGTATCACATTCCATAGAAATTAAGTAGTAAACAGAAATAACAAATAGGCGATAAGTTAATCCTCGATAACAGTAATGTTCATGAAGATATCACAAAGAAACCAAGCCTAAAGCGATAACGATAATTTATAAATAGATCTATTCTTTAAGATATCGACAGTCAGGATACAACCGGTGTGTAGTATATAACTCAATGTACACTTTTGATACGAATAAAATATACTTTTTTATTAATATATTAAAAAGTACATATTTAACTCGCGCATCCGGTAAAATGCAAAGTGCTGACACCAGCGTCCGGAACATTTTAACAAGGAAGTTGTTGTTGCTTTCACAATTAAATTTTAGCTTTAACATTTCAATTATTCAATTTGAATAGCTAGTCTCATTTCTGTAGCGTACTCGGTTAGAAGTTAAAATAAAAACTTCTTGTTTTACACAATAGATGAGCTAAAGTCAATCAATGATTCAATGGAACACTACACCTCCCTGCCGGTAAATTAACGTCAATGGGTTTAAATCCTCGAAACTAATGTCTTAACCGCTGACGTAAAACTTATTAGGCCTGACGATGATATTTGTAATACCCAAACTACACCATTTCCAGATGGACTTTAGAAAGCGTCAACTGGATTTTAGAAAGCGTCAATTGGATTTTAGAATAGTCAATTGGATTTTAGAAAGTGTCAATTGGATTTTGGAATCGTCAATTGGATTTCAGAAAGCGTCAATTGGATTTTAGAAAACGTAAATTGGATTTTAGAAAACTCACCAATTCCAGATGGATTTTAGAAAGCGTCAATTGGATTTTAGATTGGTCATTTGGAGTTTCGAAAGCGTCAATTGGATTTTACAATAGTCAATTGGATTTTAGAAAGCGTCATTTGGATTGTAGAATAGTCAATTGGATTTTAGAAAGCGTCAATTGGATTTTAGAAAACGTAAATTGGATTTTAGAAAGTTTCAGGTGGATTTCGGAAAATGTTGACTTTACTTTTCAAATTTCCTATAAAAACTTAGTAATATAAATTTCTTATGTGCGATATTTGTAAATACAATTTTTTTTACATAAAATACTTAACATTGTATCGTGCCCCGATTATTTAGCAAATTAAAAACAAAAAATTAATAGAAATGCAAGTAATGGACGACTGCGGTATTTGCTTAATTTCGATGCGTCGCGGCAAAGAAGTGAGTAGCATATTGCCTTGTGGACATTTGTTTCATACAATGTGTGTCCAAAGGATTGTAGTGGAGGAAGGAACGTGTCCTATATGTCGAAGTGATATATCAGGTAAACATATTATCATATTTGCATAGCTTTGTTTATATCGAATCTGTGTACTCAGGAATTAATGCACGTGAAAGAAGAGTGAACATCGGAACCTCTTCGCAGGACCGGGAGAGGATCGTGAATGCAGCCGCAAGGGGAGAAAATTGGGTGAGTTTGGCCCAGACTTTGGATGTCCCGTATAAAACAGCATGGTCATGGGTGAAATCTGGGCGAAGCACGTGTAAACCAAGAGGTGGAAATAGGCCGAAATTATTGTCAAGTGAGCAGGTAAATGTTATGTTGGGGTGGATTGAAGAAAATTGTAGCGTAACATTAAAGCAAATTGTTGAGCGCGTTGAAAGCGATTTGGGAGTAGTGCTCTCCCGGTCTACAGTTGGCAATTACCTCGAGGGGAAGCTGTATTCATTGAAAACCGTTCACACGCAGCCAGTCACAATGAACAGCGCAGAAAATAAGGAAAAGCGTGCTAATTATGTCATTCAACTTAATGCGTATATACAAAGTGGCAAACAAATAGTTTGGATCGACGAGACCAACTTTAATTTATTTTGTCGTCACACTAAGGGGCGGTCGAAAGTCGGCAATCGTGCTGTACAGCAGGTTCCCGCAGCCAGAGGACCAAACGTTCACCTGATAGGCGGGATTTCAACATCAGGTGTAGTGACTGTCGATAGACAAAGACGGTCTTATAATGCATCTACCTGTGCTGTATGGACACGAAAACTGCTTGACAAGTGGGAAGAGCAAGGAAATAGTCTCTCTGACTTGGTCGTGGTATGTGACAACGCTCCATGCCATTCAAACTTGGGAGCGGTCATCCAAGAGTATTCTGGTGGAAGGTCAGAACTTTTGCGACTGGGTCCATATAGCCCAATGTTAAACCCCATAGAAATTATTTGGTCAAAAGTAAAAAGTAATGTCAAAAGTCATATGGACATACCTCAAACAGTAGGCTTCGGGGTATGCGAACAACGATTGCAGTATTTAGAAAAACTGATCGACGACGCTAAGGCTACAATAACCGGAGGAGATTGTGCAAGAGCAGTGCAGCACAGCACCAGTTTCTATGCCGATGCAATTGCCAGAGAAGACATGCGGGTTGGTGAATAAGTTTGTTAAAAAAGTCAATTTATGTTCTGCAAGTACTTACATATATATATAAAACATGTATTTTGTTGCATATTCAGCTTGTACATTTTTTCATTATCATCATAATTACATGTACATATATGTTATAATTCATTCTTATATTGCACCTATGTATATTCACATTTCATATGTATATAATGTCTTCCTTATACTGCTCTCGATGTTCGTTATCCACTTTTTATTATATTACACATATCGTTCATTTATATGCAAGTTAACACCCAGCTTCACTAGGCCGCCTAACGGCAAATATAAACAAATGTTGAAGAATTCAAGTACCTAAATGGTACTCAATAAGTTACACAAATTCATTGAGTCGCATAACTGCAAATGTAAACAAATCGATCTTTCCAATGAATTCGTTCTTCTTTATTATCCCAGTAATTTGAACTTGAATCAATGCTTCAAGTTACTGAATTATAATAACAAAAACATCCGTATTTTGTTTGCTAAGTCGGATGCTGGCATTAGAGTATAAGCAATTTTGTATCTTATAAATAAAAGAAAATTAGGAGTTAAGTTAGTTCTTGGCGGAGCACTGTTGAGTGCACTCAGCTGCCTGAGTTATAAATAAACTTTTTAAAAACACTAATGTGTTTCTAGTGTTCTTAATTGGCGATCCTGCCAGGAGTGCTTAACATAACAAATCCTTGTGCGAAAGGAAATGTTAAGCCCGTCCTAAATAAAATAAATCAAGTATCCCACTAGAAAGGGAGAAAAGTTGGACAAAACAAGTTATAAAAAAAGTGTACCTAGGTACCTAAGTTTGAAAAAATTTTAATAAAAAAACTTAACATATGAACTATCCTTGTGCGAAAGGAAATGATAAGTTTGCCTAAATTAAAAAAAAAAAAAATCAAGTATCCCACTAGAAAGGGAGAAAATCTAAACAAAACTTTTCGTGCTAACTTTTTTCTAATAAAAAACACATGTCCTACAAACAAGGATAAAGTGTAGTGAAAAAATAAGAAAAACTATAAGTTAAAAGAAATCAAAATAAAAAATTAAATAGAGGTATTGCACGTCAAGCCGGGACGTTGCCAACGTGGGACCATAATCGACTCCAGTAACAACAGCATAAGAGGACAACCAAACCAACAGGAGGGCTGACTGTAAGTTAAGTTAATAAATAATATTAAGGAAATGTAAAAATAATTAATGGGGAATTATCCCACGAAAATTAATTACGAAAGGCTTTTTATTGTGATTATTGTCAAAGTGGTAGGCACGACAACGTCAATTGTCCTTTCAGGAAAAAGAGAATTAACTTTAAAAATTAATAAAATCACAGTGGACGATCTAACTAACCAATTTTCCAAAATGGCAGTTAGCAATATTTCTGCAGAAGATATCGCTAGAATAATAGCTACACAAACTGCTAATCTTAGGGATGAAATTAATCAACTGACTAATCAAATTAAGACATTGACTAGTGCTACGCAAGTGACGGAATACCGTACACAAACTATTGATGACGGAGTAGTTTGTACTGAAGGTTTAGATATAATTAAGTCGCTGCCAGAATTCTCTGGTAAATCTTATGTTAGTTGGAGGGAGGCTGCAAAAAATTCGATGAGTTTGTATATCGAAGGAAGCAGGAAGTATTTCGGGGCATTAACCATACTTCGAAATAAAATAATAGGAAATGCCAATGATACCCTTACTAATCATGGCACAGTATTAAACTTAGAAGCTATATTTGCCAGGCTAGACTTTGCCTATGCAGACAAACGACCAATCCATGTGATTGATCAAGAAATGAGTATATTAAGACAGGGATCGAAATCCTTGATTGATTATTACAATGAAGTGAATCAGAAATTAACACTATTAATAAACAAAACCATTATGACCCACGGTACAAATTCTGAAATTACAAAGCAATTAAATATTAAAAATCGCGAAACCGTTCTAAGAACATTTATAACGGGATTAAATCCTCCTTTAAGCCAAGTACTTTTCACACTTGCTCCTGCCGATTTGCCAAATGCTCTGGCGAAAGCACAGGAGCTTCATTCAAATCAAATGCGTTCAGAATTTGCTCTGAATTTTTCAAAAGCTTACCTTCCGGAAAATAAAACGTTTAATAATAATTTGCGGAGTCCTAAGAATAATACACAAAGGGGGGGAAATCAATTCCAGAACCATTTGAGATACCCACAAGTAAGAAATAACAATAATATGAATTTCCCAAAACCAGAACCGATGGATACATCATCCGACAATCTGCCACTTGGTCAGCAGAGAACGGTCGGTTATAATCAATCATCCCAACCAAAAATGTTCCAGGGTCAACAACAAAATGATAATTCACAGAAATGGCAATTTAACCAGCCGGTAAAAAGGGGTATGAATTTTAGTGGTCAACCTAGGTCAAAGGAGCCACGAATAAACAATTTAAATGAAAATCATTTTTTAGATCAGGCCTCCACCTGCCCTACATCTTCCGAACAGATAGACATAGCGGAGTAAAAATTAGAATATTGATAGATACTGGTGCGACGAGTTGTTACATCAGGAAGGGTATATATAACAACGGTAGGGAATTAGCAATTAAGAAGAGGGTAAGAACCATTCATGGTTCGACCATCATCACCTTGTACCATGACGTACACTTGTTTGGATTTAAGGAAAGATTTTACGAAATAGATAACTTAGAAAGTGACTTTCTAGTAGGAGTCAATTTTTTGAGAAAGATTAAGGCAAAAATAGATATGGAAAAAGCAGAACTTATATATGGAGATAACAATAAGGAGAAGTTATGTTTTGAGAACATGGAAGAAACTAACCATGATGAAATGTATAAATTAAACCCCTTGGGACATAAGAGTCCTAAGGCGCCAGCTGACGATAATACCGGCAACGTGAAAGGAAAGGTTCAAAATGAATATATGGAGGAAAGTTTTGAAAATAATTCAAACCCCTTGGGATTAAAAAATCCTAAGGTGAGCGCCGAAGAGAATTCCGGCGATTCAAATAAAAAATATATTGTGGAACAAAAGGGTTCTACAACGCCAACTGATGAGTCATACCAGTCCAAAACAAAAAATTTAAAAAAACTTACTTCGGGAAAAGAGATCCCTGAAGCCTTTACCAATAACATATTGGGAATAAATAATATAGAATTTGAAAAAAGTATTAGCAATGGTGAATTTGCTGATAAATATATAAATAAAGAAACAAAGACAGTCAATATTCCGTTGTTGAGACGGGACGTTGTTAAAATAATAGAAAAAGCCCATAGGGACGTAAATATGGATCTGCCCTTCAGAACTGATGTTGAAGCGGAGATAAGAACTGAGGATGACAGACCGGTATGGTCAAAACAATATCCATATTCTATGTCTGCAAATGCTTTTGTTAATGAAGAAATTAAGGTTTTATTGGAAAAAAATATAATAAGGCACAGCAAAAGCCCATATAATTCGCCTGTTTGGGTCGTTCCCAAAAAGGGAATAAATGAGGATGGAAGTCCTAAATTAAGGATGGTCATAGATTTCAAAAAGTTAAACGAGAAAACTATATCTGATAGGTATCCAATGCCAAATCCTGAGGTTATACTTTTCAATTTGGGGGAGGCAAAATATTTTTCAACAATCGATTTGGAGTCTGGATTTCATCAGATACCAATGAAAAAGGAAGATATAGAAAAAACAGCGTTTTCGGTAAATAATGGAAAATATGAATATCTGAGAATGCCATTCGGGTTAAAAAATGCCCCGAGCATATTTCAGAGAGCAATGAATGATATTCTGCATGAGTATATTGGTAGATTCTGTCATGTTTATGTTGATGACATTATAATATATTCAAAAATATTAAAGGAACATATGAATCATTTAAAGCATATAGTGCAAACACTTGGAAGGGTTCATATGAAAATATCTGTGGAAAAATCAAGATTTATAGCAGAGGAAGTCGAATTTCTTGGCTATGTTGTGTCCCACAAGGTTATAAAAACAGATCCCAGAAAGATAGAAACGATAAAAAACTACCCAATCCCCAAAACTTTACGACAAATAAGAGGATTTTTGGGACTAACGGGGTATTATAGGAAATTTATAAGGGATTATGCAAAGATAGCTAAACCAATAACGAGGCACTTGAAAGGAGAAAATGGTAAAATATCACAGTATATGTCAAAGAAAACAAACATTTATCTTGACCAGGAAGGAGTAGCGGCTTGTGGAACTTTAAAAAATGCGTTAAGGGAACAAGTTGAATTAGCTCAACCAGACTTTCAAAAGAAATTAATTTTAACTACTGACGCTTCCAATGTGGCAGTGGGTGCAGTTTTGTCCCAGGAGGGAAGACCTATAACATTTATATCAAAAACTCTTAACTCCACTGAACAGAATTATGCAACAAACGAAAAAGAGTTATTTGCGATCGTTTGGGCATTAAGGACATTACGCCATTACCTTTATGCCGTGAAAGATTTGGAAATTCACACGGATCATCAGCCATTGTCATTTGCAATGTCTGAAAGGAACCCCAATGTAAAAATGAAAAGATGGAGAGCTTTTATTGAGGAGTTTTCACCCAGGATAGTTTATAAACCGGGAGCAACGAATGTTGTTGCTGATGCATTATCTAGGCAACATTTGAATAATTTAACAGATACGAATAATTAGGATTCGGGTTCAGATGGTTCACTTACAGGTACACAGCATTCGGCTGAGAGTAGCGATGAATATCATGGTGAGAGAACGAAAAAGCCATTGAATCATTTTAGGCAACAGATATTAATAGATAAGGGGGCAAGAATTACCACTCAGGAAAGAATTTCATATTTTGGTAACAACAGGTATTTGATCGAATATGATACACCACAAAGTATTATTCCCGTTCTCTCTGAGTGTTTGAACCCTAGAATTGTTACAGGCATCTATTGCACACCGGAAGTAATTTATGAAATTAAAACGGTGTTAAAAAACGCCTACCCAACTACCAAATTTTTGCATGCTGGCTGTTTTGCTAATGATATTACTAATAGGGAAGACCAAGCAATTATTATAGAGCAGACACATAACAGAGCTCATCGTAATTATAGAGAAAATATAATACAGATTCGAGAACAGTATTATTGGCCGCAGATGGTAAAACAATTTAAACAATATGTCAAGAATTGCAATATCTGTAATAGTAACAAGTACGAGAGACACCCAAAATTAATACCGATAGGTCAAGCACCAATACCTAGTAGGGAGGGAGAACAATTACACGTAGATATATTTTTTGCGCAAGGATTAAAGTTTATTACTTGTATAGATGCTTACTCAAAATTCACAGTTATAAAATCTATAGAGAATAAGTTGGATATGAATGGAAAGATTCTTGAGATTCTGCAGATGTTTCCTAATGTCAGAAGTATGGTTTTGGATAATGAGCCTAGTTTTTGTTCCGCACAATTTAAATCATTAATGAATAGATTAAATGTCCAGATTTTCTTTTGCACACCAAGGCATAGTACTACAAATGGACAAGTGGAGCGAGTTCATTCAACAATAGTTGAAATAGCTCGATGTTTGAAACAGGAGCATAACTTGATAAGTGATTTGGAGGCAATCATAAGAGCGGTACAACAATACAATACATCAATTCACTCGGTAACGGGGAAGCAGCCGTATAATATTTTATTTAATAAAGAAAACCATTCTGATGTAAAAAATAAATTGGAGATTGCGCAAGAAAGGCTTTTGAACTTTCATAATAAAAAAAGAATAAATAAAAATTATCATCCAGGTGAAATAATATACGAAAAAATTTTTGGAGAAAGAAATAAACTTAAGCCAAGATATAGGAAACAAATAGTTTGTGAGGACTTAGGGGATAAGGTTAAAATAAGAAGTAGGAATAGAATCATACACAAAGATAATATTAAGGTTTAATTTTTATAAAAAATGGTATTTTCAATAATGTTACTTACGGTTGTATGGGGAGTGAGTTCAGAATTGATTGACTACACTAGGGAAAATTATGTTTTGATGGGGGAAGGAAACGCAGCGATATTTGAGGAGTATCAATCAATTTTTCATTTAACCAATTTATCAGTTTTTCGAGAAGTAATAGAAAGTTATAAAAAACCATATGATTTTGTTCTGTTAGATGAAGATACAGTACATTTTGAAATAGAATTGATGAAAACACTTTTAGGACAATTAATGCAAAATTCAAATAGACAAAAAAGAGGAATTAATGAAATAGGGACATTATGGAAATGGATTTCAGGCACACCTGATCATGGTGACTTTTTAAGGATAACGGACAAACTTAACGACATAATAGAGAATAATAACCGACAATTTACTACAAACTCCCAAATATTTAAGACAATAACAGACTTAACACGTATAATAAATGACTTACAGGGTAGTATAAGCAGGACAACAATAGAGAAACAAAGAAATAAATTTATTATAAATGAATTGGAAAATTTATTGCAAACAATTACTATATCAAAAATAGGTATTCTAAACCCAATTATATTGGATTTGGATGAAATAAATGAAATAATTGATCATGAGGTTAAGAATGTAACAATATCCGATTTAATGGATGTATCAAAGTTCAAAATTGTACAGATCAATGACATCATTGTTATATACATTAAATACCCAAAAGTAATAAACATAGGTACCCTGTTCAATGTAGAAGCTATTGCACAACAAGATGGAAAATTATTAATTGAAAATCAGGTAATTAGATGTGAAAACAAATTTTATACAATAAGCAATTGCAAAAAGGAAATAAATCAAGCCTTTTGTATGATAAATAAAAATCAAACTTGTTTAACAAATATTTTAAATAATGAAAGAGCAAATTGTACAAAAATCAAAGAGAAAAATGAACAACTTAAAATAATAAAAGAAGGAGCAATATTAATAACAGGAAAACATAATGTAGACAATCACACAATAGACGGAATATATTTGGTTACTTTTAATAATAAAGTGGTAATTGACAATGTGAAATTTGAGAATCCTACTGGAAAGATTTTGAATTATTTAAGAGAAGGGAAATTTAAACATTTTTATGTTAAAGAATATATTGAATCGAAAAAAGAACACTTAAAATTAAGGAATATTAATGTTTTAAATAAATTGAAACAAGAGATGCAACAGAATCCGATTTGGTGGGCATTTACTACAGTATTGGTGGTATTTTTACTAATATATGTTATATGCAAGTTTTCGGTGATACTTCAGACTAGAATGAAATTGGAAAGAGAAAATCATAAAGAAGCCGTAATGAATGACATTGCTTTTAAAATTCAAAAAATTTCAGACGTCTACTCGAAGACGGGACGTTTCGATTTAGAGGAGGGGGAGTTAACACCCAGCTTCACTAGGCCGCCTAACGGCAAATATAAACAAATGTTGAAGAATTCAAGTACCTAAATGGTACTCAATAAGTTACACAAATTCATTGAGTCGCATAACTGCAAATGTAAACAAATCGATCTTTCCAATGAATTCGTTCTTCTTTATTATCCCAGTAATTTGAACTTGAATCAATGCTTCAAGTTACTGAATTATAATAACAAAAACATCCGTATTTTGTTTGCTAAGTCGGATGCTGGCATTAGAGTATAAGCAATTTTGTATCTTATAAATAAAGGAAAATTAGGAGTTAAGTTAGTTCTTGGCGGAGCACTGTTGAGTGAACTCAGCTGCCTGAGTAATAAATAAACTTTTTAAAAACACTAATGTGTTTCTAGTGTTCTTAATTTGCATATGTTATGTTGCTAAAATATAAAGAAAAAATATCTGAATAAATGAATTACTAAAATATTTCTATTCCTCATATCCAATTGACGCTTTCTAAAATCCATTTGACGCTTCCTAAAATCCAATTTACGTTTTCTAAAATCCAATTGACGCTTTCTAAAATCCAATTGACTATTCTACAATCCAATTGACGCTTTCTAAAATCCAATTGACTATTCTAAAATCCAATTAACGCTTTCGAAACACCAAATGACCAATCTAAAATCCAATTGACGCTTTCTAAAATCCATCTGGAAATGGTGTAGTAAGATAAACAATGATATAAACCCCGTAAACAGATATGCCAATACTGAAGTTAGCTTTGACGTTTCCGACTAAGACGCGAGGGGGCGAGCTGCAGCCGATAGATATGACGTAGACTTTAAACGTAATGACGTAAGAGCCGGCGGTATACACAATAGTGAGATAAGTAATACTAACGCTACAACAACACACTACCAACGCGGTACATCAACGCGCCCTTATGGCGGTATATAACGCGCATCAACAACGCGACACCGTAGCGCACAAAAAAACCGGCAACAGAAACCGGTAACAACAAGACCGGCAACAAAACAACCGGCCACGACAACCAGCAACGGCAACAGCAGAGGCCGCCTTACATAGGCCCGCTGCACAACAACAGGCAACAACAAGCCTGGCCACAACAAAACTGGTAACAACAATCGCTACCAACAATAACCGGTAACAACACCGTAGTGACATCAGCGGGTGCCGCCGTATGATAGGCTCACCGCACTAACAACCGGTGACAACAAACCCGGCAACAGTCACCGGTAACAAGAACCCGGGAAACAAGTACCCCGGTAACAACAAGACCGGCCACAAGTAAACCGGTAACAACAGGACGGGCAACAACAGGACGGGCAACAACAAGCCGGCCACAACAAGGCAACCAGCATTGACATCAGCAGGGGCCGCCCTCTTCTAGGCCCACTGCACAACCACCCGGGATCGACCACAACAACACCAGCGGTAACAACAGCAGGGGCCGCGATAATATAGGCCCGCCGCCCCATACAACAACAGCACCACCAGCAGAGACAACAAGAACCATAGCAGCGCCCCACTAACGGCCTACTACAACAACCGGGTGAGACCGATCCATGTTAGGTATCAATGGAATTAGTTTTTTTTTGCTTAGTTATTGTTTGAAATTACGATGCGTTAATTACAATAAGAAGGGACCTCAGAAAAAGAATTTTAAGAAAGCTTAGATGTTAAGAAAACAAATTGCATATAGAAATACTTTCAGCGTTTCATATTTTATATATTTTGGCCAAAATGCATAGATATGATTAGAATAAGTGCAAAAGACAAAAAAAATATTTTTTTTGCATTCTTTTCCAACCTTGGAATTTCCTTTAAAAGGAATCGCTTGAGAGACAGCAACCAACATTGTGGGAACTTCATATTTGTTTTGCTTAAATTGTTGTTGCTTTCTATTCCATTTTTAAGACTGAATTTAGATTATATATTTTTATTATAATTCCGATACCTTAACTGTAAGGTAAAATGAATTATAAATAAATTTGTGAAGTAAAATGGGAGTGCTGATGTTCTCCTTCCATTAGATGGCATAGGAAAAGTTAGGTAAGGGGCCATCGAGAATTAGGTGCGTCGATGGCCATGGATGAGGGTGGGTCAGCACCAGGGCGTCGCAACAACACTCGCGGCGCCCCCTTGGGTTTATTCGGCTCAAATTCTTTTTTTTAATTTCCAGCCGTTATGGCCGGTCTAACCGGCTTGTTGAAATTTAAATTTGTTTTTTTATTTTTCAGCTTTTTTTGTTCTCGGTTTAAATTTCGGTTAGGTTTCTTTTTTTGGTTTAAGTTTGATTTCAAGTTAGTAGTTTCCGTTATAGATTTTGATTTAAGTTTTGATTTGACAGCTTAGTTTTCGGTTATTTTTAAGTTTCCATTTGAGTTAGTTTCGTTTTCAGTTATGTTGAATTTTGATTTTAGTTTTGTTGTTCAGTTTTCAATTTAAATTTAACCGGCCAGTTATTTTTTGAATGTTTGAATTTTCAACGGTCTGTCCGTGGCATCCGGTCGTACCGGATGCTGTTTTTCTGATTAGTTTATCGATGTTTGTTTCCAGCGTTTTGAATTAGTTCTGCGCTGTTGTGTCTAGTTGAAAAGGCATGATTAGAACTTTTTCAGATTATGGCGCAGGACGGTAAGGCTGGCAAGAGCCCACCCCAGCCGACAATGACTAGCCACTGTGCACCATTGATATCATGCCGACCGCCTTCCTTACCGATCCATTCTTGATGCGTTACCATAACAGATGGCGCCCAACGTGGAAACCTGAGGCGCTGACCGCCGACTTTTCTGGTCAGCTTGTGACGTTTCACCATCCCGTAAGTCCCAGGTGGGCAGGCCCAGGAGCCGCCACCTGCGTTGCGACGGGATGGTGGGACTGATCAAGTCTTCCGGCTTGGTCTTCGTGTTCAGTAGCTAAGGGCTCCAAGAGACTGCACGTCATGTTTTTTTTTTTGTAGTTTCAATTTTTTTTTGTCCCGGGTCTGTTGTCAGATGTCGGCTTCGGGAAAAATATATATGTCCGCTAAGTGGGGTTTAGCTTTGTTGGGATTTATTAAATTTCTTTTTGCCGAACGTGTTTGTTTAGTTTTGTCTTAGGTTTTGTATGTCTTTCTCAGGGAGGCAGCCTTAGCAGCCCCTGCATTGCGGTCCGGAGTACTGGAGTCGAAATAAGGTTAAAATTTTGCCAATTTTCGCCACGATACACCAACATGTCTCAGGGCGAGGTGTCTCATAACCACCCCTGCATTCCGGTAGGTGTACCTGAAAAAATGTCCTTGTCTAATGTTATTTCGTTTTTTTTTTTGTTATAACTATGCCTTCTAATGATAGGATGTCAGCATTCCCATTAAATATATAAATACACAACTAGCTTTTGCCAAACCTTATACGGTTTTTGCTTTTTACATATTACATTTTAACACGTTTATATAAGTTAACACAATAGGTTACGCGATCACCTTAAAGTTGCGGTTCTTAACACTGCACGCGTATTTGCCAATATGCTGACCATGCATGCACCAAGCAAATAGGGCATACAACAATGGTAAACAACAATCAGCAATAACTTGTGAGCAATGGTAAACAACAGTCAGCAGTAAATGGTAACAAACAAATTGATTGAGCAACCTTCGATCAGCAATTATTAATTTGGCACATGGAAGTGCAACGTGACCGTAGGTGTAATTTAGAATTAAGCAATGATTGTAATTTAGATTTAATCTGAACTCAAACCAATAAAGAACTATAAGCGGACACGAGTCCGCCAAGTTTTTAAAAATAAAGTTTTATATGTAATAACTTAACTGGCGCCCGAGCAGGGACCAGTTTAACCCATTCCCGCCGGTTGTACTTTATACAGTACAGAAAATTTGGATTCTTTCCGAAAATTTGTAAGGACACATTTTAAACGATTTCTATTAAGTTGGCAACCCTGTGTATAGCTGACAGTTCAATCTACCACATAGAATTTTTTTACCGTTATTGGACTGGCATTGTGTCATTTATGAAGTGTCAAAATCAATCAGTTGTAAAAATTGTTTCTCTTTTAAGAGGTGTTCGTCTGTAAAGTAAAACCAAAGTGTACTGTGTCCAATTAAGTAAAGTTTTTTGACAGAAACGTGTTTAAAAAGGCATCAGTAACTACACTACATTCAGGATTTTTTTGGTAAGTTGAATTTTATACATTTCTTTACACTCAACAATTTGGTGTACTTGAAAAAGTACAGCCGGCATATACGGTGTACGTTTTTATTGTTTTTTTCATCGAATTTAGAAATGTCTGCAACCCAGGGGAAAAACACTTTCCGTGGGAAAAATAGCTTTAGAGGTCTCGAAGAAGCAGTTAATGCTTTATTGTGTGATGATGACGAAACTAATAATATGTTACAAATACGGATTTGATAATCATTCCTCCGGAGCTAGACCCACTAACTGACACCGAAGAATTGGATGAAGATAATTTGGACAATAATATGCTTCCGGCAAATTTGCCTGGACGTATTGAACTGGATATTGAAGAGGATATAATTGATTTCAATAACTCGAAGCCCTCTGCCCCAGCTGCAACATTAGAAGAGGTGAATCAACCATCAACTTCTTCAGCAGCATCGCGACTGAATTCCATTTCCGAAAAATACCTATCTATTGGTAATAAGTTGGCAAAACCTACTCTTTATACAGTATACACTATGTACATTGTTTTTATCTTTACAGACACCCGAAATTGTAAATGGCTCAAAAAGGATCCGAGGTACAGCTTCGAATGCAATGAGAGTACTTATGTGGAAACATTTGATACAACTAAGAACAGTTTTGATGAGTATACACCAAACATGATTTTCAAAGAATTTTAACCGACGAACTAGTTCAATATATGTGTGACCAAAGCATGTTATATGCACACTCCGATAAAAATAATCACAACTTTACAATTGACGTAGAGGAAATGAGAATCTTTTTAGCTATCTTGTTTTTAACTGGTTACCATAAGTTACCAACTGAACGCGCATACTGGTCACTTGACGAGGACCTTGGACTCAATTTAGTTTCAGAAGCCATGGCAAGAGATCGTTTCCTCGAAATAAAAAAATATCTCCACCTTTCAGACAACACAGAAATAAATAATTCTAAAGACAAAATGTTTAAAGTAAGGCCACTAATGACGATGTTGATTGCCCGTTTCCAGCAATTTGGTTATTACCATTCGAATTTATCAATTGATGAATCAATGATAAAGTACTTCGGCAGGCATTCTGCGAAACAATTTATAAGAGGTAAACCAATACGTTTTGGTTACAAGGCATGGATGCTAGCTAGTTCTTCCGGCTATTGTTATGATTTGGATGTTTATTGTGGAAAAAATACCGTTGAAGCTCGAAATATTCCGCTAGGCGCGAGCGTTGTGTTGAACTTTGTTGACAAGATTCCCAATCCCCTGAGACATACAATTTTTTTCGACAACTATTTTACTACCCATTCTCTGATGATACAGCTAGCACACATGAAGTTCAAAGCAACTGGTTCGAGATAATAGAATTTCAAATTGCAACCTTGATAATAATAAGGTTTTCAAAAAGCGATCCCGCGGTAGTTACGATTATCGTTACGATACTTGCAACGATATCCTTGCAGTTAAGTGGGTAGACAATAGCGTTTGTTCGATTCTCAGCAACTTTGATAAAATAACACCTGTGCATTATGTAAAGCGCTGGTCTCGCGAGAGTCAGCGCAAGATTAACGTTGAACAACCAAATTTGTATGCCACATACAATAACCATATGGGTGGAGTCGATAATATTGACCAAAATGTATATGCCTATCGTATAGCACTAAGGGGTAAAAAATGGTGGTGGGTAATTTTCACTTATCTTATTGATTTGACAATGACAAATGCTTGGAAGTTTTATGTATCACTCAATCGTAACGATAAATTCAATACACAACTGCAGTTCAGGCGTGAAATCGTTCGGAAATATTTGATAGATGGGAAAGCACGGGTCTCTAGAAAACGGCGTGCACCTGCTTCGTCTGTTGAAAGAAACACCAATGGCCATATTCCACAAAAAAATTACTCACAGTTGCGTTGCGTCGATTGTTTCGCTCAATATCATACATAAGATCTAAACCTATTTCTTTTTTCCTATATTTATCACATTTTTAATGTTAATAAATAAAATTTGTTGTAATAAAAATAAATTCGTTTCTTTTGTATATACAAATGCATGTTTTTGAACGAAAGAAAATGTATATATCAAAGCCGGCTGTACTTTACAAAGTACACGCTGTAAAATGGGAGTGGTAAAAAAAAAAAAAATTTTTTAATTATTTTTTGCATCTAGAGGTAGAAAATAACTGGTAAATGAAAAATCATGACAATCGGTCCACGGGTTATGTACCCCGGCGTTAATGGGTTAAGTCCGCGGAAGTAGTGTCCCTTTTAAAATCGGTATTCGCTAATAAGCCGCCTGTGGAATGACAGCCGGGAGCAAAAATACACATTAAAAAAGGTCAGCGAAACCGTGCCCCTTTTAAGTGGAATATTCACAATAAAGCCGCCTGTGGAACGACAGCCGGGACCTGAAACCTACAGCATAATTAAAGTGGAATATTCGCAATAAAGCCGCTTGTGGAACGACAGTTAAGAGCGGAAAACTACAGAATAAGAAAAAAAAGGTGGTAAAGGACAAACTGGAACCCAAAACGAACCCAAAGCGTCGAGATCCTGTAGGAAAAGGACGCACGTCTTCACCCGTGCGATTGCAGCTGCCCCAGTAGACATCGAGAGGAACCACAGCGGATCGCCAGAAGGCGCATATTTACGTAAGAATAGGCTAAGAAATTAATTTTTATCTAACATAATATATGTTGGAACGAATACAATCGGAAGTTACGTTCCGCAGCGCATTCAAATTACTTTGGTCAATACTAATCATTTTCATATCATAATGTTCACTCAGTAATGTTTCGATTTTACATTCATTCCTTTGCTATGTACTACTACTATTGTAATTCCTTTTATTCAGTTGTTCTTTCCTTTTTTTGTATAAAGCTACAAGCTACAACACATACATTTTTTCTACTCAATATAAAGTATAATTTATCTAATTAAATCGTGTTTAATTCCGAATTATTGTTGTCAATTCCACTCAAGACAACAATATATTAATATATGAAATTAATCTAATCTGAGAAAACATTAAAGAAAAAACCAAAAGGGAAAGTGAATTGTGAAAGTTAAAAGTAAAATCATTTATATGCAGTGAAAAGTAGTAGTGAATTAAGAAACAAACATTTTTTCGACCCCCTTTCAAAGAATAATTATTCTTATAATCATAATTATAATTAAAAGCCAGGATTAAAAATTTGAATTTGAGTAGAATTTAGTAAAAAAAAATTTAATAATATCGGGCTTGTACAGCCAATAACATAATATAATTTGAAGCTGCGATTCACCACCTTCGGGGGGACCCTCCAGCTTATAACAAAAAAATTCTCTGCGATTCACCACCCAAGGGACCCTCCAGAGAAATATAACACAAGTATTATAAACTTTTTTACAATGTCCAACCCCAATAACATAATCCGCGCACCGGTGCTAAACACACCTGCACAACCGAGTGCTTCCTCTTCTGTGCCATTTAACATGGACCAATTAACTACCCTAGTGACAGGACTTATAAATGACATATTAAGACAGGACGGACGAAACATCGTACAAGCAGCCCTGAACCCAAATTCTAGCTTCGCTAACATAACAGACGTGACTATCGACGCAACCCACTCCAACAATATAACCGAGCTGGATAAGATACCGGATGTAGTAAGGTGCCTACGCGAATTTTCCGGTAACCCAGGAGAATTTAACTCCTGGAAAAAAAGCGTAGATCGAATCCTTCAGATCTACGAACCATTGAAAGGAACGCCGAAATATTACGGCATCCTCAATGTCATTCGAAACAAAGTCGTGGGCAACGCCGACATTGCCCTCGAATCCTACAACACTCCATTGGACTGGAAGGCTATCTCAAGATGCCTTACCCTCCACTACGCTGATAAGCGAGATCTAGGTACCCTTGAGTACCAAATGACCTCAATAGTGCAGGAAGCCTCACTATCCAGGAATTCTACCAGCGCGTATATTCCCACCTTTCACTTATCTTAAATAAACTTGGATGCATGGAAGTCGGCGCAGAATCTATGCACCTATTGACACGCACCTATAGGGACAAAGCCCTCGATACCTTTATAAGAGGACTAAAAGGAGACTTGCCAAGACTTCTTGGCATGAGAAAGCCAGTAGATCTCCCTCAATCTCTCCACTTGTGCCTGAAATTGTAGAACCAAAACTTCCGTTCTCACTACGCGCTCAATACCAGCAACCACAATAGGAAACCTCAGGAATTCCGACCACCCCTCCCACCCAAAAAAACGACCAATGATTTTTACCCGCAGTTGGCATACATGCCAAAACCTCCAATGCCCCCAATAAACTTTGCGAATCATTATCGCCCTCAAGTTCCAACTACCGTAATCCTCAACATTACAGACCATTGGGTCAACCTCCAACTAGACCTCAACTTCCACGGCCAGAGCCAATGGACGTCGATCGATCATTACACTCAAGAGCGGTCAATTACATGAATAGACCTCCAATTAACAACCCGGTGAAAAGACCATCAAATTTATCCCAACAAGTACCCTTGAAACAACAAAGGAATTTCCATATAGAGGCAGGTACCCAACAAGACACTGCACCATATCAGGATTACCAACAGTACGAATAGGACCAATACTACCAAAATGATTGTACTCCTACTGCACAAGAGTATGAAGCCGCTTTGGCTAATGAAGAAAACGGACAATCAGTGCAATCATACGCCGAGGAAACCTTACCGACCGAAACCCAAGATCATATCGATATTCATTTTTTAGAATGAGCAGTTCTTCGTTGCCCTATATAGAGTGCAGGACGAAGAACGGAAATATTCTCAAAATGTTAATCGATACAGGGTCAAGTAAGAACTACATCCAACCCTGCCATGTCCTTAAGAAAATACCCAATGACGAGCCATTTTTAGCAAATTCCATAGCCGGACAAATTCAAATTACCCATCATACGATCATAAATCTATTTGGAAGAAATAGCACCACTTTAAAATTCTTTTTACTACCTACGCTGAAATCCTTCGACGGAATAATAGGAAACGACAGTCTTAAAGAACTCCGTGCCACTATAAACATACGTGATGACACCCTCACACTAGGCAACAACATAAAAATTAAAATTAGACAGAAACTGTCCCCAACAGTTAACAAAATAGACGTTAGGACCGACCATATGACAGAAACTCAAAAACAGCACATAACTCGTCTCACAAAAAAATATCCTCATCTATTTACAGAGCCAGATGAGAAGCTGACCTACACTACTACCGTAGTAGGAGAAATTAGAACCTCTTCAGACACCCCCGTGTACACCAAGTACTATCCTTACCCCCTAGCAATGAGAGATTTTGTGAAACAAGAAATAGAAAAATTGTTAAGAGATGGAATTATTAGGCCATCTCGTTCACCATACAACTCACCTGTGTGGGTTGTACCCAAAAAACTAGATGCCTCAGGAAAAAAGAAATACAGATTAGTAATAGATTATAGAAAATTAACAATAGCTGACACATACCCAATCCCAGAAATAAACGAGGTAATCTCGCAACTAGGAAATAACGCATATTTTTCTGTTCTTGATCTAAAGAGCGGCTTCCACCAGATTCCCTTGAAGGAATCGGGCATCGAGAAGACAGCTTTTTCGATTAATAACGGCAAATATGAATTCACCCGACTCCCTTTCGGATTAAAAAATGCACCCGCTATCTTCCAACGAGCGCTAGACGACATCCTAAAAGAACATATAGGTAAAATATGTTATGTCTACATAGATGACATAATAGTATTTGGCAATATCGAGCAAAGCCACCTAGAAAATGTCGAAAAAATTTTCCATACGCTAGAAAAAGCGAACATGAAGGTCCAATTGGACAAGTGCGAGTTTTTCCGTAAGGAAGTTGAATTTTTAGGTTTCATCATATCCCCCGCAGGAATAAAAACTAATCCCGCTAAAGTAAAAGAAATTCAGGAATTTCCGTGCCCAAAGACGGTAAAGGACTTACGGTCCTTTCTTGGCATGTCAGGCTACTATCGACGCTTCACCAGAGATTACGCCAAGTTAGCGAAACCTCTGACCTCGCTTTTGAGAGGGGAAGATGGACGTGTGTCCAAAAACGCCTCAAGTAAAAAGCTAGTTGTGCTCGATAAAAATGCCCTAGACGCTTTCAATAAAATTAAATCTTCATTAATATCTAAGGAAGTCGTACTATCATATCCAAACTTCAAACAAGAATTTCACCTCACTACTGATGCATCAAACTACGCTTTAGGCGCTGTCCTTGAGCAATCTGGAAAACCAATAACTTTTATATCCCGATCACTAAATAAAACAGAAGAGAGTTACGCAGCCAATGAAAAAGAAATGCTGGCGATAATTTGGGCTCTCACTTCACTTAGAAATTATTTGTACGGATCAGCGAAAGTTGTAATTTTCACGGATCTTCAGCCTCTCACTTTTGCATTGAGCAACAAAAATCACAATGGAAAGATGAAGAGATGGAAAAGCATCCTTGAAGAATACAACTACGAAATGATATATAAGCCCGGAAAAACGAACGTTGTCGCAGACGCACTATCCAGACCACCCCAGACTGACATCAATACTCTTACCACTACAGATCACAGCAATGAAAGTTCCGCACACCTTCTTATTCCCGCCACGGAAGCCCCGATAAATGCCTTCAAGAATCAATTATTCTTAAAGTTTGGAAATGAGGACCGCTACTCATTCCAGATACCATTTCCCAGTTTTCACAGACACACTGTAATAAAACCAAACTATTCCGAACAAGATATTATAGACATATTCAAACGCTATCTAGATCCAGCACTCATCAACGGTCTGCACACCACAGAAAGCTTGATGGGAAAAATCCAAGAAATATATCCACTAGACTTCCAAAATATCAAAATACGCTTTACGCAAACCCTACTTCAGGATATAACAAACGAAACCGAGCAAGAAGAAATAATTATAAGCGAGCATCAACGTGCTCACAGAAACAGTCGCGAAAATAAAACACAAATTTTAAAAAGGTATTACTTCCCTAGCATGCACTCCAAAATCGAACAAAAAGTCAAGCAGTGTTCTACTTGCCTTCAGCAGAAGTATGACAGGCATCCTCCAAAACCAAAAATCCAAACCACACCTATTCCACAAAACCCCGGAGAAATCATTCACATCGACATTTACTCGACGGAAAAAAAATTTGTTCTTACTTCCGTCGATAAATACTCCAAATATGCACAGGTAAAAGTAATCCCGTCTAGAGCCGTAGAGCACATTAAGGATCCAATACGCGAGCTAATGATTGCATTTGGAATCCGCAAACTCGTTGTTATTGACAATGAGAAAGCATTAAATTCAGCATCGATTTCATCATTACTTACAGATCAAATGAACATAGAAGTATATGTTACACCTCCTTACACTAGCGCGACGAATGGGCAAGTCGAAAGATTCCATTCAACGCTTTCTGAGATAATGAGATGCCTTAAAGCCGACAACAATAGTTTACCTTTTGAAGAATTACTTTATAAAGCCGTTAAAGAATATAACTCAACAATCCATTCAACAACAAAAAAAAACCCATAGAAACATTCTTCGGAGCTAGAACCAGCACAGACCCACAGGAGTTAGAAAGAAATAGACAAAAAAAACTATAGAATTGCTTAGGAAAAAACAAGAAAAGGACCTTGAATACCACAATAAAAATAGGAAAAATGCCAGAGACTACTCTGTAGGTGAACAAATATTTGTTAGGGTCAACCAAAGATTAGGATCAAAGTTATCAGCGAGATACAAAAAGGAAACGATCGCAGAAGACAATGGAAATACAGTAAAAACCAAGTCAGGACGAATAGTCCATAAAAGTAACATCAGAAGTTAATCTCACCCCACCAATGCACACAATAAAACAAATACTAATTATTCTTTTTAGGAAAAATGAACTATCTAAGACTTTTACTCCTCTGGACTACGATCAAAACTTCCTACTCAGACGTACAAGTACTGGACTACAGTCAAGCCCAACTAGTAACAATAGACAATGGACTAGCAAAAATACAAGACGGAACACTAAGACTCATCCACCTCATCGAGTTGGAGCGATACGAAAACTTTTTAGTAAACACATACAATGAGATAACTAAGTTAGTCCCTAAAGACAACTCCCTTTATCCCATCCTACAACACGAAACCACGCAAGCCTTTGAACTCCTTAACACCCTTAAGCCTGTGGCTGTTGGAAAAGAAAAGAGATCAATTGATATATTGGGAACTGCATGGAAATTTATAGCCGGTTCCCCCCATCATGAAGATCTCGATATAATAAACAACAACTTAAATAATCTTAACCAAAATAATGATAATCAGTTAATCATAAACAATCTCTTCGAAAAGAGAATAAATAACGTAACAAATATTGTCAATAAAATGTTAAACACAATAAGAAAAGATGAAAATGTTATAACGGAAATTGTAATAAACTTACAAAATAAAATTAGATTAATCAAAGAAGAACTAATAAATATTAAATATGCAATCCAATGGGCAAAAGCAAACATTATAAATTCAATAATTTTAAATAAGTAAGAAATAGAATATTCAATCAAAAAAATTAGACATTTAAAAATGCCGAAGATGCATTAGAATTAGCTAAAATTAATGTTTTAAGCAAGAATATGAGAATTTTATATATGATTAAAATACCATTAACTAGAAATCAAACATTTAGAAGAATTATAATAAGACCAGTAAAAAGAAAAAGTAATGTTGTAATAAAAACTGAATATAAAGAAATTTTGAAAAATAAAAATGTATTGTATGGAATAAAAGCCAAATGCGAAGAATTCAATAACCTAGCAATCTGTAAGGAAAAAAATTTAGTAAATATAAGTAAGGATAAATGTATAACTAGGATAATAAGTAGCTTAAATTCAACCTGTTCTACAATAGACGGTCACGATATACCCACGCTAGATGAAATAAAATCCGGAATAATCTTGCTCAATCAATTCAGTGGCGTATTAGAATCGAACTCGTCATCCCAATCTATAAACGGCACACACGTTGTAATCTTCTACAATACAACAATTAAAATAAACGATCAGACTTTTAGCAATATCGAAGCAGACAAAATTGAAGCTATTCCAGCAATATTACAGTTAGCTCCATCCGAAAAAGACCATATTGAGTTACTCTCATTGAAAGCATTAAAAGAACTCCATATTAACAATACCCACCGTATAAGCCTCCTCAAAAAGGCAACTTTCTCCATAGGAGGCCTAACAGCAGTGGCATTCATAATCACGGCCATATTCCTTGCTTTCCTTAGGAAGAGGCCAACAAAAATACAATACATAGCGAAAGAAGTAGTAAGCCCAACAATTAACCAATCCATTAACACACCAGCCGAGATTGATAATATTCCAACTTATGTGAAGTTCAACGACTTACCTTTCCACTGATGATCGAGGACGATCATATTTAAGGAGGGAGGAGTTAACACAATAGGTTACGCGATCACCTTAAAGTTGCGGTTCTTAACACTGCACGCGTATTTGCCAATATGCTGACCATGCACCAAGGAAAAAGGGGCATACAACAATGGTAAACAACAATCAGCAATAACTTGTCAGCAATGGTAAACAACAGTCAGCAGTAAATGGTAACAAACAAATTGATTGAGCAACCTTCGATCAGCAATTATTAATTTGGCACATGGAAGTGCAACGTGACCGTAGGTGTAATTTAGAACTAAGCAATGATTGTAATTTAGGTTTAATCTGAACTCAAACCAATAAAGAACTATAAGCGGACACGAGTCCGCCAAGTTTTTAAAAATAAAGTTTAATATGTAATAACTTAACTTATACTAATAATCAATTTCTTTCAGCATATGTATATTTATATGTACATATTTATTTTTTTGAACACATTCGCGTTAATTAGTTGATGCAAATATCGGTTAGGAAAATTTGCATTAATTCAAATTTCATTTTTCAAAAACCATACAATCGTCGGTAATATAGGGTAAGGGCGGAGTGAATCTTGACTTTTTATACCTTCCAACCGCTCCTTGTAACCGAACACTTTTTTATCTTTTTTGTGTATCTAACGTGGTTAGGCGAATTTATTTCAATATGGATCGGTCGGGGGCAAGCCTAGAGGTCAGGGTAGAGGGGCGCTTCCGAAACCACCCACCAATCGGCGCTTGGTACTGCATTCTCCAGTAGGTAGTCCGGGCGGAGGAGATCCGACCAGGATCGTATTGAATCCTGCCTCCAACCAGAAAATTGATAGACCAGGTAGTACTAATATCCCCGACTCGTCCATGGCAGCAGAGCCAATGCAGAATCTCTTCGATCCCTCGAATAACGTGTTGACAGGAATACGGGAGGAAGCTAATGGTTTTCTAGAAAATCCTATACCTCTAAACACTTTAGGTGATAGGATCGCTACTCAGAGGAATATGGCTGAGGCCCCTCCTGAAGACTCGTGGGTGAACGTGCTGCATCAGCTGTTCAGGACTTCTCAAGAGGAGATGAGGAACGAGATGAGGACGATCAGGGAAAACATGGACTTACTTAACGCGGCAGTAACCTCTTCACAAGCCGGTGCGAGCTATACCAGGAATACCAATAGGGAGGAAAGTAACCGAGCACAGACCTTCGTGAGAAACCAAGCTAACATTGTTTCCGGTAACATGGCTGTAAAACCACAGGACTGTAAGGTCTCTTTCGACGGTACTGGAAGCGTTGCGGACTTCTTGTTTAAGTTGGATTTCTAGCGAGCAGTTAATGGCAAGTTTTCATCTATTCCTATCAGGGCGGGCTGAAGAGTAGTATTGGATTTTTACCAAGCAGAACCTAAACGCGAACTATCCCTTTTTGTGCTATTCCCTGAAGCGTGACTTCGGAACATTGAAAAGCAACCACGAGATCATGATGGAGATCTCGATGCGTAAACAGAAGCTAAGTGAGGGCTATGACGTGTTCCACGGACATAGTCTCACTAAATGCTAGACTTAGGGAACCAATGTCAGAATTACTACTGATCGACATCATAAAAAGGAACGTCAACAGTAGCCCTAAGCTAATGCTTTTCAACGCGGAGGTGAGAACCCTCCATGATCTACGTGATGTAGCGCGAAGAGAGGAGCAAGTGCTCAAGGAGAGCAAGATATTGGGAACCAGCTATCCTGTAAGACATGTGAACGAGGCCCGCACGATAATACCAGACGTAAGGATGGAAAGTGAGGACTGCGAACCTGATCCGCAGGTAGAGACGCTGGAGTATCGACGTACTAGAAAACCGGACTATTTAGGAATTCAGTGTTGGAATTGTCAGGCCATGGGGCATTCCTACATTTATTGCGAGGAACCCATTAGGAATCCGTTTTGTTTTAAGTGTGGATATAGGGGGGGTCTTTACTCCGAAATGCCCTAAGGATCATAAGAGGCAGATAAACCAGTACCCGAGCGAGAAGATGGGGGAGACTCGTTCGGTGACATAGCCCCCTTATCAGCCAGCGACCGAGGAATTACCCCACGCCCTGAAACAAGTAGGTCCGTCGAGGGTATGCAAGGAAATAGTGATCTTTCGAGGAGTAGGGGCACCCTGGCAAAGGAGTATCCCAATGTGATAGTAACTTTTCCAACGTCCCCAGTCGCGATTGTCTAACCGATTAGAATTTTGCAACTTTCGAATAGGGATTCCGCTTGCCAGACGAATCTTCAACCCAGTCTAGAAGAAAGGGAATATAAGTATTGTAGGAATACGTTTGCACCAAGCATTAGATTATTGCTAAGTTTATGGTATTCTTACGGATAATGTGTGAACGCACCTTAAGTGTCATCACAAAAGTAGTATGTGTAAATAGTACTAGATTAACTTTGGCAGTACTAAGAATAAGAAGTAGCGATTAAGAAAAGCGAGTAAGAGCCATTTTGTAAAAACCATGATGCAAGTAAAATAAAAAAACGAGACAATTCAATTCGATTTGAGCACCCGAAGCCGCTGGTATACTTTTATTTTATTAAAACACACAGCCACCTGAAGTTTTGAATTTTTGCCTGAGTGCGTAATTGCTTATCCAGTATATCTTCTACTATGTAGTCTGCTAACTCATCTTCGCTTGGATGTAGCTCGCTGGCAAGCAAGCATTTTTCATTCAAAAAGTTTGTAAAACTTTCCTCGCGTTGCCATACACGTTTCTCAAACTTTTTGCGACGATCGAGTTTACTTTCTGTTGGCGCAAAAACAGATTTCATATCTTGAAGTAAGTCATTGACATTTTTGGGAAATTCTGGCAGTGCGTTGTACCATTCTAAGGCAGCACCTCTTAACTTAACATGAATCGCGGCTCCCAACGATGCGTCGTCTATTTTGAAGATTTCTCTGTAGTGGCGAATTTGGTGGCACCAAACATTAAAACCATCACCTCCATCATATGTAGAAATAACATTTTTTATGGTGTCAAAATTTGAAAATAGGTAATGCATATATAAACGTTCGCCTTAATAAGTAAAAGAAGTGTACTGAAATTGTATTCCATTAAATTAAATAAACTTTATATATTAATACAACAAAACTCGTTCACGATTAATTGAAAAGACTTTTAATAAACCTCTGATCTCAACATGGTAGCAGAGCAAGGTTGAGCAATAAAATCGCGGCATATAAAAATTCACACGGTAAGGTTATGGAAGCAGGTGGAAAAAGGAAAAAAGGTGATGTGCATGTAAAAGAAGAAAGAGCTGATAGTAGCAAAGACAAAGACATTAAAACGAGTCTTGGAAATAGTTTTGTGGAAAAAGTTAAGAAAGTAATAATTCTAAATAAAATAGTCAAAGTCTTTAAAGAAAACGCTGAAAGATCTAGTCGAGAAAAAATGGCGGATGAGTTTAAGATGACCTTGCCGATTTTTGATGGTCACGAATACAGCACTTGGAAGAAGAGAATTACTGTATTTTTAAGAATGAAAAAATGCGAAAAAGTTATTCAGCGAGAGAGAGAGAGTCGCAGGAAAATGAAGCTTCGTGGAATGAAGCAGATTTAAAGGCAATGAATTATATATACAGTGCTCTATCAAATAGGCAAATGGAATTTGTAGACGAAGAAACAACGAGTTTTGGAATAATGAAGAAATTGGATAAATTATATTTGCGTGAATCAACTGCGTTGCAGATTTGTGCGAGGAACAAATTGGAAAGAATAAAATTGAAAGATTATACCGATATAGCGGAATTCTACAGTGACTTTGAAAAATTAATTATTGAATTGAAAAATGCCGGTGCTGCGGTGACAGAAAAAGAAAAATTGAATTATATGCTGAGAACTCTTCCAAGTACTGTAAGCCATATTGGAGATTTAATTGACGTACTACCTGAAAATGAACGAACAGTTGACTATTTAGTTAGCAAAATAAAAATGCACCAAGAAAGAGAAAATGATGAAAAGAGTGAATCAAGAAATAAAACTGGAAACACAAACGTATTTAAAAGCGAGTGGAAGAAAGACAAAACGTGCTTCAAATGTGGGAAAACTGGGCATATCCAATACGAGTGCACAAGTCATATAAGTGCTGGTAATTCTGCGCGTGGATTAAGAGCAGCGGGGCAACAGCAAGTGGGAGGAAACACTCGCTACTATCAACAGCAAGATGGTAGCAGCCAAAGAAGAAACAATGGAAACTACAGAAGCCGTGGCAGAGGTCAACGAGGACGAGGCGGACAACAGCGTCAAGATCGTAATTACACAAGTCAAAACACGATGACTTTTATGACCGAGGTAGACAATAACGTAATCAACAATGTTGAGGTAAATAAGTGTGAAAATATACTAGAATGGGTCTTAGATAGTGGATGCTCTGATCATATAATTAATGATGACAAATATTTTGTGAAAATTAATAAATTAGAAAATCCGGTAATGGTAAAAGTTGGTGATGGTCGAACATTGAAAGCTACTAGTGTAGGCGATATAAAAGCTAAATTTGTAACAAATTTTAACGAAACGGAGATTAAATTAAAAAATGTATTGTTTGTTAATGAAATGGATAAAAATTTGATGAGTTTTGGGAAAATTGCGAATAAAGCCAAAATCATTTCAATGGGTAATACCGCAAAATTCTACAATACAGAAAATAATTTGATAGCTGTTGCATATAAGGAAAATAATTTATATAAAATTAAAACCGTTTTGGATATCAAGCAGAATTATGTAACCGAAAATGTAAACATTGCCATGACCCTGAAAGAAAAATATCATAGAATTTTAGGACATGTAAATTTCAACTACTTAAATATTTTGAGTAAAAACAACTTACTCGATGGTTTACCGAAAAATTTAGAAAGCGAGTATTTGAAATGCGGTACATGTGTACAAAATAAAATGACGAAGACAAGCTTTGAAAATAACAGGCGCAGAGCTAGGGACATTGGAGAAATTATTCACGCAGATGTAAACGGACCACATCAGACAGTAGGGTATGAGGGTGAAAGATATTTTCTGATTTTGATTGATGATTACAGTAAAGCCGGAAAGGTTTATACTCTGAGAGCAAAAACTGAAGTTTATGATTGTATTGTTACGTATGTAAATCAACTAGAGAATATGACCGGAAAAAGGGTAAAGAAACTTAGGTGCGACAATGGTAAAGAATTTTTAAATAAAGATGTTTACAACTTCACCAAAGAGAAGGGAATTTATATTGAACCGTGTCCTCCATATGTTCACGAATTGAACGGAACTGCTGAGCGGTACAACAGGTCGGTAATGGAAACCGCGAGATGCTTATTAGTAGATGCCAAAATAAATATAAAATTTTGGCCAGAAGCAGTTAAAACGGCTGTTTATTTAAAAAACCGAACTTTAGCCAATACAATTGAAGCAAAAACCCCGTATGAAATAATGATGAAAGAAAAACCAAATATAACAAATTTGAAACTATATGGAAGTAGAGTTTTTGTTAGAGTTCCGGAGGTTAAGAGGAAAAATAAGTGGGACAGAAAAGCGGATTTAGGAGTATTAGTTGGGTATGAAGCTGTAGGATATAGAGTGCTGATAAATAATAAAATAACGATAGCTGCTCATGTAGATATAGTTGAGGAAAATGTGAATTTGGTTGGATTTAAAGAAACTGAAGCAAGTACTGATAGTGACATAAGTGATAATGAAAATGAACTTAAAAAGCGCAACGAAGAACACGAAAATAGTGAGTTAAGAGAAGATGAGCAGCTAAATAGTTTTCCAAGCTCGAGTAGAGGTGAAAATTTGACGGCACCAAGAAGGTCAGAAAGGAAGATTAGCCCGGTTAATAGATACGGAAGTCCAATATCAAATTGTATTTATGTAAACTATGTAAGCGTTGATAACCCGGAAACATATAACGAAGCAATAGAGTGTGATGATAGTGGAAATTGGCGAGATGCAATGAATAGAGAGATGGAAAGTTTGGATAAGAATCATACGTGGAAATTAATTGAAAAGCCTGAAGATAAGAAAGTATTAGATTTAAAATGGGTTTATACAAAACAGAATGAAAATAAATATAAAGCGAGAATTGTAGTGAAAGGTTTTCAACAAAGAGAAATTTTAGAAGATATATATTCGCCGGTAGCTAGAACACAGACTTTGAAAATTCTGCTAAATTATTGCGTGCAAAATAAGTATGAAATCAACCAAATGGATGTCGAGTCAGCATTTTTGAATGGAAAGATAAAATCTGAGGTGTATGTAAATCAGCCACAAGGCTACAATGATAATACGGGACGTGTATGTAAGCTCGAAAAGGCCTTGTATGGACTACGCGAAAGCCCAAGAGCATGGTATGAGTGTTTAGATGACTACTTGAAGGAATTAAGGTTTGAACGTAGTAGAATTGACTATTGCTTGTACTTTCTAGAAACTAACGATGAAAAAACGTATTTGATAATTTTTGTAGATGACTTGCTTATCTGTGGCAGAGATAGGAAGTTAGTGGAAAGTATTAAAAAGGGATTATCTGTAAAATTTCGAATGAAAGATATGGGCCAGATAAAAACGTATTTAGGTATCACCATTAACTACAATCCCGAAAAAAATATCATGACTCTAGACCAGGAAAACTATATCGATTCTTTAGCAAAGAAATTTGAAATTGAAAAAGCAAAATTGTATGCTACTCCAATGGAACAAAGTTTAAAATGTGAGCCTGCTTTATCAGTTTGTAATGATATCAAGTATCGAAATTTAATAGGAGCACTATTGTACATAAGTTCAAGCACAAGACCGGATATTTGTTATTGCGTAAACTATTTAAGCAGATTTCAAAATTCTTATGATCACAGTCATTACAAGTATGCACTAAGAATATTGAAATATTTCTATTATACTAAAAAACTTAAGCTAATGTTTGATAAAAATTTGAATTCTGATATATTAGAGTGTTGTGTTGATGCCGACTGGGCAGGAGATATAACTGATAGAAAATCCACAACAGGATATGTTATAAGAATGTATGGCAATACTATTTTTTGGAAATCGAAAAAGCAAGATATTGTAACGAAGTCTTCAACAGAGGCTGAGTATGTAGCGCTGTCAGTATGCGTAACTGAGTTAAAACTAATTAAAATATTGTTAGAAGAATTCGGAGTTCAAATTTGCCTCCCCATACGAATTTATGAGGATAATACTGGTGTTATTAGTATAAGCAAATTTGGAAATTTAACAAAGAAATCTAAGTATATAGAAACACATTATCATTTTGTAAATGAAAACTATTCAAATGGAGAAATTGATGTAGTTAAAATAGATACGGAAAATAATCCAGCAGATATGTTTACGAAGTCATTGGGGCGAACGAAATTTGAAAAATTTAGAAGTATTTTAAAGTTATGCTAAAATGTAAATTTTGAACAATCTA
The DNA here is from genome assembly GCA_949987695.1 of Merzomyia westermanni. NCBI lineage: Eukaryota > Metazoa > Arthropoda > Insecta > Diptera > Tephritidae > Merzomyia > Merzomyia westermanni. The sequence goes on along the minus strand of OX465291.1, from coordinate 124,402,100 downwards.
AATTTAAGGTGGCGTGTTAAAATATGAGTAAATTCAGCTGTCAGAGAGCGTAATTAAAACACCTACACATGTATGTATGTATAAGAGAATTAATAGAACGACATGTACATAAATTGAAGTTACACTGTAGAATGTCAGCTGAAACAAAATACTTTGAATTTGACTCTCGACTGAAAAGCACGCATATATAAATGCATATATAAACGTTCGCCTTAATAAGTAAAAGAAGTGTACTGAAATTGTATTCCATTAAATTAAATAAACTTTATATATTAATACAACAAAACTCGTTCACGATTAATTGAAAAGACTTTTAATAAAACTCTGATCTCAACAATTTCATAGTATGGGACAGCGAGAAGAAGAGAAAAATTTTGACAATGTAAAGAACATAGAGGCGAGTAAAGAAGTAAGCAAGTCCGGCGAGCAGTATAATAGCATAAGAAAGGTTAGGAAAAGTTGTGGCCCGGATAATAGGGAAATAAGCGATGATGAAAATATTAACGAAGTGCTGAGCCAGATAATGTCAATAAATGTCTATGAGGAAACAGATCTAAACCTAAAAATAGGCGCACAGCTTAGCGTCAATGAAAAGAATAAATTTAATGAAATTTTTAAAAAAGTTTACTTAAATTATAAAACATCAAACGCACCTCACGTAAGAGAAGAAATAAAGCTTGTATTAGAGAGTGATAAGCCATTTGCTTGCGCACCTAGAAGATTATCCTATAGTGAAAAATCAGAACTCCAGAAGATAATCGACGAGTACTTGACTAAGGGATACATACGGCCGACTGAGCCAGAATTTGTGTCTCCAATAGTTTTAGTCAAGAAGAAGACAGGCGAACTCAGAATGTGCGTCGACTATAGAAAATTAAACAAGGTTACAGCCAAAGACAATTATCCTATGCCACTAATAGATGACTTGTTAGACAGGTTAGCAAACAAGACTTTCTTCACTAAGTTAGATCTTGAAAACGGAATCTTTCACGTGTTTGTAAACGAAAGCTCCATAAAGTATACATCCTTCACTACACCCTTAGGACAATACGAATTCTTAAGAATGCCGTTTGGTTAAAAAATGCGCCCGCGACTCTCCAAAAATTTATTAATAAAATTTTCGTTGACATGATTCGAAACGGGGATGTCATAATATACTTGGATGACATTATGATAGCAACGCAAAGTTTACAAGAGCATTTAGAAATGTTAGAGAAAGTTCTGCTAAGGTTAGTACAAAATAATTTAGAGCTCCGGCACCTTAAGTGTCATCACAAAAGTAGTATGCGTAAATAGTACTAGATTAAGTACTAAAAATAAGAAGTAGCGATTAAGAATAGCGAGTAAGAGCCATTTTGTAAAACCCATGATGCAAGTAAAATAAAAAAACGAGACAATTCAATTCGATTTGAGCAACCAAAGCCGCTGGTATACTTTTATTTTATAAAAACACACAGCCACCTGATACCTTTTCATACTAAAGAAACTTATTTAAGCATATCCAATTTACTTGAGCTCATTCAATATAAACAATTTAATTGGAAAATTTGTGCGGACTTAAAGGTAAGCAGTTTCGGTGGTACAATTTAAAATAAATAATATATAAAATACATCCCAGGTTGTAGCTATAATTCTCGGACTTCAAGGAGATTTCACTAAATATTGCTGTTTTCTCTGTCTTTGGTACAGCCATGCTAGAGAAACCAATTGTTGGTATAAAAAATCACAAACCAATTATATTCAGGAAAACTGGCCACCAAGAGCTGAGTACGAACCAGGTGCCTTCAATATCGCAAACCCACCTTTAGTAAATCCCGAACGAGTTATTTTGCCAGCACTTCACATCAAATTAGGATTAATGAAAAATTATGTAAAGGCTTTAAATAAGGACGCGCCATCCTTCCAGTACCCAACGAAATTTTTCCCTAAAATAACTCAAGCCAAATTAAAAGAAGGTATATTTGTTGGTACGCAAATTAGAAAGTTGTTGAAAGACGAAATTTTTGCGAATCATTTATCATCAGTAGAAGCAGCGGCTTGGGACAGCTTTAAGCAAGTCGTTAGTGGATTTCTTGGCAACAACAAAGATCCCAACTATAGAGAGATGGTCAAAGCCTTGTTGAAAAACTACAGTGCTATGAAATGCAACATGTCCTTCAAAATGCATTTTTTGCATTCACATTTGGTGCTGAAAGTGATGAACAGGGTGAAAAGTTTCACCAAGACCTCATGATTTTTGAAAAGCGTTACCAAGGTTTTTGGAATGAAGAAATGATGGGAGATTATTGCTGGACAATAATACGGGAGACAAACCCAGAAAATTATAAACGGGTAGTTAAAAGCACCCACGTCCCTCAGTATTGACCACCACGGTAAAATCGCTCAATTTGACTTTTTTTAGATGTAGATATGTATGTATTTAATGTTTTTGTCGTTGTTGTTTTTTACTGAATTGCTGATTGATACTCATACTACTCAATTGAATACAGTTTAACGTGCAAACATATGTCTATAATAAAAGGTTATAAAAAAATAAAAACGTAGTTTGAATAAAAATTGTCTCTATAAAAAATTGTAGGATAGACGCTTGCAAGTTAACGGGGTTATAGTCTCAACGGCACGTCCGATTGTTGTACTGGTATGGTTAAAATTTTCGTAATTAAATTACCTACAACATAGGAGGGCTAACTTTTTTTCGTCAATAGAGTTTTTCCGATTTTAAAGTGGTGACATCTGAGATTTTGTGAAAAATTTCGTTTTTTTTTTTTAAATTTTTTTAACGTTTAACGTAACTACTGAAGATACTTAAGGGAGGTGAAGGCAAGAAATTTTTATGGGAATTAGTATAATGCAAGTTACACGAGCAGGTACCATAATACCACTCAACGGCGCACCCTGTGATCACGTTGCTAAGCGTGTGACTTATTTAGTTCAATAAGAGGGAATCGCTGACGCGGCACACGCGCAACCATCGATCAGGTCACCTTACGTTAGTTATGGGAATTGCACGGTAAGCAATTGCTGTCTACATGCGCGAGCAGTTATGGGTAAAGCATGGGAACTGCAATATAAACATTTTAGTTAGGCTAAGAAGTTATTTAAGTAAGTTGAAACGTATGTTTAGGGTTAGTTGTTAATTAGCGTGCAAGCGGCACGAATAAAGAAGTTGTAACGTTTGTTGAAATCGTTTCCTTGTTTCATTTCATAGTATCGGAGGACACTTGGTTCCTCCGCACCTTTAATTTTTTTGCATCTCCCTCGACACGGGAGATAACTGGCGCCCGAGCTTCGGAGTTCAGTGCAGGGTCCGTGTGTGATAAGTGAAAAATATCCTAATTTAACAAAAAAGAGAGAGAGAAAAGTGAAAAATATCCTCTCTCTCTCTCTATGGCGCGATATACAACAGGTATATCATCATAAACCTCCTAAGAGATTTTTGCGCCAAGCTTCTCTTCCAATTTGTGGTGTGCCGATTTGAACTTTTCCCTACAAATTGGTGGGACCTACAGTTTTTTGCCGACTCCGAACGGCATCTACAAAGCAGACGAATTTTTGCTGAGAAGCCTGTCATGGCAGAAATACACTCGGAGAGTTTGCCAAACCACTGCCGAGGGGCGACCCCGTTTTGAAAAACTTTTTTCAAATCACTTTTGATGTTACCTGTACCAGGGCTCGAACCATGGACCTTCGGTGTGGTAGGCCGGCAACACTACCTTCACACCACGGCGGCCGCCTAATTTACCAAAAAAGAGAGAGAGAAAAGTGAAAAATATCCTAATTTAACAAAAAAGAGAGAGAGGAAAGTGAAAAATCTCCTAATTTAACAATAAAAGAAGAGTGAGAAAAAGGCGAAAATTCTCCTATTTTAACAGTGAGAAAAACCCTCCAATGAGACATTGGATCGTGTAAGTCATACGTATATTTTCTTACAGTTCTTATCTTTTCAGTATACCTAATCATGAACGCCGACGAAATGAAAAGATCATTGACGGAAATGAATGGCGCCATGAACGCCATGCTCGCCCAGCTGAAGAAATTCGAGGAGCGCCTCAAAAGCGTAGAATCGACAAACGCTGATGAGTCCATACAAGGACTTAGCCAAACTATAGAGCGACTAGAAAGTAGGGTAGAAGAGGTTCGTCGGCAATCTGTCGATAGTGAGGCAACACCAGTAGAAGAGCCACTTGTGACTCCTCAGACGGAGGAGGATCTTAAGGAAATAGCGAGGTTACCGGATTGTGTGAAAGAGCTTCAAGTGTTTGATGGATCCCGGGAGCACTATACCTCCTGGATCCATAGTGTAGAACAGGTCCTAAGTGATTATAAACCCGTACGGCAAAAGCCAATATATAGGGCAATTTTGAGGCACATAAGATGCAAAATTAGGGGAGCGGCAGATGCTGCTCTGGTGTCCCATAATATTCTAGACTCCGATTGGAAGAAAATCAAGGAGATTCTCTCGTTGCATTATGCGGACGTCAGGGATATTGAAACCCTTGATCAGCAACTTACCCTTATGACCCAGGGGCGACAAAAGTTGTCCGAATTCTATGCCCAAATCAACAAGCAATTGTCACTTATGATAAATACGATAAGCACAGATAAATATGTGCACACAGAAACGGTGAAGGCATTGGCCGAGGCACATAGACGAAGAGCCTTGGATGTCTTTATCAGGGGGCTAAACGGCGACTTGCCGACTTTGCTTCTTATGCAGAAGCCGAAATCCCTGCCTGAGGCATATTCGTCATGCCTCACGTTCATGAACGTGGATCGGCGAAACGCTATTTATCGCCCCCCACAGGCACTAAATAGAAGTGGCCGAATGTTCGGCGATACGTACCAATCTCCAACAAGGCGATATTTTTCGCGCGGCAGCACAGACTACTCTGGCACACCGCAGAATCCAGCCCCGACCCATTCTAGGTACAATTATGCAGCCCACTCCAATGGGAGCTTTGCAGACCGACATCAAAATCAGAGGGGATTCAACTCCCCATACGCTAGGTCAGGGCAAACCAGGAGTAGCCACCAATCTGCGCAAAGCTGGCGCAACAACAGTGACCCCCCAACGGCTTTAAGAGTGGATGCCGGTGCATCCTCTCAAACCCGCCAGACGGGAAATTCCAGGTTCTCTAGGTACGACGGGCCAAGGAAAAGTCAAGTTCCAACAAAATTCTCAAACAACGAAGCAAACAAGAAACAGAAATTGTTTCATCTAGTGGCCGTAGACGAAGAGGAGGGAGAGGATGCCTCCAGTGAACAAAAAGAGTCAACAACCGACCAACTAAATTTTACAATGGGAGCCTCGTGTCCGGCGTACCATATTTAGAATACGTTACTCAGGGTCAAGGTATTTTAGAGTTCCTAGTTGATACCGGCGCAAACAAAAATTACATTAGCGAGCGCGTAGCTTTGAACACTACCCCAGTGGAAAAACCATTTAACGTAATCTCGGCGGGGGGAAAAATCAAAATCGACAAGAAAGTTTGCGGAAATTTTTTTCAGTTTGTTGGTAGGAATCTGCCGACTACATTCTTTGTTCTCCCTGGTCTAGAATCATTTGACGGGATAATAGGGGATGATACTCTCTCAGAAATTAAAGCAGTGTTAGATAGGGAGCTCAATACCCTCATCCTCTGCCTCTTAAACGAAAGACAGCACAACAGGTTAACTCCATTAATTTAGACATCCCTCTTGACAATTTTGTCACCGAACGTACGAAAAGCAAGCTATATGGGATACTGGAAAAATACGAAACTTTATTCGGCCCAGTCGACCAAGCCATGGAAATTCAAACCAACCTCCAGGCTGAGATAAGAACAATAACCGAAACCCCCATTTACACCAAAAGCTATCCCTACCCCGTCAATATGCGTGGAGAAGTCGAAAGACAAATTCAGGAACTGCTTTCACAAGGCATTATCCGTCCGTCAAAGAGTCCTTATAACTCCCCCATATGGGTTGTCCCAAAAAAATCCGGCTCGGATGAAGAAAAGAAATACCGGATGGTCATTGATTTTAAAAGACTAAACGCCGTAACCATTTCCGATACATATCCCATCCCGGACATCAACGGGACTATTGCCAGCCTTGGCGAAGCCAAATATTTTACCACGCTGGACTTAACGTCAGGATTCCACCAAATCCCAATGAAGAAGCGTGACATTCCCAAAACGGCCTTTTCCACAATGAATGGAAAATATGAATTCTTGCGACTTCCTTTCGGACTAAAAAATGTGCCCTCTATCTTCCAAAGAATGATAGACGACGTCCTCAAAGAATTCATAGGTCGAATTTGTTTTGTATATATCCACGATATAATTATCTTCAGCAAGGAAGAGGCCACCCATTTGAAGGGCATCGAAACAATTCTTTCTAGACTACTAACAGCGGGACTCAAAGTCAACCTCCAAAAAACACAGTTTTTAAAAAGAAGCGTCGAATTTCTGGGTTATATTGTAACCTCCGAAGGAATCCTGCCAGATCCTAAGAAAATAAATTCAATAAGAAACCTTTTGCCACCCTCAAATCTAAAAGAGCTCAAAAGCTTTTTAGGTTTAACTTCTTACTACAGAAAATTTATTCGTGACTACGCCAAAATCGCGAAACCACTCACTAACCTCACAAGGGGCGAACACGCACAGGTTAAGGCTACGCAGTCCAAAAAAGTGCCAATATCATTAAATAAGGACGCGCTTAGGGCATTCGATGACCTTAAGGGAATGTTAACAACCTCAGAAGTCTTAACACTTCCCAACTTTGAAAAGACCTTTAACTTAACAACAGACGCCTCAGACTACTCTATTGGCGCGGTATTGTCTCAGGACTACGATGGTAAAGACAAGCCAATTGCGTTTATATCAAGAAGTTTAACAACCACAGAGGAAGGGTATGCTACAAACGAACAATTACGAACTCACCTATAAACCAGGAAAATCTAACGTCGTGGCTGATGCCCTTTCTCGCCTTAAAACACAAGTAAATCAACTGACTGATTCGATGTCGTCCACATCCGAGGTGGGTAGTCAGAATGCAACCTTGGGATCAGATTCCGATACGGTCCATAGCGCAGAACAAGATAACTCGGACCTGATCCCCTTCGTGGAAGTGCCACTAAATGTTTTCAGAAACCAAATCATGTTCGGGGGCAGACTTCAAATTTACGAAGGACCGCACCCTGGACACTCACGCCACTACGTAGGGATAGAAAATATTAGTGGAAACGAATTAGTTAGCATTTTGAAAGAAAAACTGAACCCAAATGTCATTAACGGTATCAAAATACCGGAAGATCAGTTGGGCCTATTGCAGAGAGTCTATTTAGAACATTTCATTAACTATAAGGTGCGAATAGCGCAAACCCTTGTGGAGGACTTGAGAAACCCAGATAGTGTGTGTGAGGCAATAATGAAAGAGCACAAGAGGGCCCACCGTAATGCCACGGAGAATAGGAAACAACTTCTTGAGCGTTGCTATTTTCCCAAGATGAGCAGTCAAATTAGGAAATATGTACTGGCTTGTGAGACGTGCAAACTCAGTAAGTACGACAGGCACCCCCATAGGCCAGAATTACAGGCTACACCAATCCCGTCGCGACCGTGCGAGATCCTTCACTTAGACATATTCGAAATTCAGGGGGAAAAATTTTTGAGTTGTATTGATAAATTTTCGAAATTTGCAAAGCTTTTCCACATCAGAAACAAAGAAACCCTGCACCTTAGGCAAAAAATAGTAAAACTTCTGCACTATTTTACTACCCCTAGAATTTTAGTCACCGATAACGAACGAGGATTGATTAGCCCAGTTATACAAAGCTTGTTAGAATCTCTAGGAATTCAGCTTTACCGCACTCCAACTCAGAGGAGTGAGGTGAATGGCCAAATCGAGAGATTTCACTCTACGTTACTAGAAATTTTTAGATGCCTAAAGGCGGAGAATGAAGCCCTCAGGACTAAGGAACTTGTTATCATAGCTGTAGATCGCTATAATAATTCAGTTCACTCGGTAACGAACAAAAGACCAACAGACATTTTTTTTAACCGCTCACAAGCTTCCAATTTCCAGGAACTCCTTGACCAGAGCAGAAAGATGAACATCCAAATTAAAACACTGTTGAGGGAAAAGCAATTGGCCCAGATAAAAAAACATAATAAAAAAGGATGGTACCGGAGCGTTATGACGAAAATGACGTCATATACGTGAAGGATAAGCAAATAAAGGGGAAGCAAAAACCTTTATATAAAAAAGAAATCGTTTCAAAAGACAATAAAGTTTCAGTCACCACACTTAGTGGAAAAAAGATTCACAAACTCCACATTAAAAATATAAAAAGAAGGAGACAAACTACTCCCACACAATAAAACAAACAAACAAAAGATATGAAAATAAATTATAAAACATCTGGCACCAAGGGGGAGTTTATCTAACAAGAGCGGGCTTGTAAGTGGGACAAATCGTGCCTTAGTAGGTTGCGGCGCCATCGAATATGACAAATGGCTACGTTGCTCTCAAAACGGATAACACGATCCCCCATAGCTGGTTCGAGAAATGTTAACACCTCTGATCCAGATGAAAAAGAAAAAAGGAAAATTTAAGCTTATGCGCCTAATCCGCTAAGCAAATATTTATTTAATTCTCTGCGCCTAATCCGTAGATGAAAAAGAAAAAAGGAAAATTTAAGCTTATGCGCCTAATCCGCTAAGCAAATATTTATTTAACTCTCTGCGCCTAATCCGTAGATGAAAAAGAAAAAAAAGAAAAATTTAAGTTTATGCGCCTAATCCGCTAAGCAAATATTTATTTAACTCTCTGCGCCTAATCCGTAGATGAAAAAGAAAAACAGAAAAATTTAAGCTTATGCGCCTAATCCGCTAAGCAAATATTTATTTAATTCTCTGCGCCTAATCCGTAGATGAAAAAGAAAAAAAGAAAAAAAAAAAAGAAAAAAAAACCTAAGCTTATGCGCCTAATCCGCTAGGCAAATTAAAAACAAAAAAATAAAAAAATAAAATAAAAAAAAAAAAATTAATTAAAAATTTTGTAACCTTTTTATTTTTCCTAATTTTTTGTTCCTTTTTATTTTTAAAAATTTTCTGTAATAACAATATAAAGTAAATTATTTAAATTTTATTTTAATCTTCCCTACTAATCATAATAAGAAATTTAACAAAACATAACTTGTAAACCACTAACAAAATAATATCGCAGGAAAAGCGATGATCCTAAACTAAGATAGTAACACTAGTTTAATGATAATCAATGTAATCGTAAGAATTCCGCTTACTAATAATACCTTCCTACTATCAACAACATTTTACCTTTTTACTAATTAGATAACCTTAGCTCACTTTCTTAGAACCTAGCAACTACTAACTTACTAACAACATTAAATTAGAATTAACATCTTGCGTTGCAGATTCCCACTTCTGGCATCAGCCATCAGCGCACTACATATATTCAACTACAAGGCTCCAATAGTAACCATCCAGAGCGGAGATGGGTGGATCATTGGGGGCTCATTCAAACTCATCCACGTCTTCGACCTACAAAAATATACCACGATGGTGACTCAAATGGACAAACTGGCAGGCCATCTAACCAAACGAACCGACGAGCAACCCTTAGCCCAGCACTACATCAACCAAACACTCGAACGACTCGAAGAGTTGATGGGAAGCACAAGCAATACTAGAGTCACCCGATCTATTGACTGGATAGGGTCAGCATGGAAATGGCTGGCAGGATCCCCTGACGCAACAGATTGGAACAATATCCTCCACAGCCAAAACCAGATAATCGCGAACAACAACCACCAATATAAGGTCAATAAAAAGCTATTCACCACCACCCAAGAAGTATTGAATCGAATTGAAGAAGTGGTGAACCGCACCAACTACGTGGTAAAAGAAACAGAAGGAATCGAATTCGAGCAAAGCGCACTTCACAACATCGTCCTCGTTCGCGAAGAGGTCAATGAATTTGTGCGAGCATGCCAATTGGCAAAGCGAGGAATTGTTAACACCAACTTGTTAGACATAGACGAGGTTAACCAAACCCTCCCATACCAGAATGTAATTGAGGCAATCGAATATGGTCAACCATCGGTCCTCACAAACGGGACACTTCTCCTCTATGTCCTATCAATGCCGAAAGTGACGGCCAATAAATATAATCCCCTGATTACCCGCGCTGGAATCTACGCTGGTAAACAAGTGGACCTACCGTTCGCCAGAATGCTGGTAAACCAAGAAGAGACATACGGGTTGACGAAGGATTGTATGGTTATCGGCTCATCCACGGTATGCAGCTCTGAGTCCTTAATTGCGTTGGAAGAGAACAGCTGCCTGCCACGACTCTTAAAAGGTGGGGCTGCTAGTTGTCAATTTATTAGACGCAACGGATCCCATATAGAGCTGGTAAACGAAAATACCATTTTCATTTCAAACTACCAAGGGGTAATAAGGAGCAACAATGCCACAAATACTATTAATGGCACTTACGTAATTCAATTCAACAACGAGACAATCAGGATTGGCGATCAAGAATTTTCCAGCAATGAAGCTGTTACAGCGCACGTCCTCCCAGCCGTACTTTCTGACATAAAAAACCACACCATGAAAGTCAACTTGGAATACATCCACGACCTGACAATGGAGAATGTTAAGTATCTAGGGTATGTCAATGAAAGAATCAATTTTTCTATCGTTACAGAGGCTATCTCGATCTGCGCAATAGCCCTTATTTCCGGAACGATGTGGAGATGTTACACAAAGAAATTAGACCTTCCACCGGTTCAAATTCCTACGCATTGGACAGGAAACATTGACATAAATCGGATCCCCAAAGGCAAATCTGCACCTGAATTTTATCGCTCAGATCTTAGCCTGCCAGTCACAATCGTCAGTACCAACTCATTACCAGAAGGTTGCAATCACTCCCTACAAAATTTCTCCCCCTCACGCTTTTCGACATTTGATCTACGAGACGCAGATCTTTAAAGGGGGAGGAGTTACACGAGCAGGTACCATAATACCACTCAACGGCGCACCCTGTGATCACGTTGCTAAGCGTGTGACTTATTTAGTTCAATAAGAGGGAATCGCTGACGCGGCACACGCGCAACCATCGATCAGGTCACCTTACGTTAGTTATGGGAATTGCACGGTAAGCATGGGAACTGCAACATAAACATTTTAGTTAGGCTAAGAAGTTATTTAAGTAAGTTGCAACGTATGTTTAGGGTTAGTTGTTAATTAGCGTGCAAGCGGCACGAATAAAGAAGTTGTAACGTTTGTTGAAATCGTTTCCTTGTTTCATTTCATAGTATCGGAGGACACTTGGTTCCTCCGCACCTTTAATTTTTTTGCATCTCCCTCGACACGGGAGATAACTTGCATAATTCAACAGTTTAAAACGAAAAAATGAAAAATAAAAATTTTTGCCGTACCTATATGAAGTAGTAGTCTGCAAAAATGGGAATTTTCATATTTTCGCCGATATCTCGGAAACTAGATCTGCCACAGGAAAATGGAAGTCATATTCGGAATCAGGAGAAAATTTCACTTTAGGAAAGGCCTATTTTATTTTTGGAGTTTTTTTTTTGTCGAGTAGTGTTATCAGTGACAGGGGTACATGCTTTACATCTCTTGAATTCAGTTCGTTCTTGACAAAACGAAATATCGTCCATGTTAAAGTGGATGTAGCGTCTCCCCAAGCCAATAGACAGGTAGAAAGGGTAAACAGGATATTGAAGACCATGTTAGGAAAGTTGACTGATCCTATTACCCATGAAGATAGGGTTAAGAAATTGAAATCGAGGCCGAGTATGCTATTAACAATTCTATCCATAGTACCTGCCGAGAAACTTCGAGACGGCTTCTGTTCGGAGTTGAGCAGCGAAGAGTCATCATAGACGAAGTCACAGAATACTTTCAAGATAAGGTATGCCCTGATGAAGAGCGAAACTTGGATTGCATTCGCGTGGATGTATCGACTTTTATTTCAGCTAGGCAGGAATACGAGTGCACCCGTCTTGCCAAAAATAACACGGAGTAAGACGTATAAGGTGGGGGAATTTGTTGTAATAAGAAATGTTGATAGTACCACCGGAAGTAATAAGAAGTTCGTGCCCCAATATAAGAGGCCCTATGTGGTACACAAGGTGTTAGGAAATGACAGGTACGTCGTCCGCGATATCGACAATTGCCAGCTCACTCAGACCTTACGATGGAGTTATTGAAGCTTACAGGATAAAGAAGTGGTGTTAACAACTGCCGGTGTGCGCCGATAATTCAGAACAGGATCCCCTAGACATTTAGGACTGCCTTTTACTTATTTGATCGAGGCCGATCATGTGCCAGGTTTGACTGAGTTGTAAACGCACTATTATTGTAAACCCAGATAATAAAGAAAACACAACTCTGTAATAAAATACAACCATGACAAGTTGAAAATAATAAAGAGAAGAAGATGGCGAACTTCTGGTTCGCCATTATCTGACCATTCGTGAAACCAATTAAAAGCGCTTTCTTTAATCGGTCCTCATCGCCTTCTATTCAACGTAAAAAATAGTAGTTTTACAACCCCTCGACCACAATACGTGCGCGAATTAAATGGAGTAGCAAAAAGATTTAATAGATCTGTAATTGATTCTGCTAGATGTCTGCTGAAAGAGGCTAAAGTGAATGAAATTTACTTTTTAATTGATTATTAAAAGTTTTTTAATTGAATAGAGTAGGAAAAATTTTTAAGAGACAACCGCTATAGCTTTTCTTATAGATCCATTTGGGAAGCTGCTAGGCTTCTTCACCAGAGAAATATTGGCACGCATTGCTAACCATTAAGCTAACATACGCTGGTTTTGATGTCATCTAAACTCCTAATTCTATTCTTTACCATATACACGAACCACTTCCGCCATCTGACCGTTAGTAGTGTGATCATGATGGATGATTTGGCAGATCAGTTTTATCATCATCAGCAGAACTGCCTTACCGCGTTTTGACCAGAAATTATTAAAACAGCAACATATCTCAAAAATCGAACGCTTGCAAATACAATTCAGCTTAAAACTCCATACGAAATTTGTTTCAATGAAAGACTAAACGTTAAGTACGGTAGTAGAGTCTTCTTTAGAATACCAGAATCCCAGAGGATATCAAAGTGGGATGTCAAGGCTAAGTTAGGAGTATTGCTAGGTTAGACAGATGTTGGATGGAGTGCCGCCGCCGAAAAATTTATTGGCGTATACCTCTACTACTTATACAAAATTAGTTCCCGCGCCTTCCATTGACGTTTTTAGAAATAATAATCTTGCCAAGATTACTCAGCTCACTTAAGTCATCCATAAAGTTAAAATCTCATTATAATTTTACTACAAGAACTTGACTACAAAATCCCAATTTGCATTATTTGTATAGGGTCATTTTCACAGTGCCGAGTTAACTTACATTCCACAGTTTACTATCGATTCATAATTTTACTTTAGCTATTTTGATAAATGCTTATTGCCCAATACACAATAGACAGCCTTAGCCTTATGAATTCTAACTTGAGGAGCGTAAGTTAACTCGTCACCGTGAAAATGGCCCTCAGTGTAAAATTCTCGTATAAATTGTATGTTCATTAAATACGTTCCACCTAGCTCTAGCCGCAGAAATCGTTTACAATTCACACTTGACTCAAAAGTCATTCGATCGAATGCGGTATTTCCATATGTGAAACAGTGAAGCGACAACTAAAACACACACAATCACGTCAAAATTGGAGCACAACAAGCTTGGAGGAACAACGTCATTTATGGGTACCATTACCCGTTTAACATACCAAAAGCCAAATAAAAAACTATTATTTTATTTCAATTGAATTGAAATGTTCGCACACAAAAATAAAATAAAAGTTTTGATACTTTGGATTGTGATAAATTAGCAATTCAATTGAATTGTTCCTTACGGCCTGTACATTTTAAAAGTATTCATGAATCTAAATCTAATCACTTCTCAAGAGTACATCTCGACGGCTGATGCGAATATCACCCTTTTTCAAAAACTCCTTATCTCAGAACTTGTTTGAAGAACGCCCAATGTATGAAAAATTGTCAAAAAATTAAATGCTGAGACTTTGTTACAAAAACTCAGAGCCTTGTTTAAATGTTTAGAAGAACAACTCTATTAGAGCAATAATCCTAAGACAAGCAATCGAATAATTAACCTCTCGCGTTAATCTAACAGGGATTGAGCCAAATCGCGAAAACAAATTAGAACCTAATTTGGGAATTCGTCCCCCCTAGCATTCAAGTAATTCCTTTCAAAAAAGAAATCCAGAGAATCCTCACATTTCTTGAAAGGTACGCTTGCGCTGCTTACAACAATAAAATTTTAAGTTAAAATTTTTAATGCCACTCTAATTTATAAAATGCATAGGAAGAATATTTACGAATGAAATAAATAGTTAATGAGATGAATGCGCATAATTACTAAATAATTTTTTGTGACAATATACTAATTTATAAAGCTACGTATTTATACATACGTATGTATGTATATAGAACATATGCATTTCAATTATATGCATGTGCATGTTTAGATACATTTTTATAAGCAAAAGTGCGAAATAGAAATTCATTGAATAGTTTAAATCAAAAGATGTAAATAAAAATAAAAGGCCTACTTAGCTTATATCGGCATGTTTTTGATATTCGCCAATTTCTTCATTATTTCAAGTTTTAATTTTTACCTTGCATTTCGAACTGGTTTCTTTTTAGTTTCCATTGCCAGCTAAAGACAAGTTGTGATTACTGCTTGCAGCCAAACCAACACTCATCGTTGACATTCTACGTTCGATATTTGGTGGTGTTATTTTTTCTAATTTAAGTATAAGCGCCGTTATCACGCAAGCGCCTGCCTCTTTGGTGAACCAAGTCATATCTTGGAGTGATGCTGCGCTGGAAGTTGAACCGCCACCACTAATACTTGCACCTCCACCACTGCTGCTGCTACGCTCTTCAAGCGTTATGCCACTACTCGTTTCATGTGGATGCAATAAATCACCAGACGATCGACGATCCAGCAAATTCAGAGTTGCTGCTGTTGCTCCCGTTGTTGAACTCGACGATACAGCTACCCCAGCAGCTGTTACATTCATTTTACTGCTATTTGCTAAACAAAGTGATTGTCGACGCACATAAACTTCGAAAGCTGTACCAATACAATAGGAATGTGAATTGGCATTGTATTTGTGTTGGGCATTCATCGAAACAATACCAGAAGCATTGGGCGAGAAATGCAATTCGAGACGTGTACCTGGTTCATCCTTTTGATTGCTAGTACTAGCATGAGATTCGCAGTTCGAGTCCAATGGCAATGGTTGACCATGATCGAGTATAGCACGTATTTTATCGACACGTGTCATATAGTAGAGTGGTAACCATTCGCCGGTATCAAGTGAATGGTGTGGTGCAACTGTCGAGTTGACTGTTTGTTGATTCAATTTAAAATACACCCAGCCATGTAATTTTTCGGAAGCAATTGCATTGCAATGCGTACAGAAACAAACTGGATCTGTTAAGGGTTGAAAGAATGATTGTGGCAATACAAGCGATGTACGAAATTGTTGTACTAATTTTAGATATTCACAATCTTTGCGCTCAATTGAGGCGATGGATTGTAGTGAATCAAATTGTGTAGATGATGAAGAGGATAATAAAATTAAATGCTGTGATAGGGGTTGATTTAATTGTTGATATCGTGATCGTATCATTGTAAATTGTTGTTGTTGTAGCAATAGCAAATGTTCCAAATTATCATTATCCCTCAAATCTTCATCATCGTCATCATCATCTTCGGCATCATCATCTACATCCTGTTCTTCATCGGCATGCTCCTCGGGTGCATGATCATCGTTTGTATCAATATTTGCATCAACACTCGCACTATTACCTACCGCTAAAACGCTTGCAATCAAATTGCTATCAGTCTCATTCGTTGCTGCGACCGCTAAACTATTTGTCATTCCAGAAACAGCAGTAGCTGCCACTTGCGAGTTAGCGCTTCCGCCATGTATTCCACCACCAACACTACTAACTAATTGCTCTAATGCATCTAAATTATTT
Source organism: Merzomyia westermanni (assembly GCA_949987695.1). Taxonomy (NCBI): domain Eukaryota; kingdom Metazoa; phylum Arthropoda; class Insecta; order Diptera; family Tephritidae; genus Merzomyia; species Merzomyia westermanni. Next base: position 124,385,989 of record OX465291.1, on the reverse strand, counting down.
GATGCTCGCTGTTCGAGTAAATTCTCTTTGGAGCTGCAGTGACGCAATTCATTTTGTAATGATACACCGCCAACAGCGCCGGCCTCTTCGTATGCATCGTAGTCTTTGTTTGTATCGTGGACGAATGTTGCAGCTGCGCTATTGTTTGCTGCTCCGCCATTGGATGTTGCTGATGTTGAGGAGCCGGTGGCGTCACCAATTGCCCCACATGTTGTTGAGTTGATCGAGGTATTCATGGCGTTTTGAAAACGTTGTGTACTCTGACTGCGCTGGATGTTTAGATTAGTATTATGTTGCAATTGCAACGATTCACGTAGGCAGCTGGAAGAATATTAAATGGATTAATTAATGGTAATAAGATTAATAATAAAATTATAATAATAAATCCTAAAATATCTTAGTAAGAAAAATATGGATGAAAAGGAATTTTATCAATATTTGAATTTAATCCAATTGGTCTTAGTCCTCAAGGTCAGAATTTATATTTTAAGTTCAGAAAGTTATAGTTAAGGTACAGAAAATTACAATTCAAATTAAGAAAATTACAATTCAAGTTCAGGAATTTTCCCCTTTAACTCCCTACTTCTTCTTGCACTCACTCATTTGCCGTCTCTCCCTTTTATAATTGATACTATAGAGAAAAATTGGACAATTCAAATAATACTGAAACTAGTTTCTCAACGTCTCGATGGTTATCCGAGAACCTTACATCGACTTTACCTACTTTGTTTGGAGGCCAGCCCTTGAGCCTTCGTATTAGGGCTCTTAAAATTGTTCTAATAGTTCGAACATTCGAAGCTTCGATTGTCGATTTTTTTGCTACTGAAAATCGAATGTTACTATTCGAATATTCGATGAGCTACTATTATTTGAAAAATTGAGGAACTGCGAATATACGAATATTCGATGGAGTACGATTATTCGAATACTTGATATATTTTTAACGTTCGATCTTTGTGTTGGTTGTGAAACACTTATCACATTTCAAAATATACATCCCTTGATTAGGTGGAAAAATCAGTGTAAAGCTTATCACGAACTATTTAGGCTATCCAGGCATTATTTTTGCATACCAGCTATATCGGCTGAGTCTTAGAGAACTTTTTCAATAGCCGGTAATATTGTATCACCACGAGGGAGTTGTTATTAATAACAGACGTTTCATAACAGATAATGATAGTTTTTAATAACTATTATTATACATGTATACGTGTTTACTTTTGTTAGTTAAAAAACAAAATATGTTACAAAAATTGTTTTTGTTTTCTATTAAAAAATGTGTACCCGGCAAGTATTCGAATAATCGAACAGAAACGAATATTCGATGCACGATTATTCGAATATTGGTATTCGAATTTTCTTATTAGAATACTGTCTTATTCGAATAGTTCGAGTATTCGAATATCAAGAGCTCTACTTCGTATCCTTTGTTAACTAAATTAGATAAACGTATGGAGCGATATACAAGAGGTATGTCGTCATAAGCCTTCAGGGAGATTTTTGCGCCGAACTTCTTTTTTTTCAATTTGTGGTGTGCTGCTTTGATTTGGCGGGACCTACAGTTTTTCCAAACGGCATCTACAAAGAAGATGAATTTTTGCTGAAAAGCCTTTCATGGCAGAAATACACTCGAAGAGTTTTCCAAAACACTAACGAGGGATGGCCACGTTTTGAAAAAACTTTTTCAAACCACTTTTTATGTTACCTGTCCTGGTACTCGAACCTTGGACCTTGTTGTTGTTGTTGTTAACAGTGCTTCGCCCTGCCCAATGGGCTCGATCACTCTAAATTGTCATCAGGCTCTTCTAACGGAAGTCCGAGGAAACGCGCAGTTTCCACAGGGTTGGACCAGAGTGATGTAGGTGTTAGAAGAGTGGGTTCAACTGAACAGGAGAAGAGATGTTTGGTATCATGAGTGGACATACCACATGCAGGGCATGTGTTTGGTATGTTGGGGTTCAGTCTGGATAAGTAAGAGTTTAACCTATTACAATATCCAGAGCGAAGTTGTGCTAGTATGACTCTAGTCTCCCTCGGGAGTACGCGCTCCTCTTCAGCCAATTCAGGTGGTTGAGTTTTAATAACGGGATTCACAGGCCGAGATCTGAGAGATCTGTCTACCGACTCGGTGTGGAGGTCATTAAGAGCCCGTCTATGGTTCCGCAGATCAAACGGCAAAGAGATATGATGCCGGAACTCATCGTAATGCTTACGGAGATGTCTCCTTATATCTCTGGGGGGCGGTGCTACATCCAAAAGATGTCGGTTTGGATGACTAGGTTTATGACAGTTCAGAAGGAACTGTCTACTCAAGAGTTCCGAGTGCTCTTGAACATTGAGCAATTTTGCCTCTTGATGGAGGTGAGACTCAGATGACATAAGCAGGCATCCCGTATCAGTTCTGATGGCGGTGTTTTGGCAGACTTGCAATTTCCTCTAGTTGGTGTCAGAAAGATTGGGCGACCATATAGGCGCAGCATAGTCAATAAACGGCCGGCCAATAGCCTTATATGTAGCAAGCAATGTTTCTTTGTCTTTTCCCCAACTACTGCCGGCCAGTGACTTGAGGATCTTATTGCGGCTCTGTACCTTTGAGGCTATTGCGGTGGCATGACCAGCGAAGGTGAGGCCGTTGTCAAATGTCACACCCAAGATTTTTGGGTGGTTGACAGTAGGTAGAGGTACTCCGTCTACGTGGACATTTAACTCTTGCTCCATCTGCGCATTCCATGTAGTAAACAGGGTCGCCGTCGATTTAGTCGGAGATAGGGTCAGATCACGCTCGGTGAAAAAGCTGGAAAGGTTATGGAGGTAACTGTTGATTCTAATACAGAGTTCGTCAATGGAGGGACCCTTGCCCGAAGCCATTATCGTGCTGTCGTCAGCGTAGGAAACAATGAAGACTCCCTCTGGTGGCGGGGGGAAGTCTCGAAATATAGAAATTAAACAAAATGGGAGAGAGAACACCACCTTGCGGCACCCCTTGTTTTATTCTTCGTGGTCTAGATTTCTTGTTCCTGAATTTGACTGTTGCCTGTCGACCATTGAGGTAATTAGCAGTCCACCTCTTAAGGCCGGCAGGGAGCGGTGTCTCATTCAGATCTCTGAGGAGTGTGGCGTGATTGACCGTGTCAAATGCATTTGACAGGTCAAGTGCCACGAGAACCGTCCTATGGTTTGGTGGGTGTTGATTCAAACCGTTATTAATCTGCGTTGTAATGGCGTTCAAAGCGGATGTCGTGCTATGATTTTTGCGGAAACCATGTTGATGATCGGCCAATTTTAGATTTGTAGTGAAGTAAGGAAGCAGAATGGGCTCTAGTAATTTCACTACCGGCGAAAGGAGGGATATCGGGCGATAATACTCTCCTAGGTTCGCCGGCTTCCCTGGTTTTAGTAGGGGAACTACAATCGCCTGTTTCCATATCTCAGGTAAAACAAAGGTAGTTAGAGAGAGGTTTAAGAAAGCCGCTAAATAACTCTGTCCCTCGTGGCCAAGGTGTTTGATCATCTTCATGGCGATTCCGTCGGGTCCGATGGATTTTGAGGGTTTGGCCTTCATTATGGCTTCCTTAACCTCTGCGACTGAGACGGCAATGGGCGCAGTAGAGTGTTTGTGTTTGCGCGCACGTCGGAAGGCGCTTCTCTTAGTCCTATCCGGATGCATTATAAACAGCCGGCAAAAGCAATGGCGACCTTGTCTTTTTGTTTGGTCGGATTGGATAGGGCCTTGACAGTCGATCATAATTTGCCGACTCCGCCGGAGAGGTTGCATGTCTCAAGGTGTTGTTTCCACTTGGTCAGCTTGTGTTCGTTGACAATCCTACGAATTTCTGCATTGAGATCTTTTTATTCTGGGATCTGCGGGATTGAGGAGTTTTACTTGGTCACGTTCTCTTGCCATCGCCGCAGCTTCTGCCGGGAAATTCGGACGAATTTCTGGTACTCTGCCAGCAGGAATAAAGCGGCATGAGGCTGAATCAATGATCTTGCGAAACTCTCTTTCGCCTTTGCGTACGTCCGTAGGAGTGGGTAAGGCAGCGAAGGAGCGCTCTGTATATTCAGTAAAGCGGTCCCAGTCCGCTTTGGTGAAGTTGATGTATGTTATTTTATCAGTCGTTATGAAGTCGGTCGGTCGTTCAACAGAGAGTAAGATGGGTAGGTGGTCTGAAGCTAATGTAAGCATCGGTCGCCAGATGACAAAGTTGATAAGGCCCGCGCTCGTTATGGAGATGTCTGGTGAACTGTGACAGTTACCTGCCACCCTGGTGGGAGCATCTCCATTGAATGTACAGAATGCTGAGTTATCTATTTGGTCTGCAATTGCGTGTCCTCTGCTGTCTGCTGGCAAGTTGGAGTGCCAGAGATCGTGATGTGCGTTGAAGTCGCCTAGGATTAGACGGTTATCGCCCCTTAGCAACGCACTAATGTCGGGATGATAATCTCTAGGACAACACGTGACAGGAGGAATATAGATGTTTATGATTTGCAGGTCGGCGTCTCCTGACCGGACTGCTATGCCTTGGCATTCTAAGGTAGAGTCCCTGGGGTCGACGTCGGGGGAAAATAGATTATATTGTACAGAGTGATGTGTAATGAACGCAAGGCCACCCCCAAGACCGCTGGGACGGTCTTTTCGATGTACATTATACCCATCACAAATCCGTAAGTCCGATCTCGTGTTCAATTTTGTCTCTTGTATCGCGATTTTGATGTTGTGCGTCTTCATAAAGTCAGTTATCTCTGCGATCTTTCCAGCTAATCCGTTACAGTTCAGCTGCAAAATTTTGAAGTGTGTAGGAGGAGAGACGGGGGACATACTAGGCGTGAGGGACGGATGCGTTTGCCTAGGTGGAGGCAGGCTAAGGCCTAAACTATGTCGCAGTCTAGAGTTGACAGCGCCGTGGCCGATGTTGTCTGGCGTGGAAGGCGGCTGTGTACTGCAACAGGGGGCTATGAACGAATCCGTCCAAAGATTACCGTTTGCGAGCCCAGAGCACATAAGGCCAAGGCAATTTGTTGCACTTGACCGATGTATAGACTGAGCCACTATTGTGACTATTGGAAGTAAGTAGAAGCGGTAAGGGAGTGCCAGAGCGGCGACTACCGCGGGACGTCCTTGGACGTGTACAGCAAGGTGCCTCAAAAGTACTAAAAAAAAGTACGGGGTCTGTGGATGGCAGGGTTAAGCCCTGAACATCCAGATTTATGTAACCATCTCTTGCACTTGGCGCATTGTACCGAATACGACCGTTTAATATAAATTTTCTTCCAGCAAACGCAGCAGACCAATCTCTTGGTCCAGGATTGGGTTCGATCCCAGCCCCTAACAAGAGACATTGGAGCAACCCAGCTGCCAGGGTTTGCTCCGAGGATGACAATTTAAGGGTGGGACGGGACAGATTGGACAGGGTTACACTGAAATAACAGCCCTTGGCCGGGTGAAAAAACCCGAGCCATTCCGGTGCAATAGAACCGGCTGTTGTGGGAATGACCTTGGACCTTCGGTGTGTCCGCCACACCATTGCGGCCGCCTGCGGGTTCTTCTTCTTTCTTCTTTAAATGGTCATCTAACCGCCTGGGCGATTTTGACCGTCCAACATAGCTCGCCAGTCGTTTCTTCGTTGCGCCAACTGGCGCCAATTGGAAACACCGCGGGATCGCAAATCGGTCTCCACTTGGTCCTTCCATCGGAGTGGTGGTCTCCCTCTTCCTCTGCTTCCACCGGCGGGTGCCGATAAGAATACCTTCTGGGCTGGAGCATCCTCGCTCATTCGCACTACGTGGCCTAGCCAGCGAAGCCGCTGTGTTTTAATTCGCTGAACTATGTCGGCGTCTGCGTAAAGTTCATACAGCTCATCATTAAATCTTCTTCGGTACTCGCCGTCGCCAACGCGTAGAGGTCCACAAATCTTTCGAAGAACCTTTCTCTCGAATACTCCCAGAGCCGCCTCATCAGATGTTGTTAGTGTCCACGCTTCTGCACCATATAGCAGGACGGGTGCGATGAGTGACTTGTAGAGTGTTATTTTCGTTCGTCGAGAGAGGACTTTACTTTTCAATTGCCTACTCAGTCCGAAGTAGCATTTGTTTGCAAGAGTGATTATTCGTCGGATTTCTAGGCTAACATTATTGTTGGTATTAATGCTGGTTCCCAGGTAAACGAAGTCCTTTACTATTTCGAAATTATTGCTGCCAACAGTGGCTTGGTTGCCAAGGCGCGAATGCGCTGACTCTTTGCATGATGACAGAAGGTACCCGTTCGCCTGCGGGTTAGGGAGTTAGAATATGCCCGAGGTATGTAGGTATATTTGTCGTAAGAGGCGACTAAAATCTGTATCGACCCCGTTTCCGGGTCAACAAACTCGCTACCACGGCAGTCGGGATGTTGCCACAAGGTCCTTGTACCGGAGCGTAAGGATGCCAGATGTGGCAAAGGACTGTCAATACCAGTATAACCCAGTTTGGTCCGTCATGTTCCATTCCATGAATTGATTACTGCTCCAATAATAATAGCTTTGTATCTAACGGCCTTATTATATGATGCCCGATCAAGTCGTAGTCCTTCCGGTGATGGCCCTTTTTAAATGGCGTTGAGCCAGCTCAGCTCAGAGACATCCCGTAGCAGACCAAAGTGCGGAGTTCTGGCGGGCCTACAACTTTAGCATTTTGTTGCAAGATTACCGCGAAAATGGGACGATATATGTTGGTAAAAAACATCTTTTACACGCAAGCCATTTTCGACTATATATTAGCGAGAGTGGAAGGCATAGACAGAATTAAGAAGACATAATTGAAGGCCTGTTGACGTTTAGGAAGATAATGCTGGAGGGCTCTTATTTCAGGATTATGCTTAGTGTGTTTTCAAATTTATTCGTAAGGTTGAAATTATTCTAAATTCTTAACTATCTATTTAAAAATAAGTCTTATTGTTATTCCTTACTATCACTTTAAAATAATTGTTGTCAAATTGTTGTGCCAGGAAACTTGTTCAATAAATACAAATACAAATAATTAATTAACATACCACGAATTGTTGATAGTACTGGAATCAGCAGCCCGATTTTGCTCCAAAGTACGATTTTTAATAGAAATATTTAGCAATAGATTCTCTGAAACGCTCTCCATCACTGAGCGATTCCTGTTAACACGAACGAACATTATTAATAATGATTAAATTAATTTTCATCTAGTAAACTTACATGGCCGCACTGCTGCTGCTGCCGCCAGCTGCTAGGCCACCAACTGCCCCACCACTTGTCTGCAGTTGTGACAATTGTTCCGTTTCTTTTTCATGTACTTCTAAATCGGCCTTTTCACATTGTGGCACTCCATTATCTTGTTCATGCAAATTATCGTATTCTAATGCTGCCGCTTCTTCAATAATCGGCGTACTATTCCGACCAACATCATTGCTTGTAATGAGTGAAATTTTCTCACATTTACCATAGAGATCAAATACGGGATAAACATGATTTGGCAAACCGGCAGCTAAGTCCTCCAAATTAATAGAACCAACCATAATTACTGCATATCAAGGAAAATGTGAAAGGTTTAGGAAAGTAATGTGCGAGATTTCGTGTATATAAATTACCTAACATGCCCACATTTGATAGGGTCATGGTAATAACAGTCCCTGGCTGTATTTGTTCCAAAGCTTCACCATACTTGGAAGCAATTTTCTGACCATTTATATTGATGTAATCATGTGTTGCCACCCAACATGGACGTTTACATTGTATAATTGAGATCGGTAATTGTGAGGAGTTGATAGGTTGCGGACATGCGCCCACAACGCCAACACCTATTGTACCCTTCCATTTTGGATTCACTGAATCGACTTTAATCTGTGTGTACGTGAAAATTAAACAAAAGTTGTATTTATGAAAATCGTATGTATGCAAAACCGCCCAACAACCAATTGCCAACCATTTTACATAACAGCGTTAAGGTGTTTTTGTATGTGTTTATATATTTTTACTCACACTTATACTCTCGCCCTTGCATAATGGTTTGCCTACAAATACCAATCCTTGATTGTATGAAAGAGTGCGCATTGCCGAACGATGTTCATCCAAAATACGTATGTGTTTACCATGAATTTCAGAAAACTCATATGTTTGCATTTCTGAATCAATTGATTCTAACATAGAATCTTGTTTATTCAGGGGATCAACGCAAAAATCGAGCGAGTCTTGTAGACGCAATGAGCAGGGCCGTAGTGGCGAGGTCGGCCCTTGAGTTGAGATTACTTGAACAGCCATTGTTGAGCCCTGAAGCTCGACAACTACGTAAACATCCTTTGCAAAAATAATAATTATTACCATTAATAAATATTTACGAGTGCGATTTAATTTTGTTACTCACATTTGGTACGTTCTGAAATTGAATGTTCATGTCCTCTGAATTGAGTAGTATACGCAAGGTGCGTGCTGGTGTTAGTTCCAAAGCGATACGATCACCAGCACGCAACCACTCCAATGAAGCCATCGAACGCTGCAGCAACGTCGAATTGTGTCGCACCTCATTGCCTGATACATACCAAACATTGGCAGGTATGCGCTTAATACTTAACGGTATATTTTTGCGCACATAATCATCAGATAAATTTAAATCGGTAACACCAATGTTAAGACAACCTATGAAATAAAATAACTTTCGGTTTATAATAAAACATGGTAAGTGGAGGTAGCAGCGAGTCGCTTTTAAATAGTATTTGGTACAATATGTCCCATTCCAAGCGAATTTTAATAGGTATATTTACTATTTGAAATAGAATTTTCGTACTATTCTGAATGCACATATGTATATCAACACTGCTGTAATAAATATCAACCACAGTGATTAGACTGTGATATCAACTAACCTGCAAATAGTGAATTGTGTGAAATAAGCTTAATTTCAAACGGCGCACCAACACTCAATGGATGCTCAGAGAAGACTACACAACGAGAGAGTGCTGCCGATGCACCAGTGACACGTGAAGCAACGGTCCAACTTTGCGATAATGTCACATTGCCTGATATACATGTCCAACGATGCTTCATTTCTGCTGTTGCTGGTTGTATAACTGAAGTCGCTTGGCAACTTTGAGAATTCTCGCTAGTTGCATATGGTGCACGTATATCTGGTTGTGCCTGAGTGAGCGTTACTTGAGCGCATTGTCCATACAAATCGATTACAGCCCAAACATTTGGCATTCGACACTCACAGGCTGGGCCTTGATCGACACCATCGATGAAGAAATGTACATAATCACCGTTACGCATTACACCAACGCGTGTACCAGCCCCCAAACTATCTAAATCGATAAGTACATTCGAACGTATAGTTTTACGATTATGGAATATCATTGAACCACAAAGTATAATCATATCATTTGCATCCAAATCAGTTGCATTGGCAGCAAGTTGTATATCTTCGGGACGTGTACCAGTAACGCCAATCTCAATGTTACCCGACCAATGACGCACCATTGTTTCGAGCACTACCTCGAAAAGTTCACGTTGACGCAGAGGGCGATTGCTAAAAACTATAGCATCATTGAATTCAGCTAAAGAATTGGGACGAGAAGCTGTTAGACCGCCATTAGATATACCAGCATTTTTGCCTAAAAAAGAAAAAGAATAAAAATTGTTGAAAAAAAAGAACTCCATAAAATGGTATAATACCAACATACCATGTAAGGTGTGGAAGCGCAATGGGGGTTCACTATATAACGTCGTATTGGAAATGGTGGAATTCCCTGTATCGGGACTGCCACATTCAGACGTATCTATTATGCTCGCTTGCGCCGCCTGGCCATACAAATCGATAACACCATAGACACGCTCTGGCACATTAGTTGCCGCTGGACCTTGGTCAACACCGTTTACCCAAAAATGTAGCGTGCCATCATCCTTGCGTACAACGCCAACGCGATCACCTACCTGCAGACGATCAAGATTCTGGCCATATTGCTCGATTACTGTAATACCATTATGCATAACACCGTTCCCAGTCATCATCCATGTACCAGAGCTATGTAAAACATGGCCAAAGTAAAATTGTAACATGAGTGCATAAAAGTACAAATAGACCCTAATGCAACCTACCGCACATTGGTCATGGTAAAAGGAAAGTCAAGTTCTTCCGCGCTATGTGTAGTGACACCCATCTCCACGGAACCAGCCCATTTTGTCACTACACGTTCGAGTCTCACTTGAAACAGTTCGTTGGGACGCAAAGGACGCCGAGTTAGAACAACGCCATTATTGAAGTCATCCGAGCCGCTGCAAATGAAAAAAAAGGTTTTTGGTTGCAAAAGGTTTGGGATTCGAGATACTCTGTACATAGTACGTGCTATATAAAGTATGATTGAAAAAAAAATCCTGTATTAGGTAGTAGCGACAAAAACAAACACCGAAGGTCCCTTTTTAGTATTGCCAATGTGACATTTCTTTTCCGGATATAGACCCGGTACGCTCCGGTACTAGCGGTACATGCCCGACTGTCGCGGGAGCGATTTGGTATGAGAAGTGCAACCTTCTAGGTAATGTCATTTCTCCTTCTGTAAGGAAGGAGAAGATGGGTAGTGAGAGGCATCATACCCGTAGATCAACCATCAAGTTGCACGTCATTACCCTTTGTGGATTTTAGTCGCCTCTTACGACAGGCATATCTACCTCGGGCATTTGCTAAGCCCCGAACCCGCAGAGGAAAAATTCTTTTCAATTTACATACTTACTTTGGTCGTAATGCTGTACGTCCACTATGCGTTACAGTAGCATGTGAACCGCAAAGTGGATGGAATGTAAGTCTATCATCATTACGCTGCGTTGAGTCACCTAAGACTGCTGCAGCAGCTACCGTTGAATTTAGTTCACCTTCAGGGCTGAGCAAGCTTAACACTGGTGTCGGTGTAGTTGAGTTTGCTGTCACGAGCGCATTCACAGCACCGCTAGCATTATTCATTGCCGAAACGCTATTTGAGGTGAGATTTGAAGCAGCAGTGAGAATAAGATTATTACGCCTGGTAACAAGATTCTGCTGTTCGCGCTCATCACGATCTACAATTGTTACTTTAATCGTCATGCCATAAAGATCAATAACACCCCATAGTGTTTGTGCGACGCGCGTTGCAGCTACACTCTGGTCCTGTCCATTAATGTAGTAATGTAGATTACCGTTAGATTTTCGCATCATGCCCACGCGATCACCTGTTAGGTATAAATTCATAGATATATATTAATCTGTGCTCTTAAAATACTAATATACAACAACAACAACTTACCTTCACGTAATTCATCCAAATTAAACTCGCCATACTGACGACGAGTACCTTTGCCATTGGTCAAAATACCACAGCCAGACATCATAATTGTGCCACTACGCATATTAGTCATGGTTGCTGGAAAGTGCAATACAGATGGATTATGTGTAGTGACACCAACCTCTATGGAACCAGACCATTTATCCACCAACTTATCGATGCGTATCTCAAATAATTCATTATCCTTGAGCGGTCGATGCGTCATTACTACGCCATTATTGAATTCATCCAAAGGCCGTCGACGTTCCGCACAACGACAATTAGGAGACAATTTAACCAATGAGCCACAGCGTGTATGAAAACGTAATCTATCCATATCATAAAAGTCGCCAGCACTTTGGTGTGCTCCACTGTTAGTGGAAATCACTGCACAGGCTGATGAAGGAAGCGGTAGCGCGTTATGCAATCCAGTTTGTGATATCGCCGAAATTGCGGCAGCACCAGCACTGCCAAGAGTTGATAATGCAGCGTTTATGTCAGCATTGGTGCTAATAGTTGAAACTAAACCGCCAGCTCCAGCATTGTTTGTTGTTGGTGATGCAGTAGATGCCACCGTTACATCGACACACATGGGTACATCAATGTTTTGAACGATTTGTTGAGCCTGCTGTGAACATGTACCAAGGTAGTCCTGCAAATAAACAGAGATAAATAGTTTAATAACATTCAAGGTTATCGTTAAACAGGGTCCGGAATTTGGTTCATTAAAAAATTTCATTTCACTCTTTTCAGCTAACTAAAAAAGTTGTGTGCCAAAACTAATATAATAAATTCCAAAAGGTCCTATTTTTGCTTAAATATGGGCAAAAAACCATAATATCACATCAATAACAGCGCCGATATATTTCAAAAAATTTATTTAACGAACTACAAACGTTTTTTCATTCAACTGGCTCACTCTGGCTCACCGCAAAAAATACCATCGTGTAATCGTTTTCTAAATGAATTTTGGTTGGATATAAACTTTGAAACTTTAATTTATAACTGTTTGCAGATTTCCAAAGTATTATTATTATTATTATATTTAATATTAGAGCTAAAGACGATACGAGCATTGGCTGCTGGGGCCATCTAGTTTTCTGCGTATTGCAGCTTTCGCAGATTGGAGGATTTTCATTTTTAAGGAGGTGTACATGTGTTTGGGTCGTGTATCCAAGTCGCAACCGGGAGAAGATTCTGATTGTAAAACCATTAATGTCGGTGGGATATTGAGGAGTAAAATCTCTGTTAATAGTAGAGTAGTGGGGCTGCTGATAGCTTTGTAATTCAATTTTCAATTTGTCCTTTAGGTGTTGATGTATGTGTTGCTTTATGCCTGGTCCTTCTATGCCCGAAACTGAAATTATTGGCGATTTGGATGCAAAATTTGCTGCTTCGTCAGCGCAACAGTTTTCCTCTATGTCAGCGTGCCCTGGTACCCAGAGGAGCATAGCAGACCTGCTGTTCGTGCGCACGCGAAAATTTTACTGAACTGCCACAAACCTAGTCATCTAAACCCTCATCTATTGGATGAAGTCCGCCTGCTAGAGGTATAAGGAAACAACTTCGCAAACACTATGATGAGATCCGGCGCCATATTATCTTGCCGTTTGATCTGCGCAACCACAGGCGGGCGATCTTCACACCGAGTTGGTAGTTGATATACCACCACCCGAAATAGCTGAAGAGGAGCGTGTCCTTCCGAGGGAGATTATAGTCATTTTAGCACAATTTCGTTGTGGATACTGTAACAGGTTAATGATAATAATAATTGGCACGATATATACCTCCGAGAAGATTAATGCTAAGCTTCTCTACCAATTTGTGTTGTGCTGCTTTTAATTTTTTTACAAATTGGCAGGACCTCCAATTTTTTGCCGATTCCGAACGTCACCTGCAAAGCAGATGAACTTTTGCTGAGAAGCCTGCCATGGCAGAAATACACTCGGAGAGTTTGCCAAACTACTGCCATAGGCCAAAAACACTACCACCACACCACGAAAGCCGTCTGTAACAGGTTATACACTTCCTTATCCATACAGCACACCACCATACCAAATACTTACTCCGCATGTGGTATGTCCCCTCATAATACTAAACATCTCTTTACCTACTCTTCTGACACCAATATCACTCTGGTGTAATCCTGTTGAAACTTCGCGTTTTCTTGGACTCCCGTTAGAAGAGGGTGATGACAATTCTCAGAGTGCCCATTAATAACAACAATCTCGAAATACTGTAGTGGTATAGAAAATGGTGGACTTAGAAATCTGCCCGAAAATTTAAGCAACAAAGATTCTCAATTTGAACAAGATATTTTTTCCCACAAGATATTTTGCTCAATTAATAGACTGAAAGCTATGACGTTATGCCATTAAGAGCCACGAACATGCCATGAAATAACGAAAAAAACCCGCATTAGCTTTATTGCTCCACTTTTTGAGTTTACCGGACTCTTTGTATTTACTAGGAGATTATGTGTATTTGTTAAAATTTATAATAACTACCCAACAAGCATTTCTGTAAATGCTTTTAAAAATAATTTAAAGTAAACTTGCTACAATAAGCGGTATGTAAACTTTTTCAGTTTTCATTTATTTGAAAGTTTAAAGTAAACTTTTTATAAACTTTTTTTTCATTTTTTTTTTCATTTTAAAAGTGAAATGCAAATGTTTCCAAAAATTCAGAAAAAACTATTTGTCGGTTTTTTTCTTTTCAACTTTAAATATTTCTTATTCTTTTCAAACAAGATTTTACATGAGAATGACGACACAAAAGCAAAATTCATGGCTGCATCTTAACCACTTCAGCAATCTGCTAATAATTGGTTTAAGTTGCAGCATTCAATGTATGATTACAAGTGTTTTATTTATTTTATTGAAACAGCTAAATAATATAAAAAATATCGTTTGAATAAAGTTTCAGAAAAAACATTTATAAAAAGCTTTTTTTGAAAATTGTTTATAGGCTTCCATAAATTAACTTTTAATCAACGTGCCGTTTTAATTACAAAACGGTTTTTTTTAAACGTTTTATAAACGAAAAATGGGAATTTTGTAAGCTTAATATTTATTCCAGAAAGGTTTTTAAAGAATTATTTTAAGTTTACTTTGCTTGCTAGGTAATATATTCTTCTTGAAAAAAGAGACAAAACATTGTAAATGTTTACGAACTGAATAAACTAAGATACGACTAGCGCGACCGTGCCATTTGTAAAACCGTGATTGGTATCACAGTATACATGAGACCTGTGGGGAATTCTGTGGCCGACTACTATACTAGCTAACTTTTAGTCGTCTTATTGTGTCTAACTATTAGTTGGTTTCAAAGTCATTCAATGTTCAATGGAAACATTTTATATAAAATTTTTTTAAACACTTCAATATTAGATAAAAATATTTGCTAACAAAAAACTCAATTGTATTACTTTATGTGTCACTTTTTTTCATTAGAATCAATAAATTTTCATTTCATATTTCTATGCCTCAACATGGTTATGGCTTAAGGCATTGGATTCTGACCGTGTTTTAAAAGCAGGGCATCCACATATTCATGCATGATACACATGAACACACATTAACCAATTTATATATTAACTAATACGAGTAAGGATAGGATTCAAAAGTACCAAAATTGCCTATTATTGAGCTGGGTACAAGTCAACATAAAAGTAGTCAACTTGTAGTCAGCTGAAAAACCCCTCGGCGCCATCGCCATGTAAAAGTAGTCAGTTAAAAGCAATGAAAATGAGGGAAAAACAAAGCTAGCTAATAAATAGTGAACTAATAATCGACTTATAGTTCACTGATTTCCCTACAGGGATATGCTTATTTGGAAATTAATACATGAAAAATGTGCATGTATTGGTGCTTTAAGTCATTAACTCATTAAAACCGGCCGGTACAAAAGTACACAGATAATTTTTTATATGAATTCAAAGCAAAGTATTAATCGACTGTTTCTCGGTGGTTATTAGATGATGCTTCTCGTCTTTGATAGCATAAAAATACCAAGTATCAGGATACCAATATATTGCAAGTAAATAAGTAGATACTGTCAGTTGGTTTCGATACTATGCCGGTGGTTAGGAAAATAACCCATTTTATCATAATAACCCGACAGTCGTATTCGGATGCGGAACCTTGCCTTATAAATATAATCGGATCTAACTCTGTTTGTGTTTGATCATTGCTTTTTGAATGGGTCATCTTTACACTGCATCAAGAAGGACATAGGTGTTTTCCTTTAATGATGTCGCTCATGCAAAATCCCACTGCTTTTTCATATATTCGTCCAGTAAAAGACTCAGAATATTTAGCATTTTTATTCAAAAATTAAAAATTATTTAGCAATTAAAATTTTATAACATTCACGAAAAATTCATAAAAATGTATTTAATTTGGGTTAAGGCAAATGACACCTTTTAGACAGAAATGAAACAAATTTGTCAAATAAGCATATTTACATTCTTTTGTTTTGCTTATCTGGTCTACTGTATACTATGGGTTGATATCATTTGCAGAATCAGGCAGAGCAATATATTCTTCCGGATGATTTCAGGGAATATCAAGTTCGCTGCTGATTCCAATGACTAATAATGTTTTTCTGACCTCCATACAGTGCCGGACATGATTATTGGCACAGTCGTTTTCTGCGATTTTCACACATTTTGGCCTTAATAAAATCATTTTAAGGAAGTAGATATAAGAGCATGTGTGAATGTCTAATGCAAGAACTATAAATTTAGTTTCAAAAATGTACGCAAAAATTCGCGAAAAATTCCAGAAACTTGTCAAAATTTAAAATTTTTTTCACAGAATTTTTTGGAGTATGCAAGCTATTGAATTTTAGTATAATAAGGTGCTAATCTTAAGTTCGTGTAACATTTTGCTGATTTTTGGGTTTTTTTTTTGGGGATTTCTGTTTTTTTTTCCTCCATAAAGTTTATGAACGCAATTTGTTTTATATGAAAGAAAAAAACACTTTAGCTCGTCGGAAAAAAAATTTCCTCTCTTTCAACAGTCTCTATCTTTAATTAAGTTCATCGTATTATATTTTATTGTTTCTTTTTCTCCTTTTCTTTTCTTTTCTTTTTCTATACTTTCCCTTTCTTTCCTTCCTGTTATAGTTCCTTTTAACTAATTTCATTCCATTTTATTTAATTTTATTTTATTGTATTTTATTTTATTTTAGTTTACTTTATTTTATTTTGTTTTATTTTATTTTATTTAATTTTATTTTATTATATTCTATTTTATTTTTTTAAATTTTATTTTATTATATTCTATTTTATTTAGATTTATTTTATTATATCCTTTTTTATTTTATTTTATTATATTCTATTTTATTTTATTATATTCAATTTTATTTTATTTTATTTTATTTCAGTTTCCTTTATTTTATTTTGTTGTATTTTTATTTTATTTTATTTTTATTTTATTTCATTTTATTTTATTATATTCTATTTTATTTTATTTCAGTTTATTTTATTTTATTTTGTTTTATTTTATTTTTATTTTATTTTATTTTGTTGTATTTTATTTTTATTTTATAAGTATTCATGAAACGAGCTCAAGGCCAATAATAATAATTTTTCACTTTTTTAAATTTTTATGAAAACTTATTGTTTTTATTTTTTTAATAATCATTTTTAATTAATTATTAAATTTTTTTTTTTTAATTGAATAGAGTAGGAAAAATGTTTAGAGACGCCCGCCATAGCTTTTCTTATAGATCCATTTCGGAAGCTGCTAAGCTTCTTCATCAGAGAAATTTTGGCACGCATTGCTAACCATAAAGCTAACAATACGCTGGTTTTGATGTCATCTAAACTCCTAGTTCTATTCTTCTTTACCATATGCATGAACCACTTCCGCCATTTGACAATTAGTAGTGTGATCATGATGGATTTTTTGACAGATCTGTTTTATCAGCAGAACTGCCTTACCGCGTGCTCTCGGTTTTGTTATTGCTTTTTTATACCAACAACTTTTGCTGATTTACGGCCTGTACATTTTTCAAGTATTCATGAAACGAGCTCAAGGTAAAGAATAGAACTGGGAGTCTATAAGAAAAGTTATGGCGGTCGTCTCTAAACATTTTTCCTACTATATTCTCTACCAATTTTTGGTGTGCTGCTTCTAATTTTTCCTACAAATTGGCGGGACCTACAGTTTTTTGCCGATTCCGAACGACATCTGCAAAGCAGATGAATTTTTGCTGAGAAGGCTTCCATGGCAGAAATACACTCGGAGAGTTAGCCAAACCACTGCCGAGGGGCGACTCCGTTTTTAAAAAAACTTATTTTGTTTTTGTAAACACTGGGTATATTTATGATAAACGCAGTTGCCTTCGTCTTTTACAGAGTGATAGCATTCATCGTGTTTAGATTCACGATAACCGGATAGTAACAATCAGCAAAGCATTTGCATACAAACCCACATAATGCAGAGCGTCACATACATATCAGCAAATTAGTCAAACAACATTTCTATACACAAGGCACAGACAGAAGCACGATTACAAGCAGCGGCAGAGGCACGCTTACAGGCAGCGACGCTTAACTTTGCTGGACTGCTAACCGAGCCCAAAGATGTTTACACATCATAAAACTCATGCAGTTAGCGGTATCAATAATAATGTTGATGTAGCTGTGTTTGTGCCGGCCGTACAACTGGGTCCATATCTCTTCTTTCAAGCCATCTGTTTCGGAGGCGTATGCTTTCAACTGACTACAGCAAACTTCTTAATCCTGAATTGTGGCCGGTTAGTGTCATCGTCAAACCTTTTAAATTTTTTCCGAAAACGCTGGAAAATTCACAAACGTCTTAGTATTGCCAATTTCAACACTCACTATTCACTACTAAAATTTTCGTGGCCTACGATCGAAATTAGATTCACTATTTCGCAATAGTTTTGCTTTTTCTGCACAACTAATAGTATTCGCGGGGACCTGGTTAAAACCAGACAATTTTAATGCTGAGATTTTCTGCAACAATTATGTTGTTTATCGGCGTAATCGGGAAGCTAGAGCAGGCGGTGTGCTTATAGCTGTTGATTCCCGTCTTTCATCCGAATTACTAATCTTGGACGACGTGCTCGATATAGAATTCACGCAGTGAAGCTCGCAATGCCGAGTTTTTGCTTATTTGTTTCCGGTTCATACATACCGCCTAAATCGGATATGTATGTTTACAATTGTCATAACTCTGCCATTAGTAATCTGCACTCTCAGTTGCGTGATATCAATCGCACTTTAGTTCTTGGTGATTTTAATATAAGCGACTCTAACTCTTTAACTCACACTACACAGCATAATTTTATCAATTACTTGGTAGACATATCTCTTGTACAGATCAACAATGTACCTTACTGTAAAAACAAGATACTGGACTTAGTACTTGTGGATGACTCGGTGGGTGCTGCTCTCCGTAATCTGTCCCTGCAGATCTTCTACATCCTACGCTAGAGATAGCATTAGATATACTTCAACCATGCGATTTTTAGTTTTGTGTTAAGAAAAATGCCAAAAGACTGCGTTGATTATTTAAAGAAAAATAGTTTTTAATGTTGACCTAAAAACCAGTCATCCATTTTGTTGTTGTTGTAACGACAAAAACACTCACCGAAGGTTTTGGGGGTTGCTGTCGAACTGACAGTCCTTGGCCGGATATGAATCCGGTACGCTCCGGTACTCCCTTGCGGTACTGCCCGACTGTCGTGGTAGCGATTTGGTATGACCAGAGGAACCTTCTAGGTCATGTCACCCCTCCTTCCGTAAGGAAGGAGAGATGGGTAATGAGAGGTGAGAGGCATCATATCCGTAGATCAACCATCGAGTTGCACGTTATTACCTTTGTGCATATTAGTCGCCTCTTACGACCGGTATGCCTACCTCAGGCATATTCTAAACCCCTTACCCGCAGGGGTGACCAGTCATCTATAATATCAATATATCCTCCGTCTGTTTTTCCATTACATTCTAGGCCTAGTCCTTCTGCTCCTGCCGAATTCGGGTGTCGATAGGAAACCCGTCTTACTTCTCCTTTCGCATAACATGGCCCAGCCCAGTTAAATTCGACACTCGCAGGATCATCGATTCAGCTTCAGGCCGCTTTTTTTTTGGCAGGAGGAATGCCGAGAAAAATGTTCTACATAATATTTATGGTCCTTCCGTGGTGCCAACGGTGAGTGTTGAAGGACATTTAACAATAACCTGTGTTAGCTTTGTGCAGTTATGAGCATATAGCGAATTAAATCCCAAAGGCCGCGCTGCCTGGGTTATGTTATTCGAATGGACATAGACGCTCGAGAGAAAGTTTTCCTATCGACACCCGAATTCGGCAGAAAAGAAAGGGGGAGGCCTAGACTAATATGGAAAAAACAGACGGAGGATAGCTTGACCTCCTTAGGTGGTTTCGATTGACGTCATTAATCGGTAACAAGATATGACTGGTGTGCGTTGATACGCCACGGTTTCTTTTATTTCCACGCAGACGGCTGTACAATAATGGCAACGGACCAGGACCCTAAAATGTATGAGCTTTCCTCTAAACTAAACGATTATCTCCAGGTGTTATCCAGTTTTTTCGTCGAGCGGAACCTGTCGTTGTCCCCGACCAAACCCTCGGCCTCCCAATTCCTAAGGTGGCACAAGCAGGTAAACAAGGAATAAGACATCCAGCTTGATGGCGGCACCCCACCAACTGTCAACCAACCTAAAATCTTGTATGAGACGTTACATGATAACATCAACAAAATTCTCAAGTCACTGTCTATTAGTACTGGGGAAAAGATAGAGAAACTTTGCTGGCAACATCCAAAGCAATCCGCCAGCCGGCCCTAAGCTACCCTTCTCTAATATAGTTGCCGAGCCCAGCAGATACACATTAGAAGAAGTTGCAGGCTCGCCAGAATACCGCACTCAGGACAGCTACGCGATGTCTTCTTAAGGTGGGTGAGTATGCAATTTCATTAGAATCGCGATGAGATACGCCGAGAAATACGGCTCTGCCATCCCTTGACCATTTGATTTGTTTCCTCTCGTGTCCCTTGAATACCTTAACTCGAGGAGGAATACGTATCTACTAGTGTTCTCGCACATTTTCTAGCAGCCCGGGTATATGAGCAACGAGTACTCACACACCTGCTGTTGTTGTTGTTGTTGACAAAAACACTCCCTACACCGTGCACGCCTACCTTGGGCATATTCTAAACCCCTAACCCGCAGGGGTTAGAGCACACCTGCTCGTTGCTCAATACTCGAAAATGTTCAAGCTTGAAGTCGAGCATATCGACCTTTTTCGAGTAATTCGA
Organism: Merzomyia westermanni; assembly: GCA_949987695.1. NCBI lineage: Eukaryota > Metazoa > Arthropoda > Insecta > Diptera > Tephritidae > Merzomyia > Merzomyia westermanni. Next base: position 124,365,384 of record OX465291.1, on the reverse strand, counting down.
ACAATATTTAGATTTATTATTTTGACTTCTTTTGATTAATTTGTCAGCACTTTGATTTCCGGTTTCACAATTTTTGTATACACAGTGTCAACATTATTGAAAAGCGAATTACAAGGTGGCGCAAAAGTAAGCTTCCGATGTTCAGCATATCGGTTGTGGCACGTGCAGTGTGTGCTATTGCACCGTCTTGTTGTAACCACATGTTTTCCAATCCCAATTCATCAAGTTGCGGCAAAAAGAACTCGTTGATCATTGCTCTGTAGCGCTCACCATTCACAGTAACCGTTTGGCCCCGACCGATTATTGGTCAAATAAATAGTCAGCAATATTCCGCGTTCTTGAGTAGTGTAGCGTAACATTGTTTATTAACGTGTATTTCGCATGTGTTTACTACACAAATGTCAAAACAGAACTGACTTTTGGGGCCAATCGCAAAATTTATAGCATTTTCTGATAGGAGGATTACTTTTGCGCAGTAACCGTTGTTCACCGACCGAAATAAATAGTCAGCAATATTCCGCGTTCTGGAGCAGTGTAGCGTAACATTGTTTATTAACGTGTATTTCGCATGTGTTTACTACACAAATGTTAAAACAGAACTGACTTTAGGGGCCAATCGCAAAATTTATAGCATTTTCTGATAGGAGGATTACTTTTGCGCCACCCTGTATATGCATTCGATTGAACAATTACATGGCGTCACTAAATTTAAGACGGCAGTAACAAACGGCGTTTTTCAAAGATTTGGTATGATACATAAAGGGATATTTCCTAACTAGATATATGACAGTGTCGATACCATTAAAAAAGTTAGGCCTGTTGCAAAAACTCATATCTGCATGCAGTTCACATTAACATAAAAGTACCCTCGGAGTGCTTGCCGACCACTGTTTGTTTTTTTGAGTAGCCACAAAAACACTTCCCAAATGTTTTGAGGAGTGTTGTCGGAATGACAGTTCTTTGCCAAATATCAATCCGGTACGCTTTGGAACAAGCACATTTACGAACTAGCCGTACTGTCGAGTGAACTGTTTGATATAACCGCATCAGACTGTTGTATTGCCGCCAGAGATGTTAAATTGATTGTTGCATATAGCGCATTGCCCGAAGGTCCTATCTTTTGACGCATAACACCACACTCAACTTTTTTGGCGATACATGGAGCTGAAACATGGCCCAATTATAATGGTCGTTTCGTTACCCCAACAACAACTATTTCCGTGTATATTGTTAGTGCTTTTTGGGAATTGGTTGTCAAAATCAGAAAAAAACAAGTAAGGAAGTCTAAGTTCGGGTGGAACCGAACATTAAATACCCAGTGTAAAAGTGGTCGTGGTAAATTGCAAAATTGTTGTGGAGTTATGACCTATAGAGGTTTCAAACTTTTTCTACTACCATGTGGGCAATCTTATAGATAAAAATGAATGTGTGTCTGTGTGTCTGGCGTCCAAAGTACTTAACCGATCTTTATGAAATTTTTACAGAAGATTCCTGGGCTCATTAGTTACAGTATAGGCTATATATAATTTTGGAAAAGTGGTAAGTGCCACGCCCTCATGCTATATAAAATGTTAATCTTGTATAGGCGTCCAAGGTACTCAACCGATCTTTATGAAATTTTCACAGTATATTCTTGGATTTATTGGTTACAGCATAGGCTATATATAATTTTGAAAAGCGTTGATAGTATACCTTGTATCAAGTTTCGTAATTCTGTCTTACACCGTTCTGAAGTTATTAACAGGCGAATTTGAAATTTGCTTGACTTATAAGAGGGCGGTGTCACTCCCACTTTCCAAAATTTTGCAAAAATCTTATAAAGAGTAAGAAAATTGAGGTAACTGCTAAATTATATTATTATACCTGTATCAGTTAATTAGATACGGGCAGTTCAATATTTCTACCTCCTTTCCATATAGCTTTTATGAAAAAGTAGGCGTGGTCGAAAAGCGATTTCGCTTATTTTTTATGGGTACATTTATTACAACAATAGTATGCCTCCTACAATTTCGCTATACTAGCGTAAACGGTTCTGAAGTTATTAAGTCAAAATTTGAAAATTTCTTCACTCATATGTGGGCGGTGCCACGCCCCTTTTTCAAAAATTTGATAAAATCGTCAATAGGACAACCAAATTAATAAATATAGCAAATTTCATTATTGTAGCTGCTTTTATTATTGAACTAGCCCATTTTAAACGTTTTTCGAACTTTCAGAAAAAAGGGGCGTGGTTATGGTTCGATTTCGCCCATTTCAAATAGCAACCTACCTTCGCCGGAAAACAACCTGTGTGCCAAATTTCATTCAAATATCTCAATTTTTACTCAAGTTTTCGTGTCCACGGACGGACGGACGGACATGTCTTAATGACTTCCTCTGTTCATTCTAAGAACTTTGATATATGGAACTCCATATCTATCTCTATCTATGGCGCGATATACAACAGGTATATCATCATAAACCTCCTAAGAGATTTTTGCGCCAAGCTTCTCTTCCAATTTGTGGTGTGCCGATTTGAATTTTCCCTACAAATTGGTGGGACCTACAGTTTTTTGCCGATTCCGAACGGCATCTACAAAGGAGACGAATTTTTTGCTGAGAAGCCTGTCATGGCAGAAATACACTCGGAGAGTTTGCCAAACCACTGCCGAGGGGCGACCCCGTTTTGAAAAACTTTTTTCAAATCACTTTTGATGTTACCTGTACCAGGGCTCGAACCATGGACTTTCGGTGTGGTAGGCCGGCAACACTACCTTCACACGACGGCGGCCGCTATCTATCTCTATTATTTTGGACCGTTACAAAGCACCGTTATATGACCAAAACTATAATACCCTGTGTACTAGTACACGCTGGGTATAAAAATGACGAATTGAAGGAATTCGCCTTTGTCTAAATCAATGCAAGCAAATTCAATGCCAATATTGTAATTGACATTTCCCCATCATTGCTACTAAAATTTTTTTTATATTTTTTTATTTTTGGAGATGTTTAATTTAGTTATACGATTTTTTTTACATCACGGACGCATTTGGTGACGGAATTTTTCTCAAACTTACTTGAGGATGATTTGCAAAATGCTTTGAAGGTATCAAAATATTTGGATTGGCTATTTTCCTCATTCAATTCACGCCGACCCTTCCATAATGGACCCGCCTTGGTTAATTCAAATGCGCGTTTCTTTTTACTTACGAGTAGCGAACTCTATTAAATAATCAATTAAATATCAAAATCGCTTAAGTCCACAGTGTAGATTTTAAGTAGCTTCGAACTCGCGTTGATTTTTCCTAATTCTTTTTGTCCATATAACGAAATCCCGTTTTTATTTTATTTATCTGTGTTCACGCGGTTAAAATATTGAAAATTTTAATTTTAAATCACTTTTTTGATAAAATAAGACGTGGGTTTCTTAAGTACATCATATTGCTACATTTTTATGTAGTTTTTCAAGACGTGAAATTAAAGGATTTGAAATGACGGATAAATGTTGAAAAATGTTTGCCAAGGAGATTATGATATGAAAAAACATATTCAAGCCGTAAAAATAACTGAAACGATGGGAAACGATAATCACATTTGTTTTTCAAAAATTTGGGAATGTGATTTTAAATGGTTTCTGGACAACTTGCAACATTTTTCACGCGTGAACAGGGCTTATGGGGAAAATGCTTCAGTTGATATTAGTTTGAAAAAAATGTATCAAAAACCTTTAAAAACATCATCTGTGTACTTTGGTTATTTTGATATTTATCGACTCAAATATAAATATCTATACTACTTATAAAATAAAGTCGCTAAAAAGCTATGTACGGAATTCGCTTCGCACAGAATGCTCCCATTTGAGAGCGGTTTTTGCATTTTAAAGCTTAGCTGTGTGAGATCGACTTTTTTATATAATGTGAAGGAATTTTCATATAAAGGGGGCGTGGCAATCGGACAAAATGTGGTAAAAAAACATAAACTTTTGGTTTACACAGCCATGCATCGTAACCTAATCAACCGATTAGAATGAATCTTCTTTGAAGCTAAACTTTGAAATATTTACTTTCGTTCTGCATCAAAAAAATTGTTGATTTCTTTCTAATTTAACCAAAATTGTTTAAACAAAAGCAGCACTTTTTCCAAAAAAATCTGTTTGTGTGTTTGTTCGCTGCCAACCGAATAAGTCAGCGTGCTTTAAGCGACAGCTGTTTGATGAATTCGCGAAAGAGCTCGGTAGCGTTACTTCACTTCGGACGTATGTATGTATGTAATGTTAGTTATAAAGTTGTTTTGAACATTATCAACCTGTGTGAACCAGGTGCGGGTTGCTAGTATAAATATAAAAAATAAGGATAAAAGTATTAAACCATGTGATATATATAGCGGCAATTACTCTTAATTGACTTCCAAAACACTAGAAATGGCGATATATAATGATCTAAAAATGGTTTCATTTAACTTGAAAAGTTTCTTTTCATTTGAAAAAAGTTTCATTTGATTTGAAAAAGGTTTCACTTCATTTGAAAAAAGTTTCATTTCATTTTAAAAAGGCTTCATTTGATTTGAAAAAGGTTTCATTTGACCTGAAAATGCTATATAAGCCAATTATCGTCCAAATTGATTCTTCTGAACTTAATAGCCGATTGAATTTTTCTGTTCCTGCTAGGACGTCCAGGCACTATGCGCCTTTTCAATTTCTTGTTTGTCGTCAAAACTTTGCTAAAAACAATGTTGTTGTTGTTGTAACGACAAAAACACTCCCCGAAGGTTTTGGGGAGTGCTGTCGAATTGACAGTCCTTGGCCGGATATGAATCCGGTACGCTCCGGTACTCCGTTGCGGTACTGCCCGACTGTTGTGGTAGCGATTTATGACCAGTGGAACCTTCTAGGTCATGTCACCCCTCCTTCCGTAAGGAAGGAGAGATGGGTAATAAGAGGTGAGAGGCATCATATCCGTAGATCAACCATCGAGTTGCACGTCATTACCTTTGTGCATATTAGTCGCCTCTTACGACCGGTATGCCTACCTCGGGCATATTCTAAACACCTAACCCGCAGGGGTTTGCCAAAAACAATCCTATGAATGTCTGGTATACGCGTCTAAGGAACGCGTTTGGATTGTGAATATGTACGTAGCAACCACGTGTGTTGGTATTGCCGTTTCAACGCCAACGTCTTCACATCAATATCCGCAGATCATTGTTTCGGAAATTAATATCAAAATTATTTAGATGGAAGATTTTTCAAAAAAAAAAGCGTCTGAACCAAACTCAGTCTTCTGTCGCTCGGAGCCGGCATTAAAGCAAATAGGTCCCGCTAATTTGTAGGAAAAAATTAGAAACAGCACACCACGAATTGGAAATGGAGCTCGAACTTACTCTCTACGAAGGTACACTTATGGACAAAATAATACGTATATGCTTAGAAAACAAAATGTACGTGTAAAAGTGCTAAACCAATGAGCCTCTCTTCAGCCATGTGTTTAATCGCCGAGGGGTAGAAAAACTTATTTTTGGAGAAGCATTACTGACTGGCAGTGTAGCCAGAATGTGCAATAGCATCCTTAATCAGTGGAAAAGCATTTCCGTCGCAGTGATCTAAAACTTCTTCAGCCGATTTTGATATTGATATTTATATGCCCCCCAGGCCCCCCCTGTATCTGCTACTGATGACGTGTAACTCGATGGTTGATCTACGGATATGATGCCTCTCACCTCCCATTATCCATCTTATCCTTCCTTACGGGGGGAGGGGTGACCTGACGTAGAAGGTTTCACTGGTCATAAATCGCTACCACGACAGTCGGGCAGTACCACAAAGGAGAACCGGAGCGTACCGGGTTCAAATCCGGCCAAGGACTGTTAATTCGACAACACTCCCCAAAACCTTCGGCGAGTGTTTTTGTCGTTACCACAACAACAACAACCGGAGCGTGCCGGATTCATATCCGGCCAAGGACTGTCAGTTCGACAGCACTCCCCAAAACCTTCGGGGAGTGTTTTTGTCGTTACAACAGCAACTCCTTCCAAATTCTAGGAAATATACCTTGACTCAAAGATGCGTTGAATATGTTTGTTACAGGTATGTAGAGAAGTTCAGCACAACTTTTCAGGACAATTCTAGGGATCCCATCAGGAACACCATTGTAAGAAGTTTTAAGACTTTCTAGAAATAGTCGGGAGTTTGAAGTCGAACAATGGTAACTTCTTCTTTAAATGGTCATCTAACCGCCTGGGCGATTTTGACCGTCCAACATAGCTCGCCAGTCGTTTCTTCGTTGCGCCAACTGGCGCCAATTGGAAACACCGCGGGATCGCAAATCGGTCTCCACTTGGTCCTTCCATCGGAGTGGTGGTCTCCCTCTTCCTCTGCTTCCACCGGCGGGTGCCGATAAGAACACCTTCTGGGCTGGAGCATCTTCGCTCATTCGCACTACGTGGCCTAGCCAGCGAAGCCGCTGTGTTTTAATTCGCTGAACTATGTCGGCGTCTGTGTAAAGTTCATACAGCTCATCATTAAATCTTCTTCGTACTCGTTGTTGTTGTTGTTGTTGTTAACAGTGCTTCGCCCTGCCCAATGGGCTCGATCACTCTAAATTGTCATCAGGCTCTTCTAACGGAAGTCCGAGGAAATGCGCAGTTTCCACAGGGTTGGACCAGAGTGATGTGGGTGTTAGAAGAGTGGGTTCAACTGAACAGGAAAAGAGATGTATGGTATCATGAGGGGTCATACCACATGCAGGGCATGTATTTGGTATGTTGGGGTTCAGTCTGCATAAGTAAGAGTTTAACCTATTACAATATCCAGAGCGAAGTTGTGCTAGTATGACTCTAGTCTCCCTCGGAAGTACACGCTCCTCTTCAGCCAATTCAGGTGGTTGAGTATTAATAACGGGATTCACAGGCCGAGATCTGAGGGATCTGTCTACCGACTCAGTGTGGAGGTCATTTAGAGCCCGTCTATGGTTCCGCAGATCAAACGGCAAAGAGATATGATGCCGGATCTCATCGTAATGCTTACGGAGATGTCTCCTTATGTCTCTGGGGGGCGGTGCTACATCCAAAAGATGTCGGTTTGGATGACTAGGTTTGTGACAGTTCAGAAGGAACTGTCTACTCAAGAGTTCCGCGTGCTCTTGAACATTGAGCAATTTCGCCTCTTGATGGAGGTGAGACTCAGATGACATAAGCAGGCATCCCGTAGCAGTTCTGATGGCGGTGTTTTGGCAGACTTGCAATTTCCTCCAATTGGTGTCAGAAAGGTTGGGCGACCATATAGCCGCAGCATAGTAAATAACCGGCCGGCCAATAGCCTTATATGTAGCAAGCAATGTTTCTTTGCCTTTTCCCCAAGTACTGCCGGCCAGTGACTTGAGGATCTTATTGCGGCTCTGTACCTTTGAGGCTATTGCGGTGGCATGACCAGCGAAGGTGAGGCCGTTGTCAAATGTCACGCCCAAGATTTTTGGGTGGTTGACAGTAGGTAGAGGTACTCCATCTACGTGGACATTTAACTCTTGCCCCATCTGCGCATTCCATGTGGTAAACAGGGTCGCCGTGGATTTAGTCGGAGACAGGGTCAGATTACGCTCGGTGAAGAAGCTGGAAAGGTCATGGAGGTAACTGTTGATTCTTATACAGAGTTCATCAATGGAGGGACCCTTGCCCGAGGCCATTATCGTGCAGTCGTCAGCGTAGGAAACAATGGAGACTCCCTCTGGTGGGGGGGGAAGTCTCGAAATATAGAAATTAAACAAGAGGGGCGAGAGAACACCACCTTGCGGCACCCCTTGTTTTATTCTTCGTGGTCTAGATTTCTTGTTCATAAATTTGACTGTTGCCTGTCGACCATTGAGGTAATTAGCGGTCCACCTCTTAAGGCCGGCAGGGAGCGGTGTCTCGGAGGAGAGTGGCGTGATTGACCGTGTCGAATGCATTTGACAGATCAAGTGCCACGAGAACCGTCCTATGGTTTGGTGGATTTTGATTCAAACCGTTGTTAATCTGCGTTGTAATGGCGTTCAAAGTGGATGCCGTGCTGTGATTTTTGCGAAAACCATGTTGATGATCGGCCAATTTTAGATTAGTAACGAAGTAAGGAAGCAGAATGGACTCTAGCAATTTCGCTACCGGCGAAAGGAGGGATATCGGACGATAGGACTCTCCTAGGTTCGCCGGCTTCCCTGGTTTTAATAGGGGAACTACAATCGCTTGTTTCCATATCTCAGGTATGACGAAGGTAGTTAGAGAGAGATTGAAGAGAGCCGCTAAATAATTCTGTCCTTCATGGCCAAGGTGTTTGATCATCTTCATGGCAATTCCGTCGGGTCCGATGGATTTTGAGGGTTTGGCCTTCATTATGGCTTCCTTAACCTCTGCGGCTCAGACGGCAATGGGCGCAGTAGAGTGTTTGTGTTTGCGCGCATGTCGGAAGGCTCGTCTCTTAGTCCTATCCGCAGGTGGATGCATTATAAACAGCCGGCAAAAGGAGCTCGCGCATTTCCTGGCGTCCGATTTGACACTGTCGCCGAAAGCAATGGCGACCTTGTCTTTGTGTTTGGTCGGATTGGATAGGGCCTTGACAGTCGACCATAGTTTGCCGACTCCGCCTTGCATGTCTCAAGGTGTTGTTTCCACTTGGTCAGCTTGTGTTCGTTGACAATCCTACGGATTTCAGCATTGAGATCTTTTATTCTGGGATCTGCGGGATTGATAAGTCTCACTTGGTCACGTTCTCTTGCCATCGCCGCAGCTTCTGCCGGGAAATTCGGACGAATTTCTGGTATTCTGCCAGCGGGAATAAAGCGGCATGAGGCTGAATCGATGATCTTGCGAAACTCTCGTTCGCCTTTGCGTACGTCCGTTGGAGTGGGTAAGGCAACGAAGGAGCGCTCTGTATATTCAGTAAAGCGGTCCCAGTCCGCTTTGGTGAAGTTGATGTATGTTATTTTATCAGTCGTTATGAAGTCGGTCGGTCGTTCAACAGAGAGTAAGATGGGTAGGTGGTCTGAAGCTAATGTAAGCATCGGTCGCCAGATGACAAAGTTAATAAGGCCCGCGCTCGTTATGGAGATGTCTGGCGAGCTGTGACAGTTACCTGCCACCCTGGTGGGGGCATCTCCATTGACTGTACAGAATGCTGAGTTATCTATTTGGTCTGCAATTGCCTGTCCTCTACTGTCTGCTGGCAAGTTGGAGTGCCAGAGATCGTGATGTGCGTTGAAGTCGCCTAGGATTAGGCGGTTATCGCCCCTTAGCAACGCACTAATGTCGGGATGATAATCTCTAGGACAACACGTGACAGGAGGAATATAGATGTTTATGATTTGCAGGTCGGCGTCTCCTGACCGGACTGCTATGCCTTGGCATTCTAAGGTAGAGTCCCTGGGGTCGACGTCAGGGGAAAATAGATTGTATTGTACAGAGTGATGTGTAATGAACGCAAGGCCACCCCCAAGACCGCTGGGACGGTCTTTACGATGTACATTATACCCATCACAAGTTCGTAAGTCCGATCAGTTTTGTCTCTTGTATCGCGGCGATTTTGATGTTGTGCGTCTTCATAAAGTCAGTTATCTCCGCGATCTTTCCAGCTAATCCGTTACAGTTCAGCTGCAGAATTTTGAAGTGTGTAGGAGGGGAGGCGGGGGACATACTAGGCGTGAGGGACGGATGCGTTTGCCTAGGTGGAGGTAGGCTAAGGCCTAAACTATGTCGCAGTCTAGAGTTGACAGCGCCATGGCCGATGTTGTCTGGCGTGGAGGGCGGCTGTGTACTGCAACAGGGGGCTATGAACGAATCCGTCCAAATGTTGCCGTTTGCGAGCCCAGAGCACATAAGGGTGTGACACAGGCCAAGGCAACTGTTGCACTTGACCGATGTCGCAGGCGTATACAATCTTTGCCGACAAACGGTGCACGTAGTGAAAGGTACTAGGAGGTGGTGTTCCTGACCCACGTGTTGAGCGGCCGTGTGAGATGGAGACGCTGGCGTGCGTGAGCGACAGTCGGGAGTGGGTGAGGCAGGGATGGCAGCGGTGCTGCCAGTCGTGTAGACTGAGCCACTATTGTGACTATTGGAAGTAGTTAGAGGCGGTAGGGGAGTGCCAGAGCGGCGGCTACCGCGGGACGTCCTAGGACGTGTACAGCAAGGTGCCTCAAAAGTACTAAAGAAAGTACGGGGTCTGTGGATGGCAGGGTTAAGCCCTGAACATCCAGATTTATGTAACCATCTCTTACACTTGGCGCATTGTACCGAATACGACCGTTTAATATAAATTTTCTTCCAGCAAACGCAGCAGATCCAGTCTCTTGGTCCAGGGTTGGGTTCGACTCCAGCCCGTAACAAGAGACAATGGAGCAACCCAGCTGCAAGGGTTTGCTCCGAGGACGACAATTTAAGGGTGGGACGGGACAGATTGGACAGGGTTACACTGAAATAACAGCCCTTGGCCGGGTGAGAAAACCCGGGTCATTCCGGTGCGATAGAACCGGCTGTTGTGGGAATGTACTTCTTCGTACTCGTCGTCGCCAACGCGTAGAGGTCCACAAATCTTTCGAAGAACCTTTTTCTCGAATACTCCCAATGGTAACGTGAATGGGTAAGTGGGCCGTTCCGAAAGGGACTCAGCAGAACAAGCATAGTTAGAAATAAAAAAGTCTGCAAACATATCGGCAATACAGGCATCATTTGACATCAACCCGTTGTATTTCTTTAAGGTATTCCTTAACCCTACGTTTTGAGTTTACAAAATCAAAACAAAAGCCTTAGGGTTGCTAGAAATTTTAACCTTCATTCTGGTGATGTAATCCTTGTAACCTTTTTTAATTACAAAGGTTATATTTATGCCGCAAAATGGTATAAACATCATAGTTAGTTGTGGAACCAGTTCTTTTATATTTCTTGAACCACCGTGTATTTTTGTTTTTCAAGTAATTAAGTTTTCTCGTGCACCATCCAGTATTAGACGATGATTTTGACTGACGAAATGGAGGGGCACATAAACAAAACATAGAGTATAAACTATTGTTAAAATGCTGGGCACTACTTTCCACATCGCCACTGTATAGGGGCCATTTATGTTAGCTACTTCCGCCCTAAGCTTACTGTAATCAGCCTTCCTAAACAAGATTAAAACCAAGTGACCGAACAGGTTGTTGTTGTTGTGGTAACGACAAAAACCCTCCCCGAAGGTTGTGGGGAGTGTTCGAATTAAGTCCTTCGCCGGATTTGAACCCGTTATTCCCTTGTGCTACTGCCCGACTGTCGTGACCTTCTAGTTCATGTCCCCCCTCCTTCCGTAAGTAAAGGTAAGATGGGTAATGAGAGGTGAGAGGCATCATATCCGTAGATCAACCATCGAGTTGCACTTAATTACCTTTGTGCATGTTAGTTGTGGTAACGACAAAAACACTCCCCGAAAGTTTTAGGGAGTGTTGTCGAATTAACAGTCGGATTTGAACCCGGTACGCTCCGGTACTCCCTTGCGGTACTACATATCAGTCGCCTTTTATGACTACCTCGGGCATATTCTAAACCCCTAACCCGCAGGGGCGGGCCGAACAGCTCGCCTACCTAGCTGACACCAACTGGAGGAAGTTGGTCATCAGAACCGCCACGGCATATCTGCTTATGTCATCTGAGTCTCACCTTCACCAAGAGGCTAGAATGCAGAATGTTCGCGTGACGAGTTAGACAGAGTTAAAAGAAATCGAAATAACAGCCTTTGGCCAAGTAAAAAAAACGTCGCTGTCGTACTTCTTACCAGTTTTGTCTAATGTAGGTAAATATTTGTTTAAACCACAAAACATTAGAACAATAAATCAACTTACCCCCGAACCACCAACATCTGTGGGACATATTGACACCTGCACACAGCGACCATACAAATCAACAAGAGCCCACAATGTATTGGGCATATTACGAGCAGCTACGCCTTGAGGTTCACCATTCACGTAGAATACCAACTCATTGTTTGATGTGCGCATTACACCGACACGATCGCGTTCGCCTAGTGTCTCCAAATCAGACCCATAAAATTCTATAAGGCATACACCATCTTTGCGCACATCAATGCCAGACATTACCCAAGTACCATTACGCATGGCTGTTGCGCACGATGGCAATTCCAGCTTTTCAGGTGATTCCACCGTTACACCAATCTCAATACTGCCTCCCCATGAGTGATTCTAAAATATGTAAAGCACAAAATAAATGATAGACAAATGTTTTTTTTTATTCTTATACCTTTTTTTCTATGACCACTTCGAATATCACATCGTCCATCAGCGGTTCTGCACTAAACACAAGCGCATGGCTGAAATCTCTTACAGAACGTGCTGCTGTGCGGTTACCATTGGAAAGAGTTATACGGCGCCCACAACGCTGGTGAAATGTTTGCAGAGCTTGTAGATTGTTGGCGTTTGGACCTGTACTACAACCCATAGCAACATTGCCACCGCTGTTACTCGGGCAGTTTAAACCAGCTGCGCCGACGGCGCCGAGACCAGTAGCCATTAATTTGTATGTATTTCAAGATATTATTTGAACTTCCCCAACAACGAAACACCTGTCACAAAGGGAGCCCCCGTATCTGATATTTTTCTTTTCCAAGCAGTGAAACAATCAATCAAGTTCCTTGCATTAAAAGCACCCGTAGTAAAAAACTTCCGCAACCTAAGTTCGATAGACACAAACACAAAATATCAAAAAAAAAAAGGATATCCAGCAGTAAAATTATAGTTTCACAAAAGTGAAATTGTATCATAGTATATGGAGTAAACAATGAATTATATTTTCACAGAAGTTCACCGTGTAGAAAATTTTGTCTGCCCCACCTTTTCCACTCATTCGCTGACGAAAATTTGGATAAGCAAATACAGCGTTGACATTTCGAAAGTATTTGCGCCCATGATCAAATAATTTATATGGTCGCTTCACCTGACATAGCGTCTTCTTCTTCCTCATCCACACCTTATGTCAAACTATCATATCTTTTTTTTTTGCTTACATTCTTTGTTTACAGTTCTTGGAAAAGCTATTGAGTTCGCTTCGTGTTTTATTTATTTTTAATAACAATTCGCTGTGAATTGATATTTAACGATTGCTTTGTGATAACATTTTAAGAAAATGTGAGATTTATGTGTGTGTTATACGTGAAAAGCTTAGAATATAGGCGAATCGTTTTTGCGCGTTCCCTCTCACATGTGCATTTTGACATAAGAATTCACCGACGTCAAACGGTAATTTCGTGTTGTTGGCCGTTCGCGTCAACCATATAAATCATTAAATCATGTTTGCGGCGGAATCGTGATTCTTTAGGTGTGTTCGGTGAGTGCACTAAAAGTGTAGAACAGTGTAGGGCAGAACAGTGCCAGTTGTCAGAGCGGTTTAGTGCAACCGCGTCAACCAACGAAAACAGTACTGCTTAGCGCGAGCCAGCTGATTTCGGTAAACAAACCGATTTCTACTGTCAGCTTTATAAAAATGAAAATCCACAATTAACAATTAAATTCGGACAAATTTATCATTGAGCTGGATGTATTTATAACTTATCTCAATTATTTTTACATTTCGGTCCATCCAAAACAAAGCATTCGAAAAACTGGTTCAAAAAGGACCGAAAATATGCGTTTGAAGAAATTCATTTAATTCTTTGATTTCGTATTTCTTTATTTGTTTTGCTGCCTGAACGATCAATAACAGCGGTTTTTATATTCTGCACTAAGTTATACCAGCTAAAAAGCTTTCGCGTTTTAGTGCAAAAAAAAGGTTAGTGATTACTCAAATAACACAGCACGGAACAGCTTAGTGCAAAAAAGGTTTCATAGAATTCTTTTACCTGCACTAGAGTACTCTAGTGCGTTCATCGAACAGTTTAAGACACCAGAGATGACGATGGCTACGCTTATGCATGCAAACGTGTACCTAGGAAAAGGAAGAGAGATGGCGCGAATGTTTGCGAATACAAGGCAAAGACGAGATCTCAATGAATAACACCGACCCTTTGAGTACACGAAGAGCGAAGAACAATGAAAGTTCTCGGTGCTTAGGCAATCACTCTGCCGGATTATATAAGGCAGTGTCCAAGCAAGGCAGGTTGATCAGTTTATTTTCAAGTGTTGTTCAGCGAACTACTGCGAAGTGAACTACTACTCTTAAATTTGTATTGCGTTTATTAATAGTAGATAAAACTAGCTAGTAGTTACAATATCTGTGCGTGTGTTCATTTGACTTTATAGTGATCGAACCCAGGATTGATAATCAAGGAATCATGGAATACTTCACAGCATCGTATCAAAATTCGTGTCCCTCCTGTTTGAAGACGTTTTCTCATTGTCAAAAGACACGTGTGAGAAGGAACGCGCAAATATTATCCGCCTATTTTCTAAGCTTTCCTTATAAACCAAACACTTTATAAAAATGGTATTACAAAGCACTCATTAAATGCCAATTTACAACGAATTTTTATTAAAAACGAATAAAACATCCTATTGAGTTAATCATTTCCAAGAACTGTAAACAAAAAAGAGATGCTATGTCATCTGCGAAAACCATATAAATCATTGAATCATGGTTAAGCCTTCGGTGAAGCGGGATTTATTTTGCCTCTATGCTGGCAACAAAGTCAAATAAATATCCAGTGAGCGAAAAAATTAAAGAGTAAAACGAAGTCTCGTTTCAATAGGCGCATTCCAATCAGCAGTGATACAGATCCAGATAAAAATTTGGCATGTAAATACGACAACAATGTTGTGATCCTGATAAATTTCTGGATCCATATAGAAGTTCGGTTCGTTTAGTTTTTTGTAGTATTTTTTTTTGACAACGAACCCTTATTTGCTTGTAATGCGAGTGTTGGCGTGCGTAACAACAGATTCGACGGATACGGCAAGGTAGATTTTGCTCTAAATTTTGACGTATGACGGATACGTCAACGGTGAAGTTCTGTATTTGCTTGGCGCATTAGCACAAACATACATATGTATACACACGTATGTCATGGATGAAATAGATAAGGCTTAGCCGTCACATGTGTGAGAAAAAAGTAATTTGTTTGCGTGACGTATGCGGTGTGTTGTCGCCCTGACAGAGCTGTCAAATACCATACATTTAAAGAAAGAAAGTGTAAACATTGGTACAAAATACTTACTATATCATATGTGAATGTATTTCTTTCAAAAAAATTGTTAAATATCTATGATTTAACGTCGTATCAAGATGATAATTGTATTAAATAAGTTTCGGCAGTGTATTTTTGGAAATATTTACTCATTTTGGTACTGGTGCAGTTTAAGGGACCCACCGAAAATTATGCCAATAAAGTCGAGTGGGGTACCAAAAGACGCGTATTCACGTCTAGTGAGAATCTGAAGTCGGAGTAAAATTTTGTTTAACCGTTCAAAAGTTATAAACAAAATACTAATTGATCGGAAATACTTTGCTAATACACACTTGTGTTACTTTAGAGCACAAAAAGCTTTCATTTATATATCTACTATCACTATTTTACACAGTGAAACCGGACTGAAGCTAAGCCGACGAGAAAACTTAATAATTTTAGCGTATTTAAGACAAAAAATATACACGAAGCAACCGAATTAGTTGTGTAAAAACGTTGAGCATTGCCAGATATTAGGTACTATAATGATACACTATGATGCAAGCTAGCTTAAAATGTACATTCAATATTGAATAACCACTTGTTGCTGGAATAAAATACTTGTGTTTTAAAAACAAATCAATTAGATTTCGTAAATATATACTGCCATTCCACACCACCCGGGAGGTTGCAATGAAGGCGCGTTACCGATTTTTTTTATGTGTTCGGTTCCCCTGTATTTTCATCTTTCAATGGTCACCTAGGGTGACATGATATTCCAAAGTATACCGCAATCTGTGTAAATTTATACAAATTATTGATGTTTAAACTAATAATTAACATACATACTAAACCTACATATATGTATACCGCATTTTTACAAAATTAAAAAATGGGCAATCCATAATAAAGAATAAAATTAGAAAATGAAAATTTGGAATAAAAAATCACGCGATTTAGGCGCAATTGCCAAGCGCAGCACAACATTACTACCCCGCTCAACAGTCATGACCCGAGAGGACCGAATTTACCATGCGTCAATATAGAGTGGAATGAAGGCAATCTCGTTCAGAGTTGATCCAAACTAAAAATTAGCCCAACCTAATATTACCGCACGAAAATAAAAAATGTTTTCGGCTCTAACCCAAATAAATTTGCGTGCGTGAGAAGCTGTCATATGCACAGCCGACGTGCCAGCTGAGCGTAAATGTCAAACCGATATGTCACGCAATTGCCAAGTGCAGCAAAATATTACCACCTTTAAAAATTAAGAAATCGAAAATTTTAGATTTTAGCCAATCAACGGCGGCAGAGATACGACGCAAGTCGAATGCAAGCAAAGATGACTAGATGCGAAATTTCGCGCTCTCTGAGAGCGCTCTAAAATTGGTAATTTTTTATAACATTTTCCAATGGTGCCAGTAGGGTGCAAACAAAATATGAGCATTTTGAGCAGATTTTTGGGTATTTTGCAGTTTCCGCAACACCACGGGGTATGCAAAAGGCGCGTTACCGAATTATACTATTTCTTAAGTTTATCGAAGTTCACTTCCAAAAAAAATCTGATAACTATACGGAATATATAAGTTAAACATGTATTTATTTTAAAAAAATTCTATAAACTTAGTAAGGAATCCAAAAATAAATCTTTCACAGTTTCGGCAGATTAACATATTTTATTTTGAAGTAATTACTTAGTTTGTCATCGAAATACGTGCACAATTTTATAATCACCTAGATTTATCCTTCTGCTTGCTAGGGAATTTATGAAAATGCTGGCCACCAACACACGCCACGATACAATTCTTTACTTTCCCCAATTTAATCACTTATTAATAATGTTCTTACAGCCTTTAGTCAAAGTTCATATATATACTATAATTTGTTGGGATTAACGAGGTTTTTTTCAGCGCACTGTTTTTCACACCGAAAATCGCAACAATTGAAATATCACTGATTTATGCAAACTTTTTTGGTTCGTTTTTTTCTTCTGGCTCCTCATTGTTTATATATCTCATGTCAGACGGTCCTTGATTATGCAGTGTAGCCAACTATTTTATGTGTTTGTTAGTTGGCAGCACTGCACAATCGAGGACCGAAATGAGAGAGCGGGAGAGAGTCTCGAATCTAGCCATCTTTGAATGCAAGTAGGTGTAACACCAGGGTCGCCGAGTGCATTAAGCCTTAAAAATGCTCCGGCAAGCATTGTTTACCCCTACTAGTTTGGCATCTTCTTTTGTGAATCGGAGTGGAAGGTAGTGGATGAAGGTACTCCGAGAGGGTGGAATGAAGGAAATCGAGTTCAGAGTTGTTTTAAAGTAAAAACTACAACTAAGAATTTCAATTTAAACTGAAATTTACATTCTGTAGGAACTGATAAGGTATTATAACTGTTTTATATTCAATAATTTGAGTGTTTTACGTCTTCATGTTTAATATTGCAGTATTTAAATTAGGCTATTTTATTATTGAATACAATGCACCCTATGTGGGTTGTGTGTGTGTGTAAATTCGGAGTAACAGCTCAACCTAATATAAACGCACAGCGTGAATTTTCTGTCAAAAATGTCTCATGCCCATACAACTTGTATGAGAGCAACCGAAATAGAATTGCGTGCGCTAAAAGCTAACTCAAAATCCGAAATTCGTTTTGCGTGACGTTTAGATTTGAAGTTATGTTAATTTTATGCATTGGTTTTTGATAATTTTTGTTATTTTAACGAATTGTTTTACACAAATATATTTATTTAAAATGTGCATTAAATGTTGCAAAAGAAATTTCAACTTCTATATACAATAAAACCATTCATCTTTCGACCAACAAAAGCAGCGCAAGGGGCTTTTATTTCGGTTACTCAAATAATCATTGTTTACCCGTACTAGTTTGGCATCTTCTTTTGCGAATCGGAGTGGAAGGCAGTGGATGAATGTACTCCGAGAGAGTGGAATGAAGGAAATCGCGTTCAGAGTTGTTTTAAAGTAAAAACTACAACTAAAAACTTCAATTTAAACTGAAATTTACATTCTGCAGGAACTGATAAAATGTTATAACTGCTTTATATTCAATAATTTGGGTGTTATAAGTCTTCACATTCAATATTGCAGTATTTAAATTTGGTTGTTTTTTTATTGCATACAACGCACCCTGTGTGGTTTGTGTGTGTTTGCAGATTCGGAGTAAGTTGCGCTACTAGTAGACATATACTATGGTTTATATACGGTTGAGCTGTAAGTTGCGCTACTAGTAGCCATATACTATGCCGTCAAGCCTGCAGTACCGTGACGGGTTAATATTATGCCAATATGTTGATGACTTTACCTTGTTATTGTTTCATGTTCACTTCTATTGCCTTCCACACCAATTCGCAAAAGATGACAAATTAATAGGAGTAAACAATGTTTTTGACAACGCAAGAGATAATAAAAAGCCAATATACATATTTGGCTCGGGTCGTCTTAGTATAAATAACGAATTATTTAAAATACTTGAAATATACATGTGCATATTGCATACCCGAAGGAAAAACAGAAAACTCAAATTTATTTACAATTGTACCTCTAGCAAGCTGCTACACATGGTTCTGGACATTGGGGTATTACCTATGTGTACTGGTGGAGCAAATTGAGGAAAAACAATAAGAAATATAATAATATTGGAAACAACCCACTTGGAACATAACCTGGCTATGTGAGGTACCTTCAGGAACCCTGGCCATTCAAACCAAAACCCAAAAAAAAATAAGTTAATAAATTGATTAATGCATGGGGCATAATTAAGGAGTAATACAATTGGACAATAACCTGGCTTGTGACACGTCTCTGATACGTCTGCCATTGAATCTAACTCTAAATAAGAGTATGAAATATAAATAATACACTTAAAGACAAATAATAAAGAACTATATTTTATTCAAAATCACGCTTAGCTGTTGCACAAGGTTCTGGCCAATGGTATTATCACGTAAGCAGTAGCGAAGCGACAAACGCACAGAATCAAGTCTAACCTGGATCACAACATACTTGGAGGAACAACCTGAATTATAGGTTCCATTGGGAACCTCTTCATTACACCAAAACCAAAAAAAAAAAGACAACGCAAGAGATAATAAAAAGCTAATATATTTGGCTCGGGTCGACTATCAACAAACGGGATTAGTTGTTTTCCAAATATATGATGTTATAACTTGTATTAAAATGCATATGTGTTAAAAATGTCGAGTTTCAGCCAATCTGCATCAAAGAGAAGCCGGGCAACAGCAAACCAACTAAGGACTATGGTGGACTTATTATCGGCAAATCCTAGTTTAGCCACCGGGGATTATCGCAAACTCCATGGCAAGTTGAAGTACAGAACACAATGGATGGAGATTAGAGATAAATTGAATGCAGCGGGAGAATGCAAAAAATCGGTTGATCAATGGCTAACAGTAAGTACATTGAAAGCAAACTCGAAAATAGTAAAGCTAAAGTTGGTTATTTCTCTATTGTTTTACTAAGGTGTGGCGTGACTTGAAAAGGCGCACTTTGATTCGATTCCGTGTCGCCAAAAGAGAAAAGGGGTCCGGAAAAGCCCAGGTGAACAAAACATCATTGACAGAAACAGAGTGGAGAGTAGTCGCTCTGATTGAGAATGTTTATCGCGATACTAATTCTGGTGAAGCAGAAAAAAGCCAGGACGAAGATGTAATTTATATTTAATACTAATAATAACTGTTTCTATAAGCATAATTGATGGTTTCCATTGTTGCAACTTCTAGGAAATGCCGTTTCCAGTAGATAGTGATAATGACACAGTCTCACAATGGGTTGTGCAACTAGGTGATACGGAAGAAGGAAGTGATTTCCAGTCATCGTCGATAATTTCGAAAGAAGATTTAGGTGGACGAGGTCCTACACCAAAAATATTTTCACAGATGCAACTTAAGAGTGCTGAGAATATTCCCGAGCTTGCATATGCAAAGATTTTAAAGATTATCGAACAACAGAGTGATACTTTACGGGTAGGTGATTTGAAATATTATATTACGGAGGACGTATGTAAGTTTATTTTATTGTGATTAATTACTAGCTCAATTTTTGTGAACGGCTTCCTTTCACGAGACGCCGCACTTTTTATGTTCAAAAATTCTGCAAAGTGAGATATTTGGAAGGTAGGGGGAGTAAAACATGCAAATTTGGTGCATTTGGTTACCAATAATGGATATAATACAATAGCGTTAATTCCCTACAAACCCAGTGATACATTCAGCCAGTCCGACACTCAAAATTCGTCAATTTGAAGTAACGTTTTTGTTTTTATTAATAACTGTAGGAAAGGCCGCCGTATGTTAGCTACGTGTATTCGGATGCATAAAATATGGTTCTACACTGTACCACTATTGTAAATGTCCGACAAGAAATGTTCATAAATTGTAACGATGCCTGCAGATATTCAAAGAAACCTGATTTGAGTTATCATAATTAAGACAAAAGATTCAGTCAAACAAAATTTTTTAGTATTTTGACCAGTCTATCTGTGTGGTGTCACTCAAAAACTGCTAAATTGAATGCAACTTAAGGTGTTGCATTACTACACCTTTTCCAACTGTATTTCGGAAAACGCCAAACGTATTTCAGAAAACCAAAAATGTGTTTCAGAAAATATGAAATGAATTTTAGAAAAAAACAAATGTATTTCAGATATTCCAATTGTATTTCAGAATACCTCAAAAGTATTTCAGAGAAGCGTTAATGTATTTCAGAAGAAGTCAAATGTATTTCGGATTTTCTAAATGTATTTCAGAAAACCTCAAAAGTATTTTAGAAAACCACAAATTGGTTTCAGAATACCGAAAAAGTATGTAAGAAATAGCCAAATGTTTTTCAGAAAACCCCAAATGTATTTCAGTAAAGCTCAAATGTATTTCAGAAAATGTTAAAAGTAATTGATGAAAAGTTACCCTATGTATATCATATCAGTGTACTAATTAAAATAAGATAAAATAAGGTATTACATCCCAACTGACATGCCTCGCAATGCCAAAGCCACGGTCTCCTTCGCCTGGCGAATAACACCTTCCAAATACTGCAAGCACCTTTCAATTACCCCTGGTCAATTCATATTAGGCAGCGCTATATTCGTTTTTACGAAAGATTTAATTTTTGACCATATATTTTCGATGGGATTTAGCATCGGTGAGTACGGGCCCAGACGTAAAAGAGTGGCTGACAAGTGGTTAAAAACCTCCTCTAACATTGCATGACACGACGCATTGTCGCACACGATGACTACATCGCTTAAATCGTTACCTAGTGACCTCCACCTCTCTAAAAGTTGCCTCATCCACTCGGCAGCGTTCTCCTTTTTGAAAGAGCCACGACGCGTTTTAATTGACAACACACCTGATGTACTTATAGCCCCGATTAAGTGAACATTTGGTCCTCTTGATGGGGGCAGCGTCAAACTTGCTCGAGCTCCACAGCGAGAGCGGGCCTTTGTGCGACGACAAAATAAATTAAAATTAGTTTTGTCGATGTAAACAATTTGTTTGCCTTGCTGAATATAGGGCGTTAAATTTGTGACAAATTGTGCGCGTTTTTGTTTATTTTCCAGGGTATTCATTGTAGCTGGCATATGGTGCAGCTTTTTCATGGTAAACGCCTTGCCTTCTAAATATTTTGCTACCGTGGATGTGCAAATTACTTTTCTCATTTCAAGTTGCACTTTCAATACGATTTGCTTAAGTGTTATGGTCTTCCTCTAACCAACGAATTATTATGCTAACTTCTTCACTGTTTAATTTTTTTTCGTTGACTCCGCCGCTTTTATAGTTCTCTACTCTACCAGACATAACCCAACTGTGAGCAGTCTTATATAAGACTCCTAACGACGCTGCCAAACTGCTCCAGTCTTCACCTTTATTTGCAGCTTCAACAACCCGTATTCGGTCGACGTCATTATACACTGCATATTTCCTTTTTACTACTGTTGCGTTTTCTGTGAAAAATTTAGTAAATATACTTTTTATGAATCAACTGATATATATTTATTAGTCTAGTATACTTTTTCTGTATTCGGAAACCCGTTTGTGGTTTTCTGAAATACTTTTAGGGTTTTCTGAAATACATTTTCAAAATCTCAAATACACTGGACCTTTTCTAAAATACATTTGAGCTTTTCTGAATTAAAACTGAGGTTTTCTGAAGAACATTTGGAATATCTGAAAAGATTTGGAGGTTTCTGAAATACATGTGTTCTTTTCTGAAAATAATTTGAGCTGTTCTCAAATACATTTCTGCTTTTCCGAAATACAGTTGGAAAAGGTGTAGACGCCTAACTTAAAATTTAAGATAGGACCTGTGTCATAAAAGCTGGTTAACGATAATCGGCGTTTAATTTGTCAGAAAACCATACAAAATATGTCAATTAAACCCTGTTAGCGTTTACCGGCTTTTAATGAAGCGGTCCTAAGGGTGATCCAAGATATGTGATTAAAATCGGACTCAATCTATCATAAGTTCTCAGACGCAGCAAAGGGTGGCCGGGTGCTCTAGTATAAAAATATGTATAGAATACGCGCTGTTCTATATTAAGTACTAAACTAATATGAAATCTCTTTATTGAATACAAATTCAAAGGAATTCTGGTGAATATTAATCAGTTAGCTTGTTGATTGAATGAGTAATGCGCCAAGCAGATAAGGTACTTCACCGTCGACGTATCCGTCATAGCAAAATCTACTTTTCCGTATACGTGTGTTACGCACGCCAACACTCACATTCTACTTAGCTGCCAGTTTTTGCAACGTATTGCCGTCTTGTATCTGCTTGGCACATAAGATATAGTTCTGTCGGTTGAATTCAATTGAGGACACGAAGTTAGTTGGGGTTTGTTACATTTTACATCGTGGGGCAAGTGTAGGTTCGGGGTTTTCACTACATATCATGACATACCTACTATGCCATGCTACATATGCATATACACAAATTTGCATAAACAGTGAGTCGCGCGTTCCAAAAAATGGGTTGTTTTGTGAGGAGATTCACTTTTTCACCATGTTGGAATCATTTCCCCGTGTAGGTGGGTTGTTGTTGTTGTGCTAGCAACTACTTAACGTGCCTAAAGTATCGCCTGTCATCCAACACTGTCATCAAGCTCTTCTAACGGAAGTCTCAGAAACCTCGCGGCTTCAACAGGGTGGACCAGAGTCAAATTGCTGTTAAAAGAGTAGGATCGGTTGAGCAGATGAACAGATGATTTGTATCATGGGGAGACACGCCGCATGCCGGGCAGAATTTGTCATGTCTGGGTTCAGTCTGGATAAGTAAGAGTTTGTTGTTGTTGTTGTTGTGGTTAACAGTGCTTCGCCCTGCCCAATGGGCTCGATCACTCTAAATTGTCATCAGGCTCTTCTAACGGAAGTCCGAGGAAATGCGCAGTTTCCACAGGGTTGGACCAGAGTGATGTGGGTGTTAGAAGAGTGGGTTCAACTGAACATGAAAAGAGATGTATGGTATCATGAGGGGTCATACCACATGCAGGGCATGTATTTGGTATGTTGGGGTTCAGTCTGCATAAGTAAGAGTTTAACCTATTACAATATCCAGAGCGAAGTTGTGCTAGTATGACTCTAGTCTCCCTCGAAAGTACACGCTCCTCTTCAGCCAATTCAGGTGGTTGAGTATTAATAACGGGATTCACAGGCCGAGATCTGAGGGATCTGTCTACCGACTCAGTGTGGAGGTCATTTAGAGCCCGTCTATAGTTCCGCAGATCAAACGGCAAAGAGATATGATGCCGGATCTCATCGTAATGCTTACGGAGATGTCTCCTTATGTCTCTGGGGGGGCGGTGCTACATCCAAAAGATGTCGGTTTGGATGACTATGTTTGTGACAGTTCAGAAGGAACTGTCTACTCAAGAGTTCCGCGTGCTCTTGAACATTGAGCAATTTTGCCTCTTGATGGAGGTGAGACTCAGATGACATAAGCAGGCATCCCATAGCAGTTCTGATGGCGGTGTTTTGGCAGACTTGCAATTTCCTCCAGTTGGTGTCAGAAAGATTGGGCGACCATATAGGCGCAGCATAGTCAATAACCGGCCGGCCAATAGCCTTATATGTATCAAGCAATGTTTCTTTGTCTTTTCCCCAAGTACTGCCGGCCAGTGACTTGAGGATCTTATTGCGGCTCTGTACCTTTGAGGCTATTGCGGTGGCATGACCAGCTAAGGTGAGGCCGTTGTCAAATGTCACGCCCAAGATTTTTGGGTGGTTGACAGTAGGTAGAGGTACTCCGTGTACGTGGATATTTAACTCTTGCCCCATCTGCGCATTCCATGTCGTAAACAGGGTCGCCGTAGATTTAGTCGGAGACAGGGTCAGATTACGCTCGGTGAAAAAGCTGGAAAGGTCATGGAGGTAACTGTTGATTCTTATACAGAGTTCATCAATGGAGGGACCCTTGCCCGAGGCCATTATCGTGCAGTCGTCAGCGTAGGAAACAATGGAGACTCCCTCTGGTGGGGGGGGGGAAGTCTAGAAATATAGAAATTAAACAAGAGGGGAGAGAGAACACCACCTTGCGGCACCCCTTGTTTTATTCTTCGTGGTCTAGATTTCTTGTTCCTAAATTTGACTGTTGCCTGTCGACCATTGAGGTAATTAGCGGTCCACCTCTTAAGGCCGACAGGGAGCAGTGTCTCATCCAGGTCTCTAAGTAAGAGTTTAGTCTGTTACAGCATCCAGAACGAAGTTGGGCCAGCATGACTCTTGTCTCCCTAGGCAGTTCGTTCCTCATCGGCAACAGTTGGAGCTTGTGCCTGTAGGACTGACAAACGACTCCGCGTGGATGAGATTGAGGGCCGGCCGATGCACCTTTGGATCAAACGGCGAAAAAGATGTGGTGCCGGATCTCATCATAGTGCTTACGGAGATGTATGTTGGGGTTTGCAACAATTGAACAGGAATTGCCTGGTCAAATTCTCGCTATGCTCTTTTACATAGAGCATTTCAGCCTCACTGTGAAGGTGATGCTCAGGAGACATAAGGGTGCACCCGGTGGCAGTTCTGAGTGCGGTGTTTTGGCAGGCCTGCAACTTCCTCCAGTGTGTATCTGCTAGCCCCGGCGACCGTATAGGCGTCGCGTAGCTCAGCCGGTTGCCTTTTACGTTGCCAGTAACGTTTCTTTATCTTTCCCCCAAGTGCCGCCAGCTAGTGACTTGAGGATTTTGTTGCGGTTTTGTACTTTGGTGGCAATCGCGGCTACATGAGCACCGTAGTTGAACATGTTATCTTAATGAGCTTAATGCCATCGTCTAATTCCATGTTCACCTGCGCTGTCCACGTCGTAAATAAGGTGGTCGAGGACTTGGTCGGTGAAAGTGTCAGATTTTGTCCAGCGAAAAAACCGGACAGCGATGTTGTTGTTGTTGTTAACAGTGCTTCGCCCTGCCCAATGGGCTCGATCACTCTAAATTGTCATTAGGCTCTTCTAACGGAATTCCGAGGAAACGCGCAATTTCCACAGGGTTGGACCAGAGTGATGTAGGTGTTAGACTGAACAGGAGAAGAGATGCTTGGTGTCATGAGGGGACATACCACATGCAGGGCATGTGTTTAATATGTTGATCCCGGACAGCAATGGGAGGTATGAGTTAACTCTTGCGCAGAGCTTGGCTACAGAGGGGCTTGTCGCCAGGATCGTGCAGTCATCGGCGTCTGGTGGGGAGGAGAGCCTCGATATGTAGTAATTAAGCAAAAGCGGGGATAGGACACCACCCTGTGGCACCCTTGTTTAATTATACGTTGTTTTGATCTTTCGCCTCTAAATTCAACCGATGACTGCCGGCCACTCAGATAGTTGGCGGTCCAACGCTTTGGTAAGGGGGGAAGAGTTGAATCTTCCAGGTCGTTAATGAGTTGCGCATGATTGACAGTGTCGAAGGCTTTTGACAGGTCAAGCCCAACTAGCACGGTCCTGTCATTCGGACGATGTTGGTTGAGACCGACACCTATCTGAGTGCTGATGGCGTTTAGCGCGGTGGTAGTGCTATGCATTTTACGGAAGCCATGCTGATACTCGGCTAGTCGCAAGTTAGCGGTGTAGTAATACCGTCTCCAAGGTATTCACTACTGGCGCGAGGAGTGATATCGGTCGATAAGACTCCTCTCGTTAGCCGGCTTGCCGGGCTTTAGTAGTGGCACCACCCTTGCCTGTTTCCATTTTTCTGGAATGACAAAGGTGATCATAGACAGATTGAAGACAGTTGTTAGGTACCTTACTCCCTCTTCTCCGAGATGTTTTAGCATCAGCATGGATATACCGTCTGGGTCGATCGATTTGGAGCTTTTGGACCCCCGTATGGCCTTTCGTGGTGGTGATGGCAATGGGCGTTTGGCTATTTTTTCGTTTGTGCGCTTCCCTGATAGCTGTTGTTGTTGTTGTTGTTGTTGTTGTGGTAACGACAAAAACACTCCCCAAAGGGTTTTGTGGAGTGTTGTCGAATTAACAGTCCTTGGCCGGGTTTGAACCCGGTACGCTCCGGTACTCCCTTGCGGTACAGCCCAACTGTCGTGGTAGCGATTTATGCCCAGTGAAACCTTCTAGGTCATGTCACCCCTCCTTCCATAAGGAAGGATAAGATGGGTAATGAGAGGTGAGAGGCATCATATCCGTAGATCAACCATCGAGTTGCACGTCATTACCTTTGTGCATATTAGTCGACCGATATGCCTACCTCGGGCATATTCTAAACCCCTAACCCGCAGGCTTGTCTAATTTACTTGTCGACAGGAGGATGCACTACAAATTGCCGCAGAAAAGCGCTCGCGCATCTCTTCGGTTTAGACTGTACCTTATCACCAAAGGTGATGGATATTTTGTCGTTAGGTTTGTTCGGATTTGACAAGGATTTAACAGTGGACCATAGTTTGCCAACACCAGCAGAGAGGTTGCAGGACCTTAGGTGCTCCTCCCATTTGGCGCGTTTGTGTTGATCAACCAGTCGTCTGATTTCCGCATTGAGATCTTGAATTTGGGGATCCGTAGGGTCCAAGCGTCGCACATGGTCACTTTCATTTGCCAGCGCTGCTGCCTCTGCGGGGAAATACGGACGTACCTCCTTAATTCTACCTGACAGAATGTATTGATTAGAGGCTGAAGATATGACCATCCGAAACGCTTGTTGTTGTTGTTGTTGTTAACAGTGCTTCGCCCTGCCCAATGGGCTCGATCACTCTAAATTGTCATCAGGCTCTTCTAACGGAAGTCCGAGGAAACGCGCAGTTTCCACAGGGTTGGACCAGAGTAATGTAGGTGTTAGAAGAGTGGGTTCAACTGAACAGGAGAAAAGATGCATGGTATCATGAGGGGTCATACCACATGCAGGGCATGTATTTGGTATGTTGGGGTTCAGTCTGGATAAGTAAGAGTTTAACCTGTTACAATATCCAGAACGAAGTTGTGCCAGTATGACTCTAGTCTCCCTCGGAAGTACACGTTCCTCCTCAGCCAATTCAGGTGGTTGAGTATTAATAACGGGATTCACAGGCCGAGATCTGAGAGATCTGTCTACCGACTCGGTGTGGAGGTCATTTAGAGCCTGTCTATGGTTCCGCAGATCAAACGGCAAAGAGATATGATGTCGGATCTCATCGTAATGCTTACGGAGATGTCTTCTTATGTCTCTGGGGGGCGGTGCTGCATCCAAAAGATGTCGGTTTGGATGACTAGGTTTATGACAGTTCAGAAGGAACTGTCTACTCAAGAGTTCCGCGTGCTCTTGAACATTGAGCAATTTTGCCTCTTGATGGAGGTGAGACTCAGATGACATAAGCAGGCATCCCATAGCAGTTCTGATGGCGGTGTTTTGGCAGACTTGCAATTTCCTCCAGTTGGTGTCAGAAAGATTGGGCGACCATATAGGCGCAGCATAGTCAATAACCGGCCGGCCAATAGCCTTATATGTAGCAAGCAATGTTTCTTTGTCTTTTCCCCAAGTACTGCCGGCCAGTGACTTGAGGATCTTATTGCGGCTCTGTACCTTTGAGGCTATTGCGGTGGCATGACCAGCTAAGGTGAGGCCGTTGTCAAATGTCACGCCCAAGATTTTTGGGTGGTTGACAGTAGGTAGAGGTACTCCGTGTACGTGGATATTCAACTCTTGCCCCATCTGCGCATTCCATGTCGTAAACAGGGTCGCCGTAGATTTAGTCGGAGACAGGGTCAGATTACGCTCGGTGAAGAAGCTGGAAAGGTCATGGAGGTAACTGTTGATTCTTATACAGAGTTCATCAATGGAGGGACCCTTGCCCGAGGCCATTATCGTGCAGTCGTCAGCGTAGGAAACAATGGAGACTCCCTCTGGTGGGGGGGAAGTCTAGAAATATAGAAATTAAACAAGAGGGGAGAGAGAACACCACCTTGCGGCACCCCTTGTTTTATTCTTCGTGGTCTAGATTTCTTGTTCCTAAATTTGACTGTTGCCTGTCGACCATTGAGGTAATTAGCGGTCCACCTCTTAAGGCCGGCAGGGAGCGGTGTCTCATCCAGGTCTCGGAGGAGAGTGGCGTGATTGACCGTGTCGAATGCATTTGACAGATCAAGTGCCACGAGAACCGTCCTATGGTTTGGTGGATTTTGATTCAAACCGTTGTTAATCTGCGTTGTAATGGCGTTCAAAGCGGATGTCGTGCTGTGATTTTTGCGAAAACCATGTTGATGATCGGCCAATTTTAGATTTGTAACGAAGTAAGGAAGCAGAATGGACTCTAGCAATTTCGCTACCGGCGAAAGGAGGGATATCGGACGATAGGACTCTCCTAGGTTCGCCGGCTTCCCTGGTTTTAATAGGGGAACTACAATCGCTTGTTTCCATATCTCAGGTATAACGAAGGTAGTTAGAGAGAGATTGAAGAGAGCCGCTAAATAATTCTGTCCTTCATGGCCAAGGTGTTTGATCATCTTCATGGCAATTCCGTCGGGTCCGATGGATTTTGAGGGTTTGGCCTTCATTATGGCTTCCTTAACCTCTGCGGCTGAGACGGCAATGGGCGCAGTAGAGTGTTTGTGTTTGCGCGCACGTCGGAAGGCTCTTCTCTTAGTCCTATCCGCAGGTGGATGCATTATAAACAGCCGGCAAAAGGAGCTCGCGCATTTCCTGGCGTCCGATTTGACACTGTCGCCGAAAGCAATGGCGACCTTGTATTTGTGTTTGGTCGGATTGGATAGGGCCTTGACAGTCGACCATAATTTGCCGACTCCGCCGGAGAGGTTGCATGTCTCGAGGTGTAGTTTCCACTTGGTCAGCTTGTGTTCGTTGACGATCCTACGAATTTCCGCATTGAGATCTTTTATTCTGGGATCTGCGGGATTGATGAGTCTCACTTGGTCACGTTCTCTTGCCATCGCCGCAGCTTCTGCCGGGAAATTCGGACGAATTTCTGGTATTCTGCCACCAGGAATAAAGCGGCATGAGGCTGAATCGATGATCTTGCGAAACTCTCGTTCGCCTTTGCGTACGTCCGTTGGAGTGGGTAAGGCAGCGAAGGAGCGCTCTGTATATTCAGTAAAGCGGTCCCAGTCCGCTTTGGTGAAGTTGATGTATGTTGTTTTATCAGTCGTTATGAAGTCGGTCGGTCGTTCAACAGAGAGTAAGATGGGTAGGTGGTCTGAAGCTAATGTAAGCATCGGTCGCCAGATGACAAAGTTAATAAGGCCCGCGCTCGTTATGCAGATGTCTGGCGAGCTGTGACAGTTACCTGCCACCCTGGCGGGGGCATCTCCATTGACTGTACAGAATGCTGAGTTACCTATTTGGTCTGCAATTGCCTGTCCTCTACTGTCTGCTGGCAAGTTGGGGTGCCAGAGATCGTGATGTGCGTTGAAGTCGCCTAGGATTAGGCGGTTATCGCCCCTTAGCAACGCACTAATGTCGGGATGATAATCTCTAGGACAACACGTGACAGGAGGAATATAGATGTTTATGATTTGCAGGTCGGCGTCTCCTGACCGGACTGCTATGCCTTGGCATTCTAAGGTAGAGTCCCTGGGGTCGACGTCAGGAGAAAATAGATTGTATTGTACAGAGTGATGTGTAATGAACGCAAGGCCACCCCCAAGACCGCTGGGACGGTCTTTACGATGTACATTATACCCATCACAAGTTCGTAAGTCCGATCTCGTGTTCAGTTTTGTCTCTTGTATCGCGGCGATTTTGATGTTGTGCGTCTTCATAAAGTCAGTTATCTCCGCGATCTTTCCAGCTAATCCGTTACAGTTCAGCTGCAGAATTTTGAAGTGTGTAGGAGGGGAGGCGGGGGACATACTAGGCGTGAGGGACGGATGCGTTTGCCTAGGTGGAGGTAGGCTAAGGCCTAAACTATGTGGCAGTCTAGAAATGACAGCGCCATGGCCGATGTTGTCTGGCGTGGAGGGCAGCTGTGTACTGCAACAGGGGGCTATTAACGAATCCGTCCAAAGGTTGCCGTTTGCGAGCCCAGAGCACATAAGGGTGTGACACAGGCCAAGGCAACTGTTGCACTTGACCGATGTCGCAGGCGTATACAATCCTTGCCGACAAACGGTGCACGTAGTGAAAGGTACTAGGAGGTGGTGTTCCTGACCCACGTGTTGAGCGGCCGTGTGAGATGGAGACGCTGGCGTGCGTGAGCGACAGTCGGGAGTGGGTGAGGCAGGGATGGCAGCGGTGCTGCCAGTCGTGTAGACTGAGCCACTATTGTGACTATTGGAAGTAGTTAGAGGCGGTAAGGGAGTGCCAGAGCGGCGGCTACCGCGGGACGTCCTAGGACGTGTACAGCAAGGTGCCTCAAAAGTACTAAAGAAAGTACGGGGTCTGTGGATGGCAGGGTTAAGCCCTGAACATCCAGATTTATGTAACCATCTCTTACACTTGGCGCATTGTACCGAATACGACCGTTTAATATAAATTTTCTTCCAGCAAACGCAGCAGATCCAGTCTCTTGGTCCAGGGTTGGGTTCGACCCCAGCCCGTAACAATAGACAATGGAGCAACCCAGCTGCAAGGGTTTGCTCCGAGGACGACAATTTAAGGGTGGGACGGGACAGATTGGACAGGGTTACACTGAAATAACAGCCCTTGGCCGGGTGAGAAAACCCGGGTCATTCCGGTGCGATAGAACCGGCTGTTGTGGGAAAGGTGAGGCCGTTGTCAAATGTCACACCCAAGATTTTTGGGTGGTTGACAGTAGGTAGAGGTACTCCATCTACGTGGACATTTAACTCTTGCCCCCATCTGCGCATTCCATGTAGTAAACAGGGTCGCCGTGGATTTAGTCGGAGACAGAGTCAGATTACGCTCGGTGAAGAAGCTGGAAAGGTCATGGAGGTAACTGTTGATTCTAATACAGAGTTCATAAATGGAAGGACCCTTGCCCGAGGCCATTATCGTGCAGTCGTCAGCGTAGGAAGCAATGGAGACTCCCTCTGGTGGGAGGGGAAGTCTCGAAATATAGAAATTAAACAAAAGGGGAGAGAGAACACCACCTTGCGGTTTTATTCTTCGTGGTCTAGATTTCTTGTTCCTAAATTTGACTGTTGCCTGTCGACCATTGAGGTAATTAGCGGTCCACCTCTTAAGGCCGGCAGGGAGCGGTGTCTCATCCAGATCTTGGAGGAGTGTGGCGTGATTGACCGTGTCAAATGCATTTGACAAGTCAAGTGCCACGAGAACCGTTCTATGGTTTGGTGGATGTTGATTCAAACCGTTGTTAATCTGCGTTGTAATGGCGTTCAAAGCGGATAACGTGCTATGATTTTTTGGGAAACCATGTTGATGATCGGCCAATTTTAGATTTGTAACGAAGTAAGGAAGCAGAATGGACTCTAGTAATTTCACTATCGGCGAAAGGAGGGATATTGGACGATAAGACTCTCCTAGGTTCGCCGGCTTCCCTGGTTTTAATAGGGGAACTACAATCGCTTGTTTCCATATCTCAGGTATAAAGAAGGTAGTTAAAGAGAGATTAAAGAGTGCCGCTAAATAACTCTGTCCTTCGTGGCCAAGGTGTTTGATCATCTTCATGGCGATTCCGTCGGGTCCGATGGATTTTGAGGGTTTAGCCTTCATTATGGCTTCCTTAACCTCTGCGACTGAGACGGCAATGGGCGCAGTAGAGTGTTTGTGTTTGCGCGCACGTCGGAAGGCTCTTCTCTTAGCCCTATCCGCAGGTGGATGCACTATAAACAGCCGGCAAAAGGAGCTCGCGCATTTCCTGGCGTCCGATTTGACGCTGTCGCCGAAAGCAATGGCGACCTTGTCTTTGTGTTTGGTCGGATTGGATAGGGCCTTGACAGTCGACCATAATTTGCCGACTCCGCCGGAGAGGTTGCATGTCTCGAGGTGTAGTTTCCACTTGGTCAGCTTGTGTTCGTTGACGATCCTACGAATTTCCGCATTGAGATCTTTTATTCTGGGATCTGCGGGATTGATGAGTCTCACTTGGTCACCTTCTCTTGTCATCGCCGCAGCTTCTGCCGGGAAATTCGGACGAATTTCTGGTATTCTGCCACCAGGAATAAAGCGGCATGAGGCTGAATCAATGATCTTGCGAAACTCTCTTTCGCCTTTGCGTACGTCCGTAGGAGTGGGTAAGGCAGCGAAGGAGCGCTCTGTATATTAAATAAAGCGGTCCCAGTCCACTTTGGTGAAGTTGATGTATGTTATTTTATCAGTCGTTATGAAGTCGGTCGGTCGTTCAACAGAGAGTAAGATGGGTAGGTGGTCTGAAGCTAATGTAAGCATCGGTCGCCAGATGACAAAGTTGATAAGGCCCGCGCTCGTTATGGAGATGTCTGGCGAGCTGTGACAGTTACCTGCCACCCTGGTGGGGGCATCTCCATTGACTGTACAGAATGCTGAGTTATCCGAAACGCTTTTCCCCCTTGTCTTACGTCAGACGGGATGGGAAGAGCGGCGAAGGTGCTCTCAGTGAAGTTAAGAAAAGCAATCCAATCAGCTTTCCTGAAATGAGTAAAAGTACGATTCTCAGAAGTGACAAAGTCATTGGGGCGATCGATTGAGAGGACTATCGGTAAATGATCTGATGCAAGAGTTAGCATTGGTCGCCAGTCAACGCAGTTTATGAGACCAGCGCTGACGATAGTAAGATCTGGCGAACTAGAAGAATTTACCGCGACTCTAGTGGGGGCATCCCCGTTCACAGTGCAAAACGTCGAATCGTCTATTTGTTCAGTTAATTCCTGTCCCCTTCCATCAACCTGTAGGCTTGAGTGCCACAGGTCGTGGTGTGCGTTGAAGTCTTCGAGGATTACACGATTATCCCTCGGACAGCAGGTGGCAGGAGGTATATACATGTTGATTATTTCAAGATCGACATCACCTGACGGGACAACCATATCCCTCGGGTCGACATCGGGCTCAAATAGACGATATTGCACAAATTGATGAGTGATGAACGCGAGTCCGCCCCCAAGTCCTCTCCCACGGTCACGCCGGTGGATGTTGTAGCCCTCACAGGTCCGAAGATCTGATCGGGCGCCTAGCTTTGTCTCTTGAATAGCAGCAGTCTTGATACTTTTGCTGCCTCATGAAACTCGCAATTGTAGGACACGAAAGTGCGAAGGGGGAGATATAATCACACTGGCAGTCAATCTGGAAGACGAGGGATCCGGTACCCCTGCGGGTAAGGGGTTTAGAATATGCCCGAGGTAGGCATACCGGTCGTAAGAGGCGACTAATATGCACACAGGTAATGACGTGCAACTCGATGGTTGATCTACGGATATGATGCTTTTCACCTCTCATTACCCATCTTATCCTTCCTTACGGAAGGAGGGGTGACATGACCTAGAAGGTTTCACTGGTCATAAATCGCTACCACGACAGTCGGGCAGTACCGCAAGGGAGTACCGGAGCGTACCGGGTTCAAATCCGGCCAAAGACTGTTAATTCGACAATACTCCCCAAAACCTTCGGGGAGTGTTTTTGTCGTTACAACAACAACAACGAGGGATCCGGACCACCGAAAGGAGGCGAATCGGTCGACGTTGTAGGTTGCGTAGCTCGACAACATGGCGTGACGTACGTATAAGTCCATAAGTTCCTGTTACCAAGTTGAGAACATATAAGCAGGTGACATAGGCCAAGGCAGGAGTTGCATTTGACTGATGTCGCAGGTGTATATCTTTAACCATCTTCTACAAGTATTACATTGGACTGAGTGTGAACGTTTGACGTAAATCTTCTTCCAGCAAACGCAGCAGATCCATTCTCCTGGTCCCGGGTTGGATTTAACACCAGCCCGGATAAGGAGAGTTTTGAGCAGCCCTGCTGCAAGGAGATGCTCGGAGGATGACAATGTTAGGGTAGTGTCGCAATAACAGCCCTTGGTCGGATAAGAAAACCCGAGTCATTTCTGTGCGTATTGGTCGCTCCATAGGGCATGCTCAAAGTGCATAAAAGTATGCTAAAAACAACCACCTCACACCTGCACGGAGAAACATTTTCAACATGGTAAAAAAGTGAACCTCTGAACAAAATTGCTCACTGTTTCTCCAGATTTTTATCCGTTGCTGGTTGGCAGGGCATACACACATATACATATTACTTTTATGGGGAAAAATGAAACAATATTTATTTGTGAAAAAGTATCTTTGTATTATGATGTTTAATTTTTAAGCAATCTTTTTTTCGCTTTGCTATATGGGACAAATAGCTTTTTCTCCTTAATTTGGTTTCAGGAAAATATATTTATTGTATACATGTCATTGGCAAATAACGCTTAAAAGGTTGTATTGTATTGTATTTATTTTAAAAATTTCCTAAAACAATTCGATAGTCAGGAATAACATTAAGACTAATAATTAGATAGTTAAGAATTTAGAGTGATATTTAACCTTACGAAAAAATTTTACTAAGATTAAACCCAAAGGGCAGAAGTTTGGAATTCTAAAAACAGTGACAATAGTTGTGTTTATGACATGAAATTTTTTATTTTTTTTTGTTTTGAGTGTGTTGGCCAGAGACTTTGTCTCCACACGCCAGGTATTTCCTCTTGCTTAAATGGTATCCGTTTTGGTTGTACACTTGAGTGTGTACGTGCACGATTACCCTGCTATGGGGTTAAGAATTGTTTAGCCTTTATTTGAGTTGCTACACGAGCGTGTAGATATTTCCAAAATAAAATTAATCCAAATGAATCCAAATTGTTTATGTATACGGGTGAATTTATAGCGTAGTGATTTGATCCAAAGTGACAGGAATCTTCTTTCTTTCTTTAAATGGCCATCTAACCGCCTGGGCGATTTTGACCGTCCAACATAGCTCGAAAGTCGTTTCTTCGTTGCGCCAACTGGCGCCAATTGGAAACACCGCGGGATCGCAAATCGGTCTCCACTTGGTCCTTCCATCGGAGTGGTGGTCTCCCTCTTCCTCTGCTTCCACTGGCGGGTGCCGATAAGAATACCTTCTGGACTGGAGCATCTTCGCTCATTCGCACTACGTGGCCTAGCCAGCGAAGCCGCTGTGTTTTAATTCGCTGAACTGAACTATATCGGCGTCTGCGTAAAGTTCATAAAGCTCATCATTAAATCTTCTTCGGTACTCGCCGTCGCCAACGCGTAGAGGTCCACAAATCTTTCGAAGAACTTTTCTCTCGAATACTCCCAGAGCCGCCTCATCAGATGTTGTTAGTGTCCACGCTTCTGGCGAGCAGGACGGGTGCGATGAGTGACTTGTAGAGTGTTATTTTCGTTCGTCGAGAGAGGACTTTTCTTTTCAATTGCCTACTCAGTCCGAAGTAGCATTTGTTTGCAAGAGTAATTCTTCGTCGGATTTCTAGGCTAACATTATTGTTGGTATTAATGCTGGTTCCCAGGTAAACGAAGTCCTTTACTATTTCGAAATTATTGCTGCCAACAGTGGCTTGGTTGCCAAGGCGCGAATGCGCTGACTCTTTGCATGATGACAGAAGGTACTTCGTTTTGCCCTCGTTCACCACCAATCCTATTTTCTCCGCTTCTTTTTCTAATTTGGAGTAAGCAGAAGTTACGGCGCGGTTGTTAAGGCCAATGATATCAATATCGTCAGCATATGCCAACAGTTGCACGCTTTTATAAAATATTGTTCCAGCGCGGTTAAGTTCTGCAGCTTGTATTATTTTCTCCAGCATTAAATTAAAGGAATCGCACGATAGGGGGTCACCCTGTCTGAAACCTCGTTTAGTTTCGAACGGCTCGGAGAGGTACTTCCCAATTCTGACCGAGCTGGCGGTGTTGCTCAAGGTCATTTTGCATAGCCGTATAAGTTTTGCGGGGAAACCAAATTCAGACATAGCGGCATATAGGCAGCTCCTTTTCGTGCTATTGAAAGCGGCTTTAAAATCAACAAAGAGATGATGTGTGTCGATTCTCATTTCACGGGTTTTTTCCAAGATTTGGCGTATTGTAAAAATCTGGTCGATGGTAGATTTACCAGGTCTGAAGCCACACTGGTAAGGTCCAATCAGTCTGTTTACATCAGGCTTCAGTCTTTCGCACAATACGCTTGATAGGACCTTATATGCGATATTCAAAAGGCTGATTCCGCGATAGTTGGCGCAGTTTGCAGGATCGCCCTTCTTGTGACAGGAAAGTGACAGGAATAGTGATGCCATATTAACGTTAAGTTCCTTATTGTCTATCACCGTTTTGATGCGAATTGAAGTAACTTATGATTATATGATTATTTTTGTGATTTAAAAGGGGAGGGGGTGTGGAGAGAGATGTGGTGGACGGTACTACCACCATTAGTAAACCAATATTTTGTCTGTATAAAGCATTATTAGTGATTGCTTTGATTCATGATTAGAACGTTGTTTTTGCTTTTGTAAAGAATTCTGCAAGTTGTGTGATCTTGTTTGGGTCAAAACCCTGGAAAATTTGTTCAAAAGTGGTGTAGTCTTTGAATATATTTAAGCCTGTGCGAGCGCTTTCGAGAAGTCTACACTCAAAGGTTTTGTGGGTGTAGCTCTCAGTTTCTCCACAAGCACATATGTTTGTACTAAGTATCTTAATTTTATGCAGGTATGCCCCATCATAGGTGCATCCAACGAGCACTCTGTTGAGTGTTTTTATTTGTTTTGCACTTAGTTGGCATTTACGAAACCATGGTTTGCTTGGTCTAATTGGGAATAACCTTGTGAGAAGAGTTTGTCTGTCTCTGGCGTAGTTGAGAGTCTCGCCGTACCATGTGTCCGTGAAAATTGCAATTTTGTCGTATTGTTTGTCCCTGGCCTGCTGTAGTGCCATGTATATAGCAACGATTTCTCCAAAGCAAGAGGAGGATTTGATATTGAGTTTTATGGATGTTTCGCTTTTGTCGCAGTGATTGTAGATCCCACAGCCTGTGGCTGTGGTTCCAACAGATGCGTCTGTGAAAAGGATTTTGTAGCTGAAGGTTATGTATTGGTTTTGAATACTGGCATATATTGACTTTATTGTACTGCAAGCCAGATTGGACTTTTTGTCAGGTAATGTAGATGTTATTACTCTTAGATTGGGGGAGAGCACCGGACTGTCTACCATATCTAACCTGTCAAAAATCTGTTGGAATTCGTTGTATGTCTGGCTGTAGCTTGATTTGACATGGGTGTGGTTTGTTAGAAGTTGCATGAAATCGGGATCTAGAGAAACATTGTTTACGAGTTCTTTGGCTGTGAGCCATTTGCCTCTTTCTGCAGGTGGAAGTTCGTTTGCTAGTGCATATATAAGTGGCACTGGGGTTGCCGGGGTTAAACCTAGGCCTCTCCTAAGAAAGCTGTTATGGTATGTCTGTATTTTTTTGTTAGTTGTCTTGGCGCAATGAGAGGTGGAGGTTCTGCAATACTAAATTTTACTACGTACGATGGACTTGTAGTAATTGAGAGCTACTTGGGGGTGCAAGCCCGACTTAATGAATGTGATTGATTTGAACAGGTTCAAGTTTTTCCTGGATTCTCTGATGATGTTTTCGTAGTGCTCGTTGACCGCTAGAGAGGCACTGATGGTTCTGCCCAGAAATTTGACTGCTCT
This sequence comes from Merzomyia westermanni, assembly GCA_949987695.1. Lineage (NCBI taxonomy): Eukaryota > Metazoa > Arthropoda > Insecta > Diptera > Tephritidae > Merzomyia > Merzomyia westermanni. Next base: position 124,327,274 of record OX465291.1, on the reverse strand, counting down.
TACCTGTTCAAGGGATCTATTCTGATAGGTAATATCGACGACTGAGTTAGCATTTTGGCTTAAAGCCATGACACTGGTTTTTATAGGATTGAAGGAGAGGCTTAGATGCCGACATAGATTGGAAAAGTCGTTAAGTTTAGCCTGTAGGTTGTCTGAGGCCTGCTGAAGGTTGTGGTGGAAAGACATTATTATGAAGTCGTCGGCAAATTGAAAAAGTTTGGTGTTGGAATCCTGAATGGTGTGCAAGTTCTTAGTGTACAGATTAAAAAGGCAGGGAGAGAGGCAACTTCCCTGCGGAAGGGCGTCATTTGTTATTATTTTCTCTCTGCCTAGCTGCAGGCATCTGTAAGCCAGGAAATTGATGATCCAGTTAATGTATTGGTTATGGACATTTGATTGTTCCAGTATGGTCTTGAGTCGCCTAATGCTAACGCAGTTGTATGCGTTGCTGATGTCGGTTGTGCAGATTAGGATTTTGAACCCCTTGCTTTTGAGTATCGCAGCTTCGTGTAGTAGGTAGTTTATGCATACTGTTGCTGATTTCCTTTTCCTATAGGCAAATGAGTGTTTGGGAAGTATTTGATTTTCTGCTATGTGCCTAGAGATTCTGTCTTTAATGCACAAGTTAATGCATTTAATCAAGACGGATATGAGGGCTATGGGTCTAAAGTTATTAAGGTCACTTAAATCCTTTCCCTTCTTTGGGATGGGGACTATCTTGGTGATGCGCCATCTATCAGGGATTTGATTAGTTAGAAAGGCATTGTTTAATGCGGTTCTAATGTTGTTCAGAGTTGGATCAGGTAGGGCTTTTAGCATGGCATACGTTATGCCATACGCACCCCCCGCGGATTTCTTCTTTTTGCTGTTAAGAATAGATTTTAGTTCCGCGAAGCTGATTTCTAGTGAATTTGTTGGAGTTGACTCAATATTGATTGGGAGGATTTCTGAAGAGGGGACTTGATTTTTTAAACTTGTTTGAGTTTTTGAAATCCCCTCTCATGGCTTTAACTAATCTCCAGGATTCTTTTGATGATGGGTCTTCATTGAGTTCGTTTATTTTAGATTCAAAGCTCGCAGCTTTGGCTTTTTTATTTCCTTTTTCCATTCTTTTTTTGTGTCTTGAAGGGCTTGGAGGTTTTCCGGCGAGGGGTGGAGTTTGCATTTCTGAGGAATCGATAACTTTTGGCTATTGAGTCGTTCCACCACGCTTTGGGGGAATGGTTGCCTTTAATGACGTGGGTCGCAGCTTTTATTTCGTGGTTGAACTTTAAGTGGATGTCCTCAATGTCAGGTTCTATGTCAATGTGTTTAAGGTTCTCCATTAGTTTTTTGTTGGAGCTAAACTTTGTGCCTGCAATTGTGATTGAGGTTGTTTCGATGATTATTGGGAAGTGATGACTTCCGCCAAGTCTCATGTTGTCTACTTTCCACTTGAAATGAAGGTTGCAGTTGGAGAAGGATAGATCTAGGACTGATCCCGTGTTAGCCATTAGGTCCGTTTTGAAGGTGATGGAGCCGTCATTTAGACATAAAAAGTTATGTTCATCAATTATGTTTTGGAGGTTATTTCCTCTGCACGTCTGAGTGGAAGCCCCCCAGATCCTAGCTCTCGCATTAAAATCTCCCAGAATCAGCGCGTTTTCTTGATTGTCAAGAAAGGAAAGGAGTCTAGTGATTTCCTCTTTGAAGGACTCTATAAGAATTGAGTGTGGGAAATATACCGCACAGATAGTTAAGTTTGGGTTGAGGTTGGTGGTACGGATAATTAGGATGTCATTTTCTGAGTGGTAGTTAATTTTATAGAATTTAATTCTCTTTTTTAGTAGGATGGCAACACCCCCATATCCGTCATTTCTATTTTTTTCCAAGATGTTGTAGTTTATAATGTTTCTATGTGGTTGCTCATGATTCGAGAAGACTTCACTGAGACATCCCACATCTACATCATTGTGATTAAGGTAGTATTCTATTGAGTTGATGTTTGCTTTTAGGCTTTGGCAGTTGTATTGCATAATTCTAATTGCACCTGTCATGATTGTTTACTGTAATGGGACTACGGTCCCTGCTTGTATAGCTGCCAAATCTTCATTTAGAGCATTAGCATAAAATTTTTCTTTTAGTGTATTCATTTTTTCCATGGCCCCACCTAGGTGCTCCCTAACTCCGTCTTTTTGCAGAATTTGGAGAAGATCGTTGAAAAGTCTTTCAATTTCTGTGACTCTTGCTTCCAGGTACTGTGGTGTATTGTATACTGGTTCAGTTCTGTTGGTTTCCCTGGCTTCCCTGGGCGGTCGGTTGCGCTTTGATTCCGCGGATGCTTTTTGAACAACTATGTTGTACTTTGTTCTTGTGAGTTTCCTGTTTATTGTAAAGTCCCGATTCTTCGTGCTGTCATTTGTTTCCGGAAACTTGGGGAAGTCTGTGTCATCGGTCAGTATGTCAAATTGGTTTGTTCTGTCCGAGAAGCATGTTTTTAGTGTTTCGCGTCTAGAGATATTTTTAATATTTTTTACAAAGTGAATTGTTTGTTCACATTCCCATGCAGGGCATTTCGACTTGTCCGTCGAGATGTGTTCTGTGCTTGCACAGAGAATACATTTTTTTTCGCAAGTGTTATTTTCGCACTGAGGTAATCCGCATTTGATGCACCTCTTTTTGGACTTGCATGAGGTTTGAACATGACCAAGCCTGCCGCAGTTGAGGCATTGACGCAGAGGGGGAATAAAAAATTCTACCAGAATTATTAAATGGTCTAATATTATGAAATTTGGAATGTCTTTGCCAATGAACCCTAGTTTTACCGTTGTTGTTGGCACAAATGAGTTGTTTTCATGAATTTTGCGCGAAAACCTTCGAACCGAGTTGATATGCACAGACGATTGTGCATTTTCTTTTATTTCGTCGTCGTCATATGTTGTCGGAATGCCCCTGATGACACCATATGTTTCAAAAGCTGACCTAGGGACAAAGGCTTTTAGGCCTTTTTTTTTGATTTTGTCATTTAAAAGAAAGTTGTTAGCTGCGGCAGCGTTTTTAAAGATAACTTTGTATAGGGATTTGCCTATGGCATAGATGAGATCAATGTCTTTTAGTTTTAAGTGTTTTATAGTGTTGAAAATATTAAGTCCGTTGGTTGGTTTGTCATTTGTCATGTCCTTGCAGGCTGACGACTCCACAAGTACAAAGTAGGTACCACTATATTCAGGTGGATATAATACCGTTGCCGTACCTGTATTTTCAGGTTGTGTCAAGCTGTGTGTGTATGTGATTTTTTCATGGTCCTCTTGTCCGTTCTTCGTATTTTCCGTGTGTGTGTCTAATTTGTCTGAGTGTATGTTTTTGGGAATGTTAATATTGGCGGGAAAATTTGCGTCAGATTTCTTATCTACTCTCCTAACCTCACTTTTTTTCTCGTTGGATGCTAAAAGGGGTTTTACCTTGGTAAAATCCTGCATCTTAACTATTTTGCTGACTTTTTGTTCCAGCTCTCTTTTTGTCCTACCACTTTTTGCATTTACGACCGCAGCACTGTCGTTAATCGGTGACACCGTCGATGGAGATATCGAGGGTGCCATTTCAGATTTGGCCTCCCTGCCGGCAGTGTTGGACATTGGAGAAATGGAACAATAATGAGGGTGAACGGATTTGGGCCCTATCTACACCACCAATGATATCTGAGTTCCTGTAGGGATTTGGAAACAAGATCACTCACCTGGTTTACTTTTAATCTGGTGCACCTTAAGTGGTTGTACAGCATAAAACGATAGTTTAGGTTTTTGTATGAGAAGCTTTAAATTTTGATTTAATATTTTATGTTTTTCTTTTTTGCCAATTGGTGCACGGAGTTGCAAAAGTAAGATATTAAAATTACATGTGTTTGTCAGTTTATCAATATGTTTAAAAATTTAGAGCTTAAAAGAGTTATGCCCAAGACACGTCCACACACATTTGAAAGCGGGGTTTGGTTTGGTGTTCAATATTTTTATTGATATTTATTATATTATGTGTGACACCGGTGACCGGTGATCAGTCTTTGCAAACAATTGTTTTCGTGTCTGAGCTTCTTTGATTTATGTCCTCAATTGTATTCAATAACTTTTGGCTGGAATTAATTTCTTTTGGCGCAGCACTTATCACACTTTTTTTTTTGCAACGTCCGTTCTACTTAGAAGTCAAAATGAGAATGGACATGAAATTTTATAGAATTTTTTAATCATTGAAAGGGAAATAAAGGGAAAGGTGAGAAAAGAACTAATATTAGAATACATTTTCAATAGCAGGAAAGATAAAATATTTTAATTAATCTTACGAGTCATTATAAAAAATGTTAGCTCTTTTTTGAAGCGCAGTGCATTGCGTTCCAGAGAGAGAACGAAGAGAAAAGAAGAAACATTGCATTGCTATGTGCTAAATATGCAAGCTATAGCAAAAAGGGGCGAACATTGATGAGGGTGAAGTAATCGAATTTATAATCGATGGTTGTGGGAACATGATTCCTAACGCGCACCTGCTACTGACAGCACGAACGTTGGAAGAATTAAGGGAAATAATAAGTCGGTACAAAACCAAATATTTCGCACAAGGTCTGTTGCAGTCAGTGCCAACACTAAGAAATCAGGCGGTAACAAGTGGCGGTAAACAAAAATTCGCAGAAAAATTGCTCTGCTACAATTGTTCGCAGCATGACCACATTAAGCCGAACTGCCCGTTTCCCTTGAGGCCAGATGGATCATGCCTCAGATGCTGGAAAATGGGACATGTCCATCGCAATTGTCCCAACCCCAAGAAGACCCTAAAGCGCAAGGATGATGTGGCCACTGTAGAGATCGCTGATGAAGAGATGACCGCAGTTGGCGTTTATAATTACGTAAGAATAGAGTTTAGGCTTAAAAATTATAAAATTACTAATTCTATTTTTTGCCTTTTTGACACCGGTAGTCCGGTTAGCTTTATTAAAAAGTCTGCAGTCCCAAAGGAACTGATCAGTTCAGGCAAGGAAATTGTTTCCAAGTATAGAGCCATCGGCGGAAGAAATATTAAATATATTGAACTTTTAAAATGTGAAATTGAATTTTATGGAAAAATAAATGTCGTTGAATTGAAAGTAAAGGGTGTTTTTTTTAGGGGTATAGAACTTCGAATTGAAATAAAACACAAGAAAATCGTTTTAAGGTCCATCAATTTGGCTTTATTAGAAGGATAATTTTATGCCATTAATGTTTAAATATGATTTCGGGCATGCGGCCGCCGCGGCTGGCTCGAATAAAGCCAATTCTACAGGTCCAATTTTCAACCACTTTTTCGAGCACATGGGGCCGTATGTCGGCAATAACGCCACGAATGTTGGCTTCCAATTCCCCTAACGTTTCTGGTTTGTTGGTGTAGACGAGCGACTTCACATATCCCCAAAGAAAATAATCCAATGGTGTCAAATCACACGACCTTGGTGGCCAATTGACAGGTCCATTCCGCGAAATTATGCGCTCATCGAATGTTTCCTTCAATAAATCGATTGTGACGTGCGCTGTGTGGCATGTAGCGCCGTCTTGTTGGAACCACAACTCATCCACATTCATGCCATCCAATTCGGGAACAAAATAGTCGGTTATCATGGCTCTATACCGGTCTCCATTAACGGTAGCTGCCTCTCCAGTATTATTGCGGAAGAAGTATGGCCCAATGACTCCACCAGCCCATAGAGCACACCAAACAGTCAGTTTTTGTGGATGTAATGGCGTTTCAAGGGTCTCATGTGGATTCTCTTCACTCCAAATGCGGCAATTTTGCTTGTTGACGTAGTCATTCAACCAAAAATGAGCCTCATCACTGAACAAAATTTTGCGATGAAAATCAGCATCGAAATCAATCTCATTTTCGGCCCATACAAAAAAAATCACGACGCATTGCATGGTCTCGCGGCTTTAATTCTTGCACAAGCTGGATCTTGTAAGGTCGCAAGCCAAGATCTTTGCGCAAAATCTTCCATAAAGTTGATGGACAAAGCTCCAATTGCTGTGCACGGTGGCGAATCGATTCATTCGGGTCCTCTTCAACACTTTGCTCTACAGCGGCAATTGTTTCTTCGGTGCGCACTGTTCGACGTCTCTGCGGATGCGTATTATCACATAGAGTAAACGTAGTGCGAAAACGATCCATGGTTAACCGAATTAATTGCTCTGATGGACGATTATGTCGACCATAAAATGGACGGAGCTCACGGTAAACTTCGCGAACTGAACCATTATTTTCGAAATAAATTTGCACGATTTGCAAGCGTTGTTCTTTTGTCAACCTGTTCATGATGAAATGGCAAACCAAACTGAACATAAATGACATTAGAGTTGCCAGATTTGACCACAAAATGCCAGTTTTATCTCTATTCGAAAAACAAACCTGTAAAAAAAACACCCTGTATTACCTGATGATTATATGAGATTACCAGTTATTTTGGGACGTGACTTTTTGCAATCGTTTCATATTAAATTAGTTAAGATTAAGAAGAATAATTTATGTAAAACACCATCGAAGTTGGACCATAGCGGTCAATCGGTAAATACCTCGAAATTGAAAACCCTAATTATTGACGATGGGTATGCTCAAAAGTGCTGTAACACTGGTATGCCGGACATTTTCTCTATTGACATACAAATCGACAAAGATGTGCTTAACATAAATCCCAATAGTTATTTAAAGACTGATGGGATGACAGACCCACTAAAATACGAAATGAAAATACATCTCACGACGGACGCACCCTTTCACTGTGCCCCACGCAGACTTTCTTATTCTGAACGAGCTGAGGTTCAGTCAATAGTAAACGAGTTACAGAAGCAAGGAGTAATAACTCCTTAACTCACCATATGCTTCCGCCATCGTATTGGTACGAAAAAAGAACGTGTGTTGATTACCGTGCCCTTAATAAAGTAACTGTTAGGGACAATTACCCGTTGCTATTGATCGAAAACTGTATTGAGTTTTTGGAAAATAAAAAATTCTTCTCCATATTGGACCTAAAGAGTGGTTTCCACCAGGTACAGATGTCACCTGAGTCCATTCCGTATACTGCTTTTGTGACTCCAAATGGTCAGTACGAATATTTGAAAATGCCATTTGGACTAAAGAACGCTCCAGCTGTATTTCAGCGATTTATTAACAATAAGGAAATTATAATATATATGGATGATATTGTTGTTGCCACTCATGACTTAGAGGAACCCAAAACTCTATAGAGAACCGTCTTGAAACGATTGTCTTTAAGAGTGCTGAAACTTAATTTAGATAAGACTCCGGCCGAATGGCTTGCATATTCGGAGTATTATCAATTTTCCAGTGCCGAGCAATCAAAAGCAGCTACAATCTTGTATTGGCTTGTTTTCCTATTCGCCGTTTTGTTCCGTCACTCTCCCAGATTGCTAAGCCACTACAAAACTTATTGAGACGAAACTCGGAGTTCGATTTTGACGATAAGCGCCTTGATGCTTTCAACGAACTAAAGTCCCGACTAACAAATGGTCCTATTCTTGCAATATACAATCCGGTAAGAGAAACTGAGCTCCATTGTGATGCTAGCTCGATCGGATTCGGTGCCGTCTTGCTGCAACGACAGGATGATAAAAAGATCCATCCCATTTCATACTTTTTAAAAACCGCGTCTGCTGTCGATTCGCGATACCATAGTTTCGGGCTCGAAACTTTAGCTATAATTTTCGCGTTAAGGCGATTTTGAACCTACCTAGAAGGTATACAATTTAGTATTATCACTGATTGCAATTCGTTAGCTATGACTTTAGAAAGAAGGCAATTAAATCCGCGGATATCTAGATGAGCTCTGGAGCTTGAGAATTATAACTATAAGATACAGCATAGGAAAGGATCATCTATGGGGATCATCATGAGTAGGACACAAGTTGCACACATAATTAATGAAGAGGAAATTGAATTTCGGATTCGAGTAGCCCAAGAGCGTGATGAAGTTATCAAAGACCTTCGGAAACGTCTTGAGGATGGATTACTTAAGGACTTTGATTTAGTAGATGATCTAGTTTGCAGATCTCAGCCCAATGGAAAACAAATGTTCTACGTATCCACTAAAATGGAATCCAATGTTATGAGATCTATGCATGAGAAGATGGGGCATCAATCAGTTGATAAGACTATAGGCAAATTAACTTTTTATTATTGGTTCCCTAATATGAGGAAAAAAGTAGAAGCATTTATAAGAAACAGTTTAAAAGTGTCTAATGCATGCGGGGCCTCCACGAACTAGTGAAAGAAACTTACATATGATTGCTAAGACCCCACTTCCGTTTGATACGCTTCATATTAATCACTTTGGTCCACTGCCGTCTATAAATTCAAAACGTAAACACATTTTAGTTTTGGTCGATGCCTTCACAAAATTCGTGAAGCTTTCTCCAACTAACTCGACCAGCACTAGAGAAGTAACCGCTGCTCTGGAGAAGTATTTTAATTATTTCTGATTGGTGTAAGAAACTATTGGAAGTCGAATATGCTATAAATAACTCGGTTCACAGTTCCTGTCAAGATACTCCCAGTAGGCTCTTGTTTGGTGTAGAGCAACGGGGTGTAGTCGTAGATGAACCTACTGAATATTTTCAAGATGCGCTATGTCCCGATTCCGAAAGAAATTTACGATCCTTACACAAACACGCTTCTGACGCCTTGAAAGCCAGACAAGATTATGACTTAAGGCGGCAAGCTACAAGAGGCTCCGGGGCTAAGGGATACGATGTGGGAGACTATGTTGTAATTAGGAACGTAGATACAACCGTAGGAACGAATAAAAAATCTGTACCTTAGTACAAGGGACCTTACGTGGTTCATAAGGTACTAGGAAATGACCGATACGTTATTCGCGACATTGAAAATTGCCAGTTGACGCAATTACCTTAAAACAGTGTACTCGGGGCCCATCGAATGAGAAGTGGGTTGACTAGAGAGGATAATGAGGGCATAAGGCGAGACAGCCCGAAGCAAGACCCTTTGGAAAACGATTACTCTAAGCCATTTTGTATGGATGATCGAGGTCGATCAATTGCCAGGTTGGCCGAGCTGCAAACTTAGATTATGATCGAACTTTGATGTAGCCTTAGTATAAGAGCAATTGTACGGTAACTCTAAATAATATTAACTGTAATCATGTAAATGTTGGTAACTCTAAGAAAGAAGATGGCCGAACACTTTTGGCTGAGAAACCAATCGTAATATTTGTGCTTGATAATTTAAAGTTAGTTGTATGCAATAATAAAAAGGAAAACTATTAGCAGTTTATAATATGCATATATTTTTTCTGCAGTTTTTGCAAACATTTGCATCTCACTTCCAAAGAACTATCCCAGAACTAAACCGTTTGACGACACCACCAAATCTAGCTCAATACCCAAGCAATGCTTTCAACTGTTCACTTTTACATAGCGATGTTATTGGCGGTGGCAATTATCGCCAGTGCATTACTTTGCAACTCGTTCTTAACCGGTTCCCACTCCCACAGTTCTAAGATAGCTTGGCTTTGGCTAGTTCTCAACCTGTGCCATTTCGGAAAGTTTGAGGGTAGTTTTCTTTGTGAAGGAGTACTTATCGATATCCGATATTTCATGCTGTCTTCAAATTATCACTTTTGTAACCAGCACATGACGATTCACAAAGCGTGTAGCTCAAGACTGTCTCTTTTAGAGACTGGTTCCTAATTTTACTACAAGGAAAACATCCATTTATGTGCATACAAATGCACTGAGTTAGAAATTATGTGTTTCTGTGAAAATATCGCTTTATATTCAAATGCCCCTCTTTTTTTGTAGGACAGTGTAAAAGTTTGGGTTCCTCGAAAAGCGTTGCCGCTATATAGCAACCGCAATACTCACTTTCATGATATATTATGCTTTTGGCACCATATTACGTTTCGGTGGACTTCACCGTGTCTTTACTTTCCAATTGATTGTTTTTTGAATTTTTGACAACACGCAACACCAAAATGTTGCAAGCACTATATAACGGCACCGTTTTCGAGGAAACCAAATCTGAACAGCCGTGTTACATTCTAAAGATAAAAGTTTATAATCAGGTGGGCGTCGGACTGGCTGAATGTACTACTGGGTTTGTACGATCATAACGCTATTGAACTATATCATTGGTAACGAGCTGTAAAAAAACTAGCCTGTCATTAATAAATATTGTGACGTTATTTTGACATATTGGGATCGTCGGACCCATTTTTTGTGCCATCCAATTTGTAGGACATATGTATCTTACTGAGATGCTTAACACAGTGGCAGTAAATTAAATATAATTGAAACTGTTATTAATATAAAATTTTGCATGCACCAGGTGTCGCACTTTCCAGAATTTTCGAAGATAAGTTTGGGCGTCTCGGGAAAACCAGCAACGAAATAGGCTTACGTCTCCTGTACTATTACATACAGGCATGCCTGCGTTCCTTATAGTTATGGTTTTATATAATCAATGCTATTATTAGATTCTTGCTGAAAGCAGTGCATCAAATGCTCAAGCCATCCAGTCAATTTCGGAAGCTACCCGTTCCATTGCAGAGGTCACGAAAAGTCTTCTTGTAAAACGCGAAGTAATATGAAGCAAAATTTTTGAAATATCGTTTCTAATTAAAATTAAAATATTATTTCTAAAGTGCATACCTAATTTCATGTTGATGTAAATATTGTCATTTTAATAAATAAAAAGCAAGGAATTATGCATTATTTTAAGTCATCGCACCCAATGTAAACAAAAATCACCCTAATGTAAACAAACATTTCTTGCCTGTTAACCCATCAAATCAAAACATATATAGAAAAGTTTTTTTTTTTAAATGTGTTTATAGAACGTTTATTCAAACGGTGTAATGAAGCTCCTTTAAAAGAAAAAACCGAAAAAGAAAATTCAAAAAATGTTTGTTTGGAGCTGTGTTACAATGGGATAATGTATGTAAAGTATGTATACATTGGCTTGTGTGAAAGTATGTAATTTTAAGTGAAACGAATTCATTCATTTATTCATCCGTTCGGTTAACAATATGAAAGTTTTTGAAACAACAATCTTATCAAAGTGTGTTCCTACAGTCACAACGCTATTGTCATTCCACTTCACCAAAAGTATTCCTCAGGCAGCATACCTACGACATTTTATACAAAATAACTATTCGAGTAAATCTTTTACAATAAACTTATATTAAATCAAACTCTCAGCGTTGTTTTTATACCTAGTAGTGCTACGTACACAAGGTATATAACCTTTAGTCACCTAACGGCAGTATGTAACGGCATAAACGGATCGAGATAGATATTTATTAATGTACGAGTATATGCGAAACGGTCAGCATGAAAAGTAAAATATCCGGGCAAGTAGTTAATACTCCACTGCAAAAGCGAAGTTGTATACCTTTTTTGATTTTCATGCCTTTAATGAACATGAAATGTTTGTACGTATGAGAAGAATAGTCCCATCAAAAAGTGTACTGAAATGATTAGGAGGATGAGCTGAGTCGATGTAGCCATGTCCGTCTCTCGATGCGTCTATCTGTCTGTCCGTCTGTCTATTTGAACGCAAATACGAAATGAAAGTATTAAAATAGACCTGCGTAAATTGGGATGCCATAATAGATCACTACTAGGTATATAATGTTCGGTTCCACCCGAATTTAGACTTCCTTACTTGTTTTTTTAGTTCCTTGTTCGTTTTTAGAGGACATTTTTTTGTCCGTAGTTCACGAAGAGGCCCAGCTACTTCGGATCATCCAATTTTTGTAAACAAAATGAACCGGCTTTTCTCGTATGAATGGTTTTGCGGAATGGCTACCATTATGGTATTTACCTTAGCAAAGATCAGTCAATGGACAAAATGCCATGTTTCAAATATTTGAAAGTGGTCTAATCTTTGTTATTTTACCGCTCATATTCAAATAAGAGTTGTAACAAGATGCAGAAACTGCTTTAGATCTTGAGAGCGATTGCTTTACATATTGTTGGCTATAAAAGGTGTTATAGTCAGTGTGACCAGGTTAGCCTTTTCGAGGCTAGATTTAGCCTTTTTTTGTCCTTTAGCCTCATAATTGTGGTTTTAGCTTCGTGGCTTTTTTCTAGCCTTTTTTTACTCCAAACCTTTTCTGGTCCCAGCACCATATTTTTCATACAACTTCGAGGAATATATAAAATTAAAGTTGAATTAAGGTATATTGATGACGAAATACAGAAAATTATTCGTAAAAATTGTCAACTATTTTTAACGGAGTTGATAACCCAATTTCGACATCGCCTACCTAATAATATGAACTCTTAACAAAAGATAAATTTATTTTCAGTTGATAATTCTTTGAAAGTTACAAAGCCGGATGTATTTTCTCACTTTTAAGAAGAAAAGTCTAGGTATTCTCCAAGTCAAGTAGCATTGATTGAGCTACAGTGGCGAAAGCTAATAACCCTACAGTGGAGAAGTGTTACCTCTATTGAATTTTGGGCGGTAGTCCCAGAACATAAAAATTCATTACACGAACCCCCTTTTTTAGAACTGGTCCAATTCGTATTTAACTTTTTGGTATTCAAAAAAAAATTCAAAAAAATCTATGGCGCGATATACAACAGGTATATCATCATAAGTCTCCTAAGAGATTTTTGCTCCAAGCTTCTCTTCCAATTTGTGGTGTGCCGATTTGAATTTTCCCTACAAATTGGTGGGACCTACAGCTTTTTGCCGACTCCGAACGTCATCTACAAAGGAGATTGCCAAACCACTGCCGAGGGGCGACCCCGTTTTGAAAAAACTTTTTCAAACCACTTTTGATGTTACCTGTACCAGTAGCGCGATTCACTAACTTTTTTAACACAATTTGTCAACGATAAATTAACTTAACAACAATTTTAACAGTTTTGCGATTCACTAACTTTTTTAACACAATTTGTCAACGATAAATTAACTTTAACAACAATTTTAACAAACTATGCTATTCACTAACTTTTTGTCTACTTTAAATTCGATAATTTATCGTTGTCAATTGGTAAATTGTTATTTTATCACTGATTCTTTTTGTGCTGTTAAAGTTTTGTTTACTAAAATACAATAAATGGTAATTGTTTCCTTTAGGAGACAACTGCTAAAACACGTCCGAAATTATCGGGAAAGGTATCAGAAGACGCGTCTTGACCTCGGTAACAATAATCCGGAAGCGCATTTTTTAGTTTTGGTTTCAGTGAGGAGATTTGCAACCAAAGTTGAGAATTTTTTGTCATTTTCATGTGGTTGTTGTAATCACAATAAATGGTAATTGTTTCCTTTAGGAGAAAACTGCTAAAACACGTCCGAAATTATCGGGAAAAGTGTCAAACGACGGGTTTAACCTTCGTATCAATAATCTGGACCGCGCAGCCGGTATTAGACCGGCTAAGGGTTATTTTTTTGAAGCGCGGCCGAAGGCCGCCTACGCAGGAGGGTGTTGTGGGTAATTTTTGGGTTTTTTGCGAATAACTTTTCGCTGAAACAAAAAATGGTAATTGTTTCCTTTAGGAGACAACTGCTAAAACACGTCCCAAATTATCGGGAAAGGTATCAAAAGACGCGCTTTGACCTCGGTAACAATAATCCGGAAGCGAATTTTCGAGTTTTTGTTTCAGTGAAGAGATATTTGCCATCAAAGTTGAAAATTTTCTGTCATTTTCATGTGGTTGTTGTAATCACAGATTAGGGTGGATCGAAAAGTGCAAAAAGTGTGTTCTGCGCAGAAAAACTGTGGACCGCGTAGCCGGTGTTGGACCGGCTGAGGGTTATTTTTTTTAAGCGCGGCCGAAGGCCGCCTACGCAGAAAGGTGTTCTGCACATAAATACCTTGGATCAAGCCCCCTATTTGGGATCGGACCTGGGTAATTTTTGGGTTTTTTGCGAATAACTTTTCACTGAAACAAAAAATTGAAAATCCGCTTTCGGATTGTTGATACCGAAGTCAAAACGCGTTGTTTGATACCTCTCCCGATATTTTTGGACGTATTTTAGCAGTTGTCTCCTAAAGGAAACAATTACCCAAAAAATTTAAATTCCGCTTTCGGATTGTTGATAGCGAAGTCAAAACGCGTTGATTGATACCTCTCCCGATATTTTTGGTCATGTTTTAGCAGTTGTCCTACTTCCCTTTGCTGAAATATCTGCACAAAAAATCGGCGCGAACAATTATTTTTGTTCTATTCCTCTTTGAAGTTTTCGTAAATTTTGACATTTAAGTATCAGTGATGCCACTTTTTCTCAAATTGAAAACATTGATAACAAGTGTTGTTAAATCTGAGATAGTGAATCGCACAATCGTTAATGAAAGCAATATACGTTTACGGTAAAAATCTCGATTGCCGAAACGTTAAAAGTTAGTGAATCGCGCTACAGGGCTCGAACATTGGACTTTCGGTGTGGTAGGCCGGAACACTACCGCTACACCACGGCAGCCGCCGTATTCTTCTTCTTTAAATGGTCATCTAACCGCCTGGGCGATTTTGACCGTCCAACATAGCTCGCCCGTCGTTTCTTCGTTGCGCCAACTGGCGCCAATTGGAAACACCGCGGGATCGCAAATCAGTCTCCACTTGGTCCTTCCATCGGAGTGGTGGTCTCCCTCTTCCTCTGCTTCCACCGGCGGGTGCCGATAAGAATACCTTCTGGGCTGGAGCATCTTCGCTCATTCGCACTACGTGGCCTAGCCAGCGAAGCCGCTGTGTTTTAATTCGCTGAACTATGTCAGCGTCTGCGTAAAGTTCATACAGCTCATCATTAAATCTTCTTCGGTACTCGCCGTCGCCAACGCGTAAAGGTCCACAAATCTTTCGAAGAACCTTTCTCTCGAATACTCCCAGAGCCGCCTCATCAGATGTTGTAAGTGTCCACGCTTCTGCACCATATAGCAGGACGGGTGCGATGAGTGACTTGTAGAGTGTTATTTTCGTTCGTCGAGAGAGGACTTTACTTTTCAATTGCCTACTCAGTCCGAAGTAGCATTTGTTTGCAAGAGTAATTCTTCGTCGGATTTCTAGGCTAACATTATTGTTGGTGTTAATGCTGGTTCCCAGGTAAACGAAGTCCTTTACTATTTCGAAATTATTGGTGCCAACAGTGGCTTGGTGGCCAAGGCGCGAATGCGCTGACTCCTTGCATGATGACAGAAGGTACTTCGTTTTCCCCTCGTTCACCACCAATCCCATTTTCTCCGCTTCTTTTTCTAATTTGGAGTAAGCAGAAGTTACGGCGCGGTTGTTATGGTCAATGATATCAATATCGTCAGCATATGCCAACAGTTGCACGCTTTTATAAAATATTGTTCCAGCGCGGTTAAGTTCTGCAGCTTGTATTATTTTCTCCAGCATTACATTAAAGGAATCGCACGATAGGGGGTCACCCTGTCTGAAACCTCGTTTAGTTTCGAACGGCTCGGAGAGGTACTTCCCAATTCTGACCGAGCTGGCGGTGTTGCTCAAGGTCATTTTGCATAGCCGTATAAGTTTTGCGGGGAAGCCAAATTCAGACATAGCGGCATATAGGCAGCTCCTTTTCAGTAATGCCGAGGTTGAAAGAATTTTTAGTGCCATGAACATTTTAAAAACTAAGTTAAGGAACAGATTAAAAATTAAAATGCTTAACTCACTGCTTAATATTAAATATTCCTTAAAACCCTTATTCAAATATTGCACACAGACTCAAGCTCTTCTGTTTCATCAGACGAAGAAACTAATAAAATAATTTATTTTGTAGTGATTTTTCTATAGTATGTATTTCTTTGAAAAAATTCCTGGTCAACGAAAATGTGCGTGATATGTGTTGAAACAAGAATAGTTCCTTTAAGTTATGTCTACAGCTTTATATACAAATGGTTTAAACTAAAATACAAAATTTGAAATGGATTTCGTAAAAAAATTTCTGATTTTTTTTAGCTTCTTTTTTTTCTTAATTTTAGCCTTTTCTAACCTTTTTTTGCCGATTTAGCCTCTTTTTTTCTATCACCTGGTCACACTGGTTATAGTATCTTCGTGCATCTGCCAATACATGCGTTCTCTAGGCATTGAGTGGTAGCCCCTAGAGAGTAAAATTCCGATTAAAATTTTAAGAAAGCTAAAATTATGCTTGTTATGCTGCAAGGCGTATATTTTCGTTTGATCGATAATTAAATTTACTACCACATCATCAAAAATCGTTTCAAAAATTTCAACTGGGGACTTAGTTACCAATAGAGAACTCGCTTCAAATTTCGATTGTTCGTAAAAAGGCCTTTCCGGAATTTCTGTACTAGTTATTCTTTTTCGCCATTTTGGAATTGCATCCTTTGACAACTTTTGCCTTGTTTGTAAGCTCGCAAGGGAATATCGTCATAACTGTCACTGCTAAAAAATAATTCAACTTCGCCCGAAACATCCCTTGGTATATTTTCACGCAATATATTATCCTCGTCAATCTCTCCTCATCTGTGTCACAGTAAGTATTTGGCGGTATTATAGCGAAGTCGAAGCGAGTACGGCCGCCATAGTATATGTCTACTAGTAACGCAACTTACTCCGAATCTGCACACACACACAAACCACACAGGGTGAATTGTATGCAATAATAAAACAATGAAATTTAAATACTGCAATATTGAACGTGAAGACTTAAAACACCCAAATTATTGAATATAAAGCAGTTATAACACCTTATCAGTTCCTGCAGAATGTAAATTTCAGTTTAAATTGAAGTTTTTAGTTGTACTTTTTTACTTTAAAGCAACTCTGAACGCGATTTCCTTCATTACACTCTCTCGGAGTACATTCATCCACTGCCTTCCACTCCGATTCGCAAAAGAAGATGCCAAACTAGTACTGGTAAACAATGACGGCCGCTCAATTCAATACAGCCACTGGCCGCAGAAAGGTTTGCGAAACTTACCAAAAAAATTCGAACATCCATTATCAACCTACATGAAACACACCCGAAATGTATACTAATATTTTCAGTGTACCCATACGAGTACACTAGAATTCAAACCTACCGAAACAAAGTTCCGTATTTTTGTAAGAATTACCAAAAAAATCTATGCATTTTAAGACTGATCTTTTTCCGCGATAACTAAATTTTGCAAAACACAGAGCTTTTTTCAAACTCAACCATGAAAATAATAAAAATTACAAAAGTGAGCGTAGGAAGAAATGAATAACGGATAACGATACTCCTCAAAAGTAAGACGAAAAGTATGTATTCAAATACGACATCTCACTCTATATGATGAGGCGGTTGCAATAAGAAAAATCTACGCGTTGGCTTTCGACGACGCTTTGACAAATGTGTTTTTTCTGTCCTCAAGTTCGTGTAAATTTTGATTAAAGGACACATATATCGAAATATCATTAATTTAAACCAAATACGTTCAGAGTTATGACGAATTTTGATTTTATACAACATGGGGGCCTGGCACCGCTCACTTTTCCAAAATTATATATAGCTTATGATTTAACCAGTGGACCCGAGAATCTACTGTGAAAATTTCATAAAGATCGGTTGAGTACTTTGGACGCCTATAAAAGATTAAAACTTTATATAATATTATATACTGTAACCATTGAACCCGAAAATCTACTGTGAAAGTTTCATAAAGATCGGTTAAGTAATTTGGACGCCAGAGACACAGACACATATTCATTGTTATACCTAGCGTATACTAGTACACAGGGTATTATAGTTTTAGTCATATAACGATGGTTTGTAACGGTACAAAATAATGGAGATAGATGTAGAGTTCCACATATCAAAGTTCTTAGAATGAACAGAGGAATCCATTAAGACATGTCCGTCCGTCCGTCCGTGGACACGATAACTTGAGCAAAAATTAAGATATTTGTATGAAATTTGGCACACAGGTTGCTTTCAGACCAAGGTCGGTTGCTATTTAAAATGGGCGAAATCGAACAATAACCACGCCCCTTTTCTCGATATCGAAAATTTCGAAAAACGTTTAAAATGAGATAATTCAATAAAAAAAACCGCGGTAGATTTATTTAGTTGGTTGTCCTATTGACGATTTTACCAAAGTTTCGAAAAAGGGGCGTGGCACCCCCAACATATCAGTGAACAAATTTTCAAACTTCGACTGTTAATAACTACAGAACAGCTTATGCTAGAATAACGAAATTTGGTAGGATGTGTACTATGGCTGGGGTTAATATGCCCCTACAAAATAAGCGAAATCGCTTTTCGACCACGCCTACGTTTTCATAAAAGTTGTCTGAAAATTAGGTAGAAATACTGAACTCATTGACTGATACATGTAGAATGATATCATTTCGCCGTTACATCAATTTTCTATCTATACAATTTTTGCAACATTTTGGAAAGTAGGCGTAGCACCGCCCACTTAGGAGTCAAACAATTTTCAAATTCGACTGTTAATAGCTTCGTAACCGTGTAAGATAGAATTACGAAACTTGGCACGAGGTTTACTAGGGGCATGTAGAGTACGCCCATTGAAAATAACCGAAGTCGGTGGACGACCACGCCCCATTTTGTACTAAAGCTTTATAAAAAAGGTAGGATACCGCAATTTGCCATATCTCCATCACTGATGCAGATAGAATGCTCTTGAGCAGACAGTTTTTACTGAACTGCCACAAACCTAGTCAGCTAAACCGTCATCTATTGGATGAAGTCCGCCTCCTAGAGACATAAGGAAAAATCTCCGTAAGCACTATGATGAGATCCGACACCAGATTACCTTGCCGTTTGATCTGCGTAAAAATAGGCGGGCTCTAAACGACCTCCACACCGAGTCACACAAATCCCTCAGATCTCGGCCTGTGAATCGCTTTATTGACATCCAACCACCATACCAAGTATTTGCCCCGAATGTGGTATGTCCCCTCATGATAAACATCTCTTTTCCTGGTGAATTGAACCTACTCTTCTAACACCAATATTACTGTGGTCCAACCCTGTTGAAACTGCGCGTTTCCTTGGACTCCCGTCAGAAGAACTTGATGACCAGAGCTTGGAAATTCCCACAACAGCCGGTTCTATGTACCGGAATGACCTGGGTTGTTCACCCGGCCAAGGGCTGTTATTTCAGTATAACCCTGTCTAATCTGTCTCCTCCCACCATTAAATTGTCATCCTCGTAGCAAACCCTTGCAGCGGGGTTGCTCCATTGTCTCTTGTTACGGGCTGGGGTCGAACCCAACCTCGGACCAAGAGATTGGATCTGCTGCTTCTGCTGGAAGAAATTTTATATTAAACGGTCGCATTCTGTTCAATGCACCAAGGGCTTAACCCTACCATCCACAGACCCCGTACTTTCTTTAGTACTTTCGAGGCACCATGCTGTATACGCCTAAGGGCGTCCCGCGAGCGCACCCCCACCGCCCCTTCCAACTTCAAGCAGCCACAATGGTGGCTCAGTCCACACGACCACCAGCACTGCTGCAAGTCCCGCCTCACCCACTCCCGACTGTCGCTCACGCACACCAGCGTCTCCATCTCGCACGGCTGCTCAACACTCCTATCCCCTCCGGAATAGGCCGGATATGAGCATCGCCGAGCGTCAGTCCGCTCTTTCTCTTTCCCAATGTCCCCACCTGCTTCCAGGTTGCACGTGGGCCAGGACCACCACCTCCTCGTACCTATCACTACGTACCATGTTTCTTAGCAAAGATTATATACTCCTGCGACATCGGTCAAGTGCAACAATTGTCTTGGCCTATGTCACACCCTTATGTGCTCTGGGCTCGTAAGCAGAACCCTCTGGACGGATACGTTCCCCCTGTTGCAGTACACAGCCCTGTTGTTGTTCCAAGCCACACAGAGCCGCAATAAGATCTCTTCCTGTTCAACTGAAACTATTCTAACACCAACATCAATCTGGTCCAGCCCTGTTGAAACTGCGCGTTTCCTAGGACTTTCGTTAGAAGAGCTTGATGACAATTTAGAGTGATCTTGCCTATTAGGCAGGACGAAGCACTGTTAACAACAACAACAACAGCAACGTTGAAGGTTGTGTAGCTAGACAACATGGCGCAACGTACGTATCAGTCAACAAATTCCTGTTTCCAAGTATAAAGCATATAAGCAGCTGGCATAAGCCAAGGCAAGCGTTGCATTTGACTGATCGCCATTGTTTACCCCTACTAGTTTGGCATCTTCTTTTGCGAATCGGAGTGGAATGCAGTGGATGAATGTACTCCGAGAGAGTGTAATGAAGGAAATCGCGTTCAGAGTTGCTTTAAAGTAAAAACTACAACTAAAAACTTCAATTAAAACTGAAATATACATTCTATAGTAGCTGATAAGGTGTTATAACTGCTTTATATTCAATAATTTGGGAGTTTCAAGTCTTAATGTTCAATATTGCAGTATTTAAATTTGAAGGTTTTATTACTGCATACAACACACCCTGTGTGGTTTGTGTGTGTGTGCAGATTCGGAGTAAGTTGCGCTACTAGTAGACATATACTATGCTGATCGCTCAGCATTGCTCACATCCTAAGAAGCTTTAACGCGACGACTAGTGGGGAACACTAAACCATTAATTCGCGGGTAGGTTATTCACCACTGGGGAAATTTGCGTTTATTTCGCGAATTTTAAGGCTATTAACAATTTTAATTTTGTTCAACATTTACAATTAAACGTTTTTGTGTGTGAATATTCAATTAAATCACGGCTTATTCAAGCATTTTACACGCAGGTATATTGGTGAATTACCTACCATCGATTTGACACCGGCAACTTACATTCGCTGTTGGACCTTCTTGTGGTTATACGCCCTACTAGACAGGTACCAGTTAAATGGTTGGTCAGATAAAATCTCGGCCTGACTTGCGTTTGCGTTATTTTTCTAAATTAGTTTCTGAAGAGCAGTGTGCCAAATCTAACCATGTGTTTGCTGTCCGTGTGCACACGTACAGTGTAGGGCATCCCTTTCTAGCGCATGTAAAACCACATATATCTGCACTCTTCACTCTCATTATTCATAGTGAAAAATTTGGTTAGCGCTAACAGTCATGTATAATGCAAACACATGCCACCGCTAATGGTTATGAGTATGGCAAACTTCGCCAGGCCTAATGGTTATGAATGGCGGAAACTTCATATTTAGCTAACAATGAAAAGACAATTGTTTGTATTATTAGATTTGGTTTTTAATGTTTAATATAATTTTAAATTACACAATTTTCACGTTAACAATAGTCAATAAGATCTATAAATACATACATATTCATATCAATAAACATTTACAAAATATAATTTCACTCCATTTGTCGCAAGTTGAAAGTTTCTTTGCTCGTCAACCTGAAAATATGAAATTTTTGGTGCATAAATATATAATCCAGGACTTTACTTGTTTAATAACAATAATTAGCACTATATACTTGCCTTATCTAGACGTATTAGTTGCAATTTCTCTGCAAAACTCCTTATTAAATATTTTATAAATTTTTTAACGACGCACTAACATTTCGCTCACAATACCAAAGAAGGATGCACAAAGAAAAAGAAAAACTTGGCAGAAGGCTTTGTGTGTGTTAGTAATTTACAATTTTCGCTTGCATGTATTACTGAGTGTGGTTAGGTCCGTCTAGTAGGGAAGGATGTCTACCCTTATGCATGCAAGCGTGTACCAAGAAAGAGGAAGAGAGATGGCGCGACTGTTTGCGAATACAAGTCAAAGAGGAGATGTCAATAAATAGCACCGACCCTTCCAGAACACGAAGAGCGAACAACCAAGAAAATTCTGGGTGCGTATGGTAGCACCCTGTTGGATTATCTAAGGCAGCGACCCAGCAAGGCGGTTGATGAGTTTATTTTCAAGTGTTGTTCAGTGAACTACTGTGAAGTTACCAATCTCTTCAATTCTTATTGCGTTTGTACTAGTTAATAAAACTAGCTATTAGTTACAATATCTGTGCGTGTGTTTATTTGAATTTATAGGGATCGAACGCAGGGTTCTTGATCAAGGAATTATCGAATTCGTCACAACCTATTTTTTCCGATGCTCGATGTTTATCTCTAAAACCATCTCTTACGTCGCGATTCTGTTTTTTTAGGAAATTTTTTCCCTTTTCCCCGTATCCCAAACGAACTTCGAAAAATTGAATATGCATTTGAGATTAAAAGTAGGTTTCCGAACGTTGAAAAAATGACCGGAGCCCCTACATGCACAATATTTGATGGGTCCCTTAAACTGCACCTTTACCACAATTGTTTGCAAATCAATGATAGTAATAAACTAAAGTTGAGTGTTGAGTTCTAATTTGAATATTTGTAAATGCATCAAGTAATACAAGATTAAGGAATACGCATTGGCAACACTGATTTGTGACATTTTGCATTATCCCTTTTCCGTTTCATTCTTCACATCATTAACACTAATCGCTATACAGCATAGTATATGTCTACTAGTAAAGCAACTTACTCCGAATCTGCACACACACACAAACCACACAGGGTGAATTGTATGCAATAATAAAACAATGAAATTTAAATGCTGCAATATTGAACGTGAAGACTTAAAACACCCAAATTATTGAATATAAAGCAGTTATAACACCTTATCAGTTCCTGCAGAATGTAAATTTCAGTTTAAATTGAAGTTTTTAGTTGTACTTTTTTACTTTAAAGCAACTCTGAACGCGATTTCCTTCATTACACTCTCTCGGAGTACATTCATCCACTGCCTTCCACTCCGATTCGCAAAAGAAGATGCCAAACTAGTACTGGTAAACAATGCTATACAGTCTACTCGACCGCCCGCAACTTGAATTTAAATTCGTATATTATAATTTGCCATAGTGTTCTTATTGAATAAAATATCAATTCCAATTAATTAAAGTACATTTGTTATAAGCATAGCCAATTGTGTTGATATTATTTTTGGTATCAACGCGTCAAGTCGTAAGTTCGTAATTTAACATCAAGTTATCTAGCAGTACCAGGTAACCCGCAACCCGCAAAAAGGCAAACCGCTTCAACATTTTTTTGGTCCTTACGAGCCGAATCGCTCAAATATACACACAAAAAAAATGCAAGTGCATAGTCGCAATTCATCTAATAATTGAATAAATCGCTTAACAAATTCAAATTAGCTGCAATACAATTTTTATATTGCACTTTGCCATCTTCGTGACTTCCATTCGTTCTCTGCATAATTCATTGTTTACCCGTACTAGTTTGGCATCTTATTTTGCGAATCGGAGTGGAAGGCAGTGGATGAATGTACTCCGAGAGAGTGTAATGAAGGAAATCGCGTTCAGAGTTGCTTTAAAGTAAAAACTACAACTGAAAACTTCAATTTAAACTGAAATTTACATTCTGCAGGAACTGATAAGGTGTTATAACTGCTTTATATTCAATCCTTTGGGTGTTTTAAGTCTTCACGTTCAATATTGCAGCATTTAAGTTTGATTGTTTTATTATTGCATACAATTCACCCTGTGTGGTTTGTGTGTGTGTGCAGATTCGGAGTAAGTTGCGCTACTAGTAGACATATACTATGGCATAATTGCGCTATTACTTTTAGCGCATATATATGCATACATACATATATATTAATCTGCTTTGGCCTTTGGTGTCCCTCTACAATAAGCAACAGCAAAAATTATACCCACATGCAAGTAAAATACAAAAAGTGTAAAATGTCTGCATTTGTGAAAACGCGTGATTCTGCCCTGAAGGTCATTAAGAGATATATGACAAAAAGCATAGACGACGCATTTGCCCTTGATATTCATAATATTGAGAGCTATTTAGTTTTGCTAAGTGAGCAATGGACGCGTTTTAACACTGCTGAAGATGCTGTGGAAACCTGTTGTGGAGTTGACAACGCCGAGGTAGAAGCGAATGCGCGCATTAAAGCTGAAACCTGGTATGCCACAGCTTTATCTAATTTCAATCGTGTTCAGAAATGTAGAGCCGAGTCTGCATCGCAACCCACATATTCGTCTGCCACTGTGTGCGTCCATACGCTTACCCAAAAGGATCTTCCAACCTTTGCTGGCGACTCCACTGAATGGATTTCATTCCACGACGCTTTTTGTTCTTTAGTCGATAATAATGCTGCTTTGTCAGGCTTTTGTCAGCCTGCATTATCTGCGTAGTTGCCTAAAGGGTGAAGCCCTTAGCATAATAAACGGATTTAAAATAAGCGATGCGAACTACTCCAAGGCTTGAAATTTACTAAAGTCACCATACAATCTTAGAGCGATAGGTGATATCCGCAAGGCCGCGAGCGATACTGCTGATGCTATAAAAAGCGTTACCAATGAATTTCATCAGCATATACGTGAGCTGAAAGCAATTAAGAAGACCCGTCGAGTTTTGGGACGACTGGCTAGTTCACGAGATCGTCAACAAACTAGCTTTCGAGACCCGTAAGCAATGGGAGCTGACCCTAGTTAGCGACGAACCACCAACCCTTGAACAGTTGGCCAACTTCCTTGAAATACGGGGCCGCTCGTTAGCGATGCGATGCTTTCCCAGAAAAGCGGTGCCGCAATATAACTTTCGCTACATAGCGGCCTCTATGCTTACCGTCATTAGCGGCACCGCTTTCTTGTAAATTTCGATAAACGCAACGCTCAATTTGGGCGATTTTGTTTTAATGATTTGCTGTACGGTTTTGCTATTTTTTATTTTTATTTCTTTCTAATATTTTTTTCAAAACCACCGAAATGTCAGAATTGTTGTTTAGGGGAAAAATATTTGATTGAATTCTCACCGTTTTCAATATGACGGTGGGAAAAAAAGTTGTCGAAAGTGTTGCCACCGTCATGACGGCCGTAATATTTTATGCTTGCCGCTGTATAACGTTACGGTGAACTTCACCGTCTTCTTAGTTTACACGTAATTACTTTTACATTGCAATGTTTTTGACAACCTACTTCGAGGAAACCAATGCTGTAGTACGTCCGCTTCTCAGGCGCAAGTAGGGAAGCCAAGTTCGTCGAAACCTGCTGCAAAATCAGCTTAAGTTTTTCATGCAGTTTCAGAACAAAATAATACACACCCATAAAATCTGCGCTTTGAGAAAAGTCTCGTAATTTAGATTCTACCGCCAAGTCCAAGCTCATTAGAGAATTCAAAGCCTGTTTGAACAGTTCCAGTCCAGGGCACTATAAAGATCGCTGCAATAGGGCTTCCGCATAACGCATATGTCACCCACGACTTCACACGCTGCTCCATGGTGTGGGAGTATCAACCGCTACATCCGCATCCGATACTTTTGTCGCCGAGGCCAACCGAACTGTTCCGAATACGTCATCTACGAACATCCCTATAAACGCGTCTGCTAGCACCAGTTCGCCATCGAATACCAATGCTGTCTCATCATATTTGAGCTCTGAAGAAAATCCGCTTCCTGTTACGCAACAAACTGTGTTGTTGTCCACCCCTTCTGTAAAGGTTCGTGATTGCGCCGACCGATGGCAGACGGCTCGCTTATTATTTGATTCGGGTTCACATGCCACATTCGTCATTGAGGCGTGTGTACGACGCTTGGGCCTATCCCGTAAGTCCTCTTTGGTAATTGTCACCGGAATAGTTTCATCGCAGGGAGGTCGCTGTAAGAGTGAGACATCACTCGTACTCTCGTCGTACTTCTCTAAAGATCGCTATCCAGTCGACGCTTTGATTTTGCCGAAAATCACTAGCGACTTGAAGTCGCATACTCTGGACATTCCTGAATGGCCTCATATTCAGGGTTTGTTCCTTGCTGATCCGGAATTTATGAGACCAGGTCGCATAGACTTCTTGGTTGGTATGGAGATCATGAGTCGTCTCATCTGTCCTGATCTTCGTAAAGGTCCACTCGGCGCACCTATCAAAATACGGTATTTGGTTGGACCTTGTGTGGAAGTATCAATACTTTGTCGTCGCAGCCGATTAACGTGCAGCCGCTGCACTGTGATGTGCAACTCGATCGCGCGCTAACAAGATTGTGGGAACTCGAGGAATGTCCCCCAAAAACCTCATCTGACATACAAAGAGCGCTTCTGCGAAGATCATTTCGCTTCTACGCATCAAAGATCACCTGATGGTCGCTTTCTAGTGGAGTTACCGCTGAAAGCAGACGTACCATTGGAACTTTGCTGTTTGAAGTTTATTACGCATCGAAAGGAGGATGACTCGAGACAATGACATGCAATCGTGGTACAATGAGTTCATGCAAGAACTCATAGATATGGGTCATATAGAGCCTGTATCCAAAAAGACGAACAATGCTGTGTACTCTATGCCGCATCACCCAGTGCTGAAGGAGTCGAGTGTCACGACGAAGCTAAAGGTCGTTTTCAACGCTTCTGCCAAAACCACCTCCGGGAACTTGCTCAACAATGCCCTTTGGGTTGGACCGCAAATTGCAGCACGAACGCTATTTTTTTGCGTTTCCGTACGCACCGCTTCGCTGTCACTGCGGATGTAGCGAAGATGTTTCGCCAAGCCTGCGTATCGTCGAAGCAAATCGACTTACAACGCACCGTTTGCCGTGTTCATCCATCTGCGGTGTGGCGGCCGCTTCTCATTTGGCTGTAAAGGCGTTGCAGCAAACCGCTAAGGATTCTTCGAACGCTTCCGAAAAGGGCGTTTCAGTAATCCTCAGAGATTTTAATATGGACGATCTTCTTACTGGTACTTCCTGCAAAACCGATTTCAGTCCCTGCAACAAAACGTTTTGAAGATTTTAATGGACGGAGGCTTCGAGCTACAAAAGTGGGCAGTTAGGAGCTAAACGAGAGCATTTTCGAATCAGCGAGAGGCATTTCACACTACGTAGTCGATGTCAAAGACCCTGGGGGATCATTTCACGTTTGCCGTCAATTTAAAGAAAGAACCCACAACTCTAACCAAGAGATCCCTCTTGGCCAATGCTAGTACGCTCTTTAACCCGCTGGGTCTGCTCGCTCCAGTTACAATAAAGGAAACTTGTGGTTTCAAGACGTTTGGCCCTCTGCAGTTGGATGGGACGACCTAGTACCAGACACAATCGAAAGAGCTTGGCGAGACCATCGTTTACAGCTACAGAATTTGAAGGAGTTAAAGGTCAATCGCTGGATTGGATTCGGAACGGCTGGATCATTTACGGAGCTGCACGTGTTTGCTGACGCTCCGGAACGTGCTTACGCCGCAGCCGTGTACGCTCGTAGTCTGCAAACCGGCGGTACGGTCACTGTAACCCTTATTTCTTCTAAAACTAAGGTGGCACCGCTTAAACCAACCACTTTGCCCCGTCTTGAACTTTGTGCTGCGCATCTAGCTTCGAAGTTGATCCGAAACGTGCCGCAAAGTTGGTGTGATCTCCGCTACCCGCTATTTGCTGGGACGGATTCAACCATCACCTGCCTGGCTACAAGCACATCCCAGTAAATGGATAACTTTCGTAGCTAACCGCGTTGCCGAGTTCCAAGACATTTTACCTCAGAATTGTTGGCATCATGTAAGGTCTGAGTTGAACCCAGCTGACTGTGCGTCTAGGGGTATATCGCCGTCTGACCTCCTTTGTCACGAGCTGTGGTGGAACGGGCCTGAATTTTTGAAGGGCATAGACCAATTCTAGAAGAAAGAATCGAAGAATCAACACGCAACCGATATTGGCATCCGAAACCAAGTCGTAACGAATGTTTCGAATTCAAAGGATTACTGGTCCGTCATCAAAAAATATTCTTCCTATTTCAAGCTACGCCGTATTATCGCATTCTGTTTACGATTCGTTTCTCACATTCGTGCAACTAAGCGTCTCGTCGAAAAACTCCATATACTCGTGGGAGGGGAGCTAAATCTACGAAGGGGTATACGAGGTGTGTTCAAAAAGTATAGCGAATTTTGTGTTTTTTCAAAAATTATTTATTTATTCATGAATATCTATTTTGTCCCCTTTAAAGTAATCCCCATGAGATATTATACACTTGTGCCAACGGTTTTTCCAATCTTCGAAGCACTTCAAAAAATCATTTTTTTGTATCTTGTTCAGCTCCTCCTTCGATGCCGTCTTTATCTCGTGAAGAGAAGCGTAACGTCGTCCTTTCATGGGCCTCTTCAGTTTAGGGAACAAGAAAAAGTCACAGGGGGCCAGATCTGGGGAATACGGTGGCTGCGGCATCATTAGTGTGTTGTTTTTGGCCAAAAAAGGGCGTTATCGTGGTGCAAAATCCAATTTTTGTTCTTCCACAAATCCGGGCGTTTCTGGCGGATTGCTTCGCGCAAATTGCGCATAACTTGCAGGTAATATTCCTTATTGACCGTTCTTCCCTGTGGCAAGAACTCATGATGCACCACGCCCCTGCAATCGAAGAAAACTGTCAGCAAAACTTTCACATTCGACCGAACTTGGCGCGCTTTTTTCGGTCTTGGTTCGTGCGGCAGCTTCCATTGAGATGATTGAGCTTTGATTTCCACGTCATAACCATAAATCCACGATTCGTCACCAGTTATGACCCTCTGGAGCAAATTTGGGTCGTCGCGGACAGAGTTTAACAGCTCATTAGCAATGTTCATGCGATGCTGTTTTTGGTCACAATTGAGCAATTTTGGTAAAAAAATAGGTAAAAATCGAAGACGATCCAAAACACGTGCAAGCAAAGCAGCTGTCAACAATTAACTGAACATTCAAAATGGCCGAGCTTGTCGGCATAAGTGAGAGACATTAGTACCAACATAACGCCACAAAAAATTCGAAATTCGAATATACGTAACCAGCGAAAATTCAAAATTAGCGATACTTTTTGAACACACCTCGTATATGTTCCTTTATATGTACTAGAGATTGCCCAGTGGTTGAAATTCAACCACAAAACTTTATTTTATTTTAATTATTTCCTATACCTTTCATTTGCCATTTTTCCCTTCCTTTCTCTGCCGTTCCTTTCCTCTAAAATAATTTCGTTTTCCTTTATTTCTTCTTTTACTCTCTATTTTTAATTTATTTTATTCTTTCCTTTCCTCTCCTCTTCTTTCCTAACCTTTCCTTTCCCTTCCTTTCATTTCCCTTCCCTTCCCTTCTTTTCATTTCCCTTCCCTTCCTTTCTTCCCCCTTCATTTTCTTACCTTTCTTTTAATTCCCTTACCTTTTGTTTCATTTCCATTCCCCTTTCCTTTGCTTTCCATTCACTTCCTTTGTTTTCCATTGCCTTCCTTTCCTTTCCTTTCCTTGCCTTTCCTGTCCTTCCCTTCACTTTCTTTTAATAAACTTTGTTTTATTCTTTTTTATCTTATTTCATTTATTTTATTTTATTGCAATTCACACATACCCAACCACAAATACAAAACAAATTCCGGTGTTGAATACTCTTTATGAATAATCATTTATTTTGTTTTTGTAAACACTGTTTGTAAGCAATGAAGTTTTCATATTTTACATTGCTTGTTTAATGTCTCCAACAAAGAAACTTTTCGCGCTCTCAGGAGAACCGCTGACACTGGGCATTGTAGCCTGTGATCAATACAATAACAGCAACTAAAGCAAAAATGCATGACACGTTTACTCACACGACAGGGGCTCTATAGTGCGAATACTTGTTTTTCATTGGTCCAATACCACTCACAGTGAGAGCTGATCACACGAGTAATACAAAAACATGCATGACGTGTCTACTCACACAACTACAGCTCTATAGTGTGAATACATATTTGGCATTTGTTTTAGTGTATTTTTAAAATAATTTTTCAATATTATAGTAAATTTTTTTACAGTTTTTTTGATTGACGGTACTGCAGTTTGGCAATACCTATCCCTAGATATATAATTGTTAACACCTTCGTTCAAACGCTTTATAAATCGAAGAGGGTATTGCAAGACTATGGTTTCTGACAATGGCACGAACTTCGTTGGAGCTGAAAAAGAACTGCGCAACAGGTAAGAGCAGTGCATGGCAGATGATTCGCTTCAGTCGTTTTTCGCTGACTCCAATATAGAGTGGCGTTTCAATCCACCGACCGCACCCCACATGGGTGGATGCTGGGAAACCGGTATCAAATACGTTTTTTCACACGAAGACTTCAGTACGCTATTAACTGAAGTGGAAGCTTCAAGAAATGCGATGGACCTCGAAGCTTTAACGCCGGGGCATTTCATCAGCCGTGAACCGCTTGAGTCCCTCCCAGAACCTGAGGGTCAAGGGCTATGTGGAAATCTCCATCAGAAGTGCCAACTAATTTCCGAAATACGTCGACATTTTTGGCGACATGATTTTTTGTATAAACGCGTCAAGTCGTAATTTAACATCAAGTTATCCAGCAGTACCAGGTAACCCGCACCCCGCAACCCGCAAAAAGGTAAACGGCTTCAACATTGAGTTTGTGTAATTCTTCAATTTAGCTAGTACCAAAAGGCGCGTATCGGTCCCGAGAATCAGCTTATGCCTCCGGAGAACAAATATTTTTTAGTTGGTTTGGTAGTAGAGTGGCGAGTCCTTTATGACTCCAATAAACGCATATGCGCCGTTTTGATACCACATCTCGTGAATTAACCGGCAAAGTCGCAAGGACCAAGAACGTGAAGCACCGAGAGGCTCAAAAATCGCACATAAAGTGCTCTATCGTATCTTCCGTCCACGGAAGGATATAGCTGATGAACGAGGTACAATAGTCCGATGGCCAGGGAGCACCACCACGAAATTGAATAGGTCCCATATTATTTGCTTGGTTAAGACAGTACTCAGACGCCGTGGTGTGGCGGTAGAGTTGCTGGTCTGCCACACCGAAGGTCCTCGGTTCGAGTACCGGGACAGGTAACATCAAAAGTTGTTTAAAAAGGTTTTTCTAAACGAAGTCGCTTCTCGGCAAATGTTTAGCAAACGCTCAGAGTGCATTTCTGCCATCAAAAGCTTCTCAGTCATTCGAAATCGGCATAAAATTTGTAGGTCCCGACAAGTTGTAGGATGAAAATTATGTGAAACAAAACACAAATTGGCAGTCCTGAGATATAAGGGCCTTTATAAGTCCCAGGGGCGCAATGAGCTCTTTGGGGACATCCATAAATTACGTAAGCTTAAAATGGGAAGGGGGCGGAAGACTCCAAAAAAATCTTACCAACCCTCATTTAAAGGAGGGGGCGGGAGGGTATAGTCGAAAATCTCACGCCAACTTATAAGATTATAAGCTAATTCCAATATGAAACCAATTTGTTTTGAACGAGAATCTGCCATCAGGTTTCAACAAACGCGTGTGGTGACTCGCCGTGCTAAGGAGCTGCTTTGTCTTTTCAATGGGGGTATACACTTCCAAATACATTAAAAAAAGGTGAGAGAGAACCTTGCGGCACCCCTTGTTTTATTCTTCGTGGCCTAGATTTCTTGTTCCTGAATTTGACTTATGCGTGTCGACCATTGAGGTAATTAGCGGTCCACCTTTTAAGGCCGGCAGGGAGCGGTGTCTCTTCCAGGTCTCGAAGGAGTGTGGCGTGGTTGACCGTATCAAATGCATTTGTTAGGTCAAGTGTACGAGGACCGTCCAATGGTTTGGTGGGTGGTGATTCAAACCATGATATATCTGTGTTGTAATGGCATTCAAAGCGGATGTTGTGCTGTGAGATTTGCGGGAACCATGCTGGTGATCGGCCAATTTCAGATTTGCAATAAAGTAAGGACGCAGAATGGCCTCTAGTAATTTCGCAACCGGCGAAAGGAGGGATATCGGACGATAAGAGTCTCCTTGGTTCGCCGGCTTCCCTGGTTTTAGTAGGGGAACTACAATCGCCTGTTACCATATCTCAGGCATGACGAAAGTAGTTAGAGAGAGAGGTTGAAAAGAGCCGCTAAATAACTCTGCCCCTCGTGGCCTGGGTGTTTAATCATCTTCATGGCGATTCCGTCGGGTCCGATGGATTTTGAGGGGTTGGCCTTAATTATGGCTTCCTTGACCTCTGCGACTGAGACGACAATGGGCGCAGTGGAGTGTTTGTGTTAGTGCGCACGTCGGATGACTCTTCTCTTAATCCTATCCGCAGGTGGATGCATTATAAACAGCCGGCAAAATAAGCTCGCGCATTTCCTGGCTTCCGATTTGACATTGTCGCCGAATGCAATGGCGACCTTGTCATTGTATTTGGTCGGATTGGATAGGGCCTTGACAGTCGACCATAATTTGCCGACTCCGCCGGAGAGGTTGCATGCCTCAAGGTGTTGTTTTCACTTGGTCAGTTTGTGTTCGTTGACTGTCCTACGACGTCTGTTGTCTCGATTACTTGCTAGCTTGCTCTTTCCATCAGCGGTAACTATCCCGCTGTGGGTTGCGTTACGCCGAGCCATCTCTCTTCTTAAATTGGCACTTCCGGGGGGTCGTTCATCATCCTCTCTGGCGTATTCCTCAAATCGAGTCACTTCTGCAGTCGGGTTCAAGTTGCTTAGGCGTTTTGATTTTTTCACCTCAACCTCGTTAATTTTGTTGTTGTTGTTTTCCATCATCTTGTTCGTACGATCATTTGTCTGGCGAGACAAACGTTGTGGTCTAGGGAAAATATACGGGAGCTCGGTTGGTCAGCCGCGGCAGAGACCCTTGACGCGGTAAGTCCATGGTAACTTCCAAAGGTGGCAGCGTGTTGCGGAGGCACCGTTATAACCAGTTCAATGGGAACGGTGTAGCGTAACACCCTGGATTAGGAGGTGACAGCTCTTGGTTGCAGACCATTGTGTTGGAGGGAGCAGCGACCCTCTTCAGCTCTTTGGTTAGTGCTATATGCCCAGCGGTGTCTGCCTTCGTAGAGGTGTTTGGTTAACAAAAGTCATTTTTTTTTACACCATTTAGCACGTGGACTTACCAGAGATGTTCAATGCCATTTTTCGCTTGATCTACTGCACTTTTTATATTGGGGTATGGGAACACTGCCCTTACCTCCATGTCTGACGTTACGTTTGTTTTTCAACATGAAGGCACCCTAGGTCGCCCAAAATAGTATATTATGTTTTCTTTTTTATACGCAAAACCATATTTTGGGCGAATTATTTTCGCCTCGTACTGCCAAAAGAACCTACCTTGAGTTTGTCACAGAGTTTGAACAAAGTGAAATCGGCAAAAATCATTTTATATTGCACACAGGGAAAAACAGGAATTTATATATAAATAAACCGTTTTCATAAAAAGCAGCAACAGGGAATACAAATTAAATCGAGTTTAGTTTTAAGTAAAACGGTGTCGATTTAAATAACCATACAGGTACGAACATTGCTTTGGGGAAAACTCGATTGTCGTGCGACTAAAGAAAAAAAGCAAATACTTCCAAATTGCAAGTTGTGTGCGTGTGCTGTGTTGATTGCTTTGTTGTTTTTATATTTCAAAAAGATTTTCCACCATTGACGTGACTGAATTACTTGGTTAACTGAAGATTTTCCTGAATTTGTTATACTTTTTAATCGTATGCACCAATATTTTATAAAAATAATTTTAAAAAAAATTACTAGAACGGACAAAATCAAAACGTTTACTATATGTAAAGTTTGAAATCCATCCCACTGACGCTACATGTTCACCTTGGTTAATACCCGATATTAGGCTTCCGAACGATCGGTGTGCGGGGGCATTAACCCTCAAAAGCGTTTATAAATATACAAATTTTCTCATAATCAAAAATGGGTTCTTATGATTACTATGCAAATATTACATATGCGCTAAGTACATACATTGTAACGTATAATAATTAATATTTATTTATATTTTATTCCAACAGCTAAAATTATAAAAGATTAAACAAAATTGTATAAACAAACAAAATTTTACAACTGCGTCAAATGTCCGCAAACACGGGATCCTCATCGAATCCCACGGGATCGTCCAACACAACGACGACTTCTCATGGTTTACCCGCTGCAAGTACCAGCACACCCAGCAGACCAGCAGTACGTGCTTTAGCTCTTGAATATAAATCATTGCAGGAAGAGCCTGTCGAAGGTTTCCGTGTTAAATTGCTGAATGAAGATAATCTTTTTGAATGGGAAGTAGCAATATTTGGACCTCCAGATACACTTTACCAAGGCGGTTATTTTAAAGCACACATGAAATTTCCACCAGACTATCCATATTCACCGCCATCTATACGCTTCCTAACTAAAGTGTGGCACCCAAATGTTTATGAAAATGGTGATCTATGTATTTCCATATTACATCCACCAGTTGATGATCCACAAAGCGGTGAATTGCCTTGTGAAAGATGGAATCCAACACAAAATGTTCGTACCATATTACTATCAGTTATATCGCTATTAAATGAGCCGAACACATTCTCTCCAGCCAATGTTGATGCATCGGTGATGTATCGAAGGTGGCGTGACTCGCAGGTATTTATTAAAAGTTTCTATCAGCCGTGCTTCCATTTGTATTTACTCTTACTCTGTTCTCTTAATTTATTTTTGATTTGTTTGAAATCTATAAGAAAGTTTATCATAAGCACAATCATATTAGGTATGGTCATTAACATTAAACTATTAATGGATGTAACGAAGTCATGTAACTGCTCATATAAAAGATCAATAATTCGAAAGTCCCAGTAAACATTTTTTTGTTCATGTACAGAACTATTTACAGTTATAGGTGAACTATATATCACCTTTTGGTCATATATTATTATTTTGTAGAATTATTATTCTTGAATAAGAACTTTTTTGTTTAAAATGATTAAATTAAATTAAATTTTGTTTAAAATGATTAATGATGATGATTAAAAGGTTATGACCTCTTATCTACGCACTTTTATCAGGGTGATAGTCCCTCGGGCAACATGTTACAGGGGATATGTAGATGCCTCAGCGGACCACTATACCTTGGCATTCCAAGGTTGTTGTTGTTGGTATTAACAGTGCTTTTCCCTGCCTAATAGGCACGACCACTCTGAGGCACTCCAAGGTAGAGTCCCTTCGATCGATGTCGGGAAGAAATAGATTATATTGTACAGTGTGGTGTGTATGAGCTCTGTTTATCTGCTCGACGAAAAATACTCTCTATCTTCACTCTCACTCTGGTGCAACCCTATTGGAATTGCCTGTTACCTGCTACCTCTTATCCTAAAATAAGGGATCATTGAAGTTTTTAAAAGGGACCGTTTAAAAGTTAAGGTATCCCAACATGGTAGCATGGCTGTTTGTTTATATTTCTATATAAAACAGTTTCCTTTTTATTTAAGGGAAAGGATAACGAATATCCAAGTATAATACGAAAGCAAGCTCAAGCAGCAAATGCGGAAGCTATAAAAGAAGGTATCGTTGTACCGATGACACTCGAGGATTACTGTCTTAAGCCAACACGTAAGCCAACAACAGAACCAACATTGGACACAAATTTCTTTGACGATGATTTCGATCTCGAAACGGAAGATGATTTGCCATCTGACGAAGATGACGATGAAGATGATGATGATGATTATGATTTCGACGATGATAACACAAATGCGAAACGTAAAGATAACGGCACAGCTGATGAATCGGCCGATGACAGTGGTAAAGGTGAGACATCGTAATCTCACTCTTAGAAAGCATGAACTGATTGTTTTTACTGCAAAATGATATGTGGTCTTATGTTCAAGACAACGCCCGGTGGTATGAAAGTAAAGTAAAAAAGATCGGCGTAAAATGAATTTTAATTCAGCGCAAAAGTGGAAACCATATTCAGGAAAATGTTTAACACTTATTTTAGTGTAAAATACAAAAACAACCAAATTATAAGAAAAACTCAATTAAACTTATGATAAACATTTAGAAATATAAAGAGAAACTTTTTGAACAAGCAATAAGCAAAAATTACCGTAATTACTTTTTGGTAAATGATATGATAAATAAACAGACAAGCATTCATAAATATATATAGCAGACCTGTTAAATAATGATTAATAATCATAATGATTACCGGTTTGATTGATTATTTTTTGGAAAATCGTATTAATGATTGATTACTTATTGTTTTCGGGTTTTAATGATTATTTTAAAAAGCAATCACGATTTAAAAAAAATCAAGAATCGAAAATAATCGAAAAAAGTGTTTTGCTTACTTTTGATTGTTTTTGACTATTTGATTATTTTTGATTTTTTTTTAATCTGAAAACAATTAAAATAATCATTAATGATTAAAAAAGCTATTTAATCAATGGATTACTCAATTCTAATGGGAATTTAACAGGTCTGATATATAGTACATATACCCACATAAAAATTATTAGATGAGCGCAGTGTAGATGTAATTAACAGGCAGTGTTTAGTAAGAATTAGTAATTTTAAGTGTTTTTTTAAGAAAGTCATAAAAAAAACAAAAGCAGCAAGTAAAAAGGAAAATGTAAGGAGTAACGACCCAGATGTAAGCAAAAACAGAAGAACTTAATAAAATAAATACTTGGAACCTACTAAAAGAAATAACAACAAAATGCCATAGATTCTACAAATATCAGCGATTAAAAGTGCTCTATAACATACGGATCCCACCATTTTAAATCAATAAATATGACAAACACTGCCGAAATTTTAAGTATTCAGAATATTGAAATTCCGATTTAAAAAAGGTGGACATAATACGCAAAATGTCGAAAAGATGTGCATTCCCGGATTAATTTTGATCAAGTTCAAAAATTACTGCACAAGATGGAAAGCAGCGCAATTTTCCTATGATTTCATCAATAATCAGACATAAACACTGTTTCTGTTAAGTGCAGCATGCTACTTTACCTAATTTTTTGCAGTTAATATAAATAATTTTGCTTTGGAAACACATAAATACTTAAGTATATATCTTCCCTGCAAAAACTGGCATTAGTCTGGGATGAATCCAGGATGAGTCGGAGAGGAACATGTGACCCATGCCAGTTTTGATCTGATTGTAAGGATTAAACTGATCCCTTTTGTTTGAGAATGCCCTATGAAGAGACTAATTGCGCTCTAAACGCGTAGTTTAGGACAGATTCCCTTTGTTCTTCTACGGGAATGTTGGAACAAGTTTTCACCTATCCAAAGTATGCCTATAACGGAATAGCTTTGATCAATTCTAATCCACTGTAGACGAAAGTTATTGATCGCGAATCACTCACTTAAGATATTGCAAGGTTTGTGTTTGAGGATTGCTAACACTTTGTTATCTATGAAACTAATGGCCGAATTAACCTTGACTTAGACTTAACTTGACTTGAAAAACCTACATCTCACAAATGAGCAACAACTGAATTTTATCACATAATAGAACACTTCCATTTTCTTTCGATGTAGGTATGTAAAGTTAAAATTTATTTTATTTTTTGAAAATTAAAAAAAAGCTATTAATTTTATTTCAGTTTGTGTTTACATAATTTTAATGGTGCTATAAAATATCATATAGGATCTTATTGCGCTAATCTATAGTGTCAATAAATGAAAATTAAATTTACTAGTAAAAATTCGTAAGTCTCTCAAGCTCGTAGGGCAGTGCCAGAAGGACAAGTTGTTTCCCTAATCAAAAAATAAAAATTTCTTACTTTTTAAATTAATTTTTGAAATATGTCAATCGTTCTTTTGCTTACAAATTTCTTTTCATTTACTTTTATGTTAAATTTTTCTCTTCTAATTAAATTACACTTCATTTCACAGTAACACTCTTTTTGGTAATTCTATACGACAGCACGTAACTGCTAATATACGTCCAAAAAGGTAGTAAACGACGCGTTTTGATCTCTGTATCAATAATCCGAAAGCGGAAATTAAATAATTGGTTTCAGTGAAAAGTTATTAGCAAAAAACCCAAAAATGGCCTACGTCCGATCCCAAATAGGGGGCTTGATCCAAGGTATTTATGTGCATAACACTTTTCTGCGTTGGCGGCCTTCGGCCGCGTTTCAAAAAAATAACCCTTAGCCGGTCCAACACCGGCTACGCGGTCCACAATATTTCTGCGCAGAACACATTTCTGCACTTTCCGGTACACCCTAATCTGTGATTACAACAACCACATGAAAATGACAGAAAATTTTCAACTTTGATTGCAAATATCTCTGAACAGACATAAAATAACGAATTTCCGCTTTCGGATTATTGATACGGAGGTTAAAACCCACGTTTGATACATTTACCGAGATTTTTGGACGTATATTAGCAGTTACGTGCTGTCGTATAGAATTACCCTCTTTTTTTTAAAGTCTTTACTGGAAAAGTAAATGAACAAACCTATAATTTTTTGTTATTGAACAGACCTATTGACTCTCAGTTCTTTCGTAAACTAAGTCAAGTTAAAGGGTGTTTTTTTTAGGGGTATAGAACTTCGAATTGAAAAAAAAACAAGAAAATCGTTTTAAGGTCCATAAATTTGGCTTTATTGGAAGGATAATTTTATGCCATTAATGTTTAAATATGATTTCGGGCATGTGGCCGCCGCGGCTGGCTCGACTAAAGCCAATTCTACAGGTCCAATTTTCAACCACTTTTTCGAGCATATGGGGCCGTATGTCGGCAATAACGCCACGAATGTTGGCTTCCAATTCCCCTAACGTTTCTGGTTTGTTGGTGTAGACGAGCGACTTCACATATCCCCAAAGAAAATAATCCAATGGTGTCAAATCACACGACCTTGGTGGCCAATTGACAGGTCCATTCCGCGAAATTATGCGCTCATCGAATGTTTCCTTCAATAAATCGATTGTGACGTGCGCTGTGTGGCATGTAGCGCCGTCTTGTTGGAACCACAACTCATCCACATTCATGCCATCCAATTCGGGAACAAAATAGTCGGTTATCATGGCTCTATACCGGTCTCCATTAACGGTAACTGCCTCTCCAGCATTATTGCGGAAGAAGTATGGCCCAATGACTCCACCAGCCCATAGAGCACACCAAACAGTCAGTTTTTGTGGATGTAATGGCGTTTCAAGGGTCTCATGTGGATTCTCTTCACTCCAAATGCGGCAATTTTGCTTGTTGACGTAGCCATTCAACCAAAAATGAGCCTCATCACTGAACAAAATTTTGCGATGAAAATCAGCATCGAAATCAATCTCATTTTCGGCCCATACACCAAAATCACGACGCATTGCATGGTCTCGCGGCTTTAATTCTTGCACAAGCTGGATCTTGTAAGGTCGCAAGCCAAGATCTTTGCGCAAAATCTTCCATAAAGTTGATGGACAAAGCTCCAATTGCTGTGCACGGTGGCGAATCGATTCATTCGGGTCCTCTTCAACACTTTGCTCTACAGCGGCAATTGTTTCTTCGGTGCGCACTGTTCGACGTCTCTGCGGATGCGTATTATCACATAGAGTAAACGTAGTGCGAAAACGATCCATGGTTAACCGAATTAATTGCTCTGATGGACGATTATGTCGACCATAAAATGGACGGAGCTCACGGTAAACTTCGCGAACTGAACCATTATTTTCGAAATAAATTTGCACGATTTGCAAGCGTTGTTCTTTTGTCAACCTCTTCATGATGAAATGGCAAACCAAACTGAACATAAATGACATTAGAGTTGCCAGATTTGACTACAAAATGCCAGTTTTATCTCTATTCGAAAAACAAACCTGTAAAAAAAACACCCTGTATTTCTAAGTCTAGGCTAATTTGGCCATAAACTAATTGCCGAAAGTAATTTAAGTGAAAAATAATTTTTGTTCGCTGCCAGATTTCATATAAAATCCAAGTAACTGGTTGTAAGTTGGCATGTGGTGGAGGTGGTTTAGATAGAACAAGTTAGCTTTATAAACATTTAACGAAAAGGAAATACTGAAATAATCAGGGTATTCGTTTATATGCTTGTATGACCTCGTAAATTGTGTAAATCTCGTGTATGCTATTTCATTCATTTTTCATACAATTGTACGAGGTTTACATTGTATACAACCCAGTAGAACCAGGGAGCATCGTTATATTAATTCCGGAGTACTCCCCTGCGAGTATTGGATTACTTCCTATACTTCTGTGTATTACCATATAATCTTATATACTCCCTTTTAACATTGCATGTCCTAGGAGGGCGAGTAATAGAAAAACTCCCTTTCACCTCGCAAAAAAGTATAATGGAGTTTTGATTATTTCTTTTTAATAAATCGCAATCGAGTAATGGGGGAGTTTTAGAAAACCTCCCACCTCTATTGCTCCAAGATTAGTAAAATGTTGCTACTGTTGTTGTAACGACAAAAACACTCCCCGAAGGTTTTGGGGAGTGCTGTCGAACTGACCTGACCGGTACTCCCTTGCGGTACTGTCCGACTGTCGTGGTAGCGATTTGGTATGACCGGTGGAACCTTCTAGGTCATGTCACCCCTACTTCCGTAAGGAGAGATGGATAATGAGAGGTGAGAGGCATCATATCCTTAGATCAACCATCGAGTTGCACGTAATTACCTTAGCGCATGTTAGTCCCCTCTTACGACCGGTATGCCTACCTCGGACATATTCTAAACTCCTAACCCGCAGGGGTAGATTAGTAAAATCGGAGCACAGAGGGTTCGTTATTGATCCGAAAGGATGTTTAGGGAGAGTACTCTCTTATTCATCGCTTG
Organism: Merzomyia westermanni; assembly: GCA_949987695.1. Taxonomy (NCBI): domain Eukaryota; kingdom Metazoa; phylum Arthropoda; class Insecta; order Diptera; family Tephritidae; genus Merzomyia; species Merzomyia westermanni. The sequence continues at coordinate 124,286,844 of OX465291.1, read as the reverse complement.
GGGATATCTCTCCTTGTCCTCCACAAAGAGTAGCATAAGAGCAGAAAAACGAACAAAACATCTTCTATTGTTCCAAAAGGATGTCAAAGAGAGTACTCTCTTATTCATCGCTTGGGGAGATCTCGCTTCAAGTTCTACTAGGAAGCGTCACAAGGCATGTAAGAAATTAAACGAACAAGCTGAATCAGTGGCGTAGCTAAGGCTGATTGGGGGGATATATGCGGCCCCCCATTCTATGTTTCTGATTTATAATTTTCTTATTTCAGACTAATGACAAAGTACATTTTCATGCATATATGAAATTATCTGTTATTTTAATATACGTTTGAATATTAAGCCTATATACGTATACTAGCCTATATACGTAACCTTGTTGTTGTTGCGTTATTAACAGTGTTCTTCGAACGGAAGTCCAAGGAAAAGTACAGTTTCAACAGAGTTGGACCAGAGTGATATTGGCGTAAGAAGACAAGGTTCAATTGAAGAAAAGAGATCTTTTGTACCATGAGGCACGTATTTGATATGGTGAGGTTGAGTCTAGATAAGTAAGAGTTTAACCTGTTACAATATCCAAAACGAAGCTGTGCTATCATGACTCTAGTCTCCCTCTGAAGAATACACTCATCGGCTTTTTCAGGTGGTTCGATGTCGATTACGGGGTTCACAGGCCGAGATCTATCAAAATCTGTCTACCGACTAGGTTTGGAGGTCGTTTAAAGCCCGTCTATGGTTACGCAGTTCGAACTGCTTACGGAGATGTTTACTTATGTCTCTAGGAGGCTGAGCTTCATCCAATAGATGCCGGTTTGGATGACTAGGTTTGTGACAGTTCAGTAAAGACTGTCTGCTCAAGAGTTACGCGAACTCACGAACATTGAGCATTTAAGCCTCTTGATGTAGGTGAGCCTCAGATGACATAAGCAGGCATCCCATGGCAGTTCTTATGGTGTTGTTTTGACAGACTTGCAACTTCCGCCAATTGGTGGTAGCGAGGCTGCACCCTGCTGGTTAGGGGGGTGTAGAATATACCCGAGGTAGGCAAACCGGTCGTAAGAGGCTACTAATATGTACAAAGGTAATGACGTGCAACTCGATGATTGGTCTACGATATAATGCCTCATACCTCTCATTACCCACCTTATCCTTCCTTACGGAAGGAGGGGTGACATGACCTAGAAGGTTTTACTGGTCATAAATCGCTACCACGACAGTCGGGCAGTACCGCAAGGGAGTACCGGAGCGTACCGGGTTCAAATCCGGCCAAGGACTGTTGATTCGACAACACTCCCCAAAACATTCGGGGAGTGTTTTTGTGGTTACCACAACAACAACAGTGGGAGACAGGGTTAGATTTCGCTCGGGAAAGAAGCTGGAAAGGTAACGGAGGGGCCCTTACCTGAAGCCGTAATCGTGCAATCGTCACATTAGGATACAATGGAGACTCCCTTTGGAAACAAGCCTCGAAATATAGAAACTAAAAAAAGGGGGGGGGGGGATAGGACACCACCCTGCTGTACCGCTTGTTTGATTCTTCGTGGTCTGGATTCCAAGTTCCTAAACTTGACTGACGCCTACGGACCGTTGAGGTATTTAATGGTTAGCCTTTTTAGGCCGGCCATGTTGGTGTCTGGCCAAGTGTCGGTTTACTGTGTAATATGGGAGCAAAGTGGTCTTCAACAACTTCGCAACCGGCGACAGGAGAGATATCGGATGATATGATTCTCCTTGGTTCGCCGGCTTCCCTGGTTTTAGGAGAGGGCCACAATCGCTTGTTTCCAAGTCTCTGGAATTGGAAAGTGGTTAGGGAGTGGTTGAAGAAAGCCGCCAAATAACTCTGACCCTCTTGGCCTAGGTGTTTCAACATCTTCATGGCAATACCGTCGGATCCGATTGATCTCGAGGGCTTGGCTGTCATTATGGCTTCCTTGACCTCGTTTGTCTTTATGCAGCCGATGGATGGCTCTTCTCGTGGCCCTGTCAGCAGGTGGATGCATTATAAACTGTAAACTAATGGCGACCTTGTTATTGTATTTTGTTGTTGTCGTTGTTATTAACAGTACTTCTGCCTTCCTGATGAGCATGATCACTCGGAGAATCGTCATCAAGCTCTTCCAACGAGAATCCAAGGAAACACGCAGTTTCAACAGGGTTGGACAAGATTGATATTGTTGTTAGAAGATAAGGTTCAATTGGACAGGAAAATAGATGTTTGGTATCGTGAGGGGACATATCACATGCAGGGCACGTATTTGGAATGGTGGGGTTCAGTCTGGATAAGTAAGAGACACAAAAGTTCGTTTTAGAGGCTTATTACACATTTTGCATGCCACATTTTCTAGTAGAAATGTTTGCATACGCTTTGGACCGCTTACAGTTTGCAATGTTAAAATCAAATCTGGGTAACCATCCATATTGAAATCTCCACTTCGTGCCGTTATTGTTTTGAGATAAACATCAGATTCAATTGGATGTACAAAACCCCATAATATACCTTGCTGATCTTTGAAGTTAACAAGCACATCTCGGAAACTTTTGCCATCATAAACCAGTACTGTCGAATTTGAGCAATCTTTACGAAAGCAACACCCTCTAATTCAAAATCAGCAAATATGGCTTGACCAATTGTAAATTCTGGATTTCCAATAATAGATGAATCAATGCTGTGATTATAGCTGTACGACCATACCAAACTTCATAGCTTTTGTCGGTCTGCACAATAAGATCGGCTGTAAAGTCATAATTGAAATCCAATGCATTTGCATTGGGTATACGAATTGAGCCGGTGGAACTGCCAGGCCCACCTGGTGCTGCTTGTTTGCGTTTTTCTGGTGATTTTCTAAGTGGTTGAAATATCCAAAAAGATCATTCGCCATTTCAAATAGATCAATAATCCTGTCACGATTAAAATCAAGTGCTAATAGCAGCAGCGCAGTTGGTAAGATTCTCGGGTGGGACGCGTGCGTTCGAGCACAACATCACAATAGGTATCGTGGCAAGGAACAAAGCCGCCATCAGATTTGTAGCAGCAGTATGAAGAATCCAGGGACCGATTCTAATAGTTACTTTCGAAATTTAAATTCAAAAAGTCAGAAAGAACATCTTTATTTTATATTTGAATACACCAGAGTAATGCCTGCGAGGCAAAGAATATTTATCTGAAATTCATGAAAAAAAAATGAAAGTTAAAAATAACTGTTAAAAATTACTTGCTCTAAAAGTCATAAATAACGGTTGAAACTTTATATTTACGGAAGGAGGGGTGACATGACCTAGAAGGTACCGGGAGTACCCCCTGCGGGTTAGGGGCTTAGAATATGCCCGAGGTAGGCATATCGGTCGTAAGAGGCGACTAATATGCACAAAGGTTATGACGTGCAACTCGATGGTTGATCTCCTCTCATTACCCATCTCTCCTTCCTTACGGAAGGAGGGGTGACATGACCTAGAAGGTTCCACTGGTCATACTAAATCGCTACCACGACAGTCGGGCAGTACCGCAAGGGAGTACGGAGTACGTAATTCCCACAACAGCCGGTTCTACCGCACCGGAATGACCCGGGTTTTTTCACCCGGCCAAGGGCTGTTATTTTTGTGGTTACAAACACCAACAACAACACCAATATCACCCTTGATGACAATGCTAGGTAAGGAAAGTGACGACTAGGCAAGGCGAAACATCGTTACAACAAGAACGCCATAAATCGTCGGCTGAGTGGAAGATCACCCTACTTCCAAATATTTTTCAAAAACGTACTATCTCAGAATTTGTTTCTATAACGCTCTATTTCAGAATTTGTTTAAACAACGCCCTAAATTTGGTTCTAGAACAACCTATCTCAGAATGAGTTTCGAAAACGTTCTATCCCAATGAAAATTCAATATACATACATACATATTTTTAGCTGAAATAGGGAATTTTTGAACCAAATTTTGAAAAAGGACGCTTTTGGAAAACATTTTTATCTACGGAAGGAGGGGTGACATGACCAAAAAGGTACCGCAAGGGAGTACCTGAGTGTACCGGGCTCATATCCGGCAAGGGACTGTCACTTCTGGAGTGTTTCTGTGGTTACAAACACCAACAACAACACCAATATCACCCTTGATGACAATGTTAGGTAAGGAAAGTGACGACTAGGCACCGAGCGTAATCTGACCCTATCTCCGACTAAATCGACGGCGACCCTGTTTACTCCATGGAATGCGCAGATGGGGCAAGAGTTAAATGTCCTCGTAGACGGAGTACCTCTACCTACTGTCAACCACCCGAAAATCTTGGGTGTGACGTTTAACAACGGCCTCAGCTTCGCTGGTCATACCACCGCAATAGCTTCAAAGGAACAGAGCCGCAATAAGATCCTCAAGTCACTGGCCGGCAGTACTTGGGGAAAAGACAAAGAAACATTGCTTACTACATATAAGGCTATTGGCCGACCGGTTATTGACTATGCTACGCCCATATGGTCGCCCAATCTTTCTGACACCAACTGGAGGAAATTGCAAGTCTGCCAAAACACCGCCATCAGAACTGCTACGGGATGCCTACTTATGTCATCTGAGTCTCACCTCCATCAAGAGGCAAAATAGCTCAATGTTCAAGAGCACGCGGAACTCTTGAGTAGACAGTTCCTTCTGAACTGTCATAAACCTAGTCATCCAAACCGACATCTTTTTGATGTAGCACCGCCCCCCAGAGACATAAGGAGACATCTCCGTAAGCATTACGATGAGATCCGGTTCTATCGCACAGGAATGACCCGGGGTTTTTTACCCGGCCAAGGGCTGTTATTTCAGTGTAACCCTGTCCAATCTGTCCCGTCCCACCCTTAAATTGTCATCCTCGGAGCAAACCCCTGCAATCCTGGACCAAGAGACTGGATCTGCTGCGTTTGCTGGAAGAAAATCTATATTAAATGGTCGTATTCGGTACAATGCGCCAAGTGTAAGAGATGGTTACATAAATCTTGATGTTCAGGGCTTAACCCTGCCATCCACAGACCCCGTACTTTCTTTAGTACTTTTGAGGCACCTTGCTGTACACGTCCAAGGACGTCCCGCGGTAGTCGCCGCTCTGGCACTCCCTTACCGCTTATACCTACTTCCAATAGTCACAATAGTGGCTCAGTCTATACGACTGGCAGCACCGCTGCCATCCCTGCCTCACCCACTCCCGACTGTCGCTCACGCACACCAGCGTCTCCATCTCACACGGCCGCTCAACACTCCTATCCCCTCCGGAATAGGTCAGATATGAGCATCGCCGAGCGTCAGTCCCCTCTGTCTCTGCCCCTAATGTCCCCCCTGCTTCCAGCCTGCACGTGGGTCAGGAACACCACCTCCTAGTACCTTTCACTACGTGCACCGTTTGTCGGCAAAGATTATATACGCCTGCGACATCGGTCAAGTGCAACAATTGCCTTGGCCTGTGTCATACCCTTATGTGCTCTGGGCTCGCAAACGGTAACCCTGGACGGATTCGTTCATAGCCCCCTGTTGCCGTACACAGCCGCCCTCCACGCCAGACAACATCGGCCATGGCGCTGTCAACTCTAGACTGCGACATAGTTTAGGTCTTAGCCTACCTCCACCTAGGCAAACGCATCCGTCCCTCACGCCTAGTATGTCCCCCGTCTGCCCCCTACATACTTCAAAATTCTGCAGCTGAACTGTAACGGATTAGCTGAAAAGATCGCGGAGATAACTGACTTTATGAAGACGCACAACATCAAAATCGCCGCGATACAAGAGACAAAACTGAACACGAGATCGGACTTACGAACTTGTGATGGGTATAATGTACATCGTAAAGACCGTCCCAGCGTTCTGGGGGTGGCCTTGCGTTTATGACACATCACTCTGTACAATATAATCTATTTTCACCTGACGTCGACCCCAGGGACTCTACCTTAGAATGCCAAGGCATAGCAGTCCGGTCAGGAGATGCCGACCTTCAAATCATAAACATCTATATTCCTCCTGTCACGTGTTGTCCTAGAGATTATCATCCCGACATTAGTGCGTTGCTAAGGGGCGATAACCGCCTAATCCTAGGCGACTTCAACGCACATCACGATCTCTGGCACTCCAACTTGCCAGCAGACAGCAGAGGACACGCAATTGCAGACCAAATAGATAACTCAGCATTCTGTACAGTCAATGGAGATGCCCCCACCAGGGTGGCAGGTAACTGTCACAGCTCGCCAGACATCTCCATAACGATCGCGGGCCTTATTAACTTTGTCATCTGGCGACCGATGCTTACATTAGCTTCAGACCACCTACCCATCTTACTCTCTGTTGAACGACCGACCGACTTCATAACGACTGATAAAACAACATACATCAACTTCACCAAAGCGGACTGGGACCGCTTTACTGAATATACAGAGCGCTCCTTCGCTGCCTTACCCACTCCAACGGACGTACGCAAAGGCGAACGAGAGTTTCGCAAGATCATCGACTCAGCCTCATGCCGCTTTATTCCTGCTGGCAGAATACCAGAAATTCGTCCGAATTTCCCGGCAGAAGCTGCGGCGATGGCAAGAGAACGTGACCAAGTGAGACTTATCAATCCCGCAGATCCCAGAATAAAAGATCTCAATGCGGAAATCCGTAGGATTGTCAACGAACACAAGCTGACCAAGTGGAAACAACACCTTGAGACATGCACCCTCTCCGGCGGAGTCGGCAAACTATGGTCGACTGTCAAGGCCCTATCCAATCCGACCAAACACAAAGACAAGGTCGCCATTGCTTTCGGCGACAGTGTCAAACCGGCGCGAGCTCCTTTTGCCGGCTGTTTATAATGCATCCACCTGCGGATAGGACTAAGAGAAGAGCCTTCCGACGTGCGCGCAAACACAAACACTCTACTGCGCCCATTGCCGTCTCAGCCGCAGAGGTTAAGGAAGCCATAATGAAGGCCAAACCCTCAAAATCCATCGGACCCGACGGAATTGCCATGAAGATGATCAAACACCTTGGCCATGAAGGACAGAATTATTTAGCGGCTCTCTTCAATCTCTCTCTAACTACCTTCGTTATACCTGAAAACCAGGGAAGCCGGCGAACCTAGGAGAGTCCTATCGTCCGATATCCCTCCTTTCGCCGGTAGCGAAATTGCTAGAGTCCATTCTGCTTCCTTACTTCGTTACAAATCTAAAATTGGCCGATCATCAACATGGTTTTCGCAAAAATCACAGCACGACATCCGCTTTGAACGCCATTACAACGCAGATTAACAACGGTTTGAATCAAAATCCACCAAACCATAGGACGGTTCTCGTGGCACTTGATCTGTCAAATGCATTCGACACGGTCAATCACGCCACTCTCCTCCGAGACCTGGATGAGACACCGCTCCCTGCCGGCCTTAAGAGGTGGACCGCTAATTACCTCAATGGTCGACAGGCAACAGTCAAATTTTGGAACAAGAAATCTAGACCACGAAGAGTAAAACAAGGGGTGCCGCAAGGTGGTGTTCTCTCTCCCCTTTTGTTTAATTTCTATATTTCGAGACTTCCCCCCCCACCAGAGGGTGTCTCCATTGTTTCCTACGCTGACGACTGCACGATAATGGCCTCGGGCAAGGGTCCCTCCATTGATGAATTCTGTATTAGAATCAACAGTTACCTTCATGACCTTTCCAGCTTCTTCACCGAGCGTAATCTGACCCTGTCTCCGACTAAATCTACGGCGACCCTGTTTACGACATGGAATGCGCAGATGGGGCAAGAGTTAAATATCCACGTACACGGAGTACCTCTACCTACTGTCAACCACCCAAAAATCTTGGGCGTGACATTTGACAACGGCCTCACCTTAGCTGGTCATGCCACCGCAATAGCCTCAAAGGTACAGAGCCGCAATAAGATCCTCAAGTCACTGGCCGGCAGTACTTGGGGAAAAGACAAAGATACATTGCTTGCTACATATAAGGCTATTGGCCGGCCGGTTATTGACTATGCTGCGCCTATATGGTCGCCCAATCTTTCTGACACCAACTGGAGGAAATTGCAAGTCTGCCAAAACACCGCCATCAGAACTGCTATGGGATGCCTGCTTATGTCATCTGAGTCTCACCTCCATCAAGAGGCAAAATTGCTCAATGTTCAAGAGCACGCGGAACTCTTGAGTAGACAGTTCCTTCTGAACTGTCATAAACCTAGTCATCCAAACCGACATCTTTTGGATGCAGCACCGCCCCCCAGAGACATAAGGAGACATCTCCGTAAGCATTACGATGAGATCCGACATCATATCTCTTTGCCGTTTGATCTGCGGAACCATAGACAGGCTCTAAATGACCTCCACACCGAGTCGGTAGACAGATCTCTCAGATCTCGGCCTGTGAATCCCGTTATTAATACTCAACCACCTGAATTGGCTGAGGAGGAACGTGTACTTCCGAGGGAGACTAGAGTCATACTGGCACAACTTCGTTCTGGATATTGTAACAGGTTAAACTCTTACTTATCCAGACTGAACCCCAACATACCAAATACATGCCCTGCATGTGGTATGACCCCTCATGATACCATGCATCTCTTCTCCTGTTCAGTTGAACCCACTCTTCTAACACCTACATCACTCTGGTCCAACCCTGTGGAAACTGCGCGTTTCCTCGGACTTCCGTTAGAAGAGCCTGATGACAATTTAGAGTGATCGAGCCCATTGGGCAGGGCGAAGCACTGTTAACAACAACAACAACAACAAGCGTTTCGGATGGTCATATCTTCAGCCTCTAATCAATACATTCTGTCAGGTAGAATTAAGGAGGTACGTCCGTATTTCCCCGCAGAGGCAGCAGCGCTGGCAAATGAAAGTGACCATGTGCGACGCTTGGACCCTACGGATCCCCAAATTCAAGATCTCAATGCGGAAATCAGACGACTGGTTGATCAACACAAACGCGCCAAATGGGAGGAGCACCTAAGGTCCTGCAACCTCTCTGCTGGTGTTGGCAAACTATGGTCCACGGGTTCAAACCCGGCCAAGGACTGTTAATTCGACAACACTCCACAAAACCCTTTGGGGAGTGTTTTTGTCGTTACCACAACAACAACAACAACAGCTATCAGGGAAGCGCACAAACGAAAAAATAGCCAAACGCCCATTGCCATCACCACCACGAAAGGCCATACGGGGGTCCAAAAGCTCCAAATCGATCGACCCAGACGGTATATCCATGCTGATGCTAAAACATCTCGGAGAAGAGGGAGTAAGGTACCTAACAACTGTCGTCAATCTGTCTATGATCACCTTTGTCATTCCAGAAAAATGGAAACAGGCAAGGGTGGTGCCACTACTAAAGCCCGGCAAGCCGGCTAACGAGAGGAGTCTTATCGACCGATATCACTCCTCGCGCCAGTAGTGAAGACCTTGGAGACGGTCTTGCTACCTTACTACACCGCTAACTTGCGACTAGCCGAGTATCAGCATGGCTTCCGTAAAATGCATAGCACTACCACCGCGCTAAACGCCATCAGCACTCAGATAGGTGTCGGTCTCAACCAACATCGTCCAAATGACAGGACCGTGCTAGTTGGGCTTGACCTGTCAAAAGCCTTCGACACTGTCAATCATGCGCAACTCATTAACGACCTGGAAGATTCAACTCTTCCCCCCTTACCAAAGCGTTGGACCGCCAACTATCTGAGTGGCCGGCAGTCATCGGTTGAGTTTAGAGGCGAAAGATCAAAACAACGTATAATTAAACAAGGGTGCCACAGGGTGGTGTCCTATCCCCGCTTTTGCTTAATTACTACATATCGAGGCTCTCCTCCCCACCAGACGCCGATGACTGCACGATCCTGGCGACAAGCCCCTCTGTAGCCAAGCTCTGCGCAAGAGTTAACTTATACCTCCCATCGTTGTCCGGGATCAACATACCAAACACATGCCCTGCATGTGGTATGTCCCCTCATGACACCAAACATCTCTTCTCTTGTTCAGTCTAACACCTACATCACTCTGGTCCAACCCTGTGGAAATTGCGCGTTTCCTCGGAATTCCGTTAGAAGAGCCTGATGACAATTTAGAGTGATCGAGCCCATTGGGCAGGGCGAAGCACTGTTAACAACAACAACAACATCGCTGTCCGGTTTTTTCGCTGGACAAAATGTGACACTTTCACCGACCAAGTCCTCGACCACCTTATTTACGACGTGGACAGCGCAGGTGAACATGGAATTAGACCTGCGGGTTAGGGGTTTAGAATATGCCCGAGGTAGGCATACCGGTCGTAAGAGGCGACTAATATGCACAAAGGTAATGACGTGCAACTCGATGGTTGATCTACGGATATGATGCCTCTCACCTCTCATTACCCATCTCTCTTTCCTTACGGAAGGAGCGGGACATGACCTAGAAGGTTCCACTGGTCATACCAAATCGCTACCACGACAGTCGGGCAGTACCGCAAGGGAGTACCGGAGCGTACCGGATTCATATCCGGCCAAGGACTGTCAGTTCGACAGCAACCCCCAAAACCTTCGGGGAGTGTTTTTGTCGTTACAACAACAACAACAACATGGAATTAGACGATGGCATTAAGCTCATTAAGATAACATGTTCAACTACGGTGCTCATGTAGCCGCGATTGCCACCAAAGTACAAAACCGCAACAAAATCCTCAAGTCACTAGCTGGCGGCACTTGGGGGAAAGATAAAGAAACGTTACTGCCAACGTAAAAGCAGATACACACTGGAGGAAGTTGCAGGCCTGCCAAAACACCGCACTCAGAACTGCCACGGGGTGCACCCTTATGTCTCCTGAGCATCACCTTCACAGTGAGGCTGAAATGCTCGATGTAAAAGAGCATAGCGAGAATTTGACCAGGCAATTCCTGTTCAATTGTTGCAAACCCCAACATACATCTCCGTAAGCACTATGATGAGATCCGGCATCACATCTTTTTCGCCGTTTGATCCAAAGGTGCATCGGCCGGCCCTCAATCTCATCCACGCGGAGTCGGTAAACTCCTTTGTCAGTCCTACAGGCACAAGCTCCAACTGTTGCCGATGAGGAACGAACTGCCTAGGGAGACAAGAGTCATGCTGGCCCAACTTCGTTCTGGATGCTGTAACAGACTAAACTCTTACTTAGAGACCTGGATGAGACACCGCTCCCTGCCGGCCTTAAGAGGTGGACCGCTAATTACCTCAATGGTCGACAGGCAACAGTCAAATTTAGGAACAAGAAATCTAGACCACGAAGAATAAAACAAGGGGTGCCGCAAGGTGGTGTTCTCTCTCCCCTCTTGTTTAATTTCTATATTTCTAGACTTCCCCCCCACCAGAGGGAGTCTCCATTGTTTCCTACGCTGACGACTGCACGATAATGGCCTCGGGCAAGGGTCCCTCCATTGATGAACTCTGTATAAGAATCAACAGTTACCTCCATGACCTTTCCAGCTTCTTCACCGAGCGTAATCTGACCCTGTCTCCGACTAAATCTACGGCGACCCTGTTTACTACATGGAATGCGCAGATGGGGCAAGAGTTAAATGTCCACGTAGATGGAGTACCTCTACCTACTGTCAACCACCCAAAAATCTTGGGCGTGACATTTGACAACGGCCTCACCTTCGCTGGTCATGCCACCGCAATAGCCTCAAAGGTACAGAGCCGCAATAAGATCCTCAAGTCACTGGTCACAGTCGTCAGCGTAGGAAACAATGGAGACACCCTCTGGTGGGGGGGGAAGTCTCGAAATATAGAAATTAAACAAAATGGGAGAGAGAACACCACCTTGCGGCACCCCTTGTTTTATTCTTCGTGGTCTAGATTTCTTGTTCCTGAATTTGACTGTTGCCTTACGACCATTGAGGTAATTAGCGGTCCATCTCTTAAGGCCCGCAGGGAGCGGTGTCTCATCCAGATCTCGGAGGAGTGTGGCGTGATTGACCGTGTCAAATGCATTTGACAAGTCAAGTGCCACGAGAACCGTCCTATGGTTTGGTGGGTGTTGATTCAAACCGTTATTAATCTGCGTTGTAATGGCGTTGAAAGCGGATGTCGTGCTATGATTTTTGCGGAAACCATGTTGGTGATCGGCCAATTTCAGATTTGTAACGAAGTAAGGAAGCAGAATGGACTCTAGTAATTTCACTACCGGCGAAAGGAGGGATATCGGACGATAAGACTCTCCTAGGTTCGCCGGCTTCCCTGGTTTTAATAGGGGAACTACAATCGCTTGTTTCCATATCTCAGGTATAACGAAGGTAGTTAAAGAGAGATTAAAGAGTGCCGCTAAATAACTCTGTCCTTCGTGGCCAAGGTGTTTGATCATCTTCATGGCGATTCCGTCGGGTCCGATGGATTTTGAGGGTTTGGCCTTCATTATGGCTTCCTTAACCTCTGCGACTGAGACGGCAATGGGCGCAGTAGAGTGTTTGTGTCTGCGCGCACGTCGGAAGGCTCTTCTTTTAGTCCTATCCGCAGGTGGATGCATTATAAACAGCCGGCAAAAGGAGCTCGCGCATTTCCTGGCGTCCGATTTGACGCTGTCGCCGAAAGCAATGGCGACCTTGTCTTTGTGTTTGGTCGGATTGGATAGGGCCTTGACAGTCGACCATAATTTGCTGACTCCGCCGGAGAGGTTGCATGTCTCGAGGTGTTGTTTCCACTTGGGTAGCTTGTGTTCGTTGACGATCCTACGAATTTCCGCATTGAGATCTTTTATTCTGGGATCTGCAGGATTGATGAGTCTCACTTGGTCACGTTCTCTTGCCATCGCCGCAGCTTCTGCCGGGAAATTCGGACGAATTTCTGGTATTCTGCCAGCAGGATAAAGCGGCATGAGGCTGAATCAATGATCTTGCGAAACTCTCTTTCGCCTTTGCGTACGTCCGTAGGAGTGGGTAAGGCAGCGAAGGAGCGCTCTGTATATTCAGTAAAGCGGTCCCAGTCCGCTTTGGTGAAGTTGATGTATGTTATTTTATCAGTCGTAATGAAGTCGGTCGGTCGTTCAACAGAGAGTAAGATGGGTAGGTGGTCTGAAGCTAATGTAAGCATCGGTCGCCAGATGACAAAGTTGATAAGGCCCGCGCTCGTTATGGAGATGTCTGGTGAACTGTGACAGTTACCTGCCACCCTGGTGGGGGCATCTCCGTTTACTGTACAGAATGCTGAGTGATCTATTTGGTCTGCAATTGCGTGTCCTCTGCTGTCTGCTGGCAAGTTGGAGTGCCAGAGATCGTGATGCGCGTTGAAGTCGCCTAGGATTAGACGGTTATCGCCCCTTAGCAACGCACTCAGAGTGATCGTTCCCATTAGGCAGGGGCGAAGCACTGTCAATAACAAGCAGTGTTAAAAAAAACAACTACAAGATTGCACTAATCGTACCAGATCGTTCCCGCGACAGTCGGGCTAGTACCGCAAGGTGCCAGTACCGGAGGGAACAAGGTTCATATCTGGCAAAGGACCGTCACATCGGCAACACTCCCGTAATTAACTTCAAACATTAAGGTTAGTTTCGTTTATTGGAATAATCTGGTCTGAAAAATTGTTCTTACACGAATATAAATGAATTTCATTTTATTATGTATGATAACTTAACTTATTACACAAATCGAAGGAATACAGTTTCTACGTACATCCGAAAAATACTTAAAAATAGTGGACATAAAATTCTCTAATAAAAAATAAAACTGAAATATTTTTGTAAATAAATAGAAACAGGGAGGGGTTAAATTACTGTTTAAATATATATATATTTAGGTATATGATTTCTCAAAAACTTTGCAAATAGTACTAAACACATTCATTTCGTATGCGATCTATTCTTACATAGCATCAAAATGAAAACGATGAGCTTCTTGCAATTTTTCCTGCTTATCTTCGCGCTTTTCTTTGATGTATAAAACTAGTATGATGAGAATAATAACCAGGCATGTACCACCCAATGCTACCACGCTCATTAAAATCAATTTACTGGGTGTTACAAAAAGCTGTGCTTTCCAATATTGTGGTTCACTTACTGGCTTTGGTACCACTATTATTTGTGAATTAGGTATCACTTGTGTCCAAGTACGCGATTTACTACCCAAACCAACTGTCAGTGAATCAACGAAATTGGGTGTACGGCCCAATCCAAAAATTGTGTATGGTAATTGTAAAGCAAAATATGCAGATTGTGGTAGCTGTACACTAGATCCTTGCTGTTGGTCGCCTTCCTGTGTAGTCGTACCATAAGTAATACGTGGGCCAGGCAAATTGGTTCCATAAGTACGTCTTTTCCTACCTAGCGGAGTGGTTTGTGTAGGATTTTTACTATTAATAAGACCAGTAAGTACAATAACTTTAATGAAATTTGCATCATAGTCCAGTGTATTGCGGAAAGCCAATGGCCGATATTTTCCTTGGCTGTTTTTCTCGATAAGTATGACATCCAAGACCCCTGTTGAAAAATTTATAACTGTTATTTTTAATATGTATCATATATACAAACCATCTTGATAAAAGTCGTAGAAAGCCCCAGCAACAGTTTCATTACCCATTGGACTAAGTCCGTTCCATTTTACTTCAAAAGTTCGTTTTAGAGGCTTATTACACATTTTGCATGCCACATTTTCTAGTAGAAATGTTTGCATACGCTTTGGACCGCTTACAGTTTGCAATGTTAAAATCAAATCTGGGTAACCATCCATATTGAAATCTCCACTTCGTGCCGTTATTGTTTTGAGATAAACATCAGATTCAATTTGATGTACAAAACCCCATAATACACCTTGCTGATCTTTGAAGTTAACATGCACATCTCGGAAATCTTTGCCATCATAAACCAGTACTGTCGAATTTGAGCAATCTTTACGAAAGCAAACAGGTAGAATAATATTCTCTACACCCTCTAATTCAAAATCAGCAAATACGGCTTGACCAATTGTAAATTCTGGATTTCCAATAATAGATAAATCAATGCTGTGATTATAGCTGAAGTCCTCCTTTTCTTCTGTACGACCATACCAAACTTCATAGCTTTTGTCGGTCTGCACAATAAGATCGGCTGTAAAGTCATCATTGAAATCCAAATATGCATTTGCATTGGGTATACGAATTGAGCCGGTGGAGCTGCCAGGCCCACCTGGTGCTGCTTGTTTGCGTTTTTCTGGTGATTTTCTTAGTGGTTGAAATATCCAGAAAGATCGTTCGCCATTTTCATCAAGACCAAATAGATCAATAATCATATCACGATTAAAATCCAGTGCTAATGGTTCGCCTTTAGTACGTAAAATTGGAGTTTCAATGCCTGAGCAATTTATACCATCTTGTCCGCCCCAGTTTATATAGACAAAGTAAATATGTTTATCAGCATTTCCCTTCGGCTGCAATGTTACCAGCACATCCATTAATGCATCACCGTCGAAATCACCTGGTACAACGCTTGAGATTTTATGACCGTCATAAGAGCAAAATGGACCATGTCTCAAAAGAGGTTCCGTATAAGCACCTAGTGAATAATTAAAATGTTAAACCATTTTATCTCATTATATTTTATTCTACCATATAATATCTCCAATGTGCTCATTTCATTTCTTATTAGAAAAACATCGGTCAACTCATCGGAGTTAAAGTCGCCAAAAGCAGCAACGATGCCTTCCTTTACATCGCCAAACACCTGCTGTGTAATATCACTACATTTTCCCAATGCAAAAATTGTTAGCAGAATTATTACTTTAAATAAGTTTTCCATGTAATGCTGCATGATTTCTGTCATATCTTTAATGTGATTCTATGAAAAAAAAAAGTAAATAAAAAAAAGATGTAAAATCAATGGCTCAAAATCACCAATATGTGGAAATAACACTGCTCAGCATTTCCACTCAATAGATAATAGCAATAAGTGCTACTTTAAAACGAGAACGAAAATGCAATAAAATTACTTTTCTTGTTTTCTTTGCTTACTAACGAAATCTACAGAATTTAATAAACGGTGAGTCAAAAAACAAAGCAAAAAATAGTCAGCTGTGAATTATATTCATTGTAAAGGTACAGTCATAGGCCAATGCTACACGTGCAATACTTATTGACAATATTTTTGGATCACGATATTTATTGAACGTGTAGCGTCAAATATTGATGGATCGCGAAAAATATCGCAAGATGTTTAGAAATCCAGAAATCCGCGATTCAGATAAAAATATTGTCAATAAATATTGACGGTGTAGCGTCAGTTTGCGATCCATCAATCCATCAGTATTTATCTTGATCCAAATATGGTGATATTTACTGACTGTGTAGCGGGTCCTATAGGGTAGAGTTGTACAATGATTATATTCACCTCCATGAATGGATTGGGCAATTCAGTGTGTTGTACTGCAAATTTAATTAGATGAAGCCTACCAGACATTTGATTGATTCGTGACAACTCAGCTGATACTCAGGTCTTAGGTGGAGCGACACCCATACGCAACTGGCTCACACGTACACAAATGTTTTGATAAGATTTTGCACCACCGCATTATAAATCTTATCACAATTCTGATGCCTCACTATCTAGGACCTCTGTATCAGTTGAGCTATCACTGGCCAAACAACTGCCGGTAGGGGGTACAATAAACAAGTAAACGAATCAGACCTGCATTTTCTATTTTTTTTCTTCATTCGAAGTGGTATTTGACTTGACAAACTTTTTGTTTTGTTTACATTGATGGCTGTATTTTGTAAGTCAGAATAGGGAAGTAAATTCGCCCCTGCGGGTTAGGGGCTAAGAATATGCCCGAGTTCGGCATACCGGGCGTAAGAGGCGACTAATATGCACAAAGGTAATGACGTGGAACTCGATGGTTGATCTACGGATATGATGCCTCTCACCTCTCATTTTATCCTTCCTTACTAAAGGAGGGGTGACATGACCTAGAAGGTTTCACTGGTCATAAATCGCTACCACGACAGTCAGGCACATTCCCACAACAGCCGGTTCTATCGCACCGGAATGACCCGGGTTTTTTCACCCGGCCAAGGGCGGTTCGGCGGCCGCCGTGGTGTGAAGGTAGTGTTGCCGGCCTACCACACCGAAGGTCCATGGTTCGAGCCCTGGTACAGGTAACATCAAAAGTGATTTGAAAAAAGTTTTTCAAAACGGGGTCGCCCCTCGGCAGTGGTTTGGCAAACTCTCCGAGTGTATTTCTGCCATGACAGGCTTCTCAGCAAAAATTCGTCTCCTTTGTAGATGCCGTTCGGAGTCGGCAAAAAACTGTAGGTCCCACCAATTTGTAGGGAAAATTCAAATCGGCACACCACAAATTGGAAGAGAAGCTTGGCGCAAAAATCTCTTAGGAGGTTTATGATGATATACCTGTTGTATATCGCGCCGTAGAGATAGAGAGACAATTTGGTATTCAGTAAGCTGTCTCACATCTCTAGCCTCAAAAAAAGAGTCTCTTATTCAAAATGTATCAAAATTTATATTGACCACAAAGTGTCTCTATTAGTGACTAGATACTGCTTACAGAACTTACCTATTGGTTTATACTTGAATTTAGACAAATAAGCCAACTATGTATGTTTTGTTTTACTATTATTTGATATAAAATTTATTTATATATAATATTAATAATTTTTCAACCTTATGGATCAAGTGTGGCAAATGTTAATATCAAGTTTGATGAAGGAAACCCGTTGAAGAGAAGAGCTTATTCAACGATGAACAACGATGAAATTCGTAATTTGGAAGAAGATGTAAGCTCATATGTATTTTCTTCAGACCAACGAGTTTTGCTTATTGTCTTTAAGAGCTTTATGAACATTTGGTTCTACGCTGTAATGGAGGTTTACAACAATGTTGACCATCACATGTTACATCAAATTCTGGTCACTGTCCTACCAGGGTAAGCGACAATCACCCGATACCGGTAGCTATGGTTACACACAATCATTTGTTGAGCGTTGCCAAGGGGTCTGAGGTCTAAGCTGTATGTTGATTAGGCAGCACTGCCATTCAATCAACTATATTTGACGTTTATTTCACATTCCGAACAATTTTCAATGGACAACAATTGTACGGCCAAATTTGCCAACACAAACGATTTTATACTTTGTGGAATATAATTTTTGAGGGATAAGTGCAATTATGTTACCAAAACTGAAGATATCGGCATTTCTTATGAAGGCAAGTATCTATAATTGATTGTAGAAATAGAGTACAGAGCTTTAAATATATCTATGGAATTTATAAAACCCATTTCTTTCTGACAGCGTCTGGAGCGAATCAAGCAACAATGCAGCGGATGCCTATTTGGCGTACTCTACGGGGAAGGCACATTGCTACTTATGGGATTTAATGTGGAATCCACAATTGGCCATTTAAATTATGAGCGAATCCAAATTAAATTTCCAGGAGAGTTGGATCTTTGCGGTTTGGTGAAATTCGGTGATTGCACAGATGCCGAGGCGCATTTAGCGGATATATTGAAAGATGTGGACATTACAGATAATCCAATATTATTGCACTGCGAGCTTGGCACACTTGTGGGCTTGCGTGCATCAGTTTTTATGCACAGTAAATTGGAAGAGGTGCCTTACGAAGTAATGGAAGCAGAGAAACTATATCGGGATTTCTGTTTCTCGAGACTGAAATGTAGTCTGGATTTTTATACACAGCAAACGGTGGAGGTAAACATAGAGTGTAAGATGCTTATAACTATGTGTGTTTATTTACATATTTGCTTGTTATTTAAAGGCTGTACGCAGGGAAATGCATGTTTTGCGCAAAATACTTTCAGGTGGTAGCTTAGCTTTTTATCTAGAATCTACAAAAATCTATCTAACCAGCTCAGGAGCCCAAGGGCAGGGTATTACAAATGATACGCTTATATCTGGTTTAGTATTGGCAGTTAGTAAAGCTATAAGCAGCGCTGATGAGACAAGTGAATATGTGGAGAAGGGTAATAAAAAGAAAAGCCAAAATAATAGTGTACCATTAGCAAACGTTTTTGGAGCACTCGGTTGCCCTTATGATGTCTTAAGCATCAATGTGCTACGTTGCAAGACCCGTGAACGCAGTATTACAGATAGTGGGAGCGGTAGCACAAATACACCACCACCAGCTGTGGCTATGTACGTGAAACGAGAAGAAGACAAAGTGTGCGTTCCACTAGAAATCGAATCGATGGCTATGTTATGCCAGAGCACAAAAGTAAGTCGACTATATGATATACTTATTGAGAGCATATGTCGTTCGCTCCGATTACTCGAGCAAAGTATGATTGAGAAGCTGGAAGAAGATACAGAAACGCAGCAGTTACTTCGACCCACTGGTTTTCACTTTTTCCCTCAGGTACGTAATTAAATTTTGGTAAAAGTTTAAATTAAAAAAAATTGATCGTAGGAATTTGGCCACTTTTTATCGTGCTCTTACTTGGATGGCGTGTCTGATGATGAACCCGGTGTTCTAGAAAAACGTAAAAAATTGCACCGTCATTTTGGCTTACCTGTAATACGACCATACTTTCGTCGTGCCAACCGTTGTATATTTCGTAATGAATTAGGGGAATCAACGCCTTTAGTGAACACACATGTTGGCTTGCGCCCAAGTGGTATTACTGATGGTAAACAGTATCTTGTACAGGGCAACTATCAATACTACCATTATCTTCAACAACAAATGCAAGATAAGGGCTGGGGTTGTGCATACCGTTCCTTGCAAACGATTTGTTCGTGGTTTCGTCTGCAAGGGTATACTGAAAACCCCGTTCCAACACATCGTGAGATTCAACAATATTTAGTACAGGTTGGCGACAAACCAACACATTTTTTGGGCTCCACTCAATGGATAGGCTCAACAGAGGTTAGCATGTGCCTTCAGGGATTTCTTAATGTCGATTCGCGTATACACCATGTTACGTCTGGAGCCGATGTTGCCACGTTAGCTTCTGACTTAGCTATGCATTTCCAGACACAAGGTACACCAATAATGATAGGCGGTGGTGTGTTGGCACACACCATAATTGGCATTGATTACTGCTCACAGACATCGAAAGTCAAATTTTTGATATTGGATCCTCACTATACTGGTGCCGATGATTTACACACGATACAGGCAAAAGGTTGGTGTGGTTGGAAGGGTGGTGACTTTTGGGATAAAAAGAGCTATTATAATCTATGCATGCCTCAGAGACCAATAATGTATTAAGCTCCCTAAATTGGATGTCTATGTGACACACTTTTAAATTAGCTCAGGTCGACTTAAGTAGAAGCCTATAATTCAATTAAAATCTGTTAGCAATTAATATTTTTAACTCTATCATTCTAATTTCTCAAATTCCTCTTTTGTATGAAAACGATTGCGAAGGAAAAATTGTAAGTCTTTTCCAAAATTTATCAAAAAGTTGTTATAAACAAGCAACATCACATGATAACTTGTTGTTGTTTTTAGCGACGAAAACACTTGTAATAATTGTTACTGGAGCTTATGAATCTTACAGAAAATTACCTACTTAAACGAATATATACATAGAGAAGTTATCGAATTTTTCAGTTTTCCCTAAGCCAGCTTTTCCTACTTAAAAAGTTTATATTCTGTAACAATTCAATTACTTCTTGTGGATGACCTTAACTGTGAGTAATTTTCTACGTTTAAAGGTGCTTAGTCTCAATGTCTAGTTTAATACTGTGTCGGCATTATATTTTTATGTTGTGGTGCTAAAAAGTTGCAGTGCATTTAAGAATAGCAAGTTATAGATTGTTTTAAAGAAAATTTGTTTATACTTAGTTTTTTTGTGTTTTTGTAACTACCAGAAAAGCCAGTACGCAGAGCATTTGTATTATTAAGCACACATGTACATACTTTTACTAAGGTTATAAATATATATATATATACATACAATGTTAAGGAGCCATCTATCGATTGTTAAATGGGAATCAAATGTAAGATTAGCAGTTTCTAAAATAATTAGCATTTTTCCACATAAAACAACTATCCGCCACTCTTTGAGTAGCGTTTCCAGAATCGTTTAACATCATCGTGTCCATTTTTGGTAACAACCATTGTACGTGTCCGCTCATTCATGTGCACCAGCACATTAATTGATTGCGCATAATCACGTAGCGTTACAAAATCAGTTTGTGATAGAAATTGATTGTAGACCACACCTTCCGTATATGTAAAACGATTACGCTCCAATTCCCATAGCTTTATTTGATCTACTACAGTTGGTGGTAATGGCGATTTCGATTTGATAGCGGTTTCAGTTAATTTCATATTCGGATGAGAATACTGTTCTAAATAGCTAACTATTTGATCTGCTGTGATGCCACCACGCAAAGCTTGCCTTACGGAATCACGAGTCAGTACGCCAACTACTAAGTTTGGGAAACGATATAGTAGTTCTGTGAACAAACCCAACACAGCCACCTGTAATGGCGAATCGGTATATGCATATACTCGATAATTTGTTTCGACTACTATGTATCCACTTTCCTGTACTTTGTCCTCTTCGCTCATCACAGCTGGTACGGTAGCATGCTTGTTAGTTACGTTCAATGCTAAACGTGTTGGATAAAACCGCCCTTCCTTGCGTTTACGTTGAAATACGAGTCCAAATTCGCGTAAATGTTGCAGAAAGGTGAGCATTTTTGGGCTCATCCCTTCTGAGCTGTAGTCGCGTCCCAAAGTAGAAAAGCTTAGTTGGAAAAGCATAGATAGGCATTCAGGCAATGAAAGACCGCGTTCTTCGCATGTATCCAAGTACTGCAACATAAAATGCCAAACTTGCGTTTGTGTGTCGAGTAGAAGAAACTGGAAACCTTGCCGTGTTATTGTAATACCATCACGCTCATCACGTTTCATCAGATTAGCATGTAGTAGAATGCGCACTGCATCCGGACTAATACCTTCACTGTCTTGGCTTTTACTTGAGCTACCCGTACCAACCATATAATGTAGTACGCAACGCCAACGTGCCATAGCGTATGTATCGAGGAAAGCAATATCACGTGGTTTTGAATCTTTTTCCAATGTATGTGACATAGACCAAGGTTTACCGCCACCTAGCAAGGCAACCTTTAAGTTCTTTTTGAATGTTGAACAGAGCTCCCAAGCTGATAATCCACCTGGAATGGCTGTTACGCGCCATACATTGAGTTCATTGAGACAAGTGGCAGATGCAATTTGCTCTCTTAAAAATTTAAATAAAATCTGTTAACAGCTAATCAGGAAATTTGTTTCCTTTAGGAGACAACTGCTAAAACACGTCCAAAATCATCGGTAAATGTATCAGACGGTAATCCGAAATCGGAATTTCGATTTTATAACTCTGTGAAGAAATATTTCCAATGAAAGTTGAAATTTTTTTTTGTAATTTTCAGGTGGTTGTTGTAATCAATTGGTTACGAAATGTGTAGACGTGACGCAGATGGATCACGCACCCTATTTGGGATCGGACCTGGGTCAATTTTTGGGTTTTGCCAATAACTTTTCACTGGAACAAAAATCCGAAATACAGAGGTGAAAATGCGTCTCTTGATACCTTCGCGATAGTTTTTGACGTGTTTTAGCAGGTGTCTCCTAAAGGAAACAATTACTAAAAGTACATACTCACTTCGCATAATGTTGAGATCCCCATGATGCTACAACGGCTTGCGGTACTGGTTGCTCAACGAAGAGGATACGTATCACAAATTGGCGTGCGATTTCGGGTAGTTCTCGATAAACTGCTAAACAAATTGTGGGATAGTTGTATAATTTTTCCAATGTTTCCGGGGTTCGCGTACGGAGATACCGTTGCAAGTTCATGCATTGTAAATTTGCCGGCTTCGGTATGAGCGCATATGTAGATGTAGTGGGGCCAGACCGGCCTTGTTTTAAGTCCGACATTTTATGTTATGTTGTTTTAAAAAAAAAATTACTTATACCATCTATTCAAAATTTTCTATCTTATAAAAAAAGATGAAATGCAACATATTTGCAAAATCAGAAGCGTGTATAAGCGATAATTTATTTATGTGATATTCTGACCAATTCGATGGTTTTTCGATTACATCTCCTAGGTTCGATCTCTTTAAAGTCGAATAAACAAACAGAAATAGTTTTATTTACTTATACTATACAAATTCAAGGGCTAGGACACTCCACATCAAGTTCACTGTTACCCTACAAACCACTGCTAACCATATTTCCAAAAATACCAATCCATACACATTTTTTGCTCGACGGTTTTCCAAATATTGGAAATAGAACTGCTGTTTTCATCAATGAATTTATGTTTGCCATATTTTGTACACAAACGAAAAAAGGTTAGAGCCAAATTGAATTTTAATCAAATTAAAATTTAAATGTTTGATGTAAATTTGTTCTTATTTACACAAAAGGTGCATTAGGCAACTGGAATAACCACTGCCGAGCTGTTCTGACCTCAAACTAGGAAAGGTCCTTGCAGACACTTTATTGAAGCTGAGCAGCCTCCACTGCAAACAAGGAACGTCATATATGTGGAGCACACTAATGGTGCTATTCTCAGCTTGCTTGTCATCTACAAACGAGGTGGTGACAGCTGCAATGACTATTGCAGATTATAGGAACAAGTGGAGTTGAGCTATAATAGTCAGTAGTCACGATCATGATCCAATAATTTATATGGTCGTCGCAATCGGCCAACAACACGAAATTACCGTTTGACGTCGCTTAATTCTTATGTCAAAATGCACATGTGAGAGGGAACGCGCAAAACGATTCGCCTACTTTCTAAGCTTTTCACGTATAACACACACATAAATCACACATTTCCTTAAAATATTGTCACAAAGCACTCGTTAAATATCAATTCACAGCGAATTTTTATTAAAAATAAATAAAACACGAAGCGAACTCAATAGCTTTTCCAAGAACTGTAAACAAAAAACAAAGATATGATAGTTTGACATAAGGTGTGGATGAGGAAGAAGAAGACGCTATGTCATCGCAGCCGACCATATAAATTATTGGATCATGGTCACGATGACAAACTGTCCCAGAATAGGGCAGTACAGCCAAGTTATTGGTGCGTTATCGGTAACCTTATGAAACAGCTGATTCGACCAATCTTATGAGAAACAATGTAATCGATTATTGGTGCTGTAACTTAATTCCCAAACCGTTAAGTAACCATGGTCCAATCAACAGGTCGTGTCATTAGACTAGCTAATTTCTACTTTTCCTCGAATTTTGACAGTACACTCATTTCTCAGTGCAATTTTGACATTAAACCTATGAATTGCTACGACCTGTTAGTTGGACCATGACCTTAGACGCCAATTAAACCGCAAAAATTCACTTGCGCCAATGACTAATTTGCACAAGGATTTGCTTGGTGTATGTTGTGGTTGTGCTATTTGCGCAGAGGACTGTGCTAAAATTTTACACATGTCCGCAAAAATTGCGCATGCTTTTTCTTCGTGTGTGGTGATTATTACTCAGTTCACCTGTATTTGCTAGGAAAGAAATATTGGCATCGGTAACATAAATTTGTGTAGGGGAAGCGGTATCATCTCTTGTTTAGAAAAAAAAGCAAAAATTAAAGCCGCACTTACTTTTTTAATACAATTTGTGCAGTGTTTTTGTGTTGTGTATGTCAAAATTCTGATTTGAGCCAATTTATAACATGTGGACTTGTGCAAGGATTTTGTGTGGTGTATTTGGCGCTTTATCGACCAATTGCATGTGGGTTTTTCTCTTACGTTAAGGATACGACTATAGCGATACGCCAACGGCATCAATGTTTTCATCTTAATGATCAGTACAATATCCCTGTTAATTTGTTATTAAACTAGTAGGTGAATTCTGTAACTAGTATCTAGTCACTAATAGAGACATTTTGTGGTCAATTAAAATTTTGATACAATTTGGTATTGAGTAAGCTGTCTCACATCTCTAGTCTCAAAAAAATATTCACTAATTTGTCAGCTGGTTCTAGGCAGGCACAAACAGTACAATATTGGGTTAAAAAGTAAAGAAATTAAAAAAATAATAAATTTTAAGTAGAGAAACATTTATATATTTAAAAAAATTATATTTAACTAACAAAAAATAAAATAAAACTAATAAATTGTCAGCGATCTTGGGCTCGAGCTTGCATCGCTCACTTTGTACTCGAGACGCTTACTACCTGGGCTATCGTGATATCTGTACATCCACTGTCAATTGCTGTACTTGAGATGTATGCAAGTGTGTTTTTACAACTTTTTGTGATTTTCTCTGACAGAATACTGAAATCATCTGAAGTCACAAACATTGTCTTTAATGAAAAACCTCAAATTTAGTGACTTGAGATGGGACAGACTTACAGAATACAGCTATAGAACTACACTACTGTGGCGAATATTCCCAAGTATGTAGCATCCCTAACTCAATATCACTCCCACTAATAGTTTAACACAACAGAGATAGCGATGACTACACCCCTCTGCGGGTTAGGGGGCCAGAATATGCCCGAGCTAGGTATGCCGGTCGTAAGAGGCGCCTAAAATTCACGAAGGGTACTTAAGTAACTTGATGGTTGATCCACTGAATAATACCTCTCACCTCTGATTACCTTTGTCTTTACGGAAGGAGGCGATGAGATGACATAGAAAGTTTCACTGGTCACACCAAATCGCTCCCACGACAGTCGAAACTGATTTGCCAACACGTTATTAAACGGTAAAATATAATTTAATGCCTAAAATACAAAATATAATGGCGTAAAAAATACGTAAATATAAAATTTATTCACAGACCATTTGATTTCGAACGTGCTTTTTTCAGATGACAAAATTTACAGCTGTCAAAATTTACCTTTTTATTTGGCCCAGGAAAATGGAAAATATTTTTACACCATAGAAGGCGATATACCTTTCATGAATACGCATCACGGTTTTAAGTGTACAATCCTTACTTACAATAAGTACATACTCTGCAAAATTTGATGATCTTGCCCTGTTAATTTAAAAATACATAGCCCAAACCCCGTTTATAGGAAAATGTGTTGTATAGGGACTATACGATATATGGGTCCAATCTTCATGATTTTCACTACACACATTCCATATGTAATAACATTGGAGTAGTGAGCTTAACTCGCGCCGGGTGATCAATACTTTTTATAGGGCCCCCCCCTTCACTTAATTTAAAAATCATATAACTCTGCATATACTATAAATGTGTAAAAGACAATAACCACAAAGCTACAGACCCGCAAAAAGCTCCGCAAGTCACAACTTCTTGGTAGCGGATATTGTCGACGAAGTCATCATAGGCGTCGATTTCCTGGCTGAGGGAGACATTCACATTAACGTAAGGAACAGGGTTATGACTTACAAGGGCCAAGAAGTACCTCTGATCTTTGGACACAATAGTGGCTATATCACCAAGGGAGTGATCTTGGATATGAAGCCGCAGGAGCCTTGTAAGGCAGAGGTAGCTCCTCGACCATTGGCTTTCATGAACAGGTGCCTCCTGATAAGATTCGGCAAGGCTAGGAGAAAGATCCAGATTGGGCACGTGTGTTGAAAGGGCTGTAGGAGAACATACAGCCAAGAAAAGAAGAGATGATTAGAGAGATTCACATCACAACAGCATATTGGGTACAATGAAGCAGTTTGAAGCTAATATCTAATATCCGTCACCAGTAAAGTCTACTATATTCTACGTAATTTACGAATGTCTGCGGAATTCACCCCGCTTGGAATAAGCAGACGGCTTGCATTACAATTAATAATGCCAGTTTTCTGTTATGCGAAATGTATATACAGCAAATTAGATTCTAAATCTGCGCATAAAATTGATGTAGTCTTTAATGGTGTCAAGCGGTATGTTTTTGGGTTAGCAAAATTTGACCACATATCTGTGTGGAGAACGCGTCTTTTGGGTTGCGAAATATCTGAGTATCTTAAAGCAAGGAATTGTATATTTCTGTATCGTGTCATCGATGATAAGATGCCCAACTACCGTCATAATAAGCTTGCTTTCTCGAGGTCTGCACGCGTTAGCGATTTAATTGTACCGAGCTACAACTATCTAAACTCTGCAAGGATTTTCTTCGTCAATGCTACATACATATATACACAAATAGCAACTAAGCTCAGCTACCTATTTTCTGTAGTCTGTACAATCCTTGTTTTATGTATGTTAACTATTTTTTTGTTATGTGTTTTCCTCTTCTTTTACTTTTATTACTTTATTTTTACTTGTTGTTATTGTTTCTTAGGATAATTAATACATATTAAGTTTTATTTATTTAGTTATTTATTTAATAGTCTACAAATTGAATAATTCTTACAGACTAAATTCGTAAATGTACATAAAGGCAGCATGAGGGTCCTGTAAAGAAGAAAGTATATGTCTGAAGTGCACAAACAATTAGTGACAGCTTACGAATTAAAATGAAGAAATAGATATTACAAATATATGAAGTAAAAATCATACAATTTTACTTACAAACAGGTATAAGTGTGCTACGTATGTTTATTATATGCAAGCTCAGTAACGAGCTGATGCATAGTGCCCAGAAGGGGGCGCATGAGAAAGGAAGGACTCTGTAGAATAAGCCCAGTAGTGAGCTGATGCGTAGTGCTTAGGAAAATCGGCTGGAAATGCCTAGATGGCCTAGTAGGGATATTAAACATAATTTCACCAAGCGAATATGGGCTTCTCATAAGCCCTCTTAATAGTTTTACCATAAATAAAACACCGAGCATTTTACGACGACTTTGCAACGTAGGCAGTTGAATAAGTTTTAAACGACTACAGCAGGGAGAAAGAGTCGTTACCGGAACCCATGGCAAGTCGCGTAACGCGAAAAGCAAGAACTGTTTTTGGATACCGATTCCAATTTATCACAGTGAATCTAATAACGCGGGTTCCAAACTATTGACGCATATTCCAAAATTGGTCTAACAAGCGAAGTATAAAGCGTTTTGGTTATATAAGGGTCATTGAATTATTTGGACCATTGCTTAATGAAAGCTAACACCCCTTTTGCCCTATTAACACCATTCTCAATATGAGACTTGAAATCAATTTTAGGGTCCATTGTAACTCCGAAGTCAATGAAGCTAGTTACCTGCTCAATTGGGTATCCACCAATGATGTTACTATGTACAGGTATTGATTTTCTGGTAAAACAAATATATTAACATTTTTTCAGGTTGAGTGCCATGTAGTTCACATCACACCATCTCACTAAGTTATTAAGATCTTCTTGAATACATGCCCTGTCTTCTGCGGTTTAGACGGTCATAAAAAGTTTAACATCATCAGCATACATTAACGACTTGCAGTGCCTAATAATAGTGGGAAGGTCGTTAATGAACAACAAAAACAAAATAGGTCCAAGATGGCTGCCTTGAGGCGCACCTGAGGTAACATCTATTAGGCCAGATAATCTATTTCTAAAGATCACTTTTTGTGATCTGTCCCTTAAGTAAGATGATATCCAATGCAAGAAAACAGGCGGAACCCCCATACTATCAAGTTTAAGTAATAGAATCGAGTGAGAAACTTTATCAAAAGCTTTGCTAAAGTCTGTGTAGATGACATCTGTCTCCAAGTTGTTTTCGAAGCCGCTAGTAACATGAGTGGTGGATTCTAACAAATTAGATACGGTGGATTTACCCATGCAGAAACCATGCTGAGATGGATCGATAGCAGATGATACTAAAAACGACATTTGCTTTGTAATAACGATTGAAATAGCTTGGGTATGACGCTAAGCTTAGCAATGCCTCTATAGTTCATGACGCACGTTTTACTTCCACTTTTGTAGAGAGGTACAATATATGGCTCGTTCCAAATTCTAGGAAATATACCCTGACAACAAAGAATATGTTTGTTAGAGGTATGCAGAGAACAATTTTAGGGATCCCATCAAGACCACCAAAGTAAAAAGTTTTAAGACTTTTTAGATGTGAAAAAACATCACTAGCTGATATTGACGGAAGTTTGAAATCCAACAATGGCAACGTGAGTGGGTAAGTGGGTGGATCCGAAAGGGACTCAGCAGAACAAGCTTATTTAGATTTAAAAAAGTCTGCAAACATATCGGCAATACAGGCATCAGCATTTGACATCAACTCGTTGTACAGGGTGGCGCAAAAGTCATCCTCCTATCAGAAAATGCTATCAATTTTGCGATTGGCCCCTAAAGTCAGTTCTGTTTTGACATTTGTGTAGTAAACACATGCGAAATACACGTTAATAAACAATGTTACGCTACACTGCTCCAGAACGCGGAATATTGCTGACTATTTATTTGACCAATAATCGGTCGGGCCAAACGGTTACTGTGAATGGTGAGCGCTACAGAGCAATGATCAACGAGTTCTTTTTGCCGCAACTTGATGAATTGGGATTGGAAAACATGTGGTTCCAACAAGACGGTGCAACAGCACACACTGCACGTGCCACAACCGATATGCTGAACATCGGAAGCTTACTTTTGCGCCACCTTGTATTTCATTAAGGATGGGAATTCCTTAACCCTACTTTTTGACTTAACGAAATCGAAAGAAGCCTTAGGGTTGCTAGAAGTTTTAACCTTTATTCTGGTGATGTAATTCTTGTAACAGTTGTTGTTACAAAGGTTATATTTATATAACTTACATGGACAGCAATAAGGACACCCCCACGGACCCTTGTTGAACGATCCTTTCGAAATACCTCATAGCTGCTGCAAAGAATTTCAGGAATAAATACATGTGGCTTTAATCAGGTTTCAGTAAATATCAACACCTTGTAAGTAAGTGTGTGGCTTTTAAGGAACAAATCCGTAAGCTTCGTGTTCAAGCCCCTTACATTCTGATAAAACAAGTAAATGTCAAGATCAGTTATTACTTTTTTGGAGCAGGAGTGGAACTATTGGGAATTTGAGCCACATTCCGAAGGCGTTCCCGAACAAACTCATAAACTAGTTCCCAGTTTGGCCAAACAGCTGGATCCAAGATTTTGTCGAAACAATCTGCACAAACGTCAATCTTATAAGATGCTATGCTTATTTCTTCCCTAAACTTAAATTTCCTAATGTGTATCATATTCGGTTAAAGTTTTGATGTTCCATAATGCCTTACTTCATCGTCTGAAGAAGCTAGAAAAACGAGATACAAATACCGATTTGTTTGGAGGGACCACTACCAGTTTCCTGGGACTCTTTCCTTCGCAATTATTCGGAACCGTTTGTGGATTAGATACCGAATTACTATCGCTTGGAAGAGATTCTTCACTCTCACTAACAGTTACTTAAGTCGACGCCGTTGTAACAGCGGCATATGTTGGCGGAATTTCAGGCACCAGCAGCGATTTAGACCTAGTTGTAGGCCCAGAATCACTCACTAGTTGAGACCATGAAGAACTAAAGGAAATAAGTTCATTTCCATTATTTAACGACAGCGTGGGAATCAAAACAGATGCGGAAATCGGGTTCAAACCCAGAGCTTCGTCCGCGTTTCTTAGAGACTGAGTTCCCTTTAGATGCTGGTGAAGCATCAAAGCATTTAAAAGATTTAAAGCCTACTTCATACCGAGCAAATTTTTCATTCAGTGTTCTTTAAAATTAATAGCTTTAAAAGCTCCACATCTGTTGTCCTGCACTTAGGACAAGACCAGCGGATCCCTTTACCTTCGTTGATAAAATCAACCATTCTACAATTTAAGCCTGCACGTATTACATGAGCGAGACCATCGCAAACCCAACATGTTAAAAGATGCTCTGATTCGCTTTTCAAACTACAATTCACGTATCCACACGTCGTAGCCATATTAAAAAAAAAAATGTTATAAACAAAATCGAAATTAAAAATTAGAAAATTTAATCCAAACCACAAATTACATTAACACCCACGTGTGATTGGATGGTGGTAAACACTTAGAAAAGCTTTGAACGTTTAAATGCACTGGACGGGGCTAGCGACTTTGGTGACAGTTTGGTAGGCACTGGTAAAACAGCTAAACTTCTATACAAGGAAGTAGAAGAAGCAACAAGGTTTTTTGCGACCCTTGGTCGATTAACGCACAAAGCATGTAGATGGGGCCCATGTGTTCAATGTGAACTTGCGCAGTTGGTAGGAGAGTTTTGTCGTTGTTTGTAGAAAAATTTGCCTGAAGAGGACGAAGAGTCTTCCCAATTGCCTTCAATTAAATCAAATATTGGATGCCTAGACGAGGTTCAATTAAGCAGTGCCAACCATTGATTTTCTAGCAGCGTTTGGTTCGGCAGATGTGTCTGATCGGGACTTAGGTGGAGGGCAGTGGGGCGAATATTCCCAAGTATGTACCATCCCTAACTCAATAATACTTCCAACACTAGTTTAACACAACAGGGATCACCGATTGGCCGATCACCAGCCTCGGGCAAGGGTCCCTCCATTGACGAACTCTGTACTAGAATTAACTGTTACCTTTGAGATCTTTCCAGCCTCTTCGCCGAGCGAAATCTGACCCTAACTGCGAAATCTGACCCTAAATCGGCGGCGACTATGTTTACGACATGGAATGCGCTGATGGGGCAAGAGTTAAATGTCCACGTAGACGGAGTACCTCTACGTACTGTCAACCACCCGAAAATCTTGGGTGTGACGGAAAAACAAAGAAACATTGCTTGCTACATATAAGGCCATTGACCGACCGGTTATTGACCGCTGTGCCCTTATGGTCGCCCAACCTTGCTGACACCTCTTGGAGGAAATTGCAAGTCTGCCAAAACACCGCCATCAGAACTGCTACGGGATGTCTGCTTATGTCATCTGAGTCTCACCTGCATCAAGAGGCAAAACTGCTCAATGTTCAAGAACACGCGGAACTCTTGAGTAGACAGTTCCTTCTGAACTGTCATAAACCCAGTCATCCAAATCGAAATCTATTGGATGTAGCCCCGCCCCCCAGAGACATAAGGAGACATCTTCGTAAGCACTACGATGAGATCCGGCATCACATCTCTTTGCCGTTTTATCTGCGGAACCATAGGCGGGCTGTAAATGACTTCCACACTGAGTCGGTAGATAGATCCCTCAGATCTCGGCCTGTGAATCCCGTTACGAGTACTTAGCCAGCTGAATTGGCTGAAGAGGAGCGTGTATTTCCGAGAGAGACTAGAGGCATGCTAGCACAACTTCGCTCTGGATATTGTAATAGGTTAAACTCTTACTTATCCAGACTGAACCCCAACATACCAAACACATGCCCTGCATGTGGTATGTCCCCTCATGATACCAAACATCTCTTCTCCTGTTCAGTCTAAC
The DNA here is from genome assembly GCA_949987695.1 of Merzomyia westermanni. Taxonomy (NCBI): domain Eukaryota; kingdom Metazoa; phylum Arthropoda; class Insecta; order Diptera; family Tephritidae; genus Merzomyia; species Merzomyia westermanni. The sequence goes on along the minus strand of OX465291.1, from coordinate 124,254,660 downwards.
CTACTCTTCTAACATTTACATCACTCTGGTCTAACCCTGTGGAAACTGCACGTTTCCTCGGACTTCCGTTAGAAGAACCTGATGACAATTTAGAATGATAAAGCTCATTGGGCAGGGCGAAGCACTGTTAACAACACCAACAAGAACAACAACAACAGAGATGACGATAGTTACGCTTATGCATGCAAGGAAGAGAAAGCGAGATTGTGCGAGTGTTTGCGAATACAAGGCAAAGAGGAGATCTCAATAAATAACCGACCCTTCGAGAACACGAAGAGGGAAGAACCAAGAAACTTCTGGTGCGAAGGGTAGCACCTTGTCGGACTATACAAGGCAGTAACCGAGCAGGGCAAGATGGTCAGTTTATATTCAAGCATTGTACAGTGAACTTACTGTGGAGTTACCAAGCTCGGGAGTTTGTATTGCGTTTATAAAACTAGATATTTGTTACAGTAATCATGCGTGTGTTTTTTGTTGTTGTTGTTGTTGTTAACAGTGCTTCACCCTGCCCAATGGGCTCGATCACTCCAAATTGTCCTCAGGCTCTTCTAACGGAAGTCCGAGGAAACGCGCAGTTTCCACAGGGTTGGACCGGAGTGATGTAGGTGTTAGAAGAGTGGGCTCAACTGAACAGGAGAAGAGATGTCTGGTATCATGAGGGGTCATACCACATGCAGGGCAAGTATTTGGTATGTTGGGGTTCAGTCTGGATAAGTAAGAGTTTAACCTATTACAATATCCAGAGCGAAGTTGTGCTAGTATGACTCTAGTCTCCCTCGGAAGTACACGCTCCTCTTCAGCCAATTCCGGTGGTTGAGTATTAGTAACGGGATTCACAGGCCGAGATCTGAGAGATCTATCTACCGACTCGGTGTGGAGATCATTTAGAGCCCGTCTATGGTTCCGCAGATCAAACGGCAAAGAAATATGATGCCGGATCTCATCGTAATGCTTACGGAGATGTCTCCTTATGTCTCTGGGGGGCGGTGCTACATCCAAAAGATGTCGGTTTGGATGACTAGGTTTATGACAGTTCAGAAGCATGGATGAAATAGATAAGGTTTAGCCGTCACATGTGTGAGAAAAAAGTAATTTTTTTTGCGTGACGTATGCGGTGTGTTGTCGCCCTGACAGAGCTGTCAAATACCATACATTTCAAGAAAGAAAGTGTAAACATTGGTACAAAATACTTACTATATCAAATGTGAATGTATTTCTTTCAAAAAAATTGTTAAATATCTATGATTTAACGTCGTATCACGATAATAATTGTATTAAATAAGTTCCGGCAGTGTATTTTTGGATATATTTACTCATTTTAATTAAGGTCCTCATAGCCGTGTACCAGTACAAAATACTTACTATATCAAATGTGAATGTATAGGGTGTTTTTTTTACAGGTTTGTTTTTCGAATAGAGATAAAACTGGCATTTTGTGGTCAAATCTGGCAACTCTAATGTCATTTATGTTCAGTTTGGTTTGCCATTTCATCATGAACAGGTTGACAAAAGAACAACGCTTGCAAATCGTGCAAATTTATTTCGAAAATAATGGTTCAGTTCGCGAAGTTTACCGTGAGCTCCGTCCATTTTATGGTCGACATAATCGTCCATCAGAGCAATTAATTCGGTTAACCATGGATCGTTTTCGCACTACGTTTACTCTATGTGATAATACGCATCCGCAGAGATGTCGAACAGTGCGCACCGAAGAAACAATTGCCGCTGTAGAGCAAAGTGTTGAAGAGGACCCGAATGAATCGATTCGCCAACGTGCACAGCAATTGGAGCTTTGTCCATCAACTTTATGGAAGATTTTGCGCAAAGATCTTGGCTTGCGACCTTACAAGATCCAGCTTGTACAAGAATTAAAGCCGCGAGACCATGCAATGTGTCGTGATTTTGGTGTATGGGCCGAAAATGAGATTGATTTCGATGCTGATTTTCATCGCAAAATTTTGTTCAGTGATGAGGCTCATTTTTGGTTGAATGGCTACGTCAACAAGCAAAATTGCCGCATTTGGAGTGAAGAGAATCCACATGAGACCCTTGAAACGCCATTACATCCACAAAAACTGACTGTTTGGTGTGCTCTATGGGCTGGTGGAGTCATTGGGCCATACTTCTTCCGCAATAATGCTGGAGAGGCAGCTACCGTTAATGGAGACCGGTATAGAGCCATGATAACCGACTATTTTGTTCCCGAATTGGATGGCATGAATGTGGATGAGTTGTGGTTCCAACAAGACGGCGCTACATGCCACACAGCGCACGTCACAATCGATTTATTGAAGGAAACATTCGATGAGCGCATAATTTCGCGGAATGGACCTGTCAATTGGCCACCAAGGTCGTGTGATTTGACACCATTGGATTATTTTCTTTGGGGATATGTGAAGTCGCTCGTCTACACCAACAAACCAGAAACGTTAGGGGAATTGGAAGCCAACATTCGTGGCGTTATTGCCGACATACGGCCCCATATGCTCGAAAAAGTGGTTGAAAATTGGACCTGTAGAATTGGCTTTATTCGAGCCAGCCGCGGCGGCCACATGCCCGAAATCATACTTAAACATTAATGGCATAAAATTATCCTTCCAATAAAGCCAAATTGATGGACCTTAAAACGATTTTCTTGTGTTTTATTTCAATTCGAAGTTCTATACCCCTAAAAAAACACCCTTTATTTCTTTCAAAAAAATTGTTAAATATCTATGATTTACCGCCGTATCACGATAATAATTGTATTAAATAAGTTCCGGCAGTGTAGTTTAGGAAATATTTACAAAATAAACAAAAATTGATTGGGCCGTACATGAACCCTGCATACGTCACAAAAAGTCAGCTGTTTTATTCACAATATGGCGACAAAATTGATGGCTTAATCTTGTATAATTCGTTCATGGTTCAGAAGGAACTGTCTACTCAAGAGTTCCGCGTGCTCTTGAACATTGGGCAATTTTGCCTCTTGATGGATGTGAGACTCAGATGACATAAGCAGGCATCCCGTAGCAGTTCTGATGACGGTGTTTTGGCAGACTTGCAATTTCCTCCAGTTGGTGTCAGAAAGATTGGGCGTGTGTTTAGGTGAATTTATAGCGATCGAACCCAGGATGAATAATCGAGAAATCATCGAATTCGACACAGTAGTGTGACGAATTCGATGATTCTTTGATTATCAATCCTGGGTTCGATCACTATAAAGTCGAATAAACACACGCACAGATAATGTAAGTAATAGCTAGTTTTATTTACTAGTAATAAACGCAAAACAATTTTAAGAGTTTGATAACTTTACAGTAGTTCACTATTGAACGCTTGAAAATAAACTGATCAACTGCCTTGCTTGGTCACCGCCTTATATAGTCCAACAGGGTGCTTGCCTACGCACCGAGAACTTTCTTGGTTGTTCGCTTTTCGTGTTCTGGAAGGGTCGGTGTTATTTATTGGCATCTCCTCTTTGCATCGTATTCGCAAACACTCGCGCCATCTCTCTTCCTCTTCCTAGTTATACGCTTGCATGCATAAGCGTAGCCATCGTTATCTCGGTTGTGTTAACTAGTGGTGGGAGTGTTATTTACTTAGGGATGGTACATGCTTGAGAATAATCGCCACAGTAGGATTTTTTGAACTGCATATATCGAGCTGCATAGTTGAATGTTTGAACCCATGGCCATGATCAAATAATTTATATGGTCGATTCAATTGACATAGCGTCTTCTTCTTCCTCTCCACACCTTATGTCAAAAGCTTAGAAAATAGGCGAATCGTTTTTGCGCGTTCCCTCTCACATGTGCATTTTGACATAAGAATTCACCGACGTCAAACGGTAATTTCGTGTTGTTGGCCGGTCGCGTCAACCATATAAATCATTAAATCATGCCCATGGCCATGGGCATGATCCAATAATCTATATGGTCGCCGCAATCGGTGAACAACACAAAATTACCGTTTGACGTCGGTGAATTCTTATGTCAAAATGCACATGTGAGAGGGAACAAAAAACAAAGATATGTTAGTTTGACATAAGGTGTGGATGAGGAAGAAGAAGACGCCATGTCATGCGAAACGACCAAATAAATTATTTGATCATGGCCATGGGCCATGATTGGACCTTAAAAATCTGGCACCATAGATTGTTTTGAGCAATAGTTCACAATGGTGCGTATAATTCACCGAATGACAGATTTTGGGCGCGACATATTAACTTAAAAATATTAGGATTTTATAAAGAATTATATGCGTCCCGCGGGAGAAATTTAAAGTCCATAAGAGGATTTTACACTTCCCAGCAATATGAGTTCAAGTGAAAGCATTTTTAATAATTTACGACAAAAACTTGATGTTTTGGGTTATACACAAACCTTGCCTTTAGCGGGTATACCGTTGGTGGGGGTGCTATTCGAGGATCTGGTGAAATCAACTGAAAGTCTTCGAGATGCCAAGACGAAAATCGTAGACCTTTTGGAGGTAAGGCATTAAGTTTAAAATAAATCATAAGGTAATTGTTTCCTTTAGGAAACAACTGCTAAAACACGTCCGGAATTATCGGGAAATGTACCAAAAGACACGTTTTGACCTCGGTAACAATAATCCGGAAGCGAATTTTCGAGTTTTTGTTTCAGTGAAGAGATATTTTCAATCAAAGTTGAAAATTTTCTGTAATTTTCATGTGGTTGTTGTAATCACAGATTAGGGTGGACCGAAAAGTGCAAAAAGTGTGTTCTGCGCAGAAATACTGTGGACCGCGTAGCCGGTGTTGGACAGGCTAAGGGTTATTTTTTTTAAGCGCGGCCGAAGGCCCCCTACGCAGAAAGGTGTTCTGCACATAAATACCTTGGATCAAGCCCCCTATTTGGGATCGGCCCTGGTTCATTTTGGGGGTTTTTGCGAATAACTTTTCACTGAAACAAAAAATTGAAAATTCGCTTTCGGATTGTTGACACCGAAGTCAAAACGCGTTGTTTGATACCTCTCCCGATATTTTTGGACGTGTTTTAGCAATTGTCTCCTAAAGGAAACAATTACCAATCATAAATATCAAAATGAACATCTTACCTACCTATGTCCACATACCAACAACGGTCAACAGCTGAGCTATTAACTCCATACCGTTGTCATGGTCAACGCATAGGATTTTGTGCCATGCCAAAACATTAATTTTTTGTCTTTTTGTTCTTTGAATATTTGTGGCTTGATTTAGGAGAAATCCTGTTGGGAATTAGGAGTTGAGCCATACAAGTGTGACAATGCTCGCCTTTTAGCTGAGTGCAATCAGCTGCATCAACAAATTTTAAGAGAACGCGAGGGCTATGAACAGCGTACTTGTGGTAGGAAAGATATCTTTAATAAGAATTTGGATATTTCTATACGACCGTACGTAACTGTTAATATATGTCCAAAAATATCAGGAAAGGTATCAAACGACGCGTTTTGACCTCTGTATCAATAATCCGAAAGCGGAAAGAAATATTTTTTTTTTTCAGTAAAAAGTTATTTTCTAAAAACCAAAAAATTACCCAGGTCAAATCCCAAATAAGGGGCGTGATAGAAGGTATTTATGTGTAGAACACCTTTCTGTATAGGCCGCCTTTGGCTGCGCTTCAAAAAAATAACTTTTAGCCGGTCCAACACCGGCTACGATGTCCACAGTATTTCTGCGCATAACACACTTCTGCACTTTTCGGCACACCCCATATCTGTGATTACAAAAACCACATGAAAATCAAAGAAAATTTGCAACTTTAATTGCAAATTTCTCTGGACAGACATAAAATATCTGATTCAGATTATTGATATAGAGGTCAAAACGCGTCGTTTGATACCTTTTCCGATATTATTGGACGTATATTAGCAATTACGTCGGTCTATAGAATTTCCAGAATTTGTATTATATATCGCCTCACGTTTATTTTAGAGCTTAATCAAAAGATCCGTAATCTTTTTACGGATAAAGTCCATTTGGAGGAACATTGCGAGCACTTACAACAGCAAATTGCAACTATGTTAGCTAAACAGCAGGCTCCAACGCTTGCGCCAAATATGAAAACCGTAAAAGGAAATGGTAACTGGATGTGATTGGGTTATTAATGCAACATTTTATTAAACATTTTTTTTGTAGCTAAGAAACCTTTTATTACAACAGTGCGCTCTGGCGAACGAATACCTCCTTTGATGAATAATGACAGTCATATTCGTTGTACAAAATGTAACACACAAACTACTCGACAGCATGCTGCGAATGTCGGAAATTATGGATCAGATAATACCCCAAGTGGAGCATTGAAGTCAGAGTTGGATAAATTGCAGAATAATGTAAAAGACTTAACAGAACAATTAGAATTTTATAAAAGAAAAATTGAATCACGAGAGCGTGAGATTCGTCGTTTAAACGATTTACTGAGTGGTGGACGCCCTCCAGCTGCTTTGGCCAAGGATTGCTGTTTCAAAGATGTACATGGTATGTCTGAAGATATAGAATTGCTACAGCGTGAGAAATCTCAGACACTGAATAAAGTACGGGAATATCAAGAAAAAATGCACGAAGCAATGCAACGTGCACTTTCTCTGGAAACTCTAAATAAACAATTACAAAAGGACCTTCATGAACTGAAAGAAGCAGCGCTTGCTGTAGAAACAGAAGCAAATACAGAAATAGCGCAACGTGAACAGGAGTTGGAAGAATTACAAAGAGAATTAAAGAAACTCCGTGCAAGGCAAGGAGTCGGAGATGGTAATAGACTGCCGATAGGACGTAGGGTGTGTGGAAGTTCTGCCTGCGACGGAATGGAGAATTTAAATGATGAAATAAACGTTGCAGCTTTAAATGCAGATAAAAGACGTTTTAATGAACGTATGAATCAACTCACGCAAAAAGGTAGTGTATACTTACATAAATGATATTTAAAAACATGTGTGAATGAAGGTGTCAGGTTGGATTTTTCAATTGCAGTTGTTTTATATTGCTCCGGAAGATGGTATAGTAGTTATATCCTAGCCTATCCAACTCAACGACAAAGGAGCGGGAAACGAATATTTTTTCGAAATTTACTGCTTAACACCTTCATGCTCAAATTAATTCATTCATACTTCTGACCTATAAATTAAACACATTTGTGCAGATGCTGAACTCAGAGACGAAAATGAACGTCTGCAAAAGAAAATATTGAAACTGCGAGGAAAAATACATGGCATGCACAAAGGTATGTTTTGAATAATTACTTCCAAAACACTGCCATATAAATAAGTCTTACTCAGAAACAATTTCACACTAAGAGTACTTTCCATGCATTAACTGTATTCGTGTTCCTTATAATTAATTACAATCAACCTGATTTAGGATTTCATACAAAGGGGCTAAAACATCTGATGAGGAGGCTCTGGATGTGTTCACGAAAAAAGCGCCATTAAGCGACATTCAAAAAAAAAGAGTTTGGGCTAGTTAATGATACAAAAGTTGAGAAAATACGAAGGGCTTAAAAATGCATTGCCTATCAAATCCAGTTGTTGTTATTGTATTAGCACTGTTGTTGTTGTTGTTGTTAACAAAGTTTCGCCCTGCCCAATGGGCTCGATCACTCTAAATTGTCATCATGCTCTTCTAACGGAAGTTCGAGGAAACTCGCGATTTCCACAGGGTTGGACCAGAGTGATGTAGGTGTTAGAGAGTAGGTTCGACTGAACAGGAGAAGAGATGTTTGGTATCATGAGGGGACATACCACATGCAGGACATGTGTTTGGTATGGTGGGGTTCAGTCTGGATAAGTAAGAGTTTAACCTATTATAATATCCAGAGCGAAGTTGTGCTAGCATGACTAGTCTCCCTCGGAAGTACACGCTTCTCTTCAGCCAATTCAGGTGGTTGAGTAATAATAAGGGGATTCACAGGCCGAGATCTGCGAGATTTGTCTACCGACTCCGTGTGGAGGTCATTTAGAGCCCGTCTATGGTTCCGCAGATCAAACGGCAAAGAAATATGGTTCCGGATCTCATCGTAATGCTTACAGAGATGTCTCCTTATGTCTCTGGGGGGCGGTGCTACATCCAAAAGATGTCGATTTGGATGACTAGGTTTATAACAGTTCAGAAGGAACTGTCTACTCAAGAGTTCCGCGTGCTCTTGAACATTGAGCAATTTTGCCTCTTGATGGAGGTGAGACTCAGATGACATAAGTAGACATCCCGTAGCAGTTCTGATGGCGGTGTTTTGGCAGACTTGCAATAACCGGCCGGCCAATAGCCTTATATGTAGCAAGCAATGTTTCTTTGTCTTTTCCCCAAGTACTGCCGGCTAGTGACTTGAGTATCTTTTTGTGGCTCTGAGCCTTTGAGGCTATTGCGGCGGCATGACCAGCGAAGGTGAGGCCGTTGTCAAATGTCACATCCAAGATTTTCGGGTGGTTGACAGTAGGTAGAGGTACTCCGTCTACGTGGATATTTAACTCTTGCCCCATCTGCGCATTCCATGTCGTAAACAGGGTCGCCGTCGATTTAGTCGGAGATAGGGTCAGATTTCGCTCGGTGATTGGTAACCCTGTCCAATCTTTCCAGCTAATCCGTGACGGATCAGCTGTAAAATTTTGAAGCGTGTAGGAGGGGAGACGGGGGACATGCTAGGCGTGAGGGACGGATGCGCTTGCCTAGGTGGAGGTAGGCTAAGGCCTAAACTATGTCGCAGTCTAGAGTTGATAGCGCTGTTGTCTGGCGTTGAAGGCGGCTGTGTACTGCAACAGGGGGCTATGAACGCATCCGTCCAAAGGTAACCGTTTGCGAGCCCAGAGCACATAAGGGTGTGACACAGGCCAAGGCAATTGTTGCACTTGACCGATGTCGCAGGCGTATATAATCTTTGCCGACAAACGGTGCACGTAGTGAAAGGCACGAGGTGGTGGTCCTGGCCCACGTGCTGGCTGGAAGCAGGGGGGGTGGCATTGGGGACAGAGAAAGGGGGGACTGACGCTCGACGATGCTCATATCTGGCCTCCTCCGGAGGGATAGGAGTGTTGAGCGGCCGTGCGAGATGGAGACGCTGGTGAGCGTGAGCGACAGTCGGGAGTGGGTGAGGCGGGAATGACAGCAGTGCTGCCAGTCGTGTAGACTGAGCCACCATTGTGGCTACTTGAAGTTAGTAGGGGTGGGAGGGCAGTGCCAGAGCGACGTGCACCGCGGGACGCCCTTGGGCGTGTACAGCATGTTGCCTCGAAAGTACTAAACGGGGTCTGTGGATGGCAGGGTTAAGCCCTGAGCATCCAGATTTATGTATCCATCTCTTACACTTGGCACATTGAACCGAATGCGGCCGTTTAATATAAATTGTCTTCCAGCAAACGCAGCATATCCAATCTCTTGGTCCAGGGTTGGGTTCGACCCCAGCCCGTAACAAGAGACAATGGAGCAACACAGCTGCCAGGGTTTGCTCCGAGGATGACAATTTAAGGGTGGGACGGGACAGATTGGTCAGGGTTACACTGAAATTACAGCCCTTGGCCGGGTAAAAAAAACCCGGGTCATTCCGGTACGATAGAACCCGCTGTTGTGGGAATGCTGTATGATGTATTGTATTAGCGCTATTTTGCCCTGCCTAATCGTCACTTTCCCTACCCAGCATTTTCATCAAAATCTGCTAAGGAACCTCGCATCTTCAGTAAGGTTGGACTAGAGTGAGATTGTTAGAAGAATCAGCTTACTTATGCCAATATCAACCTCCCGTCTTTCCTGCATATTATTTATCCTTTTATTTATTTATTTATAGTCTATGGTGTTACAACCCTTACAGACTAGACAACAATTAGGTAGAGAATAAAATTAAAATCAACAACTACAAATTAAATGCAAGAGAGAGAGAACTCTTAAAAACAGATACACTAGAAAATAAGTATCATCAATACCCTACTAATAAAGCGAGTTAAAGTCACATAGTGTATTTGTTCGCGAAATACCCGTATTGGTAGCATTCTCCTAAACCTTCGGGTAGTGTATTGTAGTTAAAAACAACAACTATGAAAACTTTCTTTTCTGCCTTTATTTTCTCACGTTTTTTTCTGTTATTTACCATTGCCCTGTTATGGTAAAAAGAGCTTCAAGACAATGTTCAACAGAAGGAGCAACGAATGGATGAAGATAAAATAAGAATTAAGTCTGAACGTGACTTTTTCCAAAAGGAGTATTTGCGCCTTGTAAGCAAAGCTGGCTCTGAACAGGTAAATTAATTAAAATTTATTAAATATATATAACAATGTACATATACATGGTCAGAAATCATTTTAATCATTTCCTCACATGCAGGAGGTTGACTTTTTACAATCACAAATTAAATCCAAAGACGATGAACTTCGTATTTTACGCGCTGAGCTTTGTTTGCGCCAAAAAGAACGTTTAATACCAACAGTTAGCACAGCGAATGCCGCTACAACAACTACATCCATGGGTAACTTTGGGTACGAACCTCCAAGTAGCCATCGTTCGAATCGTTCTGAAAACTCCACCAATAGTGCTGCAAATAGTGATTGCGTACAAGCGGTAGTTTTGCGCGCGGAACGTGAACGCGATTGTGCACGTGCTGAATTGGAACGTGTGCGCTGTGAACGTGATACTTTGCGCGAAAAGCATGTATCCATGCTACAAGCTCAAGCGACGGAGACGCAAAAGCAACAAGCCCATCTTGGCGATTTGAATGCGCGTATAAGACAGTTAGAACGCGAGAACCGCGAATTGAATTCGGCACGGTTGCCTAGTGAAACGTATATTGTGCTGTTAAAAGAGGAAATTGGTGAGTTGAAGCGAAGACTTTTCACATTGCAAGAAGAAAATTCTAAACTGCGTACAACTCAAAATCAATTAAAGTAAGTTATCGCAGACAGATAATTTAACAATAACTTTAAATCCAGGTTACGCCGTTTTTTGGGTTTCTTATTTTTAGAATTTTGAATGAGCAAACAGAACGTACTCTGCAAGAATACCAGAGTAAGTTAACCATAGCTGAAAGACAGCTACATACCGCTGATACGCGTCTAAATGATTTGGATACAAATCGTGAGACCACAAACCGAGAAGCTACACAGCTACGTAATGAAGCTGCTGCATTAAAAAAGACTTATATATTGTTAGAGAATGAGAAAGATAAAATGTTGGTATGTACTTACCTTTGGAATGTATTCAATATCAGGTATTTTAATTTTATATCTGGCTGCAGGCACAATTAGACGCTAAAACTGAACGAGTTTCCCAATTAGAATTCGATCTTAAAATTTGCAAAGAAAAACGAGATGCATTGGAAAAGGAGGTAACTGATTTGGAATCTGAACTACGGTAAGTAATAAATTTGATTTCACACGATAGCTAGTATCCCGTTGTGTTGTGTTTCCAAAAATATCGGGAAAGGTATCAAAAGACGCGTTTTTACCTCGGCATCAATAACCCCCAAAGCGGAAACTTGATTATATATTTCGCTCAAGAGATATTTGCAATCAAAGTGGAAAATTTTCTGTCATTTTCATGTGGTTGTTGTAATCACACATACATATTGGGCGTTCCGAAATGCGCAGTAGTGAGTTTTTTGAAGAAATACTGAGAATCGCGTAGCAGGTGTTGGATCGGCGAGGGGTTATTTTTTGAAGCGGTGCCGAAGACCGCCTACGCAGAAAGGTATTCTGCACATAAGTACCATGAATCAGGCCCCCCGTTTGGGATCGGACGTAAGCCATTTTTTGGTTTATTGGCAATAACTTTTCACTGAAGCAAAATATTTCTTTTGCACTTTTGGATTATTGATACAGAGGTCAAAACGCGTCTTTTGACACCTCTCCCGATAATTTTGGACGCGTTTTAGCAGTTACGTACGGTGCAGTTTATGAGACACCAGAGAAATAAATTTAGGAGACACCAACGAGCTCTCACAAACGGATTAAGCACGGTTAAACATCCGATAAAAGCATCCGAACCTCGTGCAAGTTCGGGGTTAGAATATGTCCGAGGTAGGCATACCTGTCGTACGAGGCGACTAAAATGTACAAATGAATGACGTGCAACTTGATGATTGATCTATGAATATGATGCCTCCCACCACTGGTCATACCAAATCGCTCCCACGACAGTCCGGCATGTACCGCAAGGGAGTACCGGCACGTACAGGGTTCGTATCCGGCAAAGTACTCTCACTATCGACAACACTCCCCAAAATCTTCGGGTAGTGTTTTTGTCGATGAAAACAACAACAACAGTACAAAGAATTCGAAGTCGGATTCTAACCTTTATAGCCGTTTAAAAGAATATATGAGTTTATATGTACTAGGTGGACCCGTGCGCGCCTTGCGCAAAAAAAAAAACCAAAATGGTTTGAAACCTTTTATTAGTCCAGGTCCACGATTTTTCAAACCTTTTTCTCAAATTATAAAAAAGAATTTCAGCTACACTTGTTGTGAGACCACAAAAAATTATACAAATATGCGCAAACAGCTATTTGAAATTCCACCACTATATTACATTCACATTGAGCCATAAACTTGAGTTTATTGACAATATCAATATGAATTAACTCAAAAAATGTCCCTTTAACTCGAGTTTATGACCCAATGTGGACGCGGTCTTATTCATTTATTTTAGCAATGCCTTTAATTATTCTAGCACTGTTTAGTCTTAGTATTCAAATGTAGATGTCGAGAGGCATGTGAATGTCACAGTCACAATAGCGTTGCAGTACAAATTGATTTTTTTGTGCATTCACAATCGTTTATTTTAAATAATTTATTTTTATAAAATACGCTTAAACAAAAGCACTCCGCTAATTAAAACATGGTTTTGCATGTAGAGCTAACCCCCACCTTTAAAACGATACCTTATTTATTAATATTGGTTCCAAATGAGAGCAGAAAATTAGGAACTAACACAAAAAGACCTTACAGAAATAATATATATGATTAAGGTGCTTTATATTAAGGAATCAGCATTCGATATCATTTAAAACCAAAACAACTGTTTCGGGTAATATATACTTCGCTAGTAACTGCGGTAAGAAACAGGTACTCTAGTAATAGTATGTTAATATTATTGTTTTTATAGTACATATTTTATACTTTATTATTTCAAATGGCACACAGAAATCGCAAACACACAAAAACAATGAACAAAGACATTTTTTTTAAATTAATTATAATTTTTCCTAACTCATTCTTTCAAACGAAAACGGTAAGTATGTGCTAACGTTTTTTAATTTACATTATATTTTCTAATAACTAAAAAATGTATTTAGTTTATCAATAATGTCTGAGTAATCCGTGTTATCCAAAAATTTCTAAAAACCATCTAAAAGTATATAGAAAAATCGAGAAATATTTTGTAATTGTAATAATCAAAAAACACATCATATTGGAAGAATACGTTTACAATCAAAGAACGAAAGTGTAGAAACATGCATAGAATATTTTGCAGGATAGACATGGCATGCAAGCAAGAGCTGAGTAGTAACTATTACCTTACTGGGTCGTCAAGATTGCTTAACAAAACAAAACGGGTCCGATTACTTTACAATTTAAATTACTCTGAATTACAAAATTTGTAAATACGTAGTAATAAATTTCTTTAGTTAAAAGGAAGGTTTTAATTTTTTTCGTCAAAAGAATTCTTGTCTTAATTTTTCAAAGGAACGTTGTCATCGTGCATCTTTTTGAGCTTAAAGCCGCTTGTATACTCGAGATTAGAGAGCCATATCATGTTGACCTCTAAGCACAACTTGAATGACAAGCGTCTAGCAACGCGTGGCATTACTGACAAATTTAAGTTTAATGAAACAATTGTGGTTAAATTTTATATTTAAAAATAAACGTAGTATGTTCTTGTGTGGCACGGATATATAAGTTTAGAACTTGAACTAGAGGAATCGAGCCAGTAGAACGCTCCTACGCTTAATTTTTTGTTTAAATTTTATATGTATCAATAAATAAAGATCATTGTATCCCAAAAAGCATTTTTGTAAATTAAAAAAAAATAACGATATATGTACAAACGATTTCAGTATTAAATCTTAAATTAAACTATTTATAATCTTCAAGAACGAATTTTATATAATTCAATTAACTTTAAAAGTGAATTGCAAATGTTTGAAAAACACACAAAAAAACTCCATTTGTCAATATTTGTTATTCATTTAAAATGATCCAAGTTCGCTTCACAAAAGTTACATGAGAATGCTGACGAAAAGGCAGAAAAGTACTTGCATTTTTACCTCTTTCTCAATTTGCTAATAATTGGATACAATTTCAGAATTCAAGGTAATATTGAAAACAAGAAATTAATTTATTGCAAATGATAAAAGTATCGTTCAAGTAAATGTTTACAAAATTATTTATAAAAAGCTTTCTTTGAAGATTTTTTTATGGGTTTACATTCATCACTTTGGTTAAGGAAGCTTGGTTCTTAGTTCAATAACTATTTTAGACATTTTCTTTGTTTGTTGGGATATAATTAAGTTTACCCAGCTCTGTTGCAAGAAATTTATAAAAACTATGTATTGCAGTAGTGGTTGGCGAGAGAGTATCAAAGTTGAAAGTATACTCGTACATATAAACAATTTGACCAGAACTTAGAACAGGAGGTCAAATCTTGAGATAATAGATGTATTAAATATTTTTCAATTCTACTAAGATTTTCTACTTACATACAAAGACACATGCGAATGCATATAAAAACTGCATGCTACTTATTTTTTTTGTTAGTATTTTAAAATCGGAATTTAGGAAAATTAAAGTTGGGCGAAAAATGTAGAATTTTCACGTTGCTTATTCAAATACCTCGCTAGTCCCACAGTTGGTGCATTACACCGCGTTATATAAGGTCGTGGTATAACAAGTTTGCGCTCGTCGCTTCTTTTTCCTTCTTGGCCGACTTCTTCCTTGTCCAGTGTATAACCCGGACGACAGACACATTTAGCTGTTGCGTCTAAAACGCGCTCTGCTTGTGTTTGCAGAGCATCGATTGTATTCATTTTAAGTGTCTGTAGCCATTGTCCCGGTCCACACGGTCCTCTGGTATATAACTTGTAACAATTGCCATTAATTTCCACCATACCAGGTGTAGATTCACAAGTATTTTCTTCATCTGCAGCACCACTGTCATCAGCACCATTCACATGCGAACATTGCTTATCGAGGTTCCATATAACACCAGAGCAACCACATAAGCCATTATAAGAGATTCCATCTACGGATGGACGTGCCGTGAAATCAAATACTACCACTTGATGTAACGAACATGGGCCTTGGGTGCCAATACGGTAGCATGTATTCTGTTCGGGAAAATAAAGACGACTTTTCCCGCAAAAATTCCGCACGCAACTGGTTGCGTTTATAAGGAATTCATTGGGACCACACGGCCCTCGTGTATATAGACGATAGCATAACCCATCACTCCATGATACATATCCTTCTTTACATTGGCATTGAGCGCGTTGTGCATTTGTTGCTGTATTGCTGGCAGTAAAGTTGTCGGGAAGGTTGAAAATGTGGCCAGGCGGACATGGTCCCGGTGTATCTGGAATTATATAATGACAGTAATTAGTTAGTTTATAAAGTGACCATGGGAGTGGTCCATTGTTCAAAAATTATGAAACGAAAAATGTTTAACTCATTTTTGTAAAGCAGACTATCTTTACTAATAAACATTGTTGTGTTTCTGAATTGACTCTAATATCAGGAAAAATAATATAATTCCCATTAATTGGCTCTTCGTCACGCCTTCACCCACTGCTACCGAAAGAGGGTGTCGAAACTATCTTCACAACTTTACTGCGCGGGGGTTTCCTGTTTCAAGCATCTACAAATTAATTGCAAGATTCCACTGTTTTGTATAGGAAATAGACGGACAAGCAAGTAAATGACTTTCTATAAAGGTAGCAGGGCGGAAAATAATGATTATTTATTTTGTTTTATTCTAGAATGATGATTATTTTATTTTTTATAATAAAAGTCAAAGCGTCATATATCTTGAACTATGCGGAATTTCGGCTCAAAATTTCAAAATAACAAACCTCTTACTCCTGATCTTACAGATAAGTTATTGAAAATTCTACTTCAAATGAGCATTTAATACCCCTTGTATTTGTAACATGGAAATGAAGGCACAAATATTTTCATACCCATTTTCCACCATTTATAGTAGAATTTTCAATAACTCATCTTTGGGATCAGCCACTTCAGAGACCCACCTTGCTCTGAAGTGGCTGATCCCAAAGATGAGTTATTGAAAATTCTACTATAAATGGTGGAAAATGGGTATGAAAATATTTGTGCCTTCATTTCCATGTTACAAATACAAGGGGTATTAAATGCTCATTTGAAGTAGAATTTTCAATAACTTATCTGTAAGATCAGGAGTAAGAGGTTTGTTATTTTGAAACACTAACAACATCTGATGAGGCGGCTCTGGGAGTATTCGAGAGAAAGGTTCTTCGAAAGATTTGTGGACCTCTACGCGTTGGCGACGGCGAGTACCGAAGAAGATTTAATGATGAGCTGTATGAACTTTACGCAGACGCCGACATAGTTCAGCGAATTAAAACACAGCGGCTTCGCTGGCTAGGCCACGAAGTGCGAATGAGCGAAGATGGTCCAGCCCAGAAGGTATTCTTATCGGCACCCGCCGGTGGAAGCAGAGGAAGAGGGAGACCACCACTCCGATGGAAGGACCAAGTGGAGACCGATTTGCGATCCCGCGGTGTTTCCAATTGGCGCCAGTTGGCGCAACGAAGAAACGACTGGCGAGCTATGTTGGACGGTCAAAATCGCCCAGGCGGTTAGATGACCATTTAAAGAAGAAGAAGAAATAATCATCATTCTTGAGTAAAAAAATAATTATTATTTTCCGTCCCTGAAAAGCAGTAACTGAAAATAAATAGATTGTTTCATACTCAATTCATAACACATTTGATGTTCGTCGCTGTAGTGTGGCAGCCGTGGATGGCAGTCGCACCGACCACCTGGCAAAAAAAGATCACCCGGTGAGGAACATGGCCCTTTGGTATAGTGTTCATGACACGTTTCTTCTTGATCATAGAAGTAATCACGCAGCGCACCCTCTGATTCGCACTAAAAACGATTTAAAAAATAAGGAGTTATGTGCGGCAATACTTCTATACGTTTACATACCTTGCACTCGCCAAGGTTGTCGTTGTTGAGTACTAAAAGCTTACCCTTCACGCAAGGTCCTTTGGTGTACTGCGTAAAGCATTTGCCATCTTTTGGCCAATAAATCATGCCCATCGGACATTGCTTTGTCATTTTGCAAATTCCCCAACGGTTGCCAGGTCTATTTAAAGAAAATCATTTTGAAAATAGTTATCGTCTATGTATATAATTCGATCGTATAAGTATATAACCTTTTCCCAGGTGCAACGCCTGTGCGCTCCTCAGGTAATGGCGCAAAGTAGGAACTATATTCACATGGACCACGCTTAAAAATGTCGTGACATTTATTTGTATCCGCACTTAAAGCGGTACCCGGAGGACAACGACATTCAGCCGCCGGTGCATTTTGTAGCGCTGATTTCGATTTACTAACATTCGGCGCTGGACTTAATTCCATTGTCGCTGGACATGGAAAACCGATGGTGAAAATTTTAAAGCATTGTTTAAGTGGTGGCCAGTAAAGTAACTGCCATCCACCCGGCATGCTGGCACAAGGATTCTTTTCGGGATCACTCCAAGGTGGTGGAACTATTGCTGATTGTGTTGTTTTGCTAAGGAGTAATGTGAGGAAGGCAATAAAGCTAAGACTGGAGTATAGAGCAGTCCAACAGAGTAACAGCTTTCGGCGCTTCATTGTGTGTGATTTTTGTTTTTGTATCGGCGGGCTGTAATTAGAACAGAAATTAAATAAATACTACCTGACCCGGCAAATTTCCTTCTACCCAAAATAGATTTTTTGTTGATTGTTCACAATTTCAATTGTGTATAGATTAATGGCCGAATTAGCCTAGACTTATAATAACTTGACTTGACTTAGTTAATTATTCAACCTGTCAACTTTTCGAAATTTTTTTTTAATTGACGTATTGCTTTCTAATTGCCATATCAATTTCATTCATCCAAAAAGAGAATTTTGTTAAAAATATTTTAAAAGTGTATATGGTATCACAGTTCTCCCACGGTTCTCTTTGAACTTAGAAACTTAAGGCAGGTTTCTACCTTGTGAGATCAAAAAAATTGCATATTTGCATTATTTGCATATTCAGATAGATACATGTTTCAAGAATACGCTCTCAAAATTTCGAGTTGAAATCTGTTAAATTACAAAAGCTATGGGCCGTTTGGCGGAGCGGTGTCAAGCGCGCTGGTCAGCTGCGGCCTTTTTTCAAACGCGTTTTTCTCAAAACCAAATTTTCCGAGTTGGTGGAAGTCCTGCAGGGCGCAAAAATTGAGCAATCGCGATGAATTCTTTTACATGTTTATCAGGAGCTTGTGCATCCGTGGAACTAGGATTTTTAATTAGTTACAGGAAAAGAGCCAAAAATCGATTTTTTTTTCAAAAGCTCATTATTTTTGCATTTTTCATATTTTCTTTTTCGTTCTAGTTCCACGGTTGCGGAAAAGTGTACAGATTAAGAAAGTATTTTTTGTTTGCGTTTCAGATTTTATTTACGGACGCTAGGACTTCCACCATGAGGACGAGTTGCCGCCGTCAAATAGTTGCTGTTTTTGATGAAAAGTTCCAAAACACGATAAAAATATTCTTTTCTTGACTATGTATCAATATTGACAATTTGTGTTTTGTTATTCTACCAAAAATCTTCTAGGGGTTTTAGTGCCAAAAATTCAGTTTGTATTGAAGGTGCCGCTCCCTCACTTCCAATAACTTCAAATTTCCGTCGCAATTTTTGCATTTATTTCGTATATCCTCTACTAAACTTTGATATTCTGCGACAAATACCTTTATAAACATGGAGTAGAATAGTTAAGTTTGTATAGGTAATGCAATGCCCCGTTTTCCGATAACTCCAATTTGTTTTCCGTGAGTATGATATTGATATTTTCAGGTCCCTACCTTGAACCCTTTTAGAGATATTCAGCTTGAAAATGAAAACTTAAATGGGAGATGCCACGCCCCCTTTTTCCAATAACTCCCACTTTTTTCTCGTGAGTATGGTATTCATATCGTATATCTCTTCACCAATTTTCATGTCCTTACCATGAACCCTTTGAGAGGTACTCAGCCTGAAAAGTTATGTTTGTATTTGAGGTTCCAGGCCCCTTTTCCGATAGCTCCCATATTTTCCGTGGATTTCGTTGATATCGAATATCTCTATTGAGATCTCTATCATTAACCCTTTTGGAGATATTACGCCTGTAAAATCAAGTTTGTATGGGAGATGCCACGCACCCTTAAAATTTGTGTCTTTTTTTTGAGGAAGTATTTAATTTGGTTCAGTCGTTTTCAAGTTTTAGCGTGACGAACAAACCATGATTAATTTTTATATAATTGTGTATAGATGTGGATATTAGTGGTGGATACTTTACTTTGTGGGGTATGGACGAGAGGATTGGGGCAACTCATGGGCGGGGAGTGATCTATTATAGTACCGATAAAAACACTCCCCCTATTCGGTACTAGCCCGTCATGGAAAAGATTTGGTATGACCAGTGCGACCGTCTAGGTCATGTCTTACGACATGCAAGCCTTACCGCGGATATATTCTGGCCGGCTGTGGTGATGCATGTTATAAATAAAGCTCGAATTAACTTTTGTGTCGATTCAGATTTAGATAAATAGAGTGAGATAAAAATATATACACGATACCAAGAGGAAAGTAAGAATGAGATATTGAGAGTCCGAACGAGAGTACAAATAGGCCGACGGCCACTCAGCCGTCGATATGTAGTAATATTAGATGTTACGGTAACTGAGACGGGTGGGATATTTAGAAAGAGCGTTGAAGTCCAGAAAGAGTGATGTAGGAAGAGAGAGAGCGATGTTTAGCGGGTCTGAATTCTTAATAGAGGAAGTAGTAATATAAGGAGTTAAAATCATAGAGAGAGATGAGTAGGGAGTTGGAGGGAGCTATGGAGGAAGAGGGAGAGATGTATAGAATAGGCATATGGGAAAACCGGGCGGGTCTGACCTCTTAATAGAGGAATTAGTAATATTAGGAGTTACAATCATAGAGAGAGAGGAGTATGGAATTGAAGGGGAAAACAATGAATACCAGCTGCGTATGTTGATATTTTGTTGAGAATTACGTACACTGGTGTGGATAATCGTCTCGCCACGGTTAGCATCAAGGCGGGGTTCTATAACATTTCGTTTAACCGCGCCCACATCTTTCGGATAGAAAAAAGGCACCGATATGGGCTCTATAACAGCTTAGAAAAAACTAGCGGAAGATGTGCTCCATTGTCCAAAAAAAAAAACAACTTGCTGCCAAAAATACCAAATCGCGTGCTTTAAAATATCAATATGAGTCACAGAGCACGTTTGACCGGCCATTAACCGTGACCTAAAATAATCATTGTTACCATAAAATTGGTAAAATAAAGTGATCTGGTAAACATATACATGTATTACTGGTATAAACGTGTAAAGTAAATGTAATGTACCGTTGTGCAGTATTTATCTCTGCATGTAATAAAATTGTAACTGATCTACATATGTCTGTACATTGCAGATATTCAAGAAAAATTTATATGAGGGATCATTGATGAGCCAATAGAATACAAACCAACAATTTCTATAATTTTTGGATAGCTGAATGTTTTGGCGCCTATTCTTCAAAACTGCTAAATAGAATTAAATGCTACTTTCACCGTTACATTACTAGATGTCTAACTTAAAATTTATATTATATTTATATCACTTATTTCGATAACTCGACCGGTTTCACCTCAGAAATAAAATATTGATTTTTAATCCATTTAGTTCAGTCGGGGTGGAATATATTCTGCGCGTTAATGATAAAGTTCGTAAAAATTTATATGGAAACATACACACACGCGAATTTTTTTCATGCAAGAGACTTACTCCCACATAAGAAAGCTGTAGGCACCATTCGTATAGATAGATTTGTGGGTCATGCACTTTCACATGTATGCAAATAGTAGAATGAACCTGCCAAATATCGAAACGGATTTTAACACGGTTACAAATAAATTACAATTAGTCAAGAGCAAGCTACTGCGATTGCGCCGTTTTGATGCCTCGAATTATTGCAAAATTCAATATTTGCAACAATCATTTCTGTTTTACAATTTTTAATTTGTAACATTTTTGCAATATGTATACACATACATATACGAGGTGTGTTCAAAAAGTATCGCGACTTTTGAATTTTCGCTGGTTACGTATATTCGAATTTCGAATTTTTTGTGGCGTTATGTTGGTACTCATGTCTCTCACTTATGCCGACAAGCTCGGCCATTTTGAATGTTCAGTTAATTGTTGACAGCTGCTTTGCTTGCACGTGTCTTGGATCGTCTTCGATTTTTACGCGAAATTCGTACCAAAATTGGTCAATTGTGACCAAAAACAGCATCGCATGAACATTGCTAATGAGATGTTAAACTCTGTCCGCGACGACCCAAATTTGCTCCAGAGGGTCATAACTGGTGACGAATCGTGGGTTTATGGTTATGACGTGGAAACCAAAGCTCAATCATCTCAATGGAAGCTGCCGCACGAACCAAGACCGAAAAAAGCGCGCCAAGTTCGGTCGAATGTGAAAGTTATGCTGACAGTTTTCTTCGATTGCAGGGGCGTGGTGCATCATGAGTTCTTGCCACAGGGAAGAACGGTCAATAAGGAATATTACCTGCAAGTTATGCGCAATTTGCGCGAAGCAATCCGCCAGAAACGCCCGGATTTGTGGAAGAACAAAAATTGGCTTTGCACCACGATAACGCCCCTGCTCACGCATCGTTGCTTGTGCGCGACTTTTTGGCCAAAAACAACACACTAATGATGCCGCAGCCACCGTATTCCCCAGATCTGGCCCCCTGTGACTTTTTCTTGTTCCCTAAACTGAAGAGGCCCATGAAAGGACGACGTTACGCTTCTCTTGACGAGATAAAGACGGCATCGAAGGAGGAGCTGAACAAGATACAAAAAAATGATTTTTTGAAGTGCTTCGAAGATTAGAAAAACCGTTGGCACAAGTGTATAATATCTCATGGGGATTACTTTGAAGGGGACAAAATAGATATTCATGAATAAATAAATAATTTTTGAAAAAACAAAATTCGCGATACTTTTTGAACACACCTCGTATACTTACATATGTTACTGCAATTACTTTTTTTGTCTTCCTTGCATTGTGTTTATATTGCTTTAAGCATTGTTCACTTTGGCTCACAATATCACAATGCGAATACTTGGTTGCTGTTGGTATTTTCTATATTTCATTCCATGTATGAAAAGTAGTTATTTCGAATTGGACGCATGCGCTATGTCGATATTAAATTTTTAATAAAACATGCAGCCACTTTGTCGTTTTTTATTTTTTTAATATACACTACTTGTATTTATGATGGATCCCATGAATGGTTTTTTATAATGTTAACTCAACTCAAGTTTTGTTATTGTTTAGGCGATATTTTCCATTCGAAACTCGATGACATTTTAGACAAGGCGGCTCCCTATTTCTTTAATTTGATGCTGAAGAGAAGAGAGGGTAACCGGCAGTATCAAACCGCACAAGCATATACAGGGTGTTTTTTTTACAGGTTTGTTTTTCGAATAGAGATAAAACTGGCATTTTGTGGTCAAATCTGGCAACTCTAATGTCATTTATGTTCAGTTTGGTTTGCCATTTCATCATGAACAGGTTGACAAAAGAACAACGCTTGCAAATCGTGCAAATTTATTTCGAAAATAATGGTTCAGTTCGCGAAGTTTACCGTGAGCTCCGTCCATTTTATGGTCGACATAATCGTCCATCAGAGCAATTAATTCGGTTAACCATGGATCGTTTTCGCACTACGTTTACTCTATGTGATAATACGCATCCGCAGAGACGTCGAACAGTGCGCACCGAAGAAACAATTGCCGCTGTAGAGCAAAGTGTTGAAGAGGACTCGAATGAATCGATTCGCCACCGTGCACAGCAATTGGAGCTTTGTCCATCAACTTTATGGAAGATTTTGCGCAAAGATCTTGGCTTGCGTCCTTACAAGATCCAGCTTCTGCAAGAATTAAAGCCGCGAGACCATGCAATGCGTCGTGATTTTGGTGTATGGGCCGAAAATGAGATTGATTTCGATGCTGATTTTCATCGCAAAATTTTGTTCAGTGATGAGGCTCATTTTTGGTTGAATGGCTACGTCAACAAGCAAAATTGCCGCATTTGGAGTGAAGAGAATCCACATGAGACCCTTGAAACGCCATTACATCCACAAAAACTGACTGTTTGGTGTGCTCTATGGGCTGGTAGAGTCATTGGGCCACACTTCTTCCGCAATAATGCTGGAGAGGCAGCTACCGTTAATGGAGACCGGTATAGAGCCATGATAACCGACTATTTTGTTCCCGAATTGGATGGCATGAATGTGGATGAGTTGTGGTTCCAACAAGACGGCGCTACATGCCACACAGCGCACGTCACAATCGATTTATTGAAGGAAACATTCGATGAGCGCATAATTTCGCGGAATGGACCTGTCAATTGGCCACCAAGGTCGTGTGATTTGACACCATTGGATTATTTTCTTTGGGGATATGTGAAGTCGCTCGTCTACACCAACAAACCAGAAACGTTAGGGGAATTGGAAGCCAACATTCGTGGCGTTATTGCCGACATACGGCCCCATATGCTCGAAAAAGTGGTTGAAAATTGGACCTGTAGAATTGGCTTTATTCGAGCCAGCCGCGGCGGCCACATGCCCGAAATCATATTTAAACATTAATGGCATAAAATTATCCTTCCAATAAAGCCAAATTTATGGACCTTAAAACGATTTTCTTGTGTTTTATTTCAATTCGAAGTTCTATACCCCTAAAAAAAACACCCTTTATTACAAGAACGTAATATACACGATCTTAACAGTTGCGGCGTAGACGAGGGCTATAACTCTCATCATATGGCAGAGCATTTTCATTTGTTCGCGTTACATGACATATTCAGGGAAGCCGTTGGATTTTTATTGGCTGCACTATATTCACCTTATCATTAGATCTCTTTCGATAATGGGTATTGACATAGCACATAGTTCTTAAATATGTTCAATAACTTATCTTCGTCATATCATCTGATGACACGCTATATAATAAAATACTTATTGAGCATGAAGCACGATTTGGAAAAATATGGAGGGATGATAATTTTGTCTTTCTATACAATTTGAAATAAATGTATAATCGTTAAAAATTACATAACCACTAAGCAAGTAATCGGCTTAATGTGGCGCGCTTGACAACAACGTCCCTGCTTCAAATAAACAAAACAACCACAACAAAGTGTGTTGGGGATTTGTAAACAAAAACCGGCATTTTTTGATTTGCTCTCGCTCAATGTACTCTGTTTCAATTGCAACATTTTTCAAACAGCTGTTCGATCACCCGCTGTAACTGTAATTCTTTGTATTTGTTTGACTTCTCTTTACGATGTACTCGTACATGTGTTGCGCCAGAATCATAAAAGTGTGTAGATATGTATGTACATATCAATTTATAAAGGCTTGCCTCCCGTGGAGATAACGCTATATGGTTTCAAATATCAGCCCTTGTGCGTTCAGGTTTTACAGTCTAGCTGTTGCACCGAAGTCACAGTTTAACAAGTAAGAAGGTCCAAGTTCGGGTGGAACGAAAAATAAATATCCAGATGTAGTTGTTGAGCTTGACCAGGCACAAAAATTAATGACTTTATTTAAGTATTTATTTATTTAGTCTAGAACATCAAAAATATTCTTAAAGACTATAAGAACCAGTAAGGAAGTCTAAATTCGGGTGGAACCGAACATTATATACCTAGTAGTGATCTATTATGGCATACCAATTTAACCAGGTCTATTTTAATATTTTTCAGTTCGTATTATAAAGCCAGCTGATTGTTTTCAATAAAAATACTTCTGTTATGAGTTTGGAGGTGTAAATTAATTAAAAGCAAGTAAGGAAAGGGCTGTCTTCGACTGTGCCGAAGACTTTATACCTTTCATAAATATGCATCACGGTTTTAAGTGTCCGATCCTTACTCACAATTAGTAAAAACTCTGCAAAACTGGTCATTTAAAGATACATAGCCCAAACCCCATTTATCGGAA
Source organism: Merzomyia westermanni (assembly GCA_949987695.1). NCBI lineage: Eukaryota > Metazoa > Arthropoda > Insecta > Diptera > Tephritidae > Merzomyia > Merzomyia westermanni. The sequence goes on along the minus strand of OX465291.1, from coordinate 124,229,430 downwards.
CAATCGATTGTATGCTATATGTTATGTAGGTCCGATCTGGGTTATTTTCACTACTCACATTACATATATAATAATTACCAAACCTGAAAAACTTTACGTTCCTAGCTTTTTAATTGCAAAATTTATAGCCCAAAACCCATTTATCGAAACTATCGATTGTATGGGAGCTATGTGTTGTATTGCTCCGATCTTGATTCTGACGGCTCCATACCAAATTTAATCAAGATATCTCAAAAACTGAGGGACTAGTTTGCGTACAAGCAGACAGACGGGCAGACGGACATGACTTAATCGACTCAGCTCATCGACCTGATCATTTCGGTATACTTATTGGTGGGTCTATCTCCTCTTCTTCTCATACTTACATACATCGGACCAAAGTTATAATACCATTTCATGTTCATGAAAGGTATAAAAATATAAATATGGCGCGATATACAACAGGTATATCATCATAAACCTCTTAAGAGATTTTTGCGCCGAGCTTCCCTTCCAATTTGTGGTGTGCCATTTTGAATTTTTTCCTACGAATTGGCGGGACCTACAGATTTTTGCCGACTTCGAACGGTATCTACAAAGGAGATGAATTTTTGCTGAGAAGCCTTCTATGGCAGAAAGATACTCGGAAAGTTTGCCAAACCACTGCCAAGAGGCGACTCCGTTTTGAAAAACTTTTTCAAACCACTTTTGATGTTACTTGTCCCAGGACTTCAAGCTATTGCAGTGGGGTATTAACAGCTTGACCGGATATTTTACTTGCGTGTTATCCGATTTGCTTAATTTTTTTCAGGAGTATACTACAAGGTGGCGCAAAAGTAAGATTCCGATGTTCAGCATATCGGTTGTGGCACGTGCAGTGTGTGCTGTTGCACCGTCTTGTTGGAACCACATGTTTTCCAATCCCAATTCATCAAGTTGCGGCAAAAAGAACTCGTTGATCATTGCTCTGTAGCGCTCACCATTCACAGTAACCGTTTGGCCCCGGCCGATTATTGGTCAAATAAATAGTCAGCAATATTCCGCGTTCTGGAGCAGTGTAGCGTAACATTGTTTATTAACGTGTATTTCGCATGTGTTTACTACACAAATGTCAAAACAGAACTGACTTTAGGGACCAATCGCAAAATTTATAGCATTTTCTGATAGGAGGATTACTTTTGCGCCACCTTGTACATACTATTGAGAAACAGCTGAATAATTTTGATTGAAAAATCTAGTTGAAAGTTCAAGCAATCGCCTTTGAAATTACCCGAATTTTTTATGCTGAAAAGTGGGCGGTGCCACGCCTACTTCCCCAAAATCCACAAAAGCGGTCGAGTTTTGCTTAAAAAGCTTATTATGTGTACAATATCTTATTGATATAGCTTGCATGGTTATAGAAATATCACGTTTTACATTTTACAAATAAATTTTTCAGAACTATGTTAAAAAACTTGGCGTCGCCGTTGACAGATTTCGCCCATTTTTACAGCAAACATTTACCTTTATATATTCAATATTTCCCCCAAATATCGTTTCGATAAATCAATTTTTTCCGGAGTATTGGCATAAAAAGTTTGGTGGAATAAATCATAATAAAAGGGGCGGGGCCACTCCCATTTAAAAAAATTATAATTTTCGACTTTCTTCGCTCACGGACACTTTGAAAGTGAAATATAAACGATATAAAGCTTTTGTACGTAAAGTTATTGCCTATTAAATATATCTACGATCCTTTTCAAAATCTTTCGATTAAAAGTGGGCGTGGACCTTAACCGATTTCGCTTATTTTTTCCTGGAACATTCCCATTCGGTTCGATATCTTGAACGGTTTTTGATTTATGATTAATATTATTTCTAAATTTGACTTACTCAAAATTGGGCGATGCCACTCCCCTTTTCAAAAATTTCTTTTCTGCCTTAAAGCTAATGTACACACCAAATTTTATCCTTATAGGTTTATTATGTACTGAATAATAACTTCTTTTGTATTTTCGAAAATATTCTATATGTAAAAAGTGGGCGTGGCTATCCTCCGATTTGACCCATTTTAAGTAGCGCTCGAAGATGAGTGCCAATCAACCTGCATACCAAATTTCATTAAGATATCTCAAAATTTACTCAAGTTATCGTGTTAACAGGCGGACGGGCGGACATGGCTTAATCAATTTTTTTTTTCCTCAAGAACATTTTGATATATATAAGTCAATATCTATCTCGATCCGTTTATGCCATTACGTACCACTTAGGCGACTAAAGTTAATATACCTTGTGTGCGTAGCACTACTAGGTATAAAAATACAAATTAACTAGCTTAAATATTAAAATTAAGGAATCACTTAAATTGTGAACAATATCCCATCAACGTCCCTACGTGAAGACGGAATCAACTTTATAATACCATTAGCAACATCTTCATATGTGGTTCAAAACTAGATGTGATATTCATATTTCATGTAAAGTTGAGATTAAGGTCTGAGGCTGCATAAAAAATATTGGAGAACCAATTCGTCGCATCTATGGGAGTATGGTCAAATTTATCATTGAGATAAATTGCTCATGGTATTCTGAAACAGGCCTGTTTTGATTTCTTTGGTTTAGACTTGAGGTTGTTACTTTTGAATAATAGATCATGGTTTTACCTCTTTTCCAAAAAACTTTTTTGTAAAGGTTGGTGTTTGAAAGGCGATTTAAGTTTTACCCAAATTTTCCAACTTTTTCTAAATCAGTCAATGAATTAATTTATTGTTTTCGAAATTTTCGATATCGAAAACTGGGACGTGACTATTATCCGGGTCAGCCATTTTCAATAGCAACCTTCAAATATCGTAAATTTTTATTTAATTTATGGTGTACACAGACGGCTCATGGGTCAATAGACTTCTATGTCATCATAAGGATTTTGGTATAGGGAACTCTATATCTATCTATATTCACTTATGCCTTTACAAGCCCCGTTAAGAGGATAAAGTTATAATACGCTGTGAACTGGGAATCTGGGTATAACAAATAACTTTAAGTCATTGCTTCGTTACTTGTCTCTTTCGATTGTTGGCGTTGATTGTTCCACGGGCTTAAACAGCCTTCTATCTTCATATACATGAATACGTACATATGTGGATACATGTTGATTTGGTTTAGTATGTTACTAATGCTGCCACTTGCCTTATTTGTGGTTTTCGTAATGCTAGCTCAAGCCGATTTGCAAAAATAAAAGTGCTATTGCAAATTTACGACCTGTTTCACCTACAACCAGGAATAGTCTGAATATCCGTAATATTTCAAAACAAATGGTTTTTACTGAAATATAATCTCATGTCAGAAGTTGCCACAAAAAGTTTGACATTGATAATTTGCTGATATTGAATATACGTTGTAAAAATCGCCGAAGATGTTTCCAAGAAACTCGAGTCCAAGTCCCTTCACGACTCCTATTCATATCCGGCCAAGGACTGTCAGCACTTGAGGAGTCGTTTTGCTCTATAGCAGCAACAAACAGAGTGCTAGACCGGGCCTAATTAGACAGCGATATGTCATTTCGATGCACTTACTCCTGGAATCATGATTTGATGGTCTGTTGTACATGATTGACGTTATTGCTAAAATCCAAATGGAGAATGTGCATAGCTCAGACCTGTCTAAGGTTTTGTGCCCGGTATTACCTAGAGGTAGTCGCTAAACGATAAAGTGAGTGAGTAATTCTGAACATATCTTATCTTGATCTGCCATGATCTCTGCTTGGCTATCCAAGTATGTTTTTGCCTGTTGTCCTCTAATTGAGTTTTCTAATAATACTCTGTGGGCTCTCTCGATACCAAGTACTACCGACTGGAATGTACTAAAGATGTTTGAAAGGCGGATAGAAAGTGCGATCTGTACTTGTGCCGAGAAGACGCATTACATTTCATTTTGGACCGTATGTCGGATAATTATACTACAATAGACGATTTCAATACCGCGGCCATTCCATTGCTAACCAACGAAGGCGACTATGAACCCGAGACCTCAGGAGAGGGCCATCGAACTTGCGCTCTGTCACCAGACTATGATTACGAGCGTATGGCAATGAACCATTCCCCGCAGTAAAGTGTTGCATGCAGTATATGATCGGACGAGTGCTATATGCCTTACGATTGAAACTTAAGTGGTGATCTGTCAAATCCATAAATGAGGTAATTCACAGTAGTATCTATTTAAAGCTGTTTGAACCTGATAAGTGCGCCTAATCTGGGAATTTATCATCGACTAGATCGCAACATTCCTTGACAAAAAACAGGTTTTGATAACTCGGAAATAATCTGCTTTTATGGCGTCATATCTGAAGTTTGAAAGATTTTTTCGAGCCTTTCGAGATCAAAAGAGTTTTCAGAGAAGGCATTTTAAGATAATGCGGTTGCCTTTCACTTAGAACAGAAGAACTATATCCCCTAAAGACGATAGCCTTGTCTAAGTATTTCTTTCTATTATTTATGTAAGAACCTTTTTAATGCGCATCCATGAGTGGATTTTCCAACTAGGCAGGAGATCAGAAATATCTGTTCACACGTTTATTGCGACTGATTTTGCCAAAAAACGTAACAAAACTGATGAGTTGTGATATTTCGTGAAATGAGATATCATAATGCAAAAACTTACCGTCAAGTTTTTGCTAAAAACCCAAAATATATACTAAACCAATAACAAGCATAGGAAAGAAAATACAGAACCCATATTTTGCTGGGATGTACTATCCCAGTAGTCCCGAAAGGGTTAAATGAGGATTACAAATCTCCCACTAACTCGTACTCGTATTCTATTGAAAATTCACTTAAAAACTTTAGAAGCTTGGTTTGTTTTGCACTGTTTAAATATTGATTAGCACTTTTGAGACACAAACGGAAATATACTTTTCCTTTTCGTGTATTCCTCGTAGCACCGTACTTCAAGCATATACATATTGAAAAGGGTTATTCAACTCTTTTTAAACACATTTATATTCAAATTTTAAACTAAACTTTGAGTGAGGCAAATAATCAAATAAGAAAAGCTAATTGGAATTAGGTGGAACAACAAACCAGGTGCAGAATTAAGTTGCTAATAGAATATGTGAAGATCAGTGATGTTATAGGAAGCAGTAATAATAGCAGCAACAACACCATAACAGCTGGTACCTAATTAATGCACAACGGCAATGACAGCAAACTCCTCTCGTTGGCCTTGAATTATAACTTGTTTTTGGGAATTTGGTTATTCTTGCAGTCTTTTTGCTTAATGGATTGAATACTTCGCTTGAGCGTTGTTTTAATGAAGTTCCTATTAATTGGTATTGGGGAAGCAAAGAAGTTGTATGGATTTATATTTTGTAAAGATGACGTAACTTTACTTATACAGAGACCAACTGGACAACTTGTTTTAACTGAAATGTGAAGTCTGTACTAGTCGCGTGGATTAGGTAAATCTTTTGGTAATTTTACGAACCGCATTTTGTCTACAATGAATGAATCGACAAGATAACGTTTAAGGGTTCACCGTCTTCAATCTTACATCTTTAACATCATCATCATTTATCCGTTGGCCTATGTGCATCAAAGCATACTAATCATAATCTTCCAGAGAACCTTAAGGTCAACTCAATAAATTAAAGGCGACTGGCAACGTAATAGGAAAACGGTCACTAGTTGAACGACGGCATTATGGTCGGTCCGTATAGAGCACACAAACTCGACAAGTACAGGTATTTAAATAAATAAGGAAAACGAAATTACTGTGACGAAATCCCACAAGCATTTAATGGAATCGGAATTCTTATAAAATAAGTAAATTCTCGTGTTTACTATCGCCCTGTGAACTTCGTGATCAAAGCTAAAGCAACACCATAAATAAATTAATGTATGGCGCGCTACTCAACAAGTGCATCATCAGAAATCTCCTAGAAAAATTTTGGGCCGAGCTTCTCTTTAAATTTTTAGTGTGAATTTTAATGACTCCGAATGGCATCTGCAATGAAGATGAATTTTTTCTGAAAAGACTTCCACGCCACGTCGGCCGTAGATTTCGGTCACAACTTAAATATGTTCGATCGATGAAAATTAGACACTTTCTTTCCTATGGAAAAGATAGTTAAAAGAGACAGTATTTGCTTACGACATACTTGGGTACACAATTTAACGGCCCTTGGTGATGCCACAAACCTTTCATTCCACCTTTTCAAACCAGCCAAAGAGGCAAAGGTATTTTATTATCTCTATAACAGTAGATTTGTCAACATTATTTAAACTATTAAAAAATGTATCGCTAAAGCCACTTAGTGGAATGCCACTTAGACCGGGACATATGTTATGGAGCCCTACTTATCATCGACTTTGCGGTCTTAACAACTCCTACGAAAGTGCGTAGGTAGCCTATTTTCCTGTCGACAATACGGTATTCTGTTAGTATGAAAGTAGATGTTTTGAAAGCATTTACGCTCCACCCATGTTTTTCCCAGTGTTAGGCTCGATCTTTCACAAGTTCTTGAGACAGCAGTTAGCATGACGGGAAACGTTTCAGCCGTTACTTGCCGTACATGCTCATGACGTCTACCTTGAACTCCCTATAAACCTGGTAAAGAGCCACGGCCCTATTGAAGAATACCTTAGCTTGGAACTGTCCCAAGCTCTATAAAAAAACAAGTAAGGAAATTGCTGTATTCGACTGTGCCTAAGACTTTATATCTTTCATGAATACGCATCACGGTTTTAAGTGTCCGATCCTTACTCACAGTTAGTAAAAACTCTGCAAAACTGTTAATTTAAAGATACATAGCCCAAACCCCATTTATTGGAACAATCGATTGTATGGGAGCTATATGTAGGTCCGATTTTTCTAATTTTCACTACACAAATTACATATTTAAAAAGTACCAAACATGCAAAATTTTACGTTCCTAGCTTTTTAATTGTAAAACGTATAGCCCGAAACCCCATCGAAACTATCGATTTTATGGGAGCTATATGTTATGTTGGTCCGATCTGGGTGATTTTCACTACACACATTACATATATAATACTATGTATCAAACCTGCAAAATTTTATGTTCCTAGCATTTTAATTGCAAGAGTTATAGGCGTTGTATTGGTATGATCTTGCTCATCGCCCTGATCATTTCGGTATACTTATTGGTAGGTCTATCTTTTCTTCTTCTCATACTTACAAACATCGGATCAAAGTTATAATACCATTTCATGTTCATGAAAGTTATGATAAGAATAAGAACAATTTCTTTAAACATTGTCAATTTAAAAATTCGATAGATTTTCGGCCGATATTGCTCATACATAAGTAATATAGAAATTGTCTCGATCGGTGGCTGAGGTTGTGATAAGAAAGCGAAAGTTGGAGGCAGTCGTGTCGTTTATACAATAGAGAACCTACACTGTATTCTAAAGGTACTATCATTTTTGCTTTTTTACCCACTTGCTAACCAAACATTCAGTGGGATTTTAACATTCACATATTTATGAAAGTTTTACGGCCTTTGGCACAGCCGACAGTCCTTTGTTTATTTGTTTTAGTTAAATTTTTTTTGCACATTTATTCAATTTATTATTTCACCTTTTCGAAAAGAATTTTTTATTAAAAGCAACCAAAACTAAGCAAGCAGAAAAATGTATAAGTGCTTCCACTTTTGCAAAAGCAAATGCTATTCGAAAACTCGCAAATTACATAAATTTTTTTTTTCAAATGCGAAAGAAATTTCATTCAATGGAAATTTCAAATTTAAAAAAAAAAGTTTCTTTTCGTTATTTTATTTGTAAGTCGCTAAGTGCTTACGAAAAAAACATTGCATTTGATTTTGTTTAATTTAGTGTTATTAACTTTATATTTTGCTTTGTTTGGTTCTCATAATTTTTTTGTTCGTTTTTCTGTTTGATTTTGTCTTATTCCTTTATTGATTCACTTCTTTCCTTCTTATATATTTAGCTATAGTGCTGTTTAACTAAAAAGCAAAGAGTCGCGTTTGAACTTTTTCAAGGGTGTAATCATGATTTTGCCGCTGTCAAAAGTAGCTGTGTTGAATTTCAAAATTTACAATGTTTTATGCAGTGATTTTTTTATCAGGGGTGTTCCTACAATTTTTAAGGCTTTCAAATTCAAAGCCATCGGGTTTGGTATTTAATTTTTTAGTAAAACTTATTGTAAGAGTAGTTTTTTTGAACAAATTCTTATCTTCATCAGCAAATGCTTGCTTAATATTTTAATACATCAGCACTGATCACTTGTAAGCTTATATTAGCTTTTCACAACTTATTTATTTTTTAATTATTGTCGCTTCGTATTAATACCTTACTTTTATCCAAATACTTTTTGTGTAGCTTTGCTTAGCTTGTTTCTATTTTTTCGTCTACCAATAAATACTATACTCGACTTTAATTTTAAGTTTAAATTGTTCCGCTCTTTTAACCAAAAGCTACCGTAGGCTATCATCGCTTAGCTTGATCTGTTCGCCGACCATTTCGACAATAGTTCACAACCTGCGCTCTAATCTTTTTCATTTCATCGCAGTCTGATCCAACCAAATGCTCTTGGTATCACTCACTCAATACTTTTCGAATAAGTATTTTTGGTGTATTGCAGTATATGTATGGACTAGAGATGCCACGAATATTCGACAACTATTCGGTATTCACCCACTTTTTTTTCCTATTCGGTATTCGGCAGAATATTTGCAAACTCTGGAAAATATTACTCTTTATTTAACCACCAAATTTAGATATTAATATCTTAAATCTATCAGTGGTAAGTTATGATGAATGAAAACAATTTTTTCAGCATATGTTGATAACAGAATTGCGGTTCTTCTCATTAATTATACCTGTCTCCTGTTTTCGTTTGCTGACCGCCACTTGTAATGGTCTGCTGTTCGATCTACGCGAACACATTTAATGTAAAAATCAAGTTCATTTGCTGTACCACAGCTTAATCTCAAAACATTTCCAGAAGCTATTATGCGTATACAATTTTTTACAGTTTCCACTGGCAATTCTTTTCTTTTGAAGTGGAGATAAATCATCATCGATGCTACTAGTTTCTTCGCTACTCTTTTTCAGAGCATGTAATGCTGCTTGCATGTTTTTCTGCTTGTGTTTGAACTACTGCTAGGAAAGTAGTTGTAAAACGTCAAGAAAAGTGGCGAGCAATTATTTATCATTGAAGTTGAATCGTGCTTCAAGTTCAGCTTGTAGTGAAAATATCATTCTTAATAAGTTTGGTGACCTCTGTGCAGTATCGTCCTTTCCCAAATATTTCAGCAGCGTGACAACATATAGAATCACCTCAGAAAGGTATTAAATTACTTAAAGAATCATGGTCAGGTACGTACAAAGAGATGGCTCGCTTTTGTTCTAGTAATCTATCCATTAAATAAAACGTTGAATTCCAACGGGTGTTCGTGTCTTGAACTAGTTCGTTCAATCATTCAATTGAGACTTACAATAAACCTGTTAAGTTCAAAAAATCTATGAAAAGCTGCTGACTCCACTCAATTGAGTTTTTTTCGTTCTAGTGAAAAATTTTGTTGATGGGAGTTAGCAGTTTTTTTTTTATAAACTAGCAGACCCGGCAGTCGATGTCTCGCCCAAAGGCAGGCCTGCCCAAATTTGAACGCAGTTCCCATTTTATTCTCACATTATAGGAGATATTTCCGAAACCAATTGAGATATTGAAATTAATCATATATATTGTTGCAGCACTCATTAGCACCTTTCGTTTGATACCCATACCCACACATTTTGGTTCACCCCTGGTCCACACTTGGTCGATAACTCCGAAACCGGTCGAGTTATCGAAATAAGAGATTTCTAAAATTTTAAGTAGGACGTAAAGTAATGCAGTAGAGTATTCCCATCAATTTTTCTTAAATATCTGTAATGCACGGACATCGATCTGTTACAATTTTATTATGACGAGCTCCAACTTATAACCCATGAAAAGTACTAAGTGCTGCAAATGTTATGCGCTTCGCCCAGAATCTCGCCGAATATTTGTTATTCGGCCAAATCAGTATTCGTGGCATCTCTAGTATATATGTACGTAACAAACTCATTGTTGATTCAAACATATTTGCTCCCAACCAAGTCTCTTTCTCTTGACTCCACATCCATCTACTCAAAATTTCCTATCAACTTTTTTAAAATTCATGAGTAGTTTTGTTTATTCTCATGCCACTTGCAGATGTTTATTGGTTGCTTGTCAACAATTATTTTGATTATGCTTGCTGTTATGGTTGTTAACTTTTTTACTTATTGTTTTGTTTTGTTATTGCTAAGTCATTACCAAGCATGCTCAAACCAACAATTTGCTTAGTTGTTTTCTTGTACCAAATAAAAACATGTAAGAATGCCTTAGTTCGAGGGCAAAAAACATTAAACACCCAGCTGTAGTTGCAGGGCGCAGGGGCGGACACAAAAATCCAGCCATCCCTTTTCGACGCTGTTGTTGTTGTTGTTAACAGTGCTTCGCCCTGCCCAATGGGCTCGATCACTCTAAATTGTCATCAGGCTCTTCTAACGGAAGTCCAAGGAAACGCGCAGTTTCCACAGGGTTGGACCAGAGTGATGTAGGTGTTAGAAGAGTGGGTTCAACTGAACAGGAGAAGAGATGTATGGTATCATGAGGGGACATACCACATGCAGGACATGTGTTTGGTATGTTGGGGTTCAGTCTGGATAAGTAAGAGTTTAACCTATTATAATATCCAGAGCGAAGTTGTGCTAGCATGACTCTAGTCTCCCTCGGAAGTACACGCTCCTCTTCAGCCAATTCAGGTGGTTGAGTATTAATAACGGGATTCACAGGCCGAGATCTGAGAGATCTGTCTACCGACTCGGTGTGGAGGTCATTTAGAGCCCGTCTATGGTTCCGCAGATCAAACGGCAAAGAGATATGGCGCTAACTGATGCCAATTCGAAACACCGAGGTTCTTCTACAGCCGAATTCGAATCTTGGTAGGAACAAACTTTGAGCCGGAGCATCTTTATTAATTCGCATAATATGACCCAGCCACGGGAGCCGTTGCTCTTTAACTCTCTGCACTATGCTCCTGTCTGCGTGAAACTCGTTCAGCGCTTCGATGCTCTCCGTTATAGGGAGCATAGATCTTCCGCATATTTTTTGTTGCAAATATTCCAAGGGTCACTTCATTTCCTTTCGACATTGTCCATGAATCTCAGCCATGCACGGAGTCAGTTATGATGGGAGACTTATAGAGTGTGATGTGTGTTCGTCAACAATTGCCTACCAAGTCCAAATAGTTTTCGGCTGACACTATTTTCCGCGTTATCTACTCATTTGATGGCAGCAAATTCTCTGTCTTGTCCTCGTACAGTCAGTATGGCAAGCTTGTCCCATAATGTTGATTTAAAATAACTGAGAAGTCTTCCTTAAAGGGATTTACGAGATTTTTAATTTTTCTTTACGTTTTTATATTGTAAAAAAAGGGTGTGCGGAGTATGTGCAAGTATGAATTTATACGTTTCACATACCAAAGCTTCTGGCGGAAAAGAAGTCGACTGGGACGCATCTCGGGGAGCGTTCTTGCCTTTAGTGAACCAACAGCAACCATATGTGTAACTTACCCAGCACCGCCCTTTACAATACCTTGGAAGAGCTCAATGCTCAGAACTCACTTTTTATAAATTGGCTATCATATCCCTACGGATATAGAGAAAAGTTCGCCGGAAGGTTTTTATACATTTGTGTGATCTCAATGTCGAGTGCAGATTCTATGAGTTCCTTCGACAACCATCAGTAGCAGTGGGTTTCTACTGCATTGTATGAACAGGTGAAGGGTGATTTAGCCTTCCTAGCTGGTTCTACAGCAAAAGACAATTTAAAACAACGAACTTTGATAGCCAAAAAGCTGCTCGTCACCAACGTTGATCCAGACTCTAGACTTTTACGCAGCAATCGCGAAGAGGAGTCAACATAAAAATTTAATTATTTTTGTTATTTTTCCTTTGTTTTTCTTTTAACCCGATTTCCGTGAGGTATTTGAACTTTGCATTTACTTAAAAAATCCCTTGAACAGAATATGCATATCTTTATTAACTCTTTTGTTATGGCTTTTATTTGCTTTTGTAATTAGCACATTTACATAAATGCGACGACGAATCTCATGCCACAAAAGTCAAAATATTGAATGTAATTTTGCATTCTCGAATAAGCTCAAAACTATTCCTCTTACCCCGTTTATTTTGTAGATTTTGGTTGTTGTTGTTAGGTCTTTACGACGATAGCTGCTTTGGAGTTTTCGTCATATACATATCTGTTATGTGCGGTACCGAGTATGTTAAGAATTGGGTCGGGTTCACAAAGTATGTTGTTGTTGATGTAGCAATATTTACCAGCCTAATCGATACATGGCTTAATTAGCATTATAATCAATCTCTTCTAACGGATGTTTTCAGATTGCTTCGCGTAGAAACCATTTACTTTTGAAGTCGAATTTCGATTTCCTTAGCTCAGTTATCGGATTTTTTTAACCAAATTTCGTTTCGCCTGCATGCCTACTCATAAAATTGTTTTCAAGAAACTTGCTGTCTCACAAATTGGATCTTAGTGTTGTTTTTGGTTTAGAAGAACTGAACTGCTGAAATTTTCAACTATATTGACATCGACTCTAATATCTCTATGTAGGTCACCTTTTGTCTTCATCTGTAGGTGCTGATCTAGCGCGGTATTCTCCGGGTTGGAGTAAAAGAGTTCAGAGCTTTCTATGATGGCGTAAAATGTTATGGTTGTTGTTTTTGTAGTAACAGTACTTCGCTGCGCTAAGTCGCTATCACGGTGTATGAAGAAGAAGGAGAGCGTATCACGGTGTATGGAGAAGAAAATTTTGAAAATGTCCAGTAATTCAATAAAGTTGGTTTTTGGATACAATTCCTGTAGTTTGACGTCGATTAGTAATTAATTTCAAAGTAAAACAAAGAATTTGATTAGTTGTTCATATATTAATTCTGTCAATCCATTAGAAAAATTTGTTTAGTTAATGTCTTTATATTATTACGGAAATAAGGTTATAAACTAATAGGGAAAATGCTAATAGATTGATTTTAAAAATGTACCGTATATTTTGTGCTAATGATAATACGCATCTAACATATAAAACAGGCAAAAAGGTTTTAAATCAATGGCTACTTTTAGCAACTCTATGGGCCTTTTCCGCTTAATAAATTGAAAAGTAATTGGCCTCCACAAAGCGGCTCTAGACTTGCAAATCATAGGGTAACATTGAATTTGACACAAACTTGCTCAGAAACGTTTGGAAAATTCTGATAAAACAACTTAAAACTTAAACTTCCTTCCTAAATTTTGTATGCAATTTTTGACATGCCTTACTTCAGAACGATACAAATATTTTCACGAAAAATTAACGATATTATGTAGAAAGGATTACAAAATTTGGGCAATATCTTATGTATTAAGCAGAGCAAAGTAAAAAAAAAGAAGAAGCATTTTACTTTAAATCAGGGATCGTAACGGTTACGACTTTTATAATATAAGTCAAAATTTAATAGTTATTTTTTTATTTTTATTATAAACTAGCTGACCCGCCGAACTTTGTTCCGCCTTAAAAGCAATAAATGAGCAGATTGATAAATGTAAATAGAAAATTAATTTTTTTTACGATTCCTTTTTGGTCAAGTATTTTGGTGCATGGGTTGTACTCCTCAATCAAGCACCTTGTGATAGACGACATTTTTCGTTTTATTATCAGCCGCTAGACCAAATAAAGCAGATGGTCTTACGACGCGTGCCCATGCCCCATATAATTTCGATGATTTCGATGGAGAATCACCTTACCAGCAAACTGTGGAAGAAAAATTTTTGACAGATGTTACAATTACCGAAATAATTAAAACAAAAACAAAAGAATGCACTTTAATGGCTGCAGAAAAGTATGCTTTGCATATTTTTTTGGATTATATTTTACCCTTTCATGTCCACTAGTAGGAGAGTTAGATAAACCAAAAAAACCTATGGTCCGCGCCACTTCCGAATTAAATCCCTGTCGCCTGGACTATTTACACACCAAAAGATAATATTCACATTTATTCAAATTGAATTCGAAACTTAAAGCAAAATAAACAGCCCATGAGAATTCATCTTGCAATAAACCATGGCAAATACTAAAATTCCAAGCTTCTATTTTTAAATTTTCATATTAATCTAGTGAAGTTTAATTATTAACTGGAAAAATATGTTAAAAAAAAATAATTCATTGTTATTTTCTAAAAAAGAAGTATTTTTTTTTTTTTGAGCGTCTACAATTTTTTGTTTGTTGTTTAGATTGCATATAGTTATAGTTTATGGTTGAAGAATATATTTTTAGTTTGATCATATATTATGAGTTGAGTTACTTTTTCATGCATTAAGAAACATGGCAAATAAATGGATTTAAGTCTTATTAACCTGGTATTATCTTAAAATTCCTTTTTTTCTGATATTCATATTCGCAAAACATTCGCAGAAATTTTTGGAATGCGAATGTCCAAAAACATGCGAATATTCCCAAATGCGAATGCGAATATTCGCGACACCACTGGTGTGTACAAATGTTTGTCCGTGCTACCAATCAAAAAAGGGTTAGCTGAGAAAAATCTACTTTCTAAAAGCACAACGAAGAGAACTTCTACACGGATCCGAAATTTATCCGGAAAAATATAAGGATCACAACTTTGTTGTATGCACATACAAAATTATAATATGTATCTGGATTCCCACCATTATAATGTTCTTAATGTTACGCAGTTTTTTTTTCGAAACTCTAAGATGCTCTTTTAAAAAGTTACTAAAACAGGTATTGAAAACCGTATTGAACAAAACAAGACAAAATCTCCAGGGCAAACCGAAGTACATGTTGTGATCAAGCAAAGAGTCAGTGCATTTGCGTCTTGGCAACCACGCCACTGTTGGCAGCAATAATTTCGAAATAGTAAAGGACTTCGTTTACCTATCAATAATGTCAGCTTAGAAATCCAACGAAGAATTATTCCTGCAAACAAATGCTACTTCGGACTGAGGAGGCAATTGAAAAGTAAAGTCCTCTCTCGACGAACGAAAATAACACTCAATAAGTCACTCATCGCACCCGTCCTGCTATATGGTGCAGAGTCGTGGATGCTAACAACATCTGATGAGGCGGCTCGAGTACGGAAGAAGATTTGATGATGAGCTATGAGCTTTACGCAGACGCCGACAGCGACGAGTTCAGCGAATTAAATCCAGCGGCTAGACCACATAGTGCGAATGAACGAAGATGCCCCAGCCCAAAAGGTGTTCTTATCGGCACTCGCCGGTGGAAGCAGAGGAAAAGGGGGCTGTTTAAGCGACATAAGCTATAACGATTTATTTCGTCTATTTTATTTACGCTGCACTCTCTTGTAATTCGCAAGCAGCTTATGAAATATCCCAAAGATATAGTTTATGTTTTGTAAACCCAAAGCGGGGTTTTTCACAACGAGAATGAGGAAGCCAATCCCGCGCAATGCCTCAGAGCCAATAGTGCTCCCCCCAATTAATAAATACAAGGTGTAACAGGTGCGCCGCACCCCGTTCTATATAGAACAAATAATTTAAATAAATAAAATAATTAAATAAATACTAGAAAAGGGCTCCCTATATCAAACATGTGCTCCGCACACCCCCTTTTCCTCTCTAAACCAATAATATTATATAAAAAATAAAATAAAATAAAAAATAACTCAAAAAAACTACTCGCCCTCCAAAAAGCTTAGACAGGGGCCCACAACTCCGATTGAAGGACCAAGTGGAGACCGATTTGCGATCCCTCAGTGTTTCCAACTGGCGCCAGTTGTTGTTGTTGCGGTAGCGACTATTTAACCTGCCTAAAGTATCACATCTTTTATCCAACATTGTCATCAGGCTCTTCTAACGGAATGGCGCCAGCTAGCGCAACGAAGAAATGACTGGCGAGCTATGTTAGACGGTCAAAATCGCCCAGGCGGTTAGATGACCATTTAAAGAAGAAGACAAAATCTCGACTGACCTGAATTCCAGGAAATTTACAAAAACCAAAATAATACTTTTGCAGGGGCTTGAAATCGATATAGTTTTGTATAGTTATGTATAAAACACACCAAACGACTAAATGCAGTAGTCGTAAAAATCGAAAAGAAAATTGTAAATTTTTGGTATGATATATCCTTACCCCCATATTCAGGAAAATTAATAACGTTTATAAAGCGTTTTAAAATGTTATTTCTATTCAAATTTTGAATTATAAAATATTAGTTATTTAAATGTTAAGTTATAAACTGGATTAAGTTGAAAAAATAGTAATTTTAGTTTTAAATGAGATTGCGGCAGTCTAATATACCGTATTACAATACCTATACGTATTTGCGTGCATTGTATTTGACATTGAAGAATGTGCTTGGCATCGGTAATATCCGACCTTTCATTTAGCAGCATATTTACATAAATAGTTCTTGCACTAAAATACAATTAATACGAGTGTTCGTTATGAATAGAGAAATAAATGGTATTGCGTATGAATGTTTATAAATACTCTGCGAATTTTGCGCCCAACCGTATGTTCGTCTTGCGACTCAGTTACTAAGAACTAAGAGTGAGTGAAAAGTGTACGAAATTTCATGCCATACAAGAGCTGTACACTCAGAATTATGCGAAGGATATATGGATAATCGATGCCCGCAAACGAAGACTCTTTAAAACGGGGCCAGTAATGATAATGCCGACAAATCTCCACTTAATATAATTGGATTGGTAGTGGCGATGTAGTTCCACTAAAAATTAATTTTAGTACTAATGAAAGCTAATCTCCACTCACAATTAAAGTTTATTGATAACTAGCAGACCCGTCAGAAGTTGTTGTTCCAATAAATTGGCCTGCCCATATTTGGCAAATTGTACTCTCTGCTCTCCTCCTCCTCTTCTTTACTCTCTTAATTTTCATCTACCGCCCCTTTACTCTTACTCTTCCTTTTGCTATTCTTCTCTTTATACCACTTTTCCTCTTCATCTTTCTAATCTCCTTTTCTTCCTCTCCCCATTTCCTCTTTTAATCCTCCATATTTAGAATACCTATGGCAAATATTAAACAGCTGGTAGTGAGGTGTAGATAGTTGCTGAGATATAGCGAAGTTTTATTTTCTTGGGCGTGATACTGCCCATCTTTTTCAAAGTTTTATACAGATTGATTTGTAGCAAACATACATATGTATATCCAAATATGTATCATTAATCTGAACCAATAAATTCGTAGTTATGACGCAATAGCCACTTTTCCAACTATATATAGCCTATTCTGTACCCATTGATCCCATAAACCTACTGTGAAAATTACTAGAAAATCTTGATTACTTTGAACATCTATGGAGGACAAACAAACACAACAACAAAGTTCCAAATATCTTGATAAGAGGACAAATATATCCAAATTTCATTAATCTGAGTCAATTATTCGGATTGTGACGAACTGGGACTTTATATAAGCTGGGGCGCGTCATCGCCCCCTTTCCAAAACTATATATAGCCTATGCGGTACGCACTGATCACCTACTTCATAAAGATCGGTTGAGTATTTCGGACGCCCACAAAAGACACATTCATCATCGTTTCGCAGCGTCTGTTCACGAGGAGATGCGGATGCAAAAAGCTATTCATTCATAATTGAGTGTTTTGTAGAACCTCATCAGTAAATACATTCTGGTGGTTAATATATATATACGAGGTGTGTTCAAAAAGTATCGCGAATTTTGTGTTTTTTCAAAAATTATTTATTTATTCATGAATATCTATTTTGTCCCCTTCAAAGTAATCCCCATGAGATATTATACACTTGTGCCAACGGTTTTTCCAATCTTCGAAGCACTTCAAAAAATAATTTTTTTGTATCTTGTTCAGCTCCTCCTTCGATGCCGTCTTTATCTCGTCAAGAGAAGCGTAACGTCGTCCTTTCATGGGCCTCTTCAGTTTAGGGAACAAGAAAAAGTCACAGGGGGCCAGATCTGGGGAATACGGTGGCTGCGGCATCATTAGTGTGTTGTTTTTGGCCAAAAAGTCGCGCACAAGCAACGATGCGTGAGCAGGGGCGTTATCGTGGTGCAAAGGCCAATTTTTGTTCTTCCACAAATCCGGGATTTTCTGGCGGATTGCTTCGCGCAAATTGCGCATAACTTGCAGGTAATATTCGTTATTGACCGTTCTTCCCTGTGGCAAGAACTCATGATGCACCACGCCCCTGCAATCGAAGAAAACTGTCAGCAAAACTTTCACATTCGACCGAACTTGGCGCGCTTTTTTCGGTCTTGGTTCGTGCGGCAGCTTCCATTGAGATGATTGAGCTTTGGTTTCCACGTCATAACCATAAACCCACGATTCGTCACCAGTTATGACCCTCTGGAGCAAATTTGGGTCGTCGCGGACAGAGTTTAACATCTCATTAGCAATGTTCATGCGATGCTGTTTTTGGTCACAATTGAGCAATTTTGGTAAAAAAATAGGTAAAAATCGAAGACGATCCAAAACACGCGCAAGCAAAGCAGCTGTCAACAATTAACTAAACATTCAAAATGGCCGAGCTTGTCGGCATAAGTGAGAGACATGAGTACCAACATAACGCCACAAAAAATTCGAAATTCGAATATACGTAACCAGCGAAAATTCAAAATTCGCGATATTTTTTGAACACACCTCGTATATGTATATTATTCAATTAGTTTTCGAGATAATGGCATATATCGAAAAAATATATATAGCCCTTTAAGGCAACTCTACCAAGAAATATTTTTGTTGGAATACGTTGTTGCGATAACATACTAAATTGCATAGAAATCTGTGAAAACGTTTTCAAGATAATAGCGGATATGCCAATAAATAAATGTAATGGGATTAGGTGGCAACCCTCGGTGATAACCCTGCCTAGAAATATTTTTTTGCAATACTATGTAAATTACATTTCTTTTTATAAAAATATGGGTATATCTCATTTCATTACAAAAAACTCAGATAGGTTCCAACCCCATGAAAGCAAACTGAGTGGCAACACCTAGGTAGACATTTTTAGAATGTAGTGTACCTACGGTCCACCTACGAAATTGCATCCATATCGGTTCAGCCGTACCCGAGATAGTGTGGATATACATACTTGAGTGATTATGAAAACGAAGTTCCACTCAAAAAATTAAATTTTAGTGGTAATGAATGTAGACCTTGAATGTTCATTAGAGCATTTACTGCTCTTGTCTATCAATTGTAAACCGACAAACAGCAACCACTGCTACTGAAATGCTTATTTCTTCAAAGAAATATAGCAGTAAATTGTATACATTGTTCCCGTTTAACTTTTATTTGTCTGCCATTTTGACCAAAAATATGTAAAACAATAAAATAAAATATATAAGAGGAAACGTGAAGCAGTGCTCATACATATATCTCTTCCAATTCTTTTGGAGCGACTGAAAGACGGAGCTGTTTACCTATTTGCTCTCGCTGGCCTTAAAGCGAATGAGTGCACAAAGCCTAATCAAATTCTTCCAAATTTATCTGCATGTATGTTAAGTAGTTTTGTGCCATATTTAAATATATTTATGGCCATGTATTTATATTTTATTGATATGTAAATGTTTAACTTTTGATTTTGCTAGGTAATTTACGTGTTAATACACCTTAGCCTTGGTATTGAACTTTGACTTAAATATTGTTTATTTAATTTGAGACATTGCTCGATGACGTCAGCATGCAACATAAATTTTACACTAGGGTGACCCAAAATTTACTTTATTGAAACGGAAAAAATTTCTCCTAAACTTGTGAGTGAAGAGGTTTGTTTATCTCTATCAAAAATGTATTACAAAATAACCACGTAAGGTGATGATGTTTATAACAATATAAAAAGCTTTATTTAAGTTATCAAAAGTGATAGAAATTTGAACATCAGGAAAGCAATTATATTTTTACCAACTTCAAATTTCTAAACCAATTATACAAGCATACATTTTCCAGTGATATACTATCAAGGCGGCCGCCGTGGTGTGAAGGTAGTGTTGCCGGCCTTCCACACCGAAGGTCCATGGTTCGAGCCCTGGTACAGGTAACATCAAAAGTGATTTGAAAAAAGTTTTTCAAAACGGGGTCGCCCCTCGGCAGTGGTTTGGCAAACTCTCCGAGTGTATTTCTGCCATGACAGGCTTCTCAGCAAAAATTCGTCTCCTTTGTAGATGCCGTTCGGAGTCGGCAAAAAACTGTAGGTCCCACCAATTTGTAGGGAAAATTCAAATCGGCACACCACAAATTGGAAGAGAAGCTTGGCGCAAAAATCTCTTAGGAGGTTTATGATGATATACCTGTTGTATATCGCGCCATAGAGATAGAGATACTATCAATAGTAAAAGTTTTCACTTAGGCTATCTAACAATGGTGGGAACGGCGCACTTCTTCCGTCATTAAGACGTCAACTAAACTCAGTTTTGGTGAGTAAAGTTCTGCAAAAATTGATAAAGTTGGCCTAAAATTGACAAGGCATAGGTACGCCAATTCTTTGTTTAATGACAGAAAATACGTCTTTTTGGCTTTTAATGCACCCGCGGAGGCAGAGCTACTGCGCGTTTGCGAAATCCAATGATCTTAACATCATCGGATTCGTCAACCTCTCTTCTAAAGCATTAGACTAATGGAATTGCACCATATGTAGTCGCCTTTCCTCTATCTCCGTTTGAATGGTTCGGTGAGGTACTTAATCCTGACGGTGCAGTTCGTATTGCTTAACGTCGTTTCAATTTCGCAGGAAAGCCAAATTCAGACAGACATCCCCTTTTCTGGCTGCTAAAACCTGATTTGAGATGCTAGGTCTCGCTTCTCTTTGGCAAAACACTCCCGGTGGGTTAGGGTATTGCGAAGTCACCCCTCAAGAATGCGGTTTAAACAGTCTTATACTGAGTTAACAGACCTTAGTTGGGAAAAATCTGAGTCAATTGAATACGCGAAAAGGGGTGTAGTGAGAATGTTATCATCATCAATATCATAGTTACTATCATCGTCATTAATTCGTGCTTTTCTTTTAATCCTTCTGTTCGACATGTAAAAGTTTCACGATAGTTTTCCATGACATATTTTCGATACTTTTATTCGCAAAAGTATCACAAAGTTTCTAACTAAACCACTATCGTGCGCATTTGTGGGGTGGTATATTTCAAGATCAACCTCAATATATCGGTGAAGAAACCAGTCATTTTCATGCAGTAGCTGCAGTTTTAAAATTCGATGTTTTTGAATAAAAAATATTTTTTTGGTCAAAATAGCATTTTATTTTAAAACATGGTTCTAGTGGCGAGTCTCCTGCGACTCCAATTAGCGCTGATGCGCCGTTTTGATACCACAACTCGTGAAATAACCAATGAAGGATGTATTATAGAAGACTTTGAATGTGCTTATATAGTATAGTTGGAATCCCATCCGACTATATCCACCTTGTGCAGTTCAAATATTTAAGGAGGTCCCCAGGCTTCATGTCCCTAAGCTCTGAGAGACTTTCGAAAAAGGGCCTACCAAGGTTTTAAAACATAATTTTCGATACAATTAGTCTAGCGTTTTTCGATTTTTCAGGCTCTCGAAGTAGGAATTTTTTCAGTATAAATCACTTCACTTGACCCGAACCCATAAGCTATTTATTCAGGGTTTAAACAGAAAATAAACGGATCCGGCTGAAACTGAATAGTATGTTGGGCGAGGTAACACTTTGTAACCCAATTTATGAAGTTAAAATCGGGCACTGCCGTAATATTACAGAATGTTTTGTCTCGGTCGTTTCTACCCCAAAAAATATATTTAACGGTAACACTTGCAAGGGAATGGATTCGAATGACACTTCGTGCATCCCAAAGAACTGAGACCATAAATTTGTTGGCCGGCAGACTGACTTCCTTGGTTTCTGGTACGGTGTGGTTAAGCCGTGTTTCGTTTACGGTAACAAAACAAAGGAAACATTTGGTCGAATTGTTTCTGAACATTGCCAAACACGCCTTTGAAATAGTTACACGGTGGAGCTTATGATCGAGTGATGGTAGAATATCATTCCATGGATTTTATCGACTATTTCCGGCGTGCCTACTTATTTTAGTCGACTTGAACCTAAGATCATGAAGGAATGTAGTAAACCACTTTTTAATTATTGAAGTTGATGGAAGAGACCCCATAGTATTTATCAAGATTGTTTTCGCAAAAACTAATGCCTATTCGGCTCACGGAATTCTTTTTTTTTTCAATTTTAAGAGATACTAGCCGACGTGAGCATTTGAAATAACTCTTTACCAAGTTCAAAATATCATCGAATTAGCAAACTGTCCTCGCTACTGATGCTCCTACTTTTTCGTGGCTCCGCACGCTTTTGCAAAATTTTAAACAGATTGAAGAATATTGATCCTAATGCTGCTGAAATAATGGTATTTGTCTGTTTTGCTCTTCTGAAAATATTTATTTATTTCATATCTGTATATAGTTAAGTACACAGCTGAGTTGCATATTCTATTTTTCTACCTGCTTTAAAGAAAATGTTTATGTAAATGTGGGTGTGGTCGTCAGGCGATTTCGCTAATTTTTACTGGGTCCTCTCGACAAACGTGATAGGTGTTGTCATTCTATCGTAAACGTTTCTGAAGTTATTAGCGTTGAAGTTATAAAATTACTTGGCGCGATATGTCTCCAAAGATATTAAGGCCGAGCTTTTCTTCCAATTTGTGATGTATGCTTACAATTTTTTTTCCACAAACTGACGTGACCTACATGTTTAAAGCCGAATCCGAACTAAATCTGCCATTTTTGCTGAGAAGCCTTTCATGGCAGAAATACACTTGTAGGGTTGCCGACCACTACAAAGGGGAACTCTGCTTTTAAAAACTTTTTCTAAACCATTTTGATGTGACCTGTCCCTATACTTGAGCCACTGCCCTTTTTGCCTAGTGTACGGCTGCTGTTTTTAAAATTGGAAAGTAATCTATACGAAATTTCATTCAAATATTTTTACTTAAGTTATAGTATGTGCAGATCAGTTATGCAAGTTCGTTTCTTAAGTATTTCGTTCTTAAGCCTATTGAGAGAGCATAGAATCACACAGAGCAATTAATTATCAAAACATCGCACGTTTTTGGACTGCAAAGAAAACTCACGATAAGTAAAGTTAATTTAATTTTATAAAATTATTTGTCGCATGGTGAAATCCCTACTCGCTGCAAGATGAGAAATAACGCATTGATTCCTCTTTATAATTCTATGCTCTTTGATATAATCAAGCAATAATCATCAAATAAATCATTGAAGCCAGTTTAAAGAGAACATTTTCATTTCGTTTCAGTCAATTAACGACAAAGACGCGTGAACGTACCGCTGCATTACATGAAACCTCAACTGAAAGCAAAAGTTTGCGGCAACAAATAGCTGCATTGAAAATAAGTCGAGACGAAGCCATTGCGGAAAACGGGTGAGTCAAAAGCGTAAAAGGCATCTAGAATTGTGTGTTTGATATGGTTTAGTCATTGACTTTCTTTGGACTTTAACCCTGCCGTAAATAAAAAACCCTTTAAATAGGATCACATTGAGGAGAGATATGGACATATGCAGTTAATTTCCGACAAATTTCAATGAAACCAGTTAATTGTCTGTTCCAACACGTGATAATTTTTGTATCATCTATTAATTTATTTGTTTATTTTATTTATTAATATAAAAACAGCTATGAAGATATAACCAGAGATCGTAACGGTTACGACTTTTATAATAAAAGTCAAAATTTAATAGCTATAATTTTACTTTTATAATAAAAGTTAAAAATTTAAGTCAAAACGACATTTTTAATTTTTTAAACCTGGTAGTGCTACGCACACAAGGTATATTAACTTTAGTCGCCTAACGGCAGTACGTAACGGCATAACGAAAAGAGAAATTGATTAAGCCATGTCCGTCCGTCCGTCCGTCTGAGAACACGATAACTTGAGTAAATTTTGAGATATCTTAATGAAATTTGGCATGCGGGTTACTTGGCACTCATCTCCGAGTGCTATTTAAGATGGGCAAAATCGGCTGATAGCCACGCCCATTTTTTATATATAGAATATTTTCGAAAACACAAAAAAGTGATAACTCAGTACATAATACGGATAAAATTTGGTGAATACATTGTGATTGGGGCATGAAATAAATTTCTCAAGAAATTTTTGAAAATGGGCGTGGCACCGCCCACTTTTGATTAAGTCAAATTTAGAAATAATATTAATCATAAATCAAAAAGCGTTCAAGATATCGAAACGAAATTCAGTACGCAGGTTTCCAGGTATGCAAGGAATGTTCCAGGAAAAAAATGGGCGGGATCGGTTAAGGTCTACGCCCACTTTTATATGAAAGATTTTGAAGAGGATCGTAGATATATTAAATAGGCAATAACTTTGCGTAAAATAGCTTTACATCATTTATATTTCACTTTTAAAGTTTCCGTAAACAGAGAAATGTAAAAACTTAAAATTATCGAAAATGGGCGTGGCCCCGCCTCTTTTATAGTGGACTATTCCACAAAACTTTTTATGCCATAACTCCGCCAAAAATTGATCTGTCGAAACGAAATTTGGTGATAATGTTCTATATATAAAGGTAACTGTTTATTGTAAAAATGGGCGAAATCGGTTAATGTCCACGCCCAGGTTTTTAACATAGTTCTGAATTTTTTTTTTTGTAAAGTTTAAAAAGCGATATTTCTACAACTAAGCAAGTTAACGCAATCAGATTTTGCACACATAATAAGCTTTTTAAGAAAAACTCGGCCGCAAAAAAATTTTGTCAATTTTGAAGAAGTAGGCGTGGCGCCGCCCACTTTTCAGCATTAAATCTCTGCTATTTTCAAAGGCAATCGCTTATAATTCAATCTTTATATATTTTAATGAAAATTGGTCAGCTGCTTCTTAGTAGTATGTCAAAAATTAGCGAAATCGGAAAACACACAAGCAAAATATTCCGGGACGTAGTTAATAGCCCACTGCAATAGCGAAGTTATATATCTTTTTCTATTTTCATACCTTTTATAAACATTAAATGTATGTAAGTATGAGAAGAAGAAGAGAAAAGTTCACTAAAATGATCAGAACGATGAGCGGAGTCGATTTAGCCATGTCCGTCTCTCCGTCCGTCTGTCTGTTTGTCCGTCTGTCTATTTGAACGCAAAGTAGTCTCTCAGTTTTACAAAAGAATGCTGAAATTCGTTGTTTGCTTTCGCCATTTTATAATACACTAGCAAACCCGGTAGACGTTGTTTTGACGTTTTGATACATAGAACACATCTATATATAAAATGTCATTAACTTGAACCAAATAAACTCCTAACTATACCGAACTGCAGCTTTGTATAACCTGGGGGCTTTTCCAAAAGCTATATACAGACTGTGTTGTGCCCAGCGAACTCCTGAACCTATCGTCAAAGTTCAAGAGCAAAACAAAACAAAATATCGTAGATATTGACTAATTATGTAGATATTGACTAAGTGACACATATATCCAAATTCCATTAATTTAGACCTAAAAAGTTCGGAGTTATGACGAATTGAAACTTTATATAGCTTGGGGGCGTGGCTCCGCCCACATTTCCAAAACTATATATTGTCTGTGCTGTACCCAGTGAACCCAAGTATATATTGTGAAAATTTCATAAAGATCGGTTGAGTTCTTTGGCGCCTATAAAAGACACATTTTTTATATCTATTTTTGTTACGCACACAAGGTATATTACTTCATTCGGCATAAACGAATCGAGATATATATTTATTTGTGTATATCAAAAAGTTCGGGATGAAAAGTAAAGTATCCGGGCAAGTAGTTAATACCCCACTGCAAAAGCGAAGTTGTATATCTTTTCTGATATTCATACCTTTCATGAACATGAAATGTTTGTACGTATACTGAAATGATCAGGAGGATGAGCTGAGTCGATGTAGCCATGCCCGTCTCTAGATACGTCTATCTGTCAGTCCGTCTGTTTATTTTAACACAAATACGAACTGAAAGTATTAAAATAGACCTGCGTAAATTGGGATGACATAATAGATCAGTACTAGGTATATAATGTTCGGTTCCACCCGAACTTAGACTTCCTTACTTGTTGTATTAAGCGATAACTTAGGAACGAAATAACATTAAAATTCAGCGCACACTCGTCATACATGTACCAATGCGTTCTCATATAAAATAAGCAAACCTGCAAAATTGTGTATTACCAGATAGCTAAGTAAAAGCAGTATATGATATGTACCGACATACTCGGCAATTCTGTAGTTTACGGGGCAATGGGTAGAAGTGAGAAAAAAATTTTAAGTGCGATATCAAAACACGCGGTTCAGTGTACCTAATAATAATCTGCAGCGACAGGTAAATACTATAAACAAGCAGTTTTTATAAATTAAAACCCACCTCAGTAAAATAATCAAATTCATCAGCACAACAAAGTTCATCTTACCACTGTAACGTGTGGATTTTAGGAAATTTCCCTCTGAAATGAATGAACGAGAAAAAAAATACCTATATGTGACTTTTATAATAAAAGTAAAATTTTAACCGTTATTTTTGACTAATAATAAAAGTAAAATTTTAACAGCTATTTTTGAATTTTATAATAAAAGTAAAATTTTAACCGTTATTTTTGACTTATAATAAAAGTAAAATTTTAACCGTTATTTGTGACTTTTATAATAAAAGTAATTTTTAGCCGTAATTTTTGACTTTTATAATAAAAGTAATTTTTAACCGTAATTTCTGACTTTTATAATAAAAATAATTTTTAACCGTAATTTTTGACTTTTATAATAAAAATCAGTTTTAACCGTAATTTTTAACTTTTATAATAAAAATCATTTTTAACCGTTATTTTTGACTTTTATTAAAAAAATAACTTTTAACCATTATTTTTAACTTTTAGAATAAAAGTGATTTTTAACTGTTATTTTTTCATAAAAATCACAAAATAAAAGTAATTTCAGATAAATATTCCCTGCCTCGCAGGCATTACTTTAGTGCATTCAAATGTAAAATAGAGATATTTTTTCTATCTGACTTTTTGATTTGAAAATTTCGAAGATAACGGTTAAAATCGGCCCCTGGATATAACATATCTTAACTCTTCGCACTTGCTAAAAATTTATACTAAATATTTTTATTTACAATTTTTCAGCCGACTTTCGAACGAATTGGCCGAACGTCAAGCGGAAATTTTGACGCTTAAAAAGAAACTAAAAAATTCAGAATTTGAAATTGAGCAATTGAAACAGCAATTGCGGCAGTATGTGGCGGAGGTGAAGAAAGCAGAAGATTTGCTATCACATAAGGTGTGTATACGTGAATGCATGTGAATCTATCAGAGACTTGTAACAAAACCTTGTATAGAAACGAAATTTCGTTTCTGCTGTTCCAGAAACACAAATATAGAAACATAATTAGAAACCGAATCACTGGAACTTTTTCCAATGAGTAACAGAAGTGTAACGAAACTCTAATGATGCTATTCTCAGCGTGCTTGTCATCTAGATACAAGCGAGGTGGTGACAGCTGCATTGACTATTGCAAATTATAGGAACAAGTGGAATTGGGCTATAACAATTGTCAGTAGTCACGATGACAAGCTGCCGCAGAATAGGGCAGTTGTTGTTGTTGTTGTATTAGCGACTACTTAACCTCTGTAACAAATCAAATCTAAATAGAAACAAAACTAGAAATATTTCTCGTGATCGAGACTGTCTAGAAACCTCAGGTATAGAAACAATACTAGTAGCGTTTCCTGCGTACCGAAACTGTAACAAAACCCTATGCGGTTGCTGCTAGTGAGTTGTTGTTTATAATTATGTATCCATATGCAATTTTTATTTAACCACAAATTTTACCCATTTTGAACTATTAAGTAGATTAAATTATTTATTTTGTTGTGTTGATCTTCCGACAGGGTAGTAAGCTGATTTTTGTTGGAACGATTTTCCGTCATCCCTTGTCAAGTTTGGTTTTGTGACAAACCGGTTTCGGCGTTCTGCCATTTTCAATGAGAACGAAGCTAGGCATTGAAAATGGCAGAACGCCGAAACCGGTTTGTCACAAAACCAAACTTGACAAGGGATGACGGAAAATCGTTCCAACAAAAATTAGATTAAATTATTTAGTCCCGTAAAGTGATTTATAGTATATATTTTTTTTATAAATGTACTGTTTCGCCGCTGATAGTGATTTTAGTGTAAGTGTGTCACCAGCCGGTATCCTATGTATATGAATTAACATTTTTATTTACTATCTACATCGCCTGTTTCTTTATACGAATCAACTGTGTACTTCTTATTCCCCCCTCGGTACTCTAGTGAAAGACTATACATGTACTTCATATACAGGTTTTGTTTGGTTACTTACATGTGGAACAATAACGAAACAGAAACGCGTTACAAGTCCCTGGAATCTATACCACACGTGGTCAGTTTCCATTGCCAATAAATATCTATTTGATAAAAATTCGTACGCTGAACAAAATGTAATTCCATTCAAGAAAAAAGTATTTTCACTCAAAATTTGAATCAAGTGAAACTGCATTCCTTTATCATTAAACATTGATTTCGAGTAGAGATTCACTTTCATTAGGACTAAAATTTGTTTTAAAGGGAACTTCATATCCCCTACCATTCAGCCTGTTATGGGCGCCCAAAGTACTCAACTTGTATTTATATTGATGTTGATAGGGATAGGATGAAAGTAGGGATTAGGCTGGGAATGGGAAGCGAAAAATAAGGGGAGAAGAAACTGGCTAAAAAGGGAAAGGTATGAAACAAGAAAAGGAAGCAGAAGATGGAGATGGAGCGGCAAGATAGTTTTTGGGCAGAACAACGTCCTCTGAGTCTACTAGTACTCAATCTCTAGGGCTCTTGTTTACAATCGATTATCCGACTTATAAACTAGTCGAATAGCAACTATTGAGCTGTTTGAAAATCGAATAGCAAATTTTCGATTTCGACTAATCGAAAACTGCCGGTTGATAAATAAATTTTTTTAAATAAAAATAAAAGATTCAATATTTTCTATAGTTGCAAAGCATGTTTATGAAGGTGATGAAACTCAGTTCCATGCGAATAGAGCATCCATTGTCAATAAAAAACACAACTAGTCGAATGCAGAGAACTAGTCTATTAGTGAAAATCGTTTACTTTTTTAAACAACTACTTCAAATCGATTAATCGACTATTCGATTATCAAGAGCTCTACCAATCTCAAATATTATGTGCCGATTTTCCGAACTTTATTATACCAAGCTGTACTAGTTCACAGAACATTATAACTTTGTCCTTATAGCGGGGTTTGTAACGTAAAATTCTTAAAATTAATAGAGAAATGTAAGCCACGTCCTTGAGACCGTCTGTCCTACCTTGTGTGCATAAAAAATGAGATATTCGAATAAAATTTGGTGAACAGGTCACTTTGAGGCCAAGCCAAGCTGCTATTTTAAATGTTGGGTAAATAGGAATCTAGATTCAGACCATAAACTCTGCAATGGCAAGCGATCTAGCAATGCATGACTCAGGGTATAACAATGAATTATTGATAAACTGATTATTTTAATTTAAATTTTTTACATCACATCAAATATGCTTTCATAAACTATTTTTTTTAACTCTCTCTTCTCCTTTTCTATTGCGTACAGGAGAAGGAACGGGAAGAAATGCTGGATCATTATCGTAGTCTCTCGCATGATGCCGTAATTTTGGAGGGCAATAATCAAAGCCTCGAAGTTGAAGCTGCCGAACACAAGTAATTTCTAAATTTATTCTTTATATTCATTGCCCTTCCCCTAATATATCAAATACTAAGGGCGGTTTTCTCAATGTCCAATTGACAGAAGTTCCTCGGTTATCTGTCAAACAAAGTGCCGGTTAGCATAAACCTTATATTGGGAAAACAGTCCTAACTGTAGCACATAGAAATAAATCTACATGACTTATTATTAACACAAAATTTACTATTTTCACTTTCTTCCCATTGTTTCACTTTACTGTTTGAATGTGCTTCCACTACGTACATAGATGTTGTTGTTGCTTTTTAAAAGAGCTCCATTAATTTTGAGTTAATTAGAATATAAATATGTAGGACCTCTGCTTAGAATACATACTTGTTCACTATTACCTACTATTAAACCTGTTTTATTTTAAGACGACAAATCACTGAATTAGAGGATGAAATAGAAGCGCTAAAGAAGGAAATATGCTGTCGAAGCGGAGTTATTGATAAATTGGAGGATAAGGTAACAATAAGATCTTAATAGAAAATCTTTAACCGTTTAAACGTATTGCTTAGAGCGTATCAAGTTGTATAGACAAAAAAGTTCAAAATGTTCCTGTATATCCCTAACCACATACATTTTGTTACTTTCAGATAGCAATGCTAAAAACCCAAAATTTAAATTTAGAACGACAACTGGAGGAAGCTATCGACGAGCAACGTTTGCTCAAAGTTGACTTGGCTGCACGCAAAGAGCTTTGTGAGAAATTAGACATTGAAAAAGACAAATTAAATGCTGAATTAGCAGAGTTGAATGAAATCAAACGAAAGGTATGCTATAGAATTATGCATTGTAGTTTTTGTATCAGTATTTGGCTCTGCGGCACGCTCACTACCGAAAATTTTCATCAATCTCTTCTAACAAGAGTTCTAGAATGTTATCAAAAATATGTATGGACCATATGGAGTTTGTTCATAGAAGATTCTGCACGATCGAGCAGTTAAAAAGATGATTGGTGTCGCGGGGGTCGCGCCACATGCCGGGAAAAATTTTGTTTCCAACCGATCATCGGCCGGAAGCTTACCGAATCTATGTGGGTGTTGTTGAGGGCCTGCACAAAACATGGTGGCACCCGTTATTTAAAACTTCGGGATCTTGAATTTTTTAATATGAGAGGGAGAAAAGAGGTGTCGAAGACATCGACATATCTAAAACCATGAAGGCAGTCCTGTAGTGAAGTCTTCCCTTATTTAGACTGGCATTTATCTGAGTGGCTGCGACATTCCACGCGTTGGAGTGTTTGATATGCATTCTACGGAACCCCTGTTGATGGTCGGTTAGTTGTAAGCTTGAGGTATAGTGTGGGTGTTTTACGGACTCTCATGTCTTTAGTATTCGTGAGCGGTGTTATATCGGGATATATGCAGCGGTACCACCGTTCATATTTCAGCAAGCAGCGTGGTGGACAGGGAGTGTACCGGGTTCGTATCCGGCAAAGGACTGCCATTTTCGACAACACTCCCTGAAACTTTCGGGGAGTGTTTTTGTCGCTACTCAAACAAACAGGGACGAATTATAGATATGGGTTAAATAGCCAGTTCCTTACTACCTAGGTATTTTAACATCAGCATAATACCAGTCTAAGGATTTCGGGTCCTACGCTTTTCTGGTGTGGTTGTCAACATCTGTGGTGGATGCCAATGGGCGCTCTCCTCTGGCCAAGGTCGCAACTTCGATTGAAAAATTCTTATAGTATTCTGAAGACAAATATAAGGTGAGCTCAGGCCTAATCGATGATCCTGTTATTGTTGTTGTGGTAACGACAAAAACACTCCCCGAAGGTTTTGGGGAGTGTTGTCGAATTAAGTCCTTCGCCGGATTTGAACCCGGTACGCTCCGGTACTCCCTTGCGGTACTGCCCGACTGTCGTGGTAGCGATTTATGACCAGTGAAACCTTCTAGGTCATGTCACCCCTCCTTCCGTAAGGAAGTATAAGATGGGTAATGAGAGGTGAGAGGCATCATATCCGTAGATAAACCATCGAGTTGCACGTCATTATGTTTGTGCATATTAGTCGCCTCTTACGACCGGTATACCTACCTCGGCCATATTCTAAACCCCTAACCCGCAGTGGTTAATCGACGATCCTCATTCCCCTTGGCGTACCTTACCTTAGACAGAACGAGAATATCAGCTTAGGCTCTTTCCGAAAAATAACGGAATTGAGTCCGAGGTAATGAAGTCGGCTGGGCGACCAATTGAGAGTAGTGTATTTTAGTGATGAGATTCTTAAATCAGCATGGAACGTTTGCCATGACCATCACGGGATGTCTAGGCCCCACCCATCTATTATATACATATATGAGCTGTTGTTTAAACCCACAGTTGGATATGAAATATTCCGTTATAGCTAAGCTAACACCTTTTTCATTTGTTTCTTAAGCTTGAACGTGACAACGAAAAATTACGCTCAGATATGGAGAAAACATCTAGCGGACAGAAAGTATCTTCGGAAACACTAGAAGAACTATTAGGTAAAACGCGACGCGACCTCGAAGATCAAATCAAAGTTGACAGTAAATTGAGTCAGGAATTGTTGAGGCTGCGGCAACATAACGATAGCTTATTGGTAAGTTTAAACTGCGCCCTTCTTGTTGCTACTTTTCTGATAAATCTCTACTTTATACAGAGCGAGCTAGACGCTGAACGTCAACGTCGTCATCAGCAAGAGACACTAGCCCAAGAATATCAAATTCAAAATCAAGAGTTACGTCATAATCTCACCGATGACCGTTTTCGACAAGCACGTTCACGTGAACAAAGCCCACGCTATCCAACGCAGACATTATAATAGCATGCTATGAAAGTCACACCGTCACCGGCCATAGGAAGGAGTTTCAGAATACTGAAGCACCACCCTTTACTGAAGTTGTGCTAATTCACTGCCAAGCTGATCTAAGTAATTGTAAGACAATATTTGACAGGCGTGTGAACATTTTCACAGTTGTTTAAACGATATAAAAAAAATTATAACCGAAGTATTAAACTGTTTAACAATAATATTTAGCTCAAATTTGCAAAAGTCCATCCATTATTGGTACATCAAAACTCAAACCGGTATACAAGCCCTACAAAAATGCGAATTACACTAGGGTGAATCCTGGACGAGTCTCAAACGACCAAGCGACTATTGCTAGCTTTTATCTATATATGGGTTGAACTGTTCCGTTTCGTTTGAATATGTCCTTTGAAGAGATTATTTGTACCCTTTTATGCTAAGCCGTACGCTGCATAAATTGAGGGAACAGGGATAAATTATATACCACTGCAGGCCAGATGAATAATCGCCAACTCTCTTTAGAGATTAAATGGCGAGTTTTTACATATCAAGAATAGTTGAAAACAGTTTCCTTGGGCTTGAACATTTACCTTATAAAGCTTTGAAAATAGGTGACTAAGTTTTTTTTTATTATCACTTGTTGGCGCTTACCCGGTAGGCGATTTTGGCCGTTGCATACCAAAGCACACAAGTCATCCCTTTTCAGCGATAACTGACACCAATTATAAACACTGACAGAAATGCTCGGTGTTAAAGAGCATAATGAAATGTTAAGCAGGCAATTCTTGTTGAACTGTTGAAAATCGTTCGGTCAACTCCTTTGTCAGCTCTCGTCTGGTGAATGTCGTCATTCATGTACAAGCATCACCTGTTGCAGAAGAGGAACGCGAACTCTGATCTTCTAATTTTCTACTCTAGGGGCCGTTTACTCAATGTCTGATTAACCGCTTAATCAGGACTTTATCAGAGGTTGGCCCGAAAATGGTTTACTCAATGTCTGATTAGCGACAATTCGCTGATTATCTTCTGATAAAAGTAATCAAAGGATGGGCATCTGATTATGTACTTATCAAAACAAAATAAAATTCTGATTTTGTGATAAATTGTTTTGCTAACAAACTGTGCGACTAATGCGAGTTTAAAAATTTAATAATATCCATATAAAGAAATGTCACTATCGAAATTATGTACGTAAAAATTGTTCGTTTAAAATTTTAAACAAGAGCAGCTGTCACTTTTTATGCGTACACAATGCAACTTTTGTGAATTTTATCATGATAACCTAATCAGACTTTTGTGTAATTAGGTTATCATGTCAAAACCAGACATTGAGTAAACGGCCTTAACTGATTAAACTCTTACCTATCCAGATTAAACCCCGACATTGACCAACGATGTGTTCACCTGCTCGACAGAAAAGACTCTTCTAACACCGACTTCACTCTGGTTCAACAATATTTAAACCGCTAGGCTCCTGGGACTTTAGTTAGAAGGTGTTGATGACATTGACAGGTAAAGATGGCGACGACAAGGCAGGGGTCCCCTGCGGGTTAGGGGTTTATAATATGCTCGAGGTAGGCATACCGGTCGTAAGAGTCGACTAATATGCACAAAGGTTATGACGGGCAACTCGATGGTTGATCTACGGATATGATGCCTCTCACCTCTCATTACCCATCTTATCCTTCCTGACATGACCTAGAAGGTTTCACTGGTCATAAATCGCTACCATGACATTCGGGCAGTACCGCAAGGGAGTACCGGAGCGTACCGGGTTCAAATCCGGCCAAGGACTGTTAATTCGACAACACTCCCCAAAACCTTCGGGGGGTGTTTTTGTCGTTACCAAAACAACAAGCACAACAACGACTAGGCGGTCGAAGCGTCGTTACAAGAGTAACAATAACAACAGAAACACTGGTCCAACTTCGATCTGCATACTGTGCTGTGTTGATAAGAGTGGTTTTCGTGATTGTTGTTGGAGCAAAGCTCGAATTTTTTATGTTTGTTTGTTAATTGATATTAGAGGAAAAATTACAACGTTATGCACAGCGATGGTATGGGATGACATGTTTCGAAGTGCCCAACTTCTCATCAGACCCCTTCTCGGACACTGGTTTTCCTTTGAATGATTAATCTGACAGTGTTAAAATTGGTTCCCAAATATTCGAAATCCCGCAGAGTTTCTAGTTTGTAACTATCCACAGTTCGTGAAGTTAAGATTTTTTTATCGAAAGCACGCTCTTGGTTTTAGCTCTACTGCTCGATTTATCTTCTCCAGCATCAGGTTAAAGATGCGCGAGGTTTGAAATCTCCTTTGGTTTGAATTAGCTAGAAGAAGTATTTCCCAATCTTGACGGAGCTATTGGTTTTAGTCAACGTTGTTGTTGTGTTTAGCTACAAGTCAACGTCATTTGGCATACCGACATAACAGTAGCCGGCAGCTCCTTTTCGCGCAGTGTAAAGAAAGAAAAGGTGTGCTGAGGATTGTCGTATTTGCGCTCGCCCGACCATATTTTCCATATTTCTTTCTTAACTCATATCGTGTTCTAGTTTCTTATTCGTTCCATTTTCTTGCGCATTACATCCAATTGATATAAAGTCCGAGACCATATCTGTAAAACTTTTAAATTGAGCTATTGAGATCGTCTATTTTTATTATACAAAAATAGTACTCCAAGTACGCAAATAGCGCTAGAAGGTAAAAAAAATCCTTCGAGCAAATTCAATTTCGAATAGAGTCACAGAACAATACAGAAAATGTTCTATTTTTCTTAAATAATTTGTATATAATTTTTTTACTTTTTTCAATGTGTTTATAATTTTTTTTTAACAAAAATAAAGTGTAAAGCTCTGTAAGCTAAGCAAACTGTTTGCAAATTCTATTGAAATAATATGTACATACAATCAAATACATAATACAAATATACACACATACGAAAACGTACACTAGTGCACAAAAATATTAAAAATTTCGACACAATCGAAAATAACAGTAATATCACTCTTCGTCATTGTTACAGCAACCACCCTCCTCTTGATCGGCGCCACCATTTAGCATTTGTATCCGACAATCTGGATAGTAAAGTGTTACCATATTCAGATAAGTTTTAAACATACATGGACATCCTGTAAATTGTGGTATTTGTTGGAATTCACGGCAGTCATTGAAGCCAGGACGTTCTGTAAGATAAGAAATGAAAAAGGAAGTGTATAAAATCTTCATCTTAGGGTGATGATGAGGTATATCCAATGTATTGGGATCGATTTGCATTTGTGTTGATCAACCAGCCTCTGATTTTCGCAACAAGCATCGCACATGATCACGTTCTTTTGCCAGGGCCGCTACGTCTGCGGGAAAGTACGGACGAACCTCCTTAATTCTTCCTGACGGCATGTATTGGGTTGAGGTTGAATCTCCTTCTCTTACGTCAGACGGGGTGTGAAGAACATCGGATGCAACATCGGTCACCAGTAAACGCAGTTTATGAGGCCTGCGCTGACGATGGTAAGGTCTGGCAAACTTGAACAATTTACCACGACTCTTGTGGTGCATCCCCGTTCACTGTGCAAAACGTTGCTGTTGCTGTTGTTGCTATTAACAGTGCTTCTCCCTGCCGTCATCAAGCTCTTCTAACGGAAGTCCAAGTAAACGCGCAGTTTTAACAAGGTTGGACCAGAGTGATATTGGTGTTGGTAGGTAGAGTAGGTTCAATTGAACAAGTAAAGATATGTTTAGTATCGTGAGAGGGCATACCACATGCAGGGCAAGTATTTGATATTGTGGGGTTCAGTCTGGATAAGTAAGAGTTTAGCCTATTACAATATCCAGAACGAAGTTGTGCTAGCATGACGACTCAGTGTGTAGGTCGTTTAGAGCCCGCCTATGGTTACGCAGATCAAACGGCAAGGTAATATTGTGCCGGATCTTATCATAGTGCTTACGAAGATGTTCCCTTATTTCTTTAGAAGGCGGAGCTTCGTCCAATAGAAGACTGTTTGGATGACTAGGTTTGTGGCAGTTCAGTAAAAATGGCCTGCTCAACAGTTGCGCGTGTACATTGAGCATTTTAGTCTCTGGATGGATGTAGGACTCAGATGACATAAGAAGACATCATGTTTTGGCTGACTTGCAACTACCTCCATTTGGTGTCACCGGGGATGTTAGAAGTACTTCATCTACCTGGTAGTTTAACTCTTGCCCCATCTGCACATTCGTCGTGGTAAAAAGAGTAGCCGTCGATTTAGTCGGAGACAGGGTCAGATTTCGCTCGGCGAAGGAGCTGAAAAGGCCTTGTTGTTGTTGTTGTTGTTGTTAACAGTGCTTCGCCCTGCCCAATGGGCTCGCTTACTCTAAATTGTCATCAGGCTCTTCTAACGGAAGTCCAAGGGAACGCGCAGTTTCCACAGGGTTGGACCAGAGTGATGTAGGTGTTAGAAGAGTGGGTTCAACTGGACAGGAGAAGAGATGTATGGTATCATGAGGGGACATAAAGGGGACATAAAGCCCTGCGGGTTAGGGGCTTAGAATATGCCCGAGGTAGGCATACCGGTCGTAAGAGGCGACTAATATGCACAAAGGTAATGACGTGCAACTCGATGGTTGATCTACGGATATGATGCCTCTCACCTCTCATTACCCATCTCTCTTTCCTTACGGAAGGAGGGGTGACATGACCTAGAAGGTTCCACTGGTCATAAATCGCTACCACGACAGTCGGGCAGTACCGCAAGGGAGTACCGGAGCGTACCGGATTCATATTTGGCCAAGGACTGTCAGTGTTCGACAGCACTCCCCAAAACCTTCGGGGAGTGTTTTTGTCGTTACCACAGCAACAACAGGGATTATAAGCACGAACGTCAGGGTGATACCAACTCGTACAACAAGTGGCAGGGGGTTTGTAAATATTAATAATCTCAAGATCAACATCGCTTGACTGGAAAACAATATCTTGACGTTCTAAGGTGCTGTGCCTCCGGTCGACGTCAGGCTCAGACCTTAAGGAACTTGGGGTCTCGAGAGCGTCATACAGAAAAAATGATGCACCTTCCACTTTAAAATATCGAGTATACATTGAGAAGGTTTAGGCTTCAAAATCTTCGGATATGACTAGAAGAAATCAGTATAACTTGCTAAGCTCTTGGTTGTAATAATATGGTAGCGGGAAACAATATTTACTAAGTTTGGGCTAAAGTTTTCTCCCCTTTACTTCGCGAAACTTGACTTGGCATTAACTAAGCCCATGCATACCTTTTTCCACTAATTCTCGACTTAGCATGGTTAACGAACAGTTTGGAACCTGAAAATTTTTTTCTGAATATACTTTGGATTATCGTTAGTGTGAGATTTTGTCTAGAGAGTGGAGAACGGAGCGAAGTTCGGTATAGTCGTGTAGAAAAAGAGATAGCAGAGGAAGATGAACTCACCATAACCGTTCATCGGTTCCATTGATTCAGCTCTAAATTTTGATTCTATTCAATCAAGAAAATGTAAGAATAAATATGAGAAAATTAAGAAAGTTGTTATAATGACCTTCCGCCTGCGGATGACAGCAGGAATGAGAACTCTCGTATTGCCGTAAGTTTTGCTCCATGAATTGAACATGAGGCTGGGGCTTATACATCGACATTTCCTCCGCACATCTAGCCTCTTCTTCCGGCATTTCCTGATGTGGCGGCATAGTGGCATTGAAACGAGGCAATCTTCGATCTGCTAGGCTTTGATAGCGCGAACGTTGTTGCATTCCACCATCTTGAACATCGCAGTCACCCAACGGTTGGCCGGGAATAAATTTTTGGTCTTGTTGCCATGGTAAAGAGTAGTTTTTACAATCCAAGCGCGGCGAGTTTTCTTTTGTTTGTTGGGGTCCCATGAAGGGTTGAGTATTTTGGGAGTTTGTGCCCTCTACTCTTTGACACCATTGATCATTGTTGAGATTTATTTTGGTAGATTTATCTTCGTACTCTTCATTCTCCTCCTCACACAGAAAACTATAATTGTTTTGTGGAGTGCAGGAAACCGTTTGGAAATCTTCACACGGAGCATCACAAGAATGAGGACAACATGTCGATGCAGCTTGCTTTTGTTCTTCAAATGACATTTCACTGCATTCTTTTGGAAGTGGAGTATTACAGTCTTTCGGAAGTGGAATATATTGTGGGGCACAGCGGTCTTCATGTTTTTCAATAATGGTTGCCGAATATTGTGTTCCGGTCGATCGCAGATATATACAGTTTTTAGACGTTTTGGGTTGTGGTGAGGGTATATAGTTGCCTAGCGCAGCGTCTGGTTGTAAGGCTACAGCCAAATGCGAGTTTGCAGCTAACTGTCTTACCGCCGAATGTGTGTATTCGTCGCCTAACTTCTCATAAGGTATTTCGTTACAGCTTCGGTTTAGCTGCAAACATGAACAAGGCGACGATGACTGACAAGCATTATATGCCGTTGCTTTGCACATGTATACATCTCCAGCATTCTCAACGCAGTTTTCACGCTTGTTCGACTTTTTTGTACAATCGCTTGCAGGCGGTAAGCAAGCAGTGCTATAATCTGGACAGGTAGTACGTGGGCGCATGTAAATTCGCGGTGATTCAAGACTGGGAAATGGGCTTAGTTGTTGAGATTCATCGAACGCGTTTGCAATCCTAAAGCGCTCAGAACTTTCTATTATAAAGTTTGATGTTCCACTTTTCGGTATACCAGTCTGCTCTGCGCTGCCCATAGTATCCGGTTTTCGATATTTACCACCTTGGCTACCTGCTCTCTCCCCTTGCTTTGTGCTAGCTTCCGCAAGTGCTGGATGATTGCCATCCCGACCGTATTGTGGCTCCAACACCATTTCTCCTTGGATAGCAAATTTCGCTCTTTCGGGTAAGCTAATTCTAGCACTTTCTTCTATGTTAAAGAAATTAGCAAATTACTATGAAGCAAACTGTTTTTTTTTTTGGTAAAATGAAATTACCTTTTCCACTCTTGTAACTTCTTCCACTTTCGTCATTGTCTTCAATATGTATTTCCGGAACTTCTGGACCATGATAGGCTAAATCCCTACCCGTGCGTGCACTGCCTGATGGACTATCAGTTTTCTTGGTCACAGCTATAGTTGGTGGCCCTGTAGATCCGGTTTCGGGTTTTTCAATTTTTAAAGGAGATATTTTTTCAACTTCCCCTATACGCATATCTGCACTAGAAGCATCAGTTTTTCCAGACACTATATATTCGCCCGAAGATTCTATCTCCACTTTTTCAGCGTAGCCTTCTTGGATTTGGGACTTCCCATCCCAATCTATAGCAGCATAACCATCGTATTCTCCTTTCGAAACGTCACCTTGAAGACGACCACTGGCCGGTTTTTCTTCCATTTTTTGAGAAGTTTGCTTTGCTAACGGACTTAATTTTCCGTTAGTCAGAATAACCTTAGATTCTTGGCCTTTGGGTGACTCCTGATGCCTCTTCTCTTGGGAATGTATGTCTCCGTTTGGTTCAGAAGTTTGATGTGACGTAGTATTAGTATCGTGTGATCTCGCTGGTATGGACTGGACACCAGAGTCATAGTCACGTGGTGATAGCAGTTTTTCTTGTGCCGAACGCAAGTTTTCTTGAGCATAGTTGCTTCCGTAGATATCTCCAATGTGTTTTTTATGCAATTTACCTCCTTCACTTTGATCATAGTCTTGTGCTGAAAGCGTTTTTTCAACTGGAGTATCAACAGCACTGGATGTTGGTTTGGCTGGTTCGTAGTCTGCCCGCGACGAACTTTCCCCCACATATCTTTTATCATCTTTGGGCCCTACACTATGAGCATGGTCTCGCGCTAAACGAAGTTCTGCATCAGGAGCATAAATAGCATCCATTGTGGGTTTAAATTCATATGCCGGATATGGCGCACCCGCATCTCCTATAAATCTTTTTTCTGCTTTGGGTGTAATATTTAAACTAGTCTCCTGAGCTGAGTCAGGTTTCCCCTCTAGATTATTAACGGTTCCCGTTGTGGACTTATGTAGTTTATAACCTGCACGTGAGGGACTATCTTCTCCCAAATATTTCTTATCGGCATGACTGGGATCACGTGCTGAACGCGGTTTTCTATCTAAAGCATAAATAGTTCCGGGAGTCATATGGCTACTACGTTCGAAGTCAGGACGTAACCCACTCTCGTCAATATGCTTTTTATCAGATTGAGTTCTATAATCATAACCTCGTGCTGAGCTGGGTTTTTCACCTCGAGTATAAGCCGTCTTAGATTTTGGTATGTTGCTAGATTCACCATCCTCACGTGACGGGCTATGGGCCGTATATCGCTTATCACTTTCATGTGGGGAATATGAATTGCGCTGTCGAATTGCGACACCTGGTCTTGATTTATCGCCAGGTGAGTAGGTTCGTCCTGTCTCGTAGTCGTGACTTAAAGCTGGCTTTCCAACGGGTCTTACCTTGTCTTCAACACCATAGCTACTTAACGAATCTGGTCTAACTCCATAAGTATAACCTTTTCCAGTTTTCAGCTGACCGTTTTGCCTAATACTTTCTGCAGTAGATCTAGCGTATGGAGCTTGCGATTTGTTTACAACATCCTCTTCATTGTGATCTCTTTGTTTCTCCCGATATAACCTTCGTCCTCGCACTGGAATATGTACGGGTGGTATATCTCGTATAGTATCTTTTTGTACTGGCATAATGTCATAGCTGCGACGTTGTGATACTTGATAACTCTCTCTGTAAGCTCCGACATATTGTTGTTGAGCAACATTGAATTCGTCAGCTTCCCACGCATCACCTACACGATAGTTATCATACAATTTTGCTATGGTGGGAATACCAGCCCTTTCATACTCTTCATCTTGAGGCTGATCAACCCTAGGTTCTTGCTCATCGCGCTTTAAACGTTCATCCCATGTTTTATCATCTTCAGATTTTCTATCAGCATTTTTGTTTTTACTCTTTCTTGTTTTCTTTTTCTTTCGTGCGCCGTCAGATTCACCTTCACTTTCCGCTGGTTTACATGGTTTGTATGCTGTAATCGTCATTTGTTTTAAAGAACGCTTTGCTTCGCGCATATATTCACGATCGGGTTGCACCTCGTAAGGTATACAT
Source organism: Merzomyia westermanni (assembly GCA_949987695.1). Classification (NCBI taxonomy): domain Eukaryota; kingdom Metazoa; phylum Arthropoda; class Insecta; order Diptera; family Tephritidae; genus Merzomyia; species Merzomyia westermanni. The sequence goes on along the minus strand of OX465291.1, from coordinate 124,187,744 downwards.
TCATCACCCGACCCCGATGAAGCTCTGCGACGTCTTTCTTTTGTAAATGTTATTTCTAGTAGTTTCTCTTTGTTCTTCAAATTTCGGAACTTTTCTGAAGAGTCAGCACTGCCCGATGACTCACTCTTACGACGTGAGTTGCGTTCACGCATCTGGCGATTTACGTTCGTTTTAGCTGATAAGCCTGCTTCATAAGGTTTTGGGCCACGTTGCTTAATTACTTCTTCATCTTCTCTTTTTCGGCGTAATTTGCTTTGTGTACGCCCACCGTGTCTTTCAATGTCGACAGACGTGCGCCCATCTTTTGGTACATCAACCGTTAGACGCTCCTTGGTGCTCGCACGCCTTGCACTACCGTGTTTAGTTGGAGAATGCTTTGTAGGTGATGATCCGCCTGTAGGATGATAAAATTCATCCGTATTAAGATCACTCATGCGACGTCCGTAAATGACTTGTAGCCTTGGTTTCGTGGGCTGACTTTCATTGTATGTTGGGCATGGCGGTAAACAGGGTAAAACACACGGCTGGCAAGGCTGCTGATTTTGTTGATATGTTAGGCATGGTGTACATGGTCTACAAGGTGAATTTGTCTTCGGATAGTCGTAGTGATACTCATCGCGACAATATTTATACTTACTACACGGTGTTACGCCCTTCTCCACATACGTATTTTTGTTACATAACATTCCATTGTAATTGCCAATGTTATTATAGTGTTCACACATTTTCTGACAATTACAATCGACATTTGGATTACAACCTCCAGCGTAGCGACAATTTTGTAAATGATAAACTTTCAAGGCGTTTTGACCATCACCTGTACCACCATAGTCGAAGGCATAACAATTGGGTGGTGCCGGATCGAGTAGACCCGTTGCCTTCAAATTGTCCAGATTGGTCGCCGAATTTTGTAGAGCGGTGCCGAGTTTTACTTTGAGATTCTGTAGGCTATCACTGAAAACTCCAGTAGTATTACGTTGTGTATCCTTTTGCAAACCGATTGTACGCATACGCGGTCGACACGAGGTCTGTTCGTCGCGTGCGTAACGTGGTGAGGTACAAACGAATTTATGTTGACTTGAGAATTTTTCTATTGTGAATTCAATATTATCAGCGACTGCATTAAAATCTTTAAGTTTTGCATTTGTTGTTGCTGTTTTTAGCACGTCGTCACACTGTAGATCGTTTTGTATAGCTGCGTTACGCATCAACGGATGCGGGTACGGTCTTAACATTAGTTTATCACGTTCAAGTTTCAATTTCGCTATTTCATGATCAATTTGATGTGCCAAACGCTTCAATTGCACCGAAGTGCGATTTACTGCACGCTCCAAATGCGATTTATCACAGCAGTGGCTAATTATTGTTTGACTGCCCGGTGAGTAGCCGAAAGTTTCGGTGGTGGTTCTGCCCGGTTCGGCACCTTGTCTCTGCGTTGTTAACACTTCACTTTGTGGCGTTTTCTGTTTCTTATGATGTCTTACTTCTTTTGCATGCGGATGCTGGAATCGTTCACGTACGACGGTTTTCTTACGTTTTATATATCCGTTATGGCTACGTTCAGTGGTAAAGCTTTCCCTGCGCTCAAGTTCAATGCTGTCCCCTAAATGAACAAATGTGTAATTTACTACTAATGAAGTTTAAAAACAATTTTTTTCTAGTCTTACCCCTATCTTTAAGCTCCTGATACCGAAAGCCCATCAACACATACAATTAACTTATCTCTCTTATTTTTTTTTTCTTTAAATCCAAAGAAATTTTAACAAATTAACGCTATATAAATAAAAAATTTGGACAATATTCACCAATTGACTTCTTCAAATAAAAATATAACCAAAAGATTTGAACACAACTTTCGTAATTTTTGTTTCAATCAAAATTGTCAAATATAACAGATTTCAGATAAATTTTTATGAAACGGTGCTTGCAGTGAATGGGCCCCGCTAGAACTGTGACCGTAGGTCTGTTGTGCCGACTACTAATCAGCCCAATTATAAATAAAAATTCCGTTCGGATTTTCCCCCCCCTCCCATTCGAAACACGAATAAAAAATCTTTGGGAGTTCTTTCACTTCTCCCTTTCCTCTTATTCTGAACTATGTTCGAAAAAGAGAAAACCAGTTACGAGTGAAAAGTAGCTATTACGAATGTGAGGGAAAGGGAAGCTCCGCTGCCATTTTTAAGGAATTTTTTCACCAGCTAAATTGAAAGGAGCTCGGGATAAAATTTAAAGTTTATTGTATTTTTAGAGGAACCCAGTAGAACTTGAAGCGAGATCTCCCCAATCGATGAATAAGATAGTGCTCCCTCTGACATTTTTTGCAACAATAAAAGATAATTTTTTCGTTTTCTGCTCTCATGCTACTCTTTGTGGAGGAAAAGGGGAGATATCCCAAAGAGATGAACAAGATAGTACTCCCCTTAACATCCTTTCGGAGCGATAACAAAGAATTCTACACTCTTTGCTCCGAGTTTACTAATTTTGGAGCAATAGGGTAGACCTCCTTAAGTTAATAATTAAAGATTACTCCCTTCTACATATTTTTGGGGCGAAAGTAGAGATTTCTCCAATTTCTACTCCCGGCTAACAACTTATTGAGTAAGCAAATGCATCCGCATTCAACTAGAGAACGTCTCTATGTACTTATATGTCTGCTACATCTCTCCAGCATCAGATTTTTCAGTCTACATGCAACATGTCTCTCTGCCAAAACTGTTAACTTTATGACTAAAGCTTCAGATTCAATTATTGTTTTGGGTGATTTTAACTTACCTCATATATCGTGGGACATATCTGTTGGTAACATTATTCCAAATCCGTCCAGTAGTAGCTTTGATTTTAACTTTTCCAAAGCAAACTACAAGAAATTAAATAAAGAACTGTCTAAATTAACTTGGCCTGAATTTGGTTGTGATATCGATCTAAACGTCTCACATTTCAATCAAACTATTTACTGCCTATTTGAGAAGTTTATTCGTAAACGTAAATTAACTTATGATCATCCTACGCAAGCTTGGTTTACTAAAGAGCTTAAGGCTCTGAAAAATAGGAAAACGCGATCATTCAATTTATATAAGAAATCCGGATTAAACAAACATTACTTACTGTATTCCATTCTACGTCAGAAGTACATAGATTTAAATAAAAAGTGCTATAAAGCTTATATCTCTAAAACCAAAAGAGACATTATTCTCAATCCAAAGTCATTTTATGGTTTCGTAAATTCCAAACGTAAAGTATCAGGGTTTTCCTCAGCCATGAAATATCAAGACATTATATCTAGCGATAATCAATGTATCGCAAATTTCTTTGCTCAATTTTTCACTTTTAACTATTCTGCTGTCACTAATTCAAACTTACAAAATTATCCCTATAAGCTACACGGGACAAATTCAATTAATTCTCCAATTATATACGCCAAAGAGGTTCTAATTTACCTTAAAACCTTAAAAGAATCTTTTAAATACGGTCCTGATAGGATTCCTACATGTTTCTTGAAAAAGTGTGCTAACCATATTTACCAACCCCTTACCAATTTCTTCAATCTGTCAGTTAAGTGTGGTGTTATTCCAACTGCGTGGAAATAATCGTTTCTTCTACCGCGGCATAAAAGCGGGAGTAGGTCTTCTATAGAGAACTATCGTGGCATAGCAAAGCTTTCTGCCATCCCAAAATTGTTTCAAGCTATTGTTACAAATCAACTTACGGGTCCGATCTCTACTTTGATAGCTGACTGCCAACACGGGTTCAGTAAGGGAAAGTCCACAGTTACGAATTTACTTGAGTTTACCAGTCATGTCTCAAATGGCTTTAGAAAAAATCTGCACACCGACGTTATTTATACGGATTTCAGCAAAGCTTTTGACAAAGTGTGTCACTCATTACTTAATCATAAACTCGATCAGTTGGGCTTCAAGCCGAGTCTCAATCGTTGGATCTCTTCTTACCTTAGTGACAGGACACAAAGAGTAGTGTTTAAAAATTTAGTATCCGATGTCATTTATGTCTTTTCGGGGGTTCCTCAAGGAAGCCATCTTGGCCCGATTCTGTTCTTGTTGTTTATAAATGATATTTCTACAATAATAAAATTTTCAAAAATGTTAATGTATGCTGACGCCGTAAAGCTTTTCATGTCATTCGCGTCATTTGAAGATAGAAATAAGCTACAATCAGATCTAGATGCACTAGTTACTTGGTGCGATTTAAATTATATGCCGGTTAACCTTAAAAAATGTAAACACATGGGTTTTTCGCGTGGAATTTCTCAGCCGGCTTCCTATACAATTAAAAATTATAGTCTTGAGCAAGTGTATGATTTTGTTGACCTGGGGGTTACTATGAACTATAAACTCAGTTTCAACCGCCATATTAACACAACAGTCAATAAGGCTAGAGGTGTCCTAGCATTCGTTAAACGATGGTCTAAAGAATTTAGCGACCCTTATGTAACTAAAGCCCTCTTCACTACATTAGTCAGACCGATACTTGAATACGGTTCTATAATTTGGAACCCGCGTTACCAGGTTCATGTAGATCGCCTAAAATCAGTCCAAAAACAATTTTTACTATTTGCCTTAAGAGATTTTCATTGTAGTGCCTTGTATAATCTGCCACCCTATACGAATCGTTTAAAACTCATTAATCTACACACACTTTCTAGTCAGAGGGAAACGCTTGGAATTATTTTTATGATTAAATTTGCTAAATGGTTCACTATCTAGCCCATTTCTTCTAAGTGAAGTGAACTTCAATGTACCGTCTCGTCCTTCAAGGCATTTTAAACCTCTAGTCTTAAAACAGTGTCGAACCAATTTTCAATTAAATGAGCCTTTTCGCTGTTTGTGTCAAGATTATAACTCTCTTTCTGGTAGATTTGATATTTCAGACTCGCTTTTCAGCATAAAAAAATCAATTCTTTATATCCTAAATTCATAGCTACTAATTGTTTCTTATTCTTTGACTTCTATATTAACTTCTAAGAATAATTTTATTCTGTTAACTAGTTATTTCTTAATGTATAATCTATCTTATATCTACTTTACTTAGCTGATGAGGTTTTCTCTGTAGCTGAGCAGTTTTAGATCTCGACGATTAACAAACCAAAGCCTTTCAACGACTCGGCACGAGCGAATAATCCGCGCGTTATGCGCGGGATATGGTGGGTAATCCGTTTGGGAATTATTATTATTATTATTAAGCCGAATTTCTCTGTCAACAAAAGAAAAAAAAATTCAACAAAAGAAAAAAGTTTCAATCGTAGAAAATATAATATTTAATTCAGATTCGATACCATTTGGGGTTGTTGAATTTTTTTATGTGAATGTTTGTGCCATTTTTCCTAATTTATCCCTTTTTGCTGCTATGTGAGGCGTTTGCATTGCTTTCATTCATTTAGTTGCTTACATAGAAGGGTTGAGGCAAAGAACTCTAGTTGGTCTTCTAGGAGGAATATGAAATGTCTCCCTCATTACTCCCCTGGGAGGTCTTCTAAAATTTTTCAAAACTCCCCATTACTCGATTGCAATTCATAAAAAATGCTTTTTGTGAGGTGCAAGGGAGTTTTTCTATTACTCGCTCTTCTAGGACATGCAAGGTTTATACCATGCCAATTGGCAAAACAGCTGATTTCGAAATTCCTCTTTCCCAATTATTTTTCTCCCTAGGAGAGGGAACAAAAAAATGGGAAAGAAAATTATTCCGCGAGAATATTTAGATTTGGGCTGAATATCAATTGAAAGGCTGGGAGTAAAAAGTAAACTTATAAAATGTTTAAAAAAAGGGGTAAAAAAATTGTTCAATAAAACATATCGTTTTTTCCACAGTATACAGTAGACCAGATACTGACGTCTATGCTTATTTGAAAATGAATACATGAAAAATGTGTATGTATTGATGCTTTAAGTCATTAACCCATTTGAACCGACCGGTGCAAAAGCACACAGATAATTTTTTATATGAATTTTAAAGCAAAAGGATGTATTAACTGTTTCTAGGTAATTATTGGATGATGTTTCTCCTCTTTGATGGCAAAAAAATACCATTACCAAATACCTGAATACCCGGATACCAATATACGAGGTGTGTTCAAAAAGTATCGCTAATTTTGAATTTTCGCTGGTTACGTATATTCGAATTTCGAATTTTTTGTGGCGTTATGTTGGTACTCATGTCTCTCACTTATGCCGACAAGCTCGACCATTTTGAATGTTCAGTTAATTGTTGACAGCTGCTTTGCTTGCACGTGTTTTGGATCGTCTTCGATGTTTACGCGAAATTCGTACCAAAATTGCTCAATTGTGACCAAAAACAGCATCGCATGAACATTGCTAATGAGATGTTAAACTCTGTCCGCGACGACCCAAATTTGCTCCAGAGGGTCATAACTGGTGACGAATCGTGGGTTTATGGTTATGACGTGGAAACCAAAGCTCAATCATCTCAATGGAAGCTGCCGCACGAATCAAGACCGAAAAAAGCGCGCCAAGTTCGGTCGAATGTTGACAGTTTTCTTCGATTGCAGGGGCGTGGTGCATCATGAGTTCTTGCCACAGGGAAGAACGGTCAATAAGGAATATTACCTGCAAGTTATGCGCAATTTGCGCGAAGCAATCCGCCAGAAACGCCTGGATTTGTGGAAGAACAAAAATTGGCTTTTGCACCACGATAACGCCCCTGCTCACGCATCGTTGCTTGTGCGCGACTTTTTGGCCAAAAACAATACACTAATGATACCGCAGCCACCGTATTCCCCAGATCTGGCGCCCTGTGACTTTTTCTTGTTCCCTAAACTGAAGAGGCCCATGAAAGGACGACGTTACGCTTCTCTTGACGAGATAAAGACGGCATCGAAGGAGGAGCTGAACAAGATACAAAAAAAAGATTTTTTGAAGTGCTTCGAAGATTGGAAAAACCGTTGGCACAAGTGTATAATATCTCATGGGGACTACTTTGAAGGGGACAAAATAGATATTCATGAATAAATAAATAGTTTTTGAAAAAACACAAAATTCGCGATACTTTTTGAACACACCTCGTATATATAAAAAAATGGAAATTATATTTTTATTTTTTTTTTGAACTTTAAATTTAATGGCAGAGAAACTAAGTCTCCAAACGCCAAATATATTCTTTAAATTATAATTGAAATCCAAAAACAGAAAATTATCCAAGTATGATATATTCAAGAAAGTACGATCTTCTCCAGGTAGGTTACATTCCCATGTGATTGTATATTATTAGTTTGATTATATGCAGTCAACTATAGACCAACAACTTAAACCCACAACCACCCAACTGGAAAAGGCTAGGGCTCAATGGAAACGTATTAAATAATCAACAAGTAAAAAGAATACAATCCTTAATATCAAACGAATTAAAATTAAAAAACAAAAAGCGGCATTTTGTCCCTACGTACATATATTTTCAAGAAATCGCTAAATTTGAATGACAGCTATTCCACCTACTGATCGCCAGAGTTGTGCCAAGTGTCACACATGGGTCGTCTTTGTCAGGACATAGGCGTTTTCAGTTCACGCTTGAAGAAGAAAACTAATTTGGACTAACATTTTTTTCGTAAATATGTGATGTGGGTGGTAATGATGCTCCTCATGCGACTTCCAACTCTCTCTCTCTATGGCGCGATATACAACAGGTATATCATCATAAACCTCCTAAGAGATTTTTGCGCCAAGCTTCTCTTCCAATTTGTGGTGTGCCGATTTGAATTTTCCCTACAAATCCGACTTCCAACTGGTTTTTCATATATACCAATAACATACTCAGAAAAAAAAAACTATTTGTCTACCTTTTACCAGGGTTCAGAAAATATTTGAAATATAATTGATTTCCCAAATAGTACTTTGTGGCAAATATATGTTTTAAATTCTTTCATTCTTATCATTAAAAAATATCTAAAACTTGCTGAATTATTTGAGCACCTGAAAAACTCAAATCTTAAATCTCAAATGAAAGTCGGAAAGTTACAAATGTTTGAAATACATTTACTTCTCTTTTCATTCGCAAGTGCGAGTATATTTTTAAAAACAAATATTTTCTTTATTCTTCATATACGAGGTGTGTTCAAAAAGTATCGCGAATTTTGTGTTTTTTCAAAAATTATTTATCTATTCATGAATATCTATTTTGTCCCCTTCAAAGTAGTCCCCATGAGATATTATACACTTGTGCCAACGGTTTTTCCAATCTTCGAAGCACTTCAAAAAATCATTTTTTTGTATCTTGTTCAGCTCCTCCTTCGATGCCCCTGCGGGTTAGGGGTTTAGAATATGCCCGAGGTAGGCATACCGGTCGTAAGAGGCGACTAATATGCACAAAGGTAATGACGTGCAACTCGATGGTTGATCTACGGATATGATGCCTCTCACCTCTCATTACCCATCTCTCCTTCCTTACGGAAGGAGGGGTGACATGACCTAGAAGGTTCCTCTGGTCATACCAAATCGCTACCACGACAGTCGGGCAGTACCGCAAGGGAGTACCGGGGCGTACCGGATTCATATCCGGCCAAGGACTGTCAGTTCGACAGCAAACCCCAAAACCTTCGGGGAGTGTTTTTGTCGTTACAACAACAACAACAACAACATGCAGTCTTTATCTCGTGAAGAGAAGCGTAACGTCGTCCTTTCATGGACCTCTTCAGTTTAGGGAACAAGAAAAAGTCACAGGGGGCCAGATCTGGGGAATACGGTGGCTGCGGCATCATTAGTGTGTTGTTTTTGGCCAAAAAGTCGCGCACAAGCAACGACGCGTGAGCAGGGGCGTTATCGTGGTGCAAAAGCCAATTTTTGTTCTTCCACAAATCCGGGCGTTTCTGGCAAAAGCAAAGCAGCTGTCAACAATTAACTGAACATTCAAAATGGCCGAGCTTGTCGGCATAATTGAGAGACATGAGTACCAACATAACGGCACAAAAAATTCGAAATTCGAATATACGTAACCAGCGAAAATTCAAAATTCGCGATACTTTTTGAACACACCTCGTACTTGTAGAATTTTTATAAACCGAATACATTTCGTGAAATCGGATAGGGTGGATTTTCTTTCCACTAATCTTCTGAAATGTTTGACTCATCGTATCATCATTTCGATAAGCTACTTAGAAGGTCTGAAGCTGTTCTTTTAAGATGGGCAGTGGGCTTAGTGTAATAAAATACGCATCCATAAGATTTACATGAGACCAATTACTTACTAACTTAAATGCCATACATCTAGACACACAAACATACACAAGGAAACCCCTCTGTAAGCACTGTGATCAGATCCACTCAGCCGTTAGATCCACGGAACCACACGCCTGTAAACCATACCAAATACATGGACTGTATTTCTATCACTGTTCTATAGAACTTACTTCCTAATATCACTCTCGATTTGGTACAATACTGTTGACGACGATTCTCAAAATTATAGGGCCCATTAGGCAGAACGAAGCACTTTTCACTACAACAACAACAACAACGAACTTATAAGATCTGCAGCTTGTTTTATTGTCTCCACAAATCTAACATTAGAAATTCCATTTTGGACACCCGGGCCCAGCCTCTTAGTATGCATATGATCTTGACCGTAGCCAAATATTTCCGAATATATCCTTTGACTGCATCTGCCATGACCCAACGCTTCACAAAAGAGATTGAACTCCATGAATAGTCTCTTCAGCGTTCTTAGCTTCACCTCGTTTCCTAGCTACATCAGTTACAAACTAAAAACTGAGCTGAAGTCCAGAAAGAGGCTAGTATTGGAGTTCTACCGTTATCGCATTATCGCAGAACAAGGACGAAAGAGCCAGGATAGAGACTGGTTACGTTATAGTTAAAATTATAGCCGCTTATGTATACACAGCCCAATAGTAATTGATTCTAAGTGTTTGAATTGTAGAATAAATAAAAAAATTTACTCATTTTTATCAACAAATGAAAGCAAAACTCATTTTGCGTTCAATTTTTGTAAGAGCATAAATAACCCAAAAAGCAAAGTAAACTTAAAATAAATCTTTAAAAAGCTTTTCGAAATAAGTATTAAGCTTACAAAATTCAGATTTTTCGTTTATAAAAAGTTTGAAAATAAACGTTGTGTGATTGAAACGACACGTTAATAAAAAGCTTATTAATTTAAACCCATAAAAAAGATTTTAAAGAAAGCTTTCTAAACGTTTTTTTTGAAACTTTATTCAAACCATATTTTGCATATTATTTAGCTATTGCAATAAAATAAGTAACTAAGTTCTAATCATACATTGAATGCTGCAGCTCAAACCAACTATTACCAGATTGCGGAAGTGGTTAAGATGCAGCCATGATTTTTGTTTTTTAGCCGTCATTCTCATATAAAATCGTGTTTGTAAAGAATTGGAAATATTTTAAGTTGAAAAGAAAAAAACTGACAAATAGTTTTTTCTGAATTTTTATAAACATTTGTATTTCACTTGTAAATTGAAATTATTTGTAATAGTTTTTTCTTGAAGTTTAAAAAAAGTTTACTTGAAACTTTCAAATAAATTAAAGAGGAGCTGGTAAGGCGCATGCATCAGCTTCTATGCAGAATATGGTCGGATGAATGCATGCCTGAAGATTGGAATCTAAGTGTTCTCTGCCCAATCCACAAGAAGGGCGATCCTGCAAACTGCGCCAACTATCGCGGAATCAGCCTTTTGAATATCGCATATAAGGTCCTATCAAGCGTATTGTGCGAAAGCCTGAAGCCTGATGTGAACAGACTGATTGGACCTTATCAGTGTGGCTTCAGACCTGGTAAATCTACCATCGACCAAATTTTTACAATACGCCAAATCTTGGAAAAAACCCGTGAAAGGAGAATCGACACACATCATCTCTTTGTTGATTTTAAAGCCGCTTTCGATAGCACGAAAAGGAGCTGCCTATATGCCGCTATGTCTGAATTTGGTTTCCCCGCAAAACTTATACGGCTATGCAAAATGACCTTGAGCAACACCGCCAGCTCGGTCAGAATTGGGAAGTACCTCTCCGAGCCGTTCGAAACTAAACGAGGTTTCAGACAGGGTGACCCCCTATCGTGCGATTTCTTTAATTTAATGCTGGAGAAAATAATACAAGCTGCAGAACTTCCCTTTTACTTACATGACAAATAAGTTTCCTTTTTACTCCCAGCCTTTCAATTAATCTCCTCCAAATTCAGATTGCTAGAACCGAAACGCGTCTTTTGATACCTTTCCCGACGTTTTTCCACGTGCAGATTAGCAGTTGATGGTGAATGTAAAGTATCACCCTGATTCAACCAACCCACAGTGCATTTTTGCGCCAAATTACTATTCCTAAATCCACGGTCTCCTTATTAAGGGCATAGATTTTAAAAGTAGGAGTAACGTTCGATATTCACAAAGATTCCATACTAACTTCAGGGACCTCTTCTTTCCTCTGCTTACACCGGTACGATTCGATGGAATCCTTTTACGGGGCAGATAAACTTCAATTATTGACATAACTTGGCCTAGCCAGTGATGTCGCTAAATTTTCATTCGCTGAACGTTAAGTGAAGCACCACATCACCTCCATAACGCCCCTCTATAGAATAGTAGGGTCACTGATGGTTCCTTCATTCATGCTTCCCAACTATATCTGTGGCTCTACTGAAAAATTCAAAAAAATTACTTAGGTAGTTTTCACTTATTGCCACAGATATGTCAGCACGAGCTTACTTTTCAATTTACTCCTAAGTATATAATAGCACTTGCTGCCAAGAGTGTTTCTCTGTTGGATTTTTAGGTTCGTATATAAAATAAGGCCTTCACGATTTTAAATCTGTAGTTGTCAACAGTAACATGGCTGCATTGCCACTACTGTCGATTCTACGTACCGAAATTACTGGGATCTTACCCGACCAAGAGCTGTTATTTCAGTATAACCCTTTTTAATTCGCTGATTGCACTAAACACTTAGATAAATGGCGACCCAAAGAAGATCTCACCATAAGGCTGTTCTAGTGGCTCTAGATCTGTTAAAAGCGGCATGAGATCGCAAATCGGTCTCCCCTTCGCCCATCCATCGGAGTGGTGGTCTTCGGGGCCGGATCATCTTTATGCATTCGCACAACATGAGCTAGCAGCTGAGTCTTAATCGTGGAATATGTCGACGTCTCTGCATAGAGCTCGTCTTATTTTCGTTCGTCCAGAGGGGACTTTACTTCCAAATTGCCTACTGGTGCAGAAGCTTGGATACTGACATCTGATGAGGCGGCTCTGGGGGTATTCTTCGAAAGACTTATGGACCTTTACGCGTTGGCGGCGACGAGTGCCGAAGATTTAACATTGAGCTATATGAACTTTGCAGCAAATTGAAACCTAGAGGCTTCGCTGTTTAAGCGTGTTGTGCGAATAAATGAAGATGCCCCGGCCCAGAAGGTATTCTTATCGGACCCCTCCAGGAAATGGTAGGCTACCGTCCCGACGGAAGGACCAAGTGGGCCCGTGGTGTTTCCATATGGCGATAGTTGCCAGAGTAAAGACAGGACTGGCGCGCTATGTTGGACTGCTAAAGCCGAACCTAATATAACGCACGAACGAATTTTTTGGTTCTAACCGAAGTACATTTTCGTGCGTCTGTAGCTCTGATATAGCATTTTCAGGCCAAATGAAGTAAAACCTTTTTCAATTGAAATGAAACTTTTTTCAAGTCAAATGAAACCATTTTTGGATCATAATATATCGCTCTTTCTAGAGTTTTGGAACTCTATTAAAGTAATTCCCACTTTATTTATTATATGGGTTAATACTTTTATTCTTATATTTTATACTTATATATTTATATTTGAGTCGATAAATATCAAAATCGCTTAAGTCCACTGTGTAGATTTTAAGTAGCTTCAAACTGGCGTTCATTTTTCCTAATTCTTTTTGTCAGTTTTTTTGCCCATATAACGAAATCCCGGCTATATTTGTATATATCCTGGTACTGTGTTCACGCGTGAAAAATATAGAAACGAGTACAAGCATAATTTTAAATCACTTTTTTGATAAAATAAAACGTGGGTTTCTTACATCATATTGCTACATTTTTATGTAGTTTTTCAAGACAAGAAATTAAAGGATTTGAAATGACGGATAAATGTTGAAAAATGTTTGCCAAGGAGATTACGATATGAAATAACATATTCAAGCCGTAAAAATAACTGAAATGATAATCACATTTTTTATTCCAAAATTTGGGAATGTGATTTTAAATGGTTTCTGGAAAACTTGCAACAAGCGTGAACAGGGCTTATGGGGAAAATGCTTCAGTTCAAAAACCTGTAAAAACCTCATCTGTCGACTTAGGTGATTTTGATATTTATCGAATCAAATATAAATATATAAGTATAAAAAAAGAATAAAAGTATTTTACCATGTAATAAATATAGTGGCAATTACTTTATATTGACTTTCAAAACACTAGAAAGGGCGATATATAATGATCCAAAAAAGGTTTAATTTGACCTGAAAATGCTATATACGAGTATATGTATAAACGAGATGCCAGCTGAGTGTAAACGTGAAATCGAAATGTCACGCAAAACAAGTTTTTTGACACTGTGCATTTAATTTAGGTTATTCTCATACAAGTTGTATGTGCTTGAGACAGTGTACTGTTAACAAGAACAACAAAAACATTTTTTACAATTTTTACTAAAAAGTGTTCGGTGACACAAAACATTTGCAGGGAAAGAACGCATTTTGACATTTTATTGGGAGAGAGAGTTGGTAATTGATATTAGAGAAAAATTACAACGATGGTATGGAATAACATGTTTCAAAGTCCCCAACTTCTCGTCAGACCCCTTCTCGGACACTGGGATACGAACCCAAGTGCCTACACCAAAGCAGCTGTTAGAGTATTCTAAACACTAAGCTATGGTGCCCCTAAGTGGCATTTTTACATTCTTTTCAGTAAGTAAATAAGAATTAATAAGGGTCGGAAAGTGAAAATCGTGATTCGATGACCAGTTCAGGAATAATTCAGATGGAAACTATTCGATCTCTCGGACTCAAAGCCGTTGCGAGTGATAAGTGGGTTAGCAGCTATGAGAAAGGGCTGATTCTCTCTATTAGTACTTAGCACGCTGTGCATAATTGCTATAACTTAAGTAACAGGTATTGTTTTAATTTAATTTAAAAATTCACATTTATTAATTAAGCAATTTAATAGCGAGCGCATGTGTTCGGCATAAGCGGATATCCTAATTCCAATTGCAGACTTTTGTGAGATTAATAAGTCAATACTATTAAAAAATATACGTATGTAATATCTGTATAAGTATGTATGTACGTTTGAAGTGTTGCATTGTTTACAATGTGGATGCTCATACCGAGTTTTCAGCCGATGCCAGATATAAATTTTTGTAAGTTTTAGGCACAAAGTTTAAAAAACTGAGTTACGACTCTTAAATGAGCTTTCTATGCGAACAATTTTGACATTAAAATGATATTAGGGGGATTCATATGCTTATAAAAGCCCCATAAAGCTTATAAACCACATAAAGCTCCTAAACTTATATCACATATTTATAAGTTTTATAAGCTTTAAGATACTTTTATGAGTTTATATGAATCCCCTGATTATGTAAACAGTTATAACATGTCAATGTGCTATAGATATGAAACGCGTCATATTAATTGACACATTTTTATTTATTCAAAGTTTCATTTTTTATTTTCAAAGAAACCCGAAAGAATATGAGCTAACTTATTAAAGAATGAAAGTTAAACGGAATTACTTGGCTATTTTTTCCGTCGCTGAAATCCAGCATATATTTATGCCGCTTAAATTATTTCGAACACAAATGTAAATAAGAAACAAAGTTTCATATGACATCGGCTTGAAGAATACATCAATTTAGTCCTTTTCAATTACATACAAGCTTTTTTGCAGAAACTATTTTATGTTTATTTTTTGTTGTTATTGGGTTTTATTCAAATTCGCACATTTAAATAAGCAACTCGTATTTATCTTTTAATTATTTATGGCAAAAATAATTACATTTATAGTTTTATTCAAAATTGGTTTTTTCATGTTTCATCTTTCTTTAGCACGCTCACAATATTATAGCGTTTTAGTTGTTTTATTTTATTTATTTATTTCTGTTAACATATATTATATATGTAATTGTATATATCGCATAGTTTGTAATGTAATCAATTTTTGTTTCGTACTTTTCATTATAGCATTAACCTCTAAATACATATTTACTACATCACTAATCATAAAAAAACAAAATTTGCTTTTAAATGGGCGTTGAACGTTCGTTGACAGCCTTATGTGCCACGTTTAACAAAACTCTATATGTATAATAGTTTTTATATAATGTATAGGCATGTATATATGTACAATCAGCTCTGTACACAATAGATATGAAAATGTAATGAAGACTGATTATAAAGTGAAAAGGGAAGTTTAAAAATAGACCATTTACAATTCAAAAACTCGTTAATTTTCATAAAAATCAACTTTTCCAGCCAAGATGTAATTTGTTTCTGCTTAGGTTATTTAGACGACTTAGTGCTACTGCATCAAAGTCAAATATTTGGTAGTACCACGTACTGGATCCACATCCGACAAAGGACTAGTCACATCGGTAACACTCCAATTCCACTAACAACAAAAGACGTTTTTTGAAATGTGTATGTTATCAAATGCGACTATGAGTGTGTACGTGTGTGCACCTAATGTTCTTAATTTCTACTGCAAATTAACAATCAACATTTAAAAATGTACAATTATATTACCATGGAGAAATTTACGAAAAGTGTAGTATTACTTAACATAATACAAAAAATAGAGAATATAATATCGTTTGGTATCGTTGGCGTTATATTCACCACCACCGTAGTTGCCAAATTATTCTAATCAATTTTTAATTTTTCCTGTGCTTTGTGGATGTTACTGCAGAATTGGAGGTTGTTGTGGTACATGTGGGTCTTGCTGTTGTTGCCGTCGTTGATAATGCGCTTCCTGCTATAGCAGCCGATGTACTGCTGATGTTTCTGTTACTTGAGTCGTCAAGGCTTCGAACTGGACCAGGAGCCACTACTGATGTTTCAACTAAAACGAGAGAACCAAAGCTAATTATTAAGTAACCTAATAGAGGACATCCAGCCAACGAATGCAACCACAGAAAGAAGAGAATTCTACAGCGTTACATATATTCCAAACTTAACTGAGAAATGTAATCAAGACTAATGGCTAGCCTAGACTTAGAATAACTTGACTTGACTTACAGCCCTATTCCCAATTTGTTATACCTAACAATTGTTATACTTCAATAGACACAATTTTGTCATTCGCAATTGTTATAGGTATGCACAGGCAACAATGACAGCGGAAAAGCTTTTCTAGTTCACCATATAAAAGGTGAAAAGCTCCTAAGAAAAAATGTCAAAAAAAATTAACATTTTTTCTTGTTTATAATAAAAACTACAATGTAATAATATAATTTCCATTTTTTTATATATATACACAGCACAGTCACAGTAAATGTTTCGCAACAGCGGCGTCATAGCACAAATTATGAGGATTTATCGTACTTGATTGAAGGAGGGCCACAGGCAAACTATATAAGTCTGCAAAGGCTTCCACCTATTACAATGCTCGCTAACCTAGTGCTGAAGGATAATGCAGCTGATAATTCTCAGGGGTGGGAAGGTCTGCTTCGCTTGAAAAACATCAAGAGCCGATCCACGCCCGTCCAACTCATAAACAATCTCTTTATCGTGTACTTAAAGATGGCCGTACTCATATTAGAAAAATAATCTATTGATTTGACAGGTTCAAGGTCCAGTCCCTGCACTGAAGAACTATACTGACCCTAGATTACAAAGAACGTGGAAAGCATTGATCTTGGAGTGAAGACGAGGATAAGGATGTTAATATCAGTTTCGCAAAGAACCTCGCATTTGCTTCTCATGCCGTCTTGGACCCTTACACGAATGACCCAGCATTATATGGGAAATGGTCGGGCGCATGCTCAGCATTAGGTTCTCGGCCTATCAGCAAAGCTTTCTCAATGCTCTCTGCATGATCCCAGCGATAACGCCGCGGCAGAAACCAGATAATTGTAGTTGACGTATTATTCTTTCAAGGACATAGAACCATAGGAGTAGATAGATAACCCACCCCTCGACTGATGTGCTATTGTCCCACAACCCCTAGGACTAACATTTCTACTACAGAACCTACGGTATCCAGCTTATAATAGATGCTTCAATACCAAGGAAATAGAGAACATCTTAAAATGCTTCCAGAAGACCACAAAACCGTGTCTCTCTTTAAAAATTTATTTATTTTAGCATTGTTACCTACTCTATAGATCATAACAAAAATAATAACAATTGATATGAAAAGAGCTTTTGAATTTTTGCAAGCATACCTAAACATATCTATTGTCACAATTATAACAATAGTCATTGAGTTGAATTTTGTTATAGTTCAAGCACAGGGCTGTTAGTTTACAAAAGAACTGAGAGTCAATTATTCAAAGTGCAATCTCTTTGACATTTTTTTTATTTGACGTATTGGTTTCTAATTGCCATATGAATTTCATTCATCCAAAAATTAAGTATGCTATACAATATATAAAGGAATTTTATTTAAAATATTGAAAACAGTTATATGGTAGCACAGTTCTCTCACGTCTCTCTTTGAACTTAGAAACTTAACTTGGGAATCAAAAACCTGTAGTTTTCCAAGTTTCTAATTTAAGTTATTTTCTGGGTAACTACGTACACGTGCTACTCATTTGTTAGATGTAAAGTTTTCAAGTCAAGTTAGGTCTAAGTCTAGGCTAATTCGGCCATTAAAGCAAATCAAGCATAATATAACTTCGCGTTCAAAACCAATCACACCTTATCTTCTATTTTCACAAAAACGAAAAGTCCAACAACAAAATAAAGTGATCTACGAGATAGCATATAAAAATTAAGACTGCAACAAAGTTTACATGGGCACAACAAAAGAAGCTTTAGGCGTCGGTTATCAGAACACAAAGCAGACATAAGAAAAAAGAATATTAAAGTTATACATAGCAAAATTGAATAATAACCTCGACACTCCTTTCGATGTTGAAAGTTTCAGAAACATATCACATGTTATAATTCATTGACTGACGCTTGTAAAATGGCAACATTTTGTATCTATTTTGACTTAGAAAAGAAAAGTTCTCCTTCGAAGGACAAAGATCACGGTCTATAAAGTGATCACCATACCTGTCCTGATGTATCACTCGAAATCATGGACAGTATCGAAAGAAGATGAACATGTCCTTCTTGCTATACCTACGATGAATATGCAAGATATGAGCATTAGGGCGGGTCGATTTAAAAATCGCTCATTGCTCTGTGAAAATCATATTCTAGGGATCAAAATAAGAAACTTTGCCGAAGGAACCATACCTCTAAAACGAATTCTGATGTCCCCCAATTTGGGTCGAACTTTTGGGTAGGGGCAAATTTTGAAAAATCCCACTTTGACCCATTTAGAGTGCTCCAATCGAGTCCGAATGTATGACCGACCCCCACTAACTTTGGAGGCCCGACCCACCGATGCCAGTGACACACCCCCTGGAACCCCCCTGGGGGTTCACCATACAAACATTTCAAAAAATCGCCGGTTTTGCACTTTACATGAAAAAATCAGCGAAATGCCTATGTTTTTTCTTTATTTTTATTTATTTATTTAGAATAATATTTATTATTTATTTATAATAATATCTATTTTTTATCTTAAGAAATTTATTTAGTCAGAAAATATGTAAATGAAAAAATTAATTTAAGTGAGTTATTGTTTGAAGTCTTTTTTACTTTCAAGTCTGGGCAATTTCGCACGGCTCTCTAATGTCGTCGCCATAACAGCCTCTACATTTCCCGGTATAACCCGTTTGGAAACGCTAGCTAGCAATTGAACATGTCGTTCCGTTCCTTGTATGTGTGATGGAATTTTTGGATCATTAAACGGTGGATCATCTTGATTTAAATATTCTTTCAATGTATCGTACGGAATGCTTCGTGTGAATGGTGGTTCAAATACGATATTTATATCATTCAAGTTGATCATTTCCGTATAACTTGGGCAATTAAAGTTTATATCTGGTTTTTTATAAACTCTAAGTTCCATTGGCTCGTCAACATCGGTTCGATAGCGTAGAATTTTCTTGATGGCACAGTCGCGCTTTTCTTTCCTATCATCAAACAACATTGATAACAATATATTTTCCGAATGCGCATAATTTGAATTATCTTTAATTACTTGATTGACAATTTTGCGTAAACGAGGTTGTAGAAATCGTGACCAACCAATGAACTTCAAAAATAATGCACTGCCGTACACGGCAGAGCTGTAATACTTGATATTGAAGTACATTGGCACATAACATTTAATTATGAATTCAACCAGAATTCCTCAATTTGCATCTGGATTTTCCGTTGTCACACATAATCGCAATAATCTAGCGGCCCTGGTGAGCCACGGAGAATATACAATTTCCCCTGGTTTGATGTTAGCCAGATCCACCGGAACCACGCCGCTAGAAATTGCATGGGCCATGTCGTATAAGTACTTCGAATCGGTGGAAAATTCAATTCTTTCTGGAGCAGGGGGCATATTTTGCAACTCAATTTTCCGTCCACCACCTGAAAATATATAATAATAAAATAATTAAAAATGGTTGACAGTTATAATAAATGAGTGATAACAATAACTTACCGGAAGAGTTTCACAAGTTTCGATTTGACGGCTCAGTTTTCCGGTTGCCGATCTTGGTCCAGTGCTGGTTGATTTATCCAAAGCTTCAAACAAATGCCGAAACGGAAGTTCGTTGAAGTGTAGAAGGCAAACGAACCAATGCAATGGTCTTTTTAACAGCAATTCGAATCGTCGTATAATTCCATCGTGTGGGCCAGTGTTTGTTACCTCACCGTCAGTGCATATTCGAATTAATGCATCCAGTGATATATTTTTATCGTTGAAAAAACCATTTAATTTAGTTGTTTTGTATTCAGCGGTTTCATGTTCCAGTCTTACGTAACCAATCAATTCAGAATTTGGTTCTCTCAAAATAACAAGATGAGGTTCTTTTACCATCCTAGTATGATACTTCTCATCAATTTTATCTATCGTTAAAGTATCATCTTTTCTGCCATCGAATGAAAACGCTAACAAATTGGTATCATCTAACCGTTTGCGAAGCACTTCTTGTCTGCATTTCTCTTTTTCTCTGCGAACTTTCGATTTATCCATGATGAGAGGTTTCCCATGCTTATCTTTAATTTTAAAACCTTGCAAAAGAGCGGTTCCCAATGCTGATGCTACTCTGTCAGGCACACCCAATCTGTCACATACCAAGGCAAAGTTAAAACAATCGTATCTCTCTGTGTATTGTGAACTTGTGCTTCTATCCATATCTTCTTGAACCGTTGGCGGTGCGTATGTTGAATCATCGGGATCTTGGTATGTTGGCATTGATGACATAGACGTTGCTCCTTGCTCTGCAGTTTCCATCATAAATGCATCCATTGTTAGTCTTCTCTGATTGTGTTGATCGTGCATGAACTCTTTGAGGCGTTCGGGAACCCAGCCGCATGCACATGGGGCTGCCTTCAAATCGCATTTACATGTTCCAATGTAAAAAATTGTTTCCAGAGATTTTACATACTCTGTAAATTGTTGGGTGTTGTTTCTTCTCTTGATTTGCTCTTGATACTTGTCAAGTAATTTATTCAATTTATTAAATACACTTTTTTTCAGCATTATTTCCATACCAAGTGTTTCCCAAATTCCAATCAACTTATCTTGTACTTGAATAGTGAATGATTTATGGGAAAACTTTTTTTTTCTGTTTTAGCACGTTCCCTTAAGTAAAAATAATATCTCAAGATATCCAGATGGGTTGGTAAATTAAGATCAGTTAAATCAGTAGACACACCAAAAACAGTAACATCATGCTTGGGTATATGACTCATTTGGTTTTCGATAGTTGTTGATGTAGTTGCTTCATCTTGCGGTGTAGAGGATGGTGGATTCATTGTAAACTTTTTGATTTGGAATGGTCACTTCACTTATTATTTTTTTTGAAATATTTTTTTATCTGAAATTAGCACTTCACACTTTGAGTTCTTCACAACGACTTAATGCATTCACAAAAACTGTTGCGTTGTATATGGTCTACGAGACGAAGTAATGAGAATGAAATGGTAATTTCAATTCTACCTGCTGTGTCTTGTGGTGGCTTAAAAAAACAACACAAGCAATTTTACGATCTGCAATTGTGTCACAGTGATACTTTCATTTTTTAAAACGGTTGAATAAAAACCCACACAACTATGTTTACGACATGCAAATGCATCACAGTGATGCCTTGGTTTTAAAAGGGTTGTAAAAACGCTAATTTCTAATAAATTTCTTTTCTATTACTAAGTTAAATTCATTTTTTCATTTACATATGTTCTGACTAAATAAATTTTTAAAGAGAAAAATAAACTCCAAAAAGAAAAAACATAGGCATTTCGCTGATTTTTTCATGTAAAGTGCAAAACCGGCGATTTTTTGAAATGTTTGTATGGTGAACCCCCAGGGGGGTTCCAGGGGGTGTGCCACTGGCATCGGTGGGTCGGGCCTCCAAAGTTAGTGGGGGTCGGTCATACATTTGGACTCGATTGGAGCACTCTAAATGGGTCAAAGTGGGATTTTTCAAAATTTGCCCCTACCCAAAAGTTCGACCCAAATTGGGGGGCATCATAATTCGTTTTAGAGGTATGGTTCCTTCGGCAAAGTATTTTGATCCCTAGAATATGATTTTTACAGAGCAATGGGCGATTTTTTTGCCTCCCCACAAATCGACCCGGCCTAATGAGCGTATTGGAGCGAATTAAACCCCCATTAGGGGATTAGCATATGCCCAAAGTAGGTAAATCAAGTCCGTCTAGTGCTTGTAACGGAGTGTACTGGATTTATATCTGGCAAAGGACTGTCAACATCAGAAAAACCTTGTTGTCTGTCATATCCATGTATGAGAGAATGTTAATAACATTCTAACCGTTCACGATAGGTTGTGAAAAGTATACCCAGTAAAAATAGCCCGGCGATCACGCGAACTTTTACATACACCTTTTTTGAAATATATTATATGTATAAAACTAACAGTTTCAAAATGTCTTACGAAAACTAACACTCTTAAAATTTCGTACGAAAACTAGCACTGTCTATTTGTGGATGACGAAAGCTAGCACTTTTGTTTTGCGGCTGATGAAGTCCAGCACTTTAGTGAAAACTAGCACTTTGATTTTATTTTCCTGCTTATTAACAGGATCTAGATTCTCTAGAAGTTTTGGTTTATAATATTACAAGAGATCGAGTTGAATAAAGCTGTATGTAGTACAAATGACTACAATCGAAAATTGGTAAAGCCACGGTTGATTTGTTTTGCTTTAATGGTTTACCGACAGGGTGGAAAGTTTATGTATATTTTCGCCATACTTTGTCAAATTTAGTTTTGTGACAAACCGGTTTCGTTAGAACGTTAAATCTGTCCCAAATCTGTCGACGATCCAAAGGTTCTAAGGGGCCCACCAAACACCCTCATTTGGGCTAGGACCAGAACGACTTCCAAAATCGGTAACACTCCCCTGAGCCTCCTGGGGTGGTTTTCCATTACAAACAACAACATAAAGCAATTGCACTTGACATTTCATATTTCTAACTACAGAGTATTTTCAAGCCGATCCTAATTGCAACTCGCCTAAGGATGCTTGGGAACTACTTTGAAAACTTTTACTGCAGTATCAAATGTTTAATTAATTACCCATTTTTTGTTGACTATCACGCATTACGCCTTCGTCACGTTCCTGTTGTTTTGACGGCCCAACAGAACCCATTTCGATATATCCTCCACTTAATTCATCGCCATGCTCGTCGATAGTTTGCATAACATTTAATGCAGCAGCGCTTGTTACAACTGACATATTTGAAACACTAGCTGCATGTACTGCTTGTGTTATATCTTCCTCCGCGTCATGTGTGCTAGTTGGTGAATCCTTTTCCTCTGCAATGCGCGGCAACATCTCACCCGTAGCTGGTAATGTAATATTAGTGGGCGTAACAGCAAGTAAAGCCGCTGTGTCTGTTGCATTTAGTATACTACCACTAGATATTTGAGATTCATTTAAATTATTTATAGAACAAATAGCGTTTGTTGCTATCGTTAAGCCGCTACAATTGTTGGCCCCAACAACGCCACCACCAGTACCACTTACACAAATAAATCCTTGTGACATTGCATTTATTGGTGGTAATGTTGTTCCCACTACCGTTGCTGATGCTCCACTGACACCGCCACTAACAATCGCGCTCGTTCCTGGGCTAGCATTCGGTCGCCAAACTCCACCGATCGCACGCTGCTGTGGTTGTTTGATAGGCGGCGAGCAACAAAGTGGTGAGATTAATGTGCACTTTGCTTCAGCGCTACGCGGATGTAACCGATCTGGTGACAGTGCACGCCTAAGTAATGGTGAACTCGGTTCTCCGCTTTTGGTACGTACGAAACCACTTTTCTTTGAACAGCTTGTTATTGTTTGCACGGGCAATGAACCACCAGGACTATATGATTGTGTGGTATTCGAAGCGCCCGGGTGATGTCCGACAACTGGAAAAGCCAAAGGTGATGGTGAACGTGTAGGTGAAGCTGGGAGAGGTGAAGGTGAAGGAGTGCGTGCCAATGGCGAAAGGGGTATGTGGCCGACAGACTTACGTCGATTTGGTGGTAAAGCACCAGCAGCGCTGGTATGTAGCGACTTAACAACACCAGCACCGCTACCACCAGTTGGACAGCCGACAATAGCATTACTGGTACCGCAACCAGTCGTGTGTAATTTGTGCTTGAGACCATGTAATGTAGATGGACGCTGATAAAGTTGCGGCACGGCAGTAGGTGATACTGAAATGTTATAATTTGTATATAAACTATTGTTTCGTATTTGTTCAATCTAAAAATCGTACCTGGAATGTTACCGACAACACCACTAGTGGCCACAGCAGCTCCTGCACCTATTACACCTCCAACCATAGGGCCGGTTACACAATGTGGTAGCATTACATTCGATGCTGATGTTGAAATTGCCAATGCTGATGTTTTCTTTGGTGTACTGGCAAATGTCGGTTGTGTTTGTGTACCGTTGTTTCCACCTGTTGGAGTATTTGGTGCCGATGAAGATGGTGAAGTTGATTGTGATGAATTTCCAGCAGACTGACAACAACTACTACTATTAAATGATGAGTCCATAGGTGATAAATTGCGAGTGCTTAAATTGCCGCCTACGCTGCCACCACCAGTACCACAAGAACCACCAACAACAGAAGACACAGCTGGATTGGTTGGAGAACCTGCTATACCAGCAGCGATCTATGAATAGGATAGGTGTTTAGCTCTTATGAAGGTGGGATAATTTTTAGGAGAAGTAGTAAATATGCCACATACATATTTTTAAATTTATTAAAAAAAGTTTAAAGTGGTCATGTCTAGATATTTTCTACAACTCACTCACCTGTTGTATCTCTGCCGAAGCACGCTTGCTGCTGATCCGTCGAAAAAGTGAAGTTTTTCGCTTCTTGTCGTGTTCTTTCTTTGTTTGCTTCTTCTGCCTGTTCACACCTTTTTTTGCTAACTTGCTTTGCATCAAATCACGCTTACGTCCACCACTCTGTATGCTAGTATGTTCCAAAGGTGTGGCACGTAAAGTTACATGCTCACCACCGCTCAACAACAATTGCAATACTTGTGTATGGTACAAACCCTGCACCTGCTCGCCATTCACATGGGTAATTAAATCGGCAGGACGTAGTCCAGCCTCAAATGCAGGACTACCTTCCTCTACGGCCATAACTAAATGATGCATCGTGTAGAAATCTGTATCACCATAATAGACACGAATGGTATGCACTGTGAAACCAAAACCTCGCGGACCACGCCTTATAATAATGGGTGGCTTTAAATTGGTCACCAGCGGCGAAAGATCGCGACACGGGGACGTGTCACGTGAACTAGCTGTACTTGAACCACCATTACCGCCACCGCCACTGCCTCCACCAGCACTACCTGGCGATTGTACACCAGCTGCAATACCACATAGCTGCTCCGCCAACTGCTGATTATCCACAGCGCTGGACATCAATGACAAACCCAATGCCGATGCTGACTTTACAATAGACCGCGAACGATGTTTGCCCAAATGGCCATCCATTGATTTATGTTGATGATGCGTCAATGCTAGTGGTGACTGTTCGCGCGTATTCTCTGCAGATGATGAGCCACCACTCACCGTTTCGTCTTCGATTGAAATTGAGAAACGGGGTAGTATGTCACGTGCGCATACACCTTTACGCTTACGATGAATTTGCGGTGAGAAATCGTCACTATCTGTAGCGGTAGAAGATTCTGGTGTACTGCGGGATTGCGCTGCAACTCCAGGTATCAGTGATGGTTGTGCATGTGTTGTTGATTTGCCTAAAGCAGTGAATGTGCTCGATGTCGCAGCATTAGATACTGCAGCTGCAGCGGCTTGTGCGGCAGCAGCACTCAAAATTGTGGCTGGTGGTGTGGCTGGGGTTGTAATTATTGCTGTCGTCAATGGTGGCATGCTATTGCGTTGTGATTGATGTTCACGTTGTTGCAAATATGCTGTGCCGCTACCAGCGCTACTGGCAGGAGAAGCCGATGGGCTGGATATGGATGACTGACGTAAGAATTGATTTAGTAAACGTAGTTCGTTGTCATTGCCGATAGTTATGCTGTGTAATAATTCTGGTAAATATTCAGCATCAGGAGTAGATGGCACTTTGAGACAACCAGATGTTAACTGTGGAAAATAGAGAGAAGCGACAAATTTATAGACTTTTTACAATCAATTTCAGTTTATATAACTCACATCAAGTTTGCGCAACTGTGGTGTTGTCAGCAACTTATTCGCTATAAAATCGCTGCTCATGCTTGGTGATAGCGCAGAATTGTTTTTACGTTTTATCAAAGCCATAGATGAATCCACTGTAGTAGAGGTTGTGTTGCCGCTGGGCCCGGCACTGTGGCTGGAAGTGGTGACTGCGCCAATCGCAGAAACATTTTTAACACCAACTTGTGGTGTCGATTTTCCTATGTTAGCAGATGCCGTAGTGCTTGTAGTTGTGGGTGTTGTATTGGTCGAATTTGTCGAAGGTACACGCGACCATGAGTAGTGTTGTTTACGGTATTGCGGTGTTAATGAAGAGAATGAACCAAAAACTGGCGTGTCATCGGTGTCGTCAGTATCTTCTCCACCCAAATCGTGATTGTAACGATCCATGCGTGCTTTTGTGTGTAATTAAATGTATACATTACAGCATCGATAATGAATTCTGATATAAACTTTTACTTACTATCGAAATAACTTGTGTCATCATCAGTCGACAACTGTGGCACAAATTCAGCCTTTTGTCGTAGCAGTGAATTCCAATCTAAGCCTATGAAATAAACGTGTTCTTTCACTTCCAAAGCTCCTCCTTGAGTGCCTAAACGTTCACGTGGATTTTGTTGTAACAACTGTGTGATAAGATCCTTTGCTTCTGGTTGTACATCCCAATCTTCACTATCCGGCCACTCAATATCGTCATTGACAGTATGTGCAAAAAGCTCTTCAGCAGTTTCGCCAAAAAATGGCACGCAGCCAATTAGAAATTCATACAATACAATACCCATGGACCACCAATCGACCGGTTTTCCATACCCTTGCCGTAATATTACTTCTGGTGCTATATATTCAGGCGTACCATAGACCTGAAATAAAGAGTAGTTATTTGTTAAAAGTAAGACTGTACAAAAGTTTCTGCGCTAATAAAGAAATAGAAACTTTACATGGAACTTCTTGTTGCTGTTGTTCTGTCTAATCGGTATACCTTACGTAGTATCGTCATCAATATCTTCTAACGGAAGTCCCAGCTAACTGACAATTGCCATAGGGTTGAACATTACAATGAATGCCAAAATAAAAACTGTCGACCGTAATTCGTGGTTTTTTCGGGCTGTCAATTAGTCGTCAAATTTGGGTTCTTAGAACCGTTTTACAATCTTTTTAACAAATAACCGAATGATTTTAATTTATATATGCGCCTTTAAAAATCTTATGCAATCTTTCTTTTAAGCAAGAGATATTCTAAGACGATTTGAAAGTAGTTTTTGCAAAGCCACAATGCTGGTGATAAATGTTACATTACTAATTACCGGCCAATCTCGAAGTTCTCGAACTTTGCTAAGTTGTTTAAGAAGATTGTCAACGGTAAACTGTTGTTTACGACCAAACCTCTCATTTCTGTTCAAAACATGGTTTTGTACCCGCGCGCTGAACTTTTACTAATCTCTTAGATTTTTCTAACTATTGCATATCGTCTTTCGTAAGGGTAGATGCTATTTATACTGATATTTCAAAAGCTTTTGATAGGGTGAGTCACAGTTTGTTCATCAGAAAGCTATGCTCAATGGGGTTTCATAATCAGTTCCTGCCTTTGATTATATCCTACCATGAAACAGGGACGTGCCACGTAAAAAGTAGCGATGGACTATTGTTTGGGGTTGTCACCCTCACTTTCTGCTACTAGAACGGAAAGCATGCTTGGAGTTAACATTACCACCTAATGTTAAGGAAATCAGAGTATTGGTAGTGCGAGGTGAAAAGCGTAATATCCGTGGATCAGTCATCGAGGATTGCATAACTATTCAGAATAGAGATGGGCAATTTCATTCAATTGAATGATCGAACGAACTGGTTTTTTTTTTCTCCAGAGTGGACTAGATCGTTGATTTCATTCAGTCGTTTGACCGTCAATACTAACTTTCTTTTGAGTCAGTGTGTATATCCATGAACATAGGAAACAAAAGAATAAGCGTGGACACAAAGACGGGGAACTCGATGTAAAAACTGTTGGGGTAATTAAAGCAAATGTCAATTTTAGGAGAGCCCGATTGGTTTTGAATAACTTAAGCTGTATTGAGTTTGGTTACTATAGCAAATTTTAGCTCGTTGGGGCGTTGTACACAAAGATTCTCCAACATTACCATTCACTGAACGAGGTTTGTAACTGAACAGCATTGTAACTGGCAGTTCAAAGGACCAGTTATGAAGCAACTCTTGTCAGGAGGTTGGAAAGGACGCGTTTCCAATCCTCCAGTGCCTCACCGCTAAGTTTGTTTCGTTTTATCAATATGTACTATGCTGCATGCTTTCGGAATGGACAGGATTCCGATCAACAAAATAGAATAAAGGAATGGCAGTTTAAATGACAAGGGTGGTTGGAAAGGACGTGTTTACAATCCACCCATACTCTAGCTCCTAGAAGAAAGTTGTCTGTTTGTATAGACAACACAGCATCTCTCCTTTTGCTGGCTACTCTGACTGGGAAGTTGGAAATCCATGGTTTCCACTCCTCCATTAATGTATATGAAGTATGGATTTATATACTCCGCAAAGTTTTCGACCATGAAAGAAAAGAAGAAGAACTTGTAAGATTTGTATCTTATTGGGAGGGTTTCACAATATGTCATCAAACTTTTTTTGAATGTGCTTACATATTTACTATCTTTTATATGACTTGGAAGTTCATTAAAAGATTTTAAGCCTTTATAAAATATATTTTGCTTGTCCAGTTCCGTTTCGAAATTATTATTTTCTCTAAATAGATACAACTTTTATATTTTTAATTTGCTTTCAAAAATTATTTATGTATCACGTTCCTTATCCATATTTCAACCTTGATTTTATAGCTGTAAATGACATCAAAGTACCGTTATAAACGATTTCGTTGAAAAAGTGGAGTGCATTGAATAAAGAAATTATTTTTGCAAGAACTCTAAAAGGCTCAAATTATTACAATTGACTGATGAAGAGGTCGTAAATTTATTGAAGCTCTGGGCGACGACGATGATCCACCTGAAGACGAGGTATGTGAAGAAGAGAGTGAAGCTGAAGTGTTAGTTATATCAGATGGAGATTTGACCGAAGACAATTACATGCCGGAACTAGAAAGCGATTCTACCAACGACGTTCTCTCAACAGGTATGTACACAAGAGTAGTCGGAAGGCAACTGTTGCATGTAGGGTCTTATTTCGCCTAAAAACAAAAACTGCATAATGTATCATTTCAGAAACGTCATTAACAATCTTGTGTAGTCATCATATTTTCGCGCCGTCAACCAGTGTGCGTCCGCTGTGGAGTGGCGGTAGTGTTGCCGGCCTACCACACCAAGGGTCCCAGGGTCGGGTCCTGGTACAGGTAACATCAAAAGTGATTTGAAAAAGTTTTTTCAAAAACGGGGTCGCCCCTTCATCATTCATCTCCTTTGTAGATGCCGTTCGAAGTCGGCAAAAATCTGTAGGTCCCGCCAATTTGTGGGAAAAACTTCAAAATCGGCCCACCACAAATTGGAAGAGAAGCTCGGCGCAAAAATCTCTTAGGAGGTTTATGATGATATACCTGTTGTATATCGCGCCATATATTTATTTTTTTTTTTCAACCAATGTGCAACAGCCAACAACAACGAGTAATATACAAAATGTAAACCCAAACGGCCAAAACGAAGTCGACCACCTTTGCCAGAACTTGATGAAAGCTCTGATTATTTTGGTATAAAGTTCTTTACCCTATGTGACTCGTACGGGTTCTTGTACAGATTTGAAGTATATAAAGGCGCAGGCGACAAGGATGTATTTGAAGACATCCCAGATTTGGGTGCGACGTCAAATGTCATTGTTCGGTTTGTCTCGAACGATCTGATTTCAAAAATCACATACTGTATTTCGATAATTTTTATACAACGCTCCCACTTCTGGGTTATTGCGAAGTCGAGAAATTCTATTGCTAGGTACAATACTCGCCAATCGAGTCCGAACTGCAAGCTGTCTAGAGATAAAGATGCTGCGAAAAAGAACGAGGTTATTCGCAGTTTGTGGGCACTGCCTACAGTATAGATGTGACTACCGTTGTACGGAAGGACACAAATTCTGTATTCTTGGTTTCACCATACGCCGGTAATACATACCTGCTCTATCGACAAATTCACGTAGGTCATCAACATACAAATGTGAAGCTGCCAGATTTCTGAGTTGAAGTAGCTGATGTACTGTGCAATTCTCAAAAACTTCTAAAGGCACCTACAGCGAGTGCTTTTCCAAGTCCTCAATGCAAATCAGAAACACAAAGCTTTTGCACCAAATGCAATCTAATTTATGTTTGTCACAGAAAAATAAATGTTTCCAACTGTTGCATACACACTAACTCAATAATCGTTTAATCGTACACGTGAACTTTTTTGGTAATTTGACTATAAATTCGAGTTTAGAATTAATATGTATACATTTTTTCATTGAAAACAAAAATTGGCCGGTTAGAGGGTTAAATTGCTAGATAAAAAAAGGTATTATGTAATTGTTCACTCACCTGCTTGTCGCTAAACTGTCTTGTCTCTGAATCTATATAACCCTCATATAAGTTAGTTGCCAAGGACATTAAACCCATTTTCGACAAACCAAAATCCGTTAGCTTTATATGCCCCAAAGCCGTTATAAGTAAATTATCTGGCTTGAGATCACGATGCACAATGCCATAACTATGCAGATATTCAACTGCTAATACTGTTTCCGCAAAATAAAAACGTGCCATATCAGGTGGCAGTGGGCCAATATTCTTTAAGAGTGTAGCACAATCGCCACCCTCAACGTATTCCATTACCAAACACAAATGTTTTTTTGTCTCGAATGAACAATACATACTAACAACGAATGGATTATCGGCAAATGAAAGTATATCGCGCTCAGCAAATACCTGCTCCACTTGATTACGTAGAATGAGATTATTTTTATTTATTTTTTTCATGGCAAAACGTTGGCGCGTAGTTTTATGTTTAACCAAATATACCGCACCATAAGCTCCATTTGAGATCAATTTCACAACATCAAAATCATGTTCATTTGGTATTGCTTGTTGTGGTGTTTGTAAAGGCTGTTGTTGAGCAGTATTAGTGCGTTGAGCGAGTGTCATTGTGGCAGTAGTTGTGGCATTAGCAACCGCTGTACAAATCGCTGAAGCAAATGTGGGCATGGGTATGTCGGGACCACCAGCTACTGGAGTTTGTGGTGGTTGCAGTGGTACCGGTGGATGTGGCGTACTCGTGCCACTACCAGTCCCATGTGCATCTATAGTCAATAATGTATTCGATGGATTTAAGTTTGTTGTAATACAAGTATGTGGTGAATTTAAAAGCAATGGTGTAGGGAATTGCCCTTGAGAAACATTTTGCGTAGTGGCGCATTCAGTTGACGAGCGATTACCATCACAAATCGCCTGTGTTTCTTTCATTTCCTGTTGCATTTCAGCAATTGGATCCCGATTCAAACCCAATTTGTGTATTATGTATTGGGGTATATCTGCTTTAATACCTTGTATTGCTTTTGCTTGTCCTTCAGCAGCCTCTAATAGTTGATAAAATTCCTCTGGATCAAATTCTAAGCATTCGAGCAAACGCGCTGGTCTTGATATGATTAGGAGTAACTTTTTAATTACCCCAGTTAATTCTGCAGCAGCCTCTGGTGATTTATCTTTCGTTTCCAAAAGCAAACGTTCGAGATTCTCGCTCATTTCGTAAAAGTAACGTGATGTAATTAACTTAGCTTCAGATTTATGTAAACAATCACGCGCCATCTCCAGAACTTGATGATGTACAAAGCTATATGTGTGAAGGAAAAGTTGCATTTCAATATACATATGTATGTAAATATAAATTTTGTGATGATATAGGATGAACAGGGGGTCAATTCTGGTTTTGCGCTATCGTGAAGTGAAAAGTAAATACGTGAATTCACCACGATTTTCAGTTTTTTGTTTACAAATTTAAAGGTTTTAAATGGTATAAATTACTTTAATTTTTACAATTCTATAATAAAATATCATTAACCAACCACAACTTTGGTCAACGCAATTCAAAATGTTCTGCAAAGACTTTCCACCGCACATATCAGAATCGCATTTTAGAGCTCAGTGAAGTAAAGAAAGCTGAATGTGAAGTGATAATTAATGTGAAAAGATTTTTTCACTTCACTATAACGCAAAACCAGAATTGACCCTTAGTAGGGTTGTTGTTCTTCGCCCTACCTAGTCGTCACTGTCCCTACCTATCATTCTCATCAACATCTTCTAACGGAAGTCCCAGGAACCTAGCGGTTTCAATAGGGTTGAACCAGAGTGAAGTTGGTGTAAAAAGCCTCGAGAAGATAAGGAAGTTGGTTGGTGTTATGGAGAGACACACCACATCGCAAACATTTGGGTGCAGTCTGGGTAGGTAAGTGTTGAATTTGTTACAGTATCCAGAAGTTGGGCCAATGTGGCTCTTGCTTCCCTTGTAAATTCGCGTTCCTCTTTGGCAACAGTTGGTGCTTGTGTCTGAATGGCGGCCGGGGAGGCAGATTTTCATTAAGCAGGTGCTTGTTGGCATGCTATGGTTTGCAACAGTTAAATAAAGTTGCTTGCCTAACATTTCGTGAAGCTCTTTAACACCGAATATTTTTATCTCACTATGTAGATGGTGTTTCGGTGACATAAGTAGACATTCAAGGGGAGTTCTGAGTGCGGTGTTGTGACAGGCTTGCAACATCCTCAAGTGTGTCTTCCAAAGCCCCGGCGACCATATTGGCAAATCGTAGCTCAGCACGTAACTCGGGAGCTTGATGCCATCGACGTAGACGTCTAGTTTCATCTTCACTTGCGTCGTTCAGGTCGTGAATAAGGTGACCAGCGCCAGGTTTAACCAGGCGAAAAATCCGGATAAGAACGGGAGGTAGTAATTTATTTTCGAGCACAGCTCATCGACGGAATATCGTGTAATCATCTGGGTAAGAGAACATCGAGACACACTCTGTTGGGAAGGGGAGCCTCGATATGTGGTAAGTTCAGCTCTAAACTCCACAGATTCTTGCAGACCACTCAGGCAATTGGCGGTCCAACGTTTTAGACAGGGATAGAAAAAGTTAAATCTTCAAGATCATTTATAGGTTGCGCATGGCTGACCGTATCAAAGGCCTTTGACATTTCAAGAGACCGGTCCTGTCATTTGGGCGATTTTGGTTGAGACCGCTACTTATCTGAGTGTTTCTGGCGTTCAGCGCGCTGATGGTATTGTGCATTTTGCGGAAAGCGGTCTCCAAGGTCTTCACTACTGGTGGAAGTAGGGATATCGGACGATATGACCCTCTTCGTTAGTTGGTTCACCAGGCTTTAGTAGGGGGACCACCTTTGCTTGCTAAACGTTTCGGGAATAACAAAAGTGGTCATAGACAAGTTTAATAGAGCAGTTAAGTATTTTATTCCCTCATCGCCAACATGTTTTATCATCAGAATGAATATCTGGGTCTATAGATTTGGATCCTTTAAACTTTAAGATGGCCTTCTCAACCTCTGGCGTGGCGATGGTAATGGGCGCTTGACTGTTTTTCCGTTTGTGCGTCTAATTTCAATGTGCTTTCATTTTTAGTTGGGTTAAACATTGAGATGCTAGCTAACGGGGTTGATTAAAAATGCTATCAAAAAATTCGGCGACTGACGGAAGGTTGTAAGCCCGGGACAAACACCTGTAAAAAAGAGAACCGTGACCTGGTGGCTGATGTTCAGAGAGTACTAAGGTTAAAGACGGAGCACTTCTCTGTCCTTTTAAATGAAGAAATTGAGCAAGAATCCAGAGAACTTGCAGAACCCGAACCCATAATCCAAGATGATGAAATTGACGTTCCACAACCGGCCTATAATGAGGTGCGAGTAGCAATATCCCGATTAAAAAACAACAAAGCCGCGGGCGCTGATGGCGAACTATTCAAGCAAGGCGGTGAGAGGCTGGTAGAACGCATGCATCAGCTTCCATGCAGAATATGGTTGGATGAATGCATGCCTAAAGATTCTCTGCCAAATACACAAGAAGGGCGATCCTGCAAACTGCGTCAACTATCGGAAAATCAGCCTTTTGAAAATCGCATATAAGTTTCTATCAAGCGTATTGTGCGAAAGACTGAAGCCTTACGTGAAGAGACTGATTGGACCTTATCAGTGTGGCTTCAGACATGGTAAGTCCACCATAGGCCCCAAATCTTGAAAAACCCCAGTGAGAAAAGATCAACTTTTCGGTGATTTTAAAGCCGATAGCACGAAAAGGAGCCGCCTATATGCCGCTGTGCAAAATGACGTTGAGCAGCACCACCAGCTCGGTCAGAATTGGGAAAGACCTCTCCGAGCCGTTCGCAAAGAAGATTCAGACAGGGTGATACCCTATCGTGCGATTTCTTTAATTTGATGCTGGAGAAAATAATACAAGCTGCAGAACTTAACCGCGTTGGAACAATATTTTATAAAAGCGTGCAAATGTTGGCATACTTGGACGACATTGATATCATTGGCCTTAACAATCGCTCCGTAACTTCTGCTTACTCCAAGCAAAGCGAAGTACATGTTGTCATCAAGCAAAGAGTCCAGCGAAGAATCACTCTTGCAAACAAATGCCACTTCGGACTAAGAAGGCAAGTGAAAAGTAAAGTCCTCTCTCGACAAACGAAAATAACACTTTATAACTTACTCATCGCACCCGTCCTGCTAAATGGTGTAGAAGCGTGGACACTTAGAACATCTGATGAGGCGGCTCTGGAAGTATTCGAGAGAAAGGTTCTTGAAAGATTTGTGGACCACTAAACGTTGGCGCCGGCGATTACCAAAGAAGATTTAATGATGAGCTGTATAAGCTTTACGCAGACGCCGACAGCGACGAGTTCAGCGAACTAAAACCCAGCGGCTTCGCTGGCTAGGCCACGTAGTGCGTATGAATGAAGATGCTCCAGCCCAGAAGGTATTATTATCGGCACCCGACGGTGGAAGCAGAGGAATAGGAGAATCGCCACTCCGATAGAAGGTCCAAATGGAGACCGATTTGCGATCCCGTCGTGTCTCCAATTGGCGCCAGTTAGCGCAACGAAGAAACGGCTGGCGAGCTATGTTGGACGGTCCACATCGCCCAGGCGGTTAGATGACAATTTAAGGAAGAAGAACATTGAAATGACATGAGACCATAATTAATTATGGTAATACATTTCGATGAGGAACGAATTATGTCGGACTTAAAATTTCCGTATGAAGTAATTGTTGTTAATTTTCCTGAACATTTAAGAAAATGTTTACTTGATAGAGGTTTAAGCACAGACACGTTTGTATGAATGGGTTAAAATGTGTATGCAAACCTGGTGTAGAAAAGACCATAGACAGATAAACTTTATCCTATGATAGCCTAATCATGGGTTGGCTCAGAATGACAATTTCGTTTACACAAAAATCTCTTTATGTTATCATGATAAAGTTGATCATTCTGAACCTTTTTGGGAAAAAATTCACAAGGTTGCATTGTGAACGCATAAAAAGTGACAGCTGCTTTTGCATACAATTTTAAACGAACAATATTGGCATACAAAATAATATTTCTTCATATGAATATTACTAAATTTTTAAACTCTATTACTAGTAGAAATTGTTAGCAAAACAATTTATCACAAAATCAGAGTTTTACCTGCAGCTGTCACTTCCTGTTTTGATAAGCACATAATCATTGATAACTTTCATCAGAAGATGCTCAGTAGATTAATCAGACATTGAGTAAACGGCCGTAAATAATTAAATAAAAAAAATATTGAATTGAGTAACCTACCGCACAATTGGTTGCGAATCACGAAAACTATTGCATGCCACGCTCTTATTTTCATTTATAAAATGTTTTAATCGTTCTTCCATTTGTTGTGTAGCCTTTGGAAAGCGTTCCTTGTACATCGTATTCATCATTGCAACGTCATTGTCTACAATGGGCGAACGTGACGGACTTGAGAGTGAACGCGAACGCGGACGGTGAAAAGGTGATATACGACCAGTGAAACTATTATTATTACCAACACCACCACTACAGCCAGTATTGGCAGTTGGCGTACCAGGCGTATGTTCACCAACTGATGCGTTGGTTACATTGATTTGTCCACCGCCGGGCAATGCGGCAGACGGAGGACAGACTTTACCACCAGCGCATAAAACATTACAGTCAGCGCAACAATTTGGACAATTTAAACGAGTTTGTGCATGCTGCTTAAGGTTAGCAGCGAGCTCTATAAAACTAGTATTGTTAAGGTTGCTGGTGTTCGTTGTATATTGTGGGACGGACATTGCTTTGCTCGATGTTGGTATAACTGTAGTAGTTCCAAAAGCGGTTGATGGCAATGATCCATACGCAGCAGACAATAAAGCGCAATGTTTTTGACAATGTACACGTGGTGCTGCTGCTATGGCTGCTTGTAAATGTTCCACACAGCATGTAATAGTATTCGATAAGTCTTGTGTAGCATCTTCGTTGGGAGGAATGTTTTGTAATTGATGAAGAGCTTCCTGGCTAGAGCATTGAGACTGGAATACAAATTGCATACTAAGTAATTTTATATTAATTAATATTTTATCAAACTCACCGACAAATTCGAACTACCAGGCGTTGTACCATAACCAGAGGATGGCAATGATGCCACAGACCAACGCCTCCCATCCCCACGACACGAAGCTATACGTTTTATGGGTGCAAACGGAAATTGCATAGGCGAATTTATACGTGGACTATCGACAGGGCTTGCCGAATATGGTGAATGTGAACGAGGTGAGGTTGTGCAAGCATTTATGCCAGCCGTGACTAAACTCAAACGATGATGTGCTACACCGCTAGATGTGCCGCTTACGCTATTACCGCGCATCACTACGCCGTGTAAATGATGCTTACCAATACCCAAGCCAACACCACTGCCCGAACGAGAGATGTTTAATGTATTCGTTGCTGTTGGATTAGTGGTAGATGCGCTGTTAGTGGCGCTACCAATGGTACTCGGTGTTGAGCTACAATGATGCATTTTTGTATGAGCCTGCATGTTACATGAAGCTGACGAGTGAGATGTTGCAAGCGCATGTGGGCCGGGACTAACGCAGTTAGCTGAATCATGCGTGCTACCGCTACTACGTAAATAGCTGCCAGTAAGACAAGGTGCAGATTTACCGAGTGGGGAGTTACGCATACGTGCCAGATTTGATGCATCTAAAGAAAGAACAATGAATAAATAATTAAAAAAGCAAGAGTGCATTCAACTGCTACGATATTTCATTGATTTATTAGCATAAGAGAGTCATTGTCGATATTCGATACTTCATTATGTATTTTAACTATCGCTTTTGTACCTAGCTGTTATATTGTCTTTATTGGAAACTGATTAGCAATTTCACATTGGGTATAGCTTCATATTTTTAACAGGATCAACCTTGCGTAGGCGAGGTTGGCCCTTTAATGGCAGACGATAGGTAGCAGCTATAAAGCTAAATATGGCGCAAAACCCTGAGTCATATTTGTGAGCGCTTTATTAAGTGGTATTTCTATAGCGAGTTTCATATTTATTGATACTCAAAAAACCCGGTGTCTATCACGAAATGTGAAAATTCAGTCCAGGGATGTAAACTTTAAATAATATAATTGTTAAATTTAAAATAGAAACTCACCACTTCCCGATGAACGCAAAGAGTAGCCATGCTGGTAAGAGATCTTCCGTAGTAAAGCATTATAACTACGACCAGTTAACGAAACATTACTCCCTGACAATCCACCCGAAGATGACTTCGTCAAGTTCGAACTACGCAACAAGGGATGTGTTGTTGTTAAAGAATTAGCGTTGATATTATTATCTCCACCAGATACTTTTGGTGATGTACCCAACACTTCCAAACCCGTTGACAACTTAGACGAGCTACCATGCATATCCTGCTTATTGTTGATTCTTGGAAAACCGCCGCCACCACTACCACTCCCACCACTTGCGCTCAATTCTTGATCGGAATCATCAAATACAAGCGCTCGTGCTGAGTAGCTCGATTGTGGCCTCATTCGTGCCATAGATGCAGCGCTCAAGTGACGCTTTGCAACTGGACTGCCTGTGGAGTTATTATTAGCTGACGAAGAAGATGACCTGGCAAAATTTCCTGGTGCTGAAGTGACACTCATATTTTGGATACTAGGAGAACTAATAGTTGTCACAATACTTTCGTCTGGTTGGAAAGCAGCACCTAATATATCCAAGGAAGTAGTGGACTCAGTGCCTTTAATGGCACTGCATCTGGCATCACTTATACCAATTAAATTAACAGTGGCATCACAGCGTTTATATGGAGTAGATGTTGAGATTTTACCAGCACTACCACTACTAATGCCATCACTTCCACCAGAGGCTGTTATGAATGATGTAGTGTTTATGTTAGAATTTGTAGTAGTTGTTGCATCACTGCAGGTGGTATAAATGATTGACGTTGTTGTAGGTATTGTAGTATTTGTGTTATTGGTGGGGATGTTAGTGGTACTAATGGTGGTATGACTTTTGCTGCTGGCGTTGCTTGCGCGCGATTTTGACTCTTCGCGACTCATTTTTGAATTAGTGCTTGTCGTATTGAAAAACGGTCGGAGTTTTCCTTGGTTAGTTATTGAATTTAATTTGGCATTTTTAGGCGCTGTTAATAGTATAGGTTGTCATTCTTAAATGCCATTTAATCAATTGAAGTGTCATCATGACTGACTTGAGGTGGAATTTAAAACCAACTCGACTCCGGAACCATAAGCATTTTATTTTAAAATTATTAAAAATCTGTAAAGAAAAGATATTGTTATTATTTAAGGTTTCTTATTGCACTTTAATAAGATCTTTAAACTTTGATAATGTATGAAGAAATTATTACACCGTACAATTTCATTATTGCAACCGACCATGGTATTTTTCTGGAGGGGGGCATAGCGCAGATAACAAAAGATTTGCAACAATTTAAAGAGTTTCAGCTTTAGTGCACCACGAAACATTGGTCCTTATAAAAGGATCAACTAGCATTTCATAGTAGCACCTGTAAAACGCAACCAATTCTTGTTCCGAGAATGCATCCTACAGTTGAAGCATGTTGACATTTGTAGTGAGATTAATAAATACGATCATCACTTTAAAATACAATAGAAACGAAAAATGAGTAATCAATTTCAAGCTAATTTTTCCCTGGGACTTTTAAAATTAAAATTTTAGAAATTTTGTTTCCAAATTTGTGTCTAATGTACTGTAGCTGCTCGCTTGACAGATTTACCATAAGGAGTCAGAAAAGGTTCTTTTGACTAAAACTTACAACTGCTAACTGAGGGAGAACCATATTCGCGCACATTTTTATACTCTCAGTAGTTTGAGAACCAAGTACGAGAGTGACTTCTGCTGATTCTGACTATTTTATTTTTACTAGTGATTTACTTAATAATCTCAATTATCAATTAAGCAAGCATATCACCGTTTCCTATTGATTAAAAAAGTTCTCCAAAAATATTAAAAAAATGTCTCAGATTTTAAATTATTTTTTATTAATAAACAGTAATTACTCGGGTCCTGATTAATCACAAAAATGCTTAATTAAACATTTTACTAATCGCACATCCCTAGTAGGCAAACAATTTTCGAACAAGATAACATGGTTCCTCGCAAGTTAGACCTTGCCAATTACTGATAAAAAAATGTAAGGGATATACATATGTATGTACTTGAAACGCTTATAATAATCACTTTATTTATAAATATTTGTGTAAAGACGCTAATAATCTTGCTTGTTGCCCTTTATACTCGTAAATGTTGCAAACTAAGTCCTGGTGTTAACGCGACAATTGTTGCAAAAATCCCAAGCATTATTTCAAACCACTTTTTTGATATGGTAACAGGAGGGTTTCTTACAACATATTGCTACCTTTTCATGCAGTTTTTCAAGACGCGAAATCAACTGATTTGGAATTACAGTCGTTGGCAAAATTTAAAAAATGAACTGAAAATAATGGGAAACTATGCCAGAAACACATTTTTTATTCCAAAAATTGGAAATTCGATTTCAAATAGCTTTTTAGACAACTTGCAATATTTTTCACGCCTGAACACAGAGCATATATGAATTACTGTAAAAGTCAAAATCGTGAACTTTATATAATTAGCGAAATATATACTATACGCAAAATGATAGTAACGGAAATTTTTATGAAATTAACTTTTTGATGCAAATTTAGTCTACATCCCTCCCGCTTCCTTCCGTCTATGTGCTGTGCTCCAGAATTAATGGTTATCTGTCCACTCTCCGCTTTTTTTCGCCGCACAGTCAGGTATTATCACCGACTAAATCCTCGGCCACCCTTTTAACAACTTGAACAGCGCAAGAAAACATTTATTTAAATATCTACTTCTATGGCACCAAGCTCCGGACTGTCTCTCACCCCAAAATCTTAGAGGTGACTTTGCAAGAAATGCGATTGCCATTAAAACTGGCAGCACAAGGCAATCGGCGAACCAGTCCAAGTGTCTCCTTATGTCACCACCGTCATCGCAATAGGTAATTGCTTGAGGCAGCTTTGCCCTGATACCAATCATTTATTCACTTGCTCGGCGGACCAGACTTTTTTTAACGCCAATCTGACTCTAGTCCAACCCTTTTGAAAAGTCATTTTCCCCAGGACTCCCATTAGAAGAAAGTGAAGAAAATTTTGGGTAAGGAGCGTGCACTATTGGTCAGAACCACTCATCGTTCCTACAACAACAACAACGAATGGAATTCAATGTATTTTTAGTAGTGATGTGCGAGTAATCGAGCATCTGATTAATCAAAGTTTGATTTCTTAATTAATCAGAAAATAATCAGAATTGATTAATCAAAATCAATTACGTGATTAATCACCATTAAATTAATTATAACCTGATTAATTTGATTATTAAGAAATCTGATTAATCATATTCTGATTAATCATGAAAATTAATTGTGCTTGGCATAATGTGTAAGGTACGTACGGACTTCATTACTCATCATGAAACCATGTATAAGTATATATCATCAACACAATTTAAAGGAGTAAAGGGGGCGGTGCCATTTAGTAATTGAACAGTTATCCAACTAGCACAGAAAAGAGCAAGTATAACAATTATTCTTTAATTCTGAAAAAAA
Source organism: Merzomyia westermanni (assembly GCA_949987695.1). Lineage (NCBI taxonomy): Eukaryota > Metazoa > Arthropoda > Insecta > Diptera > Tephritidae > Merzomyia > Merzomyia westermanni. Next base: position 124,146,627 of record OX465291.1, on the reverse strand, counting down.
TATTTCATAGCATGTATTTATGTACATTATACAGCAAACTATTTTTTGGCAATATTTTTGTAAATCAATTGACATTATTTTCCACAATTCCGAAAAAATACTGTGAAATCCCTTAATATGATTTGCAGAGGTCTAAAATTCAAAAAAGGTCAGAAACAGAAAGGAATTGTTCGTCAGGCGAGCTGTTTCCGGGTATAAAGAATTAAACATCGATATGTATTTTTTTAAATAATTTATTAATTTATACTTTACGCAATTGTAATTAATTAAAAAAAATTTATTTCCCGATTACATTTTCATCAATCCGAATTTAATAAATTTTGTAAATCGGGAAGATTATTAATCATAAATTGATTAATCAGACGGACGGACGGACGGACATTTTCTCTTTTCGTCCTGAACATTTTGATATATATAAGTCAATCTCGATCCGTTTATGCCGTTACGTACTGCCATTAGGCGACTAAGGTTAATATACCTTGTATGCGTAGCACTACTAGGTATACAAAATGTGCTCCAAGTCTAATGTACTTATATGTGTGTAACTTATTATTATTGAATATTATCCCAGTGGGAAAAGGAAATGTTTAGGCATGCATAAAGTAATGTATATCCCCTATAGACTATACATGAAAACATGTATGCATTTTTCTACAGCGATGTCATAGGAAAATTAATGTGTAGATCGCAATAAACTAAAGCGAAAAAGTATACATTACTTCTTGTATTACCTTTTATAAATGAAAAGATGCATTACTTTCTGAGAGAAAAGACGTATGACCTGCGTTACTTTTTATGCAGGAATATTTAAAATACAAACTAAGAGATGCCGCTTCTTAGTCCAGCAGGCGACACCGTGCCTTTGCACTATGCTGGCAGCCAGGAGGCGCACAGCACCGTCTATACATATTTTGAAGGCACATCTAACCTCTAGCAAGGTTTCTGCTTGTATTTCATATTTCATTTGCGTTTTAATTTTTTACAATGAAGTTTAAATTTTTACTCAAAGGCTCCTTCTGTAAACAAAACATAAAACACAGTGAAAACAAATGAAAAATGTAGTACCACAAATAAAATCAGAGCGAAACATTACTCCTTCGATTGGTTTTGGATTTATCTTTTCTTACAACAATTTTCGTATATCTTTTCATGCATGAAAAGGGTAATGCCTTCCCCATTTTACACTGGGGAGATTACCTTTGATAATAAACAGTGGGTCTCATTATTCTATATTGAAGTGTCCCTGTGGGGAGTTCTGTGACCGACTACTATACTAACTAACTTTTAGTTGTCTTATTGTGTCTAACTATTAGTTGGTTTCAAAGTCAATCAGTGTTCAATCGAAAAATTGTATCTAAAATTTTTTTAAGCACTTGAATGTCGGATTAAAATATTTGCTAACAAAAAAACTCAATTGTATTTCTTTATGTGTCACTTTTTTTCATTAGAATCAATAAATTTTGATTTGATATTTCGATTTCATTGAAAATGTGTATGCCTCAACATGGTTATGGCTTAAGGCATTGGTTTCTGACCATGTTTTTAGAGCAAGACATCCATATATTTATGCATGATACACATGAACACACATTAACCAGAATTTAATTAAAATTTATATATTAATTAACTAATAAGTATAGGAATCAAAAGTTCCAAAAATTGCCTGTTATTGAGCTGGCTACAAGTCAACATAAAAGTAGTCAACTTGTAGTCAACTTAAAACCCTCACTTTTTCCGCGCCATGGCCTTGTAAAAGTAGTCAGCTAAAAGCAATGTAAAGTAGTTGATGGAAAGACAAAGCTAGATGAAAAATAGTGAAGTAGTAGTCCACTTATAGTCAATTGATTTCTCTACAGGAGTAAATCACAATACATGTACAAAAATACGTGTACACTGAGATTCTTTTTAATGGAGTAAGAAAAAAAAATTCGAAAAAATTTCGGGGATATCACAAAATATAAAAAAAAATTATTAAGAATTTACTTGTTTTTTAATTACGGAGATCCTTCCTGCTATTTTAGCTATGTAACTCAACCAGCACGATTGAAACATCATCGGTACGTACATAGTTTTCTACAATTATAACAAAAGTGAGTGTACGGGGGTTCTCGTGAAGATAGTATTGGTAACAAAATAAATTTCAAAAAAGTTAATACCGCAAAAGCGTTGACTTAAAGCTGTTTAAATAACCATTTGCCAGTTAAATTCAGAACTATCAGTGATTTTAATGAAATATTTCATATATAAAAGTTAGGCGTGGTTACTTCTCGATTCCACACATTTTCGGTAACAAAATTTCCTATGCCAAGTGAAATTGATAGGTATACCAAATTTCATTCCGTCTACATCTAAACCCTACCTATTCAAATTAGCTGTGACCATATTACGACATACGTTCCGTGATCGTAAGCCGTTTTTCAAGTCACAATAACTTTGAAACTGTCCAAATTTTTAAAAGAGTAATAGTACATAATTGAACCGACCGTTACTTCCAGCCAATAGCTCACGTATGCCGTCATTCCGCATTATGGGCTTAGAGCTATTGTGATTTAAAAATTCGCTTTCGACTACGGAATGTGTAACGTAATTCACCCTGGTCTTGTTTTGGTATATCATCCGTTTACGGGAATGGTTCTTGAGACCAGAAGTCCTTTTTTTATACCCAGCTGTACTAGTTACGGTTGCGATCAACTATGTTTCGGACTGTTTTGAACCAAGCTTAGTTTCCTTTTAATTTCATTTTGAACAAAGTTTATGTTCATTTAGACCTTTTTTTGTTTCTTATAAGACTTGGAAAATGGTTTTATGCATCAAATTCTCCAAAATTCCGCTCCCATATGTTTCCCTTTTTTGTTCAATTAAATTCGACTACATGCAATTCTGAATATAAATTTTTTTCAGTGCCTCAATATTTTCAAAAAGTTTTCATTGTCAATTTGGTAGTGCAAAATTTCTATTTCATATGGAAGTGCCTGGGCTTCATACCGAAGGGTTTTTGTTTTGCACTTTCATATGAATTGTATATATATGTGAGAGCATATGGGAGTGCTATGAACCTTTATTTTTATACAAAGAGTAAATCTGTAACTGTGCCTATATTTGAGGAAAAAACAAAAACAAAAGTGCTTCGAGTGTATAAGGATTGCGCACCACTGATAACAAATTTGAGAGGAATGAATAAAGTTACTTATGTTTGGATTAATTGTTTTTGAGTAATCAGTAATCACTCAGGATTTGATTATTCAGAATCTGATTACTTAATATTTTTGATTAATCAGCAATATGAGTAAACAAAATTTGACTAACCGATAATTAGCACATCCCTAATTTGTAGTTTTAGAGTTATCTGCCGCGTGTACACTACGGCCTATCACTAAAATTACAAACGTATTTAATAAAGCACTTGCATCTGTCATATAAATCTTTTTTTTAATATTATCGTAAGGGACATTTATTCAAACACACTCATAAAATATTGAGAGCGAAATTATCATAAGGGACAAATTTATGATACGAGTATGTTCGCAAACTGTAAAATTTTTTCAAGTATATTAAATAAAAATGAATGTGTCCTTTATAGGCGTCCAAAGTTCTCAACCGATTTTTCTGAAATTTTCACAGTATATTCTTGGGATCATGGGTCAAAGCATAGGCTATGTATGGTTTTGGAAAAGTGGGCGGTGCCACGCCCCCAGGCTATATAAAATTTAAATTAGTCATAACTCTGAACTTATTTGGTCTAAATCAATGATATTTGGATATACATATGTGTCCTTTAGTCAAGATTTACATAATTTTGGAAAAGTGGGCGGTGACACGCCCACATTTTTTGTGTTTTGTTTGTTCTTCATTAATGTCCAAAATTTATAGTCGATCTCTATGAAACTTTCACGATAGGTTCAGAAGTTCGTTGGGTACGACATAGGCTACATATAGATTTTGGAAAAGCCCCCAGGGTATTTAAAATAGCAACTCAGCATAGCTAGAAATTTATTTGGTTCAATTTAATGATATTTTATACATAGATATGTGTTCTATACATCAAAAAAACCCTGTCAACAGAAAGCGGTACCAGGAGCAAATAAAAATTAATTCTATATATCTTCGAAGCTATGGACATATCAGTACCCGCAGAGGAAATGGGAGAAGAAGGGAAGTAGGAATAGAAATTTGAAATATAGGTGGTGTTAGAGAAAATGAAGAGGATTAAGAAGAGAAAGAAAAAGGAAGGTACGCGGATAAATGTAGAAGAGGAGCCAAGTGAGGAGGAAAAGAGTACAATTTATTAAAAGTAGGCAAGTTAAATTTTAGGCAGAACAAAAATGATTTCTTGTAAAATGTACCTTTTGTCTCTTACGATATTTTCTCGCACATATGTATGTATGCGAATTTGTTTATCTCAAAGCCAATTTGATGTATGCGAATTTGTTTATCTCAAAGCCAATTTGATATTTCAAATCGGAATTTATCAAGTATTTTGTCCAATTCAACGAGTACTTGAGATATAATTTAAAATGTTGATTAATAAATTTTAGAAACATCTTGACCCCATTTGTCATCAATCAAAAAGTATCAAAGTTTACACAAAGTTCAGGAAAGTTAATTAAACTTTACAAAATTTACATAAAAATTTCAACACTTTTGGGCAGAATGATTAGACAATTTTGGAGTACGCAGTTTTATAGCTCATTCAATTTTAGCATAATAACATGCAAGTTAAAAGCACGTAAAAATTTTCATTGAATTTTTTCGAGAATCTTGAGTATTTTCTTCCATGAACGAAATTAAAATTTTCTAAGGAAAAAAATACCCAACATCCTTGATAACAAAATTTACTACAAATTCAGGGGAAATTTTGAGGTACTTCAAAATGTGTGCACAGTCGGACCAACGGCCGTATAAAAGGAATTGATTACATTTCAATTCCTCTACAAAAAATACCAAAAGTAATTTTCTCGTTTTGAGAATCGAGTGCATGGATTTTTTTTTGTTATGAAAAAATAACTATGCGAAATGCATTTCCCTGTGAAGGATTTGAAAATGGAACTGAAAATTTTCAAAGAAATTACATTTGCGCAGAGTATATTTTGTCAATAGCAAGAAAAAAACTCCATGTAATCGAGCCTCAAAACGAGGAAATTACTTTTGGTATTTTTTTTTTGAGGAAAAAACAAATAGAGTGAGAAAAAACCAACTGCCTAAGCCAAATAAGTTGACTTCATATAAAGTGCATATCGCCGGTGACACTGCAAAACCGCGTAAGCTACATTTGTATCAAAAACTTTTTTAGGCCCCTGCCATTCGGATATATTCATTTAATCTCAAGAAAACTACATGTTGGTTTGGAAAATAGGTCAAAGAATCGATATTTTTCCATAAAGTCACCCCTTAGGTTAAAATGACTCTATTTGTAGTTGAAAAACCGCAAAACCGAGATATCACTTACACGGTTATGCATTTGTGCCTTATGTGGTTTTGCAGTGTCATCAACGATATGTATATGGTGCAAATCGCTAGTAGGTAAATCACCACTGTACCTGTACATAAAATGCTAAAATTCGTTGTTTTAATTGAATATTAAAAAAAAATTTTCGTGAAAGTTGCAGAAACGTTTAAGAAACGTTTTGATACAATTATCAACCCTATTGTGTGCCAAAGTTTGAGAACGATATACGTTTAATAATGAGTATCGTATAACAACAAAAATGTTACTACCATTAAAACTCGAGGATTAAAAGCAAATGGTCGCCGTGGGAATTACCTTCCCACTATTCCTCGTACTGAACCTTCTTAATGTTTTACATTGTTGAAGCTACCAAGTTTTCTATTGCCCTTTTGATACAATTCCACTAGGAAACAAGTAAGGAAGTCTAAGTTCGGGTGGAACAGAACATTATATACCTAGTAGTGATCTATTATGGCATACCAATTTACTCAGGTCTATTTTAATACTTTTCAGTTCGTATTATAAAGCCAGCTGATCGTTTTCAATAAAAACACTTCCGTTATGAGTTTTGAGGGGTAAATTAATTTTAAAAAAATATAAATGTATGGCGCGATATACAACAGGTATATCATCATAAACCTCCTAAGAGCTTTTTGCGCCGAGCTTCCCTTCCAATTTGTGGGGGGCCGTTTTGAATTTTTCCTACAAATTGGCGGGACATACAGATTTTTGGCGACTTCGAACGGCATCTACGAAAGAGATGAATTTTTGCTGAGAAGCCTTCCATGGCAGAAACACTCGGAGAGTTTGCCAAACCACTGCCGGGCAACCCCGTTTTGAAACCACTTTTTCAAACAACTTTTACCTGTACCAGGGCTCGACCCTTTGACCTTCGGTGTGGAAGGCCAGCAACGCTACCGTCACAACACGGCGGCCGCCATTAATTTATTTGTATATAAATAGCTTTCCTACCAACAACTGCTAACCACATTTTTTCAAAATACCAATACATGCACATTTTATGTCTGAAAAATTTGCGTTCAAATAGACAGACGGACATTACTAAGTCGACTTAGCGCATCGTTATTATTATTTCAGTTTACTTATTGATGGGCCAATCTCTTCTTTTCATACTTACAAACATTTCATCTTCATTAAAGGAATGAAAATCAAAAAAGGTATATAACTTCCCTATTGCAGTGGGGTATTAACAACAACCCCGATATTTTACTGGTGTGTTATCCGATTTGCCTAATTTTTGGCAGGAGTATTTAAGACACTATTGAGAAGCAGCTGACTAATTTTGATTGAAATATCTAATTCAAACTACAAGCAATCGCCTTTGAAAATAGCAGTTTTTTTATGTTGAAAGTGGGCTGCGCCACGCCTACTTCCCCTAAATCCACAACCTTTTTTTGCGAGTTTTGCTTAAAAAGTGTATTATGTATGCAATAACATATTGATATAGGTTGCATGGTTATAAAAATATCGCGTTTTACATTTTACAAACAAAATTTTCAGAACTATGTTAAAAAACTGGGTTTGACCGATTTCGCCCATTTTTACAACAAGCATTTACCTTTACATGTTCAACATTTTCGCCAAATATCGTTTCGATAAATCAATTTTTGCCGGAGTTATGGCATAAAAATTTTTGTGGAATAATCCACTATAAAAGTTATTGCCTATTAAATACATCTATTATCGTTTTCAAAATCTTTCGTATAAAAGTGGGCGTGGACCTTAACCGATTTGGCCAATTTTTTTCGGAGCATACCTCGTATTAATATAAATATGTGTGCTAAATTTGATTTCGATATCTTGAACGGTTTTGGATTTATGAGTAATGTTATTTCTAAATTTGACTTAATCAAAAATTTCTCGAAAAATTTATTTTTTGCTTAACATTAATGTACACACCAAATTTTAGGTCCATAAAGCTAGCAGAGCAAAGTCAGCAGAATAAAAAACTAACTTATGGAAAATAAGGTGCTAATTAAGTGCCCTAATCCCAAAAAAAGTGGTCTTCTATCTCTATCTATCTCTATGGCGCGATATACAACAGGTATATCATCATAAACCTCCTAAGAGATTTTTGCGCCAAGCTTCTCTTCCAATTTGTGGTGTGCCGATTTGAATTTTCCCTACAAATTGGTGGGACCTACAGTTTTTTGCCGACTCCGAACGGCATCTACAAAGGAGACGAATTTTTGCTGAGAAGCCTGTCATGGCAGAAATACACTCGGAGAGTTTGCCAAACCACTGCCGAGGGGCGACCCCGTTTTGAAAAACTTTTTTCAAATCACTTTTGATGTTACCTGTACCAGGGCTCGAACCATGGACCTTCGGTGTGGAAGGCCGGCAACACTACCTTCACACCACGGCGGCCGCCATTCTTCTAGTTTTTCCAAAAAATGATGTTCTGCTAGATTTAGACTAAACCTAGCAGAGCAGTATACGTAAACAGTCAAAAGAGGCGAATAGATCAAAAGTTGTTATGCAGAAATTTTAGCCTAAAGCTAGCAGAACATCATTTTTTGGAAAAAATAGAAGAGCACTTGGTTTGGGATTAGGGCACTTAATAGCACCTTTTGAGCACCTAATTTTCCATAAGTTAGTTTTTTGTTCTGCTGACTTTGCTCTGCTATCTTTATTGACCTCCAAATTTTATCCTTATAAGTGTATTATGAATAATCACTTTTTTTGTATTTTCGAAAGTATTCTATATATAAAAAGTGGGCGTGGCTATCATCAGATTTCGCCCATTTTAAATAGTGCTCGGAGATGAGTGCCAAGGAACCTGCATACCGAATTTCATTCAGATATCTCAAAATTAACTCAAGTTATCGTGTTAACACTCGGACACACGGACGGATGGACGGGCATAGCTTAATCAATTTATTTTTTCGCCCTAAACATTTTGATATATATAAATCAATATCTATCTCGATCCGTTTATGCCGTTACATACCATCGTTACGCGACTAAGGTTAATATTAATTGTGTACGTAGCACTACTAGGTATAATTATCAACGTCATTGTCTACCGGAGAAAACGTCTGCCGTTTTGAAAATAAGTCAATAGTACTGTTATGAATAACATATATAAAATTCAGCTTTGGTTAAATACTTTTGAAAATTTTTTAGATATTTTAAATCAGGGAAAGAAAAATAAAGGGAAAGGAGAAAAAAGAACAAATATTAGACTACACTCTCAGTAGTAGGAATAATAGAATAATTTAATTAATCTTACGAGTCATTATCAAAACATGTTAGCTCTTTTTTAAAGCGCAGTGCATTACTTATCAGCCTAAGTCTAGGGGGAAGTGAGTTCCAAAGACGTATTGAAGTAATAAAGAACTGGCGATCAGATGTTAGCATTCGATATCTGAAGTGCGTAAGGAGCACTGATATTGATGAAATTGCGTGAATACCGTAATCAAAATAATCTAACTGACAAAATTAAATGGTAGATCGAATCGATAAAATAAAGGGTATTGCTTATAAATGGGTAAAATAAATTATTGCTGGTTTTTGTTTTTCACAGTTGCTACTTATTTAATACTTTACAAGTGAACGAGTAATCGTTGGATCCATGTTTTATGGCTTTTTATAACGAGTGTGACGGTTTCATATTTAATGTGATTCAATAATTGGTTGCCGCTTACGAAAAATATGTGACCATTCGGTTAGTTACTAGTTCTGCACAGTACTGTAAAGTTCTCATATTTGTTTATTATTCATTTATTATTGATTCCTACTTGACAACTACGTATTATTTTTATGTGTACATATCTATATAAACCACATGAGGCCAATGCGATACATTGACACATTAGCACATTCTTCGCCTATTTTCATATTTTGTTTTCAAAATTTATTTCTGTTTACAATAACTTAAATACTAAACATCGAAAAGCTACAAATAATCCACGTGGATATTTTAAAATGTAATCGAAGGCAATTAATTTTGCAAAGAAAAAACAAAAATTACCAAGCAGAAATATTATTAATATTTAACCCTGCAAAAAATTCTGTCACTAATCTCTAAAGAGAGCGATCCGCGATTAATCCCTTGAGTTTACAGTTGGCTATAATTCAATATACATGTATATTTTTACTTGTGTAGCATACTCATAGGGGTGTAAATACATCTTAGTTTTTGTAACATTATTATATGTAGGTTTTAAAAGTACCCGTTTGGGTAGAAAGTGAATTAGTCCTTTCGGGGTATAACTCAGTACAATGCATCTTAGACTAATCGCAGTTTTTGCAGGGTTGCGACTCATCCCGGCTGCATTCTAGACTAATCGCATTTTTTCCAGGGAATGTATACAAATGCAATGTACATATAAAATATAGATGGGCATTACCAGTAATTATCCAGTAAATAAAAAAACCTGCTAAGTCTCTTTTTCACTCAAACCGACTTTTTCGTACTGCCCTTGGTGGTGACAGAAAAAGAAAATTATATGTTCTACTTCAAAAAAAATTACACGTTTTTAAATTTTGAACGATGAGTATAGTTAAAATTTTACGTTCCAGTCATATATGTAATAATTCTATATTGCTAGCATACTATGCCCGCAGTGTGTTTTGAAATCGAAATCAAAGGGAGACAGCGAACCTAAATTTTTGAGATATGAAATATACTGAAATGTCAAATCGTTACAGAAGCGGTTCAAGCTTATATAAATAGATTCAAGAATTTTATGAAAAACATCTAACTTTTTTATCGAAATTAAGCACTGTTGACCACCCGCTTTATTGAAGAAAATAGCAGTCAATATATCTCGGAGAAAATTAAATATGTGCATTTATTTTCTCGAATTAAGGTTTGGTTGTATTTGATGTTTCTAATTATTTTCTAAAATTAAAATATAGGTCCCACATGTTTAAACTCCGAACGGTTGCTGCTAAGCCAGATGGAATTTCAATAGAATCTCTCCATGGTAAAAAAACACTATAAGAGTGGCGACCCAGCTTGGAAAATCCGTAGTCCTGCAATTGCACCTAGAATCTTTAGACACTCCCCCATACCACGGCCGATATTGGGAAAAAAATTAGTGAAAAATGGCAATAGAACTTTGTATTACACTAACTACCACAATAATCAGTGGCAATAAAAACTAATATCGGAGTGGATGAAACAAGGTTACTTACAACAATTATTCTCAAATACCCGCCCATGGTCGGTAATATTTGCCAGCTTGCCCCATCCACAACTTAAAAATACTTTGGCATCTGTTCTCCACCCTTAGATATGGTCACGCCTCAGTCAACTAGATCTGATGCTAGGCTTGCGTTTATTTTAAGTTTATACAAATCTACTACAAGTTTACAATTTTGTATCTTATCCAAAAATACTTTTCAACGAAATGTGTCATTTTGGTACTTTAGTTTCCTATATATCTGCACTCTGATGTTGGCGAGAGTACTGAGTTTTTTCTAGTGAAAAAATTGATTTAACGAAGTTGCAGCCATTTTTGGAGATGCACTTTCATGAGCACTACAATTTATTTTACCGCCCAAATTCTAGTTTTAACAACATTCGTTTTACCGCCAAATAAATAGTTTGAAAACTTTTACACCGTTTTGGTATTCTGCCGGCTTAAATTGCAGTTCAATTTCGTAACCACCACAATAGGTGGTTATGTCGCGTTACCGCGAAAAATTGCACGTGTTTTGTGGACAGAAAATACCGAAAATTTTGTACACATACTGGTTCACAAGAATTAATAAACAACAAAAGCACTTTTTTACACGAAGTTTCGTTCGCGTTTGCATTTTATTCTCTATTGCGCGTTGTTTTTGATAGCGTTGCCATGTACGCTGGAATCGCGGTTACATGAACTGCATTGCCAACGGTTACGATTTTCGGTTAGATAATCTTCCAGGTACAAAATTACCGGTTACGCACAGAATTGACCAGTTAATGGCACTTCATCGCCACTACCATTGATTCTTATTTAGTTTAGATTTGTCTTCAGCAACATTAATGGAAACTCACGTATTTCCTTTCAAACACAGACAATTGCATGCAAGTGCTGCAATTTTTTCCTTTACTTATTTTAAAGCTTTCAGATCTGAAATCCATTAAAATAGGTGTTAGTTTTCATTTTTACCAATGCAGAAAAATTTCCAAAAATTAAAATCTTAGTGGTAATGGAGATGAAGTTACATTAAAAACCAAACGCCACTTAAAATCAGTTGTAATTTACTAAAATTAAATTATGAGTCAACTCAAAAATAAATTTTTATTGGTAATTGAAATGGAATGGTTAGTGAAGTTTGTTGCATTTAAATTTGAATGCAACCTGCCCATATGTGATATAAAACAATAATCGACATTCGAAAGTAGGAACATGCCAATTGAATAAATATTTGGAAATTTTAAGCATCACTCATTATTTGAAGCAAAAAGGAAATAAGTCACATACTCATCATGTAGACTTGCGCTGACTGACCAAACTAACATGAATGACTGTTGATTTCTTCGTTAACATTTTTTTTTGACACAGTAAATTCATATAAACAAGCTGTATATTTTATAGGGTAGAAGGGGGCACATTCGCCACCCCTTGTTGTTGTTTTTTTTTTAAAGCCACCCCAAGTTTTCTCTAAATTTATCAGTGCTATGAAGCTTTAGTAATAAATAGATTGTTCTTACCTTGACATTCTGCACGTAAGTATACTCGTATATTGTAATAACTTTATTAATTTCGACAGTATGAAAAATTTTTTCGTAATTGTGAAAGTAGATAAAAGGTTCAGATTTGAAGTCAAGCAAACATCAATCAAAAATGCTATTAGTTTAGCTTACCACAGCAATTAAAAGGAAAATATGGCGAATGTGCCCCCTTCTATCCTACGTGTACGGGTAAAATTTTGGATTAATTTTGAAAGCATGAATCAGTTTTATCAATTTTTCAACATTTTTGTTGTTTAATTTAAGCCATTCGGCTTAGATTTTCAAACTAACTCAAAAGGATTTCGAAATTGTTAAAAACTAAACCTGAGCGTTTAAAAAAGCTGTAGATACAGCGGAATAAATTTTTTTTTGTTTTATTTTATTTATTTGTTGAAACTTTTTTAAATAAAAGCTTAAAATATTGAGGTCCAGCCAAAAAATTATTACGTGGGATGGGCCGACTTAAAAATTTCAAAATAAAAGTAATCCTGGCAACCCTGGCAAGTCAAGTCGAAAGTTTTTGCGCTCGTAAAACCAAATAAATAATTCAAAAATTAAAGTGTGTATTACTTAAAACAAGCGTGATATTTATGCTACATGTGATTTATTGAACTTAAATCCAAAAGACGTTTTTTAACCCGGAGCTCCAGCACAATAATTGTGAAAGTTTACAAAGGTGATCCAGTAATTTAATTGCACTGCAACAACAACAATTAGTGCATAGAGAACTGATTGGTTAAGGTGACCAGGTGTATCAATAAAGCAAAGAAAATGTTTTACTTGGAACTTTAATCATTTTAATAAATTCATGATGACGCCTACTACTGTTGCACAGAAACGTCGTCAGTCGACGTCAGGAAAAAGCTCTCCTGTTCCTAAAACGGCCAGAATTGATGAACATGTTAGTCTTGGTGAGGTATTTGACAAATTGAAACAGCTAGAGGAGAGGGTTAAGCAACAAACAGAGCAGCTGCGACCACTTATTGAAGGGATATCCACTAAACTTGAGGAAGTTGAGAAGAAATTAACGCAACGTATTGAGAAGGAAATATCGGTGCTCAATGATATGGTGACTGATTCGTCGGCGCGCATTACCGTTTTAGAAACGAATGTTATGAAAACGGAGGAGGAAATGGTTGTTATTAAAAACCAAATAGCGGATTTAGTACACCAAAGTACTGCGCCTGACATTGCCGCTGACGCTGTTGCCTTTGGTATTCCATTTAGAGAAGGTGAAAACTTGAAAAGTATATTTAACCAGGTGTGCCTCTCGATAGACTTTATGGCTCCTCAAGTTAGGGACATTTTTCGAACCAAAGCCTCGAGCGCTATTCCCAACAGTGCGATTGTGATTAAGTTCCATTCACCTCTGGACCGTAACCGTACCCTGCGTGCTTTTGGGGAGCATAGGAGGAGAATTAAATCGGCGATTCCCCTGCATCCTCTGGGCATCGAGGGATTTTTCCACATGTTCGAAAGCCTGACAAGAGAAAATAGATTTTTACTGCAGGAGGCCGTTAAACTGCGTCGAATGAAGAAATTAATATCAGTATTCACAATAAGAGGTATTGTGCATGTGAGAGCTGACAGAACAGCTAACAGCCCGCCAACGGTAATAAGCACTGAAGATGACTTGTTGCGGTTTCGCTAGGATAGTGATAAGTTTTAAGTGTTTAAGCGATTGCTCTTGTACCTTATGTATCTCAAGCTTAGTCAAACTCATACATTTTTGTTGCCCTAAGGTTGCTTTTAACTTATGCTGTCCAAATGATTGTAAGCAACCAAATGAATAGCATTGATGACAATAGTCTTGCATTGCTAAATATCCTATGCAGCCGGCAGAGGGGTTTTAATGTCGTTCATTTTAACGCACGAAGCCTAAATAATGAGAAAATGGATCTGGTTAGGAGAACGTTTGAACGGTCTTCCGTGGATATTATTTGTGTATCGGAGACCTGGTTTAGGTATGACATTAAGGATGCCCATTTTGAAATAGAAAACTATAACTTATATCGGAATGACAGAATATCTAAAAAGGGTGGGGGCGTAGCTATATATTGTAAGAAATATTTGAAAAGTCGTGTGGTTTCCCGCTCTATTGGAGACACAACTGAGTACATGCTGATTGAGCTGTCAAATTCCACGTCTAAGATTCTCTTGTCTTGCGTGTACAATCCAAATAGATGTTTTAGTGTAAAAGACTTTTTTAATGAGTTGTCTAAAGTTACTGTTGACTTTGATGATATCATAGTCTGTGGCGACTTTAATGTAAATATGTTGTGTAATGATATGTGTAGCTCCCGCCTCCGAGATGATATGTCTAGTGTAGGCCTTTCTTTAATCAATTCCTCGGTTCCCACAAGATATGGAAATAACTGTTGCCCTAGTCTTCTTGATTATTTCATTGTGTCTGACCCGTCATCGGTCTTAAAATTTGACCAAATGTCGTTTATTTCTGATCACGATTTAATTTTCTGCGCATTTGACATTACTTTTTACCATCATAATTCAGTTCATGTCCCTAGTTGTTTTCCTGATTATCGCTTGCTTAATGTTAATAGCCTGAACTCTGATCTATCGTGCGTTAATTGGTCTGATTGTTGGAGCCTATCGTCCGTGAATGAAAAATTAAACTATTTAAATAATATCATTTTAAACCTTTACAGCATCCATATACCCTTGCGTACAGTCCAAGCAAAACCTCGATCGTGCCCCTGGTTCAACAAAACTATTCGTATCATGATTAAGAAACGGAACAAGGCCTATGCGGCTTGGAAAAGGAATCAGGTAGACATACTCTGGCGTGCTTATAAAATTATACGTAATGAAACAACTGCTGCTATAAAACGCGAGAAACGCAAGTATTTTGGTAGAATGCTAGATTCTGAGCTTCCTAACAATGTGCTGTGGCGTAACCTGAAGAATCTTCGCGTGTATGCTAAAGAAACCCCGCAATGTTCGCTTGACCCTGAAGAGCTCAATGATATTTTTGTTAAGTGTGCTACCCCTACTAGCTCTACAAATTCTCACTATATACTCCCTTCTCTGTGTGCTGGCCAGCAATTTGAATTTTGTGCTGTGTCAGAGCTTGATGTGGCACAATGCGTTTATAAGATACGATCGAATGCGATTGGTGCGGATGGTATTCCAATAAAATTTGTCAAAATAATTTTACCACAAATACTGCCAACCCTGACCCATGTTATAAATCACTGCATTACAACCTCGTGTTTCCCTGATGCGTGGAAAGTTGCTACTGTACTTCCAGTAGCTAAAAATAAGGTTGCAAGTAGTCCGTCTGATTTTCGTCCGATAAGTATTCTTCCTGCCCTATCAAAAACTCTTGAGACCCTGATATCAGAGCAGATCAATTCCCATATTGAAAAACACAAATTACTATCGCCATTGCAATCTGGGTTTAGAGCAAAACACAGCTGCTCCACGGCTGTTATTAAAATTCTTGATGATATACGCACTCCTTATGATGGTAACCAAATTACATTGCTGTGTCTGCTAGACCTTTCAAAAGCATTTGACTCTGTCAACCATTCGTTGCTATGCAAGAAACTCAAATCTTATTTCGGCTTCGGGAACTCTGCTCTAAGACTTATGATGAGCTACTTGGACGGTAGAGCCCAACGTGTAAAGGTGGGGTCAGAATTTTCTGCTCTTAAGCCACTCGTAACTGGTGTACCCCAAGGTTCTATACTTGGACCACTATTATTCAGCTTATTTGTGAATGACTTATTTAGCATCTGTCAATATGCGCATATGCATGCTTACGCGGACGACATAGAGTTGTATATGTCAGGAACACTTGAACAATGTTCTGAACTTGGTGCCAAGTTTAACAGTGACTTGTCATCTATATCTTCATGGGCGTCCAACAATTTTCTTTCCCTCAACTGTGAAAAATCGTATGTTTTGCCTATATCAAAAAGACCTATCAACGTGTCAGAACTTCCGCCTCTATTTATAAATGACAAGTGCCTTAAATTTGTCTCTAAAGCAACGAATCTTGGTTTTATTATTAACTCTAGTCTTTCCTGTGATGACCACATAAACGCCGTCATAAGCAAAGTCTACTACATTCTGCGAAACTTAAGGGTGTCTGCTGCATTTACCCCAGTTGGGATAAGGAGGCAGCTTGCTATTCAGCTAATACTTCCCATTATTTCTTATCCAGAATGTGTATATAGCAATTTAAAATCTAAATCTGCACATAAAATCGATGTAGTATTTAATCACGTAACTCGTTATGTTTTTGGATTGGCAAAACTTGATCACATATCCGCCTGGAGGACGTGTCTCTTGGGATGTGAAATATCTGAGTACCTGAAAGCAAGGAACTGTATTTTCCTGTACCGCGTCATTGCTGATAAGACGCCCAGTTATTTATATGACAAGCTAACCTTCTCGCGATCTGCTCGTAATAATTATATAATCGTACCTAGATACAATTATCTAAACTCTGCAAGACTATTCTTTGTCAATGCTATTCGCATATGGAACTCTATTCCTAACTCTATTCGAAATAGCTTAAGCAAAAGCAACTTTAGGGATGTTATATACTCACACTTTCGGCGAAGCTGAGCTTATCTTTCTATATCATATAAACTAGTAAATTTTGTTATGTATTCTGATACCTTCCTTTTTTTGGTTTACAATTTTGTCGTATGCAATGTTTACTCATTTATTTATATAATTATACATTTATTTGTTACTATCTACATACGTTATACTTTAATTTTAAACCTACTTCTATATGATCATTGTTGTACTATAAAAGATCATATAAGATCTTATTGTACTAATGCTACTGCCAATAAATGAAATGAAATGAAATGAAATAAAATACACGAAAGCGGATATTAAAATGAAATATAAAACAATGGAAAATACTCTTCTGCACCGTTACGTGACAAAAGTTGAACAAATTGTATTCCGGATCGAAAACAAAATAAACAACTGCTTAATTTACAAAGGTAAATGGAAAAAATATACATTTGCTAGACCCGACAAAAAATCAATTTTTTTTTTTTTTTGTTTTTATATTATTTTTCAGAATGGCGAAAAATACTGTAAAAGTTGCTGGCCTTGATTTTAACTTTAGTGCTTTAAGATTCGATTTTTTTTTAGACTGATCAATTCGTCAAAAACGTAAGAATCAATATACAAAAATATAAAAACAAATTTTGAAAGGGAATTTCAAGGTCTAAAGATATATGTCAAAACATTTTTTTACAAAGCGGCCGTCGTGGTGTGGCGGTAGCGTTGCTGGCCTACCACACCGAAGGTCAAAGGGTCGAGCCCTGGTACAGGTAAGTGGTTTGAGAAAGTTGTTTCAAAACGGGGTCGCCCCTCGACAGTGGTTTGGTAAACTCTCTGAGTGTATTTCTGCCATGGAAGGCTTCTCAGCAAAAATTTATCTGCTTTGCAGATTCCGTTCGGAATCGGAAAAATTAAAAGCAGCACACCACAAATTGGTAGAGAAGCTCGGTCTTAATCTCCTTAGGAGGTATATATCGCGCTAATTATTTATTTAACCATCGCTAGATTAAGATAATTAATAATCAGATAACATTTCCTATGTGGGTCATCAACATCTTATCAACGAAAATAAATAAATGATCCCACAATCACTGCCAGTGTTACCAGAAAAAAATTTATTTTGAAGGTAAATACTGTAAAAAAAAAGGTATCAAGTGCTAGTTTTTTAAATTGTATATGGTGAAATTTACATACATTACTCCGACGTTGTTTCTATATTTCGAAAGCTTAATTTCTCTGTGATACTCGATAGTCTTGTACACACCTACACACCAATTGTGGTTTGAAACTTTTAAATATTTTCCTACAAATTGTACCTTCACTTTCGAAAGCAGATATTTTTCAGTGAGAAGCTTCTTATTTAAAAAAAATTCCCAAGTATTTGTCATGTTACTTTTCCAGTGAAAAACCTGGGACATTCGGTAAAGTAGGGCGTCTTTAACTATGCTGGGGACCTTGGGCACATAAGAATTTGGGGCCCTTTTTAAATGTAAATAAAGCGAATTAAAATTTTATTACTATGATCTTCTTTATTAAGGGTTATCAGAAAGATTGAATAAAATATTTGATAATAAAAAAATTCGCTAGGTGGCGCACGGATCTACCTATTTTGAAAATTCGTATGAAGTTGGGAACCTTCCGATCGATTTTTAACTAATTTCCTGGTAACCTAGGGGCTTGAAAATTAGCACATAGTTCAGGACACTAATTTCTGAAAAAATGAGGGGAGTCTGGTGATCGGTTTTTGAGTAACTTCCCGGTGAACTTAAGACTTTAAACTTAACATATAGCTCATATTATAGTACATATCCACTAGTAAGTGTTATCAGATTAGCATCGTGCCAACTGTGCTGCTGTGTTACTCGTCCCTACTATTTTGCGTGAATTCGAATCTTTTGAATGCGAAGTAGGCTGTAAATATGTACATATGCACCTTAAACTAAAATAATCACAATTGCAATTACCGAAATGGCAGAAATACACTCGGAGAGTTTGCCAAACCACTGCCGAGGGGCGAGGCAAAGGAATATGCTTTTAGCAACTTTAACATTTGGAAAAGTTTCTTCTAACTTATCTGTTTTTATTAAGTTATGTAAAGCTGAAATATTTAAACCCGTGGATTGCTTTACGTTTTTAACATATTAGCTTAAATGAGAACATTCTGTTCATATTCATTAATATCTTCATGATAAAATTCTGCAATTTTTTTTGCATTTTTTGGTCAATTCGCTTCATTCGATTGTTGTTAACTGACTAAGAAAATTAAATCGATTATCAATTTCTTGGTATTCTGCCGAACGCTTTTTTAAATGTGTATTTATTGTGTCAAGTAGTCAAAAGTATTTACACGAAACTTTTTCTTGCCTCTCAACTGTGCAGTTTCTGATAATCCTTCAAAAAACGAGATGCGGGTGCTGCGAACTCTATCTTTCAAATTTATCTTTTTAGTCAGCATCCGGGGTTTTTCTTCAGCAGCCGCTTCGTACTGATCAAAATTGATGCTTGTATTATTGACATAACTTATCAAAGATTCGTAAAGTTTTGCTACAACGTTCATAGCCATAGTGCAGTTCAGTAAACTTTGACTTGTTTTAATCATAATTCCCAACAGATCATTCCATATTTCTGTTAGAAGAGCAGCCTCAAGATTGTCCCTTTTTTTTTGCTAGGCCCTTATATATGTGCATACGTACACTCAAATCGTAGCTGTAGCAAGAGTGCTCGTGTTGGAGAAGCCAAAGTAATTTAATTCAAAGAATACCGTTATAATTTTTCGTGTTTTGGAATGTTGTTCAGATCCCAAAAGGGCCTAACAACGCTTTAAGCTTGCTTTCATTTTTCCACCGTAAACATAACCTTAGGAATAACGTCGAATGATTTATTTTCAGGTGTACCTTTTTTGTATAATGTGCCTGACTAAAATGTTTTGAGAATAAATGTGAAGGAATTTGTTGGTCCTTCGGGGCCCGCTGAGGATGGGGTCCCTGGGGACCTGACCCGTGTATGATTAAGGCAGCACTGAATAGGACACTACCTAATATACTACCGTATACGTTACTCCCGGTCTCATATGGCGTAGAAGCATGGGCAAAGACAACTGATGAGATGGCTTTTGGAGTATTTAAGAGAAAAGTTCTTTGGAAGATTTATGGACTGGTGGACCGATCTAATGCTTACCAAATCGCAGGTGAGCTTGCATGTTTTATGTTGTTGTTGGAGTAGTAGCACTTCGCCCGGTTTAATCGACGCATCCATTCATATAATGGAACGTGACTGACCAAATAGGGTTATACTGATTTGGCAGTCCTTTGCAAGTTATGAATTCGACATGCTGCAGTACTAGCGCATTGTGGTAGCAATGAACACGTATGCCAATCAAAACTTATCAATTACCTTGCCTAAGCAGGTCAAGTGATCAAGTGGTAACCGGTGCCAGTTAACGCAAAAAGATAGAAAAAAATCTAGTTTCAAAAGCACAAAAATGGCAACACTGGTCACTACTCACACGCAGTTGAAATTCACAGCTTCCTCTTAAGTGCTAAATAATGATATTTACAATGAAAATCAGTAAACAAAAAAAGATTATCTTACTTAATATAATCACAGATCAACAATCAAGTGAGCTCGTGGTCAGACATGTCGTGAATGAGTGCTATTCAAAAATCATCAAATTATCACAATGAAGAACGTTTTTAATATTGTAGAATGGCAGCTTTAAAAAATTACTTAAGAATCTAAAATTTGCTCTAATTAGTCATAATATTGTTTGTAAATTGTGTTTTACTATATTTTAAGCACAAATTTTAGGCAATTTAGGCAGAGAAACGTTAACCTATGCCACAGTAAAGAATTTCTTTCCGCTTTAATAAAATATTTTTGCAGGTGAATAAGTGAATAGGAAAGCATGTACAAAGATTGAAAATCAAATGAACCGAAAATATAAATACATATTAGGTATGTACGAGTATGTAGCTACAGAGGCGGTCAATTGAAAAAGTAAAAAAAAACTTCGCAATCCTGTGGGGCAATAGAATACGCTCAGTAGTTTGAACGAACTGAAATAGTGAAGAAATAAAAAAATTTTCATTTTACTTAGAACTACAGCTATGGATACATAAATGGCACATTTGTTAAACTCAACTTTCTTAAGTCATAATACCATTAATATTTTGAACAAAGAAGAAATGCTTGGTATTTTTTAAAGTTTATTATCTGCATTTAATAGTAATATGAACATAGCGCCACTTTTTTGATACCAAACCAAAATAAATCCAAAAATTAGTTAAAAGTGTTGAAATGAGCTGGACATATAAATGGCACAACCTGGAAAATGGTACAAAATGGGGTTTAAACTGATTGTTAAGTATGGTTTTTCCTCACACATACGAAGCGTTAATATTTGGTGCTGTAGCCTTTATTTTTAATTACTGCTTCACATCTGCGACTCATACTCTCCACAAGTTTTTGACATTTTTCTTTGGGTATGGCATACCAAGCTTCCTGAACGGCGGACCAAAGCTCGTCCATATTTTTGTAATTTTTCTTCGCAACTTCAACCTTGGCTTCATTCCACAGGTTCTCGATTGGATTTAAGTCAGGACTTTGTGCTGGCCAATCCAAAATATCGATATTTTCTGCACTAAACCAATTTTTAACAAGTTTGGATGAATGTTTTGGGTCGTTATCCTGCATAAATTTCCAGTTAACTGGCATGTTTTCGAAGGAATATGGTTCCATGTGGGGTTTCAAAATGTCCAAGTACTGAAACTTGTCCATTTTGCCATTTATCCTTACGAGCGGACCTATTCCATGCCAAGAAAACGCACCCCAAACCATAATGTTCCCGCCACCGTGTTTGACCGTCTTTTGGGTGAACCTGGAATTATATTCCTGGCGTTTAGGGCGATGAAAAACACTCGGCCATCTGGTCCTATCCTGTTTATTTTGGTTTCATCACTCCACAGCACGTTTTTCCAAAAATTTACGGATTTTTCGCGATAAGCTCTGGCGAAGGCCAACCGCTTTGAAATGTTTTTTTTTTAAAGCAGTGGCTTTTTCCTAGAAATGCGACCAAACAAGTTTGCTTCATATAGGCGTCTTCTGACAAGCCTAGAGGATACTTTTTGATTCAAGGATTGATTAATATCGCATGCTATCTGTCGCGAGGACTTGAAAGGATCTTTTTTCGCAAATTTCACTATGGCAGCATCTGTACGCGCGTCTGTCTTTCGGGGCCTTGGCTTTCGAATTTTGCCTCTGATTAATACGTCGAGGTTCTCTTCACAGGAACTTACCGCGTTGTATACTTTTTTGCGAGAAAATTGCAAGGACTTCGCGATTTCTGTCACTTTTTGCCCGCCTTGATACATTTTCCAAATAATGCGCCTTTCTTCCGTTGTGGTATGCTTTCCCGAACCCATTTTTGACTCAAAATATTTTATATTAAATGACAAAAAATGCAATGATATTTTGATACACTTTTTTGGAAATTTAAGTGGGTGCTACGTTTGAGAAATAGTTTGTGCCATTTATATGTCCATTTAAAATTAGCATTGGTGATTGTTGTTGGAGCAAAGCTCGAATTTTTATGTTTGTTTGTTAATTGATATTAGAGGAAAATTTACAACGTTATACACAGCGATGGTATGGGATGACATGTTTCGAAGTGCCCAGCTTCTCATCAGACCCCTTCTCGGACACTGAGATACGAACCCAAGTGTCTGTACCAAAGCCGCTGTTAGAGTACTTCAACAACTAAGCTATGATGCCCTGTAGCGTCACGATGCATTTTTCCTCTAATGTGTCATTTGCTTATTCCTTTTATACATTCTTTGGTACATATATTTTATATGTCAACGCATTGTTTTCACAAAATTCATTACGGTAAAGAATTCGCAAAACATAATGTAGCATTATTTTGCTTTATAAGTAACAGCTAGTGCGACATGAAATTCAGAACAAATATTTTAGCACTGTAATCAACTTTAAGTTCAAAATCGATGGTATTAAGTTTGGTTCAAGAAATGTGCCATTTATGTGTCCATAGCTGTATATCCGCTAGAAAATGGTATCCCGCAGGGCTCGTAATATTGTTCAGCATTGCATTTAATGAAATAAGCAACATTATAAAATCTAACAATTTTGTGGATCATTGCCTTTATGCCGACGATGTCTATATACTCTGCAAAAAAAAACAACAACACAGAAACCAACCTAATTTTTAAAGATCTTATAAAGGATATCCTGAGCTGGGGTGACTACTCTGGAGCCAAGATATCCTTAGCCAAAACTACAAATTTCCACATAGAAAACATTCGTGTGACTTTCACAATCGCACATTAACAATAAATAACATAGAAATCGAAAATGTAAAACAATTGAAGATTTTAGGTATTATGTTTACGCATAACTACCGATGGACATGTCACTTTTTCTATCTTAAAAAAGCATTAGCTGCCAGAATTAATATTATTAGGTATCTTGCTAATAAGAAATGTCATGTACACATTGATACTCTTATATATTTAACCAAAACGCTACTGCTAAGTAAAATCGACTATGGCGTCTTCCTCCTCTGGAATTCTCCAAAATCTACTATCAACATAATCAAGCCAACATACCACCAAGCAGCAAGAGCAAGTGTATACGCATTCCGAAAGACTCCCGTATAAGAAACATCTTAGCTGAAGCCGGCTTACCGTCTATCGAAGAGAGAATATACCAAGTCCATGCGAGACTCATCCCTAAACTTCTACCGAGAGCTACCAAGCACAAAATCCACCGTGGGAAATCAAAAACAAGTCATGTGACTTTGCTCTATCCATGTTTAAAAAGAACACTACATCTCCAGAGCTCTACCATACCATGTTCAAAGAGCGCAGAGAATACTATGAAGCCGAAAACTGGACTCTATGGTTCACAGATGGGTCAAAATCTGAACAAACACCTGCGAGCTTCGCTGTGATCGCCTCAAACGGCGACACTTTAAGGATGCAAAATTTACTGGACTACACATCTGTTTTCACTGCAGAAGCAGTCGCTAGCAGCACTGCCATATGTTTGGCCTTGGAAAACAACTATAAAACCCTCATATGTACCGATAGGAAGTCCGTCATGCAAGCTATTCAAAACCCATTATCTAACTCAAGTACAATAAGCCGAATTAGAGACGTGCTCATAGGCAACGAGGAAGCAATACGTCTACTCTGGATACCAGTGCATATTGAAATCTATGGAAACGAAAAAGCAGACAGTGCTGCTGAATCAGCCTCCCTAACTCCCGTAACAAAAGATCCCACACTTGAAAAGAAAAACATGCGCACATTTATTATGCGAGAGACCTCACTCCTCCTCAATATCCAACCGACATACATATCAAAGTCGCATATAAAACTCTTCTCTCGGATACGCCTTGGACATACTTCGAGCACGCATGAACATCTTCTCTCCGGTAAGCCAACCCCTGCCTGTGCACATTGCGGCCAAACTATCTCATTAAACCATATATTCGTGGAATGCCCTGAGTTGACAGACGCCAGAAACCATTACCTCAGAAGAAACTGGACTTAACTCCTAAAAAACCCCACCAAAGAGAACATCAACTCCATCTACAACTTTATGAACCACATCCGAGTCCGAATTTGAATAGTTTACAAAACCTAAAACACAACAAAAAACACAAGCAAAATCTACCCACTAAATATACTTGCATATCCTTCACCAAATCATTATCTACATAACGCAATAAATTCTAGCAATGAGATATTTTGTTTTATCTATGTATATTCACAGAGCTGATAGCCCTGGCAGCTAATGCTCGCTTAATGTTAACATATTAAGTTAATTTGTTGTT
The DNA here is from genome assembly GCA_949987695.1 of Merzomyia westermanni. Lineage (NCBI taxonomy): Eukaryota > Metazoa > Arthropoda > Insecta > Diptera > Tephritidae > Merzomyia > Merzomyia westermanni. The sequence continues at coordinate 124,122,087 of OX465291.1, read as the reverse complement.
GTTGTTGTTGTTAACAGTGCTTCGCCCTGCCCAATGGGCTCGATCACTCTAAATTGTCATCAGGCTCTTCTAACGGAAGTCCGAGGAAACGCGCAGTTTCCACAGGGTTGGGCGTGAGTGATGTAGGTGTTCCCACAACAGCCGGTTCTATCGCACCGGAATGACCCGGCCAAGGGCTGTTATTTCAGTGTAACCCTGTCCAATCTGTCCCGTCCCACCCTTAAATTGTCATCCTCGGAGCAAACCCTGGCAGCTGGGTTGCTCCATTGTCTCTTGTTACGGGCTGGGGTCGAACCCAAGCCTGGACCAAGAGACCGGATCTGCTGCGTTTGCTGGAAGTTAATTTGTTTATAAATAAGGTCCATAAAGCTGGCAGAGCAAAGTCAGCAGAACAAAAAACTAACTTATGGAAAATTAGGTGCTCAAAAGGTGCTAATTAAGTGCCCTAATCCCAAAAAAAGTGCTCTTCTATTTTTTCCAAAAAATTATGTTCTGCTAGCTTTAGGCTAATCCTAGCAGAGCAGTATACGTAAACAGTCAAAAGAGACGATACATCAAAAGTTGTTATGCAGAAATTTAGTGCTCAATAAAGTGCTCCAGAAAAACCCTACCCCAAAAAAATAGCTCCCCTTTTTTAAAAAAAAAAGTTATGTTCTGTTAGCTTTAGCCTAAACCAAAACTAGGTTTAGCCTAAAGCTAGCAGAACATCAATTTTTTAAAAAAAAAAAGGGGAGCTATTTGTTTGGGGTAGGGGTTTTCGGAGCACTTTATTGAGCACTAAATTTCTGCATAACAACTTTTGATCTAGTCGTCTCTTTTGACTGTTTACGTATCCTGCTCTGCTATGTTTAGCCTAAAGCTAGCAGAACATCAATTTTTTTTTAAAAAGGGGAGTTTTTTTTTGGGGTAGGGTTTTTCTGGAGCACTTTATTGAGCACTAAATTTCTGCATAACAACTTTTGATGTATCGTGTCTTTTGACTATTTACGTATACTGCTCTGCTAGGTTTAGCCTAAAGCTAGCAGAACATCAATTTTAAAAAAAAAAAAGGGGAGCTATTTTTTGGGGGTAGGGGTTTTTTGGAGCCCTTTATTGAGCACTAAATTTCTGCATAACAACTTTTGATCTAGTCGTCTCTTTTGACTGTTTACGTATCCTGCTCTGCTATGTTTAGCCTAAAGCTAGCAGAACATCAAATTTTTTTTTAAAAAGGGGAGTTTTTTTTTGGGGTAGGGTTTTTCTGGAGCACTTTATTGAGCACTAAATTTCTGCATAACAACTTTTGATGTATCGTCTCTTTTGACTATTTACGTATACTGCTCTGCTAGGTTTAGCCTAAAGCTAGCAGAACATCAATTTTTTAAAAAAAAAAAGGGAGCTATTTTTTTGGGGTAGGGGTTTTTTGGAGCACTTTATTGAGCACTTAATTTCTGCATAACAACTTTTGATCTAGTCGTCTCTTTTGACTGTTTACGTATCCTGCTCTGCTAGGTTTAGCCTAAAGCTAGCAGAACATCAATTTTAAAAAAAAAAAAGGGGAGCTATTTTTTGGGGGTAGGGGTTTTTTGGAGCCCTTTATTGAGCACTAAATTTCTGCATAACAACTTTTGATCTAGTCGTCTCTTTTGACTGTTTACGTATCCTGCTCTGCTATGTTTAGCCTAAAGCTAGCAGAACATCAAATTTTTTTTTAAAAAGGGGAGTTTTTTTTTGGGGTAGGGTTTTTCTGGAGCACTTTATTGAGCACTAAATTTCTGCATAACAACTTTTGATGTATCGTCTCTTTTGACTATTTACGTATACTGCTCTGCTAGGTTTAGCCTAAAGCTAGCAGAACATCAATTTTTTAAAAAAAAAAAGGGAGCTATTTTTTTGGGGTAGGGGTTTTTTGGAGCACTTTATTGAGCACTTAATTTCTGCATAACAACTTTTGATCTAGTCGTCTCTTTTGACTGTTTACGTATCCTGCTCTGCTAGGTTTAGCCTAAAGCTAGCAGAACATCAATTTTTAAAAAAAAAAAGGGGAGCTATTTTTTTGGCGTAGCGGTTTTTTGGAGCACTTTATTGAGCACTTAATTTCTGCATAACAACTTTTGATCTAGTCGTCTCTTTTGACTGTTTACGTATCCTGCTCTGCTAGGTTTAGCCTAAAGCTAGCAGAACATCAATTTTTTTAAAAAAAAAGGGGAGCTATTTTTTTGGGGTAGAGTTTTTCTGGAACACTTTATTGAGCACAAAATTTGTGCACAACAACTTTTGATCTATTCGTCTCTATTGACTTATTACGTATACTGCTCTGCTAGGTTTAGCATAAGCTAGCTTTAGGATAATCCTAGCAGAGCAGTATACGTAAACAGTCAAAAGAGACGATACATCAAAAGTTGTTATGCAGAAATTTAGTGCTCAATAAAGTGCTCCAGAAAAACCCTACCCCAAAAAAATAGCTCCCCTTTTTTTAAAAAAAAAGTTATGTTCTGTTAGCTTTAGCCTAAACCAAAACTAGGTTTAGCCTAAAGCTAGCAGAACATCAATTTTTTTAAAAAAAAAAGGGGAGCTATTTGTTTGGGGTAGGGGTTTTCGGAGCACTTTATTGAGCACTAAATTTCTGCAAAACAACTTTTGATCTAGTCGTCTCTTTTGACTGTTTACGTATCCTGCTCTGCTATGTTTAGCCTAAAGCTAGCAGAACATCAATTTTTTTTTAAAAAGGGGAGTTTTTTTTTGGGGTAGGGTTTTTCTGGAGCACTTTATTGAGCACTAAATTTCTGCATAACAACTTTTGATGTATCGTCTCTTTTGACTATTTACGTATACTGCTCTGCTAGGATTAGCCTAAAGCTAGCAGAACATCATTTTTTGGAAAAAATAGAAGAGCACTTTTTTTGGGATTAGGGCACTTAATTAGCACCTTTTGAGCACCTAATTTTCCATAAGTTAGTTTTTTGTTCTGCTGACTTTGCTCTGCTAGCTTTATGGACCTTTATAAATAATAATAATATATGGCCCAATTTGAAACGGTATATGTAGGTATACAGAATCAAAGGAAGAATGTGTTCTATATTTCACCATTCAATACATTCCATTCAATTTCATTAGTAGTTATTTAGCGATGCGTGAGCAATCATATGTACATACAGACAGGAATTCAAATAATTTAGGCTTATGTTCCGCTAACTGAAGCTACCAATACGAAACTAAACTAGAAAGCATGTTTTTGATCTATTTCTTCCTATTCCTTTCGCTCTTTCGACTTGCACTCACTTGAAATAAGAATTGTAGAGTTGATCACGTTGTTATTTGAACTCATTGTTGGGCGTTGGGGCTGCCCAGAACTCATATAGAGTATCTGTCCAGTCCTCGTGAGGCTATCTCGTTCTGCCCTTCTATTTATAAACTACTAAAGCCAATTATGACCACTTTAACCCAATTTTCCACGCTCTCACTACTTAAATTAGAGTCCGACCGATTAATCGGCAAGGGCATCGCCATTGCTTATCATCGACCAAAAGATTCAACATCGAACATCCCATGTGTTTTTAATTTTTTATTTCCTTTAAAGTTTTAATTATTAATGTATTTCCTGCTTTGTTTTCATTATTCCCCTGTTTCCGATGTAAATTAACTTCGCTATTCTTAGAACTGTTACTATCATTTATAATGGGGCAGTGATAAATGAGCTATGACAAGAGCCCCGGTCCAGAATCGGGCTGTAAGGTTGATACCATGAAGCCAATGGGATAGCTGGTATCAGCGCTATGTGTGAATACAATTACGCTAAGTGCTCTTTCGTCGTCCCTCAATAGTGTTTTTGTAAAGAATACTTCCGATACAGCAAAATTTCGATGAACATTGGTTACAACTCTACATATACAGCGGTTTTGAGTAAAGCACAAACAAACATACAGATAAAGAGACACAAATTATAAAACCGGTACTTAGTCATACGATACTCTTGCAATTTTTCGGAATGGTTTTTCGATCCCGAAAGTGTCTAAATTATCCCGAAATGGTCCCAAGAACAAAAGTCGCGAAACGTTCCTGAAGTGATCCCGAACGGACCCCAAAGAATGCATTCGCGAACGAATAGCACATCTTTTTATACGTTCTCGTCGGAGAATGCGAACTGTGTCCTTTTTTCTAGTTCGCGAATGTAAAAACCCGATCAACGTCAGATGAAATAAGAACTAAACTAACACAAAAGACTAAAAAAACAGTGCCCCTGCGGGTTAGAGGTTTAGAATATGCCCGAGGTAGGCATACCGGTCGTAAGAGGCGACTAATATGCACAAAGGTAATGACGTGCAACTCGATGGTTGATCTACGTATATGATGCCTCTCCCTCTCATTACCCATCTTATCCTTCCTTGCGGAAGGAGGGGTGACATGACCTAGAAGGTTTCACTGGTTATAAATCGCTACCACGACAGTCGGGCAGTACCGCAAGGGAGTACCGGAGCGTACCGGGTTCAAATCCGGCCAAGGACTGTTAATTCGACAACACTCCCTAAAACTTTCGGGGAGTGCTTTTTGTCGTTACCACATCAACAATAACAACCAAAAAAACAGATGGGACAGGTTTACCTCGTATCAAACCCTGGCAGCTGAGTTGCTCCATTGTCTCCTGTTACGGGCTGGGGTCGAACCCAACCCTAGACCAAGAGATTGGATCTGCTGCGTTTGCTGGAAGAAAATGCATATTAAACGGCCATATTCGGTAACCCTGCCATCCACAGACCCCGTACTTTCTTTAGTACTTTCGAGGCACCATGCTGTACACGCCTAAGGGCGTCCCGCGGTACACGTCGCTCTGGCGCTCCCCTACCACCCCTACCAACTTCAAGTAGCCACAATGGTGGCCCAGTCTACACGACTGGCAGCACTGCTGCCATTCCCGCCACACCCACTCCCGACTGTCGCTCACGCTTACCAGCGTCTCCATCTCGCACGGCTGCTCAGCACTCCTATCACTCCGGAATAGGCCAGATATGAGCATCGTCGAGCGTCAGTCCCCTCTTTCTGTCCCCATTGCCCCCCCTGCTTCCAGCTTGCACGTGGGCCAGGACCACCACCTTCTCGTACCTTTCACTACGTGCACCGTTTGTCGGCAAATATTATATACGCGTGCGACATCGGTCAAGTGCAACAATTGCCTTGGCCTGTATCACACCCTTATGTGCTCTGGGCTCGCAAACTCAGCATTCTGTACAGTCAATGGAGATGCCCCCACCAGGGTGGCAGGTAACTGTCACAGTTCACCAGACATCTCCATAACGAGCGCGGGCCTTATTAACTTTGTCATCTGGCGACCGATGCTTACATTAGCTTCAGACCACCTACCCATCCTACTCTCCGTTGAACGACCGACCGACTTCATAACGACTGATAAACTAACATACATTAACTTCACCAAAGCGGACTGGGGCCGCTTTACGGACTATACAGAGTGCTCCTTCGCTGCCTTACCCACTCCTACGGACGTACGCAAAGGTGAAAGAGAGTTTCGAAAGGTCATTGATTCAGCCTCAGGCCGCTTCATTCCTGCTGGCAGAATACCAGAAATTCGTCCTAATTTCCCGGCAGAAGCTGCGGCGATGGCAAGAGAACGTGACCAAGTGAGACTCACCAATCCCGCAGATCCCAGAATAAAAGATCTCAATGCGTAGGATTGTCAACGAACACAAGCTGACCAAGTGGAAACAACACCTTGAGACATGCAACCTCTCCGGCGGAGTCGCCAATTATGGTCGACTGTCAAGGCCCTATCCAATCCGACCAAACACAAAGACAAGGTCGCCATTGCTTTCGGCGACAGCGTCAAATCGGACGCCAGGAAATGCGCGAGCTTCTTTTGCCGGCTGTTTAAAATGCATCCACCTGCGGATAGGACTAAGAGAAGTCATCCGACGTGCGCACAAACACAAAATTGCGACCTTTGCCGTCTCAGTCGAAGAGGTCAAGGAAGGCACAATGAAGGCCAAACCTTCAAAATCCATCGAACCCGACGGAATCGCCATGAAAATGATTAAACACCTAGGCCACGAGGGACAGAGTTATTAAGCGGCTCTTTTCAACCTCTCTCTAACTGCTTTCGTCATACCTGAGATATGGAAACAGGCGATTGTAGTTCCCCTACTAAAACCAGGGAAACCGGCGAACCAAGGAGACTCTTATCGTCCAATATCCCTCCTTTCGCCAATTGCGAAATTACTAGAGACCATTCTGCTCCCTTACTTTATTGCAAATCTGAAATTGGCTGATGACCAGCATGGTTTCCGCAAATCTCACAGCACGACATCCGCTTAGAATGCCATTACAACACAGATAAATCATGGTTTGAATCAACACCCACCAAACCATAGGACTTTTCTCGTGGCACTTGACCTACATATCTAATGCATTTGATACGGTTGTTGTTGTTGTTAACAGTGCTTCGCCCTGCCCAATGGGCTCGATCACTCCAAATTGTCATCAGGCTCTTCTAACGGAAGTGCGAGGAAACGCGCAGTTTCCACAGGGTTGGACCAGAGTGATGTAGATGTTAGAAGAGTGGGTTCAACTGAACAGGAGAAGAGATGTATGGTATCATGAGGGAACATACCACATGCAGGGCTTGTGTTTGGTATGTTGGGGTTCAGCCTGGATAAGTAAGAGTTTAACCTATTACAAAATCCAGAGCGAAGTTGTGCTAGTATGACCCTAGTCTCCCTCGGAAGTACACGCTCCTCTTCAGCCAATTCCGGTGGTTGAGTATTAGTAACGGGATTCACAGGCCGAGATCTGAGAGATCTATCTACCGACTCGGAGGTCATTTAGAGCCCGTCTATGGTTCCGCAGATCAAACGGCAGAGAAATATGATGCCGGATCTCATCGTAATGCTTACGGAGATGTCTCTTTATGTCTCTGGGGGGCGGTGCTACATCCATAAGATGTCGGTTTGGATGACTAGGTTTATGACAGTTCAGAAGGAACTGTCTACTCAAGAGTTCCGCATGCTCTTGAACATTAAGCAATTTTGCCTCTTGATGGAGGTGAGACTCAGATGACATAAGCAGGCATCCCGTAGCAGTTCTGATGGCGGTGTTTTGGCAGACTTGCAATTTCCTCCAGTTGGTGTCAGAAAGATTGGGCGACCATATAGGCGCAGCATAGTCAATAAACGGCCGGCCAATAGCCTTATATGTAGCAAGCAATGTTTCTTTGTCTTTTCCCCAACTACTGCCGGCCAGTGACTTGAGGATCTTATTGCGGCTCTGTACCTTTGAGGCTATTGCGGTGGCATGACCAGCGAAGGTGAGGCCGTTGTCAAATGTCAAATGTTGGGTGGTTGACAGTATGTAGAGGTACTCCGTCTACGTGGACATTTAACTCTTGCCCCATCTGCGCATTCCATGTAGTAAACAGGGTCGCCGTCGATTTAGTCGGAGATAGGGTCAGATTACGCTCGGTGAAGAAGCTGGAAAGGTCATGGAGGTAACTGTTGATTCTAATACAGAGGCCATTATCGTGCAGTCGTCAGCGTAGGAAACAATGGAGACCCCCTCTGGTGGGGGAAGTCTCGAAATATAGAAATTAAACAAAAGGGGAGAGAGAACACCACCTTGCGGCACCCCTTGTTTTATTCTTCGTGGTCTAGATTTCTTGTTCCTAAATTTGACTGTTGCCTGTCGACCATTGAGGTAATTAGCGGTCCACCTCTTAAGGCCGGCAGGGAGCGGTGGGTCGTCCAGATCTCGGAAGAGTGTGGCGTGATTGACCGTGTCAAATGCATTTGACAGGTCAAGTGCCACGAGAACCGTCCTATGGTTTGGTGGATAATGATTCAAACCGTTGTTAATCTGCGTTGTAATGGCGTTCAAAGCGGATGTCGTGATGTGATTTTTGCGGAAACCATGTTGATGATCGGCCAATTTTAGATTTGTGACGAAGTAAGGAAGCAGAATGGACTCTAGTAGTTTCGCTACCGGCGAAAGGAGGGATATCGGGCGATAAGACACTCCTAACCCGGCTTCCCTGGTTTTAGTAGGGGAACTACAATCGCTTGTTTCCATATCTCAGGTATAACGAAGGTAGTTAGAGAGAGATTAAAGAGAGCCGCTAAATAACTCTGTCCTTCGTGGCCAAGGTGTTTGATCATCTTCATGGCGCTTCCGTCGGGTCCGATGGATTTTGGGGGTTTGGCCTTCATTATGGCTTCCTTAATCTCTGCGACTGAGACGGCAATGGGCGCAGTAGAGTGTTTGTGTTTGCGCGCACGTCGGAAGGCTCTTCTCTTAGTCCTATTCGCAGGTGGATGCATTATAAACAGCTGGCAAAAGAAGCTCGCGCATTTCCTGGCGTCCGATTTGACGCTGTCGCCGAAAGCAATGGCGACCTTGTCTTTGTGTTTGGTCGGATTGGATAGGGCCTTGACAGTCGACCATAATTTGCCGACTCCGCCGGAGATGTTGCATGTCTCAAGGTGTTGTTTCCACTTGGTCAGCTTGTGTTCGTTGACAATCCTACGAATTTCCGCATTGACGTTCTCTTGCCATCGCCGCAGCTTCTGCCGGGAAATTCGGACGAATTTCTGGTATTCTGCCAGCAGGAATGAAGCGGCATGAGGCTGGATCAATGATCTTGCGAAACTCTCTTTCGCCTTTGCGTACGTCCGTAGGAGTGGGTAAGGCAGCGAAGGAGCGCTCTGTATATTCAGTAAAGCGGTCCCAGTCCGCTTTGGTGAAGTTGATGTATGTTATTTTATCAGTCGTTATGAAGTCGGTCGGTCGTTCAACAGAGAGTAAGATGGGTAGGTGGTCTGAAGCTAATGTAAGCATCGGTCGCCAGATGACAAAGTTAATAAGGCCCGCGCTCGTTATGGAGATGTCTGGCGAACTGTGACAGTTACCTGCCACCCTGGTGGGGGCATCTCCATTAACTGTTCAGAATGCTGAGTTATCTATTTGGTCTGCAATTGCGTGGCCTCTGCTGTCTGCTGGCAAGTTGGAGTGCCAGAGATCGTGATGCGCGTTGAAGTCGCCTAGATTTAGACGATTACCGCCCCTTAGCAACACACTAATGTCGGGATGATAATCTCTAGGACAACACGTGACAGGAGGAATATAGATGTTTATGATTTGCAGGTCGGCGTCTCCTGACCGGACTGCTATGCCTTGGCATTCTAAGGTAGAGTCCCTGGGGTCGACGTCAGGGGAAAATAGATTATATTGTACAGAGTGATGTGTAATGAACGCAAGGCCACCCCCAAGACCGCTGGGTCGGTCTTTTCGATGTACATTATACCCATCACAAGTTCGTAAGTCCGATCTCGTGTTCAATTTTGTCTCTTGTATCGCGGCGATTTTGATGTTGTGCGTCTTCATAAAGTCAGTTATCTCCACGATCTTTCCAGCTAATCCGTTATGAACGAATCCGTCCAAAGGTTACCGTTTGCGAGCCCAGAGCACATAAGGGTGTGACACAGGCCAAGGCAATGGTTGCACTTGACCGATGTCGCAGGCGTATATAATCTTTGCCTACAAACGGTGCACGTAGTGAAAGGTACTAGGAGATGGTGTTCCTGACCCACGTGCAGGCTGGAAGCAGGGGGGGGGCATTAGGGGCAGAGACAGAGGGGACTGACGTTCGGCGATGCTCATATCTGACCTATTCCGGAGGGGATAGGAGTGTTTAGCGGCCGTGTAAGATGGAGACGATGGTGTGCGTGAGCGACAGTCGGGAGTAGGTGAGGCGGAAATGGCAGCGGTGCTGCCAGTCATATAGACTGAGCACTATTAGAAGTGGGTAGAAGCGGTAAGGGAGTGCCAGAGCGGCGACTACCGCGGGACGTCCTTGGATGTGTACAGCAAGGTGCCTCAAAAGTACTGAAGAAAGTACGGGGTCTGTGGATGGCAGGGTTAAGCCCTGAACATCCAGATTTATGTAACCATCTTTTACACTTGGCGCATTGTACCGAATACGACCGTTTAATATAAATTTTTTTTCCAGCAAACGCAGCAGATCCAGTCTCTTGGTCCAGGATTGGGTTCGACCCCAGCCCGTAACAAGAGACAATGGAGCAGCCCAGCTGCCAGCTGTTGTGGGAATGCATTTTGATACGGTCAACCACCACACTCCTTCGGCCTTAAAAGGTGGACCGCTAATTATCTCAATGGTCGACGGGCATCAGTCAAATTCGGGAACAAGAAATCTAGGCCACAATGAATTAAACAAGGGGTGCCGCAAGGTGGTGTCTCCTTTTGTTTAATTTCTGTATTTCGACACTTCCCCCCACCAGAGGGAGTCTCCATTGTTTCCTACGCTGACGAATGCACCATAATGGCCTCGGGCAAGGGTGCCTCCATTGACGAACTCTGTAGGCCCCTGCGGGTTAGGGGTTTAGAATAAGCCCGAGGTAGGCATACCGGTCGTAAAAGGCGACTAATACGCACAAAGGTAATGACGTGCAACTCGATTATTGATCTACGCATATGGTGCCTCTCACCTCTCATTACCCATCTTATCCTTCCTTACGGAAGAAGGGGTGACATGACCTAGAAGGTTTCACTGGTAATAAATTGCTACCACGACAGTCAGGCAGTACCGCAAGGGAGTACCGGAGCGTACCGGGTTCAAATCCGACAAAGGACTGTTAATTCGACAACACTCCCAAAAACTTCGGGGAGTGTTTTTGTCGTTACCACAACAACAACAACAACGAACTCTGTACTAGCATTCCCACAACAGCCGGTTCTACGTACCGGAATGACTCGGATTCCTACATCCGACCAAGGGCTGTTATTTCGACTCTACCCTGTCTAACCTGTCACCTTTTTCACTAATATTGTCATCCTCCGAGCAGCTCCTTGCAGCAGGGCTGCTCAAACCCCTCCTTATCCGGGCTGGGGTCGAACCCAACCCGGGTCCAGGAGAATGGATCTGCTGCGTCTGCTGGAAGAAAATCTATGTTAAGCGTTCACACTCCGTCCAATGCAATTCTTGCAAAAGATGGTTGCACAAAACCAGATGCTCCGGGCTAAATCCCTCCACACATAGGCCCCCTAGTTTCTACAAAACTTTCGTGGCCCCTTGCTGTTCACGCCCTCGGACGTCCCGTGGCCAACGACGATCTAGTATCGCACCGTCACAAGCTTCTGTAACAGTCTGCACGACTAATAGCACAAACAACGCCCAGCAAGTAGTGTGTAACACCCGCTGCCGCTCACGCCCACAGGCGCCAACACCTCACACAGCCGCTCACAGCTACTTTCTACGTAGCACCTCTGTTTCAGAAGTGAGCAATGCCGAGCGACAGCCTACCCCCCGCCCACTTTCAACTTCCCCTTCTTCTTCCAGCACTAGTACAAATGTAAGTCAAAGCCACCAGCTCCTGGTCCCTTACACCTTGTGCTCTGTTTGTCGGTTGAGATTATATACACCTGCGACATCAGTCAAATGCAACTCTTGCCTTGGCCTGTGTCACCTGCTCATATGTTCTCAACTAGGAAACAGGAACCTATGGACTGATACGTACGTTGCACCATGCTGTCGAGCTATGCAACCTACAACGTCAACTGATTCGCCACCTTCTGGTGCTTCGGATCCCTCGACTTCTAGAGTGCGACGTAGTGTGCGACCCAGCCTGCTTCCACCAAGGCATACGCACCAGTCCCTGACTCCCAACGTGAATATTTCTCCCCCTTCGCACTTTCGCGTCCTACAACTAAACTGCAACGGCCTAACTGGGAAAGTGAGTGAAATAGTGAACTTCATGAAGCGTCAGAACATCAAGATCGCTGCCATTCAGGAGACGAAGTTAAACGCCCGATCAAGTCTTCGGACTTGTGACGGCTATAACATCCACCGACGCGACCGAGAGAGGGGACTTGGGGGCGGACTCGCCTTCATCACCCACCAATCCGTGCAATATCGTACATTTGAGCCTGACGTCGACCCGAGGGACAACCTCCTGGAACGTCAAGGAATGGTTGTCCGGACAGGAGACGTCGACCTTGAAATTATAAACATTTATATACCTCCTGCCACCTGCTGTCCGAGAGGTTACCACCCTGACATCAGTGCGTTACTCAGGGGCGATAACCGTGTAATTATCGGAGACTTCAACGCACACCACGATCTGTGGCACTCAAGCCTACAAGCCGATGGTAGGGGACAGGAATTGGCTGAACAAATAGACGATTCGACGTTTTGCACTGTGAACGGGGACGCCCCCACGAGAGTTGCGGCAAATTGTTCCAGTTCGCCAGACCTCACAATTGTCAGCGCAGGTCTCATAAACTGCGTTGAATGGCGACCAATGCTCACTCTTGCATCTGACCATCTGCCGATAGTCCTCTCAATCGATCGCCCCAATGACTTCGTCACTTCTGAGAAGCGCACCTTCACTAACTTCAACAAAGCTGACTGGGTTGGTTTTCTTGGTTTCACTGAGAGCACCTTCGCTGCTCTTCCCATCCCGTCTGATGTACGAGAAGGGGAAAAAGCGTTTCGCATGGTCATAGCTTCAGCCTCCAATCAATACATTCCGTCAGGTAGAATTAAGGAGATACGTCCGTACTTCCCCGCAGAGGCAGCGGCCCTGGCTAATGAACGTGACCACGTGCGACGCTTGAACCCTACGGATCCCCAAATTCAAGATCTCAATGCGGAGATCAGACGGCTAGTCGATCAACACAAACGCGCCAAATGGGAGGAGCACCTAAGGTCCTGCAACCTCTCTGCTGGTGTTGGCAAATTATGGTCCACTGTCAAATCCTTGTCTAATCCGACCAAACCTAACGACAAAATATCCATCACCTTTGGTGATAAGGTACAGTCGAAACCAAAGAGATGCGCGAGCGCTTTCTGCCGGCAATTCGTACTGCATCCTCCGGTTGACAAGGAAATCAGGCGCGCCATCAGGGAAGCGCACAAACGCAAAAACAACCAAGCGCCCATTGTCATCACCACCACAGAGGTTCAGGAGGCCATACGGAGGTCCAAAAATTCTAAATCCATTGGGCCAGACGGTATATCCATGCTGATGCTAAAACATCTCGGCGATGAGGGAGTAAGGTACCTAACAACCGTCTTCAATCTGTCCATGACCACCTTTGTCATTCCAGAAAGATGGAAACAGGCAAAGGTGGTGCCACTACTAAAGCCCGGCAAGCCGGCTAACGTGGGGGAGTCATATCGACCGATATCACTCCTCTCGCCAGTAGTGAAGACCTTGGAGGCGGTCTTGCTCCCTTATTATACCGCTAACCTGCGATTAGCCGAACATCAGCATGGTTTCCGCAAAATGCATAGCACTACCACCGCGCTAAACGCCATCACCACACAGATAGGTGACGGTCTCAACCAATCTCGCCCAAATGACAGGACCGTGCTAGTTGCGCTTGATCTGTCGAAAGCTTTCGACACTGTTAATCACGCACAACTCATTAACGACCTGGAAGATTCAAACCTTCCCCCCTGTCTAAAGCGTTGGACCGCCAACTATCTGAGTGGCCGGCAGTCATCGGTTGAATTTAGAGGCGAAAGATCAAAACCACGTATAATTAAGCAGGGGGTGCCACAGGGTGGTGTCCTATCCCCGCTTCTGTTTAATTACTACATATCGAGGCTCCCTTCCCCACCAGAAGGCGTCTCGATCGTCTCCTACGCCGATGACTGCACGATCCTGGCGACTGGACCCTCCGTTGATGAGCTCTGCTCGAGACTAAATTCATACCTTCCAACCCTTTCCAGTTTCTTCGCTGCACGAAACCTGACACTGTCACCGACCAAATCCTCGGCCACCCTATTTACGACGTGGACAGCGCAGGCGAACATGGAATTAAACGTCTACGTCGACGGCATCAAGCTTCCGACTGTCACACACCCCAAAATCTTAGGGGTCACGTTTGATAACATGTTCAAATACGGTGCTCATGTAGCCGCGATTGCCACCAAAGTACAAAGCCGTAACAAAATCCTCAAGTCACTAGCTGGCAGTACTTGGGGGAAAGACAAAGAAACGTTACTGGCAACGTACAAGGCAATCGGCGAGCCGGTTCTGAGCTACGCGACGCCAATATGGTCGCCGGGGTTAGCAGACACACATTGGAGGAGGTTGCAGGCCTGCCAAAACACCGCACTCAGAACCGCCACGGGGTGCCTCCTTATGTCTCCTGAGCATCACCTTCATAATGAGGCAAAAATGCTCAATGTCAAAGAGCATTGCGAGATGTTGTCCAGACAATTCCTGTTCAACTGCCATAATCAGCAGCATCCGAACAGGAACCTGCTCAACGAAAATCCGCCTCCCAGGAGAATAAGGAGTCACCTCCGTAAGCACTATGATGAGATCCGGCATCACATCTCCTCGCCGTTTGATCCAGAGGTGCACCGGCGGGCCCTCAACCTCATCCACACGGAGTCGGTAAACTCCTTTGTCAGGTCTCGTCCAGTGAATGTGGTCCTACAGGCACAAGCTCCACCTGTTGCCGCCGAGGAACGCGAACTGCCCAGGGAGACAAGAGTCACGCTGGCTCAACTTCGTTCTGGATATTGTAACAGACTAAACTCTTACTTATCCAGACTGAACCCCGACATGCCAAATGTCTGCCCGGCATGCGGCGTGTCTCCCCACGATACTAACCATCTGTTCCTCTGCTCAACCGAGCCCACTCTTCTAACTCCAATCTCACTCTGGTCCACCCCTGTTGAAGCCGCGAGGTTTCTTGGACTTCCGTTAGAAGAGCCTGATGACAATGTTGGTAGGGGGTGACACCCTGGACAGGTTAAGTAGTCGCTACAACAACAACAACAACAACTCTGTACTAGAATCAACAGTTACCTTCGTGACCTTTCCAGCTTCTTCACCAAACGAAATCTGACCCTATCTCCGACTAAATCGACGGCGACCATGTTTACGACATGGAATGCGCAGGTGGGGCAAGAGTTAAATGTCCACGTAGACGGAGTACCTCTACCTACTGTCAACCACCCGAAAATCTTGGGTGTGACGTTTAACAACGGCCTCAGCTTCGCTGGTCATACCACCGCAATAGCTTCAAAGGAACAGAGCCGCAATAAGATCCTCAAGTCACTGGCCAGGCAGTACTTGGGGAAAAGACAAAGAAACATTGTTTGCTACATATAGGGCTATTGGCCGACCGGTTATTGACTACGCTGCGCCCATATGGTCGCCCAATCTTGCTGACAACAATTGGAGGAAATTGCAAGTCTGCCAAACACCGCCATCAGAACTGCTACGGGATGTCTGCTTATGTCATCCGAGTGTCACCTCCATCAAGAGGCAATATTGCTCAATGTTCAGTACTCAGCCACCAGAATTGGCTGAAGAGGAGCGTGTACTTCCGAGGGAGACTAGAGTCATACTAGCACAACTTCGCTCTGGATATTGTAATAGGTTGAACTCTTACTTATCCAGGCTGAACCCCAACATACCAAACACATGTCCTGCATGTGGTATGTCCCCTCATGATACAAAACATCTCTTCTCCTGTTCAGTCGAACCTACTCTTCTAACACCTACATCACTCTGGTCCAAGCCTGTGAAAACTGCGCGTTTCCTCGGACTTCCGTTAAAGAGACTGATGACAATTTAGAGTGATCGAGCCCATTGGGCAGGGCGAAGCACTATTAACAACAACAACAACAACAGCCAAAAAACACACTAATCAAATGCATATCTTTACCTCTGCGTATTTTCGTACTTTTATGTTGTTTAGCATTGCAAAATAGAGAAACTCACATGATAATTGAATTCACTACTGTTTGCTTTACTTATCTCAATGGCTCATTAGAACGTAAATATGTAAATACAGACATGCACACATATGTTTTTATTAATCTAATCTAATTTAAGTGCCCGTTGTCCTGTTATATACATATCTTATACGGGCTTACCATTTCGCGGAATTTGACATTGTCAACGACTATATCTCCGAACACCTTATTAAAGAATTACGCTACCGAATGTCAACTGCCCTAAAATTATGGATGCGACGGTTCATAGCAGTCGCACCTTCGACAATCAAGTAACAGCCTCAAATCACTGGTAATGATAAGAAAACAAAGTGGAAGCGCTGCCGATATCCGTAACACTGCCGAAGCCTTCGTGTTTATTTGACGCTTACAACAAAAGATCCGGGTAAAATTGTTTTATTTTAAAGGCTAGAGTTCTAGCAGGTGAACATTTGTAAAAGTTTTGATTAAACTGTTTGGATTATGTTTTTACAGCATAAAAACGAACATGAATCACTTCAATGTACCGCTCAGTTCATAGATTAACTTATTTGTAAGAATCTATAGTTCATGGGTATGTAATATACACATTTGCACATTAGTGGCAGTGCCAAAATTTGTCTACACGTTTACCCGAAAGATTAACCGACTGACTCAAAATAAAATAACTATTTTAAAATGCACACTCTCCATCGCCCTACAGATATGTTAGGATGAAAGGGTGTATTATGCGGTTTGCCTGCATATTCGAAGTAGATGCATACATACGAAGTAGTGATTTTATAAGAAAGTCATATATGTATGTTGTTTCTTGAGCTGCCGCATCCCTGTAAAAAACGTTGGACCATCAGAGTACTCCAACACTTATCCTCATTCATATAAAAAAGGTGGTCCAATTTACATAGCGATGTCCGGTGATTGGATCACCTAATCCTATTCGGAGTACCATTTACTTTGCTTCTGAATAGTCTATAGAGCACCTACGTTGGAGTACTTTGAAAATTCTGCCTAAAGATTACTCTATAGAGTACTCTAGACAAAAGCGAGAAGGGAGTATGTGTTCTTTTGAGGACCACCTACTCCCGCTCTCGCTTTGCTGTTGAATACTCTATAGAGTAATCCCATGGGAGTATTTTGAGAGTACTCTCACGTAGGTGGTCTATAGAGTATTCAAAAGCAAAGAAACGGAGTACTCCGAGATGGATTAGGTGATCCAATCACCGGACATTGCCATGTAAATTGGACCACCTTTTTTATATGAATGAGGATATGTGTTGGAGTACTCTGATACTCCTTTAGGAGTATTCTATGGAGTATTTCGGTTTTTTGCAGGGATGATCCAAGGTCGCCTCCATGCAAGGAGATCAATAAAGGCCACAGCCGACCGTCGGTAATTGTTTCCTTTAGGAGACAACTGCTAAAACACCTCCGAAATGATCGGGAAAGGTATCAAAGCGTTTAAGAGATATTTGTAATTAAAGTAGAAATGTTTCTGTCAATTTTCATGTGGTTGTTGTAATCACAGATTAGGGTGTACTGAAAAGTGCAGAAATGTGTTCTGCGCAGAAACATTGTGGACCGCGTAGCCGGTGTTGGGCCGACTAAGGGTTATTTTTTTGAAGCGCGGCCGAAGGCCGCCTACGCATAAAGGTGTTTTGCACATAAATACCTTAGATCAAGCCCTCTATTTGGGTTCGGACCTGGTCCATTTTTGGTTTTTTTGCTAATAACTTTTCACCGAAACAAATTATTTAGTTTCCGCTTTGGGATTATTGATACAGAGATCAAAACGCGTCGTTTGATACCTTTCCCGATATTTTTGGATGTATATTAGCATTTACGTACGGTCGTATAGAATTACCAAAACGTGTTGTTTGATACGTGTCTCGATATTTTTGGACGTGTTTTAGCAGTTCTCTCCTAAAGGGAACAATTACCCAAAATCCTTTTCACAACATGTACTCCAAGAAGGAAGGCCTTTGCTTAGCTTTTATAAGGTATATCATTACTTCTTCTTTGTCATTCCCAGATTTACTGCATTGAATTCCAAGCGCTTTAACTAGGAAGACTTGCCCGTAATTTGTGGTGAAATCTTACCTATAAGCCCTGTAACCGATTCTATTGATTCATCTGCCGCAAATGTTTGATGTAGGTCGTTTCTGGTGTCGATGATGTGGATATTGTTTCTGTTGTTGTTCAAATGCTATTGTTGTTATATTGGTTGGTGTTGTTACTGTTGTTGCCTGACTGGTCACTGCTGATGTAGAAAATTTTCGACTTTTTCACTTTGATTTTCCCACACCCTCACTTTGCAGATTTGCAATTTTTTCAAAAATATTTCATTTGCCAGCTTCATTGCTCACTTTTTGCACATTTCTATCAAAATTTATTGAAAATATTTTATAAAATTTTCATGAGAAAATTTTTTACACCACGGTGGACAGAGGTTTTCTTTCAGACCAGACTTCTCGAACGAATTGGCTATTAAGCAGAGAATCAAGAGAAAGCACGAAGAAAGTCAACCATAACAAAATGTCAAAGAACAGTGCTGTTAACCTGAAAATGTTCATAGTGCCAGTGCGGTTTATTCTATAACCGATAAGCGTAATTCTATGCGACCGTACGTAACTGCTGAAACACGTCCAAAAATATCGGGAAAGATATCGAAAGACGCATTTTGGCCTCGGTATTAAGAAATATTTTGTTTCAGTGAAAAGTTATTGGCAAAACCCAAAAAATTACCGAGCTCCGATCCCAAAGGGGGGCCTGATCCATAGTATTTATGTTCGGAACACCTTTCTTAGGCGGCCCTTGACCGCGCTTCAAAAAATAGCCATAAGGCGTTCCAACACCGGCTACGCGATCCCCATTATTTTTGCAAAAAAACTCACTTCTGCACATTTCGGAACGGAAAAAATTTTTGTGATTACAACAACCACATAAAAATTACAGCAATTGGAACCCTAAACCGGTGGGGAAACTTAATATTTTGAATAGTTTGCAAGATATTTACAAGCAAAGTTAACAATTTTCTGTCATTTTCATGTGGTTGTTGTAGACAAAGATATAGAGTGTTCTGAAAAGTGCAAAAGTGTGTTCTGCGTAGAAATACTGGGGATCGCTTAGCCGGTGTTGGACCGGCTAAGGGTTATTTTTTTGAAGCGCGACCGAAGGCCGCCTACGCAGAAAGGTGTTCTGCACATAAATTCTATGGAATAGGCTCCCCCTTCGGGATCGAACCTGGGTGTTTTTGGTTTTTTGCCAATAAATTTTAAATTACTAAAATATATTCGGTTTCCTCCACCATATTAGGGTTCCTGGGACCGAAATGCGTCTCTGGGTACCAATATCGACATATTTGGTGCAATTTTTGCAGTTGACGTTTAATGCAAAGTATGTATTACCCGGATTATTGATACTGATGTCAAAACGCGTCTTTTGATACCTTTTCCGATATTTTTGGACGTGTTTTAGCAGTTACGTACGGTCGTGTAGAATTACCCAGACCGTTAAGACTTTCGCTGTTGTTTGTAACGACAAAAACACTCTCCAAAGGTTTTGGGAAGTGTTGCCGATTTGACAGTGCTTGGCGGGATATGAACCCAGTACGCTCCTTTACTCCCTTGCAGTACTGCCCGACTGTCGTGGTAGCGATTTGGTATGACCAGTGCAATCTTCTAGGTCTTGTCACCCCTCCTTCCGTAAGGAAGGAGAAGATGGGTAATGAGAGGTGAGGCATCATATCCGTAGATCAACCATCGAGTTTTTTATCATTTTATTCGCCTCTCAAGACCGGTATGCCTACCTCGGGGATATTCTAAACCCCTAACCCGGAGGGGTACAACGATAGGGCTAAGAATCTATAGTCTGCAATCATAAATTCTTAACTTTCAGTTATTAAAGAACTTTTATTTGTTGATTTAGTTTTTACAATTTTTTGTTATTTTATGCTTCAATTTTAAATTTAATTCTGCAATTTTTCTTACTTTTTATAATCTGGTGTTAATGTTAGCAATTAAAAAAAATTTTAAGTAGGTCGGAGAGGATTTTTACTTCGCTTTTCACAATCTAACCAGTCACTCTTTTAATTTAAATTTAAACTAAATATGTATGTATTCTACAGTTTCTTAAGTTTTTTTGTTTTAATTTTCGAGTATATGCATGTACGTTCTAAGCACTGACGGAGAGATTCGTAGACCCGAGGGAAGGTTTAATGTGGAGTTTGCGTTTAAAAATCTTTTATCTGTATATTTTATCGTTAATTTTTGGGTGGTTTGTTTTAAGAGTTGTGTGTTGTTTGTTTAAGTAGTTGTATTTTGTTTGAAAGAAGCGTTCACTAATTCAATGTTTATATACTATCATTATTTATAATAATAAGAATAAAAGCAAGTTTATTATTAAAATAATTAAAATATTAAATAAACGTTAGCCATAATTTATGTTTGTACTCTGGGAAGGCGGCTGAAAACTATTCGATATATTCCGCTGTTGTTGTTGCTGCTGTTGCGCCGCCTGCATGGACTGTATTTGAGGCTGATAGCTAGAAAGCTGTTGTTGCAGTAGTTGATGGTGTTGTTGTTGTTGTGATTGGTTTTGTTGTTGTGTTGCCATAAGATGATTCTCTTGACACCATTCGACAAAATCATCAATAAGCACCGGCCATGCTCCCTCCGAATCATAATTACTCATATTGTCATCAATATGGGTAGCGAAGTCTAGAAGCAAATTCCAAGTGTCTTTAGGTATAGAACGTCTATGCTTCTCCTGCAATAATTAATTATTTATATATGTATTATTATTATTTACTTATTTGTTAATGCAAGAACATATGAAACTATTTAAGTTTGATAAACAAAAATAATATAATAATTAGGTACGATATACCAAGGAGATTAGCCAAGCTTCTCTTCCAATTTGTTGTGTGCTGTTCATAATTTTCCCTACAAATTGGCGGCATCTAATGTTTAGTACCCACTCCGAACGACATCTGCCAAGGCAAATGTTTTTACTGAGAAGCTTTTTCATGCCAGAAATACACCCGGAAAGTTGCCGACTACTGCCGAGGGGGACCGCATTCTGAAAAAAATTTGTTCAAAGCACTTTTGCTGTTATCTATCCCGGTACTTTAATTCTTGTTGTTTTTGTTGTACTAGTATTAAGGAACTGCCAGCAAAGCAAATAATAAATAAATAAACTCATTCATTTGGCCCAGTCGAACCTAAATAGTTATCTCCACCACCTTTCCAATTTCTTCACCTAGCGGATTCTGATCCAGTGATCTCTTTACGATGTGTAATGCGCACATGAGGCAAGAGTTACACGCCCACGAAGATGGAGGAACTCTACCTACTGTCGACAGCCCTAAAATCTTTGGTGCGTCGTTTAACAACAGACTTACCTTGTTGTTGTTGTTGTTAACAGTGCTTCGCCCTGCCCAATGGGCTCGATCACTCTAAATTGTCATCAGGCTCTTCTAACGGAAGTCCGAGGAAATGCGCAGTTTCCACAGGGTTGGACCAGAGTGATGTGGGTGTTAGAAGAGTGGGTTCAACTGAACAGGAAAAGAGATGTATGGTATCATGAGGGGTCATACCACATGCAGGGCATGTATTTGGTATGTTGGGGTTCAGTCTGCATAAGTAAGAGTTTAACCTATTACAATATCCAGAGCGAAGTTGTGCTAGTATGACTCTAGTCCCCCTCGGAAGTACACGCTCCTCTTCAGCCAATTCAGGTGGTTGAGTATTAATAACGGGATTCACAGGCCGTTAATCATGCCTAAGCCCACAATGCACAGAGCCGCAAAAAAATCCAAAAGTCAATTGCCGACAGCTCTTGAATATAAGGTTATTGGCCGATCGGTTATTGACTACGCTGCTCCGATAATCTCTGTGACATCCACTGGAGGAAGGTGCAAGTCTGCCAAAATACCGCTTGCAGAATTGCTACGGGATGTCTTCTACTGTCATCTGAGTCTCACTTTCATCAAAGCAAAAATGCTCAATATCGGAGAGCACACGAAATTACTAAGCAGTCAGTTTCTACTGAACTGTCATAAAACTAGACATCCTATCAGCCGTTTGAATTGTGGAACTACTGCTGGTCTCAGCCTATGAACTCTTATTTGCCCAGACTCAATCCCACCAAATACTTGCTCTGCATGTGGTATGTCCTCTTATGGTACTAAACATCTCTTCAACTGTTCAATGGAACCTCTTCTAACACGAATATCACTCTGATCCAACCCTGTTGAAATTGCTAGTTTACGGAAGTAAGAAGAACTTTATGAGGATTCCCAGACTGATCGTGCGCATTAGGAAGGGCGACTAACTGTTATCAACAACAACAAAAGAATCATGCAGTTGCTTTGAATGCAGTGCTGACCGGCCTACATTCGATACATACTAGATAGATCGCTTTCTTACACACTTACTTAAATTCATATCAAGGGCCGCACAAGCAAAAGGATCTAAGTGAATTTTTATTTAGTGTATATTTGTTGACAAAAATATGCAAGTCATTTTGGACATTTTATCTATTGGCCGGAAAATAAACGCACTACCCAGAATTTACATATAATTTACAACCAGTAATCATTTTTAAACTTGAATATCTCGAAACAATGTCAGACCTACTTAGATCCTTCTACTTCTTAACCTATATATATACATAGATACATTGTTTGTTTTTTTACCTCCAAAAACCTGCACCACAAATCTAAAAACTTGAACCGGATACTCAAAACAATTTTCCAATAGACAATGGCCATATTTAGATCGATTCCTTTTTGACCTGGATCCTTGGCATAGTTGAAAGTGAATTGATAAAAGTCTTTAAATTTAATGGGATCTATTAACTCCATTTCCAATTGGGGCAATTTCGCTTTTAGCTTATCAACGCTATCTACACCCAAATCTCCCATGCCATTTACAAATTCATCATGTTTAAATTCGCATTGCACTTCTGCACGAAACTTCCATGCTATAATTAATACCAACTTTGAATCTGGGCTCAGGGCAAGATCCTCTAAGAAACGTATGACACCGTCTGCAGTTATCTTCTGTGGTTCACATGGATCACGATAACGCAAAAAAAGTTGTTCAATGCGTTTACGATCTAATTCACGATAGTAATATTCTGGATTTTGAAAATAATTATCGCTGGCTAGCTCCAATTTCCAATCATTATTTTGCAGGCAGTAAATGGCTGTTTGCTCCCCAGTTTGAGTTAGCGATATGAAGCGTTTCACTTTGTCTTTTTGAGTGGATTTCAATTTGTTCTAGAAAGCAAACAAATGGGTTAAATTAGTACTGATTTCAAACATTTCTTGCACATGTTTATTTAAAAAAACACAATTTTATTCGCATAAGAACAGACTCCTATGGGCTCAACCCATTACAACTCTTTAAAGAGTAAAAACCAATTCATTCTCGTATTTTGAAGTTGTCCATAGCGGCACCAAATGTGTGATAGTTAACACTAAGGAAGGCGTCATCAATGAAATTTGCAAAGAATAACTAATAGATATTAAAAACTTTCGTTTACACAATCCAGCAAATGCAAACGAATTCCATTGGATATAAGCTGCAAAATTTTGTTTCCCGTCTTACTTTGACCTCACTGGCCTTGATCTTTAAGAACACAAATAACGCCGCACAATTCACTAGGATTTTACTTACCATCTCGTTTAGAAAATTGTTTCTGTGTAGTGGGGAAAATTCCTACTCCGACGTTTTAAAAAATAACTTTTCCAAAAAAAAGGTTTTCTTCGCCTATTCTTTCGTTCGCTATTTTTATATTTCGTTTTGAGCTACTGTTTCGCTGAGTGACATTTAAGCGTGCTACCAGCATGTCAAAATTTTGAAGTAGAGCTTTTACATATAGATGTCGCATTATTCCCAACAATCAAGTGGTCCTTAGAAGTATTATACCGGTATTGAATATTTTTATACCATTCGATAGGTATTTTGATTCCCTTTAATTTGGGGTATATGTTTAATATATTGACTGTAAAGCTTTTCCTAAAATTCAACTTTTGGAAAAACCGTTGTCAAAAGTTCATAGTCAAATTTTATATGTCACTCTCAACTCCAGAACCGGCGGAGCTTGTCAAATTTTAAGGAAATATTCATTCTGGAGTAGTTTTCCAGGAAATCGCATTCGGTCTGGGTGTAAATTCAGTTCATAAAACATTCAAAATCGGTTTGGTAGTTTATGAATAGTTTCAACTTGGAGAAATGCCTAATATGAACTTAGACCTTTGACTGTAATAACTTTTGTTTCCTTAAAAAAAAAAAATAACACAGGTAACACAGAGTGGTATTCTGCATTCCCTCCCTCAGACTTCCTGATGGACTCCTCAACCTCTGTGGTGGGGATGGCCATGGACGTACTTCCCTGGGCGCCTCTTATTTTCTTGTCAACTTGGCAAGACAAGGAGAGAGGTTGCAGGGCCTTAGGTGCTCTTCTCACATGGCGCATTTGTGCTGATCCATCAGCCGTCAGATTTCCATATTTAGATCCTAATTTTGAGGGTCGAAGTGACGCACATGATCACGCTCATGCCCCAAGCCAGCTGCCTTTGCGGACAAATTCGGCTGAATTTCTTTAGTTCTATCTTACGAAATGCCCAGTCAATGATCACGCCAATCGCCCCTTACCCTTCTCGAACGGCAGTCGGAATATATAAAATGGGTGATTTGACAGCTTTCCAATCGCATTTTCTTTCGTAGCGCGATGCAGAGTAACACCACAGCTTTATTAACAGTTTTCTGGCAGAAAAAGTCGGCAGGCCCAGTTAACGCGGTTTACAAGAGCTGCGCACGTCTAACACTGTTGTGGACGGATGCTGCCTATATATTGTAGCATTACTCAGAATACGTTTCACTTTCAATGCAATTCTTTGCATATACAAATATTGACCCAAATAAATTATGTTGAACCCAACGAGAGTTCAACAACATACGAGGTGTGTTCAAAACGTATCGCGAATTTTGAATTTTCGCTGGTTACGTATATTCGAATTTCGAATTTTTTGTGGCGTTATGTTGGTACTCATGTCTCTCACTTATGCCGACAAGCTCGGCCATTTTGAATGTTCAGTTAATTGTTGACAGCTGCTTTGCTTGCACGTGTTTTGGATCGTCTTCGATTTTTACCTATTCAAAAAAATGGATCAAAGAACCTGTAAAAACGAAATTAAGTGCGCGGATGCATTCCGAATGTTGACTGTGGCATACGGAGAAGCTACCTTGGACCGAAGCAACGTTTATCGGTGGTACAAAATGTTCTCAGAAGGCCGAGAAGATGTGCAAAGAAGAACAAAAATTGGCTTTTGCACCACGATAACGCCCCTGCTCACGCATCGTTGCTTGTGCGCGACTTTTTGGCCAAAAACAACACACTAATGATGCCGCAGCCACCGTATTCCCCAGATCTAGCCCCCTTTGACTTTTTCTTGTTCCCTAAACTGAAGAGGTCCATGAAAGGACGACGTTACGCTTCTCTTGACGAGATAAAGACGGCATCGAAGGAGGAGCTGAACAAGATACAAAAAAATGATTTTTTGAAGTGCTACGAAGATTGGAAAAACCGTTGGCACAAGTGTATAATATCTCATGGGGATTACTTTGAAGGGGACAAAATAGATATTCATGAATAAATAAATAATTTTTGAAAAAACACAAAATTCGCGATACTTTTTGAACACACCTCGTATACCGTATCTGCTTACATTTGTCACCCAATTACTCAATTCGTCACATTGACCAACGCACGTATCGATCAGCATGACTGATCGACAGTATCGGTTTGTCAATGTGAACTACCAACTTATTGCTGACTTTGCACACAATGTAAATACTTTTAGTTTGTAAGTATTAGGCCCGCTTTTTCAGTCATTGGTTAAGCTCAGTTTAAACTAAGTTTGCTTAAACTCGGCATAAATTTAAACTCCAGTTAAACTGCAGAGCGGTTTTTCAGTGAGAGTTTAAGCCCGCTTTTAAGATTTGCTTTTTATACGGCAACATTGGTTTTTTCTTTATCTAGATACGGCAACAGATAATATTTGTTTACATATTCAACGCCATTGGTTCTCCTCAGTATTTCAATAGTTAGGATTTCGCTAATTTCTGCATCACTATAATCACTTTCGTCAGATGATATATCCAGTATTTAATTAATTATAAAAATATCGTCCTTTTTTAATTGCGTTCAGTTTATTGTTTCACAACCAAACCCATCAAATATGCAAACAGCTGACAGGTTAACTAGAGTTTAACCCTGCCAAATTGGCCGCTTAAACTACGTTTAAACTTCGTTTAAAGTTGACTGAAAAACTGCGTAACAAGTTTAAGCTTAGTTTAACTGACAAATTGAGTTGAACTTGCACTGAAAAACTGGGCCTTAGTGTAATTATGTATACGTAGGTGAAGTAAGAAATTGTATAAAAGAGAAAGCTTTTTAATAAAGAATGATTATTGACTTTACGCTAACCATCGGCGTACTTCAATATAAAAACAACATATTACATGGCGATCCTGCCAGCCTAACCTATACTTCCATTGTAACCACGAATGGCAACGCCAAAGAACGTGCTATAACCACTGATTCAGTACCGACTGTAATATTACGTGAGTACGAATCATCACATCAAGGACATAGTCATAAGCATGGGCATGTTCACTCACCGCATGAATCACTGAGCGCGGTTGTTTGGATGATTATAATGGGCGATGGACTGCACAACTTCACCGATGGCATGGCAATAGGGGCAGCATTCGTAGAGAACATTACATGGTGATCCTTACAAGGAAAAGATTTGAAGTGTCATTTGAAATTGATGTTAATGGAAATTTGCAAGTTAGTGCCGAAGGCAAGGGAACTGGCAGCATGACTGGCAGCAAGACTGGCAGCAAGACGGCGAGTTAAGTATATTTAGAATAATTTGAGCACGCCTCACGGCCGCTAAACCAATAGCAAAATTTTATTTTGCTTAGGAATAATTTAAGAATAAAAAAATTAAGAGATTATAGCGTAGTTAACGCATTTTGATTATGCGCCAATAAAATTTTGTAACACAAATAAAATATTTCGGTTAAATACAGATTTAAGATTAAAAGAAATAATTACGTGTTAAGAAATAAAAAATAAGAAATCTTGTTAATAAACAAATTGAGTAAATTGGAATGCCGAAATATTTTTTCTTAATTTTGCTGAAATATCCCCTTAAATGAAAAACAAAAAAAAACAGGCCAACTTTAAATTATAATAAAATAAAGAAACTAGTTAATCCTCTTTAAGGATAGTTAAGAAAGAAAGACCACCCCCCCAAAATGGATAGCGCATTGCCCGACGACCTTGACTACGAGGCAATCAAACCATAGTATATGTCTACTAGTAGCGCAACTTACTCCGAATCTGCACACACACTCAAACCACACAGGGTGCGTTGTATGCAATAATAAAACAATCACATTTAAATACTGCAATATTGAATGTGAAGACTTAAAACACCCAAAGTATTGAATATAAAGCACTTATAACACCTTATCAGTTCCTACAGAATGTAAGTTTCAGTTTAAATTGAAATGTTTTAGTTGTAGTTTTTACTTTAAAACAACTCTGAACGCGATTTCCTTCATTCCACTCTCTCGGAGTACATTCATCCACTGCCTTCCGCTCCGATTCGCAAAAGAAGATGCCAAACTAGTAGGGGTAAACAATGAATCAAACGCTCTGTTGATAACTTATGTGAAAACACACTCGAGGCACGCACCGAGACTCGTAAGTCACGCCCTCGCGAAAGTAGAAGAGCAATTAAAAATAAAATTTGCTGTATGAACCTAATCTTTAGATTCATCGGAACAGACAGAGTGGCTACAATTGAGCAAACGCAGCAGATCCAGTCTCTTGGTCCAGGATTGGGTTCGACCCCAGCCCGTAACAAGAGACAATGGAGCAGCCCAGCTGCCGGGGTTTGATCCGAGGATGACAATTTAAGGGTGGGACGGGACAGATTGGACAGGGTTACACTGAAATAACAGCCCTTGGGCGGGTGAAAAAACCCGGGTCATTCCGGTGCGATAGAACCGGCTGCTGTGGGAAGGCCAAGTAAACCAGTAGTTTCAACGAGGTTAGACCAGAGTGATATTGGTGTTGGAAGAGTAGGTTCAATTGAACAGAAAAAGATATGCTTAGTATCATGAGGGGACATACCACATGCAGGTCACGTATTTGGTATAGTGGGGTTCAGTCTGGATAAGTAAGAGTTTAACCTGTTACAATATCCAGAACCAAGCTGTGCTAGTATGGCTTTAGTCCCTCTTGGCGGATTTTCTTCAAGCTAGATCTTGTTCGGGTGTTGTTGTTTGAACAAGAATTGCCTGGGTTCATATTGCACGTCATTGCAATTTGTGGTTTTCAGTCGCCTCTTACGACAGACATGCCTTACCGGGTTTTATTCTAAGTACCTAACACGCTGATTGCTCTGTTACGTTTCAGTGGTCACCTGTTGTTGTTGTTGTTGTTGTAACGACAAAAACACTCCCCGAAGGTTTTGGGGAGTGCTGTCGAACTGACAGTCCTTGGCCGGATATGAATCCGGTATGCTCCGGTACTCCCTTGCGGTACTGCCCGACTGTCGTGGTAGCGATTTATGACCAGTGGAACCTTCTAGGTCATGTCACCCCTCCTTCCGTAAGGAAAGAGAGATGGGTCACCTGGTACAAGTCAGTGTCTGTTAATCTGGCCTTCAAGTAGGATGTTAAACTAGGAGCCAAAAAAGCACAGCAGTCCTTTGGTGGATATATATCCACATGGCGAGTCTATCACCCCTATTCTGAGTGTCGAACAATAAATAATCGACTACTTAGTAAGCGGTTAGCGCTTACTGAGCGTCTGTGAATACTTAATCGATCATCTTTCTACAACCATTTTGCAGTCGCTGGCGTGTCGATGTGATTTGAAGTGCTAATAAAATGGACAAAAATTAAATCATTCAAAAAAAATAGGAAATATATAAATAAACATTAAAAGTGTGCAGTTTTTTTTCGATCAAATTATACAATACCAAAATAAAACACAATCGATTCAATCGAAAATTCTATTCTACTGCAAATCGACACTCGCAATAGGGGGATGTCAATAACGATTAACCCATTTTTGTGATACCACCCACAATGGTACTTTTTACTTGACCTAAGTAGTGCCGTATTCATAACAGCTCAACATTTTTTAATTTCTTATATTTATTTAATAGTATTAAAACACAAACTAGAATTTATTAAAACCTAAAATTAAACATATTTTTCGTTATGTATATGCTAATTATGAATAGGTAGAGTCAAAAGACGCTCCAAATCAGTTCTGTTAACTAGTGTAATAATGTGGTCCATTCAAAGTAGCGATAAAAGGTATTTTCATGTTTTTCGCATGTTTTTTTGCACAGAAAAGTATGGCATGAAAGTAAGTGGAATAGACAATGGATGTGATAAAATAAATGTAAAATATGATGAACAAAAAACAAACATAGCAGGAAAATACGAGTTTACAAAATAAAACTAGTTATAAAAAAAAAAAAATTTATCAAATACTCAAAATGTTTCGTGAGATTCAATCAAATGGCTAATGCTTCTAAGAATGCTAGTATAACTTTTGGAAACACATTATACAATACGGCTGAAAATATATTCCTGGAAGCTATATAAGTTTATAATATCCTCGCTCGGCGGGAAAATCGCTTTATGCGCAAAGTGCCATATCGCGTACTATGGAAGAAAATAGTAATTTATAGCAAAACGGTGAACTTATTTTGTACGAAAGTAATAATTTAGCTGACATAATACACTATAAAAAGTTCTAATTATAAGTTTTTAAGAGTGCTTAAAAAGCCAAATTCCTATTTCAGTACTTGTTACACGATGTAGCATTCACCTACATTCGTATTGCCCGCCCAGTGACGATATGAAAATGTTACTTGGATGTTGTATGAATTCGATCAATTGCTTATTATTATTCTTAACTAAAATAGCATTTTCTCCAGCATTTTGCTGAGCTTTTCATGAGCATAGCGTATTTTTTGATAAAGATCCTTTGAGCATCCATGTTGCTTGATAGTTGAAAAACGATAAGTACGGAAATTCTTTTCATGATCCATATAAGTAATAGCGCTCATGCGTGGACATAAAATTATTTTCATGTGATCAGAGAAATTTAGCTGAAATCAAAAGAAATAAATTGAAATCGTAAAATAATTAATTTGTAAGACAGCCATACAAGGACTGTCATTACGACAGTACATCCCAAAAGCCTAGGGTCGTGACAGCAATAACAAAAATAGGAAATATTTACACACCTGTAATGAGCCATTGGTTAAATGCATGACCACCGCACATGTTGTCCGAAACCATGAATGTAAATGTGGCATACGCGATATCTGATCGCTTTCAAAATTCACATTATTCGCCCCAGCTTTAACAAGATGTTCGGTCATATAACGCTTAAAATAAGTTAATAATTTCATTTTTTTATCCAGTGTTTTGCAATAATCAGTCGTGGTCATGTATGTTTCTTTGCCATCCTTGTCGATAAAATGTACATTGCTGTAAATAACAAAACATGGTGTTGATGTAAAAGAAAAATATTTAGATGTAGTAACGATAGATGTTTTATGGCTTACATTTGGTTGGGCAAGAGAATAAGCTTGGTGGTGTCATTAAACATAACACCCATACCCTCGTCGCACAATTGATAACCAAAGCCATATTTGTCGCTGTAATCAACCCACTTTGATACCCAAAAAAGTGGCTGCGCCGCTGGATCAGTGTTTTCATCGCCTAAATTACGATAGAGTAGTTTCGGCTACAAAATGTAAGTATAAAACAGGTAAAAAAAATTTAAAAGCTAAATAAGTGATACACAAATTATACGCATACGTAAAGATCGTAACCCTAACTCGCATAACAAATCTCTTGTAGAAGATCGAAAAAATATAATGAATTCTACAGCGCCTAAATTTATTTTTGGTTTGTTAAATATACAACAATCTCCGTATTTTCGCTTAAACACTGGTTGATTATGTTTTTTCTGGTTGACTTCATCGGATCCGGACTTTGAGAAAGAAGTGCAAACATAATTTAAGTTTTATTTTCTAATGAAGAAACGGAAAATGATAGAACCTTTTACTTTAGCATAAAATGAAACCAAATCTCTTTGTCATACGTCAACTGAACTTGAGCTTGAACTTCTGGCTTAAATCCCTAAAATCAGAATCCATTTAGCTTCAATTGAATGTCAAATCGGGGAATTATGAGATCTATATATATATATAAGTGATCCTAAGAAAAAAATGGAAGCCTGTTAGTTTCGAATATTATAGTCACACTGCAATGCTGCACTTCCAAAGACTCTCATAGTGCGTTTATAGTTGTTTTATTTGACTAAAGTTTACAATTAGTTTGGAGAAATAACCTCAACAGGTACTTTTATTCAAGTCTGACCTGTTTATTCAAAAACAATGTATGTGGAAGTTTTATAAGCAATTTCCATGACCGCATATTATTTTCCCGACTTAGAATTTTATTAGGAAAGTTATGGTTATTGCAATGAAGTCATAAAATATGATAGTATACAAATGCTCACCTTTGCATTAATAAGCTCTGTTAACTGCTGATGTAGGCTTTCAATATCAGCACGATAGTCTTCATTATGTCGAAACACTTGAGCGGATGCCGTAATTGCATCATGTAGGTTATTTTTAAGAAACGTATGTTCCAAACGGGTATCATCTTTGATACCATTCAGTTCTAGTAATGGTTTCCGTTGTACTAAAGCGTCCGCAGTCAAGGCCTCATTCATTTCTAGACGTGGCGCCATGGTCAAACAAGAGCTTGGCAAGAACATTGGCACTGGGGAACAGCTGAGAAATTCAAATGATAACAATTTTCCGATTGTTGGCCGTTTGTCTGGAAAAGGTTGTAACATAGCGACGATCATGTCAGCCGCAGACTTACGTAGATAACTTGGAACTCTGTAATATAAAAAATAATAAAATAATATTAATTAAGAGAGAAAATAACTCTAAATTGATAGAATTAAATGTACATAAAAACTTAACAAAACTGTATACTAACCTGTATTGACATTTCTTAATCTTCTCATAGGTATCTTTTAATGTTTTTGTCTCAAAAGGTGGCTGACCAACCAACAGTGTATACATAACACAACCAATTGAC
Source organism: Merzomyia westermanni (assembly GCA_949987695.1). Taxonomy (NCBI): domain Eukaryota; kingdom Metazoa; phylum Arthropoda; class Insecta; order Diptera; family Tephritidae; genus Merzomyia; species Merzomyia westermanni. Next base: position 124,090,122 of record OX465291.1, on the reverse strand, counting down.
CAAATATCTACTTCAAATGAGTGACCTTTCTTATTCAATATCTCTGGTGCAATGTAATTCGGTGTACCACAAAGTGTTTTTTTGCGTTCACCTTCGTATTCAACACGAGTTGCAAGGCCAAAATCACCAATTTTGACATGCAGTAGATCATCCAAAAAGAGATTACCCAATTTGAGATCGCGATGTATGATACGATGATCATGCAAATATTTAACACCCTGTATAATCTGATAAATATAATAGCGGCATTCATATTCGGTTATGGTTTTACGACGTTTCTGTAACTCCATCATCGACTAATTTAGGTTGCGGAAATAAGGAAGCCCATTAATATAATTGAATAATATAATAATAACTCACAAATGATATGCTTACCCGCTTTTTGCATAACTCCAAAACTATATAAATATTGGAGCTATCCTCAAAAAAGCTATGAAACTTGACAATATTCTCATGACTCAGACTTTTGTGAATTGTAATTTCTTGAGACATTTTTTCCTTTTGATTGTGCTTTATCATTAATTTCTTGGAAACAATTTTGCCTGCGTATACATTGTTGGTTTCCACATCTACGATCTCGTAGCATTTTGCAAAGCCGCCCTGTATATAAACAAGTATGTATGTACATTAGTTAGGTACGCTTATAACGCTTTCCTTAGTGGGCAGGCAAAGCCTTCTCAACCACTTTCGGCAATAAGGAAAATACCACACATTTTTGTACGTGTTCGTCAAAGAATAACAACAAATGGAGTTAGCGCATGATTTTATAGATTAAGTAAACTTACCTTTCCAAAGAAGCGCATGCGCTTGTAGGTACACCGCGAAGTAGCATCAAAGAGGCGCTCCGGTATATCGGAAGTCTTATCATCGGGTTTACTTGCCATTATTGATCAAAAGTTTCAGCTGCTTCTATAAACACGCACACTAATACGTACTATTACCGCAAAATCCGCTAAGTTTTCCTGGGCGCTGCACTTAATGTTTTCCCGGCAAGTTTAGATTACACCAAAATAAAAGAACACTTAAAATATATATATATATACATATATGTACAACAATTAAACGCTTGTCTACTTATCGCCTATCTATCGAATAAAAAACAATTAACAAAAATGTTATGAAAGAAATCGTTCGAAAAAGGATGACAATTCAACAAGACCACGATCAATTCAACACTTCGTGTGCTTAAACAAATATGTTCGTCGAGGATAATTAAAACCGTTTGCGGCTAAATTTTAAAATTGTTTCGAATGACTTTTTCGAGTCTATGACATCTATTTGCTTCACTCTAGCTTATTTCAAATAAATGACATTGAATGTATGATTGGTTTTCTTCGAAAAAATTCCGAAATATGTCTTTTTCTAAATCTATTGTGAATGAATATGCCGCAGGGTTGTGTTTATTTTGCGCGCCCAATATTTATAGCATGTGAATTTCCTCAAGTGACGATTGCTTGAAAACAAGGCCAGAATAGTAAACAGTTTGAGCACTGCAGTCGAGTTCCAGATATTGCCATCGCGTAAATGCTAAAATGGCAAAGCAATGAACTCTAGGCATTGCCAACAATCAATTTAGTTGTGATTCCGTACGATCAATCCCGTACTATTAGTGCTACTCCATCGCTCCTAGTAATTTTATTTTTTGACAAAAATTTTTTTAAAAAAACTAAAATATGGACAAAGGCGAAAAATATAAGAACTGACAATTTAAGAGACCTTTCCTTAGCTTATCAAAGTCACTAATGCCCTCCGAAGGTATACAAATCACATTTAAATAAAATGGAAAAAAAAGTTTTAATCGACCTGTTGCGAATTTATTATACAAGGTGGCGCAAAAGTAAGCTTCCGATGTTCAGCATATCGGTTGTGGCACGTCCAGTGTGTGCTGTTGCACCGTCTTGTTGGAACCACATGTTTTCCAATCCCAATTCATCAAGTTGCGGCAAAAAGAACTCTTTGATCATTGCTCTGTAGCGCTCACCATTCACAGTAACCGTTTGGCCCCGACCGATTATTGGTCAAATAAATAGTCAGCAATATTCCGCGTTCTGGAGCAGTATAGCGTAACATTGTTTATTAACGTGTATTTCGCATGTGTTTACTACACAAATGTCAAAACAGAACTGACTTTAGGGGCCAATCGCAAAATTTATAGCATTTTTCGATAGGAGGATTACTTTTGCGCAGTAACCGTTTTTCACCGACCGAAATAAATAGTCAGCAATATTCTGCGTTCTGGAGCAGTGTAGCGTAACATTGTTTATTAACGTGTATTTCGCATGTGTTTACTACACAAATGTTAAAACAGAACTGACTTTAGGGGCCAATCGCAAAATTTATAGCATTTTCTGATAGGAGGATTACTTTTGCGCCACCTTGTACATACTTAGAGATAATGGATTGAGGTAGTGCACTGGTACCCGCGTCATACAATCGGGAACCTTCCAGAAACTCTTGCGGCTTTACTTAACGTGCACTTCGCATTTTTCCAAATATTCTTGACCCAATACCTTCTGCGGTATTAGTCACGAAGTAGCATGATTAGATTGACCAGAGAAATTTCAAACATTGGACAGATAACAATTTTTTTAATTGTATAATTTCCAGTTTTCCAATAATTTACAAATGAATGTTTGTGGCCTATTACACCATAATTATAAAATTTTTCCATTTATTTTTGCCAAAATTAGAATTTTTGATTGCCAAAATTAGCTAGAAGGAAAAAAGAGATTTACGAGACGGCTTAAGCTCAAGTTATTGGTGCGTTATGGGCATTGTTTACCCCTACTAGTTTGGCATCTTCTTTTGCGATTCGGAGTGGAAGGTAGTGGATGAAGGTACTCCGAGAAAGTGTAATGGAGGAAATCGCGTTCAGAGTTGTTTTAAAGTAAAAATTACAACTAAGAACTTCAATTGAAACTGAAATTAACATTTAATAGTAATTTATAAGATGTTATAACTGCTTTATATTCAAGAATTTGGGTGTTTTAAGTCTTCACGTTCAATATTGCAGTATATAAATTTGATTGTTTTATTATTCCATACAACGCACCCTGTGTGGTTTATGTGTGTGTGCAGATTCGGAGTAAGTTGCGCTACTAGTAGACATATACTATGGTTGTGGGCATTGTTTACCCGTACTAGTTTGGCATCTTCTTTTGCGAATCGGAGTGGAAGGCAGTGGATGAATGTACTCCGAGAGAGTGTAATAAAGGAAATCGCGTTCAGAGTTGTTTTAAAGTAAAAACTACAACTAAACATTTCAATTTAAACTGAAACTTACATTCTGTAGGAACTGATAAGGTGTTATAAGTGCTTTATATTCAATAATTTGGGTGTTTTAAGTCTTCACGTTCAATATTGCTGCATTTAAATTTCATTGTTTTATTATTGCATCCAATTCACCCTGTGTGGTTTGTGTGTGTGTGCAGATTCGGAGTAAGTTGCGTTACTAGTAGACATATACTATTGTTATGGGTAACCTTATAAAACAGCTGATTCGACCAACCTTATGAGAAACAATGCAATCGATTATTGGTGCTGTATTGTAATTCCCTACCCGTAAAGTAACCTTACCGACCAATTGCATGTTGGTTTTTCTCTTACGTTAAGGAAACGACTATAGCGATACGCCAACCGCACCAATGTTTTGAGCTTAAAATCGAAAATTTACCTAAATTAGTTGGCAAAAACAGTTGGCTTTATCTGGTTCATTTGTGTTCATCGCTAAAATTATAAAAAAAAAAAAAAATTAAATGAACCCACACAATCGAGATCAAGCTTTAGCGACTTCCAGAATTCCGCTGATATTTAGTTTAAATCTTTATTTTCATTAAAAAAATTTTAGCGACGGGTACAACTGTTTTGTATCTTAGATATAGGTAATTTTTTACATCCGCTGTCAACTGCTAAAATATCACAAGAAATGTCCAAATATATGACTAGTTTTAGTCCCAGTAATCATACCTTGGAGACCGAAACAATCTATTTTAAATAATTTGTAGGGTTTGATTGTTGAAAACTCTTAAAATTTCATCAAAGCGCCAAGTATTTTTTTTATTTCATGTTGGTTCTCTGTTCATTTTAATTAGAGATAAAACGGGTGTTTAAATTGTATATGATTGACTTGAAATTGAAACGCTTTCTTGACTAAGTAAAGGTTTTAATTAAAATGCGTTTTAGGTAACGACTACGATTACAGGCCTCTGAAGGTAACTGCAATTTAAATATACGACTTGATAGCCCAAAATCGTTTAGACGGTTAAGCGCCATTAAAGAAGAAGAATAAAGCACAAGTTTTGTATTTCATTCACAGGGGTCAGAGAACAAACAAACACTTCCCTACCGGAAAATCCTGATGCGCATAGAGACATTTGTTTGATCAGTGAACACCATAGTATATGTCTACTAGTAGCGCAACTTACTCCGAATCTGTACACACACACAAACCACACAGGGTGAATTGTATGCAATAATAAAACAATGAAATTTAAATGCTGCAATATTGAACACTCAAAATTATTGAATATAAAGCAGTTATAATACGTTACCAGTTACTATAGAATGTATATATAAGTTTAAATTGAAGTTTTTAGTTGTAATTTTTACTTTAAAGCAACTCTGAATGCGATTTCCTTCCACTGCCTTTCACTCCGATTCGCAAAAGAAGATGCCAAACTAGTACGGGTAAACAATGGTGAACACTCAGCTGATACTCAGGTCTTAGGTAGGGCGGCAGACAAAAGCCGCGTTGCAATGAGGAGTGATCCAGATCCCTGCTGGTTACGGGTTTAGAATATGCCCGAGGTAGGCATACCGGTCGTAAGAGGCGACTAATATGCACAAAGGTAATGACGTGCAACTCGATGGTTGATCTACGGATATGATGCCTCTCACCTCTCATTACCCATTTTATACTTCCTTGCGGAAGGAGGGGTGACATGACCAGAAGGCTTCACTGGTCATAAATCGCTACCACGACAGTCGGGCAGTATCGCAAGGGAGTACTGGAGGTACCGGCTTCAAACCCGCCAAGGACTGTTAATTCGACAACACTCCCTAAAATCTTCGGGGAGTGTTTTGGTCGTTACCACAACAACAACATCCAGATAGAAATTTTGCATGTAAATGCAACAGCAATGTTGTGATCCTGATATTTTTCTGGATCAATTTCGAATCCGTATAGAAGTTCTGTTCCTTAAGATTTTTGTATTCGATTTTTTGACAGCCAAACATTTAGTAATTAGGCTGATTAGTTATCATATCGAAGTATTTTATCAAATTTACCACAAAACATTAAATTGTGGCAACCACTATGTGAAAGAAGAAAGGTCAAAATATTTATTCAGCCCGATTGTCCGTGTTCAAACACAGATACAAATTGACGTCGAGGAGTTGGTTTTTGCTTTTTGTTGGCGAGAGGGCGACGATGGAAGGGGACGAGAACCGAGTTGCCTGTGCTCGCGAAACACGCTTTGTGTTGCCGTTCGTCTCAATTACGTTAAGTTGGCCGCAGTTTAATTTTGACATTTTTCTTCATACTTCTTTTCGCATTCGCATACGTACATATTAATGAATTCCAAAAAAGGAATTGTATCAGCAGATTTTCAAAACTTATTTCTAAGAAAACAAAACAATTATCCTCATTTGAGCTAAACCAAACGTAAATTTCTTAGTACAAATGTATGTATTCAGAGAATGTCAGTACAAAGCATACTCAAACAAAGCAACTCCTTCCCGTGTTTGAACAACATGGGCAACACTTGATCAACATCAAAAGAGTTTTGCCGATAAAAGCAACTCTGAGTTTCTCTGTTTGAATACGGACATCTTCTCCCTATTTCCTTGGTAAGTTGCTGTGCTGCTCGGGAGAGGAGATACTCCCGAGCTCAAGTAGCGCTCTGGGCGCCATTTTGATGCACTTCCTCCTGGGACCATGCACATATTTGGATGCTGCTGTAAGTTGTGTTGGGCTTAGCGTTAGTTGTGGTCACGAACAAACCATCCAGTTCTTCCTATATAGTCCCTAATATCCCTTATAGAGCAATTCGCCATGCCGTTAAGATCTGGTATTATATAGCTGCCCAGAGTTGCAAACCGGATGTGCATTAGAGCTGGACACTCACATAGGAAGTGCTCAACTGTTTCTCTGCACCCTTCTTCGTTGCAGCTCCTGCATCTGTTGTCGAACGGGATGCCCATTCTTTCAGCGTGTGATTCTGAATATTTCCTTTCTTGACCTCTTGAGCAGGTCCTCTGTTTGTTGTAGGTGGGCCACGTTTGTTTAGAGATTTTGCAGGCATCGGTGGAGAGCCAATTACGGGCTGCCAATTCTCTGTACTTGCAATGAATGTGCCTTTTAATGGATGTGATTGGTGGATGTAACATCACCGCATCGGAGACCTCTGCCTCAGCCCCCAATTTAGCCAGTTCGTCTGCCTTCTCATTACCCGTGATGTTCCTGTGGCCGGGAACCCAAACGAGTGTAATGCATGAGAAGTCTGCAACCGCCTCTAGCATCTTCCTACAGCTGCTGACCGTCTCAAAGGATGTGATGTGGGATTCAAGCGCCCTAATCGTTGCTCGGCTGTCAGTGTAGATATGTATGTTACGTCCTCCTACTGTGTCCTCCGACAGGAAGGTACAAGCCTTCTCGATCCCCAGCACTTCTGCTTGGAAGATACTGGCTTAATCCGGAAGACGGACTGAAAGCGAGACATTCAGTTGCTCCGAAAACACACCCGCTCCAACCCCGCAGACCTTTTTGGACCCGTCGGTGTAGAGTGAAAGTGTATCGTCATCGCATACTCTGTTCCTTTTCCAGTCCTTTCTTGAAGGAAACATCACCTTGAATTTCCTGCCGAAGCTCAGCAAAGGTGCGTGATAGTCTGACGTTGATGCAACTATACCCGGCAGCTCTCGGAGGATACCACCATGACCATACTGCCTCGAGTTCCAGCAGCCAGACTCGCGGAGTCTAACCGCCGCACTTGCTGCAGTGTTACGTATGTGAAGATCCAGTGGTAACTGGTTGAGGATAACGTTCAGTGCGTCTGTTGGACTTGACCGTAACGCTCCCGTCACCCCGCTGAGGGCCGCCTGCTGTAGTTTATTTAGTTTTTTGTTTTTTAGGCCACCATACTACCGCCCTGTAGGTTAGTATGGGTCTAACCACGGCCGTGTAGAGCCACATCATGAGGTTGGGCTTCAAACCCCAATGTCTGCTGACTATTCTTTTACACGCATAGTATGCTATGTAGGCCTTTTCAATCCTTCTTTCTATATTGTTTTTCCAACTTAACTTACTATCTATTTCCACGCCCAGATATTTAACTCTCGTGGACAGGGATAGTGCAGTATCTTTTAGTGTGGGCATTCTGAAATCCGGTATCTTGGTTTTGTTGGTGAACAGCATCAGGTCCGTCTTACTAGGGTTTACGCTGAGACCGTTCGCAACTGCCCATGCATGTAGCTTGCGGAGCGCTCCCTCTAGCAAGTCCACCAGGGTTGTGGGGAAGGGGCCACATACTGCAATGACAATGTCGTCTGCATATGCGACTACTTTTACTTCATCCTTGTTGAGCTCCAGTAGTAACTCGTTCAGTGCAACGACCCATAGAAGTGGGGAGAGAACACCGCCGTGGGGTGTCCCCCTGCCCACTTGGCGGGTTGCGGACACCGAACCCATATTAGCTAGTATTACCCTATTTTCAAGCATGGACTGGATGCAGCTGCAGATAGGGAAGCTAATTCCCGCCCTTTGAAGGGCACCAGTGATCGCGTTAACTTTTATATTGTTGAAGGCTCCCTCCCCTATTCCCTTATTCTGAACACAAAATCCGAAAGTATTTGTTCGCTTCTCGCTCTTCGCCTGCTGTAAACGATGTTCGAAAAAGGGAGAAGTGGTTTGGCGAGGAACGAAGGTATCACAAATAAAAAGAAAACTTAGATACCCAAAAGTTTTTAGAGATATTTTGCAGGCAATTTTTAGTGAGCGCTGACCATATATGTAATACTTCTATATTGCTGGAAAGCACATAGTACATTCCCCAATATCAGAGTGCAGAAATAAAGAAAATAGAATGAGAGATCATATAATCGAATGTACCTAAAATTACCACTTTACTTTGAAAAATACATGATCGTATCAAATCGTCATTGAAATAAAAAAATAAATGAACATTCGTATGCTATCAACAAATAAATAAAATATAAAAAAATTTTGAAAAATTGGAATAAATCTTTTTACAAAGAAGGAATTGCTTAGATACGATTTTGCGGCGCCTTACATAAAGATCTTAGCAGTTTAGAAGGTACTTTGTAACGCAAAACGGATTTCAAAGATTCCATGCAAGGGGCCGGTTTCTTCATATAGGCTTCAGCCGCTCGTGTAATAATTGTTTATTCTTGCGTTACAAATATTCACGTATACTACTACAAGCTCAAAATATCATGTAGGCTGTCCTCTTTTGATTTCGAATAGGAAACGCATTGCCGGAATATTGAACCCGCAATATAGAATTATTACATATATGGCGCTGACCAAAATACAGGTGGCGCAAAAGTAAGCTTCCGATGTTCAGCATATCGGTTGTGGCACGTGCAGTGTGTGCTGTTGCACCGTCTTGTTGGAACCACATGTTTTCCAATCCCAATTCATCAAGTTGCGGCAAAAAGAACTCGTTGATCATTGCTCTGTAGCGCTCACCATTCACAGTAACCGTTTGGCCCCGACCGATTATTGGTCAAATAAATAGTCAGCAATATTCCGCGTTCGGGAGCAGTGTAGCGTAACATTGTTTATTAACGTGTATTTCGCATGTGTTTACTACACAAATGTCAAAACAGAACTGACTTTAGGGGCCAATCGCAAAATTTATAGCATTTTCTGATAGGAGGATTACTTTTGCGCAGTAACCGTTTTTCACCGACCGAAATAAATAGTCAGCAGTATTCCGCGTTCTGGAGCAGTGTAGCGTAACATTGTTTATTAACGTGTATTTCGCATGTGTTTACTACACAAATGTCAAAACAGAACTGACTTTAGGGCATAGTATATGTCTACTAGTAGCGCAACTTACTCCGAATCTGCACACACACACAAACCACATAGGGTGCGTTGTATGCAATAATAAAACAATCAAATTTAAATACTGCAATATTGAACATGAAGACTTATAACACCCAAATTATTGAATATAAAGCAGTTATAACACCTTATCAGTTTCTGCAGAATGTAAATTTCAGTTTAAATGGCAGTTTTTAGTTTTAGTTTTTACTTTAAAGCAACTCTGAACGCGATTTCCTTCATTACACTCTCTCGGAGTACATTCATCCACTGCCTTCCACTCCGATTCGCAAAAGAAGATGCCAAACTAGTACGGGTAAACAATGCTTTCCGGCAAAGGTAGGTTGCTATTTGAAATGGGCGAATCGAACTATAACCATGCCCCTTTTTTCGATATCGAAAAACGTATAAAATGGGTTAATTCAATAATAAAAACAGCTACAATGATGAAATTTTATAGATTTATTAATTTGGTGGTCCCACTGACGTTTTTATAAAATTTTTGGAAGAGAGGTGTGGCACCGCCCACAATTTTAAAACTTGGACTGTTAATAACTTCAGAACCGTTTACGCTAGTGTAACGAAATTTCGTAGGACGCATACTATTGTTGAGATAAATGCACCCATAGCAAATAAGCGAAATCGGTTTTGGACTACGCCTACTTTCTCAGAAAACTTATATGGAAAGGAGGTAGAAATACTGAACTGCCCATATCTCATTGACTGACTGGTAGAATGATATAATTTGACCTCAGTTTTCTTATTCTTTATACAATTTTAGCAAAATTTTGAAAGGTGGGCGTGGCACCGCCCACTTATGAGTGAAGCAAATTTAAAATTCGGCTGTTAATAACTTCAGAACGGTGTAAGATAGAATTACGAGAACTAATACGAGGTATACTATAGACATGTAGAGTACGCCCACAGAAAATAAGCAAAATCGGTGGACGACCATGCCCACTTTTGGACCAAAGTTTTCTAAAAGGGACGTAGGAAACCGGAACATGCCATATCTCCTTCACTGATGCAGATAGAATGCTATAATTTCGTAGTTACAATGACCTGATGATCTTATTAATGATTTTTTATAAATTTTGGGAATGGGCATGGCAATGAATCCAAGAATCTACTGTGAAAATTTCATAAAGATCGGTTAAGTACCTTGGACGCCTATACAAGATTAAAATTTTATATAGCAGGCAGTACGTAACGGCATAAACGGATCGAGATAGATATTGACTTATATATCAAAATGTTCAGGACGAAAAGAGAAATTGATTAAGCCATGTCCGTCCTTCCGTCTGTGAACACGATAACTTGTGTAAATTTTGAGATATCTTAATGAAATTTGGTATGCAGGTTCCTTGGCACTCATCTCCGAGCGCTATTTAAAATGGGCAAAATCGGATTATAGCCACCCCCACTTTTTATATATAGAATATTTTCGAAAACACAAAAAAAGTGATTACTCAGTACATAATACACCTATAAGGATAAAATTTGGTGAATACATTGAGATTGAGGCATAAAATAAATTTTTTTTATGAAATTTTTGAAAATGGGAGTGGCACCGCCCACTTTTGATTAAGTCAAATTTAGAAATAATATTAATCATAAATCAAAAACCGTTAAGGATATCGAAACGAAATTTAGCATGCAGGTTTTCAGGTATGCAAGGAATGTTCCAGGAAAAATGGGCGGGATCGGGGGAGGTCTACGCCCACTTTTATATGAAAGATTTTGAAGAGGATCGTAGATATATTAAATAGGCAATAACTTTGCGTAAAATAGCTTTGCATCATTTATATTTCACTTTTAAACTTTCGGTAAACAAAGAAATCCAAAAACTTAAAATGTTCGAAAATGGGCGTGGCCCGCCCCTTTTATAGTGGACTATTCCTTAAAAATTTTTTATGCCATAACTCGAAACGAAATTTGGTGATAATGTTCTATATATAAAGGTAACTGTTTGCTGTAGAAATGGGCGAAATCGGTTATTGTGCACGCCCAGTTTTTTAACATAGTTCTGAAAAATTTTTTTGTAAAATTTAAAAAGCGATATTTTTACAACTAAACAAGTTATATCAATCAGATTGTGCACACATAATAAGATTTTTAAGAATAACTCGGCCGCAAAAAAATGTTGTCAATTTTGAAGAAGTAGGCGTGGCGCCGCCCACTTTTCAGCAAAATATTTTCAAAGGCAATCGCTTATTATTCAATATTGATATTTCAATGAAAATTGGTCAGCTGCTTCTCAGTAGTATGTATTATACTCCTGCCAAAAATTAGCCAAATCGGGAAACACACAAGCAAAATATTCGGGCACGTAGTTAATAGCCCACTGCAATAGCGAAGTTACATATCTTTTTTCATTTTCATACCTTTCATAAACATTCAATGTATGTAAGTATGAGAACAAGAAGAGAAAAGTTTACTTAAATGATCAGCACGATGAGCGGAGTCGATTTAGCCATGCCCGTCTCTCCGTCCGTATGTGTGTCTGTCCGTCTGTCTATTTGAACGCAAACTAGTCTCTCAGTTTTACAAAAGAATACTGAAATTCGTTGTTTGCTTTCGCTATTTTATACTATACTAGCAAACCCGGTATACGTTGTTTTGACGTTTTGATACATAGAACACATCTACGAGTATATACTCGTATACTCGTAAAATGTCATTAACTTGAACCAAATAAACTCCTAACTATACCGAACTGCAGCTTTATATAACCTGGGGGCTTTTCCAAAAGCTATATACAGAACCTATCGTGAAAGTTCAAGAGCGAAACAAAACACAAAATATGCGGGCGTGGCACCGCCCACTTTTGAAAAATTATGTAGATATTGACTAAGTGACACATATATCCAAATATTATTAATTTAGACCAAAAAAGTTCGGAGTTATCACGAATTGAAACTTTATATAGCCTGTGGACGTGGCTCCATCCACTTTTCCAAAACTATATATTGTCTATGCTGTACCCAGTGAACCCAAGTATATATTGTGAAAATTTCATAAAGATCGGTTGAGTACTTTGGCGCCTATAAAAGACAACCTTTCGGCATAAACGAATCGAGATATATATTTATTAATGCATATCAAAACGTTCAGGATGAAAAGTAAAATATCCAGGCAAGTAGTTAATACCCCACTGCAAAAGAGAAGTTGTACAGGGTGGCGCAAAAGTAATCCTCCTATCAGAAAATGCTATAAATTTTGCGATTGGCCCCTAAAGTCAGTTCTGTTTTGACATTTGGGTAGTAAACACATGCGAAATACACGTTAATAAACAATGTTGCGCTATACTGCTACAGAACGCGGAATATTGCTGACTATTTATTTGACCAATAATCGGTCGGTGAAAAACGGTTACTGCGCAAAAGTAATGCTCCTATCAGAAAATGCTATAAATTTTCCGATTGGCCCCTAAAGTCAGTTCTGTTTTGACATTTGTGTAGTAAACACATGCGAAATACACGTTAATAAACAATGTTACGCTACACGGCTCCAGAACGCGGAATATTGCTGACTATTTATTTGACCAATAATCGGTCGGGGCCAAACGGTTACTGTGAATGGTGAGCGCTACAGAGCAATGATCAACGAGTTCTTTTTGCCGCAACTTGATGAATTGGGATTGGAAAACATGTGGTTCCAACAAGACGGTGCAACAGCACACACTGCACGTGCCACAACCGATATGCTGAACATCGGAAGCTTACTTTTGCGCCACCTTGTATATATTTTTTGATATTCATACCTTTCATGAACATGAAATGTTTGTACGTATACTGAAATGATCAGGAGGATGAGCTGAGTCGATGTAGCCATGTCCGTCTCTCGATACGTCTATCTGTCTGTCCGTCTGTCTATTTGAAAGCAAATACGAACTGAACCCTACGGGACAGTGAGCATCAGGGAGTTACTCTGTACCGCGATGAGAAAGAAAAGTGTTTCGCATTTGCTGTAATAACACTCTGTAACTCGGCTATCGCAAGTACTTTGGGCGCCAGACACAGACACACATTAATTTTTATTTATAAGATTGCCCACATGGCAGTAGAAAAAGTTTAAACCCTCTATAGGTCATAACTCCACAACACAGCTGCACGGTTAAAAATGTTTACCTAAATTTTAAACTTTTCTGGGCTCCATATATGTCCAAACCAAAATTTAGTTTAGATTTAAATTGTACGTTTTCGAGAAAATGAACTTGAAGAAAAGAGTTTAAATTTTAAACCAGTCTTAACAATTAAAAAACATAAAAAACATTTGTATCAGTTGGCAGGACTCGAACCGACGCTCGCGCATCAGAGTCGTCTGCTCTACCCACTGAGCACGGCGCACACAAAACTGTAATGACAAAATTTCTATGACGTGAAACACAGTATACGAGTATCTTGAAAAAGCTTTCAGAAATAAATGAAAAGGAATAAAAAAAAATTGTTGACGTTTTTTTCAGTTCAGTTTTAAATCTAATTCGCAATAAATTCAAAATTGGTGTAGGTAATTTAACGGTTTGGAATTTATAACAAAAACGTTTAAAAAATTGTTTAAACCGACGAATGGTTTAAATTTAAGCTCACATTTTTAGCCGTGTGGGTATTTAATGTCTTGCTCCACCTTACTTAGATTTCCTTACTTGTTATTTATAAGATGAAAATTTAGCTAAACATAGTGAGCCTGGTATGGCCCATATGGTAGTAGAAAAAGTTTAAAACCCCTACAGGTGATAACTCCATAACAATTTACCACGACCACTTTTAAATTTGTATAAAACCCTTAGGAAACCGTGTCGGTTTTTTAAAAGCTTCTTGTACTTAAACACACATCCGTTTCGTTCGCACATTTTAGTGGGAAAACTGATAGACAAAAGTATTCTAAACGGCATAGGGATGAAAACGGATAAAATATACAATTTTTGTCAGCAGTTTCTTCCAGTTTCTGATAAGTTTGCGAAAATTTTGCTGGTTGGGTTTCTACTTATAAAGGGTGTTTTTTTTACAGACGTCGAACAGTGCGCACCGAAGAAACAATTGCCGCTGTAGAGCAAAGTGTTGAAGAGGACCCGAATGAATCGATTCGCCACCGTGCACAGCAATTGGAGCTTTGTCCATCAACTTTATGGAAGATTTTGCGCAAAGATCTTGGCTTGCGACCTTACAAGATCCAGCCTGTGCAAGAATTAAAGCCGCGAGACCATGCAATGCGTCGTGATTTTGGTGTATGGGCCGAAAATGAGATTGATTTCGATGCTGATTTTCATCGCAAAATTTTGTTCAGTGATGAGGCTCATTTTTGGTTGAATGGCTACGTCAACAAGCAAAATTGCCGCATTTGGAGTGAAGAGAATCCACATGAGACCCTTGAAACGCCATTACATCCACAAAAACTGACTGTTTGGTGTGCTCTATGGGCTGGTGGAGTCATTGGGCCATACTTCTTCCGCAATAATGCTGGAGAGGCAGCTACCGTTAATGGAGACCGGTATAGAGCCATGATAACCGACTATTTTGTTCCCGAATTGGATGGCATGAATGTGGATGAGTTGTGGTTCCAACAAGACGGCGCTACATGCCACACAGCGCACGTCACAATCGATTTATTGAAGGAAACATTCGATGAGCGCATAATTTCGCGGAATGGACCTGTCAATTGGCCACCAAGGTCGTGTGATTTGACACCATTGGATTATTTTCTTTGGGGATATGTGAAGTCGCTCGTCTACACCAACAAACCAGAAACGTTAGGGGAATTGGAAGCCAACATTCGTGGCGTTATTGCCGACATACGGCCCCATATGCTCGAAAAAGTGGTTGAAAATTGGACCTGTAGAATTGGCTTTATTCGAGCCAGCCGCGGCGGCCACATGCCCGAAATCATATTTAAACATTAATGGCATAAAATTATCCTTCCAATAAAGCCAAATTGATGGACCTTAAAACGATTTTCTTGTGTTTTATTTCAATTCGAAGTTCTATACCCCTAACTAAAAAACACCCTTTACTAAAATTATAAATGTGAAATTAACTTTATTTGTAACATTTTTAAGCTAAAACTATTTAACCGATCATCATGAAACTTTATACACATGACCCAGGAGGTATTAGAACTAACACAGGAAGTCCACCAGAGACCGAACTTTTCAAAAATAATCTCTATTATAATGCGATTTGCTTGAAATTTCGCATATTGGTAGCCCTTGGCTTATATTAATACTTGGCATTCCTTTTTCCCTAAAAGTATGCTAAAATGATTATAAACGTTTATAGCTGTAACCTCTACATAAAACAAGAACGTGGAAAGAGTTTTCAATTGTATTGTGAATAGTGCGACGAAAGCAGATTATTTCCAACATTCGAGGATTTGGTTCTTTTAGCGGAACTGCGTTAACACATTGCGCTGAAACCGACTTCATGGTATCAGCGCCAGAAAATTGGCGCCAATACCCTGCTTCAGTCACTTGTCAGTAACATTGTCCCGCACGGCAATTTTACGGCGTTAATTTTTCTTGAAAACGCATATAATTTGGCTACAGCGCATATAGGAAAACATATATTCAATGGTGAAAGCGTGGAAAATCAATAGAAACTTCTTAAAAACATGCAAAAATCAGTACTGATTTGAAGCTTACGGAAATTCTGTACATTTGAATTTTCAGAATTTAAAATTAACAACGTACTGCCAAAATCAGCAGCCCTAACCGCTATAACTCCAGAACGGCTGGACCGAATTAAATGAAAAAAAGTATAAGAATCCGGGAAGGTTTTGGAGATATTCCCCAAAATGTGGACCAATGAAAGGTGTTGACGAGTGCTTGAACATGGTGTAGTTATTGATCCCATATAAGACCCCGTATTCGAGGTATTTCCCGAAATATGAACCAGGTGTGACCCCAGACGGGTTTTCTACAGAATTACGCCGAATGAGAATTTCTTTCAACTCTGTGTGGTTTCAGCAAGATGGTGCAGCTCCTCATATAGCCCAACCTGTTATGACAGAATTGCGACGAAAATTTCCCAATAAGCTGATATCCAGAAACTCCACATTCCGTTGGCCACCCAGGTCGCCTGACCTTACTGCACCTGACTTTTTCTTGTGGGGTTATTGCAAACAGGGAGTCTTCAAAGCAAAACCAACAAATTTGAATGAACTAAGGCAATCCATTCGAGAAACAATTGCGGCTATTCCTGTCTCAACTCTCCAAGCAGTAATGAACAACTTTTTGGTAAGATGCCGCACATGCATCGACGAGCAGGGGGGGGCATTTAAATTCCATTATTTTTTAAACTAATTAAGCTGTATTTAATAAAATTTAATGAGCTTTAACATGAATAAAAGAAAAATGAATTCCATACACTGAAAAAAAAATTATTTGAGTTTCTTAATGTAGCAAAATTCATCAGCCACCCTGTACTATGGTTTATAGCAAACAAAATTCATGAAAAATTTCAAAAGAAAAGCAGGAAAACGGGAAATCATTTTTCGCATACAGCGCCATCTCTGATACATAGCATGTACTTCAAACCAATATGGTTTTGCATGGTGGTCGAGCAGATGGCGCCATTATTTTAGGTAGATGAAAATAAAAAAGGTAAACATGCTTATTTGACAATCCGTTTGAGTGTAAGAGTTAAAAATTTTCATCAAATGTCGTTTGTTTTAACCCGTATAAAATTTACTTTTTACTTTGAATTTAATTTCAATTTAGAAAAAGAAAAGACATTGACATTGTATTAAAACACAGTATACAGTAGACCAGATAAGCAAAACCGTGAGCAAGTTTCCGGTGACAAGAAAGTTTACTGGTTTAAGTGAAGATTCTGTGATTGCTTCGATCGTGGCTTAAGCTCGTTTCCCACATTCAAGAAATACATTCAGGACGGGGCCCAAAAAACACCGCTCAAACACAGAGTAAGATCGGTGTATATTTATAAGGCAGGCATCCAAATACGAATGTCCAGTTAATATGATAGAATGGTTTATTTTCCTAACTACCGAATAGTATCTACTTATTTATTTGCTCTGTCTTGCATTTATCTAGACTCAATATGTACATATATTGGTATCCGGGTATTCCGGTATTTTGTATTCGTACTTTTATGCTATTAAAGATGAGAAACATCATCCAATAACTATCTACATAGAAACAATGGATTAATTATGTGTGTGGTTTTGTACCGGTCGGTTCAAATGGGTAAATTACTTTATGCATCAATACATACACATTTTTCATGTATTAATTTTCAAATTAGCATAGACGTCAGTATATGGTCTACTGTATACTGTGCTCATTGTACTCTGCTCAGTTAATTTTATGTGACATTTTTTATTATGCGCGCGTTCTTTCAAACGCAAAATTAAAACCGGTATTGTGTTCACTGTGAAATTGAGGTTGAAGTTATTCGTTTCCTAACAGATCAGTTGGAAACCATCAAAACAATCACGCGTATTGTACAAATTTTTAGTCAATTTCAACAGCAGGCATTTGTCCTTAAGGTGGTAAGTTGAATTGTGTAAATTATGTGGATCGTGCATTTGAGTTAAATTCACCAGTCTGTCCATAGTCCAAAATGCCTAGAGGACGACGTGCGAACATAAAAATTAATTGCTGTTCGTTAGTTTCGCTAAAACTTCAGAACGGCTGAACCGATTTGGCTAATTTTGGTCTTGAATTATTCGTGGAAGTCCAGAGAAGGTGAATAAATATGAAAGTTGGGGTAGGGATAGGTATAGAGATAAGGATAGGGATATTGATAGGGATGGGGATAGCCTATATTTAAAGATCCATCAGGGTAATTTTAGGCAGGACAAAGTCTGCCGGGTCCTCTAGTATATATATATATACTGTGGCTCACAGTCCAAATGAGCCACCATAAAAATGGCAATTTTCAGCAAGAAATACTTCCTTTTGATAATTTCGATAAATTATTTTAAAAGTGTGCTTGAAAATAGACTAGAAATACTGAATATGTACGGGATGTACACCATGATAGTTAAACCAACTATAACCTCTGGTTCTGTACCATGGGTGGCGAGGACATACCTATCAACGGTGAGACAATCACTCACGAAGGAACCCTGCATCATAGGAGGCAAAAAATGTTCGGGAGGAAATTCAAAGTAGAGTTGGCGGCCAAGTAAACTTGTAACGACCCAAGAATGACATTGTCATTATGTGTCAAATGTGAGAACACCCTTTGTGATAATATGCAAAGAGCCACATGGGCCACAAGGTCGAAACAAACGGTGTTTTCACATTTGGCTCGTGCAATAATGGCAATGTCGTGTGAGAGTACTCCACCTTGGGGGCACCCCTTGGTGTTGTTTAGCTGAAGTACACTGTCCCCTACTTGGGTTTCACAGATTCTCGCGCGAAGTAATGAGTCTATCCATCTTTGTAAGAGTCTGAACTCCTTTATTCTGCAGTGCTGTGTTAACGCTTTCATGTGAAGTATTGTCGAAGTAGTTTCGGTATAAATACCACTTTTGCTCTCCTCCACACTGTAGGTATACATATAGGCTAACAAAAGGCTGTCTCTCATGATGTGGGATAAGTTAGCTCCTCTCCCCCGTCTTCCCCTGGAGACTTATATTTTTCATTTTACTGTGTTCTTCGAGAAAAGCTTATTGGCTAGCAGCCAGTCTGGAGGGGCTGGTCTTACTTCGGGGAGGTCGCACCTGGGAAATGCACTGCTTGCTCTCTCGCGCTAGGTTTATCTCCCTCTGCTCTTTGGCTAGTGCTTTGTGAAGCCTTGCCGCTATCTTTTATGGCTTTTCTGATATATTTTTTGCTTGCTGTTAGAGCGGCTGAAGAGCCGGCGAACATTTTTCATGGTTACAAGGAGTTCGTGTGACCACCTAGTGCGGCATAAACGGATCGAGATAGATATTGACTTATATATATCAAAATGTTCAGGACGAAAAGAGAAATTGATTAAGCCATGTCCGTCCGTCCGTCCATCTGTAAACACGATAACTTGAGTAAATTTTGAGATATCTTAATGAAATTTGGTATGCGGGTTCCTTGGAACTCATCTCCAACGCTATTTAAAATGGGCGAAATCGCCCACTTTTTATATATAGAATATTTTCTAAAACACAAAAAAAGTGATTACTCAGTACATAATACACCTAAAAGGATAAAATTTGGTGAATACATTGAGATTGAGGCATAAAATATATTTTTTTAATGAAATTTTTGAAAATGGGAGTGGCACCGCCCACTTTTGATTAAGTAAAATTTAGAAATAATATTAATTATAAATGAAAAACCGTTCAAAATATCGAAACGAAATTCAGCATGCAGGTTTCCAGGTATGCAAGGAATGTTCCAGGAAAAAAGGGCGGGATCGGTTAAGGTCTACGCCCACTTTTATATGAAAGATTTTCAAGAGGATCGTAGATATATTAAATAGGCAATAACTTTGCGTAAAACAGCTTTACATCATTTATATTTTCACTTTTAAAGTTTCCGCAAACAAAGAAATCCAAAAACTTAAAATGTTCGAAATATTCCACAAAACTTTTTATGCCATAAATCCGCCAAAAATTGATTCGTCGAAACGAAATTTGGTGATCATGTTCTATATATAAAGGTAGCTGTAAAAATGGGCGAAATCTGTTAATGTCCACGCCCAGTTTTTTAACATAGTTCTGAAATTTTTTTTTTAAATTTAAAAAGCGATAGCAAGTTATATCAATCAGATTTTGCACACATAATAAGCTTTTTAAGAAAAACTCGGCCGAAAAAAATGTTGTAAATTTTGAAGAAGTAGGCGTGGCGCCGCCCACTTTTTAGCATAAAATTTCTGCTATTTTCAAAGGCAATCGCTTATAGTTCAATCTTGATATTTCAATGAAAATTGGTCACCTGCTTTTCAGTATCGGGAAACGCACAAGCAAAATATTTCGGCACGTAGTTAATAGCCCACTGCAATAGCGAAGTTATATATCTTTTTTGATTTTCATACCTTTCATAAACATTAAATATATGTAAGTATGAGAAGAAGAGAAAAGTTCACTTAAACGATCAGCACGATGAGCGGAGTGACTTTATCCATGCCTGTCTCTCCGTCCGTCTGTCTGTCTGCCCGTCTGTCTATTTGAACGCAAACTAGTCTCTCAGTTTTACAAAAGAATGCTGAAATTCGTGGTTTGCTTTCGTCGTTTTATAATATACTAGCAAACCCGATAGACGTTGTTTTGACGTTTTGATATATAGAAAACATCTTCATATAAAACTAGCTGACCCGCCGAACTTTGTTCCGCCTTAAAAGCACAAATCATACAGTCACCCTGGGTCCACATTTAGGTCAATAAATTGGGACCCGGGTAAAATATCGAGGTGAAAGATATCTTAAATTTTAGGAGAGACGTCTAGAGAATGATTATTGAAAGTTTCATTCATTTCTATGCAGTCGTTTTTGTGTGACGCGGGCGTTATGGTAAAAAAACCACATTTTTGGTCACATTTTTCCCACATTTTGGTCAATAACTCGGGAACTGGATGAGATATCCAAATGAAAGTTGTCCTAAATTTTAAGTTAGACGTTGAGTGATAGAATGGTGAAAGTTTCATGCAATTCTATTCAGTAGTTTTTGCGTGATACGCGCACAATCATACAGACGGACAGACAGACAAAAATTCTAAAAATTGTAGATTTGGGTTCCGCTGGTCCAATAACGACCTCTCCTATCAGTTTTTCTTGAATATCTTCAATGTACAGACATCGACCTGTTACAATTTTATTATATGTAAAGATGTCATTCAGTTGAACCAAATAAACTTCTAGATATACCGAACTGCAGCTTTATATAACCTGGGTGCTTTTCCAAAAGCTATATACAGACTGTGTCGTGCCTAGCGAACTCCTGAGCCGATCGTGAAAGTTCAAGAGCAAAAACAAAACACAAAATATGTGGGCTTGGCACCGCCCACTTTTCCAAAATTATGTAGATATTGACTGAGTGACATACGAGGTGTGTTCAAAAAGTATCGCGAATTTTATGTTTTTTCAAAAATCATTTATTTATTCATGAATATATATTTTGTCCTCTTCAAAGTAATCCCCATGAGATATTATACACTTGTGCCAACGGGTTTTCCAATCTTCGAAGCACTTCACAAAATCATTTTTTTGTATCTTGTTCAGCTCCTCCTTCGATGCCGTCTTTATCTCGTCAAGAGAAGCGTAACGTCGTCCTTTCATGGGCCTCTTCAGTTTAGGGAACAAGAAAAAGTCACAGGGGGCCAGATCTGGGGAATACGGTGGCTGCGGCATCATTAGTGTGTTGTTTTTGGCCAAAAAGTCGCGCACAAGCAACGATGCGTGAGCAGGGGCGTTATCGTGGTGCAAAAGCCAATTTTTGTTCTTCCACAAATCCGAGCGTTTCTGGCGGATTGCTTCGCGCAAATTGCGCATAACTTGCAGGTAACATTCCTTATTGACCGTTCTACCCTGTGGCAAGAACTCATGATGCACCACGCCCCTGCAATCGAAGAAAACTGTCAGCAAAACTTTCACATTCGACCGAACTTGGCGCGCTTTTTTCGGTCTTGGTTCGTGCGGCAGCTTCCATTGAGATGATTGAGCTTTGGTTTCCACGTCATAACCATAAACCCACGATTCGTCACCAGTTATGACCCTCTGGAGCAAATTTGGGTCGTCGCGGACAGAGTTTAACATCTCATTAGCAATGTTCATGCGATGCTGTTTTTGGTCACAATTGAGCAATTTTGGTAAAAAAATAGGTAAAAATCGAAGACGATCCAAAACACGTGCAAGCAAAGCAGCTGTCAACAATTAACTGAACATTCAAAATGGCCGAGCTTGTCGGCATAAGTGAGAGACATGAGTACCAACATAACGCCACAAAAAATTCGAAATTCGAATATACGTAACCAGCGAAAATTCAAAATTCGCGATACTTTTTGAGCACACCTCGTATATCCAAATATCAATCATTTAGACCAAACAAGTTCGGAGTTATGACGAATTGAAACTTTATATAGCCTGGGGGCGTGGCTCCGCCCACTTTTCCAAAACTGTATATTGTCTAGTAGACCGGGTCGAAAAAAAAAATTTTCAAATACCCTCCCTAGGATGAAAGACGACCCTGCGATTTCTACCCACCTACATACAAAAAAAAAAAAATCGAGTTACGTGGTCTAACTCGGTTTGGCGTCTGTTTTGAGTAAACGGACATTCAGGAGATATCTAGTACTAAAAAATACCTATTCAACGATATATCAAACTTTGCAATCGGATTATAAATAAAAAAGTTGTGAATAAAAATCGATTTTGGCTGTTTTTAGGACTCTCGCAGGGCGGAAATTTTTATCAACCCAAATTCACCGCAGGGCCATCTTTCATCCTAGGGGGGGTAATTGCAAACTTTTTTTTTGTATGGGCACCTACCCTGTCTATTGTCTATGCTGTACCCAGTGAACCCAAGTATGTATTGTGAAAATTTCATAAAGATCGGTTGAGTACTTTGACGCCTATAAAAGACACACATTTTTTATATCTATTTTTGTTACGCATACAAGGTATATTACTTCATTCGGCATAAACGAATCGAGATATATCAATTATGATTATTTCTGTAAGGTCTTTTTGTGTTATTTCCTAATTTTCTGCTCTCATTTGGAACCAATATTAATAAATAAGGTATCGTTTTAAAGGTGGGGGTTAGCTCTACATGCAAAACCATGTTTTAATTAGCGGAGTGCTTTTGTTTAAGCGTATTTTACAAAAATGAATTCTTTAAAATAAACGATTGTGAATGCACAAAAAAATCAATTTGTACTGCAACGCTATTGTGACTGACATGCACATGCCTCGCGACATCTACATTTGAATGCTAAGACTGAACAGTGCGCCATCTACATTTGACATTGCTAAAATAAGTGAATAAGACTGCGTTCACATTGGGTCATAAACTCGAGTTAAAGGGACATTTTTTGAGTTAATTCATATTGATGTTGTCAATCAAGTCAAGTTTATGGCTCAATGTGAATGTAATATAAGTGGTGGAATTTCAAATAGCTGTTTGCGCATATTTGTATAATTTTTTAGGGTCTCACAACAAGTGTAGCTGAAAATCTTTTTTTATAATTTGAGAAAAAGGTTTGAAAAATCCTGGACCTGGACTAATAAAAGGTTTCAAACCATCCAGCTAGTATTTATTAATGTACTAGAGGACCCGGCAGACTTTGTCCTGCCTAAAAATTCCCTGATGGATCTTTAAATATTGGCTATCCCCATCCCTATCAATATCCCTATCCTTATCCCTATTCCTATCCCTACCCCAACTTTCATATTTATTCACCTTCTCTGGACTTCCACGAATAATTCAAGACCAAAATTAGCCAAATCGGTTCAGCCGTTCTCAAGTTTTAGCGAAACTAACGAACAGCAATTAATTTTTATGTTCGCACGTCGTCCTCTAGGCATTTTGGACTATGGACAGACTGGTGAATTTAACCTCAAATGCACGATCCACATAATTTACACAATTCAACTTACCACCTTAAGGACAAATGCCTGCTGTTGAAATTGACTAAAAATTTGTACAATACGCGTGATTGTTTTGATGGTTTCCAACTGATCTGTTAGGAAACGAATAACTTCAACCTCAATTTCACAGTGAACACAATACCGGTTTTAATTTTGCTATTGAAAGAACGCGCGCATAATAAAAAATGTCACATAAAATTACCTGAGCAGAGTACAATGAGCACAGTATACAGTAGACCATATACTGACGTCTATGCTAATTTGAAAATTAATACATGAAAAATGTGTATGTATTGATGCATAAAGTCATTAACCCATTTGAACCGACCGGTACAAAACCACACATAATTAATCCATTGTTTCTAGATAGTTATTGGATGATGTTTCTCATCTTTAATAGCATAAAAGTACGAATACAAAATACCGGAATACCCGGATACCAATATATGTACATATTGAGTCTAGATAAATGCAAGAGAGAACAAAAAAATAAGTAGATACTATTCGGTAGTGAGGAAAATAAACCATTCCATCATATTAACTGGACATTCGTATTTGGATGCCTGCCTTATAAATATAAACCGATGTTACTCTGTGTTTGAGCGTTGTTTTTTGGGCCCCGTCCTGAATGTATTTTTTGAATGTGGGAAACGAGCTTAAGCCACGACCGAAGCAATCACAGAATCTTCACTTCAACCAGTAAACTTTCTTGTCACCGGAAACTTGCTCACGGCATTTTGTACATATTTTTTCAAGAAATCAATTGTCAAATAAGCATATTTACATTTGTTTGTTTTGCTTATCTGGTCTACTGTATACCTTGTTGTAATACAATGTCAATGTCTTTTCTTTTTATAAATTGAAATTAAATTCAAAGTAAATTTCATACAGGTTAAAACAAACGACATTTGATGAAAATTTTTAACTCTTACACTCAAACGAATTGTCAAATAAGCATGTTTACCTTTTTATTTTGGTTACTTGGCTCACTGTTGACACTGTTACACTGTGACAATGAGTAGCTGTCAAACAGTGCATCACGCACCAGCGCCATCGACCTAAAATAATGGCGCCGTCTGCTCCACCACCATGTAAAACCATATTGGTTTGTAGTACACGCTATGTATCAGAGATGGCGCTGTATGCAAAAAATGATTTCCCGTTTTCCTGCTTTTCATTGAAATCGGTTCGTGCGTTCTTGAGATATAGCGTCAGGGAGGAAAACCCGACTTATTTTTATATTATACCAGCGTCACCCCTGGTCCACATTTTTGGCGATATCTCGTTAACGGGGTAGCATAGGGTCCTGAAAATCACCTCTTTTTTAAACACTCATCAACACCTTTTATTCGATACCCATATCGTATAAACACCTTCTAGGGTCACCCCTGGTCCACATTTTGGTCGATATCTCGGAAAACTGGTCGCATAGGGGCTTGAAAATCACCTCTTTTTTAAATACTCACCAACACCTTTTATTTGATACCCATTTTGTAGAAAACCCGTCTGGGGTCACACCTAGTTCATATTTCGGGAAATACCTCGAATACGGGGTCTTATATGGGACCAATAACTACACCATGTTCAAGCACTCGTCAACACCTTTCATTTGATACCCATATCGTACGAACCCGTTATAGGGTTACCCTGGTCCACATTTTGTGGAATATCTCCAAAACCTTTCCGGATTCTTATACTTTTTTTGGCCATAAACCATGTCGGGCTCAATCGAAAACTACGCTCAAAATTTCGTTTAATTCGGTCCAGCCCTGCTGGAGTTATAGCGTCAGAGAGGAAAACGCGATTTATTTTTATATAATAGACATCAAAACGTTCAGGATGAAACGTAAAATATCCGGGCAAGTAGTTAATACCCCACTGCAAAAGAGAAGTTGTATATCTTTTTTGATATTCATACCTTTCATGAACATGAAATGTTTGTACGTATACTGAAATGATCAGGATGAGCTGAGTCGATGTAGCCATGTCCGTCTCTCGATACGTCTGTCTGTCCGTCTGTGAAAGCAAATACGAACTGAAAGTATTAAAATAGAGCTGCGTAAATTGGGATGACATAATAGACTACTAGGTATATGTATAATGTTCGGTTCCACCCGAACTTAGACTTCTTACTTGTTTTAAATGAAATTGCCACCTTTTTTAGAATAAGGCAATTAACTATATGATATGGTTATGACTTTAGATTTGTGGATAAGGAAGTTTGTATGCAGTTTGAATTGGTAACCTCTATCACGAAAACAAAGTGTCAAACACAAACGAAAAAAAATGTACAGTTGATTTCGTGTAGTTGCTACACGACGATCATCGGCAAACGTAAATGTATATTTTGAATAGGTGAAATCAGAAATCCAAAAGCACACTTTTCCCCAATTTGAAAATTTTGTCAAATAAAGGAGGCATTTTTTTCGAATTACTGCTCTGAAATTACTCGTTTTAGATCAGTATAAAGGGGTTATTATACCTTCGACACATATGTTAAAAAAAAAAATGTTTGTCATATATATGTTCAGCGACCCTGATAACATAGTTATTTTGAATGTTAAAATTATTTAAAGGCTTAATTCAACAAAATTGTTTTCTGCAAAAATAGTTATGGTAAGCATGCCATATAGACATTTTTAAGCTTGCTTGTCATCTACAAACGAGGTGGTGACAGCTGCAATGACTATTGTAAATTATAGGAACAATTGGGATTGGGCTATAACAATGGTCAGTAATCACGATGACAGGCTGCCCCAGAATAGCGCAGTAATTCACCACTTTTCATTTGATGCAGTACGAGTATTTTGACATATATGTAAGTTTATTTCTGATGATTCAAATTTTGGGCAGAGTGTTGGGTCGGTTGGCGTGAAACGTCAAATATGCATATGTATAAGGGTTTTACTTACGATTTTCTGTTGTTGGTGTAGTAATGGTAATTCGACCAAAACACGGTCATAACTGAAAATAGTAGCTGTATTCGGTGACAAAACTTGCAAAGAAGTGTCAGTAAAGTGATAATGACATAAAACTCTCTCAAAACGCCAAAACTAAAAAGTTTTCGCCGGACAGGAGTCAGTAAAAACTTGCAAGCAAAACAGCTGTTGCTTTTTTTATTGGTTAATAACTCAAATTTTGAAATTTTTGTTGTTGCTTTCCTGTGTCACGATAAGCTGTTTTTCATTTGCAAGTTTAAGTGAGTGAAATTCCCCCAGCAGAAACTTGCAACTCTCTCTCTCAATGAAATGTCAAAATGCGCTCTCTCGATGCAAATGTTTTGTGTCACCGAACACTTTCCAGGGGTCAATACTGGTTTTTCGTTAACGTGAAGTGAAAAGTAAATGCGTCAATTCACCACGTTTTTTGATTATCGTTTTACTTTGAATTTTCGATGTGAAGTGAAGTGAAACAAGTAAGTACGGCGCACCCGAAGGCTTTATACCTTTCATGAATACGTGCAAACTTAAATACGCATTGTTTAAAGTTCTCTAAAACTTTGTCAGCAATACATTTAATTTTCTTTTACCATCTATAAGCAAATATCTCCCCAAGTTTCAAGTTTTAATATTTCGAAATGAGGGATAAATGGCCATAATCCTCTTATCTGAACGATCGGTTGTATGGGATTTATACTACATATAGCTCCGATCTTGTTGAATTTTTTACGAAATCTTTTACTATCCATAAGAAAATATCTCACCAAGTTTCAAGTTTTAATCTTTTAAAATGAGGGAGAAATGGCCATAATCCTCTTATCTGAACGATCGGTTGTATGGGATATATACTATATATAGCTCCGATCTTAGCGATTTTTTTTACCAAATTTTTTATTATCTGTAAGCAAATATCTCACCAAGTTTCAAGTTTTAATCTTCCAAAATAAGGGATAAATGGTCATAATCCTCTTATCTGAACGATGGGTTGTATGGGATATATACTATATTTAGCTCCGATCTTAGTGATTTTTTTACGAAATATTTTACTATCCATAAGAAAATATCTCACCAAGTTTCAAGTTTTAATCTTTAAAAATGAGGGAGAAATGGCCATAATCCTCTAATTTGAACGATCGGTTGTATGGGAGATATATGCTATAGTGACCCGATTATACCGGATCCGACAAATAATATAATACAAAAATACATCCGTGTGCCAAATTTCATCGAGATATCTCAAAAATTGAGACTAGTTTGCGTTCAAACAGACGGACGGACAGACGGACATGGCTGTATCAACTCAGTTGATCGTTCTGATCAATTTGGTATACTTAATGGTGGGTCTATCTCTTATATTTCTAAACGTTACAAACATCGGACCAAAGTTAATATACCATTTCATGGTCATGAAAGGTATAAAAAGTGAACGCCAATATTAATTTGGTGTTAGGCCGTGTGCTAATCGGAAACACTTTACTCAGAGGAAAAATGAGGTGAACAAATTTCATATGGTGTAAAAATATTTTCCATTCCGCTGTGCCAAAATCACGTGCGAAAGCAAATAGTCTGTGAATATATTTTCAATGTACGTATTTGTTCTGCCATTATGTTTAGTATTTTTTGCGTTAAAGTATATTTTATCGTTTAATAACGTGTTGGTATATAAATATGCAATAATTTGATTGGCAATACCGAATATATGTGTAGACATTCGTAGTTGTCAAAATTTTACCTGGCCCCATGGGCTAGGGTAAATTCTGACGTTTATACTCACCGCGATAAATGTCAGAATTTTCTTTCGCTCTGTCAAAATTTACAGTTTTCAACCGATTGGCACAGGGCCTTAATGTCAAAACTTCTAAAAATTTTAAATTCGGATTTTTTACAAATTGAAACGTTTTAAGTGATAAAAATTACTTTTATTCTTACAATTCTATGATAAACAAGAACAACTTGTGTCAACGCAACTCTTCCACTTACTCGGATTACCTTCATCCACTGCCTTACACCCCTATTGTGAGTGTCGAATAAGAATAGATAATCGACTATTAAGCGATCATCGAGCAATTGCGAGTGTCGAACCGATCGCTTAATGAGCGACTGTGAATACTTACTCGATCATCTTTTTACTACCATTTTGCAGTCGCTGGTGTGTCGATGTGATTTGAAAAGTGTTAATAAAATGGATAAAAAGTAAATCATTAAAAAAAAAAAATTTTAATATGTAAGTAAACATTAAAAATATGCAGTTTTTGTTCTATCAAGTTACACAATACCAAAATAAAATGCGATCGATTCAATCGAAAAGTTTATATTCTATTCACCCATTCTATTCTCGCATTAGGGGTGTTAGACTCCGATTCGTAAAAGTAAATGCCAAACTAGAAGGAGTAAACAATAAAATTGAAATAACAGCCTTGGTCGGCTGTCGTGGAAATGTTTTCTTTTTCAGTCAGTTAAAAAACCGCATAGAAGAAGCTTTATGACTTCTAGGCATAGTATATGTCTACTAGTAGCGCAACTTACTCCGAATCTGCACAAACACACAAACCACACAGGGTGCGTTGTATGCAATAATAAAACAATCTAGTTTAAATACTGCAATATAGAACGTGAAGACTTAAAACACCCAAACTATTGAATATAAAGCAGTTATAACACCTTATCAGCTCCAGCAGAATGTAAATTTCAGTTTAAATTGAAGTTTTTAGTTTTAGTTTTTACTTTAAAGAAACTCTGAACGCGATTTCCTTCATTAAACTGTCTCGAAGTACATTCACCCACTACCTTCTACATCAATTCGCAAAAGAAGATTCCAAACTAGTAGGGGTAAACAATGCTTCTAGGGCTACCGCACCACGTCTCGTATGAGTTTATTACAGGCGAATTGACTTACTCGAGTGCATTTCAGAGCTTGAATTACCCATACCCAAAATCAGGCGATCATATAATAGCGAAATATGTAATATGGTATTTAAAGTTATTTAGTTTATTAGTCTTTATTTTGATATAGGATTTAAGGCCCGTTTAATAAAGACTGTCTTGGCAATCGTAAATCTAGCAAATGCTCATGTATGCATTTACATAAAAACAATTTAAAATTGATGTAATTGCAACATAAACGTGTTGTTCATTTGCGAGACATAGCATTTTCAAGACGAGTCAAGTCTACCTTGATTAACCCGGCCTTTATGTAGCTCTATTGGATTTCACGCAAAATTGTACAATATATTATAATTTTTCCTAGGATTTACTGTGCAACGAAAATTGTTCAGTCCAAACACTGGATTTTTCTCTCACCCTCACCAACTCTCCCTAAATCAGTTTACTCCAACATCTTATTATGGATGATAACTTAATATTAATTCTATGAAGAAGCAAAATAATAATTATAACTATTTATGCTAATAGTAATTCTGGTGTGTAGTGTTGTTATTATATAATTAGTTATATGTGAGTGAAATGAACGTATTCATTGGCATGCTTTGTTGTCGTCTTACTCTGCATGTTTTTTTTTATGTTAAGGGTTGACCAATTAATACCACTTATAGTTTTTCTTTTAAGCTTGAATTTGTTCACTGTCGTTTACTTTGGAATTTGCTGCTTTTGTTTGTTTATTTATTATTATGGTACTTGAGTTTCATCTTAGTTAAACTTTTGTATTATGTTGTGGTGATCCCATTTTGTTGGTTGCCTCTCTCTTAATATCATTAAATTAGTTTAATTTAAATATAATTTCAGCTTAACGTTGTAGAACTCGTACATGTTCGTTGCAGCCTTAACCATTCCACAAATTCATCTAACATAACGGGCCCTAGAACAGAAAAACATAATAAATTCAGTAACTACAGTTCGCACGGAACAAGGATTAAATTACAACATTGCAATAAATTAATAATATGTAATGGATTAATCGGCTTTTATCGTAATTTGTATACCCAGATGTATCAGTACATATTCGAATCTGAAATTAGATTGAGGAATGTTGTCGGTTCGTGAGCACGATAACTTAAGTAAAAATTTAGATATTTGAGTGAAATTTGGCATTCAGGAATCGAATAACGTATTTCGTGATCGAATCGACAAAAAAATATTACGTGACTTTTCAATAATATGGTCAGAGCAGCACTATCGTGCCAAGAGATTAAAATCGTGTGTACGTATACAAAAGAGGAGAGTACGATTTGAGCAAGAAATGCGTTCAGTTTGATTTTACAGTGGGCCATCATTGCTGTATATTTATGAAATCTTTAATGATGTTTCAGATTGGGTGGGAAATTTAATATTTTTTTATTTTAAATAGTGCTCAAAAACAATCGCATTGGATTACGATGGTATAGTTAAATACATTTCTTTGTAAAATATTACATTTTACTCCACTTTTTGCAATTATATGGCATGACTTTATAACAAAGAATGGAACTAAATGATATTATTATTATTTAAATCTGTTCTCCTGTTCAGTTGAACCCACTCTTCTAACACCTACGTCACTCTGGTCCAACCCTGTGGAAACTGCGCGTTTCCTCGGACTTCCGTTAGAAGAGCCTGATGACAATTTAGAGTGATCGAGCCCATTGGGCAGGGCGAAGCACTGTTAACAACAACAACAACACTATTATTTAAAAAACTAAAACTTGGCCGACCGTACCCGTAGGTAGACAAAGGGAATCTGTCCGACACTACCATGAAAGGGACCAATTAGTCTCTTCATAGGACATGCTCAAACAAAATGGATTACCCCATCCCATACAAAGAGATCAAAACTGGCATTGGTCCCATGCTCCTTTGCGACTCATCCCGGACCCAGCCCAGACTAATCGCATTTTTTGCAGGGAAATGTGTGCATAAGCTGTAGTGATATTTGTTTAACTATTCGAATACCTATTATTCGAATAGTTGTCATTTATTCGAATAATACTATTCGAAAAAAGTATAAATTATTCGAATAAATATTATTCGAATTTTGTATAGCCTTCGAATAAATGGATTTTTTATTAGAATAGTCCCATGCCTAGTACTGAGTATTAATTTTTTTTTTGTATTTTTCTAAATATTCGATATATAAAAAAGTGGGCGTGATGATAGCGGATTTCGCCCATTTTAAATAGCAATGGGAGATGAGCGCTCAGGAAGGGTCTGAATACCAAATTTCAATAATATATCCTAAAATTTGCTCAACTTTTCGTGCTCACAGATAAAAGAATGGGTGGGCATTGCTTAATAAAGTTTTCCTTCCCTCCTAAATACTTTGATATACATAAGTCAATATCCATCTCGATTTGTTTATGACGTTACGCACTGCCATTAGGCGAACAAAGACGTTCATTTGTTTGAATGCAATTTTTCCTCATGAACGCAGATATTCTATTATAATTAGTTTATATGTACTCACATGCTCCATCGATATCATAATTCGTCAAATCATTATTAATTGTGCGCGAAAACTCGAGAATGTTGCACCACTGATCCTTGTTTATAACTTTGTACTTTGATTGATCTAGGAATTGTGCGAATTGCGGGTAAAGAGGCCAATGCTTTCCAAGTAACAACTGTAGCATTGCCTTTGCTGTAATTATATCCATGCTACGCTGATCGGAATCCTGCAAGTAAGGACTTATTTAATTTAAAATCTACAGTCAAGTGTTAAACATTAAAACCACAAATCAAAATTTATTTCGTGTTGCAATCGGGAAAATTTTTCTTTATTAGCAAATTCAAATCAATTTTTGCTACGATAAAAACTAGGGACGGAAAATAATGATCGCTCTTTCAATGCAAAAACTCAGTATGTTCTAAACATTGCAAAACTATTTTGAAAATACCACCATATTTGTTCTAGTATAATCTATGAGATCTGCTAATCATTATAGAGTTATATCCAATCCAATAAAATATAATCATTATTATTGTTGAAGTGAAGTTTTTTTGAATTAGATTTATAGCTGTATTTTGTAAGTCTGTCTCTTCTCAAGTCAGTAAATTAGAGATTTTTTATTAGAGGCAATTTTTGTGACTTGAGATGATTTCGGTATTCTGCAAGAGAAAATCACAAAAAGTTCACTAATGATATGTGGTGAAAACACACTTGCATACATCTTAAGTACATGGCCCAGGTAGTAAGTTTCTCGAGTACAACGTGTGAGACGCAGGTTCGAACCCAGGATCGTGGACCATTTATTATTTTAATTTTCTATTTTTTCTTTGTTAATTAAATATTATTTTTTTAAATATTTAAATGGTTCTAAGCTTAAAATTGATTTAATTTGTAACCTAATATTTTTCTCTTTGTTACCTGCCTAGAACCAGCTGACAAATTAGTGACTTTTTTTGAGACTAGATATGTGAGACAGCTTACTGAATACCAAATTATATCAAAATTGAAATTGACCAGAAAATGTTTCTATTAGTGACTAGATACTGCTTACAGAATTTACCTATAAATCATTAAAGTTTGATTTTAATGATTGAAATCTCTACATATAATAAAATTGTAAAAGGTCTGTACCTTGCACAGATTTAAGAAAATACGATAGAAGGGACCGTTATCAAGCCAATGCAACTACTAGCCCTTTACTCCAATACCTCCTATACAGCTCCCATTTACTCCTCATACTCCCCTTCTTCGTTTTCCTTTGCTGATACCAAAGTTTTTTTTGATACATATATAGGACATGTGTAAGAA
This sequence comes from Merzomyia westermanni, assembly GCA_949987695.1. Taxonomy (NCBI): domain Eukaryota; kingdom Metazoa; phylum Arthropoda; class Insecta; order Diptera; family Tephritidae; genus Merzomyia; species Merzomyia westermanni. The sequence goes on along the minus strand of OX465291.1, from coordinate 124,056,906 downwards.
GAACCAAAGAAATTTGGAGCTATGCCGAATTGCAACCTCATATAGCCTGGGGGCTTTTAAAAAGCTACATATAGCCTGTGTCGTAAGCAGTGGCCCGCGGAAGCCACTGTAAAAGTTTCATAAAGGTCGGTGATCAAGTTTGAACGTCAATAAAGAACAAACAACACACCAAAATATGTAGGCGTGGCTCCGCCCACCTTTAAAAAATGTTGTAAATGTTGATTAAATTAGACATATATCAATAATTTAAACCAAATATATTCAGAGTTATGACAAAATGTAATTTTATGTAACTTGGGGGCGTGGCACCGTCTACTTATATTTAGTTTATGCCCGGTGAAATAAAAATTTCAAAAAGACACATTGTGTTTATTTTTATGCTTTCATTTCCATCTCATAAATAATATAGAGGTAGTACAAATTAATGTATTCCTGCGTCTCTTAAGGGTTTTGCTAACGAATTTATCATTTATGGACTTTCAAAATTCCTTACCGATCTTTACAAAATTTCCACAATAACTTAATTTGAACACTGAGCAAAATATAGGCTTACTTTCAAAAGTTAAATACACTATATCTCTGTTTGTTTTTGTATATATATTAGACTGGGTCGATTTATTAACCGATATCGCGCCATCGATTTTTCGATAGGTTTTGGGCTCAGGAAAAAAAGTTCCACTACGCATACCCAAAAAAATAATTTTCGAAATTAAATGTTTTTGACTTTTTTCGACTTTGATTTTAAAGTTTTCATGTATACCCTGTCCGACCCAAAAATGTCCGCTAAAAACGTTGGCGATAGCAGTTTTTTGAAAAAAAAAAATATTTTTTTGGTTTTGGGACTTGTTTTGGTCAAAAATTTACCCTTTCGCCATTTTTTTAAGGGTTTTTTCAGCATACATGCAAAAATGTTTGCGATGAAAACGAATTTGTCTCATATTTCCTGTCCCTTTTAAAAAAATGGCGAAAGGGTAAATTTTTTGACCAAAACAAGTCCCAACGGGTATACATGAAAATTTTCAAATCAAATGAAAATTTTTTAATAGGTCATGAAAAAAACCTTAAAAATCAAAGTCGAAAAAAGTCAAAAAAATTAAATTTAGAAAATTATTTTTTTGGGTAGTAAAAGTTCCACTAACTTTTTTTTCCTGAGCCCAAAACCTATCGAAAAATGGATGGCGCGATATCGGTTAACTTTCGTCCATACTAATCGACCCACCCTAATATATATATCTTCGAAATTCTTTGAAAAAGTCCTCCAATATTTTATAAGATCCTTTATTTTTGAAAATAAAAATATAAAACTGAGAGGATGATACAGAGAAAGAGAAGGTAGGTAGATAGAATGGCTGCCGCTTATAAGCGGCACACTCAGCATCATTTATTAGCGTTTACCGCCTAGACGATTTCACCCGTTGTGTATCAATGGTAAAGGAAGTCCTTTAGTGCTTAAAAATTATGGCTGCCAACTGTGGCGTGGTTGCCAAGACGAAAATATGCTGCCTCTTTACCTGATGACAACATGTACTTTTTTCCCATTTTTCCTTTTCAACTTTTTTTCGATATATATACATTGATATAGTGATTTCAGCTTTTTCCTAGTAGGGTGCATGGCATGGCCCACTTTCCCAAATATATATGTATATCTGTGCCGAATATACTCGTATGTTCATTTAAAACCTTTCTTTTATTCAAACAACTTATTCGGTTGTGGAAATCGTTGAAAGACCGCGAGCAGATCATATATCGACTTGATAGTTCACTGGACATGTAATTTTACACCTCAAAGTAAGTTATACATTTGCAATAATCACTAAATTCGTCTTAAGTTATTTCAAATGATCAAATTGAATAAATAACAGAGTGCAAACCCGCTGGTTTAGATATAGGCGCATGAAGCAACGTAAAGAAATTTTTACAACGGCCGACTTCTATTCGGAAGCTAATACACATATAGGTTTAGGACGTCCATCTCTTACATTAATTTCTCTCATTATACCTTTCATGAACATGAAATGGTATTATAACTTTGGTCCGATGTTTGTTTGAAGAGAAGAAGAGATAGACCCACCAATAAGTATACCGAAATTAGGGCGATGAGCTAAAACGATTTAGCCATGTCCGTCAGTCTGTCTGTCTGTTTGAACGCAAACTAGTCACTCAGTTTTTGAGATATCTCGGTGAAATTTGGTACTCATACAATTAAATATACATATGTGCATATATGTGCATAAACTTGTCTTTCCCTAGTAGCCCTGGTTTTTACTTTTGCACTTTTTTGCGTAATCATTTAGCTGTTATATTTAATGGTCGTTATTTTATATATATAAGCTTCATATGTTACTTGGTTATTTGTTCCGTAATTTCAATAATGTAAGTGTCTATAGTACTACTTCATTATAAATAATTATATGTGCTCGTCATCATTAGTTTACTTCTAGTCATCGGAAACGCGTGTTAGGTATTCTTGTCAAAAAAAGCAAGTTGTGAAAATATTCGCGGATAAAAAAGTGTCAAAATTGTTTGCATTTTGTTAAAAAGATTTGGTTTTAAGAGCAAAATGCCGCTTGGAACAAGCCTTTCCCAATATGAGCAGGGACAAATACTTGGACTGCGTGACGGTGGTTGGAAAAATAAAGAAATAGCTAAAAAACTTAATCGCGATAAGCAATTTTTTAAAAGCTCCCCGAAACTATGGCTCTATCAAGCGCAGCGGCATAAAACCAACCATCGAGGCCCGATCCAAACGACACATCAAGCGCTTAGCAGTGGATGCAGGGATGAGCAGTGGTGAAATTAAGCGTCATACGGATCTTAAAGTAACCAGAAGCCGGATTGTGCAAATAATAAATGAAAATGTTGACGTTACATATTCTTCCATGATAGCTTTGCCAGAGCTTTTACCCCGACATATAACTGCCCGATTGGCTTTTGCTCAGAAATACCAGTTTTGGGATAAGGAGTAGCAAAATATTGTGTTTAGTGACGAAAAAAAGTTCAACTTAGACGGGCCTGATTGCTCCAAGAAGTATTGGCGGCAAGTCACTCAACCACGACGCACCTGTCACCGCCGTGTTCATGGTGGAGGATGGGTCATGGTTTGGGCTGGATTCTGCTATGGCGGAAAAACTCCAATGTGCTTTATATCAACTAAAATGAATGCGGCAATGTATGTGGACTTATTGGATAGTGAGCTGATGGAGTTTGCGGAGCAGATTTATGCCGATAACTGGATTTTCCAACAAGACAACGCGCCAATCCATAGTGCAAAACATACAAAGGAGTTTTTTAGCACAAGAAATATTCCGTTACTGGACTAGCCAGCAAAAAGCCCAGATCTAAACCCCATCGAGAATCTCTGGGGCATACTTTCCGCACGAGTTTTTAAGAATGGCAGGCAATTCGAAACCGCAAAACAATTACTAAAAGAGGTAATAGTGCAGGAGTGGGATAGTATCGATTCACCCTCACTAAAACCGTTGGTTGACTCAATGCCAGTTCGTATAAATCAGCTGATAGTTGCAAGAGGAAAGCAAATAAAATATTGAAGGTGCCATTTTTTTACATTACATAACAATATACTCGAACAACCTAAAATGCACATATAAATAAATATTTACTATTGAGAATAATTTCCTTTTAAGTTTTTGCTTTAGCATATGCATGAAACTTAAGGTTGTTGTTGTTTTAATATTACATTTTAAATAAACAATATAATATAAAAAACTGAACTTTAATATGTAGCTTTGTTTTATTTAATTTGGTTTTAAGGTTGTGCACATATATTTATTGTATGAGGTATATGGCCGCCATTTTGTAACATATTAAAATATTTTTAGGAACCAACAAGAGTGGCCCAACATAACATATAGCTGCCATACAATCGATTAAGTTCCGATAAACGGGTTTTGGCCTATAAATCTTGTCATTAAAAAGCTAGGAACGTAAAACTTTACAGATTTGGTAAATATTATTTACGTAATGTGACAGATCCGATACAATCGATTGTTCCGATAAATGGGATTTGGGCTATAACTATAGCAATTTAATAGCAACGAACAGAAAATTTGCCAACTACAGTACATTACATATACAACGTCTTTAGTGAAAATCATCAAGGGCCAATATATAGTATAGCCTCCATACAACACACTTTTTCGATAAACGAGGTTTGGGTTATGTATCTTTAAATTAACATGGTAAGACCCTCGGCCGCCGTGGTGTGAAGGTAGTGTTGCCGGCCTACCACACCGAAGGTCCATGGTTCGAGCCCTGGTACAGGTAACATCAAAAGTGATTTGAAAAAAGTTTTTTCAAAACGGGGTCGCCCCTCGGCAGTGGTTTGGCAAACTCTCCGAGTGTATTTCTGCCATGACAGGCTTCTCAGCAAAAATTCGTCTCCTTTGTAGATGCCGTTCGGAGTCGGCAAAAAACTGTAGGTCCCACCAATTTGTAGGGAAAAATTCAAATCGGCACACCACAAATTGGAAGAGAAGCTTGGCGCAAAAAATCTCTTAGGAGGTTTATGATGATATACCTGTTGTATATCGCGCCATAGAGAGAGAAGACCCTCGAATTTGCAGAGTTTGTACTTATTGTAAGTAAGGATCGGACATCCAAAACAATGATGCGTATTCATTCATGAAAGGTATAAAGCTTTCGGAACAGCCAAAGACAGCGCTGTAGGACCATAATGTATTGTAGAACACAATTCTTATTTGTTATATATATTTTAGGATAGTAGTTTCTTGTAAACTTTTTGGTTTCATTATTTCAATTTTTATTTTGCTGTGACAACACTGGTTTTAGAGTCAGGTAGAGAAATGTATATTGGGGGATGGATGCAAAAGAGAAACTGAATAATTTTAAACCATTTAAATACTGAATCGTACCTTGGCAAAATCGTAGGCATATCTGTAGATGCTTTTGAAGACATTTGGATCGTTGAGTATACTTTTTAAATAGTCTAATTTAGATTGCATTTTTGCAGCTGAATCACATTCCAATTCGGTGAGACCCTTTACCCATTCACAACGGCTAAAGAATCCCATTTGTGTAGCGCCCATTTTATAGGCTAAAACAAGCATAACAACATTTTCCGGGTCAACACCAATATCATCGCAAAATTTTTCCATTCCATCGGGACCTACATATGTACATATTTAAGAAAGTATAGAATAAATATCATAATAATAAACTCTTTTCAAATAAAAATATCAATTCTCACTTACCCAACGTGTCTGGCTCATCGGGATTTGTATATTTACAGAACCAATCAACACAACGTTTTTGGCTAAAGCTATCTTCAGACTTGATGTGACGTCTGCAAAAAGAAATTGATATAAAAATTTTATTATTAATTTGTAAAAGATTGTGAAATAGTAATTATTACTTGTTCATTTGATTAAAATACTTTTAATTATAGCGAAATGAAAAATGTGTAGTTAAATAAAAAAAATTAGTAGTATATAACTACATATGTATGTATATGTATGTAAATAGCCCACGTAACTAAACAGCTGCGCGTAAAATAAAAATTTAATTTAATAGACAAAAAAAATTAAAAGACAAGATAGCCAGCGTGCTATGCTGCAGCTGATTAGTGTTTTCTCTCACATATTTGTTGTGGTGATTTCCTATAAATAGATGCACTATTAAGCAATAATAAAAGCAAATCGCAAAAAGGAAGCAAGCAGTTATAATATCTTCGAGGAACCAGGGAGCCGATGGAAAATTTAATCAATTAAAATGCAGCAAAATCTAGAAAATCTGTTTAAAATGTAGTTTTCCAATAAAGCTATCATTGCATTAATATTGAATGAACAGAATAAGACAGCAAAGTTGAAGTCATTGCTATTTTTGGTTATTCATGAATAATTATATAATTGTTGTGGCTAACCCTGCTGGTTAGGTAGGTATGACTTTTTCAACGAAATGGCTACCATGCCACTCGGGTTCGGTTATGCTCGAGGTAGGCATGCCTGTCGCAAGAGGCGACTAAAAATTGCTACCACGGCAGTCGGGCTGGTGTCGTAGGATGCTTGTACCGGAGCGTACCGGATTCATATATCGCAGAGGACTGTCAACATCAAAATAACCCTGTATCGTCGTTCCATGAATGCGACGACTAAAGCGAAGTACTGCTACAATAATAATAATATTAGTGAGAATCCGAAGATCTTCTGGCTTCTTCAGACAGGCTGCAGGGACCTTGAACCTGCAATGGAATCCTGTTATGATTTTAAGATTATTCGTAGAAAGGTAGCCCGAGCATCTGATGCCAGTGTTCTTCTCTGTTGTTGTTCTTGTAGCGACTACTTAACCTGCCTAGGATGCACCCCTCATCGAACACTGTCATCAGGCTCTTCTAACGGAAGTCCAAGAAACCTCGCGGCTTCAACAGGAGTGGACCAGACTGAAATTGGTGTTAGAAGAGTGGGCTCAGTTGAGCAGATGGTTAGTATCGTGGGGAGACACGCCGCATGCCGGGCAGACATTTGGCATGTCAGGGTTCAGTCTGGATAGGTAAGAGTTTAGTCTGTTACAGTATCCAGAACGAAGTTGAGCCAGCGTGACTCTTGCCTCCCTGGGCAGTTCGCGTTCCTCGTCGGCAACAGGTGGGGCTTGTGCCTGTAGGACTGCATTCACTGGACGAGACCTGACAAAGGAGTTTACCGACTCCGTGTGGATGAGGTTGAGGGCCCGCCGGTGTACCTTTGGATCAAACGGCGAGAAAATGTGGTGCCGGATCTCGTCATAGTGTTTACGGAGGTGACTCCTTATTCTCCTGGGAGGCGGATTTTCGTTGAGCAGGTTCCTGTTCGGGTGCTGCGGTTTATGGCAGTTGGACAGGAATTGTCTGGTCAACATCTCACAGTGCTCTTTGACATCGAGCATTTTTGCCTCATTATGAAGATGGTGCTCAGGAGACATAAGGAGGCACCCCGTGGCAGTTCTGAGTGCGGTGTTTTGGCAGGCCTGCAACCTCCTCCAGTGTGTGTCTGCTAACCCCGGCGACCATATTGGCGTCGCGTAGCTCAGAACCGGCTGGCCGATTGCCTTGTACGTTGCCAGTAACGTTTCCTTGTCTTTCCCCCAAGTACTGCCAGCTAGTGACTTGAGGATTTTGTTACGGCTTTGTACTTTGGTGGCAATCGCGGCTACATGAGCAACGTATTTGAACATGTTCTACGTACCGGAATGACTCGGATTTTTACATCCGACCAAGGGCTGTTATTTCGACACTCCCCTGTCTAACCTGTCACCTTTTCCCCTAGTATTGTCATCCTCCGAACAGCTCCTTGCAGCAGGGCTGCTCAAAACTCTCCTGCTCCGGGCCGGGGTCGAATCCAACCCAGGTCCAAGAGAATGGATCTGCTGCGTCTGCTGGAAGGAGATTTACGTTAAACGTTCACACTCCATCCAATGCAATTCTTGTAAAAGATGGTTGCACAAAACCAGGTGCTCCGGGCTAAATCCCTCCACACACAGGAACCCTAGTTTCTACAAAACTTTCGTGGCCCCTTGCTGTTCACGCCCTAGGACCTCCCGTGGCCAACGACGATCCAGTGTTCTTCTCTCATGTCTGTCGCTTCTCTCCTGAGCCTTTCTTCTATGGTGTGTGGACTAAAGTCCAGAAACGGTTCAAGATGCTGTAGCTTCTCTCACTATCTATCCGCTCCCCCCCCCACTCACTATCTATCCTCAACCCCCTGGAACCCAGGTCAGTCGGACGTTATGGTACAATGCAAGTAATCTCACAGGATAAGATTGGTTTAAGTGCGGTTTGACTATCACTTAGTAGTGCGATGTTCTGGTTCAAGTAGCCGCGGTGCAGATTTATTTCTGCACACAGACTCATAGCGAATACTTCAGCCTGAAAAATTCTCGAGTATTCTCCTAGGCGTATGTACTCATTGGTGCGGGGGCCGAATATCTTCGCTCCAAGCCCCCCTTGAGGTTTTCAGACGTCTATGTACCATACTAGTGCCCTACCCTGATGTAATCTTTCCACTTTGGAGGTGATCTTGTCACCACTTCTATTTTAAATTTCATGCCTCACAGTTCAATTTTAAATTTCTTGCCAAAGTTTATGATCTTTGCGATGTCGTCCCTTGGATGTTGGCTTATTCTTTAGTTTTTCTGCTCCAGTGTACGGAATGACTTTTCCTCCGCCGAAAAGATATTTTTCTTTGTTCACTTAGTATGTGTAGCGAGCTGAGATAAGGCGGCACTTCCATTGCCGCTGTCGGGCATGTGCGCATGGCACACGTGATGCATACACATGCCAGGCGTTTGATTTTGGTAAATGTTTTCCTCACACTGCTTTGGGCTGATCAGAAGGCTCATGCAATTGCTCTATATAACATCATGGTGTACATCAACTTAGCATCATTGGGTTGCATTCCCAGAATTTGCCCGCGTGTCTTTTGCATACCATTATTACCCTGGTGCCCTTTGATTTTGTGTTATCAACATGGTTCCTCCATAGTTATGTATTGTTCTCATTCGTTATGGAGCTAATTTTTGTGAAGGATGGCAGTTTTGTTAGAATTGATGTTTCTGTAAACCCCAACACACCATTCTTTCGATGGCGGATACCTGGCACCAGGTACTATTGTCTACTACACTCCACAGAAGGATGATAAAACTCCCCTTGTGGACATTGTCTAGTGGTTCTCAGTTCAATGGTGTCGTTCCCCACAACGGTTTCTATCCTTGTCCTGATTTAGGTGTTGCTCCACCGTATAATGGGTTAAAGAGCTCTTTTCTTCTAAAGTACTCGGCTTACACTACAATGCCAAGTGTTTTCGAATGCCCTTCTATGTCTAGGTAGGAGCACATTACTACTTTTCGCCACTCCAAAGCACTTATGATCTGCTTGGTAAGCTGGTACAAACCTGTGTCCGTCGATGTATCTCATTCGTGCCCCTGCGGGTTAGGGGTTTAGAATATGCCCGAGGTAGGTATACCGGTCATAAGAAGCGACTAATATGCACAAAGGTAATGATGTGCTAAGCGATGTTTGATCTACGGATATAATGCCCATCGCCTCTCATTACCCATCTTCTCCTTTCTTACGGAAGGAGGGGTGACATGACCTAGAAGGTTGCACTGGTCATACCAAATCGCTACCACGACAATCGGCCAGTACCGCAAGGTACTACCGGAATGTACAGGGTTCATATCCGGCAAAGCTTTCTTCACTTCACTGAGCTCTAAAATGCGATTCTGATATGGGCGGTGAAAACTATTTGCAGAAGAACATTTTGAATTGCTTTGACAAAAGTTGTGCTTGGTTAATGATATTTTATTATAGAACTAGTAAAGCCCGCTCGCTTCGCTGCGTCTCATAACTAATAATAGACTAAACCCGATTTGAATTATTATATCCCATACCAGATACTATATGGAACTTAATTATATCGTTTATTGCAGCACTCAATTTTACCTTTCGTTTGATACCCGTATTCCACTAAACATATTTTTGGTCACCTTGGTCCACATGTCGGTCGATATCTCCTAAACCGGTAGAGCTATCGGAACAAATGATATCTTAAAATTTAAGTTAAACGTCTAGAAATACAAAGGTCCATTCAATTCCATTCAGCAGTTTTTGAGTGAGGCTCGGCCAAACATACAGACAGACAGACAAAAATTCTAAAACAAGTTGATTTGACTTCTATTTGCTTAATAATGATCCCTGCTATCGATTGAATCGATTAATCCTCTCTTTCCTTTTCTTCGTCTTTCCTCAAGCATTCTGAATGTTTGAGGACCCACTGGCAGCATTGGTTCAGGCGTAATGGGCCTTTTGCTTGCTGCGTGCCTCGCTAAGCTATCAGCCTGCTCGTTTCCTTCAACTTCTGGAACGCATGCTAACAACACGCTATTGTTGGTTCCTAGGTGGTTTAGCTTTTCTACGCACTCGCGGATAAGTGCTGATTTTATCTCGCATGATGAGATCGCTTTGAGTGTTCTGCACAGTGGTATATAGCGTATGCTTCCGCTTAAAAGATGTTAGGGTATGTCCCCACAGGTGCTGAAATTTCAGCTCTTGGGTCGAACATTCCGGCCCCAATTCCCCAGGTAAGGAGCCTTTAAATACCGGAAGATATGCCCTCCGTAAAAGGCGACTAAAATCCATGACCCGAGGGTTCGATCTATCTCTATGCATGGCATCTTGATTTGCATTACTGCACTTTCTGGAACCTTTTTAAAAAATATCTAAAATTACATCTGCAAAAGCTTAAACATGGAATTATATAAATAAGATGCCATTAATGCATAGTCATAACCATATCATACCTTAAGGATATCTACGATCATCGCTTGTATGTGTCTTAACCCAAAAAAGCTGGCATTTTCATGAAAATTGAGAAACTGCAAAAAAATTGCTAATGAATAACACAACTAATAACTCTAAATAAATGCATCAAAAACGAAAAATAAAAACTCCAAAATGTTGGCAGCTCAAAAATTTAAAGGTTATGGATATGGCGAGAAACCAAAAACCAATTGTACCATTAATCGATTACATTCATTTCCATAAGGTTGGTTCGATCAGCTGTTTTATATGGATATGACTATGTCACCATTAACTGAGATCATAATTAGGAGTTAGTTAGATTTTACTTTTAAATGCACTTTTCAAATTGTACTGATTGCAGCAGTCCGTTATACTAATTATATTTGTATTAACATTACAGATAATTCTTTTGGTTTAAATAAAGTTGCATTAAACTTGAAATGTATACATTCCGAAATACCTATTCACTATATTAATCTTTGGTATTCTAAGTTTCATTATTGCGCTTATATGTACATATGTAAATCCCACACTTCCACTAGTAAAACTATGACTAACAATCGCTGCGAAATCGTGGATCTATCACACCATAATTCTGTTATCAGTTAAGGAAAAGCAACAGTAATAACAACTTTGCAAAAATAATACTGATAAAACAAATTCAAGAGCTATCAAGTAAACTGATACAAACATTTTTTTTCGTAGGTTTCACTGGTCATAAATCGCTACCACGACAGTCGGGCAGTACCGAAAGGGAGTACCGGAGCGTACCGGGTTCAAATCCGGCCAAGGACTGTTAATTCGACAACACTCCCCAAAACCTTCGGGGAGTGTTTTTGTCGTTACCACAACAACAACATGAGCTGAGTCGATTTAGCCATGGCCGTCTGTCCGTCCGTCCGTCTGTCTGTTTGACAAACTAGTCCCTCCATTTTTAAGATATCTCGATGAAATTTAATTTGTAATATATTAATCGTTTGCCGAAACCAACAAGATCGGACCAATACAACACAAAACTCCCGTACAATCTCCGATAAACGGGGTTTGACCCTATAAATCTTTAAATTAAGGAGCTATGAACTTAAAATTTTGCGGGTTTCATACATTTTATATACGTAATGTGACTAGTGAAAATGAGCCAGATCGGACCAACATAATATATAGCTTCCGTACAATCGACTATTCCGATAAATGGAGTTTGGGCTATGTATCTTTAAATTATCAGTTTTGCAGAGTTTTTACTAATTGTGAGTAAGGATCGGACACTTAAAACCGTGATGCGTATTCATGAAAGGTATAAAGTCTTCGGCACAGTCGCATACAGCCCTTTCCTTACTTGTTTAATGTTTGTTTATATATCTAGATGCTAAGATTTAGATGGACCCTGTATGGCAATCTATTAACTCAATGCCCATTTATCAAGTGTAAGAAATCCAAAGACATGCTGGCCAAACACAAATGAATGTATAGTTTAATTTAATTAATAGGACAAAAATAAATAACAAAATTTATTCCGCAAAACAAAAGAATGTTCTATTTTTAAATGCTGAAATACTCGCTGTCTTTAAAACCCCCTAATAGAACATCGCACCCTAGTTGAGAACCAGACAACGTGACGGTAACGGCTGTGATAACCAAAGGTCATTGCCCCAGGCTGAATACAATAGAAAGTGATGCAGGGAATCGTTAAACCTGACCTAAATAACTCAGCCTTTTACGAAACCGGCAGGTCCAGATCTAGTAAAAACGACATAAAGAGTTTGAAGAATATGGCTTAGTGTGAAGTATAATCAGTATATATAACAAGTTTTAAGGACCTAATTAATAAAAAAAACTAATTATTGGTGCGATATATACCTCCGAGGGGATTAAGGCCGAGCTTATCTACCAATTTGTGGTGTGCTGCTTCAAAATTTCCTACAAAATTTCGGTACCCACAGTTTTTTGCCGATTCCGACCAGAATCTGCAAAGCAGATGAATTTTTGTTGGGAGGCCTTCCATGGCAGAAAGACACTCGGTTTTGAAATATAATTTTCATGAAAGGTATAAAGCCTTCGGCACAGCCAAAGACAGCGCTTTCCTTATTTGTTTTTGTATTTTTTAGCGCCTTTTCCTGCCTATTTCGCTTGGTTCACTTTGTTTTGCATTTTTTACAGGTTTTTAGGTCCTAAAAATCCTATCCCTGCTTACGATGTAGGTCAAAAAGTGAAGGAAGTTAACTTTTGATGTAAATTAGACGGACTCTAGTCTCCCTCGGAAGTACGCGCTGCTCTTCAGCCAATTCAGGTGGTTGAGTATTAATAACGGGATTCACAGGCCGAGATCTGAGAGATCTGTCTACCGACTCAGTGTGGAGGTCATTTAGAGCCCGTCTATGGTTCCGCAGATCAAACGGCAAAGAGATGTGATGCCGGATCTCATCGTAATGCTTACGGAGATGTCTCCTTATGTCTCTGGGGGGCGGTGCTACATCCAAAATATGTCGGTTTGGATGACTAGGTTTATGACAGTTCAGAAGGAACTGTCTACTCAAGAGTTCCGCGTGCTCTTGAACATTGAGCAATTTTGCCTCTTGATGGAGGTGAGACTTAGATGACATAAGCAGGCATCCCGTATCAGTTCTGATGGCGGTGTTTTGGCAGACTTGCGATTTCCTCCAGTTGGTGTCAGAAAGATTGGGCGACCATATAGGCGCAGCATAGTCAATAACCGGCCGGCCAATAGCCTTGTATGTAGCAAGCAATGTTTCTTTGTCTTTTCCCCAAGTACTACCGGCCAGTGACTTGAGGATCTTATTGCGGCTCTGTACCTTTGAGGCTATTGCGGTGGCATGACCAGCGAAGGTGAGGCCGTTGTCAAATGTCACATCCAAGATTTTTGGGTGGTTGACAGTAGGCAGAGGTACTCCGTCTAGGTGGACATTTAACTCTTGCCCCATCTGCGCATTCCATGTAGTAAACAGGGTCGCCGTCGATGATCCACCCTCAAATCGTCTTCCTCGTAGCAAACCCTTGCAGCGGCGTTGCTAAATTTCGATTGTTACGGGCAGGTATGAAATCCAACCCCAGACCAAGAGATTGGATCTTCTGCGTTTGCTGGAAGAAAACTTAAGTTCACAGATCCGGATGCTCAGGGCTTAACCCTGCCATTCACAGACCCTTTAGGACCTTCGAAGCATCTTGTTGTTCAAGCCTTAGGGCGTCCCGCGGTTCATGTCGCTCTAGCGCACCCACACCGCCCCTTCTATCTTCAAGCAACAGGTGGAGGCGTTCACTGGACGAGAGCTAACAAAGGAGTTTACCGACTCTGTGAGGATGAGTTTGAGGGCCTGCCGATGCACCTTTGGATCAAACGCCGAAAAAAATATGGTGCCGGATCTCATCATAGTGCTTGCGGAGATGGCTCCTTATTCTCCTGGGAGGTGGCCTTTTGTTGATCAGTCTCCTGTTCGTATGCTGCTGTTTATAGCAGTTGAACAGACATTGCCTGGTCAGCATTTCACTATGCTCTTTCACGCCGAGCATTTTTTGCCTCGCTATGAAGATGGTGTTCAGGAGACATAAGGAGGCATCCCGTGGCAGTTCTTATTGCGGTGTTTTGACAGGCCTGCAACCTCCTCCAGTGTGTGTCTGATAGCCCCGGCGACCATATAGGCCGCAGACAGTAGAGGACACGCAATTGCAGGCCAAATAGACAACTCAGCATTCTGTACAGTTAATGGAGATGCCCCCACCAGGGTAGCAGGTAACTGCCACAGTTCGCAGGACATCTCCATAACGGGCGCGGGCCTAATTAACTTTCATCTGGCTACCGATGCTTACATTAGCTTCAGACCATCTACCCATCCTACTCTCCGTTGAGCGATCTACTGACTTCATAACGACCGATAAACTAGCATACATTAACTTCACCAAAGCGGACTGGGACCGCTTTACGGACTATACAGAGCGCTCCTTCGCTGCCTTACGCACTCCGACAGAGGTAAGCAAAGGTGAAAGAGAGTTTCGCAAGTTCATCGATTCAGCCTCAGGCCGCTTTATTCCTGCTGGTAGAATACCAGAAATTCGTCCGAATTTCCCTGCAGAAGCTGCGGCAATGGCAAGAGAACGTGACCAAGTGAAACTCATCAAGGCCCTATCCAATCCATTCATTGCATTCGGCGACAGCGTCAAATCGTACGCCAGGAAATGCGCAAGCTTCTTTTGCCGGCTGTTTATAATGCATCCACCTGCGGATAGGACTAAGAGAAGTCATCCGACCTGCGCACAAACACAAACACTCCACTGCGACCATTGCCGTCTCAGTCGCAGAGGTCAAGGAATGTATGGTCAAGGAAATAATGAAAGCCAAACCCCTTAAAATCCATCGGACACGACGGAATCGTCATGAAGATGATTAAACACGTCGGCCACGAGGGGCAGAGTAATTTAGCGGCTCTTTTCAACCTCTCTCTAACTACTTTCGTCATACCTGAGATATGGAAACAGGCGATTGTAGTTCCCCTACTAAAACCACAACAGCCGGTTCTATCGCACCGGAATGACCCGGGTTTTTTCACCCGGCCAAGGGCTGTTATTTCAGTGTAACCCTGTCCAATCTGGGGCAGGGCGAAGCACTGTTAACAACAACAACAACAACCACAACCAGGGAAGCCATCGAACCAAGGAGGTTCTTATCGTCCGATATCCCTCCTTTCGCCGGTTGCGAAATTACTAGAGACCATTCTGCTCCCTTACTTTATTGCAAATCTGAAATTGGCATCACCAGCATGGTTTCCGCAAATCTCTCCGCAATGCCATTACAACACAAACAAATCATGGTTTCAATCAACACCCACCAAACATTAAGGCATCAGTCAAATTCAGGAACAAGAAATCTAGGTCACGAAGATTAAAAAAGGGGTGCCGTAAGGTGATGTTCTATCTCCCCTTTTGTTTAATTTCTATATTTCGACACTGGTAATGCCACCGCAATAGCTTCAAAGGTATAGAGCCGCAATAAGATCCTCAAGTCACTGGCCGGCAGTACTTGGGGGAAAGACAAAGAAACAGTGCTTGCTACATATAAGGCTATTGACCGACAGTTTATTGACTACGCTGCACCCATATGGTCGCCCAACCTTGCTGACAACAATTGGAGGAAATTGCGGATCTGCCAAAACACCGCCTTCAGAACTGTTACGGTATTTCTGAGGCAAAATTGCTCAATGTTGAAGAGCACGCGGAACTCTTGAGTAGACAGTTCCTTCTGAACTGTCATAAACCCAGTCATTCAAATCGACATCTATTGGAGGTAGCCGTTTGATCTGTGGAACCATAGGCGGGCTCTAAATGACCTACACACTGATACGGTAGATAGATCCTTCAGATCTCGGCCTGTGAATCCCGTTATCAGTATTCAACCACCTGAATTGGGTGAAGAGGATCGTGTACTTCAGAGGGAGACTAGCGTCGTGCTAGCAAAACTTCGCTCTGGATATTGTAATAGGTTAAACTCTTACTTATCCAGACTGAACCCCACTATACCAAACACATGCCCTGCATGTGGTATGTTCCCTCATAATACCAAACATCTCTTCTCCTGTTCAGTCGAACCTACTCTTCTGCCACTTACATCACTCTGGTCCAACCCTGTGGAAACTGCGCGTTTCAACAACAACAACAAAAGCCATATAGGCATTTGTGCAAAAAACTGCATCCCATTTTGAACAAGCAGGGCCATATCAGTGCGGCTTTAGAACTGTTATACCAACGGGTTGGGGGTTAAGAATATGCCCGCGGTAGATAAGCCTGTAGTAAAAAAAGAGGTATTTTTTCGCTGCTGAAACAAACAGACAAAGCTCCATAGTTTCTGGACTTATCATTAGGCGGTTTCGGTTATCAGACGCAGGCAATTTTATGGTAAGGAATTTCAAAAAAATTAACTCTTCTTTAACCAATTACCTTTTATATTTCAATATTAAATATAAAGCTGTTTGTTTCAGAATTATTATTTACCTGCTGTTATGTTGTGTTGTCGCATATCCTCCGCGTGGTCGCTTGGAAGTGGCACGTTCCTCTTCGCCCCCCATATCGAGATTGGCACGTCGTTTACCGCGGGGCATATCAAACACCTTCTCAGTTTTGTAATATTGTACCCTCTCGTATAAAAGCAATTTATGTAGTATATTACAATACTATTTGGATGCTGATCGGAATTACTATGATTTTCTAAAGCAGGCCGGTATCTGCTTGTTTTCTCAATGCACATATGTGAATATGCATGTGTATCTAAAGCTGGGAAGAATAGACTGCAATTTCTGTGTGGATGTCTTTATAGCCTTTAAACAAGCACTTTCCATGCAAATATGATTATCATAAAGGATATTTTAACTTTATTAATTTACTCCGTCTGCTTTTAGGATTTCGAGCATTATTTTCTTAGACACAATTTTTCGAACAGCTGGTCGATGTAGTAAATGTCAAGAAAGCGCCGCAAACAAAAAATCTCAGGAAGCTGAATGTCCGATTGGGAGTATAAGAGCGCAACACAACCTCAGACGGAGCAACACCTTAAAAGAAGAGAACCCATTATAAACGTATAGGATATTGTGCGCATATAAAAATAACTAAACAATCGCATTTATGACTGTTAATGTCCTTTTTTGACAAGCCACAACTTAATCAATGTACTAATTTTATAAAAGTGAAAACTGTTTGGTAATTGTTTATGTGCAGAATGCTTTTCTGCGTAGGCGGCCTTCGGCCGCGCTTCAAAAAAATAACACTTAGCCGGTCCAACACTGGCTACGCGGTCCACAGTATTTCTGCGCAGAACACACTTTTTGCACTTTTCGGTCCGCCCTAATCTGTGATTACAACAACCACATGAAAATGACAGAAAATTTTCAACTTTGATTGCCAATATCTCTTCACTGAAACAAAAACTCGAAAATTCGCTTCCGGATTATTGTTACCAAGGTCAAAACGCGTCTTTTGATACCTTTCCCGATAATTTCGGACGTGTTATAGCAGTTGTCTCCTAAAGGAAACAGTTACCAATTGTTTGTGGTATGTAAAACGTAGGTGGTCACTAAGTATTTCACGATTTAATGTAAATAAATCCCCCTAGCCTTATATTTGTCTACATGTGTCGCAGCCGGCAAGAGAACTGAGAAACCATTAAAATCATTTTAACAATTCATTTTGGTGAACCCATTCACAGCACATCCTGCCCCAACATTTATTACAATTTTTTTGCTCCCGATTCATTTTCCTTTCCCCCTAACAGTTTTGCAATTATCTCTGAGCATAAACTGAGTTAAAGTTGTTTTCACTGGCATGAATTTGCATGTGGTTCTATCATCAATTTGTATGCGGCATCACCTGCCATTTTATTACTTTTTGTATTAATCGCAGTTGCATTTTATTTTCAGGAAAATAAACATGAAAATAAGATGTATATACTAATTAAGCTCTTATTACTCGATTAATTGATGAAACTATTTTATAATGGCAACTGGAATTTCTTTTCTTGGTGTATTTAGATTTTTATGTAGTGATTCGACTGCAGCTAGGAGAACAGTATAAGTACGTTCAGTGCCGGTCAATTTGACAGTTAGTATTATCAACCCAATGGGAAAAGGTAATGTTTAGCAATGCATAGAGTAATGTATATCCCCTATAGAATATACCATAGTATAAAAAAGAAGATAGTTCTATTGCCACGAATAGGTTCTCAATTGTATTTAATTCAGACCTGTTAAATTCCTATTAGAATTGAGTAATCAATTGATTAAATAGCTTTTTCAATCATTAATTATTACCCTGGTAGACCTGAGCATACCGGTTAGCTTTTGAATATTGCCTTTAAGAACATGATGGTAAATCGTGATGTAAATAGTAGCCATGCCAGTCAGTACGAACCCAAGTGTCTGCAACAAAGCCGCTGTTTTTTGCAGTATAATTATAAGAAACATCACAGTTTATTGCCAGCGTATGCTTACACGGATATACCAGTACATATGGGAATATTTTATGATGGTGTCGTGAACCGTGGCAGCCTCAGTGATGTGCTGGTTGTGTGCAAGCCTACCACACTGTAGATCCCACGTTCAAATATCGGGACAGGGAACATCCAAATGTTTGGAAAAAGTGGTTGCAAAATAGGGTCGCTCTCGGCAGTGGTCGGCGGTCCTCCGATTGATTTCTTCCATGAAAAAACTTTGAAGGAAAAATTATATGCAACACACTACAAAATTGGAAGAGAATCTCGGTCTTCATCTTCTCGGAGGTATATTACGCCAAATTGTTATTATTATTATTAGTAGTACTGAACCGTGGCGATGCAAAAACCGTTGGATCTTGTGCTATATTGGAGTACTCGCATAGTCCTCTTTTGCAATGCATTAGCGGGCCACCTCAGCTTATTACAACCCAATCTTTACAACCCAATCTGAGTTGTTAAGAAATATAAAACTAATAATAACAATTTAGGAAGTCTAAGTTCGGGTAGAAACCAACATTATATACCTAGTAGTGATCTATAATGGCATACAAATTTGCGCAGTTCTATTTTAATACTTTTCAGTTCGTATTATAAAGCCAGCTGATTGTTTTCAATAAAAACTCTTCTGTTATGAGTTTTGAGGGGTAAAATAATTCATTTGTATATAAATAGATTCCCTACAAAACACTGCTAACCACATTTTTCAAAATACCAACACATGAATATTTTATGTTTGAAAAATTTGGGTTCAAATAAACAGGCAGACGGAGAGACGGACATTGCTAAATCGACTACGCTCAATGTCCTTATTATTTCAGCTTACTTAATGATGGGCCCATCTCTTCTTCTTCGCATACTTACAAACATTTCATGTTCATTAAATGAATGAAAATCAAAAAAGGTATATAACTTCCCTATTGCAGTGGGGTATTAACAACTTACCCGGATATTTTACTAGTATACCACATACAATTGAGAAGCAGCTGACCATTTTGAATGAAATATCTTGTCCAAACTACAAGCAATCGCCTTTGAAAATAGCAGAATTTTTATGCTGAAAAGTGGGCGCCGCCACGCCTACTTCCCCAAACACCACAGATTTTTTTGCGGTCGAGTTTTGCTTAAAAAGCTTATTATGTGTGCAAGATCTTATTGATGTAGCTTGCATGGTTATAAAAATATCGCGTTTTACATTTTACAAACAAAATTTTTGAAACTATGTTAAAAAACTGGGCGTGGCCGTCGACCTATTTCGCCAATTTTTACAACAAACATTTACCTCTATATGTTCAACATTTTCGCCAAATATTGTTGCGATAAATACATTTTTTCCGGAGTTATGGCATAAAAAGTTTTGTGGAATAATCCACTATAAGAGGGCGGAGCCACGCCTATTTTCAAACATTTATATTTTTCAACTTTCTTCGTTCACGGGCAGTACACGCTCTGCCAGCGAACTTTTCTTTGGTATAAAACCGAAGCCAGCGGTATATTAGTCAACGCAGTCGCCGCCACCGTAGGTCCCACCAATTTGTAGGGAAAATTCAAATCGGCACACCACAAATTGGAAGAGAAGCTTGGCGCAAAAATCTCTTAGGAGGTTTATGATGATATACCTGTTGTATATCGCGCCATAGAGAGAGAGAGAGTCGCCGCCACCGACATTCACTCAGCGAACAGTGACGCAGCCAGATAATCTGTCAGAGTCGACGCAGTCGCAGCCAGCGATAACCGCCATCATTTATAGCTAACGCAGTCGCAGCCAGCGCCGTCACGTTGTCAAATTCTGCCGCCGGAAATAGGCATATGGCCTTTTATATCTTCGTATTGATAGATTTTTTTTTATTTATTTATTTATAAAAGCTTATAAATACAATGTTATTTACATTTGTACAAACTATAACATGCAGCGCTAGCATCAGAGGCCATCAGCTGTCTGTTTATTAAATATTTTATTAAATTCGTCTTAGTAGATCACATTCCTTTAAGAAGTGATATATTATTTTTATGTTTTCTTCTGTTGTATTTGAAAGCAGAGAAATAGCATCTGTATTTAGAATGTAATCTCTCTTTTCTTGTAGAGTAGGGCAGAATTCCAATAGGTGAAGAACCGTTGTTGTGGCGTTACAAAATGGACAGGAGTTTGTTCTGTTCCTTCCGAGAAGATGAGCGTGAGTCACTATAGTATGACCAATCCGGAGCCGAATGTATGGTGTGAGTAGATTAGCTGGTACTGAAGATGGATAATGAGGTTTGATCCTAGTTGTGTTGATTGTTGAATAGTGATTATTATAGGAAATCCAATCTAAGCCCAACGTAGATTGTCGCTTTTGGTTGATTAACCGGTATATATCGGATTTTGTGAAGAACTCAAATGTCAATGTGGGCATGTTGGATGCATTTTTCGCTAGTTCATCAGCATAATTATTACCAGTTATTCCAGTATGGCTAGGTACCCACATTAGTTTAACTTTATTAGCATATAATATAAGCAAGTCTCTAATTGAGTCAATAATGTTAGTGTGGTTGGAGCAATTTTGTATGGCTTGAAAACACGACAAGCTATCGGTGCATATTACATATTTCCCTGCATTTTTTGTAGCGTGTAGAACAGCATGAAAAATAGCAGTGGCTTCTGCTATAAATATTGAACAGAATGGAAACAGTATACCATGTCCTATCGGGTTACCTTTTTCGCTAACAACAGCAAACGAAGTTTGGCTGTTTTTTGAACCGTCTGTGAAGAGAAAGGTCCAACAATTCTGCTTTAGTACTGATGACACTTGGAAGTACTCTGCGGTGTAAACCTCTTTAGGTGTCGTGGTTTTAGGCATGCTGGTAAGTTTGTTTATGAACGAGTTTTTGTTTAAAAGCCATGGTGGATGATGAAGTTTAGGTAATTTAGGAGCTTTCAATGGCAAGTTCTTTGTTTTGGCAAATGTTGCACATTTGTATATAGCTGATTCAATTTTCGGTGAGCGGGTACGAGAGGCTGATGAGAATAAAGCGTTTTGTAACGTCTGGTTTGAACCCAGAATAATCTTGGGATATAGTCTGTAAGTGGCGTCTACCATATTATCCCTTAGATCGGGAAGACCAGATTCAGCTAAAATGTTCTTGATTGGTGACGTTGGGAATGCCCGAAGCGATCTCCTTACAGCTGAGTGATACGGAGCAGCAAGTAATTTGGAATGGTTCTTAGCATGATGACCGTATATTTCTATGGCGTAGTTTATGACGGAGAGTATGAGTGCTTTGACAAAATTAATAAGCAGTGATGGGCCAATGAGCGAGCGTTTGCATGATAAATACTTAACAATATATGAGTTTTTGATAATCCTATTTCTAATATAAAGACAATGTTGTTTAAATACATACTTATTATCTAAAACTAATCCGAGAAACTTAAGAGTATTAGAACATGAAATATTTACATTATTGAATGAGATTGTCGGGAAGTTACAATTATGTTTTTTACAAATATGGAGCAATTTAGATTTTGAGTACGATATTGAGGCGCCTGAGGAAAGGGACCAGGAGGATAACTGGGATAGCATTTCTGCAAAGGAAGAGGATAGGGAAGGGAGGTCGGAGGATTTAGAAAAAAGAAGTAGGTCATCAGCATAAAGTTGATGCCTTATATTGGAAAAATTGGATAGAATGCTACTGATTTCGTCAAATGCTATGGTGAAAAGTACAACGGATAGCGGTGATCCTTGAGGAGTGCCGTTATCCAAAGGGAGAGATGGGGAAGATGTACCAGAAATAAGAACTTTGATTTTACGTTTAGATAAGAAAGCTTTAACAAAATTAAATATGCGGGGTCCTACCTTCCATTTGATTAACTGTCTTAGTACAACGTGTATGCCCACATGATCAAAAGCTTTATCGAAATCAAGCGAAAGAAGTGAGACATGGTTTTTGCTAGATAGAGCATTACAGATAAATTGATCTAGATTTAAAAGAGCGTCCATAGTGCTTTGTCCCTTCTTGAATGCAACTTGATTAGAGTGAATAAGTTTATTGAATTGTAGAAACCAGGAGAGCCTGGTAGCAATAATTTTTTCTAAGAGCTTTCCTAGACAGGGAAGGAGAGAAATCGGGCGATAGCTGGTAACTTCACCGGTAGGTTTTCTCGGCTTTAAAATTGGGATGATTGCGCTGGTTTTCCAGATTTGTATAATGATGGCAGTTCGGTAAATGTTGTTGTAATGATTGATAAGTCGGAATAGGAGGGGAGAAGTAAGGTGTTTGATTATCCACCAGGGCGGATTGGGATTATAGCGTTTGGGGGAAGTTTGTGGCATAGATTGATTTGCAGCAGATCTTATGATTTTATGTAGTCTAGAGGTTTCTTGAGTTATATTGTTTGAAGAAGGGAGAGTGTCTGAATAAATGAAACAACAATCTTGAAATTTAGACCAGTCTGCTAGATCTGTTTTGAAAAATATTCTGGGTTTAGAAATAGTTAGATTTTGATCAGAAATTATAGTTTTGATAGGGAAATGACCCTTCCATGCAGATCACTTATACATTGCCAATCAATTTTGGGGGAGAGCGAAGAGGAACAGATAGTCAGGTCAATGTGGGTAAAGGTGGAGTGGGTGTAGAAGTGGGTAGGGGAACCATCATTTAGAACAACACATTCAGAGCTAAGTATAGCATCTTCGATAACGCGGCCTTTGGCATTGGTTATGGGAGAACCCCAAAGGGAACACCAGGCGTTGAAGTCACCAGCTAATAAGAAGGGAGTGGAGCCAGAAGGGAGAAGGTTCAAGAAGTCAGCAGAAGTAAAAGTTTGAAGTGGGGGGGAATAGGCGCAGGTAATAATGATTTTACAGGGGGAGGAGATTTCTATGGAAATGGAGGAGATATTAGAAGATGAAGGCAGAATACTATGGGGAATGTTTCTTTTAATGAGGATTGCAATACCTTGTTTGCTTGATATATTGGACGGAAGATTATAGAAATGACCAATATAAGCTGTAGGAGTGTAAGCTGTTACATTGTTTGCTATATGTGTTTCGTTTAGTAAGATAACTGAAGGGTTGTGAGTTTTAATTAGTATTTCGAGTTCAAAGTAATTATTAATGTAACCGTTAATATTCCATTGAAGGACAGTTAACATCATGAAAAAGAAAAGAAAAGAAAAATTATAAGGATTTATGATTCCATGGGCAAGGAGTTAGGAGAATGGGGTGGATTCGTTGGTGAAGGGAAGGTAAGGGAAGGGGTTTGTATGTGAGGAGATGAGTTTGTGGAGAGAAGTGAGAAGGAGGGGGAAGGAGAATTGTTTAGTAAGGAAATAGAAGGAGAAGGTGATTCAGGGTAGTCTTTAGGAAAAGATTGGGTATTGGTATTGGATGAAGTTGTGGTTATGTTATGATTATTGTTTTGATTTGATGTAGTAGCTTTGTTGGTGAGATTTGACTCTGTTGAGTCAGAAATTATATCTTCGTTGATTTGTTTTTTTGAGTGAGTAGCATTGTTATTGGACGCCAAAGTCTTGGCAAAAGAAACAGTTGTAGGAGTTGTTGGAGCTTGGGATTTGTATATATTGATAGCTTCGCTCATTGGGCATTTATGGATGGTTTTGATTTTAAGTATCTCTTTAGACTGGACAAATTTAGGACAAGAATTTGAGAAAGAAGGATGTTCACCATCGCAGTTTGCACATTTCAGTCTCGAGCATTCAGAGGGAGCTGTGTGGTTTGGAGGGAGATTGCAGATAGCACAAGATGGGGAATTGTTACAGCGTTTGGCTGTATGTCCTAGGATCTAGCAATTCTTGCAGCGCATGGGATTAGGGTAATAGGGACGGATATCAAGAGTACGCCAGGCAACCTCAATACGACTGGGCAAAGTATATTTATCAAAGGTTAACAATAGGGCTCCAGTGGGCACTCGAGTGCCATTACTTAGTTTAGTAAATTTATGAACTGCAGTAACTCCTTGATCTTTTAGGCCATCAATTATTTCTTCATCCTGAAGTTGGCAGATGAATGGAGCGTAGATTGTGCCTTTTACAGTGTTAAGGGTGTTGTGTAGCGAAAATTCTACAGCACCAGCGCCGGGAAGAGATTTCGTTGAAAGGAATTTGTCAGCAATTTTTTGATTTTTTACCAGGAGAAGTAGACTACCATCCCGTAGAGATGAGATGTTGTTAACATCTTTGCTTATAGATTGAATACCTTTATAAACTGCAAAACAAGATGAGGCTGCGATCGGCTTTTTGTCGTCCTGCGATTTGATTATGAGGTACTTGGGATCATCCTTCTTAGTTATTGGCAATTCTGGGAAAAATTCAAGTGTAGCGGCTTCAGGTTTTTTTCTCTTTGTTTTTGTAGCTGAGGATAATAGGGCGTACCTATTATCCCCCAGCCTGTTGGCCCCAGAGGGCATTTTGATGGATATTTGCGGTTTTATCAAAATTAAGTTGTAAGTTTAATTTTTGAATAAAATGTAAAAACGTGGAAAAATATTAAATTCCAAAATAGGTTAAGTAGCGCGTACAAAAAGTAGCGAGTAGATTTATAACGAGTAATACACCACAGACAAAATATAAATGCGACCGTACGGTTTGAAAGCTCGGTAGCGAATCCGTATTGATAGAATAATATTGCGTTGCATAAATAAAAAGTTTTTGCTGATTAAAAAGAAATTCATTGGGCATAAGTGCCATTTCGTATTCTAATGTTTTTGAGATTGCCCAAAGAAGATTAATTGGAATCGAGCGAAGAATGAAAAAGGATACAAGTTTCATGCAAAAATATATTGACGGAAGTTACGTTCGGAAGCTCACTCCTGCCGAGAGCAATTTGTCTCATCCGAGAATATTTATTTATTTATTTATTTATATTATTCTTCAGTCTATGAACAGCCAGTTCTTACAGACTGCATCAAAATGGGTAACATAAAATGACGTATTACTAAAAAATAAACATATACAAACTAACAACAACATTGACATTGATAAAAATTAAATGACAGATTTTAATAAATTAATGAAAACTGCCCTTGACAATGAAAAATCAAGCTCGATAAAGAGGAGATCTGGTTGAATTCAATCAGAGCACGCGCAATTGGTGCATTTCTTGCATAATTTGTCCTCGTATTAATACCATAAAAAGGGCAAAAGTTACGAAGTTCTCTTCTAGGAACGTTAAAGTTTATTTTCTGGAGTAGAGCAGCGCAGTCTACGTCCCTCTGGATAATGCCATATATAAAAGTCAATGAAAGAACCGATCTTCTCGCGACAAGAGGTATAAGATGTAAAAGAAGTAAGCGAGCATTATAAGAGAAAAGCATACTTGAGAAAAACTTTCTGAATTCGCTCTAACCTATAAACTGAAAATTGGTGCGAGGGTCGCCAGATAATAGCGGCATATTCGAGGTGAGACCGTGCAAAAGAAGTGAAAAGCAACTTTAATGTAAATGGATCTGAGAACTCTGAACTGTTGCGCCGTATGAAGCCAAACATTTCGTACGATTTAAAGATAGTTAAGTCGATGTGGTTATTGAAAGTGAACTTTTTATCAAAAACGACACCAAAGTCCTTGATTTGATCAAAAGTCTGCAGTGTACTGTTAGCTATGCTATAGGAACTACTGCAAATGTGTCGTTCTTTGGAGTAGGTGGCGTGGAAGCATTTTTTTAAATTTAAGCAAAGATTGGATCTAATGCACCAGGAATAGAGGATATTAATTTATTTTTGGAGGTTAATCACGTCATTAGCAGATCTGACTACAGTGTATACTTTTAGGTCGTCAGCATACAAAAGAATCCTGGTGATTGAAAAACAAGAACTAATGTCATTGATGAACAAGACAAAAAGTAGTGGACCTAGAATATTGCCTTGCGGGACGCCGGATGTCACCGTAAACGGTTCAAATGAAGCACCATCAATAGAGACAATACCCCATCTGTTTGATAAGTACGACCTCAGCCATTGTAGGAAGATTGAGTGAAAGCCAAGACAATTATGAATTAGAATTTCATGTCAGACCCTATCGAAGGCTTTGGAAAAATCAGTGTATATGCAGTCAACCGGGAAACCGCAGGAAAAGCTGAGATGCAATATTCACTGAACTCCATCAGATTGGATACCGTAGATCGTCCTGTAACAAATCCATGCTGTTTGGGACATAACAAGCTCACGGAAAAATAAACCTTGTCCTTCACTATACATTCAAATAGCTTAGAGATAGAGGTGAGTTTTGATATAGGCCTGTACATCGCTCTTGTTTCCAGCTTTGAAAATAGGAGTTATCGTGGCAACCTTCCAGGCACCAATAAATTCACCAGTTCGAAGTGACAAGTTGAAAATTATCTAGTACAGCTAAAGCCGGACACTTTTTTAGCAAAGCAATCGAAAGACCATCGGTGTCTGTCTTAGTATGTAGATAATTTTAATTTTGAACTGCCAGCGATGATATCATCAATGGAGATTGACATCGAACCAAAGTCTAAAGAGGAATTGACATCAGATGAAAAGTCAGGACAAGGGGTATTATTGTCGTGAGCAAAATTGGAACCAAAAAAGTCCGCGAACAGGTTAGCTACAGCATTGGGAGTGTTAGCAAGTTTGTCACCGTAAAAAATAGTAGCGGGAGTCGTAGAACAAGACTTCTTTGACTTTATGAAATTCCAAAATGCTTTGGGATTAGATTTAATGTTTGTCTCAAAGTTTACTATGTAGTTTTTGTAAAGAAACTTATCCAGACAATATGGTATCTGCCTCACTTCGCCGTCGTAAACTCTAATAAACCAGGAAAGGTACGTCTCGTGTTTGACGCAGCTACAGCCGTCGATGGTGTTTCGCCAAATTCCTGCTTGCTAAAAGGGCCACAGGACAGTTGATGGCTAATATACTACTTAATTTTCGAATGAGTGCAGTTGCGGTGTATGGCGACATTAAAGAAATGTTCCACCAAGTATTGGTTTTGCCGGAAGGTAGGTGTTCACAAAGATTCTTGTGGAGGATCGATGGCCAGCATGAGCCCGATGTATATGAAATGCATGCTGCGTGCTCGCCATTATAGCACAGTATGTGAAAACTTTTAACGCGTTGCAATTTAAGGAAACTTTCCCGCTAGCCGTAGAAGCCATAGTCAAGCACCATTATGTTAGATAGTTTCGGGACAGTTGAGGAGGCAACTAGAGTTGCCAAGCAGGTGCGTCATATCCATAAAACGTCAGGGTTTGAAATGCGTGGTTTCATACCTAATTCGCCTGATGTGGCTGACGCCCTTCGCGAAGATGGCGTTGATGGCAATGGGAACATCTACTTCAGCGGGTGTAATGAAGTTTTGGACATGTTTTGGCAGCCGCAAGAGGATGCATTCTGGTACGAGCTTAAGTTTCCGCGAGTATACGAAGATCGACGCGAGACCTGGCGTCAAAAAGTTGATTGGGATATGCCACTTCCCGCAGATATCAACAACTATTGGAAAGTATGGCAAGCCGATGCACAAAAAGCTGCACAAGTAAGAGTCCGTCGTCATTATTTTTTCGGCACAGATGGTACTCCAGGAGCGTAATGTTTTGGTTGACTCACGCATATTTTGGAGCGACTCCTCAACTGTTATAAGCTGGATAAAATCTTCTCAACGTCGACATAATCCCTATGTCGCCCATCGGGTAGCTGAGATTATCTCCACCACAGAGCCTAAAAGTTGGCGATGGGTTTCAACTCAGGACAATGTTACAGACAAAGAGACTCGCCGGGCTCAAGATATAAACTTAGCCTCTTCTTCGCGTTTGTTTACAGGTCCCGCGTTCTTGAAACAAGCAGAACATTTATGGCCGCAAAACATTGGTGGACGCAATGATTTTACAGCGATGTCCGAAGTAATCGGTACCAATGCCGTACTCATCGCTACCAACTCGAACTTCATCACATTTAATCGTTTTTCGTCGTATACAAAGAACAACAGCCTGAGTTCTCAGATTTGCCCATTGTGCCCGCGTCAACTAAGTTTAAACAAAACCTTCGGTTTAACCATTTCCGAATTAAACTCCGCCGAAAAACTACTATGCCGCCAAGCTCAAGCTGAGCTTTACTCAACGGAGATTCGTCGTCTAAAGGCGAAACAGATGTTGCCTGATGATAGTATAATTCAGAACCTGGTGCCATTTTTGGATGGCGATGAGGTCATGCGCGTAGGTGGGATAATTGAAACTGCAAGCTGCCTTCCCTGTGAGGCAATTCATCCAATAATCATGCCTGCGAAACATCAAATTACTACGCTCATCGTCATCGATTATCACCAGCGTATGAAACATCAAAATATTGAAGCCACGATAGTAATTCGTAGCGACAATGGAAAGAACTTCGTGGGCGTTGATCAGGTAGCTCGGCGTTTCGACGATGTCTTCGACTGCAAGAGGGTGCAGAGTGAATTGGCTAATAAAGGGGTCGAGTGGATCTTCAACTGTCCAAATAATCCTTCGGAAGGTGGTATTTGGGAACGAATGGTCAGGTACGTTAAGCGGGCGCTGTATCATATGTTGAAGGAGACTGCACCTCGTGAGTAAACGTTGCAAAGTGCTATTATAGAGGCTGAAAATATTGTTAATTTCCGTCCTATAACACATATAGCTACGCCAGTTGATCAGGATGGTCCGCTTACGCCTAATGATTTCCTATTGGGTACAGCCAACTCGGCAAACACACCGGCTCTGAGCGAAGCAGAAGAAAGGACTTGTGCGTTACGCAAACAGTGGCGGATTTCGCGGCAGTTACGCCAGCGATTTTGGAAACGATTGATACTCGAATATTTGCCCACATTAACTAGGCGTGTGAAATGGTATGCACGAACGAAGTCGGTGAATGAAGGTGACCTCGTCTACATATGTGATGCTGGCATGCCGCGACGTCAGTGGTGCCGTGGTGTGGTGGAGCGAGTATACAAAGGCTCCTATGGAGAAGTACGTCTAGCCGACGTCAGGACTAAGACTGGAGTGCTTCGTCGCCCGACATACAAACTCGCTGTGTTTGAAGTAGAAGGTGGTGAATCACGGTGATTCACGGGGTGTGGGATGTTATGAATCCACAATCAATAAAACTATTTCAACTATTTGATATGAATGCGCAACGCTGGCTAGGGTTATTTTACTTTGATCGACAACACTGCGAATATTGTACTGTCAAATATTCATGTAAACTTACCACACTTTGCGCCTCTCCTTCTTATTACTTCGGCTCGTTCGTCCGTTCCGTATAAAATTTGTTGAGCTCATTAGTTTCGCAACGAGTTTAGGAGAAGGACGCGAACTGCGGTAAGTGTTAACTAAATACCAACTTTTGTAAATTCATTTGTGTTAACTTTGATTTCCTTTAGAAATAAATGTTCCCAACAACACGACCGTATGTGTGTTCAGTTTTATTTCAACAGTCCTTTTCTTAGCTGCGACGGTTTTAAAGAAAATATTCCACCTAGTAATATCGGTGCATTGTTGTGGTTACCCAGAAATAAAACTAAATATTTGCTTACTATCGGGACTAACCCAGATATACCCGAACGCCTTTCTGAAGGGTTGGAATTTATTTCTATTACTTTTCAAAATTTGTTAACAGAATGCTTTTGGTATTATCCCAAAGACCTTCTAAAGGATGGGGTGTTGTGACCAGTAGCCCGATTCTGTAACTTTTAACCACGCGCCGAGCGTTAAGCTTGTCGCCAAATTTTGGCGTTTGTTCTTAACGAAAATGCGATTCTGTAACTCTCCTTTAACGCCTCTAAACAGCCGACTCTTGATGGTGATAAAATGTGGCAATACTTCTCTTCTCGCCGTATTTTGTACTAAATTACATGCAAAAAACTCAAAACTACTTTTTTTACTTTTTCCAAACGCTAAAACACTTGTAAATATATTAACGCAATTGTTAACACCTCGAAAATAATTCGCGACAGCTAACCACACAAAAATTGTTAGCTAACACTTTTCGTGTGGTTAAAAGTTAGTGAATAGGGAAAAGCGTTAAAAATTGTGTTAAACGAAGTTAACGCTAACACTTGGCGCTAAAATAGTTACAGAACCGACCTACAGGGGGCATGGGTGAAATCTTAGCAATTTTAATTTCCAGGTCATTTGAAGACCATTTGGTTAAGGTGCATAGAAAAGAAGAATAGTTCACAATCTAGAATTTGAGCTCTTGTCTTGACAACAGTCGCGGAGTCTTTTGCTGCTTTGACTAGGCCACTGCTAGCTGAGAACATACACTATCTGAGCGTTGGCGGTCTATTAGATGCAGGTACTTTCGCTGGCTTGAATTGTGAAGCCGCTCTATCTGACTTCCATGTTTTATTAGAATCATGGGTGGTCTGTCAAAAATGTATTCCTTAAGGGCCAGCTCAACACCAGAATGTCCTTCCCCATAACTATTTCCGTATTGTATAAATATTTAGTTTGTAATTAAATTAACAGCTTACATTTTCTATTTGATGCTTCTTTTACCATTGCAATATGCAATGTAACTTTTCAATAATTTTCCAAACAATCTTTTCATTTGTATTCAAATAAAACGACCAAAACAAGATTTTTTAATGGAACTGGTAGCACGAAAGGTCATAATCCCTTTAATTGTCAGGTAGCTAACATGTCTACCGAAAATTGACAATGAAGCTACTTCCTCTTTTTTGCCATGGACTATACATGAAAACATGCGTGAATTTTTCTACAGCGTATCATAGGAAAAGTAATGTGTCGCTCGCAACAAACTGAAGCGACAAAGTATTACTAGGGACACATAATATCTTGAATTACTTTCTATGAGAAAAAGGATGCATTACCTGCTAAAAATTATGTGAAAATTACAAACTACCCTACAAGACAGCTGTTGTTGTCGTTGTTGTTAAAAGTGCTTCGCCCTGCCTAATGGCCACTATCACTCTAAATTGTCATCAAGCTCTTCTAACGGAAGTACGAGGAAACGCGCAGTTTCCACAGAGTTGGACCAGAGTGATGTTGATGTTAGAAGACTAGGTTCGATTGAACAGGAGAAGAGATGTGAACAGGAGAAGAGATGTTTGGTATCATGAGCGGACATACCACATACGGGACATGTGTTTCGTATGGTGGGGTTCAGTCTGGATAGGTAAGAGTTTAACCTATTACAATATCCAGAACGAAGTTGTGCTAGCATGACTCTAGTCTCCCTCGGAAGTACACGCTCCTCTTCAGCTAATTCGGGTGGTGGAGTATTGATAACGGGATTCGCAGGTCGAGATCTGAGGGATCTGTCTACCGACTCAGTGTGAAGGTCATTTAGAGCCTGTCTATAGTTCCGCAGATCAAACGTCAAAGAAATTTGGTGCCGGATCTCGTCGTAGTGCTTGCGAATATGTCTTCTTATGTCTCTGGGGGCGGGGCTTCATCCAATAGAAGTCGATTTGGATGACTAGGTTTATGACAGTTCAGAAGAATAAAGACAGCTGACTCCCTGCGGGTTAGGGGGTTAGAATATGCCCGAGGCAGGCATACCGGTCATAAGAGGCGACTAAATGCACCAAGGTAATAAGATAAATCCTAGTTTTTTTCACTCATCTCGCCATGTCGTCCAGCTGTAAGGCAACTAGAACACGAACAGAAGCAGATGATTTCTATTTGTATTTCATGGTTTATTTGAATTTTATTTTTTTTACTATGAAGTTTAAACTTTTCCTCAAAGGCGCCTTCTGTTAACCCCAGTGAGAAAATGGGGAATGAATTACGCTTTTCATGCGTCAAAAGATGTACGAAAATTGTTGTAAGAAAAGATCAATCCGAAAGCAAGCGACGATGTAATGGGTCGCTCTATTTTATGTGTAGTATGAAATTTTTTATTTTTTCACTGTATTTTATGGTTTGAGAACAGAAGCAATGAGGAAAAATTTTTAACTTCATTGTAAAAAATTTTAATTCAAATAAAATATGAAATACAAGCAGAAACCTGCCTTTTCTTTTTGTGTTTCAGTTGCTTTATATCCCAATTGCTAGCACTTATCTTGTCCCCAGCAGCATAGCTCAATGACGCGGTAAAGCCTCTGATACTCCTCAAAGCTGCCCGGGGTTAAATTTGCCTTTAGAAGATGCTCTGCACCTCCTGGCTGCCAGCATAGCACAAAGGCACGGTGTCGCCTCCTGGACTAGGAGGCAACATCGCCTAATTTGTATTTTGAATATTCCTGTATAAAAAGTAATGCAGGTTTTCTTTTATAAAAAGTAATGCTAGATGCACTATGTCTCTTGAAATACATCTTTTCATTTATAAAAAGTAATACAAGAAGTAATGTATGTATACTTTGTCGCTTCAGTTTGTTGCAAGCTACACATTACTTTTCCTATGGCATTGCTGTAGAAAATTCATGCATGTTTTTATATATAGTCTATAGGGGATATACATGACTTAATGCATTCCATAACATTACCTTTTAACCACTGGGACAAAACATAAAACACAGTGAAAAAATTAAAAATGAAGTACTACAAATAAAAATAAAGCGACACATTACTCGTTCGATTTCTTTTGGATTGAACTTTTGTTCTAACAGTTTTCGTAACTATAAGAGGCGTTCCATGGCTGGAAGAACTTTTGAATCTCAGATTTTGTTCATACTTGGTCAATTTGTTGTGGTTGGGATGCTTTTGAAGTACACCCAAAAGTTTTGCAAAATTTCTATTATTTTGCAAGATATTGCAAATTTAATTTTTTAGCAACTTTTTTTTTCAAAAATTTTTATCTCGTTATCTATTAATCGTAGAAAAAAAAGTTGTACGCAAAAATTGTAGGAAAAATATTGAAGTTTACTTTGAAAATTTTTTAAATAAAAAAAAAAATTTTTTTTGACTAATTTGTGAAAAAAAATATTTTTTGTTGTTGTTTTTTTAATAGAAAGCGAGCACCGATTTTTAAAAAAAATATATATTTTATAGCTTATACTATCCTTTAAAGATTTTGTAAAAATTGGGAAGGTGTTTTTTGATTTTCTCGAGAAATTAATTTTTTAGTTTAGGGTTGTAGGATACGGGCAACGCAATTTTCGTCGCAGCGTTACACAGTCCTCCATAATCGACCTTAAAAGTATTTTTAATGCTTCGCCAAACAAAAATATATTTTATTATTAAATTAAAACATTTTAAACTGAAAGGAAGAACTTTCGTCAAGAGTAGCAACTTTCTTACATTGAATTTTGTTATTTGCAATTGGAATAATGGAATGAAAACTTCGTGTACCCGACACCGTTTTGCATTTTGCGCATCGTTTCCATAAGAACAGTTTTACTTCTTTATGCTCATCTTTGGTACAAAAGTCAAAAGTAATCGTGTCAAATTTGTTCTTCACTAGTTCAAAAAATGCTTGAGGGGAAGAAATCGGCACTGTATCAGGTCTTCGTAAACTTTCACGTCTATTATTGTGCCACCAATTGCGTCGCAAGCATTTTTTCCATGAGAGGTTGCAAAAAAATACCACTCGGCTCTTATTCCAAAATCTTCATAATGATAAACCAAATTTATAAAATTTTTTTTATTCTTGTACTGAGATACTGCTCCATCCGAAAAATAAAAAATTTTATTGATTTTGTGAGAGTTACACTTTGCTTTTAACCAGGTAATTAATTTTTTTGGAAAAAGATAAACCGCTTCTGTATTACGTTCAGTTTCTTCCAAGATTAAAACAAAACTTTCAAATTTTAAATTGTTATTATCATCTGGGTCGGATCGATAAACTACAAAAGGGTGAATTGTAGTTTGACTATTATTCCAATGATGACTTTGTATGGCATTTTGAATTATAAATGAAAAATTTTCAGAAAAATCTCTAACTACAATTAATTCTCCTTCTTTTAAATTTGCTTTAAGGTTTTTTTTTTAAATTTACTCTGTTCTTTAGCAATGAAATTGTGGACTAGGAGAACGTATGCTTCTTTACTCATCTCTTGGACAAAGGTTTCCGTTTCTTTAGTCACTGATTCTATGGTAGTACGATCGGTATTGGTCCATTGTTTATAATTAATATTGATAATATTCTTCTTGTTGAGAGCTTCTTTTATTTCGGTAGCAATTTCGCTAAAACCAGGACAAATGTTACATTCCTTGAAATAACAGTTTATACTAGGTTCACTGCAATTCATAGAATTTAAAATCTCTTCATAACTATTTACCGATATATCATCAAAAATACTTTTCAAGCCGTTCAACATTAATTTAAAATTTTGATGGATTTTACAAACACAGACGGTATGTGTTCCGCAACTATCGGCTAGAACGCAAACCTTTCGCGACATAATCACTTCACAAAAAATGTTTTCAGTTTGAAATTATTGCGATGTTGCTTCAGCAAAAATGTATTTCAAGTGAAAAATTTTGCCATACAATTTTCTATATTTCTGA
The DNA here is from genome assembly GCA_949987695.1 of Merzomyia westermanni. Lineage (NCBI taxonomy): Eukaryota > Metazoa > Arthropoda > Insecta > Diptera > Tephritidae > Merzomyia > Merzomyia westermanni. The sequence continues at coordinate 124,022,236 of OX465291.1, read as the reverse complement.
TACAAACAAAAGCTTGCTGCTGTAATATTTATACATAAATGTAAAGTAGAAAGTAACAAAGTTCATAAATTGCTTGGGTGGTGAGGAAATGGGTATAAAATAAAAGTGTTAATACATTTTTAAAATGTTTTCAAATAGAAAACAATTACAAAAAGTATTCTTAGTGCTGGCGAAGCATTAAAAATACTTTTAAGGTCGATTATGGAGGGCTGTATAACGCTGCGAGGAAAATTGCGTTGCCCGTATCCTACAACCCAAAACTAAAAAATTTATTTCTCGAGAAAATCAAAAAACACCTTCCCAATTTTTTCAAAATCTTTAGAGGATAGTATAAGCTATAAAATATATTTTTTTGTTTTAAATCGGTGCTCGCTTTTTATTAAAAAAACAACAACAAAAAATATTTTTTTTAACAAATTAGTCAAAAAAATTTTTTTTTTATTTAAAAAATTTTCCAAGTAAACTTCAATATTTTCCCTACAATTTTTGCATACAACTTTTTTTTCTACGATTAATAGATAACGAGACAAAAAAAAAAGTTGCTACAAAATTAAATTTCCAATATCTTGCAAAATAATTGAAATTTTGCAAACATTTTGGGTGTACTTCAAAAGCATCCTAACCACAACAAATTGACCAAGTACGAACAAAATCTGAGATTCAAAAGTTCTCCAGCCATGGAACGCCCTCATATCGTTTTATGCATGAAAAAGGTAATGCATTTCCCATTTTGACACTGGGAGATTGTGAATGACATATGTAGTTGTTTTTGTACACCTACAGTTGGAGAGTTCGGAATTTTTTAAAGCAGCAACACACTAAGGGCCGTTTTCTCAATGTCCGCTTTACGCTACCCGAAGTCTTTTTGACAGATAACCGACGAACATCTGTCAATTAAGCTGCCGGTTAGCGTAAACCGGACATTGAGAAACGACCCTTAAAGTCTGTTCGATAACGGACTAGAGTACTCTAGCGCAGTGAAACGCGTTCGATGAACCCTTTTTTGCAGTAAGCTCTTTCGAACTGTGTTTTCTGAGTAATCACTTAGACGCCAAATACATCGTACAAGTTTACTTGCACCAATGACTGATTTGCACAAGGATTTGCGTGGTGTATATCGTGGTTGTGCTTATTGCGCAGAGCACTGTGCTAAAATCAAACGAATTTAGATTTTAACGCATGCCCGTGTTGTGATTATTACTCATTTCACCTTTATTTGCTGAGAATAAAACATTGCTATTAGAACCATACATTTGTGTAGGGGAAGCGGTATCATCTCTTGGGTAAAAAAAAATCTAAAAGTATAGCCGCACTAACTTTTTTGATACAATTAGAGCACTGTTTCTCTTCCTCCGCTAGCTCAGAAATAAATTTTGTGCAGTTTTTTTGTCTTGTGTTTGTCAAAATTCTGCTTTGCGCCAATTTATAACTTATGGACTTATGCAAGGCTTTTGTGTGGTGTATTTGGCGCTTAACTCACACTTTTTTTTGCACTAGCTTCTAGCTGGTGTAACTTAGTGCAGCAAAAGAAAATAGCTATTTTTGATAGTTCATTCGGGAAAAGAAATAAAGAAATACGAAGTCAAAGTATTAAAACAATTTCTTCAAAGACATATTTTCGGTCTATTTTGCAACAGTTTTTTCAATGCTTTCTTTTTAATATATGGAAATGTTTAAATAATTGAGATAAGTTATTAATACATTCAGTTCAATTGCAAATTTGGGCGAACTTAATTGTTGATTGTGGATTTTCACTTTTATAAAGCTGACAATAGAAAACGGTTCGTTTACCAAAATCATCTTGCTCGCACTAACGTGCACTGCTCTCGTTTGTTGACGCGATTGCACTAAAGCTGCCTGGCGACACGCAAGCATATGCTGCTGGTAGCCATAGCAATGGGTGGTTACCATAGCAATCGGCGCGAACGACGGGTAGTCGTGCTCACACGTACTTGTTGTCGGCTTTCGTTGATGAAAATCAAAAATTTAAAATTTTTTCGCTTGACAGCTGGTCTATTTGATCGTTGCCAACGTGTTTGACAAGCATTAGTGTGTTAGTTTTGTGCGAACGTGAAATGAGCAAGCTCGCGGAAGAAAAAGATTTTACGTTGCGGTTTATTGAAACCTACGAGTGCATGATGCTTTTAACTCTTTTAAAAGGTTCTCATGCGTAAACTGTTTGCGTTTTGCATACAAACTTTTCATCCTCAATTTTTTTTTTTTTTTTAATTTTTCCGCCAAAACAACTGCAGTAACAAGCAATAAAAAATCGTCATCCGATGACATATTTACGTCCGCACGCTACGAATTTTCAATACAAATGGCGCTTGATGCTTTATGCTTGTATGGTGGCCGGGCAAGCGACAATCACCCGATTACGCACACAACCACCCGTTGCTATTTCTACCAGCAGCTTATGCTTGCGTGTCGCCAGGCAGCTTAAACCACTCTGACAACTTCATGGTTAAATGATTTATATGGTTGACGCAGATGACACAGCGTCTTCTTCTTTCTCATCTACACCTTATGTCAAGCTATCATATCTATGTTTTCTGTTTACATTCTTTGTTTAGAGCTCATGGAAAAGCTATTGAGTTCGCTTCGTGTTTTATTTATTTTTGATAAAAATTCGCTGTGAATTGATATTTAACGAGTTCCTTGTGATAAAATTTTAAGGAATTTTGTGCTTTATGTGTGTGTGTTATAGGTGGAAAGCTTAGAAAATAGGCGGATCGTTATTGCGCGTTCCCTCTCACATGTGCATTTTGACATAAGGATTAAATGACGCCAACCGCTAATTTCCTGTTGTTGGCCGATTGCGTCAACCATATATTATTGAACCATCGACAACCTCAAATGCTGTTCTGCCCCACACTTTTAGTGCACTCACCGAACAGACCTTAAACAAACTGCCCTACAAGCACACTGACAGTCATTTGTTACAACATCTGAGAGTCAGTGCTGTCAATCTATCAGGGATTTGCACCATATTCATAAAGCTAATAGGAAAGTATTATGCCGAAAACCGTGTACGTGTGAGTATGGTATGTTCATTTGTTATCGCCCACGTAGGTTCGGCTTTTCCAATTATATACGTTATACCAAGGTAATTTATATGGCTTACTTCTTACCGTGGGAATATTGGCAATACAGATTTCTTTCAATATATTAAAACTGCTAGAAACTTCCCAGCCTTCGAGCGAAACACAACAGTTCACCTCTGAGTTAAAGTCACAAGGCTATAGAAGCGAAAGGAATCAATGTTCATGATCATGTTTTCCATCTTGTGGAGGAGGCATCGACAAAAATTGAAAATAAAAAGGAGTCTCCGAATCCAGTGGCAAATGTGGACACAGATATAATATTGGCTGTATTGACTCAAATACCGACTAAAATGGAAGAACAAGAGACGAGTATTACATCTCAGCAGGAAGAACAGGAAACACACATTGCATCTCTGCGCTCAAGTGAAAGAAAAAAAGTTGTATATGTCATCAGATTGGAAGCACAAGACGCAAAAATTGCACAATTTCAAGATACAATTTAAGTTAAGGTGTATGCTTTGCGAGGTTATATCCAGGAATCGCACCTTAATCGTCCAATTGTTTCAACCAGCATTCCCAAGGTAAAACCCCCATCTCTTTGAGGGCTCTGTTCCTTTCCAGGTAATTAAGTTACAATTGGAGAAAACGGCAGCGGTGAATAATAGGGGCACTGAAGACAAAGTTGCTGCACTGTTCGTGGCATTAAAGGGACCTGCTGCCGAATTCTTACAGACTTTTCCGGATAGCGAACATCGGAAGCAGATTTACCAAATGGAGCTGCAGAATCGCTTCCAGAAACCTAATGAGACTTTGCAGGAATTCGCATCGGACATCGGGAGGTAGGCTCATCTAGCAAACGCTGATGCACCCTTATAGAACACAGAAAGGGTGAAAATCCAAAGCTTTATGAATGGAGTACGTGATTTGGAGACGAGGTGAGCCAAATATGCAAATCCAAAGAGATCCTTCGCTGAGCCGTTATTACTTACTCTGACGCAAGAAACGGCCTCGCTTTTAAGTAAACCTGCATACAAGGCTCTTCGCGTAGAAGTGAAAACTCCAGCTTGGGTAGACAAAATTTTGGAAGCGTTTAAGGGAGTACAGAAGAAAAGTGATGGTACCATCAAATGCTTCAAGTGCGGAAAACCAGGCCAAATAGCACGATATTACGGTACTGGAGCCAGCAACCCCAGCAATTCAGGTGGACGAAAACGCATGTTAAACTAAATCGAGTCAGCCGAAAGGGGCCCGCAACTTAATGTTCCCAAATCTCTGTCCCACAAATCCAAAGGAAACCTAGTAATGTTATTGTTGTGACATATGTGGATGGAAAAAAGCATTTACTGAGGGTGGATACGGGCTCATCTCATTTCATTAATCGATCTGCTTTAGTTAATAAGGAGGTGAGACCATTGCATTTATGCCCCTGTTAATTCGACAACACTCCCCAAAACCTTCGGGGAGTGTTTTTATCGTTACCACAACAACAACAACCGTTTTATTTAGTTTTGTTGTTTTTCCGACAGCGTGAATAATTGATGTATATTGGAACGATTTTCCGTTAACCCTTATCAAATTTGGTTTTGAGACAAACCGGTTTCGGCGTTATGCCATCATCAGTGTCGATTTTCGTTCTCCATTGACCATTGAATTTAGAAAAGTTACGTACGGACACTGGTGAGGACACCCATGTACTAATGGAAGAGGCGTTCTACACAATTTCGAGTCAGCCGAAAGGGGCCCGCAACTTAATGTTCCCAAATCTCTGTCCCACAAATCCAAAGGAAACCTAGTAATGTTATTGTTGTGACATATGTGGATGGAAAAAAGCATTTACTGAGGGTGGATACGGGCTCATCTCATTTCATTAATCGATCTGCTTTAGTTAATAAGGAGGTGAGACCATTGCATTTATGCCCCTGTTAATTCGACAACACTCCCCAAAACCTTCGGGGAGTGTTTTTATCGTTACCACAACAACAACAACCGTTTTATTTAGTTTTGTTGTTTTTCCGACAGCGTGAATAATTGATGTATATTGGAACGATTTTCCGTTAACCCTTATCAAATTTGGTTTTGAGACAAACCGGTTTCGGCGTTATGCCATCATCAGTGTCGATTTTCGTTCTCCATTGACCATTGAATTTAGAAAAGTTACGTACGGACACTGGTGAGGACACCCATGTACTAATGGAAGAGGCGTTCTACACAATTTCATAGTGGCAGATATTGTTGACGAAGTCATAATTCGTGTAGACTTCTTAAGCGAGCATGGCATTAAGATCGACCTACAAAACCGGGTTATGAACTACCAGAACATGGATATGCCATTAGATTTAGGTTACGAAAACAAATACGTTACTAAGCGAGTTTTCGCGAATTGATACTGAGGTCAATACGCGTACTTTGATACCTCTTCTGACATTTTTGGACATGTTTTTAACAATTTTGAGCTAAAGTAAAGAATGGTAATTATTTCCTTGAGGAGACAACTGCTAAAACACTTCCAAAAAAAAAACGACTAAGGGTTATTTTTTTGAAGCGCTAGCGAAGGTTTGGTTTTTGCCAGTTACTTTTCACTCAAACAAAAAATGGAAAATCTGCATTCGGATTATTGATGCTGAGGTCAAATGTGTCTTTTAATACCTATCCCATTTTTGGACTTGTTTTAGCAGTAGACTTTAAATCTCAATTTGCATTATCAGCCCGATTCTAATATCCGCTCGGATTTCTCGCTGGTGAACAGATAAATTGGCGAAGAGGGATTTCGAATTTTCGAATTCGGCTGTGTTGCTATTTTATGTCTTGTTTTGGCACAACTTTTTGTAATCAATGAATGAAAAATAATAGTTTTTGATAAAAAAAGTTGTTAAATTGAATAAATTAACAATAAAAATGTATAGTATTGCCTTTCAAATGGTAGCAGAAGAAGAAACCGAAGATTCTGTGGCACAGGAACCTCAACAGAGATCTATAAGAACGCACATGAGTTGACGGAATCATTGTAAGCGGAGACAAATTGATTTTTAGTACATTTTATTGATTCAGTGTGTTACAGATTAATTAAAACAATAGGATAAAAATATTTGTTGGACATTTTACCCAACGCGCACACAACAGGCCAAAAAAAGTTGTAGTTTCGCCGATTGAGCTCCTATTGATAAAATTTGTGTTATAAATTATAGAGTGCTTTTTTCCATTCCACAATACATTTTGCTGGTGGTCCTGCCGAATTTAACTCCGCGTTTTGCCAAAATCTATTCAGCGTTTTCTTTCTTCCTTAATAGAAGGCGGGGGAATTTCCGGCTGCCCTTGCATAAGGCTTACTAAAGTTTTTACTTTCAGTTTATTTATACTTTTTCCTAAAAACACAGAATATATTCTTCGTAAACTCTCTTCAAAAATCGTTGCACTATACTCAATTATCTGCATCCTGCTTTTCAAAGCATGACCTTATATTTCTCTGTTACGACTTTCAAACTTCAAGCCGTCCTTGTTCTTATACATATCGTGATTTTAGAAGCATAGACTACTGTTCTCTTGCCGCAGCCGTGGAGTCGGTAGAATGGAGTGTGATTCGAACCTCAACATCGGTCGACGATCAGGCGCTATTTTTACAGAATAATATAAACTGGTTATTTGACAACTATGTTCCAGTTAAATCTAAGGTAATCCGACATTCTAACCACGCTTGGTTTAATGCTAGATTGGAGAACTTAATTCGCCTGCGGAAAAGATACCGTACAACGGACACGCATAACAGTTTCAAAACGGCACGGATTGCCGTTAACAAAGCTATTAGGACAGCCAAAGTTAATTATTATAAAGATAAGTTTAGTTCTGCTCTTAACTCTAGGGATACTTGGAACTCCATCAAAAGTATTGGGATTGGTAAACCTAAAGGAGACCTCTCTGTTTTGTCCGATATTGAGATCAATGATATAAACAATAAGTTCGTAAGCCTGCCTATCCCAGTGGATAATATTTGTGTTGACAACTACTGTGATCGTGTTGATGTTGACGCCCGTCCTCTCGAGTTTGTCTGTGTCGATGACTGTGATGTAGTGCAAGCCATACTTTCTGTGAAGTCCAATGCTACCGGGTTTGATGGCATATGTGCCAAGTTCTTAAAAATCATTCTTCCCAAAGTTCTTCCATACATAACTTATTTGGCCAACTCGATTCTGACAACCTGTGTCTTCCCGAAATGCTGGAAAGCTGCAAAGGTAGTACCGGTTATAAAACAAAACAAGGAGTATAGGCCCATTGCTATACTGCCTTTCTTATCGAAGGTAGTTGAACGAATCTTGCATGATCAGATATCATCCTATGTGCACGAACACAACTTTCTGTCGGATCATCAGTCTGGGTTTAGGTCAAAAAGAAGTTGTACAACTGCTCTCCTATCTGTGATAGAGGATATTCGAGAACGAATTGATAATAACCAAACTGCCTTTCTTACCCTTTTAGACCATTCTAAAGCCTTTGACTCTGTCGACCATACTTTACTTTGCAAAAAGCTGGAAAACTTGTTCAATTTCTCCTACCATGCCACGGCCCTCATCAGGTCTTATCTTGGCGACAGATCCCAGGCAGTAAGCGTAGGTTGCAGAAAGTCTGATTTCTTAAATGTTGTTAGGGGTGTCCCTCAAGGCTCAATCCTAGGACCACTGTTATTTGTTCTGTATATAAATGACTTACCCGGTGTCCTTAGGTATTGTAATGTGCATATTTATGCAGATGATGTACAATTGTATGTGTGCTGCCCAAGCGATCGTACAAGCTCCTGCATTAATAATTTGAATCACGACTTAGACCAAATAGGTGCGTGGGCTTCTAGAAATGGATTGTGTTTAAACCCCAACAAATCGAAATGCCTAGTCATTCATAGAAAGGCGCTTGCAACCAATGGCATGGATCAAATAATATTTAACAACTCCATTATAGAATACGTAGACACTGCTAAAAATCTAGGTATTGTTTTTAACAAAACATTAACATGGAAGGATCACATCCTTAGCACGGTTGGAAAGGTGTATGGTATGCTACGTACACTGTGGTTAACTCAGTACTATACTCCATTAAATATCCGGCTACTAATAGCCAAAGCTTACTTAATACCAATGCTTCTCCTCGGCTGTGAGATCTACTCCAATTGTGACTACGTATGCAAAAAGAAGCTAAATGTTGTGTATAACAACATTGCTAGATACGTATTTGGGCTGTCGAGACTCGATCACGTTTCCTATCATGCAAAGAAGCTGCTAAACATCTCCTTCGACAATCTGTTAAAAGTCAGAACGCTTATTACATTACACAAATTGATATACACGAAGGAGCCTGATTATCTATACCGAAGGCTTATTTTCCTACACTCATCAAGGTCTGTCCTGCTTGCGCATGTCCGACATCGTATGCTGATCTCTGATCGTCAATTCTTCATTACTTCGATACGTCTTTGGAACTCCCTCCCTCCCAGACTAAGGCTGATATGCAATGCTCTGCACTTCAAAAATGAGTTAACTAGTTTCTATAACGACTAAATTAAAATCAAAATTATGATTACCTACTGATAATTATGCTATTCAAAACTCTATTCCTTTCCTATGTTTTCTGTTTTCCTACTCTTTACATTCTTCTGCCTATAAAAACTCCCTGCTAGACAGTATTATGACGCTCGGTTGGCTTAGTAGTGGTGTTGCCTTAGAGGGCGTGATGGAGGATCCTGAAGTAAATATCAGCTGTTTTATATTTACTACAGGATTTTCTATCACGTTTTCGGGGGCAGCATTGCAGAGCTGACTGAGTGTCATAATACTGTCTAGCTGGGCTTTTCTATTTCTATTTCCATTTCTATTTCCATTTCTATTTCTGTTTTGTTATTATTACTATCATAGTCCACGTAAGTTATTTTGTTCACTCTCGTTATTTATCACTAACATTAATAATAATAATAATAATAATTAATAACTATTATTTAATTTAATTTATCAATTTATTTATTAATTTATTACTTTATTACCTTATTTAAGTCATCTTGTAAATTTACGATGTACCGACTAGCACTATAAAATAATTTTTCTAAATTGTTGTGCTAGGAAAAATTCAAATAAATACATACATACATACGATATTAATGTATAAAAATCATTTTTTTTTTATTAAAAGTTAAATTGACTTACATTTTGTTCAGCGTTTACTTAAAATTGCCTGGCGGAATATCTCGCAAAAAACTGTTGTGTATACTCCCTTTTCTTTTCATTTGTGATACCTACTATACTCGCCAAACCACTTTTCGCTTTTTCGAACATCGTTTAGAATCATTGTTTACCTATACTAGTTTGGCATCTAAGTTTTCAGCCATTTTGCGAGTGGTATTTGCATATGGGCATTTGTTTCCTTGTGTGGAAAAGCAATATTAACAATAAACCTTATTTTTTTTCCAAAACAGGGAGGTTACCCACCGGTCTGGAAGAATACGACATCGTTGAGCGGCACTTAGGTATCGAATCAGATCTGGAGAAAATATCCATCATATTTAGTATTTTAGTTAGTAATAAAGTCGTAAACAGGTTTCTATTAAATATGTATATTTACGCAAAAGTTGTAACATATGTAAAATGAAATATTAAATTAAAAATATATATATAAACAAGAGTGTACTGTAGTCGAATTTAATATCGCCACAAATATGCCTCTGCATATGGCACACCCATTAAGTTAAGCATTCTCCACCTCCTCCGCATTGCCAGCTTCTTCAGCTTTCTCGAACGCCCTTTGTGCCTCTTCTCGACGTTCTGGACATATAAAAAGATTTGTTAAGTTTACCTTGGCAAACACAAAAATTTTCGGTAATTGTTTCCTTTAGGACCACAACTACTAAAACACGTCCAAAAATATCGGGAGATGTATCAAACAACGCGTTTTGACTTCGGTATCAACAATCCGAAAGCGGATTTTCAATTTTTTGTTTCAGTGAAAAGTTATTAGCAAAAAACCCAAAAATGACCCAGGTCCTATCCCAAATAGGGGGGTGATCCAAGGCATTTTTGTGCAGAACACCTTCCTGCGGCCGCGCTTCAAAAAAATACACCTTAGCCGATCCAACACTGGCTACGCGATCCCCAGTATTCCTGCGCGGAACACACTTTTGCACATTTGGAACACCTAATATGTGTGATTACAACCGAATGAAAATTGTCAACTTTAATTGCAAATAACTCTTGACAGAAATATAAAATCGAGTTTCCGCTTTCAGATTATTGATACCGAGTTAAAAACGCATCGTTTGATACCACTCCCGACATTTTTGGACGTGTTTTACCAGTTGTCTCCTAAACTAAACAATTACCGAATTTTCTACTCACCAAAGCAATTTTACACTTCATTTTCCTTGATGGCAGATGGTGCAGTATCTGCTTTTAAAAGGTTGATCACGAATTTGTTGTATTTTGTGCTGACTCGAGTTACTTTTGCTATATTTACACACAACATAATCCACTAAATAAACAAATTACAATTTCGCATTTAAAAAATCTCTGCTTGCCACAACTTTGTTTACGTATTAGGAAACAATGACATAGGAAATACGAATATCAACAAAACGCAATGCCGAAAGGCATATGCACATGGCTGTATTTTAATACACTAAAATGCTTTAAAAAAAGGACTTAACCTTTAATTTAAAGTTAAAAAAACAACAAAAAACTTGATTAAAATATAAAAATTTCTTCTTTTGACAACAAATAGGATATTATACAGGATATTTCTTCAAAAATATGCTAGGTTTATGGCTTTTTAATATTTTGCTTTAAAAATCTTAGTTTTCTTCAAATAATGTGTCGAGAACTGTGCGTGTGTTTATATGCGTTTTTAGCAATCAGCTGTTAGTTGCGCTACTAGTAGAGATATACTATGTTTAGAATAGGCGAAGATCGAACAAATACTTGCGGATTTTGTGTTCAGAATAAGGCAATAGAGGGTAGCGGAAAAATACGTGCGGATTTTTCGTTTAGAATCGGGCTGTATATATGTTTATTGTATAACTCTCGTATAAATTGCATGTTAATTGTTCCACCAAGCCCTAGCCGGATCAATCGTTAACAATACACAATTGACTCAAAAGTCATTCGATTACACATGCAACCTTGTTGCATATTCCGACACATACGTAATAACCATGCAAAAGCGATATTACATGTGAAACACTGAAGCGACAACAAAAACACAATCACGTCAAAATTGGAGCACTACAAACTTGGAGGAACAACCTGATATATGGGTACCATTGGAAACCCAGTAAATACACAAAACCCCTAATAAAAAAAAACACAAAATGTCTGCTTATGATAACATCAGAGTAGGCAAACTAGTGCTAAAAGGAGAAAAGCCGAAGTAAATATGTATTAAATACTTTATGTGAAATTGTTTAATAATACAATCATTCTAGGAAGGCGAAAAAACATAAACGCGAAAAAGAATCCAAAGAAAAAGTCAAGGCTATGAAACGTAAAACAGAAGTAGATGAAGATGCGCTACGCCATGGTGGGTGGTGGCTGACAAAAAGTACAACGGATATAACAGGGACGGTAGCTATTGAATTCGGAGAGCGTGCGTACTTAAAAGCATTGGATAACGGGCTCTTTACTTTGGGTCCGCCACATAGTGAGGGCGATGGTCCAGATCCTGAAGAAATATTTACAGCTTTTCCTATAAACGACACAAAGATATCAATTAAATCTGGATATGGAAAATATTTGAAAATTGAAAAGGATGGGATGGTAACGGGACGTTCGGAAGCTGTTGGGAGCATGGAGCAATGGGAGCCAGTATTTCAGGTACATATAATTTACAGATTATAAATTACAAAGTTCCTTACAACAGCTGGTTCTTTCGTACAGAATGATCAGGGCTTTTTACCCGACCAGTGGGTGTCTTAAAAAATTAAATTGTCATTCTCGGGGAAAACCCTTGCAGCGCGGTTGCTCCTTTCCTCTTGTTACGGGCTGGTTTCGAATCCAACCCTGGACCAAAAGACTGTATTTTCGAGACACCCTGGACCAAGACCCTGTACTTTCGAGGCACCCCGTTCACCCCTTAGGACGTCCAACGGAATGACCCGGGTTTTTTCACCCGGCCAAGGGCTGTTATTTCAGTGTAACCCTGTTCAATCTGGGGCAGGGCGAAGCACTGTTAACAACAACAACAACAACAACGTCCAGCGGTACAGGTAACTTACTTACCCACTGCCCCTACCATCCTCAAGCGGCCACTCACGCCCAACAGCGTCTCCATCACACCTATCTCCTCCGGAATAGGTCAGACAAGAGCATTGTCGAGCGTCAGCCCCCCTTTCTTTGCCCCCAATGTTCCCCTCTAATTCCAGCATGCACATTGGTCAAGACCACCATCTTGTTGTTTGTAACGACAAACACACTTCCTGAAGGTTTTGGCGGGTGTTGTCGAAAGTGACAGTCTTTTGCCGGTATGAACCCGGTACGCTCCGATACTCCCTTGCGGTACTGCCCGATTGTCGTGGTAGCGATTTATGACCAGTGAAACCTCCTAGGTCATGTCAACCCTCCTTCCGTAAGGAAGGATAAGATGGGTAATGAGAGGCATCCGTAGATCAACCATCGAGTTGCACTTCATTACCTTAGTGCATATTAGTCGCCTCTTACGACTGGTATGCCTACCTCGGGCATATTCTAAACCCCTAACCCGCAGGGGTGCCTAGTCGTTGTTGTTGTTGTTAACAGTGTTTCGCTCTGCCCAATGGGCACGATCACTCTAAATTGTCATCGACAACAACACTCCCCGACGGTTTTGGGGCGTTGTCGAATTAACAGTCTTTGGCCGGATTTAAACCAGGTACTCCCTTGCGGTACTGCCCGATTATCGTGGTAGCGATTTATGACCACTGAAACCTTCTAGGTCATGTCACTCCTCCTTGTGATATTAGTCGCCTCTTGCGACCGGTATGCCTACCTCGTGCATATTCAAAACACCTAACCCGCAGGGGTGTTTTGGCATACTTGCAATTTCCTCCAATTGGTGTCAGCAAGGTTGGGTGACCATATGGGCGCAGCGTAGTCAATAACCGGTCGGCCAATAGCCTTATATGTAGCAAGGAACGTTTCTTTGTCTTTTCCCCAAGTACTGCCGGCCAGTGACTTGAGGATCTTATTGCGGCTTTGTACCTTTGAAGCTATTGCGGGGGCATGGCCATCGAAGGTGAGGCCGTTGTCAAATGTCACACCCAAGATTTTCGGGTGGTTGACAGTAGGTAGAGGTACTCCGTCTACGTGGACATTTAACTCTGGCCCCATCTGAGCATTTCATGTCGCAAACAGGGTCGCCGTCGATTTAGGCGGAGAAAGGATCGGATTGCGCTCAGTGAAGCAGCTGGAAAGGTCACGGAGGTAACTGTTGATTCTAGTACAGACTTCGTCAATGGAGGGACCCTTGCCCGAGGCCATTATCGTGCAGTCATCAGCGTAGGAAACAATGGAGACACCCTCTGGTTGTTGTAGTAACGACAAAAACACTCCCCGAAGGTTTTGGGCAGTGTTGTCGAATTGACAGTCCTTGGCCGGATTTGGACCCGGTACGCTCCGGTACTCCCCTACTGTCGTGGTAGCGATTTATGACCAGTGAAGCCTTCTAGGTCATGTCACCCCTCCTTCCGTAAGGAAGGATAAGATGGGCAATGAGAGGTGAGAGGCATCATATCCGTAGATCAACCATCGAGTTGCACGTCATTACCTTTATGCATATTAGTCGCCGCTTACGACCGGTATGCCTACCTCGGGCATATTCTAAACCCCTCACCCGCAGGGGGTACTCCCTCTGGTGGGGGGTGGAAGTCTCGAAATATAGAAATTAAACGCAAGGGGAGAGAGAACATCACCTTGCCGCACCCCTTGTTTTAATCTTCGTGTCCTAGATTTCTTGTTCCTGAATTTGACTGATGCCTGTCGACCAGTGAGGTAATTAGCGGTCCACCTTTTAATGCCGGCAGGGAGCGGTGTCTCTTCCAGGTCTCGAAGGAGTGTGGCGTGGTTGACCGTATCAAATGCATTAGATAGGTTAAGTGCCACGAGAAATGTCCTATGGTTTGGTGGGTGTTGAGTCAAACCATGATTTATTTGTGTTGTAATGGCATTCTAAGCGGATGAAGTGCTGTGAGATGTGCGGAAACCATGTTGATTATCGGCCAATTTTAGATTTGTAATGAAGTAAGAGAGCAGAATGGTCTCTAGTAATTTCACTACCGGCGAAAGGAGGGATATCGGACGATAAGAATCTCCTTGGTTCGCCGGCTTCCCTGGTTTTAGTAGGGGAACTACAATCGCCTGTTTCCATATCTCAGGTATGATGAAAGTAGTTAGGGAGAGGTTGAAAAGAGCCGCTAAATAACTCTGCCCCTCGTGGCCAAGGTGTTTAATCATCTTCATGGCGATTCCGTCGGGTCATGGATTTTAAGGGTTTGGCCTTCATTATGGCTTCCTTAACCTCTGCGACTGAGACGGCAATGGTTGCAGTGGAGTGTTTGTGCGCAAGTCGGATGACTTTTCTCTTCTATCCGCAGGTGGATGCATTATAAACAGCCGGCAAAAGAAGCTCGCGCATATCCTGGCGTACGATTTGACGCTGTCGCCGAATGCAATGGCCACCTTGTCATTGTATTTGGTCGGAATGTATAGGGCCTTGACAGTCGACCATAATTTGCCGACTCCGCCGGAGAGGTTGCATGCCTCAAGGTGTTGTTTCCACTTGGTCAGTTTGTGTTCGTTGACTGTCCTACGAATTTCCGCATTGATATCTTTGATTCTGGGATCTGCGGGATTGATGAGTCGCACTTGGTCACGTACTCTTGCCATTGCCGCAGCTTCTGCAGGGAAATTCGGACGAATTTCTGGTATTCTACCAGCAGGAATAAAGCGGCCTGAGGCTGAATCGAAACTCTCTTTCACCTTTGCGTACGTCTGTAGGAGTGGTTAAGGCAGCGAAGGAGCGCTCTGTATAGTCCGTAAAGCGGTCCCAGTCCGCTTTGGTGAAGTTAAAGTATTTCAGGTTATCAGTCGTTATGAAGTCGGTCGGTCGTTCAACGGAGAGTAGGATGGGTTGGTGATCTGAAGCTAATGTAAGCGTCGGCCGCCAGATGACGAAGTTAATTAGACCCGCGCTCGTTATGGAGATGTCTGGCGAACTGTGGCTGTTACCTACTACCCTGATTGGGGCATTGTCTATTTGGTCTGCAATTGCGTGTCCTCTGCTTCCTGCTGGCAAGTTGGAGTGCCAGAGATCGTGATGTGAGTTGAAATCGCCTAGGATTAGACGGTTATCGCCCCTTAGCAATGCACTAATGTCGGGATGATAATCTCGACGTCGCCTGACCGGACTACTATCCCTTGGCATTCTAAGGTAGAGTCCCTGGGGTCGCCGTGTGGGGAAAATATATTATATTGTACAGAGTGATGTGTAATGACGGCCGCCGTGGTGTGAAGGTAGTGTTGCCGGCCTACCACACCGAAGGTCCATGGTTCGAGCCCTGGTACAGGTAACATCAAAAGTGATTTGAAAAAAGTTTTTCAAAACGGGGTCGCCCCTCGGCAGTGGTTTGGCAAACTCTCCGAGTGTATTTCTGCCATGACAGGCTTCTCAGCAAAAATTCGTCTCCTTTGTAGATGCCGTTCGGAGTCGGCAAAAAACTGTAGGTCCCACCAAATTGTAGGGAAAATTCAAATCGGCACACCACAAATTGGAAGAGAAGCTTGGCGCAAAAATCTCTTAGGAGGTTTATGATGATATACCTGTTGTATATCGCGCCATAGAGAGAGATATGTAATGAACCCAAGGCCACCCCCATGACGGCTGGGACGGTCATTACACCCATCACAAGTTCATAAGTCCGATTTTGTGTTCAATTTTGTCTCCTGTGTCGCGGCGATTTTGATGTTGTGCGACTTCATAAAGTCAGTTATCTGCGCGATCTTTCTAGCTAATCCGTTACAGTTCAGCTGTAAATTTTTGAAGTGTGTAGGAGGGGAGAGGGGCGAAATGCCGTCTATGACAGACGGATGCGCTTGCCTAGATGGAGGTAGGCTGAGGCCTTACAGCATTTTGGCCGTTGTTGTCTGGCGTGGAAGGCGGCTGTGTACTGCATCAGGGGGCTATGAGCGTACCCGTCCAGAGGTTTCTGTTTGCGAGCCCAGAGCACATAAGGGTGTGACATAGGCCAAGACAATTGTTGCACTTGACCGACGTCCCGACTGTCGTGGTAGCGATTTATGACCAGTGAAACCTTTTAGGTCATGTCACCCCTACTTCCGTAAGGAAGGTTAAGATGGGTGATAAGAGGTGAGAGGCATCATATCCGTAAGGAAGGTTAAGATGGGTGATAAGAGGTGAGAGGCATCATATCCGTAGATCAACCTTCGAGTTGCACGTCATTACCTTTGTGCATATTAGTCGCCTCTTACGACCGGTATGCCTACTTCGTGCATATTCTAAACCCCTAACCCGCAGGGGAAAATATATTATATTGTACAGAGTGATGTGTAATGACGGCCGCCGTGGTGTGAAGGTAGTGTTGCCGGGCTACCACACCGAAGGTCCATGGTTCGAGCCCTGGTACAGGTAACATCAAAAGTGATTTGAAAAAAGTTTTCAAAACGGGGTCGCCCCTCGGCAGTGGTTTGGCAAACTCTCCGAGTGTATTTCTGCCATGACAGGCTTCTCAGCAAAAATTCGTCTCCTTTGTAGATGCCGTTCGGAGTCGGCAAAAAACTGTAGGTCCCACCAATTTGTAGGGAAAATTCAAATCGGCACACCACAAATTGGAAGAGAAGCTTGGCGCAAAAATCTCTTAGGAGGTTTATGATGATATACCTGTTGTATATCGCGCCATAGAGAGAGATGTGTAATGAACCCAAGGCCACCCCCATGACGGCTGGGACGGTCATTACACCCATCACAAGTTCATAAGTCCGATTTTGTGTTCAATTTTGTCTCCTGTATCGCGGCGATTTTGATGTTGTGCGACTTCATAAAGTCAGTTATCTGCGCGATCTTTCTAGCTAATCCGTTACAGTTCAGCTGTAAATTTTTGAAGTGTGTAGGAGGGGAGAGGGGCGAAATGCCGTCTATGACAGACGGATGCGCTTGCCTAGATGGAGGTAGGCTGAGGCCTTACAGCATTTTGGCCGTTGTTGTCTGGCGTGGAAGGCGGCTGTGTACTGCATCAGGGGGCTATGAGCGTACCCGTCCAGAGGTTTCTGTTTGCGAGCCCAGAGCACATAAGGGTGTGACATAGGCCAAGACAATTGTTGCACTTGACCGACGTCCCGACTGTCGTGGTAGCGATTTATGACCAGTGAAACCTTTTAGGTCATGTCACCCCTACTTCCGTAAGGAAGGTTAAGATGGGTGATAAGAGGTGAGAGGCATCATATCCGTAAGGAAGGTTAAGATGGGTGATAAGAGGTGAGAGGCATCATATCCGTAGATCAACCTTCGAGTTGCACGTCATTACCTTTGTGCATATTAGTCGCCTCTTACGACCGGTATGCCTACTTCGTGCATATTCTAAACCCCTAACCCGCAGGGGAAAATATATTATATTGTACAGAGTGATGTGTAATGACGGCCGCCGTGGTGTGAAGGTAGTGTTGCCGGGCTACCACACCGAAGGTCCATGGTTCGAGCCCTGGTACAGGTAACATCAAAAGTGATTTGAAAAAAGTTTTCAAAACGGGGTCGCCCCTCGGCAGTGGTTTGGCAAACTCTCCGAGTGTATTTCTGCCATGACAGGCTTCTCAGCAAAAATTCGTCTCCTTTGTAGATGCCGTTCGGAGTCGGCAAAAAACTGTAGGTCCCACCAATTTGTAGGGAAAATTCAAATCGGCACACCACAAATTGGAAGAGAAGCTTGGCGCAAAAATCTCTTAGGAGGTTTATGATGATATACCTGTTGTATATCGCGCCATAGAGAGAGATGTGTAATGAACCCAAGGCCACCCCCATGACGGCTGGGACGGTCATTACACCCATCACAAGTTCATAAGTCCGATTTTGTCTCCTGTATCGCGGCGATTTTGATGTTGTGCGACTTCATAAAGTCAGTTATCTGCGCGATCTTTCTAGCTAATCCGTTACAGTTCAGCTGTAAATTTTTGAAGTGTGTAGGAGGGGAGAGGGGCGAAATGCCGTCTATGACAGACGGATGCGCTTGCCTAGATGGAGGTAGGCTGAGGCCTTACAGCATTTTGGCCGTTGTTGTCTGGCGTGGAAGGCGGCTGTGTACTGCAACAGGGGGCTATGAGCGTACCCGTCCAGAGGTTTCTGTTTGCGAGCCCAGAGCACACACCACGCTCATAGCCCCCTGTTGCACATAAGGGTGTGACATAGGCCAAGACAATTGTTGCACTTGACCGACGTCCCGAGGATATTGTAATAGGTTAAACTCTTACTTATGCAGACTGAACCCCAACATACCAAATACATGCCCTGCATGTGGTATGACCCCTCATGATACCATACATCTCTTTTCCTGTTCAGTTGAACCCACTCTTCTAACACCCACATCACTCTGGTCCAACCCTGTGGAAACTGCGCATTTCCTCGGACTTCCGTTAGAAGAGCCTGATGACAATTTAGAGTGATCGAGCCCATTGGGCAGGGCGAAGCACTGTTAACAACAACAACAACAACCGACGTCCCGACTGTCGTGGTAGCGATTTATGACCAGTGAAACCTTTTAGGTCATGTCACCCTTACTTCCGTAAGGAAGGTTAAGATGGGTGATAAGAGGTGAGAGGCATCATATCCGTAAGGAAGGTTAAGATGGGTGATAAGAGGTGAGAGGCATCATATCCGTAGATCAACCTTCGAGTTGCACGTCATTACCTTTGTGCATATTAGTCGCCTCTTACGACCGGTATGCCTACTTCGTGCATATTCTAAACCCCTAACCCGCAGGAGTTACTTAACATCTCTCCCTTTCAATTGAACCTACTCTTCTAACACCATTATAACTCTTGTCCAACCCTGTTGAAACTGTGCTATTGACATAAACTAGAAGGTTGCACTTGTCATACCAAATCGCTCCCGCAACAGTCGGGCAGGCACCGCAAGGTAGTACCGGGTTCATAACCGGTAAAGGGCTTTCACTTTCGACAACACCCGCAAAACCTTCGGCGATTGTTTTTGTCGCTACTCAAACAAACAAACAAGGGTCTAGTGGGTCTTACTAATGGTAAGAGAGCACAACAAGAAGGTCGCAGCCAGCAAGAGA
The DNA here is from genome assembly GCA_949987695.1 of Merzomyia westermanni. Lineage (NCBI taxonomy): Eukaryota > Metazoa > Arthropoda > Insecta > Diptera > Tephritidae > Merzomyia > Merzomyia westermanni. The sequence continues at coordinate 124,002,895 of OX465291.1, read as the reverse complement.
ATATGCAATGGGGACCCTGCAGAAGCCAGTGCCATCACAGATGCCAGCGGTATGGTAAATCCGAATGAACAGGAGAGGGTAAGAGGACGGCAGTAAAATTTGCAGTGAGCTACTGGAAACATAAGCTGCGAACGTGGAAGACATGCGAAAGTGACTAAAGCCAGGTACTGTCATCGGATCATTAACCTATTCTTCTCGTCCTCACATCACCTCGGTAAACCAAACCCGTCACCTTGAGTGAAGCTGATTGGGTCGGATCCCGAAAGTCTGATCACAGGACCTTATATTCGGCCTTGGCTCGCTACATTCCCGCAGATAGATTAACGAAAATTGGACCTAATAATGGATATAAACTGCAGGGAGCGTAGAGAAACAATTATTCAAATATTTGCAAGCGAATTTTTGGGCAATCCGTCTGTTGTATCTTATGAAATATTAATTTATGGAATTTTTAAAATTTGTTTTCAGGATGGAAAAATGGCATTATTATCGGAAACAGGATTCTTCATGTCCATTGATCCAGAAGATGATGCTTGCGTAGCATTGCGCAAAAAAGTTACAGAGCATGAAATATGCAGTATACGGTGCAATGCACAGCGTGAGGCGGTTGAAGATGATGAACCTAAAGAAGAAAAAGGCGATTTGACGCAAGTGGAGAAAAATTATGTGTACGTTGATGCATTTGAAATCTTTTTATGCCCGATACCTGAGGATTGTCTATTTTAATGAAATTTTAATTGCCTTCATAGGAAAAAGTTTCAAAAATTTCAAGATAAGAGACTACGCATCAACCAAAACGACGTGAAAGAGCTTGAGGTGGCCAAGGAGTGTGGTACTTTGCACGAAGCCTTACTAGATCGTCGCAGTAAAATGAAGGCCGATAGATATTGTAAATAAATACATATGTACACGTAAAATAATTTATATAGATGTTCCAATAAATTTTTTGAGTAACTAACAAGAGCTTATCTACAGGGTTTGCTCCGAGGACGACAATTTAAGGGTGGGACGGGACAGATTGGACAGGGTTACACTGAAATAACAGCCCTTGGCCGGGTGAGAAAACCCGGGTCATTCCGGTGCGATAGAACCGGCTGTTGTGGGAATGCAATTTAGAGTGATCGAGCCCATTGGGCAGGGCGAAGCACTGTTAACAACAACAACAACAACAACAGCTTATCTACAAATTTAAGGCTTACCTTATTGTTGTTGTATAAACAATATTTCGCCCTGCCTATTGGGAACGCTTGTGTTATGACGCCAAACTAGACAGTGTTCTGGTACTGAGACGTGCCTGTCCTGGATATGGTATTTGTTGTAATACCAATGCTTCGCCCTGCTTAGTCGTTGTTTGTAACGCCAAAAACACTCCCACTGTCGCCGCAACGATTTGCAATCTTCTAGGTCAAGTTATCCCTCCTTCCTAAGGTAAGATGGGTAACGAGAGGTTGTTTGTAACGACAAAAACACTCCCCAAAGTTTTTGGGGAGTGATGTCGACAGTCCTTTGAAGGATACGAACCCAGTGCGCTCCGGTACTCCCTTGCGGAATCGCCGGAACGATTTGGTATGACCAGTAAAACCAATACCAATACATCAATACCCAAGGGAAGTCCCAGGAACCTTGCGGTACCAATAGGGTTGAACCAGAGTGAAGTTTGTGTTAGAAGAGTCTGCTCCGTTGTTGTTGTGGTAACGACAAAAACACTCCCCGAAGGTTTTGGGGAGTGTTGTCGAATTAATAGTCCTTGGCCGGATTTGAGCCCAGTACGCTCCGGTACTCCCTTGCGGTACTGCACGACTGCCGTGGTAGCGATTTATGACCAGTGAAACCCTTTAGGTCATGTCACCTCTCCTTCCGTTAGGAAGGATAAGATGGGTAATGAGAGGCATCATATCATATGTTGTTATTAACAACACTGCCTAATGGGCACGATCACTCTGAGAATAGTCATCAAGCTCTTCTAACGAGAGTCCAAGGAAACGCACAATGTCAACAGGGTTGGAAGAGTGATATTGGTGTTAGAAGAGTCGGTTCAATATTTAGTATGGTGGGGTTCAGTTTGGATAAGTAAGAGTTTAGCCTGTTACAATATCCAGAACGAATTTGTGAAGACATGACTCTAGTTTTAGGCAGGTTAAATAGTTGTTAATGGGCACGATCACTCTAACCTTGTCTAATCTGCGATGGTTACATACATACATCACTCGGCAGAATAAGTATGCGTACAGGTATATTTTTGCAATTTTCACCCATTTTTGTCTTGGTAAAATTATTTTTACTAATTTTCTATAAAATAATGGGGCAAAATCTTACACAAAAACTGTAAATTATGTTTTAAAAATGTGAAATATTAAGGAACAAAGGTAGACATAAATGCAGAACAACACAAACGTGTCCCCCAAATGAGAACACCGTTGTTTTTTCCATAAATATCTATCGATTCCAATTTCGTGTTGTTTTATTCCACAGCTTGTGGTATTCTGCATTGTGCATTGAAAAAAGCTCAAATGTATTGTACTAGAGACCATTCTGCTCCCTTACTTTATTGCAAATGTGAAATTGGCCGATCACCAGCATGCTTTCCGCAAATCTCACAGCACTTCATCCGCTTAGAATGCCATTACAACACAAATGAATCATGGTTTGAATCAACACCCACAAAACCATAGGACATTTCTCGTGGCACTTGACCTATCTAATGCATTTGATACGGTCAACCACGCCACACTCCTTCGAGACCTGGAAGAGGCACTCAATGGTCGACAGGCATCAGTCAAATTCAGTAACAAGAAATCTAGGCCACGAAGATTAAAACAAGCGGTGCCGCAAGGTGATGTTCTCTCTCCCCTTTTGTTTAATTTCTATATTTCGAGACTTCCACCCCCCACCAGAGGGAGGCTCCATTGTTTCCTACGCTGATGACTGCACGATAATGGCCTCGGGAAATGGTCCCTCCATTGACGAACTCTGTACTAGAATCTATAGTTACCTCCGTGACCTTTCCAGCTTCTTCACCGAGCGAAATCTGACCCTATCTCCGCCTAAATCGACGGCGACCCTGTTTACGACATGGAATGCGCAGATGGGGCAAGAGTTAAATGTCCACGTAGACGGAGTACCTCTACCTATTGTCAACCACCCGAAAATCTTGGGTGTGACGTTTGGCAACGGCCTCACCTTCGCTGACTATGCCACCGCAATAGCTTCAAAGGTACAGAGCCGCAATAAGATCAAGTCACTGGCCGGCAGTAATTGTGGAAAAGACAAAGAAACATTGCTTGCTACTTATAAAGCTATTGGCCGACCGGTTATTGACTACGCTGCGCCCATATGGGCGTCCAACCTTGCTGACTCCAATTGGAGGAAATTGCAAGTCTGCCAAAGCACCGCCATCAGAACTGCTACGGGATATCTGCTGTCATCTGAGTCTCACCTCCAACAACAGGCAAAATTGCTCAATGTTCAAGAGCAAGCGGAACTCTTGAGTAGACAGTTCCTTCTGAACTGTCATAAGCCCGGTCATCCAAATCGACATCTATTGGATGTAGCCCCGCCCCCAGAGACATAATTGTAAGCACTACGATGAGATCCGACACCACATCTTTTTGCCGTTTGATCTGCGGAACCATAGGCGGGCTCTAAATGACCTCCACACTGAGTTGGTAGATAGATCCCTCAGATCTCGGCCTGTGAATCCCGTTATCAGTACTCAGCCTCCTGAATTGGCTGAAGAGGAGCGTTACACGCTCAGAATTCCGAGGGAGACTAGAGACATTCTAGAACAACTTCGCTCTGGATATTGCAATAGGTTAAACTCTTACTTGTCCAGGCTGAACCCCAACATACCAAACATCTCTTTTCCTGTTCAGTCGAACCTACTCTTCTAACACATACATCACTCTGGTCCAACCCTGTGGAAACTGCTCCAGCGCATGGCGTGCATCTGCCTGCTGCGCTGGCGGCTATTCTTTATCTACCCCCAATACATGCGATAGAGCAGTCGGCCAAAAGAACTCTCCTAAACATCGCAAAGAAAAAGTTATGTCAACCAAAAATATGGTGAAGTTGAGAGAAACCATCCCGATATTTCAACTACCGAGGGACGCCATTCTCAGGCAAATAATCTTTGAAAAGAAATTTAGAGTATAATTGGGAAATAAATCAACCTGAGAATAATCTAGAGTAGACAGCATACACCTCTTCCAAACAATCGTGTGGTACACGGATGGCTCGAAAACCCCAGAAGGAATTGCAGCCGGAATATTCGGCCCAAGAGCAAAGATCTCAGCGCCTCTGGCGATATACCCGAACATCTTTCAAGCGGAAGCATACGCCATACACTACTGTGCAGAACTAAACCTGCAGCGTGGATATAGCAATGAACGCATCGCTATAGTTAGCGACAGCCAAGCTGCACTCAAAGCAATCTCATAATGAGAGGTAAAATCATCGCTCATCCGCGAGTGCATTAAGAAGCTAAACGACCTAGGATCCAACAATAGCGTGCTGCTAGCATGGGTTGCAGGCCACATAGGAGTCGAAGGTAACGAGCAGGCTGATTACAGACCAAATAGATAACTCAGCATTCTGTACAGTCAATGGAGATGCCCCCACCAGGGTGGCAGGTAACTGCAACAGTTCGCCAGACATCTCCATAACGAGCGCGGGCCTAATTATCTCCGTCATCTGGCGACCGATGCTTACATTAGCTTCAGACCACCTACCCATCTTACTCTCTGTTGAACGACCGAGCGACTTCATAACGTCTGATAAATTAACATACATTAATTTCACCAAAGCGGACTGGGACCGCTTTACTGACTATACAGAGCGCTCCTTCGCTGCCTTACCCACTCCTACGGACGTACGCAAAGGCGAAAGAGAGTTTCGCAAGATCATTGATTCAGCCTCATGCCGCTTTATTCCTGCTGGCAGAATACCAGAAATTCGTCCGAATTTTCCGGCAGAAGCTGCGGCGATGGCAGAGAACGTGACCAAGTGAGACTCATCAATCCCGCAGATCCCAGAATAAAAGATCTCAATGCGGAAATTCGTAGGATTGTCAACGAACATAAGCTGACCAAGTGGAAACAACACCTTAAGACATGCAACCTCTCCGGCGGAGTCGGCAAATTATGGTCGACTGTCAAGGCCCTATCCAATCCGACCAAACACAAAGACAAGGTCGCCATTGCGTCGACAGCGTCAAATCGGCCGTCAGGAAATGCGCGAGCTCCTTTTGCCGGCTGTTTATAATGCATCCACCTGCGGATAAGAGTAAGAGAAGAGTATTCTGACGAGCACGCGCAAACACAAACACTCTACTGCGCCCATTGCCGTCTCAGTCGCAGAAGTTAAGGAAGCCATAATGAAGGCCAAACCCTCAAAATCCATCGGACCCGACGGAATCGCCATGAAGATGATCAAACACCTAGGCCACGAGGGTCAGAGTTATTTAGCGGCTCTTTTCAACCTCTCTCTAACTGCTTTCGTCATACCTGAGATATGGAAACAGGCGATTGTAGTTCCCCTACTAAAACCAGGGAAACCGGCGAACCATGGAGAGTCTTATCGCCCGATATCCCTCCTTTCGCCGGTAGTGAAATTACTAGAGACCATTCTGCTCCCTTACTTCATTACAAATCTAAAATTGGCCGATCATCAACATGGTTTCCGCAAAAATCACAGCACGACATCCGCTTTGAACGCCATTACAACAGTTCCTTCTGAACTGTCATAAACCTAGTCATCCAAATCGACATCTTTTGGATGTAGCACCGCCCCCCAGAGATATCTTCGTAAGCATTACGATGAGATCCGGCATCATATCTCTTTGCCGTTTGATCTGCGGAACCATAGACGGGCTCTAAATGACCTCCACACCGAGTCCGTAGACAGATCTCTCAGATCTCGGCCTGTGAATCCCGTTATTAATACTCAACCACCTGAATTGGCTGAAGAGGAGCGTGTACTTCCGAGGGAGACTAGAGTCATACTAGCATAACTTCGCTCTGGATATTATAATAGGTTAAACTCTTACTTATCCAGACTGAACCCCAACATACCAAACACAAGCCCTGCATTTGGTATGTTCCCTCATGATACCATACATCTCTTCTCCTGTTCAGTTGAACCCACTCTTCTAACACCATCACTCTGGTCCAACCCTGTGGAAACTGCGCGTTTCCTCGGACTTCCGTTAGAAGAGCCTGATGACAATTTAGAGTGGTCGAGCTCATTGGGCAGGGCGAAGCACTGTTAACAACAACAACAGCAGGCTGATAGCCTAGAGAGACACGCAGCTGTGCTGTTTTTGTCGTTACAACAACAACAAAAACAACAGAGGCACGCAGCAAGCACAAGTCCCATCGGGCCTGAGCCAATGTAGCCAGTGGGTCCTCAAACGCTCAGAGAATGCTTGAGGAAAGACGAAGAAAGTAAACGAGGAGTATTGGAGCAATGTGCCAGGCTTACGGCAATCAAAGTTGCTCTTGGGGGGTTTCAATACCTCTCTCTACAGGGTAATGATAATCCTCTCCAAATTTAATTAAAGAATTCTTACTGCTATTCTTACAGGTCATTGCAGGCTCAACAACCACCTACACGAAATGCACATAAGGGCGGATGACAATTGCCGGTTCGGTCATACGACATCGGAGACTGCAGAGCATATCCTTATGGCATGCGACGCAATACCCAGGAAAAGAGCACAAGTCGTGCGATCACCACGGCCAGAGCATACGAAAATACAAGCCCTCAAGCCAACTGAAATAATCACCTTTTTGAGGGAGGTTGGCCTGGATGAGGTGTTGGAAAGAGATGAGGGCACAATAGACCATCCAGTCGCAGTGCTATCCTCAAATTATCTAAGTACGGGTTACAGTACATTTCTACACTTCCTCTAAAACTGCACGAAACGGCACATCATCGCATACAATAAGTACACCTCCTTATATCGTTGCTTAATGATCTACACCTCTGCCTCAACCACTCCTAACCGTTCTTCTTGACAACACATTATATGCTTATCGCTCCGAATAAGTGAAGGTTTGGGCCTCTTTATGGGGACAAGGTTGAACCTGCTTACTTTCTGAAAAATATTTGGAATTTAATTACTTGAAATACATTTGAGGTTTCCTGAAATACCTTTGTGGCTTTCTGAAATACATTTGACCTTTTCTCAAATACATTTAAGCTTTTCTGAAAATCATTTGAGCTGTTCTGAAATACATTTCATCTTAACTGATATACAATTGGGAAGGGTGTAGTTTGTATAACGAGGCCTAACCGCAATTTTGGCGTAACCAAGAAAATTTTGAAAATCCATTGCAAAAATAAAACAAAGGCAATTATGATGTAAGTAGGATTTTGCCTTACAAATTTTTATATTTGTAAACTAAAAAACTTTCTCCTGTAAATTTTTATTTTTGCTGGTTACACTAAAATGGTTGTTAGGGCTCGATAATATGTTATATCCAATGGGAAAAAAATTAACATTTTATACAAGTTTTTCTTGTGGTTTTTCATACTACTAAGTTTTTGACCGCTCAAAATTAAAACTGTTTTTCTAAATATATTTTATCATACTGAAATAAGGTAATCCATAAGCGAAGGAAATTAATTGAAAAATGGTTTCTCTTACTCGGATAAATCAGTTAATGTTTAAACTGTATTTCCATTAGAACATTTTTCTTTTATTACAAAAGTTGATTTTCCACAAAAAAAAACTGTTTAAAAGAAATTGAAGATTGAGTGGATCACCCTATTTCAGAATGAATTATAAAACTGACCTATCTAAACGAAAAATTTGAAATTTTGTGAAATGGAAAAAATGTGAATAAAAGTTAATTTTCCTTTTTTCAAGACTTACAAAAGAAAATTCAATGTTCCCCTTTCACAGTCGTCAAAAAGAGTTTTTTATCCATATGCAACACCCTTTAGAGATATATTAATTATTATCGTTATAAATTAGTGTTAAAACAAACCTGAACCATATTGTTCGCCAAAAACTTCCTGCTTTAGCTCATAATAAGCCCGTCGCTGAAATCAGAAAAAGCAGAAATGAAGAAGTCATAGTTGTAAGTAGGAAGAAAGTGTTTCAGTCGGTTATGTGAGTCAAAGAAATAAATTCGTTAGTATCATAGTAGTTAGGGATTGGGTGCATTGTTCTCGTATAAGCTGGCATATGACATTCGGGTTTTGCAAGCGGCATATTGACCCACTAGCAATAAACGCAACATCCCCACCGTCGACGAATTGTAGTTTCGATATGCGCAGCCATTAAGTGACGATATAACTAAGCAATATGTTCACGGCGTTCATTAGTAACGAGAGGTATTTTACATGGACTAACGAAGCATATCATCTTTTTCAATTTGGTATGCGAAGATATATAATTTTGTACGAAATCGCAGACGAAGTTATGCATACATTAAAATAGACAGAAGATAGTTGGACGCGCTTGATATTTCATAGTACGAGTTTTGATTTAGGTTGGTTCTTGATTATTTTTAGTTACTGTGCGATGACAATGAAAAGCGGAAATGTGCGACGCAATGGTGGCAAACGAAAATAAAGGCGGAGAACTGAGCTTGAAAAGTTTTATATGGTAATACATTCGCGTATACAAACAAACGAAGTACTTAAAAATCGAAGGAAATGCGATTGGTTACTGATTCTTAGTCTTAATCCGCCGTTTTGAAATAATGAAAGCGTATAAACTGTTGAAAATAATTTCGAAGCTTGATGTCTGCGTAGATGAAAACAGGTGCAAAACGAAGCCAAATCGAAGTTGCGAGGTTTGGATAGTGCGTAAACGCGAGCAAACATGAAAGGCGTGGAATTTAGGCTGGAAGTGTAGAATAAAAAATACGTCGTATGTCGTAGTTGAAATGTTTGTGTGGTTAAGATTAGCGATAAATTAATATAAGTTTTTATAAACGAAAATTCGAAGAAAACGCAATGTATATATCCAGTTTATGTTTACGAATACTGTATACATATATATTGTAGTTATTTTATTTCAAAGTTATGAATCTCTTGTTTCTTTTGCGTAGTAACTTGTCTCGAATTAGTTTCAAATTATCGTTTAAATTTTGGTAGCTGTAGACATTTTCAACATATCATTATCGTGTTGTATCATCGGAGTCATGATTGCTCTTGTTCTACATTTACTTAAACCAATTAATGAATAATTATCTGCTTTTCTTCTCTAAACACATGGTGATGTTTTCTATTATAGTAATTCCTTACACTTCTAAAACGAATTGCAGTATTTAAATTTTTTTTTGAAATATTCTGAGAATTATTACTGCGCTATAGTATTCTCCTACAAAGTTAAAAATTGCGTTGTTATACCCACATACGCGAGTTGCAACAATCTCTTCTTCAATCTACCTTATACACATTATGTACTAATATAATTTTCTGTTATACTTTTACTCCTTTTTAATCATTTTAGAAGCGATGACCGAGCGGTGAACGCGATCTGAAACGTCCTCCACCTTGACTGCTGCCACCACTGCGTCCGCCACCCCCATAGCCGCCACCGCCACCACCGAATGAGCGACCACTGTCGCGGCCACCACTGCTGCCGTAAACGTCTCGCCGATTGAAGCCACCACCGCCACTGTCACGGCTACCGTATCCGCCACCTTGGCGACCACCACCACCGCCGCCTGAGTAGCCCCGGTCGTTGTAACGTCCACCACCGCCGCCGCCACCTCCACGACCGGAGTCACGCTGGCGATATCCACCGCCACCACCACCACCGCCTCCGCCACTATTGCTGCGGCGTCCGAAATCACGTCGACCCCGGTCGCCCATACCACGACGTCCTTGACGTGGTCGTCCTTTGGAGATTTCTACTCGTAATTGCGAACCCAGTAATTCTGAACCATTAAGTACGTCGCAAGCCTTTTCAGCATCATCACGATGTTCAAATTCCACAAAAGCGAAACCTGGGGGATTGAAAGCAATCCAAACAGAATTTAACTTGCCATATTTGGTGAACTCTCCTTCCAAGTCGTCCTTCTTCACTTTATCGGTTAAATTACCGACGTAAACCCTTGTACCTCTTTGATCGCCCATTTGTAGTTACTTTGATGTACTTTTACTGAATATGTGGGCAAATATCAAATTTTTTCACTTTGCACACGCCTTGATTGTTCACTTGCTATTGCTGCTTCAGTGAATGGCTTCAATCGATTGAATCGGGTGTGTATAATAGTTTTGCTTGCTACTCAGTGAAAACAAAATGTCGGCGTGTGGCTTGGTTCGCGCACAGGGTTGTACTATAATAGCGGATATGAGATTTTAAGCACGTTTCCATACTGTGATAGGTGCCCGCTACACAGTCAGTAAATATCACGATATTTGGATCACGATAAATACTGATGGATTGATGGATCGCAAACTAACGCTACACGTTCAATACTTATCGTCAATACTTTTCGTCAGTACTTTCGTAATTTTCATGCTAAGTGGTTCGTAAAGAATGGAGCACAATGGAGAAAATTTAAGCTACATTTAAATGCAACACAAGACGTCCTTTTATTACAAAAAATATAATATAATCACACAGAATAAACAAATTTGTGTGAGTTCTATCACAAAACCAAGCCGCATTGACGTATAGTAGAAAATTTATTAAATATTTATTGACAGTATTTTCATCTGGATCGCGGATTTCTGTCCGTTCTACCAAAATACAGGCAGTATTGACGGATCGCAAAAAATGACGCTACACCGTCAATATTTATTGACAATATTTTTATCTGGATCGCGGATTTCTGGATTTCTAAACATCTTGCGATATTTTTCGCGATCCATCAATATTTGAAGCTACACGTTAAGTAAATATCGTGATACAAAAATATTGTCAATAAGTATTGCACGTGTAGCATTGGCCATAGAAAGATGGACGCTCTTATGCCCATAGTGTTTAAAGCGCGGCGGGATCGATGGCACTTTGTAGCAGAAAAAGTAAATGTTACCCTACTAGACAGGTACCAGTTAAATGGTAAGGCGCCCAATACACCACACAAATCCTTGCACAAGTTCACAAGTTATAAATTGGCGCAAATCAGAATTTTGACATACACAATACAAAAACACTGCACAAAATTTATTTCTGAGCAAGCGGAGGAAAAGAAGCATGTGCTCTAATTATATTAAAAAAGACGGTAATTCTATACGACAGCACGTAGCTGCTAATATACGTTAAAAAATTTCGGGGAAGGTATCAAACGACGCGTTTTGATCTCTGTATCAATAATCCGAAAGCGGAAATTAAATAATTTGTTTCAGTGAAAAGTTATTAGCAAAAAACCCAAAAATGGCCCAGGTTCGATCACAAATAGGGGGATTGATCCAAGTAATTTATGTGCAGAACACCTTTCTGCGTAGGCGGCCTTCGGCCGCGCTTAAAAAAAATAACCCTTAGTCGGTCCAACACCGGCTACGCGGTCCACAGTATTTCTGCGCAGAACACACTTTTTGCACTTTTCTGTACACCCTAATCTGTGATTACAACAACCACATGAAAATGACAGAAAATTTTCAACTTTGATTGCAAATATCTCTGAACAGACATAAAATATCGAATTTCCGCTTTCCGATTATTGATACGGAGGTTAAGACCCGTCGTTTGATACATTTCCCGAGATTTTTGGACGTATATTAGCAGTTACGTGCTGTCGTATAGAATTACCAAAAAGGCTTTACTTTTTGATTTTTTGAATAAGAGATGACCGCTTCCCCTACGAAAATGTATGGTACTGATAGCAATGTTTCATTCTCAGCAAATACAGGTGAACTGAATAATAATCACCACACACGAACAAAAAGCATGTGCAATGGTTGTGGGCATGGGTAAAAATCTAGATTATTTTTTGATTTTTGCACAGTGCTCTGCCCAAATAGCACAACCACGGCATACACCACGTAAATACTTGTGTAAATCAGTCATTGACAGTCATTGGCGCAAGTGAATTTGTGATGTGTATTTGGCGTCGGTTGTTGTTGTTGTTGTTGTTAACAGTGCTTCGCCCTGCCCAATGGGCTCGATCACTCTAAATTGTCATCAGGCTCTTCTAACGGAAGTCCGAGGAAACGCGCAGTTTCCACAGGGTTGGACCAGAGTGATGTGGGTGTTAGAAGAGTGGGTTCAACTGAACAGGAAAAGAGATGTATGGTATCTTGAGGGGTCATACCACATGCAGGGCATGTATTTGGTATGTTGGGGTTCAGTCTGCATAAGTAAGAGTTAAACCTATTACAATATCCAGAGCGAAGTTATGCTAGTATGACTCTAGTCTCCCTCGGAAGTACACGCTCCTCTTCAGCCAATTCAGGTGGTTGAGTATTAATAACGGGATTCACAGGCCGAGATCTGAGGGATCTGTCTACCGACTCAGTGTGGAGGTCATTTAGAGGCCGTCTATGGTTCCGCAGATCAAACGGCAAAGAGATATGATGCCGGATCTCATCGTAATGCTTACGGAGATGTCTCCTTATGTCTCTGGTGGGCGGTGCTACATCCAAAAGATGTCGGTTTGGTGACAGTTCAGAAGGAACTGTCTACTCAAGAGTTCCGCAGGCTCTTGAACATTGAGCAATTTGGCCTCTTGATGGAGGTGAGACTCAGATGACATAAGCAGGCATCCCGTAGCAGTTCTGATGGCGGTGTTTTGGCAGACTTGCAATTTCCTCCAGTTGGTGTCAGAAAGACGAGGCCATTATCGTGCAGTCGTCAGCGTAGGAAACAATGGAGACTCCCTCTGGTGGGGGGGGGGGAAGTCTCGAAATATAGAAATTAAACAAGAGGGGAGAGAGAACACCACCTTGCGGCACCCCTTGTTTTATTCTTCGTGGTCTAGATTTCTTGTTCCTAAATTTGACTGTTGCCTGTCGACCATTGAGGTAATTAGCGGTCCACCTCTTAAGGCCGCCAGGGAGCGGTGTCTCATCCAGATCTCGGAGGAGAGTGGCGTGATTGACCGTGTCAAATGCATTTGACAGATCAAGTGCCACGAGAACCGTCCTATGGTTTGGTGGATGTTGATTCAAACCGTTGTTAATCTGCGTTGATTTTTGCGAAAACCATGTTGATGATCGGCCAATTTTAGATTTGTAACGAAGTAAGGAAGCAGAATGGACTCTAGCAATTTCGCTACCGGCGAAAAGGGGGAAATCGGACGATAAGACTCTCCTAGGTTCGCCGGCTTCCCTGGTTTTAATAGGGGAATTACAATCGTTTGTTTCCATATCTCAGGTATAACGAAGGTAGTTAGAGAGAGATGGAAGAGAGCCGCTAAATAATTCTGTCCTTCATGGCCAAGGTGTTTGATCATCTTCATGGCAATTCCATCGGGTCCGATGGATTTTGAGGGTTTGGCCTTCATTATGGCTTCCTTAACCTCTGCGACTGAGACGGCAATGGGCGCGGTAGAGTGTTTGTGTTTGCGCGCACGTCGCAAGGCTCTTCTCTTAGTCCTATCCACAGGTGGATGCATTATAAACAGCCGGCAAAATAAGCTCGCGCATTTCCTGGCTTCCGATTTGACACTGTCGCCGAAAGCAATGGCGACCTTGTCTTTGTGTTTGGTCGGATTGGATAGGGCCTTGACAGTCGACCATAATTTGCCGACTCCGCCGGAGAGGTTGCATGTCTCAAGGTGTTGTTTCCACTTGGTCAGCTTGAGTTCGTTGACAATCCTACGGATTTCCGCATTGAGATCTTTTATTCTGGGATCTGCGGGATTGATAAGTCTCACTTGGTCACGTTCTCTTGCCATCGCCGCAGCTTCTGCCGGGAAATTCGGACGAATTTCTGGTATTCTGCCAGCAGGAATAAAGCGGCATGAGGCTGAATCGATGATCTTGCGAAACTCTCTTTCGCCTTTGCGTACGTCCGTTGGAGTGGGTAAGGCAGCGAAGGAGCGCTCTGTATATTCAGTAAAGCGGTCCCAGTCCACTTTGGTGAAGTTGATGTATGTTATTTTATCAGTCGTTATGAAGTCGGTCGGTCGTTCAACAGAGAGTAAGATGGGTAGGTGGTTTGAAGCTAATGTAAGCATCGGTCGCCAGATGACAAAGTTAATAAGGCCCGCGCTCGTTATGGAGATGTCTGGCGAACTGTGACAGTTACCTGCCACCCTGGTGGGGGCATCTCCATTGACTGGCGTCTAAGGCAGATAACCTCTCGGCCTGGCTTGCATTTGCGTTATTTTTCTCAATTTGTTTCTGAAGAGCAGTGTGCCAAATCTAACCATGTGCTTGCTGTCCGTGTGCACACATACAGTATACGGCATCACTTCTTAGCGCATGTAAAACCACATATATCTGCACTCTTTACTCTCATTACCCACAATGAAAAGTTTGGCTAGCGCTAATAATCAGGTATAATGCACAAGCGCTAATGGTTATGAGTACGGCAAACATGCGTCAGACCTAATGGTTATGAATGACACAAACTTTATATGTAGCTAACTATAAAAAGAAAATTGTTACTATTATTAGATTTGGTTTTTAATGTTTAACATAATTCAAAATTACAAATTTTTGACTTTAACAATAGTCAATAAGATCTAGAAATACATATTCATATCACTAAACATTTACGAAATATAAGTTTACTTAATTTGCCGCAAATTGAAAATTCCTTGCTCGTCTGCCTGAAAATATAAAATTTTTGGTGCATAAGTATATAAACCAGGACTTGAATTGTATAATAACAATAATTAGCACTATATACTTGGCTTACTCCTTGTTAAACATATTGTACATTTTTTAAAGGCGCACTAACATTTCGCTCACAATATTGTGACGAATTCGATGATTCCTTGATTATCAATCCTGGGTTCGATCACTATAAAGTCGAATAAACACACGCACAGATAATGTAAGTAATAGCTAGTTTTATTTACTAGTAATAAACGCAAAACAATTTTAAGAGTTACAGTAGTTCACTATTGAACGCTTGAAAATAAACTGATCAACCTGCCTTGCTTGGTCACCGCCTTATATAGACCAACGGGGTGCTTGCCTACGCACCGAGAACTTTCTTGGTTGTTCGCTTTTCGTGTTCTGGAAGGGTCGGTGTTATTTATTGGCATCTCCTCTTTGCATCGTATTCGCAAACACTCGCGCCATCTCTCTTCCTCTTCCTAGTTATACGCTTGCATGCATTAGCGTATCCATCGTTATCTCGGTTGTGTTAACTAGTGGTGGGAGTGTTATTGAGTTAGGGATGGTACATGCTTGAGAATAATCGCCACAATATCAAAAAAGAAGATATACAAAGAAAAAGAAACACTTGACAGAAGACTTTTGTGTGTGTTAGTAATTTACAATTTTCGCTTGCATGTATTACTGGGTGTGCTTATGCCCTTTTAGTAGGGTTATCTCTCTGAAATATGAAGCTTCAGAGACACTTTAATTCAGAAATAGGTAATACTTTCCATCCAACGTCAACTGCTAAAAGATGGGTAATTGTTCCTTTAGAATACAACTGCTAAAACACGTCCAAAAATGTTGGGAGAGGCATCGAACGACGCGTTTTGACCACGGCATCAATAACCCTAAAGCGGAAAATAAATATTTAGTTTCAGTGAAAAGTTACTGACAAAAAACCAAAAAATTCACCCAGGTCTGATCGCAAAGGGGGTCTGATTTATGGCATTTATGTGCAGAACAAATTTTCGCGTAGGCGGCCTTTTGCCCAGCTTCAAAAAAATAACCCTTATCAGTTCCAACACCGGCTACGCGATCCACCGTATTTCTGAGCAGAGCACACTTCTGCACTTTTTGGAACACCCTATATCTATGTCTACAAAAACCACACGAAAATGACAGAAAATTTTCAACTTTAATTTGATATTCTTAATGAAATAGAAAATCGAATTTCCGAGGGAGATCTAAACGCGACTTTTGATACCCCTCCCGACACATACGGACGAGCTTTAGCACGATGACATGCCGCACGCTACGAATTTTCAATACAAATGGCGCTTGATGCTTTATGCTTGTATGGTGGCCGGGCAAACGACAACCACCCGATTACGCACACAACCACCCGTTGCTATGGCTACCAGCAGCATATGCTTGCGCGTCGCCAGGCAGCTTAAGAGTTCGTCTTTTATTCTCAGCACACTCTGCACACTTAGTAATCCATTTCCTCACAGTTTATTTGCAACCGATCCAATAGAACCGCCGCTTTACCTCTTGCAGCGTTTTCTTTATTCCCATGTGCCTTCCATCTGGGGCCCTATGCGACGCTTTGATAACATCTGATAACCAGATATTAGCTTCAAACTACTCCATTGTGCCCAGTATGCTTTTGCAATGCGACTCTCTGCGACCATCTCTTCTCGTCTTGGCTGATTGTTTTCCTTCAGTCCTTTAAATACACGTGCCAAATCTGGATCTTCCTCCTGGCCTTGCCGAATCTTCTTTAGGAGGCACCTGCCCATGAAAGCCAATGGTCCAGGAGCTACCCCTGGCTTAGGAGGCTTCTGTTGCTCCATCTCGAAGATCACTCCCTTGGTGCTAAAGCCACTATGGTGTTCAAAGATCAGAGGAACCTCTTGCCCATTGTAAGTCATAACCCTGTTGCTTATGTTGATGTGAATGTCTCTCTCAGCCAAGAAGTCGATGCCAATGATGACTTCATTGACAATATTCGCTACCCAGAAGTTGTAATGTGTAGCCACATTTCCAACTACAACCTTGCATGTCACCTTTCCAAGGACTGGCTTGCTATCACCAGTTACTGCTTTCTGCAATCGTGTCACCTTCCCGCTGACCAAGTCACTCCGAATGATGGAATGTGATGCACCAGTATCCACAGTCAGCAAGCGCTCTTTCCCGTCCACGTAGCCTTCAACAGTAACATTACTCGCTTTTCGTTCGAGTTGTGACACAGACATTATGGGGCATTCATCTTGCTCATCTACCCCAGCTTTGCGTTTACGTCCACCTGAATTGCTAGGGTTACTGGAGCCAGTGCCGCAATAACGTGCTATGTGACCTGGTTTCCCGCACTTAAAGCATTTAATGGCACCATCACTTTTTTTCTGTACTCCGTTCAACGCTTGCAGAATTGTGTCTACCCAGTGTGGCCGTTCTACCTCCACGCGGTGAGCTTTGTACGCCGGCTTACTTAATAGCGAGGCTGTTTCATGTGTTAGAGCATGTGATACCGTCTCAGCAAATGATCTCTTGGGATTTGCATATGTGGCTCGCTTCGTCTCCACGTCACGTATTCCATTTATAAAGCTTTGGATTTTTACCCTTTCTGTGTATTCTACAGGTGCGTCTGCGTTTGCTAGATGGGCCAACCTCTCGATATCCGATGCAAATTCGTGCAATGTCTCATTAGCCTTCTGAAAGCGATTCTGTAGCTCTATTTGGTATATCTGTTTTCGATGCTCGCTGCCATAGCGTCTCTCAACTGCTCTCATCAATGCCTCATAATTATTCCGTTCGCCGTCAGGAATAGTCTGCAAGATTTCAGCTGCAGGCCCTTTCAATGCCACGAATAGTGCAGCAACTTTGTCTTCCGTGCCCCAATTATTTACAGCTGCCGTCTTCTCAAATTGTAGCTTGAATACCTGGAAAGGAACAGAACCGTCAAAAGATGGGGTTTTCACCTTGGGAATACTCGTTGAAGCAGTTGGACGATTTAGCTGCAACTCCTGGATGCGACCTCTCAATGCATCTACTTCGGCCTCAATTTTGTCTTGCCGTTCTCTGAATACCTCCTGCATTTCAGTAATTTTTGCGTCTTGCATTCTTAGCTGTGATGCCATTCGTTCTTCCTGTACCTCCAGCTGCAATGCAATTCTCGACGACAAGCGAGCCTCCTGTTCCTCTAGTTGAGCTGAAATTTGAGATGCCATGCAAGTCTTCTGTTCTTCCAACTGAGATGCCATGTGTGTCTTTTGTTCTTCCAACTGTTCTTCCATTTTAGTCGACATCTGAGTTAATACAGCCAATATCATGTTTGTGTCGACGGTTGCTACTGGATTCGGAGACTTCTTTTTTTCTTCCATTTTTGTTGGTGCCTCCTCCACAAGATGAAAAACATGATCATCAACGTCGATTCCTTCTGCTTCCATAGCCTCTCGCAATCGTGACTGTAACTCTGATTTATTGCCTGTAGTGTTCAGTCCCCGTTGTTCCAACTCATTTTTGAGTTGCTGAATCTTTAATTCATTCAGCTTCGCCATGTCCTTGTTATCCTTAAATTCACTGGTATTTATTCAACAATACCGCTTCTGACACCAATTGTGACGAATTCGATGATTCCTTGATTATCAATCCTGGGTTCGATCACTATAAAGTCGAATAAACACACGCACAGATAATGTAAGTAATAGCTAGTTTTATTTACTAGTAATAAACGCAAAACAATTTTAAGAGTTACAGTAGTTCACTATTGAACGCTTGAAAATAAACTGATCAACCTGCCTTGCTTGGTCACCGCCTTATATAGACCAACGGGGTGCTTGCCTACGCACCGAGAACTTTCTTGGTTGTTCGCTTTTCGTGTTCTGGAAGGGTCGGTGTTATTTATTGGCATCTCCTCTTTGCATCGCATTCGCAAACACTAGCGCCATCTCTCTTCCTCTTCCTAGTTATACGCTTGCATGCATAAGCGTAGCCATCGTTATCTCGGTTGTGTTAACTAGTGGTTGGAGTGTTATTGAGTTAGGGATGGTACATGCTTGAGAATAATCGCCACAATATCAAAAAAGAAGATATACAAAGAAAAAGAAACACTTGACAGAAGACTTTTGTGTGTGTTAGTAATTTACAATTTTCGCTTGCATGTATTACTGGGTGTGGTTAGGCCCTTTTAGTAGGGTTATCTCTCTGAAATATGAAGCTTCAGAGATACTTTAATTCAGAAATAGGTAATACTTTCCATCCAACGTCAACTGCTAAAACATGGGTAATTGTTCCTTTAGAAGACAACTGCTAAAACACGTCCAAAAATGTTGGGAGAACCATCGAACGACGCGTTTTGACCACGGCATCAATAACCCTAAAGCGGAAAATAAATATTTAGTTTCAGTGAAAAGTTACTGACAAAAAACCAAAAAATTCACCCAGGTCTGATCGCAAAGGGGGTCTGATTTATGGCATTTATGTGCAGAACAAATTTTCGCGTAGGCGGCCTTTTGCCCAGCTTCAAAAAAATAACCCTTATCAGTTCCAACACCGGCTACGCGATCCACCGTATTTCTGAGCAGAGCACACTTCTGCACTTTTTGGAACACCCTATATCTATGTCTACAAAAACCACACGAAAATGACAGAAAATTTTCAACTTTAATTTGATATTCTTAATGAAATAGAAAATCGAATTTCGGAGGGAGATCTAAACGCGACTTTTGATAAACCTCCCGACACATACGGACGAGCTTTAGCAGTTGACGTTGGATGGAAAGAATTACCCAGAAACAAAATAACGTAAACATTTTTTTGGTGCAAATAAAATTTTTTGGTTTTATACTATGTACACAATAACGTGTTTTGGAGCTCTTACCTGTTTTATCCAAAAAGAATACTGGAAACCACTTCCAAGCAGTGTCGCCACTAAATTTCTTCAATAAGAGTCGAAAAACGTGATGTCTCATAACTGATCAAAGCTGTCAATGTAACTATCAGTGGTTTCCATCATATCCGTAAGCGAATAGTAAAAAATGATGTCAACAGTAGTGTACGTATGAGTACGGTATGTTCCTTTGATATCAGCCAGGCAGTTTCGGGCTGTCCAATGCCTGTTCGTTCCCTTGCTTTTATATAGGTGTTGTCACCAACGGACACTCGTATGCTGAGGAAAACCATGCTAGTATCAGCACTGACAAACAAGTTATCAGTACTGTCAATAAAGAATGGGTGTTAGTAAAAAATTTGCGTTTCGTATAAACTGTTAATAGTTCTCATAGTATTTTATAAAATCCTTAAGGATCCGGCCTTTGGGGTTGATATTGCTGAAATTGGGGGCGGATTCTCCTTCCTACCCACTTGAATTTAAAAAATAGCACTCTACAAGTCACTCATCGCACCCGTCCTGCTATATGGTGCAGAAGCGTGGACACTAACAACATCTGATGAGGCGGCTCTGGGAGTATTCGAGAGAAAGGTTCTTCGAAAGATTGGTGGTGGCGACGCCGAGTACCGAAGAAGATTATATGATGAGCTGTATGAACTTTACGCAGACGCCGACATAGTTCAGCGAATTAAAACACAGCGGCTTCGCTGGCTAGGCCACGTAGTGCGAATGAGCGAAGATGCTCCAGCCCAGAAGGTATTCTTATCGGCACCCGCCGTTGGAAGCAGAGGAAGAGGGAGACCACCACTCCGATGGAAGGACCAAGTGGAGACCGATTTGCGATCCCGGGGTGTTTCCAATTGGCGTCAGTTGGCGCAACGAAGGAACGACTGGCGAGCCATGTTGGACTGTCAAAATCGCCCGGGCGGTTAGATGACCACTTAAAGAAGAAGAAACCACAATTTTAGTTTTAAGGCAATAGAGGATTCTTAATAGGCTAAAAATCGATTTTTTGTGTGAGGGCAACCTAAACTAACCGCACAGCGTAAAAACCTAACCTAATTTCTATTTTTTGTTTTGCGTGCCATATCGATTTGACAATTTTTTTCTCAACTTTAAAAAGAGAGAATTACCCACATTAAAAATTGTCTTTTATGTTGAGAACACTGTAATCCTACTATTGCGGTGCTGTTAAGCTGCCTGGCGACACGCAAGCATATGCTGCTGGTAGCCATAGCAACGGGTGGTTACCATAGCAATCGGCGCGAACGACGGGTAGTCGTGCTCACACGTACTTGTTGTCGGCTTTCGTTGGTGAAAATCAAAAATTTTAGATTTTTTCGCTTCACAGCTGGTCTATTTGATCGTTGCCAACGTGTTTGACAAGCATTAGTGTGTTAGTTTTGTGAGAACGTGAAATGAGCAAGCTCGCGGAATAAAAAGATTTTACGTTGCGGTTTATTGAAACCTACGAGTGCATGATGCTTTTAACTCTTTTAAGAGGTCTCATGCGTAAACTGTTTATGTTTTGCCTACAAACTTTTCATCCACAATTTTTTTTTTTAATTTTTTTCTTTTTTTCCGCCAAAACAACTGCAGTTACAAGCAATAAAAATTCGTCATCCGATGACATGTTAAGTCCGCACGCTACGAATTTTCAATACAAATGGCGCTTGATGCTTTATGCTTGTATGGTGGCCTGTCAAGCGACAATCACCCGATTACGCACACACCCACCCGTTGCTATGGCTACCAGCAGCATATGCTTGCGTGTCGCCAGGCAGCTTTAGGAATTAAGAGCCGACATAACCATATTGTGGCGATTATTCTCAAATGTACCATCCCTAACTTAATAACACTCCCACCACTAGTTAAACACAACAGAGATAACGTTTAAGGATGGGTCGCGGCGCCAATTTTTTGGCGTTGATACCTTGAAGCCAGCGGCATAGCCGGTATCAGCGCAGTGCGTTAACGCAATTGCGTTAAGTGCTTTTTTGGCGCAATGACAAAATATTGCTAGGGACGCAGTTTATGAGACATCACCAAAAACTACTACAAAGCGTTTGGAGGGGTATCTAGAAACACGTATTCATGTCAGGATAAAGAATCCGGAGTCTAACTTTTTTTACCGGTTCAAAAATAATGGGCAAAAATAGTTTGCTCCGGTAATAATATAGTTTGGGAGACTCCATCGAGTACCGAACGAAAACGGTCCGATGGGGTATCTACACCCACGCATCCATGCCTTGATGAAGAATCCGAAGACGGAGTGTACATTTTTTTACCCGTTTAAAAGTAATAAACAAAAGGCAAATTATTCAACCTTTTTTGTAAATAACTTTTAAATTGTTTCAAATCTTAATTTTCCGCACGCGGATTGTGATTCCTGAAACCGAAACGCGTCTTTGGGTATCCCTCTCAACATTTTTGGTAGCGCCTTGGCAGCTGTAGCGCGGATGTTGGCGTCACTGGCGCTGATACCATTATTTGTGATACCATAACGCCATGACGCCAGCAGCGCCAGAAACACCTTCAACTCAAAAGCAACGGTAGTGCCACTCCAGCACAGCGGTGTTTTTAGTAGTTTAGTGTTTCTGGCGCTACTGACGTCATGGCGTTACGGAATCACAAATAAAGGTATCAGCGCCAGTGACGCCAACACCGGTATCAGCGCAATTCCGTGAATCCCCGCAGCGTTACCCACCCTTAATAACGTTGACTATGCGTAGGCATGCAAGCGTGTACCAAGGAAGAGGAGAAGAGATGGCGCGAGTGTTCACGAATACAAGGCCAAACCAACCTTTCGAGAACACGAAGAACGAACAACCAAGAAAGTTCTCGGTGCGTGGGAAAGCACCCTGTCGGACTATATAAGGCAGTGACCTATCAAGGCAGGTTGATCAGTTTATTTTCAAGCGTTGAACAGTGAACTACTGTGATTTTACCAAACTCTTAAATTTGTATTGCGTTTATTACTAGTAAATAAAACTAGCTATTAGTTACAATATCTGTGCGTGTGTTTACTTGACTTTATAGTTATCGAACCCAGGATTTATAATCGAAGAGTCATCGAATTCGTCCCAATTGGTGTCAGAAGCGGTATTGTTAAATAAATACCAGTGGCTGCAGGGATAACAAGGACATGGCTAAGTTGAATGAATTATAGATTTAGCAACTCAGCGGCCGCCGTGGTGTGAAGGTAGTGTTGCCGGCCTACCACACCGAAGGTCCATGGTTCGAGCCCTGGTACAGGTAACATCAAAAGTGATTTGAAAAAAGTTTTTCAAAACGGGGTCGCCCCTCGGCAGTGGTTTGGCAAACTCTCCGAGTGTATTTCTGCCATGACAGGCTTCTCAGCAAAAATTCGTCTCCTTTGTAGATGCCTTTCGGAGTCGGCAAAAAACTGTAGGTCCCACCAATTTGTAGGGAAAATTCAAATCGGCACACCACAAATTGGAAGAGAAGCTTGGCGCAAAAATCTCTTAGGAGGTTTATGATGATATACCTGTTGTATATCGCGCCATAGAGAGAGAGAACTCAAAACTGAGTTCGAACAACGCGGACTAAACACCACAGGCAATAAATACGAGCTACCATCACGACTACGGGAGGCAATGGAAGCGGAAGGCATCAACATTGATGATTATGTTTTCCATCTTGTGGAGGAGGCATCGACGAAATTGAAGGAGAAAAAGGAGCCTCCGAATCCAGTGGCAAGTGTGGATACAAACGCGTTGTTGGCTGTATTGACTCAGATGTCGTCAAGCATTTCAACACAGTTGGAAGAACAGAAGACACACATGGCATCTCAGCTGGAAAAACAGGATACAAATATGGCATCTCAGCTTGAAGAACAGAAGACACACTTGGCATCTCAGTTGGAAGAACAGAAGACACACATGGCATCTCAGTTGGAAGAATAGAAAGAACACATGGCATCTAAGCTTGAAGAACAGGACACACGCATTACATCTCAACTAGACGAACAGAAGGCATACATGAGATCTCA
Organism: Merzomyia westermanni; assembly: GCA_949987695.1. Classification (NCBI taxonomy): domain Eukaryota; kingdom Metazoa; phylum Arthropoda; class Insecta; order Diptera; family Tephritidae; genus Merzomyia; species Merzomyia westermanni. The sequence continues at coordinate 123,979,319 of OX465291.1, read as the reverse complement.
AATGGAAGACCAGAAGGCATATATCTCTTCGCAGTTGGAAGCACAGGAGGCTAGGAGGTCATCTAAACTAGAAGTCAAAGATGCGAAAATTGCACAGCTACAGGATAAAATCGATGCTGCGGCAGATGCACTGAGAGGTCGTATCCACGAATTGCAACTAAATCGTCCATCGGCTTTAACGAATACTCTCATCTTCCTTTGAAGGTTCTGTTCCATTCCAGGTATTTAAGCGACAATTTGAGAAGACGGCTGTGGTGAATAATTGGGGCACTGAAGATAAAGTTGCAGCACTATTCGTGGCATTTAAGGGACCTGCAGCAGAAATCTTACAGACTATTCCCGAGTCCGAAAGGAACTGATACATTGATGGGTGCGGTTGAGAGACGCTATAATAGCGAACATAGAAAGCAGATATACCAAATAGAGGTACAGAATCGCTTCCAGAAACCTAATGAGACTTTGCAGGAACTTTCATCGGATATCGAGAGGTTGGCCCATCTAGCAAATGCGGACGCACCCGTAGAGTACACTGAGGGGGTAAAAATCCAAAGTTTTATAAATGAAATACGCGATATGGAGACGAAGCGGGCCACATATGCAAAACCCAAACGGACATTCTCTGAAACGGTGTCTCATGCTCTGACGCAGGAAACAGCCTCACTTTTGAGTAAATCTGCTTTAAGTGCGGAAAACCAGGTCACATAGCACGCTACTGCGTCACTGGCTGCAGTAATTCTGGCAATTTAAGTGGACGTAAACGCAAAGGTGGAGAAGATGAGCAAGATGAATGTCCCATAATCTCTGTGTCACAACTCGGACGGAAAGCGAGTAATGTTACTGTTGAAGGCTACGTGGACGGGAAAGAGCGCTTGCTGACTGTGGATACTGGTGCATCACATTCCCCTTATTCGGAGTGGCTTGGTCAGCGGGAAGGTGAGACGATTGCTAGAAAGCTAAGTTGTGGACAGAAACTGGTGAAAGCAAGCAAGTTCTGGGATAGGTGCCATGTAAGGTTGTGATTGGGAATGTGGCTACGTATCACAACTTCTGGGTAGCAAATATGGTCGACGAAGTCATCATTGGCGTCGATTTCTTGGCTGAGAGAGACATTCACATCAACGTAAGGAACAGGGTTATGACTTGCAACGGCCAAGAAGTTTCTCTGAACTTGGATACACCACCAAGGGAGTGATCTTGAAGATGAAGCAACAGGAGCCTCGTAAAGCAGAGGTAGCTCCTCGACCGTTGGCATTCACGGACAAGGACCTCCTGAAGAAGATTTGGCAAAGCCAGGAGGAAGAGGCAGATTTGGCACGTGTGTTGAAAGGACTAAAGGAGAACAAAGGGCCGAGAAGAGGAGAGATGATTAGAAAGATCACTTATTGTTGCTCCCCAGGCAAGAATTCCAGATGTCATCAAAGCGTCGCATATTTGCCTAGATGGAAGCCACTTGGGAATAAAGAAAACACTGCAAGAGCTAAAGCGGGGGTTCTATTGGATCGGTTGCAGACAAACTGTAAGGGAATGGATTATTATGTGTGCAGAGTGTACTGAGGTTAAAAGACGAACATCTGGTGGTCATGTTCCGATGAAGGAACGCAACTTAGTGGATAAAGTGAAACAGTGCACTGGGCATGAGAGAATGGAGAGGAATCCTGAAGAAGTGAGTTGCAGGAATATTTGCCGGGTACCACTGGAAACGAAAGTGAAGGGATTAAGGAGGGATAAAATGGTTGGAATATGTGACAATGTAATGCATTGTGGGAATCTCTGCAGGAGGGGATTGATGTCGGAGTTTCAATCCCTGGAGGAAATAAGGTTTAATAAAGCGGTGCCAACCATTGAGTGTCTAGCAGCGTTTGGTGCGGGCAATGTGTCTGATTTGGGACGATCAGACTTTGGTGGAGGACAGTGTGGCGATTATTCTCAAGTATGTACCATCCCTAACTTAATAACACTCCCACCACTAGCTAAACACAACAAAGATAACGTTGGCTACGCGCATGCATGCAAGCGTGTATCAAGGAAGAGGAAGAGTTATTCGCTCTTCGTGTTCCCGAAGGATTGGTGTTATTTATTGGGATCTCCTCTTTGCATCGTATTCGCAAACACTTGCGCCATCTCTCTTCCTCTTCCTATCCTAGCCATTGTTATCTCTGCTGTGTTATTGAGTTAGGGATGGTACCTGCTTGAGAATAATCGCCACACTGCCCTCCACCTAAGTCTGATCGTCCTGATCAGACACATTGCCGAACCAAACGCAGCTAGCCTTTCTAAATGGACCACCTTCATCTTATTCCTTGGTCTTCCCATAGTTTGTATGCAATATACCACATCGTTCACCCGTTTTATGACTTTGTATGTGCCTTCCCAGTAGATTTCCGAGCATTCACTCCTGCATCAGCGTTTATCCCAAACTTCAAATCAGCTGGCAATCGAAGATCATTCCAATTACCTTTGCAGGAGTCTGACCAGTTGTTTAATGTACTGCAGAGCGATATGCCATTAGGAATAAGGAGATGTGACTATCCCAATCCTTCTGGAACTTATCCACAACTTTCCTAAGGTGCTCTTCCAAGGTTCTATTGAATCGTTCCACCATGCCATCTGACTGAGGATGCAGTGCAGTTGTTCGAGTTTTCCGAATGCCAAATGTCTTGCACATTTCCTGGAACACAGCTGATTCGAAATTTCTTCCTTGGTACCCAATTGTTAGTAAACACTTCTGCTATGGTTTCTGCCTTTTGATTTGGAATAGGGCACACTTCTGGTCATTTGCTGAAATAGTCCATAGCTACCAGTACATATTTGTTTCCGAGTTTGCTAGTAGGAAATGGACCAGCTACATCCATGGCTATCCTCTCAAATGGCGCACCTGAGTTATACGGTTTCATTTGGCCATGGCTCCTTGATTTCGGTCTTTTTGCTTTGATGCATACTTCACAGTTGGCAATACACTCCGCGACCGATTGACGGCAAACAACCAAATAAAATCTTTGCTTTACTTTCTCCAAGATCTTGGTGACTCCAAGATGACCTCCGCTTGGACCGTTATGTAATTCATTGAGTACATCAGGGATTCTCCTCAATGGGACGACTATCAGCTTTCGAACGCATTGACCATCCTCACTCTCCCATATTCGATGCAAACAACCGGATTCTAATTGCAAACTATTCCACTGTGCCCAATATGACTTGGAAACAGGACTTTCTGCTGACATCTCTCTTGATGGTCGCTCCTTTCGTTCGATTCCTTGCATCACACGTGTAAGATCTGGATCTCCGTGCTGACACCTCCTTAATTGATTTATGTTCCATTTGTCCGTAGATGTTATAGTCATGAGCCGCACATCTATAATGTCTTCCTTGGCCTCAGCTTTCGAACAATGCTTGCATTCCAAGTTACATGGTCTTCGTGACATTGCATCAGCATTTCCGTGGGTGCTACCTTTGCGATGCTCTATGGAAAAGTCATAACTTTGCAGTCGCTCTATCCACCGTGCCAATTGACCTTCCGAATTACGGAACTGTCAGAGCCATTTCAACGCTGCATGGTCTGTCCTGACGTGGAATCGCTGCCCATAGACATACTTGTGGAAATGCTTAACGCACTCTACCAATGCCAACAGTTCTCTCCGTGTTATACAATAGTTCCTTTCAGGCTTCCCAATTGTTCGGCTGTAGTATGCAACTACCTTCTGCTGTCCATCAAAAATCTGGGACAAAACACCTCCTATAGCATAACCACTCGCATTTGTATCTAGAATAAACTTTGAACCTGGAATTGGATATGCTAATATCGGGGCAGTGCATAGTTGTTCCTTCAATGTTTGAAAAGCCACCTCCTGTTCCTTCTTCCATTCAAATCTCATATTCTTCCTGGTAAGGTCATGGAGACTACTAGCTATGCTGGCAAAATTCGGTACAAATCGGCGATAATACGTGCACAGCCCAAGGAAGCTTCGTAACTCATGCAAATTTCCCGGTCTTGGCCAATCCTTTACGGCTTCGATCTTTTCCTTAGCAGTGCAGATTCCCTCCGTAGTTACCTTGTGACCCAAATAACTTACTTCCTTTTTAAACAAGGAACACTTCATGGGACTTAGTTTCAGACCAGCACCAGCTATTCTTTGGAAAACTTCCTCCAAGTTCTTTAGGTCTTCCTCAAAGCTTTTCCCCAGCACGATGATGTCGTCGAGGTACACCAAACATGTTTGCCAGTGCAATCCTTTTAGTATCTCGTCCATGAGTCTCTCAAAAGTAGCTGGATCATTGCATAGCCCGAAGGGCATTACCGTAAATTGCCAACGCCCTTCTCCAACGCTGAAGGCCGTCTTCTCTTTATCTTCATCCTTTACCTCCACTTGCCAATAACCGCTTTTCAAGTCCAGTGTGGAAAACCATTTCGTACCAGATAACGCAATGGATAACTGTCCTTCTTCGTTACGTCATTCAATTTCCGGTAATCCACACAAAACCTCATTTTTCCATCCTTCTTTTTCACTAGTACTACCGGCGAGCTCAATGGACTAGCTGATGGTTCGATCACGCCGCTGTCACTCATTTCCTGTATAATTTCTCTTACTACTTGGCGCTTGGCCAATGGAATACTACGAGGAGCTTGGCGGATTGGCCTTACATCACCAGTATCAATTTGATGCTTCACAACTTTGGTCCGACCTGGTTTAGAACCATCCTTGTCACATACTCGTATGCTCGAGAACTTTGATAGAAGTTCCTTTGCCTTTTTCATATGATCTTTTCCGAGGCCTGCCGTCCACGACGTGATATCATCTGAAAGATTAATCTTGATGGTAGAATCATTTTCCTGAAGCTGTTCACAATTGATAACTACCTCGACCTCTTGGCATTGTCCCAATATTGCTCCTTTGGAAAGTTTAATTGGCGATTTGAACTCATTAAGTACTCTTACCGGTACACGTCCATCTTGTTTTGTCATGGCTAGGGTTTTTCCTACTAATATGTTCGTCCTTGATTTGTTTGCTGCTTCGACAACCAACAATTTGTTTGTCGCATAATCGCCATCAATCTTTGCCCATATGATTGCTTCCGACTTCGGTGGAATTTGTTGGCTCTCTTCCACAAGCACTCGCTTACTAACGTATTTGTTTTCGTAACCAAAATTTAATGGCACATCCATGTTCTGGTAATTCATAATCCTGTTTTGCATGTCGATCTTGATGCCTTGCTCGCTTAAGAAGTCCACACCAACTATGATTTCGTCAACAATATATGCTACTATAAAACTGTGTAGAACGGCCACGTTCCCAATTGCGATTTCACATGTTACTTCTCCTAGGACATAGGTGTCCTCACCAGTGGCCGTACGTAACTTTGCTCCATGCAATGATCTCACCTCCTTTTTAACTAAATCAGATCGAATTATGGAGTGCGATGGGCCTGTATCCACAGTTAGTAAGTGCTCTCTTCCATCCATATATGCAACAACAGTAACATTACTAGCTTTCCTTTCGATCTGTGAGACAGAGATTATGGGGCATTTAGTTGCGGGCGCCAGTCCACGCCCCTTTCGGCTGGCTCGATTTAGTTTAACGATTAATTTGTTTCGGAGATTTGCTCATCTCCTTCAGCTTTACGTTTTCGTCCACCTGACCTGGTGCTATGTGACCTGGTTTTCCGCACTTAAAGCATTTAATGGCACCATTACTTTTTTCTGTACTCCGTTCAACGCTTCAAAAATTTTGTCTACCCAAGCCGGAGTGTCCACTTCTACGCGATGAGCCTTGTATGCAGGTTTACTCAAAAGCGAGTCTGTTTCCTGCGTCACCGTTTCAGAGAATGTCCGTTTGGGGTTTGCATATGTGGCCCGCTTCGTCTCCACATGGCGTATTCCATTTATGAGACACTGGATTTTCACCCTCTCCGTATACTCTACAGGTGAGTCTGCATTTGCTAGATGGGCCAACCTCTCGATATCCGATGCAAATTCCTGCAATGTCTCATTAGCCTTCTGACAGCGATTCTGTAGCTCTATTTGGTATATCTGTTTTCGATGTTCGTTACCATAGCGTCTCTCAACTGCACCCATCTATGCTTCATAATTGTTGCGTTCACCGTCGGGAATCGTCTGTAAGATTTCGGATGCAGGACCCTTCAATGCCACGAACAGTGCAGAAACTTTGTCTTCAGTGCCCCAATTATTCAACGCTGCCGTCTTCTCAAACTGTAGCTTAAATACCTGGAAAGGAACAGAACCATCAAATGACGGGGATTTTACCTTGGGAATATTCGCTGAAGCTGATGGACGGTTCAATTGCAACTCCTGGATACGGCCCCTTAACGCATCTACCAGGGCCTCGATTTTTTCCTCAAACTGCATTATTTTCTCGTCCATGCGTGCTTCTAGCTTCAATGACATCCTAGCTTCCTGCTCTTCCAGCTTTGTAGAGATCTGCGATAGCACCTGTGCGGAACTTTCTGATGATATTTCGGAAATACGTGCCTCCAACTTGGATGTAATACGTGTATCTTGTTCTTCCAGCTGAGATGCCATGTGGGTCTTCTGTTCTTCCAGCTGAGATGCCATGTGTGTCTTCTGTGCTTCCAGCCGACATGCCATGTGTGTCTTCCGTTTTTCCAGCTGTGTTGAAATACTTGACGACATCTGAGTCAATACAGCCAACAACGCGTTTGTGTCCACACTTGCAACTGTATTTGGAGGCTCCTTTTTCTCTTCTATTTTCGTCGATTTCTCCTCCACAAGATGGAAAACATGGTCATCAACGTTGAGACCTTCCGCTTCCATAGCCTCCCGTAATCTTGATTGTAGCTCGGACTTATTACCTGTAGTGTTTAGTCCGCGTTGTTCCAACTCATTTTTGAGTTGCTGAGTCTTCAATTCATTCAACTTAGCCATGTCCTTGTTATTCTTGAAATCACTGGTATTTATTTAACAATACCGCTTCTGACACTAATTGTGACAAATGCGATGATTCCTTAATTATCAATCGCGGGTTCGATCACTATAAAGTGAAATATACACACGCATAGGTATTGTAACTAATAGCTAGTTTTATTTACTAGTAACTAGTAATAAACGCAATACAAATTTAAGAGTTTGGTAACTTCACAGTAGTTCACTGTTAAACGCTTAAAAAAAACTGATCAACCTGCCTTGCTTGGTTACTGCCTTATATAGTCCGACAGGGTGCTTGCCTACGCACCGAGAACTTTCTTGGTTATTCGCTCTTCGTGTTCTCGAAGGATCGGTGTTATTTATTGGGTTCTCCTCTTTGCATCGTATTCGCAAACACTCGCGCCATCTCTCTTCCTCTTCCTAGTTACACGCTTGCACGCTTAAGAGTAGCCATTGTTATCTCTGTTGTGTTTAACTAGTGGTGGGAGTGTTATTGAGTTAGGGATGGTACATGCTTGAGAATAATCGCCACAGTATGAAAACGAACAAAACGTGTAAACGCAACTTAAAATTTCCTTTCATACAAGTCAGAAAACTGCACATACGAAATAGAAACGTTTCTATGCTTGTCTGACACACAATTAGAATCATATATCCTTTCATTTGTTGATTTTAATTTTTTGGATTTATTTATTTATTGTGTAAAAATAAGCAGATAAATTGAACTGTTGGAAGTATTGATAGTCATACGACAATACGTGAGTGTAGAAAAAGTGGCAGGTCATGTGAAAAAAACATATCGTGTAAAAGGCCTTTAAGCCAGTGAAGTAAGGCTGTCACTTGGCCAGCTTTCATACATTTTAGTGAAGTTCAAACAAAATTTGGCAGTTCTCGAGGCAAAGCCAGCAAAGTAAACGTGCATTGGGCCAAAATTTGAATGCCCATACAATTTCTATGAATTATTCCCTGAGCAATTGAAATTGTCAATTTTGACAGAACGTTTCGCCGTGAAGTTGGCTGCACAAAAGTGGGAAGAAAAGAAGACAAATTTGAAAAAAAGTTATCGATTTTATTTAGGTATGGCGTTCGCTGCCAGCCGTAGGCGTAAAAAACGCATGCTTAACCGCTATAATTTAGGGACGGCAGTAATTTACTTATATTTTATAAAATACTACTAGAACCGACAGACGTTGCCCTAACCAAAATTCGACTTGCCTAAATTGCAAATTGTACTCTCTTCTCTTTGACGCAAATTGTACTCTCTTCTCTTTGACGCTTCCTCTTCATTTAATCCTATATCTTCCTCTTTCTGTCTTTAATCGGGTATCTTTAATCGGGGTGTTTGCGGCTTGCACACACCACCGCCACCCCAAACCGTCGACTCGTAGGTGCGTACACCCTCCTCCTCCAAGCAGGGGAAGGTGGTTAGCGTGGACAAAGCAGCCGGACAAGCAACGATGCAGATAGTTCTGCTGTTAGATCCGGCAAGCATCGAGGCCCTGGACCGATGCGACTACCGTGTGAGCTATGGCTTCAAGAATATTAGCTTGAAGGTGTATAAGGCTGACGCCGAAGCCCTTGCTAATTTATTATCTCTTGCGGAGGTGGAGCCTCCCCCCCAGCGATAACGAGATGGAGGTTGATGACAATGGGTCGGATGTGCGGAGCGGCTATGCCTCGTCCAGCTTGGACGGTAGCGGGACTCTCAGGAGGCTTTACTCCGAGAGTCAGCTTCTGAGTGAGGACGACGCCGACGCGACGCTCCCTGAGGAGAGTGCAAAAAAGCAAGATGATGAGGGTCCTCCAAATCAACCTTCATCACAGTAAAGCAGCGTCAACTGCACTTCTAAGTCAACTTGCAGCAGGAGGAGTAGATATGTTTATAGTCCAAGAACCGTGGATCAATGGCAACAGGATCTGTGGTTTGAAGACTCCTACTTAGCTATCCTGGGCCAACCGTTTCTCGATGAGCTCGCTGAGGTATCAAAAATAGAAATAAAAGCGTTATCCAAATTTATTGACTCCACGAAATGGTTCGATCCCCTGCCTTGGGTGTGAGTTGGTTTCCCCTGGCGTCGACGGTAGCGCGACCGTGTGAGTCGACTGGTCCTCTTCAGCCTTCTGGAGATCATTGATCACTCGATTACTCTAGGATTGTTGGATCGGCTGACTGTAAAACGGCTGAGCTGCTGGCGGCGTCAGGGATGACTTGCTCGCATCTCTGGGGCATAGAGGTGGGTAGAGACCGTATAGGGTGGCCTAAGTGTCGGGCAGAGTCCAGGTATTCTGTCCTGCCCTTGCAACCTAACCTAACCTAACCTACCCCAATATCCTGTTCCTGTTGTTGTTGTTGTTGTAGCGACTACTTAACCTGCCTAGGATGTCACCCCCCATCCAGCATTGTCATCAGGCTCTTCTAACGGAAGTCCAAGAAACCTCGCGGTTTCAACAGGGGTGGACCAGAGTGAAATTGGTGTTAGAAGAGTGGGCTCAGTTGAGCAGATGAACAGATGGTTAGTATCGTGGGGAGACATTTGGCATGTCAGGGTTCAGTCTGGATAGGTAAGAGTTCAGTCTGTTACAGTATCCAGAACGAAGTTGGGCCAGAGTGACTCTTGTCTCCCTGGGCAGTTCGCGTTCCTCGTCGGCAACAGGTGGAGCTTGTGCCTGTAGGACTGCATTCACTGGGCGTGACCCGACAAAGGAGTTTACCGACTCCGTGTGGATGAGGTTGAGGGCCCGCCGGTGCACCTTTGGATCAAACGGCGAGAAAATGTGATGCCGGATCTCGTCATAATGCTTACGGAGGTGACTCCTTATTCTCCTGGGAGGCGGATTTTCGTTGAGCAGGTTTCTGTTCGGGTGCTGCGGTTTATAGCAGTTGAACAGGAATTGTCTGGTCAACATCTCGCAATGCTCTTTGACATCGAGCATTTTTGCCTCATTATGAAGGTGGTGCTCAGGAGACATAAGGAGGCACCCCGTGGCAGTTCTGAGTGCGGTGTTTTGGCAGGCCTGCAACCTCCTCCAGTGTGTGTCAGCCAATCCCGGCGACCATATTGGCGTCGCGTAGCTCAGAACCGGCTGGCCGATTGCCTTGTACGTTGCCAGTAACGTTTCTTTGTCTTTACCCCAAGTACTGCCAGCTACTGACTTGAGGATTTTGTTACGGCTTTGTACTTTGGTGGCAATCGCGGCTACATGAGCACCGTATTTGAACATGTTATCAAACGTGACCCCTAAGATTTTGGGGTGTGTGACAGTCGGAAGCTTAATGCCGTCGACGTAGACGTCTAATTCCATGTTCGCCTGCGCTGTCCGCGTCGTAAATAAGGTGGCCGAGGATTTGGTCGGTGACAATGTCAGGTTCCGTGCAGCGAAGAAACTGGAAAGGGTTGGCAGGTAAGAATTAATTATCGAGCAGAGCTCATCGACGGAGGGTTCAGTCGCCAGGATCGTGCAGTCATCGGCGTAGGAGACGATCGAGACGCCTTCTGGTGGGGAAGGGAGCCTCGATATGTAATAATTAAACAGAAGCGGGGATAGGACACCACCCTGTGGCACCCCTTGCTAAATTATACGTGGCTTTGATCTTTCGCCTCTAAATTCCACCGATGACTGCCGGCCACTCAGGTAGTTGGCGGTCCAACGTTTTAGACAGGGGGGAAGGTTTGAATCTTCCAGGTCGTTAATGAGTTGCGCGTGATTAACAGTGTCAAAAGCTTTCGACAAGTCAAGCGCAACTAGCACGGTCCTGTCATTTGGGCGAGATTGGTTGAGACCGACACCTATCTGTGTGGTGATGGCGTTTAGCGCGGTGGTAGTGCTATGCATTTTGCGGAATCCATGCTGATGCTCGGCCAATCGTAGGTTTGCGGTGTAGTAAGGGAGCAAGACCGACTCCAGGGTCTTCACTACTGGCGGGAGAAGTGATATCGGTCGATATGACTCCCCCACGTTAGCCGGCTTGCCGGGCTTTAGTAGTGGCACCACCTTGGCCTGTTTCCATCTTTCTGGAATGACAAAGGTGGTCATGGACAGATTGAAGACGGTTGTTAGGTACCTTACTACCTCATCACCGAGATGTTTTAGCATCAGCATGGATATACCGTCTGGGCCAATAGATTTGGAGTGTTTGGACCCCCGTATGGCCTCCCGAACCTCTGTGGTGGTGACGGCAATGGGCGCTTGGTTGTTTTTGCGTTTGTGCGCTTCCCTGATGGCGCGCCTGATTTCCTTGTCAACCGGAGGATGCAGTACAAATTGCCGGCAGAAAGCGCTCGCGCATCTCTTTGGTTTCGACTGTACCTTATCACCAAAGGTGATGGATATTTTGTCGTTCGGTTTGGTCGGATTAGACAAGGATTTTACAGTGGACCATAATTTGCCAACACCAGCAGAGAGGTTACAGGACCTTAGGTGCTCCTCCCATTTGGCGCGTTTGTGTTGATCAACTAGCCGTCTGATTTCCGCATTGAGATATTGAATTTGAGGATCCGTAGGGTTCAAGCGTCGCACGTGGTCGCGTTCATTAGCCAGGGCCGCTGCCTCTGCGGGGAAGTACGGACGTATCTCCTTAATTCTACCTGACGGAATATATTGATTGGAGGCTGAAGCTATGACCAAGCGAAACGCTTTTTCCCCTTCTCGTACGTCAGACGGGATGGGAAGAGCAGCGAAGGTACTCTCAGTGAAGTTAAGAAAACCAACCCAGTCAGCTTTACTGAAGTTAGTGAAGGTGCACTTCTCAGAGGTAACGAAGTCATTGGGGCGATCGATTGAGAGGATTATCGGCAAATGGTCAGATGCAAGAGTAAGCATTGGTCGCCATTCAACGCAGTTTATGAGACCTGCGCTGACAATTGTGAGGTCTGGCGAACTGGAACAATTTACCGCAAATCTCGTGGGGGCGTCCCCGTTCACAGTGCAAAACGTCGAATCGTCTATTTGTTCAGCCAATTCCTGTCCCCTGCCATCGGCCTGTAGGCTTGAGTGCCACAGATCGTGGTGTGCGTTGAAGTCTCCGAGGATTACACGATTATCGCCTCTGAGTAACGCACTGATGTCAGGGTGGTAATCTCTCGGACAGCAGGTGGCAGGAGGTATATAGATGTTAATGATTTCGAGGTCGACGTCGCCCGTCCGGACAACCATTCCTTGACGTCCCAGGAGGTTGTCCCTCGGGTCGACGTCGGGCTCAAATGTGCGATATTGCACGGATTGGTGTGTGATGAAGGCGAGTCCGCCCCCAAGACCCCTCTCGATCACGTCGGTGGATGTTATAGCCGTCACAAGTCCGAAGATTTGATCGGGCGTTTAACTTCGTCTCCTGAATGGCAGCGATCTTGATGTTCTGTCGCTTCATGAAGTTCACTATTTCACACACTTTCCCGGTTAGGCCGTTGCAGTTTAATTGTAGGACGCGAAAGTGCGAAGGGGGAAAAATGTTCACGCTGGGGGTCAGGGACTGGTGCGTATGCCTTGGTGAAAGCAGGCTGGGTCGCACACTGCGTCGCACTCTAGAAGACGGATCCGGGGCACCAGAAGGTGGCGAATCGGTCGACGTTGTAGGTTGCGTAGCTCGACAACATGGTGCAACGTACGTATCAGTCCATAGGTTCCTGTTTCCAAGTTGAGAACATATAAGCAAGTGACACAGGCCAAGGCAGGAATTGCATTTGACTGATGTCGCAGGTGTATATAGTCTCAGCCGACAAACAGAGCACAAGGTGTATGGGACCAGGAGCTGGTGGCTTTGACTTACATTTGTGCTAGTGCTGGAAGAAGAAGGGGAAGTTGAAAGAGGGAGGGGGGTGGGCTGTCGCTCGGCATTGCTCACATCTGAGACAGAGGTGCTACGTAAGAAGTAGCTGTGAGCGGCTGTGTGAGGTGTTGGCGCCTGTGGGCGCGAGCGGCAGAGGGTGTTACACACTACTTGCTGGGCGTTATTAGTGCTATTAGTCGTGGAGACTATTTCAGAAGCTTGTGACGGTGCGATACTAGATCGTCGTTGGCCACGGGACGTCCTAGGGCGTGAACAGCAAGGGGCCACGAAAGTTTTGTAGAAACTAGGAGGCCGGGATTTAGCCCGGAGCACCTGGTTTTGTGCAACCATCTTTTACAAGAATTGCATTGGACGGAGTGTGAACGCTTAACGTAAATCTTCTTCTAGCAGACGCAGCAGATCCATTCTCCTGGACCCGGGTTGGATTCAACCCCAGCCCGGAGCAGGAGAGTTTTGAGCAGCCCTGCTGCAAGGAGCTGCTCGGAGGATGACTGTATTAGTGGAAAAGGTGACAGGTTAGACAGGGTAGAGTCGAAATAACAGCCCTTGGTCGGATGTAAAAATCCGAGTCATTCCGGTACGTAGAACCGGCTGTTGTGGGAATGTATCCTGTTCCTCTTCGTTACCTTCTAATTTTCCTCTAAGATTTCCTTTACGTATCGAGTTTACTCTTCCTACTCCCCATCTTTTGAATTTTTTTCTGCTGGTACTAATATGTATATACTAACTCAATAACACTCCCACCACTAGCTAAACACAACAGAGATAACTATGGCTACGCTTATGCATGCAAGCATGTATCAAGCAAGAGGAAGAGAGATCGCGCGATTGATTGCGACACTTCGAGAACACGAAGAGAGAACCACCTAGAAACTTCTGGGTGCATAGGGCAGCTCACTGCCGCACTATGTAAGGCAGTGACCAAGCAAGGCAAGTTGATCAGTTTGTATTCAAGTATTGTACAGTGAACTACTGTGGAGTTACCAAACTCGGGAATTTGTATTGCGTTTATACTAATAAAAACTAAAGAATCATCGGATTCGCCACAATATTTTACAGTTTTGAGATGTGTCGAATTAAAACTTTTTTGGGCTTGGTGCCGCTAAAGAACATATATAAAATATCATTAACTTGAACCAACGAATTTCCTTATATAACCTGGGAGCTTTTCAAAAAATTATATAAGGCCTATGTCGTACATAGCGGAATCCTGAGCCCACTGTGGAAGCTTCATAAAGATCGTTAATAAACTTTGGAGATGAATAAAGGGCAAAAAAAATATAAAAATATGGGGGCATGGCACATTTAGAGTTAGGAGAAATTTAAATTTTACAAAGCCTTGTGGTGTGGCAACGCTCGCTTTTTTAACAAAGAACAAATACTTTCAGAGTTCCCCCAGGTACCGGCCACTTTTTTTCGTTCTTAAGTCTCATTATTTTAGCTTCGTGGCTTTTTTCTAGCCTTTTTTTACTCCAAACCTTTTTTAGGGGTCAATTCTGGGTTGGCGTTATAGCGAAGTGTAAAGTAAATGCGTCAATTCACCACGATTATTGATTCTCGTTTTACTTTAAACTTTCGATTTTAAATGAAGCGAAAAAAGTTAACGCCAATACAAATTTGGTGCTAACGTCAAGATTTCAATATTATTCAAACATCGTTTTTTTTTTTACAAATTTAAACGTTTTAAGTGCTTTTTTTTACAATTCTATAATAAGCTATCATTTAACGAGACCAACTTGTGTTAACGCAAGTCAGAAGGTTCTTTTGCCAACAGTTTTCATCGCTCATATCGGAATCGTATTTGAGAGCCCAGTGAAGTGAGGAAAGGAAAACGTCAAGTGATAAATAAAGGGAAACGATTTTTTTCACTTGACGATAACGCAAAACCAGAATTGACCTCATGGTCCCAACACCATATTTTTCATACAACTTCGAGAAATATATAAAATTAAAGTTGAATAAAGGCAGAATTGATGACGAAAAATAGAAAATTATTTGTAAAAATTGTCAACTATTTTTAATGGAGTTGATAACGCAATTGCGACATCTTTGTTATGGTATCGCGTCAAAATGGAGCAGTAAGGAAGGCGGTTGGCATGATATCAAGGTTGCACAATGACTCGGCTGGGGTGGGCTCTTGCCAACCTTACCGTCCTGCGGCATAAACAGAGAAAAGGTCATGCCTTTTGAAACGCGGGGGAAAACGCAAAAAAGCCGCGCAAACGCCTATAAAAACAACATCCGGTTAAGCCCGAATACCACGAACAGACCGTTGACATTCAAATTTCAAAACTCGGAACAGAAAATCAATTAAATTTAAAAGAAACGGGGAAAAGTAAATATTTGAAATAAAATCAAAATTAATATTTAACAGAAATGAAAATTGAAATAACGGAACGGAAAAGTAAAAAAAGATAAATTTAAATTAGCAAAAAAAAACCTGAATATTCAAAAACGAACCTGAACAGACCGGTTACCACTCTGAAACACAAAAATATAACAAAAAGGGCCGAACAATATAAGGGGGCGCGGCGGGTGTTGTTGCGACGCCCTGGTGCTGACCCACCCTCATCCATGGCCATCGGCGCACCTAATCTCGATGTCTCCTTGCCTAAAAATCCTATATGCCTTCTAAATCAATAGCCTCGGCAGCATTCCCATTCTTAACAAATTTATTTATAATTCATTTTCTTGTTGCTATCCTAGGTTCAAAAGCTTTCCTAAATAAATATTAAGTTGACAAAGTTTTGCTTTTTCGTTTATAAAACGTTTGAAAATAAACTTTTCATACGTAATTCAACGTGTTGTTAAAAGCTTTTTAATGCAGCAATATACAAAAAATTGCAAAAGGTTGCTTTTATAAATCTTGTTTTTTTTTTGTTATTTTATTTATTTATTTATTTATTGAATTTATATCTTACAAATGAATTTGTAAAATATATTTTGGAGGCTTGGCAACTAGGCCATTTTGCCTCCTAACTAGCATTATACTTCGTGGAGTAAATTATGTTTTTTGAGTGCTTCGGATGTATGATTTAGTGCGCTTTTCTTGCTGCAGTCAAGTATTGTGGTTAAGTTTAAGTTGAGGTATGTTGCACTGGCTGCATTCGCGCTGGTTGGTGTGATTGTAGTAGTGTTCGGATGTGAATCTTGTGACACCCACTCTCATTCGGGCTATTTGGATGCTTTCTTTTCTTGAAAAATTCTCGTGATAATTTGGACGGCCAAGGCTGGGGTTGTGCATTTTTAGAAAACAGTTTGTCGTTTGCCATGATTTCTCTTTTGAGATTCTGAGGTGTGTTTTGATAAAGTTAGTAATGGCGGATGTCAAGCAAGGAGTCTGAGCTACAAGTGGCATGCAAACCGCATGTTTAGCAGCTTTGTCGGCTAGCTCGTTGCCTGCTATCCCCACATGTCCTGGAATCCATAGCAGTTTAATATCGCACCGTATATTAATCCGGCTGAGTGCAAACCTGTGAGCTTCACTGTGCTCCTCTGTTAGCGCTTTTAGGACATTCAAGCTGTCCGATGCAATGACGGCGTGTCTGTTGTTTATTGCTGCGTGGTGCAAAGCGAATTTGATTGCTGCTAATTCTGAGTTAAATATCCCTGATTCCGGTGACATAAGACCTTGGTGAATTGTTGTACAAGTTCCGTCGATCTACTGTTCTACCACGGCAAAAGTCGGCGTTTCTCTGAGCAGGGAGCCATCGGTGTAATAGAACACATCATTTGGATGTCTTGCTTTGTAGCGTAGAAAGTTTTGGTTGTACACTTCCGGAGGTGTGTTGATTTTGGTGAATCTGCTCATTGATATGTCTATTGTTATGTTTGTGGTAGTATTCTGTTTGTCTGGAGGTTTCGGTGGAATAGGGGTGTGTGTATCCAACAGGTACTTGAAAATGGCTTGAATGCCGCAGGTGCTTCTGTGGCTCTTGTGCTTACGGTTTCCGCTTGTTGAGAAGCTCCAAAAAGTGTTGTGTAGTGGATGTGTGGTAGTTACAATGGCTTTGGCGGCTAGTTTTGCTGAACGACTGTTGACTAACCACTGAAAGTTATTGTAGCGTGCTTCGATTTTGGCGGCTTCCGTCGGTGTAGCCATCAGGAGACCAGCTGCTTTTTTGAAACAATTATTTAAAACTGTATTTATTTTATTTTTGTTCGTTTCAGAGGTGTGTCCGTAAATTGTGATACAAAGGTTTAGTGCTCCTTTCGCAAGTGCCTGGCATATGTTTATTGCGATGTCAATGTGAGGTCCTTTATTCCGTGTGCATATTATTTTCAGTAAATTAAGTAAACCGCCAAGCTTTGTTATGGTTGATTTGATATGCTCATTCTATAATAGGTTCCGAGTGAGTGTGTCGCCAAGGATTTTTATTTTTGTTTTGAGTTCTATGTTAACATTTCTGAGCGTGATCGAGGTTGTACTACAGCTTTTCTGTCTGCAAATGTTTTGTTAGCTGAGATAACCGACCCGGTTTTCTGCGACCATTCATATATTCTTTTGTCTAGTTCATTTAGGCTCTGAGAGACCTTTTCTGGGGTACCTGAAGCTAGTGCCCATCTATTTTGACTAAAATTCTTCTACGGGATAGGAAAGATAGTGCTGACTTGAGGAGATTTTTGGGAAGACCCCATTCATGCAGCTCTTTAACGACGTACGTGCATACTACCCGGTCAAACGCTTTTTCAAGGTCCTCAGATATGACTACACAGTGCTTCTGGGCTGTTATGCTACTCTTGATTTTTGTTTCGAGCTGATGACAGAGTGTATGTACTCCGCAATTTTCCATGTAGGCGTGTTGTGTTTTTAAAATCTTTTCATCACACGCTTTCCATAATCTGCGTGCAATTATTTTGTCAAAAAGTTTCGATAGTACAGACAGTAAAGAAATGGGGCGATAACCTTCGGTGGAATTTTGGTTCTTTCCAGTCTTCGGCACAGGTATTAAGATGGCTTGTTTCCATTCGTGTGGGTAGGTTCCAGTTTTCAGTATGGCGCTATATAGTTCACATAATCTTGTTTTGAGGGCTGTTGATGCATTTTTAATCATGTTACAACTGATTTTGTCTCTACCTGGCGTTGTCCCTTTACTTTTCTTTAGTACTATGTTTAATTCGAGCAATGTCACATGGTCGAGAGTGTAGTTCATTTTATCTCCGAATCCTCTCCAGCTGTCGATATCAATGCTAGCCTTTTCTTGTATCAGGTTGTTATTGAATTTATCGTTTGAGGCTATCGAGCACCATACTTCTCCGAAATGATTTGCTACTTGTTCAGGATGTGTTAACATGGAGTTATTAGTTAGTATTGGTGGAAAGTTAGGGTGGCTATTTGTGCGGATACGTTTCACTTTGGTCCATAGTGTGCGGACATCAAGTGAAGGGTTCAAATTGTTTCCATGTTTCTTGTTTTGCCATTTTACAAGCTCGTCTGACTTGTGCGCATAGCTTTTTGTAAGCTAAAGTCGTTGTCGGATTTTTGTGTTCCCTGAACTTTTTCCAAGCCTAATTTTTCTTCTTTATCAGTACACCGATTTCGCCGTTGAACCACACAGGATTATTAGTTTGTTTCGGAGATCTGGTGGTTGGCATGGACTCGTTTGCTGATCTTCTCACAATCTTTTTGATCAAGGCTGCCTCCCTGTTTATGTTGTTTGCCTGTGTGTACTGGGAGCTAAAGGAACTCGTCTGGTTGCGGAATATATCCCAATTTGCTTTGGCTTCGTTAAATTTGCCAATAAATTGTTTTTGCATGTAGAAAAATTGGGAAGTGGTCGCCTGCGATAGGTTGGGATGGGCAGGTCCAAGACAGGGATACTGCCAAGTCAGCACATGCCATAGATACATCTACCGAGGTTAGCGTGTTTCTAGTGTTAAGCAGTGTTGGCGCGCCGTTATTTAAAATTACTAGGTTACGGTCGTGAGCAAATGATTCCCACATGTTTCCGCTCCTGGAAGTGTATTCTGACCCCCAGAGTGTGTTTTGTGCATTTAGATCCCCTGCGACCAGATGATGGGCTGTATTTGTAGCTGGGATATCTTGAAGAAGCTGTGGTGTTAAGTTGATGTCGGTTTCTTTGTAGATATTTGTAATGTATAGGTCTTTTAGTCCGTGTATGATTATAGTTTGATGGAGAAGTTGAGTAGAGGATGTTAAATGATTTGAATCGTTTAGTGTGTTTTTAACTAGTATCGCTATGCCTGACTTTGCATATGTGGTGTCTTTGTTGTGGTGAAAGATTTGATAGTTAGGTAAGTGAAGAAATTGTTTATTTTTTTTGTGTTATATGGGTTTCTTGTAATAATATGATATCTGGCTTGTCTGTGGAAGTTAAGTATTCCAGGGATTGCGCTATAATGCGCACTAATAAGGCGTGCGTTAAT
Source organism: Merzomyia westermanni (assembly GCA_949987695.1). Taxonomy (NCBI): domain Eukaryota; kingdom Metazoa; phylum Arthropoda; class Insecta; order Diptera; family Tephritidae; genus Merzomyia; species Merzomyia westermanni. The sequence continues at coordinate 123,960,249 of OX465291.1, read as the reverse complement.
TGTGTTGGGTTGCGAGCTGATACGGCGTGCGTTGTGCGTTATACGGCATGCGTTGTGCAGTAATGGTGTTGGATCGCGCGCTGATACGGCGTGCGTTGCGCGTTATACGGCATGCGTTGTGCGGAAATGGTGTTGGGTCGCGCGCTGATACGGCGTTTGTTGTGTGTTATACGGCATGCGTTGTGCGGTAATGGTGTTGGGTCGTGCGCTGAACCGGCGTGCGTTATGCCAGCTGATGGCGCGCTGTGGCATTCCTTTTTTTATTTTTCCTTTAAAAAAATATAAAAACGCACCTCAAATTGCGGGAGCGCTGTTCACTGGGTCAAATTGGACGTTATTTTAATATTTTTTTTCTTTTTTTTTATTTATTTGGTTTTGATTCTTAATTTTTTTGCAACCATATTAATTTCGTAGGTGCATTGTTCTGAATGCTATTGTACTTATTTCCACAATTAATATTTTCTTTTCTTAACACAGTTGGACTTTTATTTTCTTCACTAGACTGTTCATGGCGTTAAGTTTTATTAAGTTTTTTGTTTTTTCTCCGATACTGCTATCACGACCATTCGTACCGTAAACAATATTACATTTGATTAGCCTCTATATGCGCGGCGGCCCCAGTGCGTTAAGAATTGCGAAAATTCCACATAACGGGCACTGCGACAAATGGAAGGATCCCGTTTGTTTGGGGTATGGCATGGCTCGGACTAGGCTAGAGAAAAAAACGGAGAAGTAAGTTGTTGTTTCCTAGTTATACGCTTTGCGCCAATAGACATTTTGATATCGGAGAACACGTCAAAACTCCGAAAATTTTGGTTCTAGTGGTTTCACCCCCACAGAAAAGATTTAAAAAAACATATAACCGGAGAAGCTGATTTCATGGTAAATAAAGCTTTTCACCCGGTAGACATTTTAATTAAGGAGAACCCGTCAAACTCCGAAAGACAATCCGCTTACACGAGGATTGCCAGGTTATCCACTGCTCCCGGTGGAAGCGCACGTGAATTTCCTTCTGAATCAATGCTCGGGGAGAATACTGGGCGAGTTGTCCCCGACCGCCAAAACGCCCAGATGAAATTGTAGGTTCGGTTAAAAAAAATTTTCAACAGTCTGGTTATTGTGGACGAATATCCGAAGCATGGAAACGGCCTATCAATTTCCCTGTCAGGTCTTCTAAATCATACAACGCATTCCCTACTTTTCGGCGGACTCGACACTTGAGATATTTCGGCAGGAATTTGGCGTTTATGCCTTGTTTAAAGTTACTCAAACCAAAATTTTTCCTAAAAACCTCCTGATCTTCCCTATAGTTAACTTGCCTAGAGCGCTTGTTATAAACGTTGTTTCCCCTATCCTTTGTCCGATCTAAATTCCTACGAATTTGCTCGCGAATATTGGACGACTTATTCGCCCTAGTTACTATTGGAACTTCATCTTGCCTAAGAGCGCCGAGTTTATTTAATATATTATATGCCGATGCGTGTTGAATCATGTTCTGACCATATAAAGCAAAGTATGGGGAGCACTGAATTGAGGTATGAAAATCACTTTTTAAAACTGCTAGAATTTCGGGTATGTGCTTGTCCCAGTCAGTATGATCCTGTTTATCTTTCAGAAAAATTCTTATTTTTGAAACAATTTCTCTATTTACGCGCTCAGACGCGTTAGCCTCTGGGGAGTATAGCCCTGTCCTGATATGGGTTACCCCGTAATTATCTAGAAATTGTTTCATCTCCTTTGAGATAAACTGTTTGCCGTTGTCGCTGTGGATATACCGAGGGACCCCTACAGATTGAAAAATCTCTTAAGTAAAGTAATTCATAACATTTACCGTCGTCGCTTTCTGCATGGGCTTCAACCAAAAATACTTTGTAAAATGGTCCAATACTATAAAGAGAAACGGATTTCGCTGATTTGTTGACTTAACAGCCTTGCAGGTGTCGCATCTCCCTACATAGTCTCTAACATCCCTAGCCTGCCGTGGCCAGAAATATTTCTGCCTAACGCGTTCCAAAGTTTTCTGCCAACCCCCATGGTAACTCCTGTTCGCATCATGTGCAAGTCGTATAGCTTCTTCGATTAACCCTACCGGTAGCCACACCCGCCATAACGAGTCCTCCTCACCCTCCACACCTTTACGAAATTTGACCCTTTTTAAAACCACGCCATCCATTATACTTAAATCAGGCAGCGCCTCTTTGTTCTCCAAAATGGTTCTACAAAGACTTAAGTACTCCGCGCTTTCAAATTCGGGCGATGCTAAGTCAATTTGGTGAGGTATGCTCGTCTACATCGAAACGCGAGAGGGCATCCGGTACTACCTTCAGGGTTCCCTTGCGATGTTCCATTGCGAAGTCGTATCTTTGAAGCAGGAGTGACCATCTAACCAGCCTCCCACTCAAGTCCTTTTGTGTCATTAACCACTTGAGACTCGAATGGTCTGTGATAATTCGGAATGGCAAACCCTCTACGTACGGCCTAAAACGCTTGACGCTGATAATGGCGGCGAGGCATTCCAGTTCGGTCACCGTATAGTTGCGCTGGGCATTATTAAGTTTCTTCGACACAAAAGCGATTGGATGCTCAGCGCCCTCGTCGTCGATCTGAAATGGCACGCCACCCACACCTATTTTGGACGCGTCGCACTGAATAACAAATTCTTTCGAGAAATCGGGTTGGGCCAAGACAGGAGCAGAACTAAAGGCTACCTTGAGCTTTGCGGAGGCCTCTATTTCCTCAGGAGTAAGTTTAAAGGGTCCTAGCGATTTCCGAAGGCAATCGGTCAAAGGCCCTGCTAAATCAGCAAAATTTGTAATAAACGCCCTGTAGATATGCCACGCCCACGAACCTACGAACCTGCCAAGGAGACTTAGGAATTGGGAAGCCTTTAACTGCCTCTATCTTCCCTGGGTCTACCTTCAAGCACCCGCTACCTATCAATTACCCTAAGTATCGAATTTCTTTCTGACAAAATTGGCTTTTCTTTACGTTTATTGTCAGGCCCGCGTCCCTCAAACATTTTGCTACTTCCGTTAACAGGCTCTGGTGGTCCTCGAAGTTAGTGCTGCATACCATCAGATCATCCAAGTAGACGAAGACATTCTCCCGCAACCGCGAGGTCACTGCCTTATCCATCAGACGGCTCATAGTCTGCGGTCCATTGTACAGCCCAAAGGGCATCACCTTAAAATGGTACAGAGGCTTCCCAGGAACCGCGAATGCTGTCTTCCCCTTTGATGATTCCGTCAACTTGATCTGGAAAAACGCGTCTTTCAGGTCGATTCCACTGATGAAGTGGGTATCCTTCAACCTGCTCTATAGCCCATTGATATGCGGCAACGGGTAGGAATCCTTTTTCGTAACCGCGTTGACTTTTCTGGAATCAATACAAAGCCGGACTTTCCCTGGTTTCCGAACCATCACCACAGGACTACACCACGGCTAGTTCCGTTCCTCAATAACTCCCATTTCGAGCAGCCTAAATATCTCGCTAAGGGGGAAAGAGGGAAATGTTTGCTTTTGCTTGGAACCGCATCGCCCGTGTCAATGTGATGTTCAACTAGCTTTGTTTGACCCAGACCCAACTTCCCAAACGACGGAAACATATCTACTACATTCTGCAGCTCGACCTTCTGCCTTGTTGTTAAATCATGAAAAGTGTGGTCCTGTTCCCTTTCTTCGCTAATCTCTAGACATGCTACACTGGGGAATATATCAGGTGCTAACGCAAAAGCTCTCCAGAAATCAACTCCGAAATAGGCTTCCTGAAGAAGCGAAGGAACAAGATAAAAACGAATACATTTGGTAGTATTTTTAAAAGTCACTGGTAAAGAAACAGACCCCAATATTTTCTGCTTGCCGCCACCCGCCGTGTATACGAAAGCCTGTAGTGGGTGGTATTTAAGTCCGATTGAATCCAAAAACTTTTCACAGTCCTTCCCGAGGATAGAGACATTCGCGTCTGAGTCCAGCAACCCTACCATAAAGCTGTTTTCTATTTTTACTCGCACCAGAGGCCTTTCATCCTCGGTGAGCACCAAAGTAGTGCCTTGCAAAAGTTTACGCTCCTGTACTCGCCTATAATATCTCTTCCTATATTTTAAAATGTTTTCGGACACAAATGACTCTAGATTGTTTTTGAAAATTCGCGACCTAACTAGCTCGTAATTGGTTGCCCTCTGTTCCAAACTAGGCGACAAACTGGCCTGACACGCAAAATCTCTTTTCGAAGCTTTCAAAATTTTTATTGGTTTAGAAATTGCCGTTGATGACCTAGGACTATCGGAATCAGAACTATTGGAGCTATCTGTACTATCAATAAAAGTTACTATTATTTTTGGGTATTCCTTCGCCCGAGTGCCACTACTCCTGAAGACTCACCACTTCCATGCAACTCACTGCTCGCTAGGGACCTACCACTTGGTTCAGCACCCGAGACGACTCCTCGAGCACTGGCTGATATGGGGGCTATGGCACCGAACGAGTTTCCCCCATCTTCTCGCTCGGGTATTGGTTTCCCTGCCGGCGATGGTCCTTTGGACACTTCGGGGTGAACACCCCTCTATGCCCGCACTTAAAGCAAAACGGGTTCCTAATGGGTTCCTCACAATAAATGTATGAGTTGCCCATGGCCTGACAATTCCAACATTGAATTCCTGAATAGTCCGGTTTCCTATTACGTTTATACTCCAGCGCCTCTACCTGCGGATCAGGTTCGCAGTCCTCACTTCCCATCCTACTATCAGGTGTTATCGCTCGAGCTTCATTAACGTGCCGTCCAGTATAAGTTGTACCCAGGATCTTGCTTTCTTTTAACACTTGCTCTCCCTTTCGTGTTATGTCGAGTAAATCATGCAATGTCCTGGCATTGAAAAGCATTAGTTTCAAGCTACTGTTGACGTTTCGTTTTATTATGTCGATCAGTAGGGCCTCTGACATTGGTTCTCTAAGACGTGCGCTTAGCGCTACTATGTCAGTGTGAAACACGTCGTATGACTCACTTAGGGTTTGCTTACGCATTGAAATCTCCATCATAATCTCGTGGTCACTTTTCAATGTTCCAAACTCACGCTTCAGGGAATAGCACAAAAAAGGATAGTTCGCGTTTGGGTTCTGCTTGGTAAAAAGCCAGTACCACTCTTCAGCCCGTCCTGATAAAAATAAATGAAAGCTTGCCACAAGTTGGTCGCTAGAGCATCGAGTCCGCTCACATAGGGTGTCCAACTTAAACAAAAAATCAGCGACGCTTCCAGTACCATCGAAAGAGACCTTCCAGTCCTGTGGTTTCACCGCCATGCCACCGGAAACAATGTTGGCTTGATTGCTCACGAAGGTCTGTGCTCGGTAATTTTCTCCCTATTACTATTCCTGGTATAGCTCGCACCGGGTTGTGGAGAGGTAACTGCCGCGTTAAGTAAGTTCATGTTTTCCCTGATCGTCTTCATCTCGTTCCTCATCTCCTCCTGAGAAGTTCTGAACAGCTGATGTAGCGCGTTCACCCACGAATCTCCAGGAGGGGCCTCGGAAATATTCCTCTGTGTAGCGATCCTATCACCTAAAGTGTTAAGAGGTATAGGGTTTTCTAGAAAACCATTACCTCCCTCCTGTATTCCTGTCAAGACGTTATTCGGGGGAGATTCTGCATTGGCTCTGCTGCCATGGACGAGTCAAGGATATTAGTACTGCCTGGTCTATCAATTTTCTGGTTGGAGGCAGGATTCAATACGTTCCTGGTCGGATCTCCTCCGCCCGGACTACCTACTGTAGAATGCAGTACCAGAGCCGATTGGTGGGTTGTTTCGGAAGCGCTAATCTACCTCTAGGCTTGCGCCCACTTCCTCGTATAGAGTTCCTAGTTGTCATGCGTTCTGTCGACCGATCCATATTGAAAAAAAATCTCCTAACCACGTTAGATAAACAAAAAAAAAATAAAAAAAAGTGTTCGGTTACAAAGGGCGGTTGGAAGGTATAACCAGTCAAGATATTACCGACGATTGTAAAGTTTTGAAAAATAATTTTTTTAATTAATGCAAATTTTCCTAACCGATATTTGAATCAACTACTTGACGCGGATGTGTTAAAAAAAATAAATATATACATATAAATATACATATGCTGAAAGAAATTGATTATTAGTTTATATACGTGTTTAAATGTTATATGTAAAAGCAAAAACGGTATAAAGTTTGCAAAAGCTAGTTGTGTATTTATATATTTAATGGGAATGCTGACATCCCATCATTAGAAGGCATAGATATATTGGGCACAAAAAGATACAATACAAACAATACAAAAACAGACAAATGGATCCCAGTACTACCGCTATGCAGGGGTCGTTGCTGAAACTAGACCACCTGAGACTGGTTGCATACTGATCCACCATCAAAACAACAAAAATGAAGTTCAGTTTACAATTATAACCGCAATGCAGGGGCTGTCTATGGGACTGCCATCCCTGAGGCTGGTTGCAATAATGAAAACCAGTTAGGCTTAACGCTTAACTCCGCCGCAATGAAAGGAGCGGTTTGGAGCCGTCTCCCCAGACTTGCGGAGTGCGGAAACCATATACGTTAATCCCAGTTCATCCAACCGCAATGCACCGGAAAAGACCGGTTACTACTCTGAAACACAAAAATATAACAAAAATGGCCGAACAATATAAGGGGGCGCCGCGGGTGTTGTTGCGACGCCCTGGTGCTGACACTCCCTCATCCATGGCCATCGAGATTAGGTGCGTCGACCGGTAACCGGTCTTTTTCGGTTCGTTTTTGAATATTCAGGTTTTTTTTGCTAATTTAAATTTATCTTTTTTTTCTTTAAATTTAAATTTTGATTTTATTTCAAATATTTTCTTTTTTCCTGTTTCTTTTAAATTTAATTGATTTTCTGTTTTGTTCCGAGTTTTGACATTTGAATGTCAACGGTCTGTCCGTGGCATCCGGGTTTAACCGGATGTTGTTTTTATAGACGTTTGCGCGGTTTTTTTGCGTTTTCCCCCGCGTTTCAAAAGGCATGATATGACCTTTTCTCTGTTTATGGCGCAGGACGGTAAGGTTGGCAAGAGCCCACCCCAGCCGACAATGACTAGCCACAGTGCAACCTTAATATCATGCCGACCGCCTTCCTTACTGCTCCATTTTGACGCGATACCATAACATCTTTTACAAAAGATACATTTTTTTCACTTGATAATCCTTTGAAAGTTACAAAGCCGAATGTATTTTCTCACTTTCAAAAAGAAAAGTCTAGGTATTCTCCAAGTCAAGTAGCATTAGTTGAGCTGCAGTGGCGAAAGCTAATAACCGTACAGTGGACAACTGTGACCTCTACCACTGAATTTTGGGAGGAAGTCCGATAACATAAAAATTCAATAAACGAACCCCCTTTTTTAGAACTGGTCGAATTCGTATTTAACTTTTTGGTATAACCTTTCAGTAATGCGGAGTGTGAAAGAGTTTTTAGTGCCATGAACGTTTTAAAAACTAAGTTAAGGAACAGATTAAAAATTACAATGCTTAACTCGCTGCTTTATATTAGATGTTCGTTAAAACGCTTATGCAAATGTTGCACTAATCTTGAAATTACCGTGATCTCATTTCTATGATAAATACCCAAACTTTGTACGCAGACTCAAGCTCTTCTGATTCATCAGACGAAGAAAATATTATAAAATAGATTAGTTTGTAGTGATTTTTCTATAGTATGTGTTTCTTTGAAAAAATTCCAAGTCAAGTAAAATGGGCCTGATATGTGTTGAAACAAGAATAGTTCCTTTTAGTTATGTGTACAGCCTTATACACAAATAGTTAAAAATAAAATAAAAAATTTGAAATGGATTTCGTACAAAAATTTCTGACTTTATTTTAGCTTCTTTTTTTCTTAATTTTTGTCTTTTCTAACCTTTTTTTCCGACTTAGCCTCTTTTTTCTCTAACATCCGGTCACACTGGATGCGAAGCTTCGCGCTCTCTGAGAGCGCACTAAAGGTAGTAATTTTTTCTAACATTTTCCAATGATGATAGGTTCTGGAGCATCCGAATATACTTTTGGGTGCTCGGTCTATAAAACTCAAATTATAATTTTTTCTTATGATATGAATTAAAAATCTTTAGTCCTATTAATACGACATTTATTAAAAAAAAGCGCCTCAGGCGATTTTTAATTCCAAATTTTTCTTTTTTTTTTTGATATGAATTTAAAATAATTAGTAGTATTAATTTTGTCCACTTTAATTAAACTGAAAAATATTACGCCTCCTAATCTGTATATTTATCTAAATATAATTGCATTCTACATGCATTAAAAAAGTTCTATTAGTCTAATGCCAGTTCTGATCTCACATTTGTTTGAGCATGCCCTATGGAGAGACCAATTGCACCTATTTATACCAGAACAGGATCGAAAGGACTAACCAATTTCTACCCAAAGGGGTCCTGTCCGAGATGTCTTTTAAATCCTACGAGTATGCTACGCAAATTAAAATTGACTTACATTATATTATATCCAACTTAAGACTAAAGGGATTGACCGCGGATCACTCTTTAGAGAATAGTCACCCGATTTTTTTGCAGAATAAGCACAAATAAATACATATGCATATTTGTATGACATCTGTTGCAGTTGATAAATTGTACAACACAAGCATGTATAATTGAAACAACAATCATGAAAAAATTAACAACAACAGCAAAAAAGTTGAATGCAAAGATGCGTACAATATAGAATGCATATAGTGAACTAACAAGAAAATTGTTCTAAACTTTTTCAAAATTTCAACTAAAATCTAAAGAGAATAGAATAAATCAGGGACGGAAAAATGATGATTATTTTATTTATTTATTTATTTATTTCTTCTACACTATACAAATGAATTTATATAGTACTAGCGGACCCTCACCCGCTGCGCTGGGTGAAAGAAAAATAGAAATTAAAGGTGTTATTTGTGCCACGCCCCCTTTTCACATAACCCCTACTTTTATGCGCTAAAACGGTTTTGATACCCTATCGCTCTATAGCGATTTTCAGGTCCTTACCTTAGACCCTTCCACAGATATTCTGCTTGAAAATTTAAGTTTGTATGGGAGATGCCACACCCCTTTTTATGTGTGAGAATGCTTTTGATATCATATAGGTCTATACCAATTTTCAGGTCCCTACCTTAAACCCCTTTAGGGATATTCACCTTGAAAAATTAAGATTGTATGGGAGGTACCACGCCCCCTTTTTCGATAACCCCCCGTTTTATGGGTGAGAAAGGTGTTGTTATCCTAAAGCTCTATACCAATTTTCATGTTCCTACCTTTAAAACTTTTAAAGATATTCACCATGAAAAATTAAGTTTGTATGGGAGGTGCCACGCCCCCTTTTCTGATAACCCCCCTTTTTTGTGTGAAAATGCTTTTGATATCATATAGGTCTATACCAATTTCCAGGTCTCTACCTTCAACCCTTTCACAGATATTCTGCTTGAAAAATTTAGTTTGTATGGGAGGTGCCACGCCCCCTTTTCTGATAACCCCCTTTTTTTTGTGTGAAAATGCTTTTGATGTCATATAGGTTCATACCAATTTTCAGGCCTCTACCTTGAACCCTTTCACAGATATTCTGCTTGAAAAATTTAGTTTGTATGGGAGGTGCCACGCCCCCTTTTCTGATAACCCCTTTTTTAGTTATAAACCTTCTCCACATGTGTCTCTTCAATGTGGCAAAGTTTGGTTAACATCGGTTCAGCCATTCTCCGTAAAGTTCATCAGAACGCGAAAAACGGCTAAATTTTTATATATATAGATATTTTGGGGCTGGGCGACAAAGGCCATATAGCCCCGGGGAAAAACTTTAATTAAACTTCATGTAATAAGTTGGGAACATTCAGAGCATCTTTAAGAGTTTGTATAGTACTTTCTTGACTGCAATCGAGAGCTTTTGCTAAATTTATGTTTTGGTCTCCTGATACCGTGCGATATTTGAGTATATGTTCCACACTGAGTGTTGTTGTGCACCTACACAGAAAGAAAAAAGATAGGTTAATCTAACCGAAAAAGGTTGTTAATAAACCATTTTTCTATTTTACATTGAAAACACAAACAACAAGTACAATTCAGGTTGTTAGTCTAATCGACAAAAAATTGCTAAGCGAATTTCAAAATTTTTAACCATAAAAATAGTTAACCTAATCGTTAGAATTGTAGCATATACATTTAACTACAAAAAATGTTTAGGCCAACCTGTAAAATGGTAAAGTTACTATTCTTAACCACTGAAATAGTACAACTAGCCGAATAAAATTCTAACTTTACTATTTTGATTGTTTATCTAACCGAAAAGATCGTTTATACGCAATTCTCTTCTCTCTTTCTTCCCCCTATACGATGAAAATAATGGCAACTCGTGATGCTTTGTGCAAAATTTGACAACTTCTTCGTGCATATTCAATTGCAAACTTTTCGTGAACGTTGTTATTTGCGTAGGTGTAGTTTGAAGTGAAATTAAATTAATTAATATACAGGGCGGCGCAAAAGTAATCCTCCTATCAGAAAATGCTATAAATTTTGCGATTGGCCCCTAAAGTCAGTTCTGTTTTGACATTTGTGTAGTAAACACATGCGAAATACACGTTAATAAACAATGTTACGATACACTGCTCCAGAACGCGGAATATTGCTGACTATTTATTTGACCAATAATCGGTCGGGGCCAAACGGTTACTGTGAATGGTGAGCGCTACAGAGCAATGATCAACGAGCTCTTTTTGCCGCAACTTGATGAATTGGGATTGGAAAACATGTGGTTCCAACAAGACGGTGCAACAGCACACACTGCACGTGCCACAACCGATATGCTGAACATCGGAAGCTTACTTTTGCGCCACCTTGTATATTCAAACTAACTATCGATGAGTCTTAGAAATAGTGAATTGTTTTCGCTAAATATATTGAATGCTGTGGAGGCGGATGATCTGGATAATCCTGATCCAGAAGACACGGAATTTTGCAAATTGGTTTTGGAGTGGGGATTTTCACATAAAATCAGCGAATTTAAAGGTGAGTTGCAAATATGTCATTGTTATAGTTTTTAGTTTATATAAAGAAATTCCAGCGCAAGGAATCACATTGAAAAATTTACAACAAGTCTAACCTTGCTGATTTGTTTAAAAACGACACGATTGGTGCTAGAGCAGAATTTCGTCACCAACTCATAACTTGGAGGAAAGCAAACGTAAGTATTGTGAATCTCTCTGCGAACATATCTTGAAGAAGCTTTTTTGTCGCAAAATGTTTTTAGGGGTATAGCAACGTGTCGACGTGCGGTACAGCATCAGCCAATTCCGGTTTTATTGACTATGTGCAGCAGTGGCGATAGCGGATCAACAATGGAATCGACTCTCCTTCATGCTCACAGACATCCAGTTCATCTTCACATGACTTCGTAAGTTAATAGAGGGAGCACCTCACAATCCCGACAAATCATAAAATATTTTATAAATAATTGTAATTTTTAAGGATTTTCAGCAAGTGTTAAGTGCCCATCCAACTAGCGAGTATGTTCTGCGACTGGACAAACTAGATGACGCTGGGAGGAAGATCTTAATTGATGCCACTGTGTCCTGGTTTATTAAAAGAAAAATCAAAATATGCCGAAATACATTCCAATCTATTGCAAACAGGTTTAAAGACGACAAGGTAAACTATTTATTCATTACAAAATTATTTTCTAAATTTTCTCCTATTTTCAGTCGATTTACTACTACAAAGATCCTATTACCTTGAGACCAGCAGGCCTGTACAGGCTTGTACGATAAATATTACAACACATTCAATAGATTGAGGAAATCCGGTGAATTAGTGGACCCAGAAAGTTCAACTCCTGAGGCATCACCGACAGAAGAATATACATTTACTTTTTAGGATGAAAAATGTAACTAATGCCACCACAATAGCTTTTGTTTATATTGATTTCATATTTCTTTATGCAGCTGCATATGACTGGCTCAAACTTTTTGATTCGCCGTGGAGCACTGTTGAAGCGAATTGGAAAAAAACCTTCAAAACCAGACGACAAGAAATTTTGAACTCAAGTGGTAGCACATCAGAAAAAACCTTACGGACCTGGAAACTTTTTTCCCATTCATGTGGATGCAATCTGATAAGTGGATTTACAATCCAAAAAATTCCTTTTGAAATACTGCTATCATATTTGAAAATAATTTTTAAAGTCAGGGGTGCAAACCCGATTCGAACAGAACCGGTTTTTCAACCGAACGCCTGCTTTTTTCAGTCTAGTGGAGTCCAATCAACTTTAGTATAATAATGGCTGTGAAAATGATCGCTACAGAAATAAATTCAAATTTCACTTCAAAATTTAATAATGCTTTAATTTATTCCAGATTGATATTGACTTCAATGCTCTACATCAGAATTGCTCACAGCTAACAGAAAAATGGCAAGGTTTTAAAACCAAAATTATACCAATTTTGAACAAGAGGGTAAAGGACATTCAAAATCTTCGGCACTTGAAAAAAGTTAATGATATTGATAAAGGTTTGTTAACATTAGTAATAATAAGATTAAATTATTTTTATTATCAATATACTTGTATTTATTAAAGGTTCAGATCAACTTATAGCATTGTTACTACACGTTGTACTACGACCTAATATAAAGAAGAAGAAGCACTATCAAAGATTCTCAGCTCTCGTTTTTACTACAAGTTAGTACTGTGAACGATGTCGAAAATAAATTGGATAATCTTAAAAAATCACTCTATGCACGCGGTGAGACATTGCAACCACTAAATATCGCAATTGGCAGTGATTTGTGTAATTGAAAATTTTATGTTTACTATGACGACATTAAGTATGAGCTTCCTTCATTTTTAAGTGCTTTAGACATATGCTTTAAGACTTTCCATGTATTACATATAAAATACCCACAGGATAGCGTTGAGTTTTGGACGTTTGTCCAAAGATATTTTTATTCCATTGAATTGACTGAAGATAAAACTTCTCCAAATGTCCTTTGTTTGCTGAGCGACTTAATGTAATGTATTAAATATAGATAGGTAGTCACATAAATGTTAAGAACTTCAATATTGAAAAATTATAGTTAATATATGTATATATTTTTTTTGTTTAAAATGGTTCTGTGCTTTGTATGCAACAACAGTTTTGAAGATGTTGATAAACTCGTAAATCATTTGAAAAATGTTCACAATTTAACATCATCTAGTACTTTTTACTGTCTCCATTGAAGTCATTATTATCAGTGTTTGCGAACTTTCAAAAGCCACTTTAAGAAAGCGAATTCATGCATTTCCAATTTAATTCCAAAAGTTCAGAGGCTTACTGAATCCGAAAATAAAAATTTTCCATTACAATTAAACCGACGGCAATGCAATTAAGAACGTCAAGAAATGTACGAATTTTCTTATGCTGAGTTCGAAAATATTGCCCTACTATTTTTGAGTAAAATGCACAGTCAATCAAATTTCGCTCGATCTGATGCAGAACGACTTATTGATGACATAACAAATGATTTGCTTTTGCCAATAGCAGACTTTTTAGAAAATAGTATATTCGATTTTGCAGAACAAAAAAAAGTCCAACTCATAAACTTAGTTTCGTTTTTAAGAGATCCCTTTTCTAAGTGTAAAACATTTTACAAGTTTTTAAAGGAACTCAAAATGAGAAATTGCTTTGAAGACCCACAAGAATTCGACATTGACAATAGAATTGCGCCTGTAGTTCATCACCATGCAATTTCGTTAACAGGCAAACACAGTAAGGGTGTAATAATGCCATTACGATTTCAAATTAAACATTTCTTCGAACTTCCTAATGTATTAAAAGATACCTTGGAAAATACACAGGCATTCCTTACAAATGATAATGAAATTAAAAACATTGTCAATGGAAAATTATGGAAATCTAAAATGAGTTTATTTAGCGAAAAAACCGCAATTCCTTACATTATCTATTTCGATGATTTTGAAATTAACAATCCTTTAGGCTCCCATAGAGGGACACAATCAATAGCGGCTTTTTATTACAGTTTCCCTACTTTGTTTTTCATCTAATTACTTTTGTCGATATTGTTTATGTAATAAAGAAGAAACTTCCTACATTGTCGAGGAAATGGAAAGCAAACTTCGGAATGAGTTAAACTATGCAGAAAACCTTGCAACAGAAGATATACCAGAGAAGCGAATAAAGTTAACTGGTATATCTGAGAATTCCATTTTTAATGATATTAATTCATTTAATGTTGTGAATAATCTTACCGGAGATATTATGCACGATATTTTTGAAGGCGTTTGCCGATATGACGTTTCAAAAATATTACTTAATTTTATTGAATCGGAAAAATTCTTTACAATTGAAATTTTAAATGATCGTAAAAATCAATTTCAATACGGTGAAATTGAGTTAAGTAATAGATCTCCAGAAATTAAAATGTCACATTTGAAATGTCTAAAACTTAATATGTCAGCAAGAGAAATGTGGACATTTTGCCATTTTCTTCCGATAATAATTGGAGATTTAATACCACTAAACAGAAATTCGACGATGCGTCCTTAAATAAATTAAAGCTAAAAATTAAAAACCATCACACGATTTACGTACAACTATTTGGCCCGACTTTAAAACCGAAATTTCACTTTCTACTTCATTACGCTACAATCATAAGAAATGTAGGACCTCTTAAGCATATACTCGTATGGTGTTTTAGGTTCGAGTCAAAGCATAGAGAAATAAAATCGTATTACCTCTAGAAAAAATGCACCTTTGTCAGTCGCTGTTAAATGTATGTTGAAGTTTTCAAATCGGTTACTTTTAAATAAACGATTAAATGGCAACTTCATTTTCGAAAACCAATCAAAAGAAAAATTTGAAAACAAATATTACAGTAGCAAAGTAAATATAATTTCTTCTGAATGCGAAATATTAATGAATAAAAGTTACAATTTTATAACAAATGTTGAAATAAAAGGTACTACTTATAAACTTGGATATTTCCTGATGTCCAAATCTTTGAAATTATTTGAGATCAAAGACATTATTATACTTGAAAACAACAAAGTAATTTTCGTATGTGTTGAACACACAATTGCAAGGTTCTCAGATCATTTTCAATAATTTCCACTTATAAAAAGTACAGACCATTTTTATCTATTGGACCTTTCCGAATTATATTATTCACCTCTTAATACAACTCTTTCCCCTAATGGAACTACGTATATTCGTCCAAAATTTTTTTAAAACTATCGATTGATGAGAGTAAAACATATACACATATACATATACATTAAAAGTAATAAATAAAAATATATTTACTTAAAACTAATAATTTTTTTGAATTATTTCTTTTTGTTTTAGAGGTAAAAAATAATATTATAACCATTTTAATAGTACACAAATTATTTTGCATGGTAAAGAAACTAATTACCATGGTAAAAAAACTATTTTCCATGGTAAAAGAACTATTTTCCATGGTAAAGAAACTAATTACCATGGTAAAAAAACTATTTTCCATGGTAAAATAACTATTTTTCATGGTAAAATAACTATATTCCATGGTAAAATAACTATTTTTCATGGTACACGCACTTATTTCTATGGTAAAAAAACTATTTTTCATGGTACACGAACTATTTTCCATGGTAAGCTGACTATTTTTTGTGGTACTCGAACTATTTTCACGAACTATTATTGTAACAATTTTTAGTCGGTTAGATTTACAACGTTTTTCGGTCACGGCAATTTTAACCGTCTTTTTCGGTTAGATTTACCTCTCTTTTTCTTTGTGTGTAGTACATTCCCTTGGTCTGTTCAAAGTGATGTTGGGATGAGAATTTTGTTACACCGACTCTCATACGAGCTATGAGTATGCAGTCGTTCCTTGAGAATTTCGGGTTGTATTTTGGTCGGTCGACACTGTTGTTGTGTTTGTTTAGGAAGGATTCTGATAGAGACCACTTTTGATTCTGTTTCTCTTGAAGGAGTTTTTGTAAAAGTTTGTGATGATTGTTCTTAGACATGGAACTTCCGATATTAATGGCAGATTTTTGGTTTGTTTGGCTGCTTCGTCCGCTATCTCGTTTCCCTTTATCCCTGTATGTCCCGGTATCCACAACACTGTGATTTCTGCTCGCATTAACAAGGGATCTGGCTACACTTAAACTGTCGGTGCATATGAGTGCGCGACTACTTTTTGTGGTTGCAAGGTGGGTTGCGAACCGTATGGCTGCCAACTCCGCATTGTAGATTCCAGCGTTTGGTGGTAGTACCCTGTAAAAAACGTTGGAGCATCAGAGTACTCCAACACTTATCCTCATTCATATAAAAAAGGTGGTCCAATTTACATAGCGATGTCCGGTGACTGGATCACCTAATCCTATTCGGAGTACCATTTACTTTGCTTCTGAATAGTCTATAGAGCACCTACGTTGGAGTACTTTGAAAATGCTGCCAAAAGATTACTCTATAGAGTATTCTAGACGAAAGCGAGAAGGGAGTATGTGTTATTTTGAGGACCACCTACTCCCGCTCTCGCTTTGCTGTTGAATACTCTATAGAGTAATCCCATGGGAGTATTTTGAGAGTACTCTCACGTAGGTGGTCTATAGAGTATTCAAAAGCAAAGAAGCGGAGTACTCCGAGATGGATTAGGTGATCCAATCACCGGACATTGCCATGTAAATTGGACCACCTTTTTTATATGAATGAGGATATGTGTTGGAGTACTCTGATACTCCTTTAGGAGTATTCTATGGAGTATGAAACGGAGTATTTCCGTTTTTTGCAGGGTAGTGATTGATGAACGATTTCGTATTCGTCGGCAGCATTTTGTGCGACTACTGCGTATGTGGCTGTTTCATCGCAGAGGGAGCCATCCGTGTAAAAGCTTATGTCAGGAGAGCATTCGCCTTAAAAGCAATAAATGAGCAGATTGATAAATGTAAATAGAAAATTAATGTTTTTTAACATTCCTTTTTGGTCATGTATTTTGGTGCATGGGTTGTACTCTTCAATCAAGCACCTTGTGATAGACGACATTTTTCGTTTTATTATCAGCCGCTAGAACAAATAAAGCAGATGGTCTTCCGACGCGTGAGCATGCCTCATATAATTGACCATGAGAACATGGATTTTCTAGATTTAGACCACAAACTTACCAGAATTGGCCTTGTCATTGGGTAATGGTCATGTCAAAACAATAATTCATAGAAATTATATGGGCATGAAAATTTTGGCCCAATGCACGTTTACTTTGCTGGCTTTGCCTCGAGAACTGTCAAACTTTGTTTGAACTTCACTAAAATGTATGAAAGCTGGCCAAGTGACAGCCTTACTTTACTCGCTAAAGCACTTTACTGTGACAGCCTTGGAAGCTTCTATTTAAACTAAAGTATGAAAAGCAAGGGTGCATTGGGCCGAAATCTTGACGCTCCAATGTAGGGACGACAGTTACTAGCTTTGAAATTCACTGTTTCTCATTATTTGTAGTGTTATGTAAAATTAATATGCTTCATGCAAGGACGTACATATAAGTTGTTACCTTCCTCTAAGTGCTCGAATGCGCCGGACGAAGGACGTGACTCTTGAGTACGCTAGCTTGCTAGACCGGCTCCGCTCGTCGGAGTGGGTAGATTTTAAGGTGTCACGATCTCCTTACGCCAACTATGAAGGAAAACATCGTACTCGTAACAGCAGCTCATTTCGCGCTTAAATTTCTATTCTTGCCCGCCTCGGCGCCGCTAAATGAGGGCGACGATCTGCCTCACAGCCCGTCCGTCATGCTTCCAACATTCAACTCATCACACACCACTTATTTTCTTGAGCAATTCATCTTTTTATTATCTATAGAGTTTTGAGTTTATTTACTTCCATTACAATTCTGCGGAAAGTAGATTTTTGGTATGTGGAGTGAAACGAGTAGACGGTCCCGTTTTGAAAAACTTTTTCAAACCACTTTTGATGTTATCTGTCCCAGGACTCCACGCCACACCACGGCGGCCGCCATTAATTTATTTGTACATATATAAATAGCATCCCTACAACAACTGCTAACCACATTTTTTCAAAATACCAATGCATGCACAATTTATGTTTGAAAAATTTGGGTTCAAATAGACAGACGGACGGGGAGACGGACATGGTTAAATCGACTCAGCTCATCGTCCTTATTATTTCAGTTTACTTATTGATGGGCCCATCTCTTCTTCTTCTTATACTTACAAACAATTAATGTTCATTAAAGGTATGAAAATCAAAAAACGGTATATAACTTCCATATTGTAGTGGGGTATTAACAACTTGCTCGGATATTTTACTTGTGTGTTATCCGATTTGCTTAATTTTTAGGAGTATACTACATACCATTGAGAAGCAGCTGACCAATTTTGATTGAAATATCTAGTTCAAACTACAGGGTGGCGCAAAAGTAATCCTCCTATCAGAAAATGCTATAAATTTTGCGATTGGCCCCTAAAGTCAGTTCTGTTTTGACATTTGTGTAGTAAACACATGCGAAATACACGTTAATAAACAATGTTACGCTACACTGCTCCAGAACGCGGAATATTGCTGACTATTTATTTGACCAATAATCGGTCGGGGCCAAACGGTTACTGTGAATGGTGAGCGCTACAGAGCAATGATCAACGAGTTCTTTTTGCCGCAACTTGATGAATTGGGATTGGAAAACATCTGGTTCCAACAAGACGGTGCAACAGCACACACTGCACGAAAAATTTTTATGATGAAAAGTGGGCGGCGCCACGCCTACTTCCCCAAAGTTCACAAAATTTTGTTTGAGGTTGAGTTTTGCTTAAAAAGCTTATTATGTGTGCAAGATCTTATTGATAAAGCTTGCAGGTTATAAAAATATCACGTTTTACAAACAAATTTTGAAGAACTATGTTAAAAAACTGGGCGTGGCCGCATACCGATTTCGCCCATTTTTACAACAAACATTTATCTTTATATGTAAGTTAATATATGGTCAATTTAATTGATATAAATGATTTATTTCAAATAAATACTTTGAAAAATATTCTAAAAAAAATACTTAAATAGTTTTTAGAATAATCAAAGATAACATTTCTTGAAGAAATTGTAATAAAAAAAAATGTATAAAAAGAGCATTGAGTTTTTGGATAGACTTCAGTTTTGATTCAACTTTCATTCATGTTGAAATTTTATTTATATTAAATAAATTTTGAAAAGAAAATTATATTAATTTTTCATTTTCATTGGCGCCCAACAACAAAAAAAACTGTGAATTTTTAAAATCCTTATAATAGGATAAAAAGTATATATAGTTTATTCAGCAAAAATCCTTATAAAAGGATAAAACTAAAATCCTTACAAGAGGATAAAATTTTAATAATTGTGTAAAAAATATCCTTATAATAGGACAATATTAAAAAGTTTTGTGTGAACCAATCCATATCAAAGGATACAAACAAAATTTAGCGGGCTTTACCAAAAAGAAACTAATTAGTGTAAAAAAAATCTTTATAAAAGGATAAGGATCACAATTAGTAAAAAAGATCTTATAAACTTATTATATTTAAAAACTATAGGAAAATAAAAATCCTTTCGAAAGGATAACTAGAGACTTTATACATCCATAAAGGATTATAACTCTAAATAATTAAAAATCTTTGAAACGGAATTAAACACAAAATTTTCAAAAGAAACGAATTTGCGAAAAATTGCACAATAATTATGCAATAAAGTGAATAAACATTAAAGAAATGCATTTGCTCGTTGCGGTGAAAGTAAATAAATATAAATAATGTCATGAAAATCTCTGACAGCAATTGAACTTTTGAAATTAAATGAAAAATTTTATGGATAAATAAAAAAGAAAGACGAAAGTCAAAGAAATGTGTGACAACAATTTAACATTTAAAAAAATTTATACAAATTTTGTGAGAAAATAACAGAAGACTAAAGAAACGAACTTCATATATTATCATACATATGGAAGTCCTTTTATGTGAAATTAAAATTAAATTCCAAGCATTGTGGTGAATAACACTAATTAACCACTCCGAGACTGTGAGATTGCCAATCATCAATCAATTACAGAATATTATAGATGGGATTACAATAACACAATCAACAATCAATTTCAAACCATTTAAGCTTAGATTGAAGCAGCGTTCAAGTTCGTCAGATTCAATAATAGCTGTTCGTTAGTTAAGTATTTGAGTTATTGTAATTTTATTTACTATAATTTAGTTTAAATTAATTCACTATAATTTAATTTACCACACTTTCTTTTAATTCAGTACTTCAATTATATTTTATTTCGTTTTAACGAAACGTTTATTTATTTAAAAATTTTTTTTTTTTTTTTCTGTTTTTGCTGTTTAACTATGGTTGACCGCGGAACTGTTCTGAGCTTAGTAGAAGCTGCAATAGAAACAGCTAAAGATGAGTTGGGAGATCAGATTAGGGAATTATCTGCATCTCTTCAGAGGTTAAGTCCACCAAGAGTCGAAATACATACTCCCGTCTCTATAGTTCCCGGAGTTCAAAATACTCACACCGATTTAAGTTTAATTAAATCATTGCCTGAGTTTAAGGGAATTATTATTGAATACCCTGCGTGGAGGGAAGCAGCAAAGTTTGCATTAAATTATTATAATGAAGGTTCGGAAGGATATTATATTGCAATGGGTATATTTCGTAATAAAATAACGGCTTCCGCGAATGAAAATTTAAGCTCTTTTAATACGCCACTTAATTTCAAGGCAATATTGTCAAGATTAGATCTTCTTTACGCTGATAAAAGACCATTGCACATTTTGGAAAATGAATTAAATACGCTTAGGCAAGGCAATCAAACAATTGATCAATATTATGAAACCGTTGATAAGCAATTAACCTTAATTATAAATAAAAATATTATGACTTATAGCGGTAATGAAATTTTAACAAATGCCTTTAATCAAAAAGCTAGAGAAAACGCACTTAGAGTTTTTATATCAGGGTTAAGGCGTCCGCTTTGTGATACATTATTTTCTGTAAGTCCAATTGATTTACCTACAGCACTTGCCACAGCTCAAGAGCTACAACATAATAGGCAAAGGTATGACTTTGCAAATACGTTTGCTGCTGCAAGCTCATTTCAAAATTCTTCGTCTTCTTTTATACGTCGTAACAATTATAATCAACCTATCTACCGCGCCTTTAATCAAACGGGTACAGAACAAGTCCCTATGGAAGTAGATTATCAAAGCTCGAACTTTAGGAGGGAAACTGATTTCAAGAATAATTTTATGAAAAATCCGCAGAACCAACAGAATCATCCAATACAATCAAATTTTCAACAGAATTCTACTTCTAGATTATTTAAGTATAATAATCCCAAAAGAACACATGAAGTCAATACTTCTACTCATTAAATCATTATTTGTATTATTAAATCATTTTAAAAAAACTAAGCTTATTGTTTCTGATAATGAAAAGTCGTTTCAGTCAAATACAATAAGTAACATGTTAAAAAATCACTTTGATGTGGATCAATTTTTTATACCACCTCTTCATAGTAAGAGTAATGGACAAATAGAACGGCTTCATTCTACATTAATTGAAATAGCAAGGTGTTTGAAGATAGAAAAAAATATTACTGATGTAACTGATTTAGTTCTTTTAGCAACATATCATTATAATAACACAATTCATTCAGTGATACAGGCAAAACCTATTGATGTAATTAACTCGTTTTCAAAGGAGCACTTAAGTTCTATAAAAGCATTACTAAGCTTAGCACAGAACAATATTTTGAAACGGTCAAATGAAAGAAGGAGTTTTAAAGAAGGAGAATTAGTTTTCGTACGTAGAAATAAACGTTTAGGTAATAAACTAAATAAGGTATATGAACAAAATACTGTACAAAAAGATCTTGGAACAACAGTTTTAATTAATGGAAAAAAAAATCCATAAAGATAACGTTCGTTGATAATGATTTATGTAAAATTAAATTGAAATTTTATTAAAATATTAATCTTACACATTTTTAGCTTTTAAGAATTTGATTTTTAAAGATTATTTAAGTATTTGTCGAAACGGGGACGTTCCGATTTGAAAAGGGGGAGTAGTTAATATATGGTCAATTTAATTGATATAAATGATTTATTTCAAATAAATACTTTGAAAAATATTCTAAAAAAATACTTAAATAGTTTTTAGAATAATCAAAGATAACATTTCTTGAAGAAATTGTAATAAAAAAAAATGTATAAAAAGAGCATTGAGTTTTTGGATAGACTTCAGTTTTGATTCAACTTTCATTCATGTTGAAATTTTATTTATATTAAATAAATTTTGAAAAGAAAATTATATTAATTTTTCATTTTCATTTGTACAACATTTTCGCCAAATATTTTTATAAGTCAATTTTTTCCGGAGATATGGCATACAAATTTTTGTGGAATAATCCCCCATATTAGGGGCGGGCCACGCCCATTTTCAAAAATTTATATTTTTCGACTTTCTTCGTTCACGGACACTTTGAAAGTGAAATATAAATGAAATAAAGCTTTTGTACGCAAAGTTATTGCCTATTAAATATATCTATGATCCTTTTCAAAATCTGTCGTATAAAAGTAGGTGGGGTTCTTAACCAATTTCTCCCATTTTTTTCCGGAACATACCTTGTATTAATGTTAATATGTGTGCTATATTTCGTTTCGATATCTTGAACGGTTTCTGATTTATGATTAACATTACTTATAAATTTGACTTAATCAAAAGTGGGCGGTGCACTTCCAATCACGACTCACGTGCCCGACCGCCACCAAAATAGCTTCAAACTCCGTAGATTTTCTGATCGGTTAATTGAAGTAAATGGTATAAGTATCGCGCCACGATGAATATACTTTCGGATGAGCAAAGACAAATTCGTGGATAAATAATTTATTTTATTTCACGAAGTTACCTCAATCGCCAAACTCCAAAACAAGAAAGAGAGACAAAACAGGAAAAACTCCTCACTGCCGCGAATAGCTAACGCAGATCTTTTGTGGATCACGCCGAATTTAGCTTCTAGTAACGCTCGCAGTGCTCTATTACCTGCGCACGGCTAAACAACTATACACACTTTTTGGCGCAAGTCAACCCTAACAAAGTGACCGCTGTCATATCGCAGGTAGGTAATTTACCACGCCTTAAAATTCTTACATTCACTGTGTTTTAATTGAATATTTACATCAAAAAAATTGTGAAACTCAGTAAAACGCATAATCTCTATAAGAACTGAAAAATATATTCTCAAATGTTTAAAAAAAATCCTAGTTCTCAAGTTGAGATTCGGCATCCCTCATTATTTGTTGAGAATTTACGTGGTATTTTTCTCACATGTCTTACGCAAACCTACAATTTTAACTTGCAGATAAACTACCATACCATATCCTTAAGGATGATATCTACTGTTAACCCTTATTGTTGTTGTCTTTAGCGACAAAAACACTTCCCGAAGGTTTTGAAGTTTCCATATTTGCTTATGTTTAACATTGCTTTCCTAATCTTTCCAACAAAGCAACTCTTCCTGATCTCAGGAGAGCCGCTGAAACAGGGCATCGTCGCCAGTGATCAATACAATAACAACAACTAAAGCAAAAATCCATGGCACACAACAGAGGCTCTTGTAGTGCGACTGCGTTCGCATCCATCATACGTCATACGCTTGCCAACACTAAGGTGTCGTTACAGCCCTGTATACAATTGGTACTCCGAAAAACAGCTGACTTATCGGCAGTGATACTAATTGTGTACAGGAATGCAGCGAACGGGACCTTTGGCGTGGGCAAGCGTATGAGCGAGAGTGGAGTCTAGATTTGGAAACTGAATGCGCCGGTATCTATTTTGCCAACATATACACGTAGTGTTACAAAGTATATATTATAAATATAACTGAATAAATTATATCTATAGTTTTGTTAAAAAGTAATAACTGAGTGGTTTTTTTATTAAAGTGGCAAGTACACGGAAGGTGGGGTTTAAAAAACACGACTGGTTCCACCACACAAAATGTGGATAACCAATGACTTTATATTATATACTGCTCCTATTATTTTATACTCTGTAGTACGAATACTTCACTACCAACCAGCAGTGGATAAAAATCTGGATAAACAGCGAGTCGCGCTTACCAAACAACTGGATAAAAAAGTGGGCAATTTTGTTCGGCGAGGTTCACTTTTTAACCATGTTGAAAATATTTTTCCGTGTAGGTGTGAGTGCATACTTTTAGGCACTTTTGGTTTTCCATACGAATTCCAAAAATATGCGTTGGTGTTAGTAAAAATTTGTGAATTTGTAGAATCGGAGTTTCACCACTTTTAGCTATGGTTGGTAGGGTGGTTTTTCATTGGTGCACTACCAACATTTCGCACTCACAGTGAGAGCCGATCACACTAGTAACACAATAACATGCATGACATGTCTACTCACACAACTACGGCTCTATAGTGTGAATGACATTTGTGTTAGTGTATTTTGAAAAAATGTTTTCAATATTATAAGTAATTTTTTTTTAGTTTTTTTGATTGACGGCACTGCAGTTTGGCAATACCTATCCATAGTGGGATAATTTCCCTCAACTTGCGGATTTGTATTATAGATGTGTCTTTGAGTTTTATTATGATAAAAAAAATAATCATCACTCTTGGGCGAAACAAGAAAAGAATCATTATTTCCGTCCCTGATTTATTCTATTCTCTTTAGATTTTAGTTTGAAATTTTGGAAAAGTTTAGAGCAATTTTCTTGTTAGTTATTGTACGCATCTTTACATTCAACTAACTTGCTGTTGTTGTTATTGCGTTTGTTGTTGTTTTTGTTAAGATTGTTATTTCAATTATACATGCCTTTGTTGTACAATTTATCAATTGCAATAGATGCATAGACGGATACTCATACAAATATGCATATGTATTTATTGTGCTTATCCTACAAAAAATCGCGTGACTAGGTTCTAAAGAGAGTGATCCGCGGTTAATCCCTTTAGTCCAAGGTTGGCTATAATATAATGTAAGTCAAATTTAATTTCTTAGCATACTCGTAGGAGTTAAAAGACATCTCGAACCGTACCCGTTTAAGTAGAAATTGGATTAGTCCTTTCGTACCGTTTCAGGTATAAATGGGTACAATTCGTCTCTCCATATGACATGCTCAAACAAATGTGACCAGTTAAAACCATATAAAGAGATAGAATTCCTTTATATTGAAATAAACATGCATATTAGGGCGGGTAATAATTTTTAGTTTTATAAAAATGTACAAAATTTCGATGGCTGAGTGGAAGGGGCCCTATCTAAAAATATTTTTTGAACTGTCCCATCTCAGAAGTTATCCGGGTAGAAAACGTCAAAAATGTTTGCCTAGGGCCTGGCTAAAAAAGCATAACCTAGACAGCTTGTTAATTTTAAGACAAGGTCTGGGTAGTTTTGTCTACCTAGGCCCTGCCTAGTTTTTCCAAGGGGATGGCCATTAAAAAAAAATGTTCATTACCTCTGAGGCAGCATCGAGCCCGGGAAACTCCACATCACAGTCGTCTTCTCTAGCCACTGGGCTATTACAATCAATGAAATCTTTTCGGCACTGGAACAACTTGAATTAAACGCCCTGGATTGGAAAAACTAGGCCGGCCCAAGTAAGGAAAAAATAGACTGGCACTGTATTGGAACAACTAAGCTCATGCAAGCTAGGCATGACCTCTACAGGTTTTATGACATATTGTCCGCAAACTGAACAATCGTGGGAAAACCAGGCAAAAATAGGAACAAATAATCTGCTAATTTTTCCAATCAAGATAAATTGCCAGTAAATTGGGGAACATATGCTTCCCAGCCAGAGATCTGGCAGGCCCTAGTCAAAGTTGCCTATACTGAACCTAGGCCCTGGCTAGATTTTCCTAGATTATTTTTTACCCGGGGCCCTCATTAAAAACTTTGGATTTTTTGCATAGGTACCAAGTCCAGCAGATCAAGTTATTCGTTAGGACCTGTTGTATGATGACGAACCATTCAGAGGCTAAAGCATAATCATTTATTTTGAGGTACATAAGTTGTAGCTCTGAAGTGTTATAGTCCATTGACCAATGAATTAAGATTAACAGTGGAAAAAAAGCACTTGGTTGAATAGTTCAGCTACAGATTTGTAGTAGCTGGGTTGACTAAAGGACAAATGTGGATACAATCATGTAAGTTTGTTCCTACATATTGAGCTCTGGAGCAGATTAAAGGTTACAATACACACAGCTGGGGCAAACGAATACTTCACGCTGTCTCTGCAACTGACTTTGATTCAAATTTTGTTTCCCATATGCTTTTGTTGTTTCTAAGAAAATCCAAGCACAGCTGCTTGAGAGACTTTCAGGCGTCATGCAAACTTGACACTGTTGTCATATATACGCCCGAACTACCCACATCCCAAGTCAAAAGCACGTACTCTCTTGTAAGCCGTCCAGCTGGCGTGCCTGAAAATATAAATTTATGAAATACAAACATACAAACACGGTTGCCAATTTGGTGTATTTGGCCGCAAAATGGTAATTTTTGTTTTGTTTCGGTTTTGGTACGGTGGCGAGGAAATCATTGCTTTTTCGAAAGGATATAAGTTCCCCTACTTAAGACTACATCTACTTTGACTTTGTGGGCAGCTCCGAAAAAGTTTGGTCAGGAGTCTGCTAAGCAATAACTTGGCTATTGAATTAGATATGTGTTGTTCGCTGGGATCACGTAGGCTCACTCCCATGACCGATGGGAATGAGTCGGGTTTCTTGGCCAAAGGGTATTAATTCAACCCCGTTCAATGTGCTTCCGCCTTAACAGAACGTCGCATTGTTACAACAAAAACAGAAAGGTCTCACTTCATCCCTGGAGGATCGCGGAGTGAAATCATCGAGTTACTTCAAGCTTAGTTGTACAACTTTTGCTACAACTAGGATTAGGTTCTTTATCCTTGTATTACTTATTGGGGAGAGAGGTTGGTGTTATTCGGAATCACGGGCCTTGTGAAAACGAAAATCATTATGGTTGGACTAATATTACATAGAGCCTTTATACAACCGATTGTTCTGATAAACGGGTACAGCAGGGCACAACGGAAGATGGCGCTCTCCTTACTTACTTATAAATAACTAGAGATCGCCCACTGGTTGAAATTCAACCACACAACTTTATTTTATTTGAATGGTTTGCTATACCTTTCATTCGGCTTTCTTTTTGCTTCCTTTCCTTTATTTTCCTTTCCTTATCTTACCATGCCTTTCCTTTCCTTTCCATTCCCTTCCTTTCCTTTCCTGTGCCTTCATTTTCTTTACTTTCCTTTAGTTAAATTATCATTCATTTCCTTTCCATTCCCTTACTTTCCTTTTTTATTCTTTCCTTTCCTTACCTTTCCTGTCCTTCCCTACACTTTATTTTAATATACTTTTTGTTATTCTATTTGATTTTATTTTATTTCAATTCACACAAACCCAACCACAAATACAAAAATAAAACAAATTCCGGTGTTGAATACTCTTTATGAATAATGTGACGAATTCGATGATTCCTTAATTATCAACCCTGGGTTCGATCACTATAAAGTCAAATAAACACACACGCAGATATTGTAACTAAAAGCTAGTTTTATTTACTAGTAATAAACGCAATACAAATTTAAGAGTTTGGTAACTTCGCAGTAGTTCAGTGAACAACACTTGAAAATAAACTGATCAACCTGCCTTGCTTGGTTACTGCCTTATATAGTCCGACAGGGTGCTTGCCTATGCACCGAGAACTTTCTTGGTTATTCGCTCTTCGTGTTCTCGAAGGATCGGTGTTATTTATTGGCATCTCCTCTTTGCATCGTATTCGCAAACACTCGCGCCATCTCTTTTCCTCTTCCTAGTTACACGCTTGCACGCTTAAGAGTATCGTATTGTTATCCCTGTTGTGTTTAACTAGTAGTGGGAGTGTTATTGAGTTAGGGATGGTACATGCTTGAGAATAATCGCCACACTGCCCTCCACCTAAGTCTGATCGGGACGATCAAATGCAGCTAGCCTTTCTAAATGGACCACCTTCATCTTATTCCTTGGTCTTCCCATAGTTTGTATGCGATATACCACATCGTTGATCCGTTTTATGACTTTGTGTGGTCCTTCCCAGTTACATTGTACTTTTGGGGACAAACCTTTCTTACGCTGTGGGTTGTATAGCAGCACTAAATCTCCTTCTATAAAACCTTCCGAATTTATTGCTTTATCGTACCTGGCCTTCATCTTATCGCTCATGATCTTAGTCCGTTGTCTCACAAGGTCGTGAATTTCTCTCATTCCCTAACGTGCTCTTCCAAGGTTCTATTGAATCGTTCCGCCATGCCATCTGACTGAGGATGCAGTGCAGTTGTTCGAGTTTTCCGAATCCCAAATGTCTTGCACATTTCCTGGAACACAGCTGATTCGAAATTTCTGCCTTGGTCAGACTGTATCTCCATCGGTGCACCAAACCTAGCTACCCCATTGTTAGTAAATACTTCTGCTATGGTTTCTGCCTCTTGATATGGAATAGGGTACACTTCTGGCCATTTGCTGAAATAGTCCATACCTACCAGTATATATTTGTTTCCGAGTTTGCTAGTAGAAAATGGACCAGCTACATCCATGGCTATCCTCTCAAATGGCGCACATGAGTTATACTGTTTCATTTGGCCATGGCTCCTTGATTTCGGTCCTTTTGCTTTGATGCATACTTCACAGTTGGCAATCCACTCCGCGACCGATTGACGGCCACCAACCCAATAAAATCTTTGCTTGACTTTATCCAAGGTCTTGGTGACTCTGAAATGACCTCCGCTTGGACCGTTAAGTAATTCATTGAGTACATCAGGGATTTTCTTCCTTGGGACGACTATCAGCTTTCGAACGCATTGACCATCCTCACTCTCCCATATTCGATGCAAACAACCGGATTCTAATTGCAAACTATTCCACTGTGCCCAATATGACTTGGCAACAGGACCTTCTGCTGACATCTCCTCTCTTGATGGTCGCTCCTTTCGTTCGATTCCTTGCATCACACGTGTAAGATCTGGATCTTCGTGCTGACACCTCCTTAATTGATCCATGTTCCATTTGTCAGTAGATGTTATAGTCATGAGCCGCACATCTATAATGTCTTCCTTGGCCTCAGCTTTCGAACAATGCTTGCATTCCAAGTTACATGGTCTTCGTGACATTGCATCAGCATTTCCGTGGGTGCTACCTTTGCGATGCTCTATGGAAAAGTCATAACTTTGCAGTCGCTCTATACACCGTGCCAATTGACCTTCCGGATTACGGAACTGTAAGAGCAATTTCAACGCTGCATGGTCTGTCCTGAAGTGGAATCGCTGCCCATAGAGATACTTGTGGAAATGCTAAACGCACTCTACCAATGCCAACAGTTCTCTCCGGGTTACACAATAGTTCCTTTCAGGCTTCCCAATTGTTCGGCTATAGTATGCAACTACCTTCTCCTGTCCATCAACAATCTGGGACAAAACACCTCCTATAGCATAACCACTCGCATCTGTATCCAGAATAAACTTTGAACATGGAATTGGATATGCTAACATCGGGGCAGTGCATAGTTGTTCCTTCAATGATTGAAAAGCCACCTCCTGTTCCTTCTTCCATTTAAATGTCATATTCTTCCTGGTAAGGTCATGGAGACTACTAGCTACGCTGGAAAAATTCGGTACAAATCGGCGATAATACGTGCACAGCCCAAGGGAGCTTCGTAACTCATGCAAATTTCCCGGTCTTAGCCAATCCTTTACGGCTTCGATCTTTTCCCTAGCAGTGACCCAAATAACTTACTTCCTTTTTAAACAAGGAACACTTCATGGGACTTAGTTTCAGACCAGCACCAGCTATTCTTTGGAAAATTTCCTCCAAGTTCTTTAGGTGTTCCTCAAAGCTTTTTCCCAGCACGATGATGTTGTCGAGGTACACCAAACATGTTTGCCAGTGCAATCCTTTTAGTATCTGGTCCATGAGGCTCTCAAAAGTAGCTGGAGCATTGCATAGCCCGAAGGGCATTACCGTAAATTGCCAAAACCCTTTTCCAACGCTAAAGGCCGTCTTCTCTTTATCTTCATCCTTTACCTCCACTTGCCAATAGCCGCTTTTCCAGTCCAGTGTGGAAAACCATTTCGTACCAGATAACGCAATGGATAACTGTCCTTCTTCGTTACGTCATTCAATTTCCGGTAATCCCCACAGACCCTCATTTTTCCATCCTTCTTTTTCACTAGTACTAAGACGAGCTTGGCGGATTGGTCTTGCATCACCAGTATCAATTTGATGCTTCACAACTTTGGTTCGACCTGGTTTAGAACCATCCTTGTCACATATGCTCGAGTACTTTGATAGAAGTTCCTTTGCCTTTTTCATATGATCTTTTTCGAGGCCTGCCGTCCACGACGTGATATCATCTGAAAGATTAATCTTGATGGTATAATCATTTTCCTGAAGCTGTTCACAATTGATAACTACCTCGACCTCTTGGCATTGTCCCAACATTGCTCCTTTGGAAAGTTTAATCGGCGATTTGAACTCATTAAGTACTCTTACCGGTACACATCCATCTTGTTTTGTCATGGCCAGGGCTTTTCCTACTAATATGTTCGTCCTTGATTTGTTTGCTGCCTCGACAACCCACAATTTGTTTGTCCCATAATCTCCATCAATCTTTGCCCATGTGATTGCTTCCGACTTCGGTGGAATTTGTTGGCTTTCCTCCACAAGCACTCGCTTACTAGCGTATTTGTTTTCGTAACCAAAATTTAATGGCACATCCATGTTCTGGTAATTCATAATCCTGTTTTGCATGTCAATCTTGATGCCTTGCTCGCTTAAGAAGTCCACACCAACTATGATTTCGTCAACAATATCTGCTACTATAAAACTGTGTAGAACGGCCACGTTCCCAATTGCGATTTCACATGTTACTTCTCATAGGACATGGGTGTCCTCACCAGTGGTCGTACGTAACTTTGCTCCATGCAATGGTCTCACCTCCTTGTTGACTAAATCAGATCGAATTATGGAATGCGATGCGCCTGTATCCACAGTTATTAAGTGCTCTCTTCCATCCACATATGCAACAAGAGTAACATTACTAGCTTTCCTTCCGATCTGTGAGACAGATATTATGGGGCATTCAGTTGCGGGAGCCAGTCCACGCCCCTTTCGGCTGGCTCGATTTAGTTTAACGACTGCTTTGGTTGGGAGATTTGCTCATCTCCTTCAGCTTTAGGTTTTCGTCCACCTGAATTGCTGGGGTTACTGGAGCCAGTGCCGCAATAACGTGCTATGTGACCTGGTTTTCCGCACTTAAAGCATTTAATGGCACCATCACTTTTTTTCTGTACTCCGTTCAACGCTTCCAAAATTTTGTCTACCCAAGCCGGAGCGTCCACTTCTACGCGATGAGCCTTGTATGCAGGTTTACTCAAAAGCGAGGCTGTTTCCTGCGTCAGAGCATGCGATACCGTTTCAGAGAATGTCCGTTTGGGGTTTGCATATGTGGCCCGCTTCGTCTCCACATCGCGTATTCCATTTATGAAACACTGGATTTTCACCCTCTCCGTATACTCTACAGGTGCGTCTGCAGTTGCTAGATGGGCCAACCTCTCGATATCCGATGCAAATTCCTGCAATGTCTTATTAGCCTTCTGACAGCGATTCTGTAGCTCTATTTGGTATATCTGTTTTCGATGTTCGCTACCATAGCGTCTCTCAACTGCACCCATCAGTGCTTCATAATTATTGCGTTCATCGTCGGGAATCGTCTGTAAGATTTCGGCTGCAGGACCCTTCAATGCCACGAACAGTGCAACA
Source organism: Merzomyia westermanni (assembly GCA_949987695.1). NCBI lineage: Eukaryota > Metazoa > Arthropoda > Insecta > Diptera > Tephritidae > Merzomyia > Merzomyia westermanni. The sequence goes on along the minus strand of OX465291.1, from coordinate 123,928,369 downwards.
ACTTTGTCTTCAGTGCCCCAATTATTCACCGCTGCCGTCTTCTCAAACTGTAGCTTAAATACCCGGAAAGGGACCATAAAATGATTTTACCTTGGGAGTATTCGCTGAAGCAGATGGACGGTTCAGTTGCAACTCCTGGATACGGCCCGTTAACGCATCTACCTCGGCCTCGATTTTCTCCTCAAACTGCATTATTTTCTCGTCCATGCGTGCCTCTAGCTTCAATGACATCCTAGCTTCCTGCTCTTCCATCTTTGCATAGATCTGCGATAACACCTGTGTTGAACTTTGTGATGATATTTCGGAAAAACGTGCCTCCAACTTGGATGTAATACGTGTATCTTGTTCTTCCAGCTGAGATGCCATGTGTGTCTTCTGTTCTTCCAGCTGATATGCCATGTGTGTCTTCTGTTCTTCCAGCTGAGATGCCCTGTGTGTCTTCTGTTCTTCCAGCTGTGATGCCATGTGTGTCTTCTGCTCTTCCAGCTGTGTTGAAATTCTTGACGATATCTGATTCAATACAGCCAACAACGCGTTTGTGTCCACACTTGTCACTTTATTCGGAGGCTCCTTTTTCTCTTCCATTCTCGTCGATGCCTCCTCCACAAGATGGAAACCATGGTCATCAACGTTGATTCCTCCCGTAATCTTGACTGTAGCTCGGACTTATTACCTGTAGTATTTAGTCCGCGTTGTTCCAACTCATTTTTGATTTGCTGAATCTTCAATTCATTCAACTTAGCCATGTCCTTGTTGTCCTTGAAATCACTGGTATTTATTTAACAATACCGCTTCTGACACCAATTGTGACGAATTCGATGATTCCTCAATTATCAATCCTGGGTTCCATCACTATAAAGTCAAATAAACACACACACAGATATTGTAACTAATAGCTAGTTTTATTTACTAGTAATAAACGCAATACAAATTTAAGAGTTTGGTAACTTCGCAGTAGTTCAGTGAACAACACTTGAAAATAAACTGATCAACCTGCCTTGCTTGATTACTGCCTTATATAGTCCGAAAGGGTGCTTGGCTACGCACCGAGAACTTTCTTGGTTGTTCGCTCTTCGTGTTCTCGAAGGATCGGTGTTATTTAATGGCATCTCCTCTTGGCTTCGTATTCGCAAACACTCGCGCCATCTCTTTTCCTCTTCCTAGTTACACGCTTGCACGCTTAAGAGTAGCCATTGTTATCTCTGTTGTGTTTAACGAGTGGTGGGCGTGTTATTGAGTTAGTGGTGGTACATGCTTGAGAATAATCGCCACAATAATCATTAATTTGGTTCTTATAAACACTGTTTGTAGATATCAGCAATGAAGTTTGCATATTTGCTCATATTTTACATTGAGTGTTTAATGCCTCCAACAAAGCAACTTTTCGTGCTCTTAGGAGAGCCGCTGGCACTGAGCATCGTAACCAGTTCAGCTGCACCGAGCGTAATCTGACCCTGTCTCCGACTAAATCAACGGCGACCCTGTTTACCACATGGAATGCGCAGATGGGGCAAGAGTTAAATGTCCACGTAGATGGAGTACCTCTACCTACTGTCAACCACCCAAAAATCTTGGGCGTGACATTTGACAACGGCCTCACCTTCGCTGGTCATGCCACCGCAATAGCCTCAAAGGTACAGAGCCGCAATAAGATCCTCAAGTCACTGGCCGGCAGTACTTGGGGAAAAGACAAAGAAACATTGCTTGCTACATATAAGGCTATTGGCCGGCCGGTTATTGACTATGCTGCGCCTATATGGTCGCCCAACCTTTCTGACACCAATTGGAGGAAATTGCAAGTCTGCCAAAACACCGCCATCAGAACTGCCACGGGATGCCTGCTTATGTCATCTGAGTCTCACCTCCATCAAGAGGCGAAATTGCTCTATGTTCAAGAGCACGCGGAACTCTTGAGTAGACAGTTCCTTCTGAACTGTCACAAACCTAGTCATCCAAACCGACATCTTTTGGATGTAGCACCGCCCCCCAGAGACATAAGGAGACATCTCCGTAAGCATTACGATGAGATCCGGCATCATATCTCTTTGCCGTTTGATCTGCGGAACCATAGACGGGCTCTAAATGACCTCCACACTGAGTCGGTAGACAGATCCCTCAGATCTCGGCCTGTGAATCCCGTTATTAATACTCAACCACCTGAATTGGCTGAAGAGGAGCGTGTACTTCCGAGGGAGACTAGAGTCATACTAGCACAACTTCGCTCTGGATATTGTAATAGGTTAAACTCTTACTTATGCAGACTGAACCCCAACATACCAAATACATGCCCTGCATGTGGTATGACCCCTCATGATACCATACATCTCTTTTCCTGTTCAGTTGAACCCACTCTTCTAACACCCACATCACTCTGGTCCAACCCTGTGGAAACTGCGCATTTCCTCGGACTTCCGTTAGAAGAGCCTGATGACAATTTAGAGTGATCGAGCCCATTGGGCAGGGCGAAGCACTGTTAACAACAACAACAACAACAACAACAGCATCGTAACCAGCAGAAACTTGTAACGCGTTTCTGGTTCGTTATTGTTCCACAGGTAAGTAACATGCTATACCAAAACGTGTAACGAAACTCTGAGAAACGATACTCCTTTGTAACAAAACTGGGAACGATTTTCCAGGAACGGTTCCAGCAGAAACAAAACCTGTACCGAAACTACCTACTGACTTGATCACAATAACAGAACTGTAACAGAAACGCTAGGTATAGAAACAAAACTTGTAATGGAACCTCAGAAACGAAATCCAAATAATAATAGTGACATGCAGTACATGTAAAGTGTTTCACTAGAGGAGAGGCCAAAAGGAGGGGGGATAAAAAGTACAAATTTTGTTTGATTCGTATGAAGAAACTGGCGATGGTGATAGCAAATAAAAGTTTTAATTCATATACATACATAGCACAACGGATTGTGAAAAATTAACATTAATAATTAATTATAATTATCATTAGATATTTCTTTTTCTAATGTTAATTCATAAAAAGTTTGCTGGGCTTTGGTATTGCGAAATTGTCCCAGAGTCCGACTCACTAGTTGGAGTAGGTGTGGGTGTTGATGCAGCGATGCGGTGTCGTTCGTATCTTCGTATTTGCGTGATTTTTCCCAAAAATTCACCAATGTGTTCAGTGCTGTGTCTATATGACGATGCTCTGTCAGCAGTAATGAAAATCGTGGATCCAGGTACACACATGATAATAAAGTATCATTTTCAATGAGATGAGTTTCTCTGACACACATTGCCTGATACAGTTTTGTAGCAAGAGTGCCTGGTAAAGTGTTTGTTTCGTACTTACAGCACTGCTAAATGCCAAAAAATTATCCAAGTGGTAGCTGTTCTTCTTAGAGTTTCTTGCTGG